>JAWZYU010000016.1:14791908-16041908 GCA_038380435.1 Ryuthela nishihirai
CAATCCGAAAGAATAATCTAATATTGGAGAAATACACAATCCCAGATATATTCGTAACAGTGCAAAAGTAAGAGATTATCGATGTTATTCGGACCTGCTGTTCTTGATAATCGTAGTTGAGAAGTATAGAACGTTGGAGAATAATTTTCACTTGATTCAAAGATATTCCAAATACTATTTGATTTTCAGTATTACTGTTATTTTCTGTGGAGAGGAAAATAGGTCATTATTTACCAAGCTTTCTACTTCTATTCATAATAACCTTAGATTTTAATCCTAATTTTTATGTCCATCAGGATGTTCATTTCTAGCAGCTCGCGATTCAAAAGATTTCGCTCTATATTTACTCAAATTTTAAAATTTTGGGTCTCATTTCGAACGATTGCTTACTAGCACTCCGAACATTTGATATTGAAAGGTCCAGCAAAATCGACCCCTTAAATGCACCAATCATTTAATAACCAAATTGTGTTTTTGTTACCTGTGCTTTTTACTCATATCGGCCAAAATGACCCCATGACCCATGGTAGGTTCGGGAAGGGTACTAACTGAATAGCTATCAGAAAATTGATATGAGTATCCTGTCAATGTCGACCCCTTAATGCACCAATTTTAATGTCAATGTCGACCCCTTAAATGCACCAATCATTTAATAACCAAATTGTGTTTTTGTTACCTGTGCTTTTTACGCATATCGGCCAAAATGACCCCATGACCCATGGTAGGTTCGGGAAGGGTACTAACTGAATAGCTATCAGAAAATTGATATGAGTATCCTGTCAATCGCATCCAGCATGTTCTTTAACATGTATAGAGTATAGTAACGGGGACCACAGTTTAACGTCCCTTCTGACGAACAGCGGTTTGTCGAAACTGATCAGAATCATTTTTCTCACTGAGAGCAGTATGGAGTTTAAGGGGGAAAATAGCTTAACACCGTGGCAGTGGGTACCCAATACTGGAAAAATGAAGCTAGGAGCCTTCAATTACTAATGTATTTGCAGTCATTAGATCTCGCATAATTTGATTAATTAGGTAGCTACCTTATATTCCCCATCCTCCTTTTATTATTGCATTACCAATCAATCTACTTGTAGTTCTCAATACAATTGATATACGGGTGATAAGTATTACACATTACTGAACAAAGTACATAAATGAATGTAACAACCTTTAGAAATATAGAATCATTTCAAAATATTATTTGAAAATCAATTTAAATCTAAAATCTCTGACGTGAAAACACAAAATTACAATCCAATAATTATTAGCAGCTTCAAAAATAATTAAACAATTATGGGAAATTTACCCTATCATAAACAGTACCATATATATTTAGCCAAATAATAGAATATATTCTATTAAATAAATTTAAAGGAATTAAAACTAAAGCTAAAAATGTTCTTCAAGGTGCAAAAATCAATAAAAAAGAATTGAACCACTACAGTGGAGCTTCCATTGAAATTTCACATCGATACAAATAAAAATTCGATGACAGAATAACATTTTTATGCACTGTGGTTCTCCTATGCTGATGATATGCAGATGCTTTGCGGGGCACTTGTTTAAACTATTTTGCATAGGCCCGGATCTAGAAAAAATTGAGGAAGAGAGGAGCAAGAAACAAAATCGAGTCGAAAAAATGTATGGGGGGGGGGGTTTGACTCTTTTTCCCTTACACCATTCTGAAAGAGGGGTAATGACCTTTGCTCCTCCCCCTAGATCCGGCCCTGATTTTATAAACTAACATGAATGAGAAAATAGGGTTGGTTGTTTTACCTCTGAAGGCACTTTTTCGCACATCATGGGCTGAATGGTCAGGTCACAAGGACCCCGAAGGCTCAGAGAAGGTTGAGAGTGGGGACCCTCTGGAACAGCTGTTGGGAGACATATGGTAGCCTCCAGTCAAGGCCATCCAGAGTGTTCTTTAACGTACATAGGGTATGGCTCTCCCGTACACGGAGCTACGGCTTAACGTTCCATCCGATGGACGGCGGCCTTTCTAAGTCCAACGAATGAAAAAATAATAAAGATTATTATTATTATTGTTGTTTAACGAACTAAATAATATATGATAGATTATATATAATAATAATTCTAATAGATATAATTTGGTTCATTTTTAAACCTCATTAAGTATTGAACATAACATTAAGTATTGACTATAATTCACGCAAACATTCTATAGTTATTGCGGAACAAAGCATGATCGGAAATAGAAATTGGGGTTTATTCAAAACTATATTTTTTGCACTGATAATGAGATTTTTCTGCTTGTGTGTGAAAAAGTAATTAAAAAATTTAAATAGTTTTTACTGAAACGAATTTGTAAACTTATATTCCAATTTTCATATATAACTTTGTACAAAAGAATGCAGTGATCATTAGTTCTACAAAAACACTAATATTTATCTTTTTTTTTTACATTATTTGGCGAAATAGTTTTTCGAAATAAATCTCTTCCGACTAATGCAATTGTAGATAAATGAAGTTCTGTTTCTACTTTGAAGGCGAATCAGGCGCGAACTGGCAAGGGCGCTGGACTATTTAGCATACCGGGGCCCTGGATCTTAAAAAAATAAGTCTTTAAAAAACGGGCCTTTTTTTTCAATAATGGCAATTTTTATTTTATTTAAGTTTCACCAAATTGAAGAAAACTATTTTAGGCTCTAATAATAAGTTTTGAAATCTTGCAAAATACCGAAATCGAATTTTATATCGCAGCCTAATTCCCTTGATATAGCTGCGTCCTTGCAAAAAAAAAGAGCCAGCCCGCCCCTATATGTACTTTTAAACGTCTTCTTGCGTGACTTAACTCAATCGCTGACTTCAATGAAGAGCTTACCGAAACTGAATGTATTGTCATGTATGAGATTGATATTTTTTATGTCTTTCTTTAAATGATAAAAAAACAAATAGGTGAGTTATGCCAGTATTAAATATTTTATGCCAGTTTTGAATATGTTGTATTCTGCGCTTTCATATATAAAAATGCAGTAGTAAAGACAAATGTTATTTGATATTTTCACCACGATTGATTTAGCTCTCATCCTTTTCCATTGTGTCAACAAAACGAACTGGAAAACAAATGCTATTTGTTAAGCGTTTAACGCTTGGCGAAACAATAACGTGCCCTCCGCTGAACCATGTTCCAAGAGAAGCAGCATTAACCATTGTTCTGCTTCATTGTGCAAATGAATATTTGTCTTTTATAACTGTCAGCTAATTTTATCAGCTTTCGAATTTTATTAATTTAGTGTTTATATTTTTCGATTATTAATAGATAAATATTTACTTTCTTGATAGAACGATTCCATGAAATTTCAGTTATGTTTAAAAAGTAATTTGTTAACTTGATAAAAGAAATTAAAATATGTTCTGTTGCACGAATGCAACCCAGACGAAAATTACATTATATAGTGGCTAGTTGCTAAGTTAATGTATATATTTTTTCAATCTGTTTTTTAGTTTGTGTCGCTGAATTACTAAGTTTATTACGACTGTGATTTATTCTGTTTGATACTTTAGGTCAACTATTTGTAAAGTCAGTTTCAGTTATGTTAATTCCGATTGTTCTGTTCTTATCAGCTAGTTCCTAGGTTAATTTCAGTTATGCTCATTCTGGTTTATGTCTATTCATCAAGAGTCTCTAAATAATTTCAATGATAGTAATTCTTTTTGTGTCAGCGATTTGCTGAATTAAATTTCTGTTATCCGTATTCTATTTGTCTGTGTCAGCGAGTTGCGAAGCTAATTTCTTCACTGTATGGTTATTTCTGTCACTGTGTTTTTTATTATGTTTATTACGTTTGGTACTTTAGGTCAACTATTTGTAAAGTCAGTTTCAGTTATGTTAATTCCGATTGTTCTATTCTTATCAGCTAGTTCCTAGGTTAATTTCAGTTATGCTCATTCTGGTTTATGTCTATTCATCAAGAGTCGCTAAATAATTTCAATGATAGTAATTCTTTTTGTGTCAGCGATTTGCTGAATTAAATTTCTGTTACCCGTATTCTATTTGTCTGTGTCAGCGAGTTGCGAAGCAAATTTCTGCACTTTATGCTTATTTCTGTCAGTGTGTTTTTTATTATGTTTATTCTGTTCGTCTGCTTGTGTTAGTGAATTGCTAAGTTAATTTCGATTACACTTATTTTGTTTTTTTGTTTGTAATACCAAAGAACTAAGCAAATTTCAGCTACACTAATCCTGTTTGTGTCAACGAGTTGATAAGTTAAATTTAATTATTTATTTTACTTGTCTGCTTGTGCTAACGAGTTGCTAAGTTAATTTCAGTAATTCTGTTTGTTTCTCTCTGCGAGCATATTTCAATTAGGGTTAGTTCATAAATTATAACCTTCCCTTCCCCTTACACACTATGTAATGCACATAACGCTTGGTCAGACCACCTCCCCTTCCACTTTTCCGTTATGTAAAATATTTCTTTTTTTGTATGGATCTCTTTTCATAGGGGAATTTACATTGCAAGTCAGTGTAGGAGTTGGTTGTGTTGTGTTTTATTATCTCTGAGCGGAACCTTTTTTGCACAAAATGTGCAGAATATCTTGGTCACAGGGAGCCAAAGATTCAGAGAACGTTAAGGGAAAGAGATCCACTGGATAGTTGCTAGCAAACAAATGGAAACCTCCCATTCAGGCACCCAACATGTTCTTTAATATGCACAAGGTATGAGTCTCCAGCATACGGGGGAACACGGTTTAATGTCCCATCCACCAATATAGTAATAATTAATAAGTGATAACGTAAAAAAATTCTTATTTTTGTTATCAGCAAAAAGATAAAAATGATATATTAATGTACGGAATATAGCATTTTAGCTACCCATCCTTCTTGCATGTGACGTGATTTAACAGAATCATTAACGCTCTCACATCCTCAAGGGGTTATGTAAATTTGAGGAAGATCCATTATGATTATGGGACGGGAATGGTTCAATCGGTAGGTATTACGCTAATAATCTGCAGTTCCCAGGTCGAACCTGGGAACTGCAGATTATCAGTCTAACACCTACGACAATTACCGATTTGTTCGAGTCCCACCTGGGTCAGCGTTGAGATTTATTTCCGTAAAACTCCCCACCCTGCCCTCGGTCAGTAAGGGACACCGATGGGCTTGGAAAGGTCACCGTCCGTCGGATGGGACGTTAAGCCGTGACATCATGCGTGGGAGAGCCATACCCTGTGCACGTTAAAGAACATGGTGGATGGCCTTGATGGAAACTACCATCTGTCTCCTATCAGCTGTCCAATGGGTCCCCTTTCCCACCCAACCCTGAGCCTTCGGGATCCTTTTGACCTGGCCATTTATCCCGTTATGCGTAATAAAAGTGTCACTTAGCGGCAAACCCAACTACTCTATATCTGAAAAGTTACAATTTTGAACCAATTATGATAAATATGTATATGCATCATTATCGGTCAGCGAGAATTAAAATGTTTAGAAATATATTACTTGTTATAGATATTTAAACACACTAAGCTGTATCGGCAAATTATAAATATCTTTTTTGAAGTGTTGAAATTACATAAATCCATATAACAAAGATAGATGAGACAAAGAAAACATTCAAATAGTCTTCTTATATGATAAATACAATAATATAAACGATTATAGAAAGCGATCGAGAACTCGTGCTAAACAGGGGACCAGTCGTGTTAGTCGAAAACCAGACTACTTAAAAATCCTTCTAGTTGAATTCGATTTAGTCAGGGACTGGAGATATAAGCAATTTTCTTATGCACATTCCCGTTTACATCTTCAGGGGTAAACCAAATATTAGTTAAATCAAATAATGCGGGTAAGGAAAATATGCTTTATCAACTCTGCAGTATTACAATGAATTATATTTGGATGGTAACATAAAAATGCTGAGATATCATGGATTGTTCCTAATAAAATGACCTCTGCGTGTTTGTCAAATTTCAGCTCCGATATAGGTTTTGATTTATTGAGGAATGTCTAATATGTATTTTTATTATGGTTGGTAGTTTCACAATTTTCATGATATAATTTAATTCACCAAAAAACGTACGAAAGTTAAGAATGCCCGGTTTATAAATCTAATATTTCGACATCTCAAATCAATATTAAAACATTTTGATTAAAGATATAATTTACTGAGTTTTAAAAACCACATATCTTAAAGTAAGCATAATATAAAATTATCTTTGAAATATTTAATCAGAGTTTTTTATTATTTTTTTTCAATTTTTATCCAGGAATGCTAATCTGCTCTGAAATACATACGAATATCAACCGCACTTCACTAAAATTTACCTACCTATATATATATATTTCCAATTAATTCCTTAACATATAAAGAAAATATAAAAAAATAAAGCTAATTATATGCATAATATAGAGTGGTCTTAGAATCATTTACAACATAAGTGATCTTATGTTTATATTTCCACACTCATGAAAAAAAATAACTTCTTGTTATGTTATAGACAACTCTCGTTGTATTTTCTACAAAAGCGTTTCTGCTTATTTTTCAAGGTAAAGTTTATCATATTAGCATTCTTGGATGCATTTCAGGCGGCTTGTTGCCTGCCCAATAAAACGGCGCATAAACAAGATGATCCGCATTGAAATCCAGAAGACGTCTGGATGCATTTTATATTCTTGTCTACGCTTAGTGATTGATCATCAATATCAGCTCAGAAAACCATTTCTGTGATAATTACAATAAATCCACCAGCAAATATATACCAAAAACAGACTTAAAATTCCGTACAACGTGGCCAAGTAGCAACAAAACAATTATCGGAAGATCAAAAGCTGTCCCAGGTGCGGCTTCAGCTAACATTTAAAAAAAGGCTGCACTAAGTGAAAACATCCGCACACCATGTGGGATCATCCAAGGAAGTGTGAAATCAAATTTAGTTAGCTTCGTTTGAATCGAAGTAGTTGACCAAAGCGAAAAAAAAAAGCCGGTCATCACGCAACGACGTCGTTTACAGAACAGAAGAGAAAGGGAGGAAGAAAAAATAAAGAGTAGTAAAACTCCAGCAGATGATTCTTGCTGAAAATAGTATATTAAAAATTAACTGCGGAACGAAGTATCTATTATAATAGTAAACCCAGCAGCTGATACACGATGCCGAGAAAAGATTATTAGATGAAGGAAGATACAATGTAAAGAGTTACATTAATGCGTTTTGGGAAACGAAACGGAAAGAAGCTCTCTCTTCCAGCTTTTAGTCGAAGAATGAGAGCTTCGTACTTCATGAAAGGGAAGGCTAAAGTTAGGCGCAGTAATTGAGAAGCGGCAGGAAAAGATCCTCCAGGCAGGGCATTATTAGAAGCATACAGGAAAGGATAGAAGGAAGACAGAACTTTCAGAGAGAAATGCAGAGTATTGCCAACAACGTAGTCCTTTGGGGGTTTATGCGTTACAATCGGATATGAACAGCAAAACCTGTACTGGATGAAATAAATTGAGGAGCTTCATTATTGTTAATAATGTGAATCTCTTGAAAAGGGAGGAAAGATGTTGAATTTTAATCAAGGTGCACGGTACAATACAGAGATGATGAGAGTGGCGAATGCGATCATTATATTCAATTACCCTAGGCTGAATGAATCTGTGGTTTGCCAAAACTTGGAATATTAAGTTTTACAGGAGGAATTGGCAATCTTAACAATTATATTTAAGGTGATAAACTTCAGTAGTTCAGTAGATAGTAACAGGACAGTGCATTTTCTTGAAGTAAAAGATGAAATCTCAAAGTCATCATCACGAGTATTATTAAGATTTGTACAATACAAGGATAAATCAACCAGGCTGAACAATTATGTTTCAGGTGATGATATTGACTGAACGGTTAACTTTCCTCATTTAAAATATGAGCTTGCAAAGTCATTGTTATGAGTATTATTAAGTTCTATACCTTTAAGGGATATGTTAAATCTCACATCAGTTAGAAAGTATAATTCACAGTTTAAGCTGATGTAAATCATTTTTATTCTTATTATAAGGATTTAACACTCATTGTAACAATCGAGATGTGTGTTTGTAAAATGAATTAAGACATACTAATTAATTTTATGTTATTCACTGCTTTTCAAACTATATAAAGCCTAAATGGAATTTATGTTTAAATGTAGGTAATAGTTAATTGCCGTCCCGTGGCCAAGTGGTTAGTGCGCTTGGCTACTGATCTAACGGACCTGGGTTCGAGTCCCGGGTAAGGCATGGTTGTGTGTGTTTTTCTGCTGAGGTCCTGCCATCCTCTCAGATCTTCTACTATGGCATATAAACTGACAGGCTCCTGTCAGACCTCTGTGGCAAGCAGCTGCTTGAGGGGGTAATTATTATTATTAATAGTTAATTGAGTTTTTACCGTGAGTGGTCCTCAAACCCAAGCCTTCCTGTTACATACCGGGTATTGTGGTCACTAAGCTAACAATCCCTAATTGTTTCTTCAACTAATGAGACATAAACTTTCCCAAATATATATATATATATGAACTGCAGTACTATTGAATTCATGCCTTTTTTTTCCTGAGGTGCGGAGAAGGAAGCGTTAATACTTAACGTTAAAACATTAAGGGTTATATTAACCATATCCAACAAAAAATTTAATAAAGTTTATCAAAACTAACAAGACAGTGAATAAGTTCATGTATAAAGGTTTATACGTTGTCGTTGAGAGCTTAATTTTATTTCAAACTATAATGCAGGGTCGTTATAAAGAATACCAATATTTTAAATTACAATATCTTATTAAATAATAAATAATAAAGGTAACTGTGTGTACAAAACGTCAATAAACCTTCAATATTTCATTTTATGTTCAACAAACTTCAATGTGAGGGCCATTAATATGCGGGAAATATCTATTCGATGCTAAACTTCATTCCATACTCGGCTTAACAGGTCTGTAACACTCGCAACAGCTGCAGAAATTCTTTGCTTTAAATTTCACCATTAATTGTTTTTTTTTTTCGCTAAAAATGAGGACCAACCAGACAATTATGCATCGTCCATATTAGGACCGGATCTAAGGGAGGGGCAAGGGTGACTACTCCCTAGAAGAATGCTGTTAAGAGTAATAAAAGATAAAAAAATCATTAAACGTTATGTATTTTCCATGCATTTTTCAAGAAGTTTTTAAAAGATATGGAAGGGGAAATGTTACACTGAAATGGAAATCCAGTTTCTTGTCCCCTCCTTTTCCTTATTTCCTGCTCCTTATTCCTCCCCTTCTTTATTTTTTATTAGATCCGGGCCTGGTCCGAACTAAACATTCACCTTTGAACTATCAAGTGAACTTGATAGTTCAAATGGGACAATAAAATGTGAACTATCAAGTGTACTTGAAATTTCAAATAGGACTATAAAATGCGAACAATTAAATTTACGTAATATAAGTGAACTCATATTACACGTGAATCAAAGAACTAAAAAGTGCTGTGATAAACCTAGAAAAAAGAAACATCCAGTTGCACATCTGAAAAAAACCCTGCTCTGAAGAACAGGATTGTGGCAATATTCTGAAACAGTGTCTAAAAGTTTTATAAACATATATTTAACCAATGCAGGTGATTACCTTTAAACTGTCATACAGCTTTAATAGTACATTATTGCTAAAATGTCTAAATTTTTATTCTGGAAATGAATAAGTTACACTTAATTATAAAACATATTGGGATATTACCACTTTGTGTTTATGGAAAACTGTATCCAAATCTCTGTAACTTTAAATTAAAAGTTTTGCAAAAAAAATGTCACAAGAAATCAAAAATATAAAAGATTTCTCAAACTTTAGATTTTGAGAGTTATTTGTTTATTATTTAAAGAGTTCTGGAAACTGAAACATTTGACATCAGTGTTGCAATTCGTAAGCATTTGTATTAAAATTATAAATTGTTTACTGAAATAAATCTAATTTTAGAAGTTTCAATAATATTTTTCCCTTCGCATTAGTTTTGAAATGGTGTTTAAGAGGGAATTCACTAACTCTTTAAATATTAAACGAATATTTTCTAAAATCGAGAGTTGGATAAATTTGATTCAGATCTATAATTTATCTTTTGTAACATATACTGCGAAAAAAAAGCTTGTTTCCAAAATTAGGGAGCTTCGAATAAGATTTTGCCTTCACATACCATGGAAATATTCTAATACGGTTTGTAATATGGTTGGTATATATCCATATTTTTTTAAAAGTTCATTTTAGATTGTCAAAAGAGATAATACTTTGAAAAGAGAGTTTCAACTAGTTAAAATTGAGACAGACAATTTTTTAATGATGGTACTCCTAGGCTAGTGCCTAATCTAAATGTGAAATCCGGGCCTGTAAAGAACTTTTAAACGCGTGTATTCATTTATATTGACCATGCATATGAAAACCTTGAAACGCAAATATCCGGGAGACAGAGATTCCAATGATAAATTCTAGAGAGGAGTGGGGGGGGGGGGAAATATTTTTGAAATCAGTACTGGTCCGATTGTAAAAAGAACCTTAAGAGTTATTAAATAACCAACTACCTAGTGTCTATTTGAGTCACATATATATTCCATCTTTGATTTCATACAAACTATTCCCGCTCACATTATTCTTCATGTAAATGAACTTGAAAGGAATGCACTGGTTCTCTACTCATCTTGTTTCCATGATGGACGTACCACTAGTATCACATTAGGGGAAAGGAGAAAGAAAAAACTTTCCCTGACTCAGGATACTTTGAGTGTAAATCACACTCCCAGTCACTTCGGGATATTGCAGCGTGAAAAAATATTACATTCGTTGAAACTTTAATAACTTGGGGAGTGATTCTCCACCGTACTGCGCCATTTCCCCTGAACTTTAATAACTCTAAAAGTAATCTTCATTCGATTGCTCTGGTGAGGCACAAATTTGAACACATCGTCTCCGAAAAGAAAGTAACATAAAGAAAGAAAAGTAATGTATGTGCGTGTACTTGTCTCTGTGTGTGCGGACGCTTTTCGATATTTCCTTTCATTCTGAGACGAAATAATTTTCTAAGCATTTTCCTTTCTCTCGTCTCGTTTAACGCATTCCCACAGTCGCCTCAATTCTGTCTCATGAAATCTGTAAATGGCGACTTTCGACTCCGACTATAACCGTTATCAGGGAAGTGGAAACTTCGATCTCAGTAATTGTCTCTGTTTCAACCACTATTTCTCCCTCTGTCTTTCCCACATACACTTGGCAGAATTATAGTTCCCATTCTTTCCCTCGAAGAGGAAATTTAGGCATCATCTTTGAAAGAGGACGAGCAGAGTACAGACGTAGACTCTGTAATAAGGGAGGAACGCTTCAGCCCCAGTTGCTGAATCATCTAATGGTCCGAGGTCTGGAATTTCGAAACGAAATAATTCGGAGGTAAATGCTGAACTTTGTGTTGAGCTCAGAGAGCTAAGTTATCGTTTGCATTATTCAAGATTAGGCAAAATAAAACCGATGCGAAATGGTTCGGAATGTTTAGTTATTGATATGCATATAAATGTGCTTATGTAGAATGATTAATCGTTCACCACTATCTAACTGAAGAATAAAATTATTAAAATAAGCTTATGTAAGTATATTTGCATAAATTTCATTTCTGAACTTGTGTAGTTCAATAATCCCAGATGCTCTTCTATGGTATTGATTTTACTAGATGCTTTGAGATATCTTTCGCTTCAGAAATTTTGTGAATCACATTTACATTCATAAAAGAGAGTACAGAACAAATAAATAATTTTTGTGAAATGTATAAACCTAAACTGTTATTTATTTATGTTTTATTTACACTACATCACAAACATATATATATACATGCGAATTTACAGTATGTGAATGACAGAGAGAATGATAATAATATTAAATCTTATATCTAAGAGTACAAGTTAAAAATAAATTTAATTAGCTTTTTTATCTTTGTTTTTGTGACAACCGCAATCTTTCGCACTTGAAAAAGGGAACAAAAATAACGAAAAATATTTTAGTTGCTATTTTTATTTCCATATTTTAATAAACTTTTCACATATCCGGTGAACTCGTTTAAACCAAGGCTATTCAAATGACTGCTGCTGTTGATATCACGTCATCAAAATATTT
The DNA here is from genome assembly GCA_038380435.1 of Ryuthela nishihirai. Classification (NCBI taxonomy): domain Eukaryota; kingdom Metazoa; phylum Arthropoda; class Arachnida; order Araneae; family Heptathelidae; genus Ryuthela; species Ryuthela nishihirai. Next base: position 14,803,998 of record JAWZYU010000016.1, read on the forward strand.
TTGTGTTCACTGTTGTGAAAAATACACCATTGTGAAAAATACGAAATCGAAATAGAAGTGTACTACAATCAACGTAACAGGCAAAATATATGAAATATAATAAAGCATAAATAAATTAAATTATGTGTATTTTTGTGTGTTTGTTCACCTGTATTTCGTGAATGTTGGGTTGTTTAACCTCTGAGCGGCACTTTTTTGCATACCATGGGCTAAATAGCCAGGTCACAAGGACCCCGAAGGCTCAGAGAAGGTTGGGGGAGGGGACCTACTGGAACAGCTGTTGGGAGACAGATGGTAGCCTCCCGTCAAGGCCATCCAGCGTGTTCTTTAACATGCAGAGGGTATGGCTCTCCCGCACACGGAGCCACGGCTTAACGTCCCATCCGACAGACGGCGGCCTTTCCAAGCCCATCGGTGTCCCCTACTGACCGTGGGCAGGGCAGAGAATTTTGCGGAGATAAATCTCAACGCTAACCCAGCTGGGACTCGAACCTGGGAACTACAGATTACGAGCCTGGCGCGCTACCGACTGAGCCACCCCCGCCCCATTTCGTGAATGAGTCTGTATTCAGAATCATACAAAGGATCATTGAGTTGTGTTTTATAATTCAAATCTAGAGGACAAAAAGACAAGAATTCTACAAATAATATTTGCTGCATAAAGTTAGCCGTAATTTAAAACAAAATGAAAAACTAGCCAACATGAAATTGCAATTCAGAAGCCCAGATTTGAATCACAAAAACATATACTTATGAATATGCATTAAATTATCTTGATACCAAATCAGCAAATAATGATTTTCAGATCATTGAGACACTTTTTGCTGCAGTGTAGGAAGGACGCATTTAGGGTAAATTATCGTTTACGAGATCTACGAGTTGAGGGCAATTCAGCAGAAGCGTTTGCACACACTGCACGGATAGAAATCTGCTGCTTGCGGTGGTTGCTTTTGTATACGTTTAATTAGATTAGTGTTATAGTTGTTAGACGCCTAACAGTTAGCGCTCGGGATCAAGTAGATATTAGGTATTAATAATACACGCTTCATATGTTTCGGGATCGAAAGCTGGGGAATTTTAGTTTATTTCATGATTTTTTAATTTTCATCTACAAGATTCCCATTATCAGCCATAGAGTTTGGATATTATTGTTTTATCAGAATTGTTAGCCTATTACTATTGATAACTTAGAAGATTTTTTTAATTCAGTTTCAGTGTTCTTCTTTATGTTATCTTTACGATAGATGAAAATTGATTGCTAAAATGTTTAACAATATCGATATGAAATTTATAATATTGTTACGACAGAAGGAATCTGGCAACCGAAAGCAAAAAGTTTCAGCCAACGAATAAGAACGTTGGGAGAATTTGGAGAAGAAGAGTGGAGCGTTAACGGTCGTTGTATTGTAACGGTTGTTGTGTTGTAACGGTCGGTGAGTTCGAAAATGGACGGTGAGCTGTTCTGAGACAGTGCGCGTAAGTATCAAGAAGTAACTTGATGTGTTGTGTATACACGGAAGGATAAAAGTGGGATCTTTTATCGTTAAGTATCAAGAAGTAACTTGATGTGTTGTGTATACGCGGAAGTATAAAAGTGGGAACTTTTATGGCTAACTTCGAATGTCTACACGGACTGTCTTTTTGTTCGGCTAGTGTGTGAAAAGTTATTAGCACAGGACGAGAATTGGTTTGCGAGTGAAGATCTTCGGGTGACCTGGTAAATCAAGTAAAAGGTAGTATTTAGTAAAATACACAGAGCTGATGTTGTGTGCTCTACGTGAAGATTGATGACTTGTGCATGTTAATAGTTGATTTGTTAATAAGATACTTCATCCATATTTCCTTTGTAACAATTTACCTTGTATTGAATTTGGTTTTGAAATATAGCTTTTAATACTCACGCTCAGCGGCTATCCATTTTTGTAATCCGCAACAATATTAACAAAAGAAAATAATTTTTAACTTAAAAAATTTCAGTGTAATTTTAAAAATTTCATTTTTTAAGTTAAAACTATGGATTTTAACTTGGCAACAATATTTACAATTAAATAACTGAATAAAATGAAACAGGTCTCATCTCAGAGTTAAATGTCAAACTGATAAATATAGTAATCAAAGAATAGGCCTCCATGTTTCTTCTCAACATTTTCAAGATAACCGAACAACAAATACGCTAATGTAAGACTACTAAATTATCACATTTGTCCTCTCCTTCACTAATTCTCCTCCCCCTCGCTTTCAGAGATATTCAAATAACCCCGCTGTGAGAAAACGAAGCACCCGTGAATATCTAGAGACATTATTTAATTCAATTATCTTAGTACATCCTCGTCTGCTTAATCCCCCTCCGGCGGATTAATGAGGTTAAGGAGGTTAACAAAATTCAATGGATACGGCTTTTGTGAAAGGAAAGGGGAATGACAATAAAAATGATAATGAAGCACAAGGGACACCGGGTAATGAGACCTGACTACGTGCGGAGACGAGCGGTTAGATAATAGGCTGGTGTAGAAAATTTTGCAGAGCTGCTGCTGGGTCCATCTCACATTAAAGGAGGACATCGGAGTTAAGCTGACATGGATTACGGAGATAACTGCCAAATGACTGCTCTTGCAACAGAGAGATAAAGGAAACAGAAACCCGCTTGCAAAGTAAATCTACCAGAAAATGGTGTTTGCAGGAGTTCGCTCTTATATTCTTTGATGGTGATCGTTTTCTAGAGACAAAGTTTTGTGTGTTGGTTTAGACATATTATTTTGTCGTTGTAATCATGTCTTGAATCTTTCGTTTATCAGTTCATGTTGCTTGGAGGATAAGAGGTGGAATTTATTAAGACATTACTCAGTGATGGATGAAGACGGCGAGCAATTTCCATAAGGAACAAAAATGCGAAAGTAGGTTGATAGTGATTTTATATTATATAGATATACGTATATTTCCATTCACTTAGAAGATATGAAGAGAATCTCTTGAATTTTTTAGTTCCGTTCACTTGCTTCGGGCATTATCGTTCTTAACTTTCATTATTTGTTCTTCAGAAGTCTGTTCTGAATTAAGTTATACGTGCAACAGAATTATTTTGACTCACTTATTTAAATAACTGCATTTGCATTCTTTGGGATTAGAACCTGTTTAGTATTTTTGTGTAAATCTTTTTTTTTGGCAATTTTGCTGCATTATGAGCTCAATTTCTAGGCTATTAGGACCTCAAGGTCTAAGGTAGAAGCGGAAAGAGACCTTGTATAGCAGAAGTAGCACTAGGTATCTCTCAGCTAGGGCCGGTGCTAGTTATTTTGTCACCCCATTCTCCAAGTTTGATCTTAGGTATTAATGAAAAATTTAACTAAATTTAATGTCATTTTAGAAGCAATTGAAAATAATCTATTTAAAAATATTTCGTACTTACTCCGATCAACCTTATTGCAGCTATGGTCGTTAGTTTAAGAATTTGCCTCCCCTAAAAAAAATGCCATCAGGTGCGATTGTACCACTCCTGCTCTCCGCAGTGTCTACTAAGTCACTCACCTGTAAAGTCCATTCACCGTGTTCTTCAATAGTAAAGTTATGACATTCCTTCGCATAGCTTCGAAGGCGATAAAAAGAGAATATTTATACATATTCTTTTTTATAGAGAAATTGCTTTAATATTTGCTTTCATATTTGATTTTTTACTCTATTCATTAGAGGTTGACTGGATATTCTTATTACTACTAACATGCCTCATAATAATTTGCCATTGTCTGATCAGAAAAAGTTTAGAGTGAGGGTTGTTTATTTAACCTATGAGGGTACTTTTGTTTTTGCACACAAAGGGCTAAATTGAAAGTCACAAGAACTTCAGGACTTAGGGAAGGTTGGAGAAGGGATCCACTGAAGAGTTGTTGGTGACACATAAAAATCTTCCATCAAGGCCATCCAGGGTGTTTTTTAACTAGCACAGGACATGACTCTCCTGTATACGGAGACATCCGACATTCCATCCGGCGGACGGGACAGCCTTTCCAAGCCCAACGGTGTTTCAATTCTCACCGAGAGCAGAGTGGGCTTAGCGGGGAAATATCTCAACGCTGGCATAATGGGACTTGAACCTGGGAACTGCAGATTACGAGTCTGGAACGAGTTCCTTTTCTAAACCGTCACTTATTAAAAATCATAATGAAATCTATTTAAGTCTCGATTTTCAATAATATTCTTTTACAGAGTTCGTGTTTCATATCTATAGAAGTTGAAATATTTCACAACAGTAATGATTCGTAAGAATGTACCTCAGAAATTAATTAAAATTTAACAATAAATGTTGTTCCAAACCATTAAAAAATAAACCTTTTTAGAAGTTTGCGCAATGATCGTTTCACTGTTAGATGTTTATGTATATCATTTTTAAAAAATAAGATAATTTCTTGGTAAATAATACAGCTTCCTTAATTTTTTAAATGGTAAACGATTATTGTTGAAAATTGATATATAAATAAACTTGATTGCGATATTTATCTTTAATCACATTTTTTAATTAAATATAGATTTTAAACTTTAAAGATTTTCTAAGTCACATTCCCATTAACAAAAGATGGAAATTGTCCGATATTTTGATAAGGCAGTGTACATTGGCTAACTATAAAAAAATTGAAAACAAGGTAAAAAAATTCGATATATTGCTTACTTTATTATCATTAGCGGAGAGCTGATTGCAAATGATAGGTAATTTCAGCTGCAAAATGCTTTCACCGTATAAAAATAAGAAGATTGGAATTATTAAAAATTTCCTTTTTTGCTCTATTCATTAGAGGTTGATTTGATATTCTTATTACTACGAACATGCCTCATAACAAGTTCGTTAAACAGCTCTAACATGTTAGGTGCGGAAAATTGAGAAAAATAAGAAAAGCCTTACAAACAGAGAGGGCGTAAGAATTAAAAAAAAACAGATAAGTAAAGTTTCCCTTATCACTACTTAATTGCCGGCTACAAACATCTGCTTTTCTTAATTATAGATAACGACTTGATGGGAATTTTATGATGCTAAATTCTTTAACAGCAATGAATAAGAAATTCATCACGCAAGGCGTTAAACCCAGTAAAATTAGCGTTTGTAAAGAAATTTAAACTATCTGCACAGCTGGAGCAGCAAAAATCGTGGCCGCTATTCGAAAAGTTTCACTCCATTTTGCTGTTCATGCTCCTGCTGGTATTAATGAACTCCTTTCACAACACCATGGCTTAGTTGATTACGACACATTAATTAGGCAATTAACTCATGTCGCCTGTCACGTTCTGGGCCCGTCATAAGCTACTCGGTCTGTCATAATATCTGGCAGCCGCGCTTCAGACCAACAGTGAACGCCTACATGACCGATGGGAGTGCTAGCGGAGCAAAGGATAGAAGCAACACAAAGGCAGCAGTTTTGTTAAGCTCCACTGATGATTTCAGGAAACACCTGACACCTCAGGGGCAATTTCTTAGTGGAGAGCTGTCTCTGCGGGCGACTGCTTCAGTCGGAGGCACAGGAGACTCGGAAAGATACTATGTCCGGTTAGATGAAGAGAGAAACTCTCAGAAAGGGAATTGAGACTCTAGATAGAATGTGCGAGAGGCGTAAAGGGGAAAGTGGAAGTTGGGAGTTTCGCGTTGGGTAAGGAAAACGAGAGTGTTGTATAAGGAAGATGTCGAAATATCTTTGGAGAATAGAAATTGTACCAAGGTAGAGAGAGATTATGTAACGAGTATAAAATGTATATTATATTTGGATCATGTTTGCTCATTTTGGTAGGATATTAAAGATACTTTACTTAAATTTGTCATCGCCGTTTTTGCAAAGCTTAATTGTAGACAAATAGAAAGAAATTTAGAATGGTTATTTTATGACAGAATAGGAAGTTAAAATGAAAAAGTTTATAATATGAAAAAAAAAATAGTATGATGTGCAAACGTTTTGGTAGATAAAATCTTTCACACCTGCACAGGAATGTTTTTCTCTTGGTTATCTGATATACAATGGACATATGTTTTGAATTGAACCTCAATTTTATTTTTGATTTTTAAATTTATTATTGATTACTGATTCTAATTTTTTGTTAGATTGACAGATTCAGAAATGTTAAAATGTATACATTTGTATCTTTCTAAATCAAATTAAATATTAATTTTTCTTTTCGTTCATTTCAATTAATATATAATGCATAAGAAATATGTTTAAAACCTGTTTTAGTTTCCATCAAAATTATGTGAGCTTTTTATTTATTTATTTAGTTATGGTTTCTACTTTTGCTGTAACAATAACTATTGTTACGACAGAAGGAATCTGGCAACCGAAAGCAAAGTTTCAGCCAACGAATAAGAACGTTGGGAGAATTTGGAGAAGAAGAGTGGAGCGTTAACGGTCGTTTTGTATTGTAACGGTCGTTGTGTTGTAACGGTCGAGGAGTTCGAAAATGGACGGTGAGCTGTTCTGAGACAGTGCGCGTAAGTATCAAGAAGTAACTTGATGTGTTGTGTATACGCGGAAGGATAAAAGTGGGATCTTTTATCGTTAAGTATCAAGAAGTAACTGATGTGTTGTGTATACACGGAAGTATAAAAGTGGGAACTTTTATGGCTAACTTCGAATGTCTACACGGACTGTCTTTTTGTTCGGCTAGTGTGTGAACAGTTATTAGCACAGGACGAGAATTGGTTTACGAGTGAAGATCTTCGGGTGACCTGGTGAATCAAGTAAATGGTAGTATTTAGTAAAATACACAGAGCTGATATTGTGTGCTCTACGCAGGAAGATTGATGACTTGTGCATGTTAATAGTTAATTTGTTAATAAGATACTTCATCCATATTTCCTTTGTAACAATTTACCTTGTATTGAATTTGGTTTTGAAATATAGCTTTTAATACTCACGCTCAGTGGCTATCCATTTTTGTAATCCGCAACATTTGGTGTCAGAAGTGGGATTAATTAATTGAATGCCGTTAACTAGAAGTATGGATGAATTAGTAAAGTTGATAAATAGCTTCAAAGCCGATATGACTGCGCTGATGACTGATAGGAAAACCATTATGACTACGCTGATGAATGACATTAAAAGTCAAAATAATGAGTTGAGAACGCAAAATAATGAGTTGAGAACTGAGATAGTTTCTCAAAAAGATGACTTGAAAGCCGATATGGCTAACAAAATAGGTGACTTGAAAGCCGAAATGGCCGCACAAAATACTGAGATGAGAGCTGAAGTGGCTTCTCAAGTTGGTAAGTTTATTGATCACTTCAAGGATCATAAAACCGAACTCAATAGACAATGCAATAGTTTAAATGTTGAATTTGTCAGTGAAAAAGATGATCTTGATAGTGTTAAGTTAGATTGTAAACATGGAAAAGAAAAAGAGAAAGGCAACGCATATAAAAATGTGGATCTGCTACTGGAAATCAAGAATCGTAGAGATAGCGCAGATAATGCCTTTGACCACGCAACTACTGGTAATGCATGGCAGAGTGTCTATGTCGCTGGTGACATGTCTAGGAACTGTGAAGAACAATCACACAGATCAGAGAGCTGCGAGACTATACAGTACGCTTTGCACTTCAAAATACCTAGGTATACAAGTCTGGCACGATCTGAAGAGAGATCCACACGAAAGGTATTCTATTCCTCGCCGTCAGCAAAATGCGTCATGGACAATTATCGCAAAGGCAGAGTAACGAGTGGTAATGAGGGGGAACGAAACAGAGTTTACGTTTCGCAGAGTGGTCCGAGTAAAGAAGAGGTGTCCATTCATCATAGATACAAAGTGCCCTTCGTCGTTACCGGGGAAGTCGGAGAGATTTTTCCGAAACACATAGCCACACTCGAATCGTTTATAGAAAGTGGGGATTTAAGGAAGAGGAATTCCGAAGAATGGCTTAGAAGTGTAACAGGTGATGCTAGTAAAGGAGCTTCAGGCAGAGACAGTACTTCAAAGACTAACTTTCTGGATGAAACTAAGCCTCAGAGTTACGATCAGAGAGAAGTGAATCCCTCAGATAATTTCAACGTAGCCACGCTGAATTTCTTTTCTGAACAGTCAATGTGCAGATTTGGACATTATAACCATTTAGATTATAAGGATATAGAAAAGTTTTATCACGACTACAAGAGCTCTAAAGTGGACAATATCATGTTACAAAACTCATCGCTGATCTCCAGAATGAACAATTTGGCAATCATGACTGATGTTTCCCTGGCTAATTACAATGAGAGCTCCAAGAAAGTGAATTCCGAAGAAACAGCAACTATGACCTCCTCGGGTCATGTGTTTTGCTGGAGACCCGAGTGGCGCCATCGGATGGTAGATGAAAACTGCACAGGAGGTGTCAGCGACAAAGTGAGTCTTGTCTTGGCTCCTGCACTTGCTGCTTTAGGTCTCAAGGTCCCTATGATCTCCGGTCGTGCTCTCCAATTGACGGGAGATACTCTGTACAAATTGGAATCCATCCCTGGCTTCACAGTCGACTGCACTAAAGATAAAATCGAGCAGATGATGGAAGACGTCGGATGCTGCATCGTAGGACAGACAGAGGAGCTGGTGCCAACAGATAAGGAGATTTACCGCTGCAAGGATCTGATGGCTACCATAGATAGCGTTCCTCTAATGATATGCTCAATTGTGTCCAAAAAGCTGGCTGAAGGAGTGTGTGCTTTGGTTTATGATGTTGAATTCGGAAAAGGAGCTATTGATCTCATCAGTACAGAAGATGTTGCTGTTGATTTAGTTAAGAAAGTGGTTGCAGCATCACAAGCTCGTGGAATGAAGAGTTTGAGTTGTTCAGCTGTTATCAGCAACATGGATTCACCTCTTGAAAACTCTGTTGACAACTCTCTGGAAGTGATGGAAGCTGTTCAGTGTTTCCTTGGTAACGGATCCTTGGAACTGCAAGAGCTCGTCGAAGAGTTAGGAGGAGAACTTCTGCGTTTGGTGAACATTGTGGATAATAGGGTAGATGAAGCATCACGTGTCTGCAAGGTTCTGCATAACGGCAATGCTTTGAACAAGTTTCGTAACATGTTAATAGAACAAGGAGTATCTGAAGATGTTGCAAGCTGGCTATGTGAAGGTAAAACAGAAAAAATATTGCTAGCAGCCCGACACATCACTGATTTCACTTATACAGGAGAAACAGGTAAGGTTGTCGGATTAGAAGCTGCAGTTCTAGCAAGAGTATGGAAGGAGGAGATGGACCGAAGCGCTAAAAAGAATTATGGAGCTGATATTATATTTGTGAAGCACCTTGGGGATCAAATTGAATCAGGTGAAATATGGCTGAAGGTTCATCACGACAGTTCTGAATTAAGTGAAAGTCAACTGACAAAAGGGTCAGATTGCAGGATGAAAATTCTCCCTAGATTTTATGTCACTAATGACTTTCATTCCTTGTTACTGTTGATAGAAGTAAAAATCCAAAGAAGAAAACTTTCGACAAAGAAGAAAACTTTTTACAGGTTTTGCACGAAAACTCTTAGTCGATTCTTCTCCCTGCAGAGACATAAACGTGTTCACAAGGGCTATAGGCCTTACACGTATTATGTTTGTGGACCAGGCTTCAGTCAGAAAAGAAATCTACGTCATAATGAGATTCGCTTTCATTTTGACACAGACGTGGTATATCGCATTCGTCGACGTCCAGCTACAAAGTGCAAGGTGGTTCACGTGGATCGTTTGGCTCCGTTTCATCGAAGAACTGAAGAAACTTTGGAATCCAGAATTGTTCGGGACGAACAAGACCTAGGAAGGGGGCAGTGTTACGACAGAAGGAATCTGGCAACCGAAAGCAAAGTTTCAGCCAACGAATAAGAACGTTGGGAGAATTTGGAGAAGAAGAGTGGAGCGTTAACGGTCGTTTTGTATTGTAACGGTCGTTGTGTTGTAACGGTCGAGGAGTTCGAAAATGGACGGTGAGCTGTTCTGAGACAGTGCGCGTAAGTATCAAGAAGTAACTTGATGTGTTGTGTATACGCGGAAGGATAAAAGTGGGATCTTTTATCGTTAAGTATCAAGAAGTAACTTGATGTGTTGTGTATACACGGAAGTATAAAAGTGGGAACTTTTATGGCTAACTTCGAATGTCTACACGGACTGTCTTTTTGTTCGGCTAGTGTGTGAACAGTTATTAGCACAGGACGAGAATTGGTTTACGAGTGAAGATCTTCGGGTGACCTGGTAAATCAAGTAAAAGGTAGTATTTAGTAAAATACACAGAGCTGATATTGTGTGCTCTACGCAGGAAGATTGATGACTTGTGCATGTTAATAGTTAATTTGTTAATAAGATACTTCATCCATATTTCCTTTGTAACAATTTACCTTGTATTGAATTTGGTTTTGAAATATAGCTTTTAATACTCACGCTCAGTGGCTATCCATTTTTGTAATCCGCAACACTATGTTAAAGTATTGGCGATTTTAAATATATATTAGTTAGCTTTAATGAATAAAAGATAATAAATTACCCCTCAACTGCTGACGAAATTATATTAAAATTCTTGCGAATATTCAGAATGAAGTAAACATGACACAAAACGCATCACAAAAGGCAAAAGTGCGTTAAAAAGCAAACTGCGTTACATGTTATACGCTTTAAATCACAATAGAAACAAAAAACATAAGAACAATGCATTATTTATCGGAGAAAAGAATTTGCAACTGGATTAAAATGGAGCGGTTATTTTATCAGCAGGAATATCTTATGTCATGTCGCCTCTACAGATAGTCGGTTCGGTTGAAAGTTTACAAGATATTGCATTCATGTGTTATGACGGTATGTCTCAGGAGGCCCTTTGGTGCGTGTTATTGATGTTCCCGAAGATGTTATGTCATTTATAAAATTCATTTCTTTTTACATAATTGCGTTAAGATTTATATGAAGTCAGTAACTAAATAAACGAGCAGGCAGAAGAGGAAGAGGATGGAATTTCATGTCATCTGATAACGAAAGAAAGGAAACAAATGCTTGAGTGAAAAAAAAGTTTCGCCCTGTGATTAATGATCAGACTTAGGAACTTTTTGTGTCTTCTACGTATATTTTTCAGAGATATGTAATAATTTTGTATGAATTTAGCGAACAAATGTAAGCAAAATAAATTTAAAACGAAAGCAAAATATTCATTAGACGTAAAATAAAATGAACAATGGCAATAAATATAATACAACCTCAATAATAATAATAATTAATATTATTTTGAAAAAGTATCGAAAATTAAAATTCATTTTCTAACATACACAGTCGTATCAGAATAATATGACCACCTACCATACATATACAATATAGATGCTCATATTATTCTGATACCACTGTGTATATATATATTTTTACTTTACAGTTTTCAGCTGTAACTCTATGTATCAGTGATACATAGCATGAGTGGCAACTAGGGAGACTATGTGCCTGCACACTATGCGCTTCGGCTGCTTTCATAAATCTTATATCAATGATTTAATCAACGATCTTTAAAGGTCAGAACTTTTAAAGCATCAACTGCGCAGTCTCACAATTTCCCCAGTCGCTAATATTGCTATGCAAGTGGAAAATACTGGACAATAACTATCACAGGAGAATAACTTCCTTTAAGAAGCAACATAAGGTTTTCAGATCAGTTTAACTATTAATCTAATACGCTGTGAATATTTTTAACTCAAATGAGGAGTGGTCAATCCTTCATTTTTAGACGGTGATGATCTAAATCGATCTGATTTCTATTACACCCAAAGTAAGATCATAGATTCTGGATTTGCTTCACTAGTATGCTCCTGTTGAGATCTTTTTCTGATTTTTCCTTTCACTTGAACATTTATTGCCTTATACTGTTTGATGGAATTGTGGAGGCATTTTCTATAACCTTTCTCCGAAAATAAATTGAATAGAATATCGAATACTTCATAGATTAACAGTCTCCATAAAAAGAGGCGCGTTAGAAAAATAAAAGGTTTTCTGCCCAAAAGAGAAATGTTTGGAGCCAAAGACTTTGGGAATTACTGCTTAAGTGAATGGTTATATAGGACATTTACAGTATCACCTGTTGGTTAGCCTGAACGTTTCTTCTTCAAATAATATTTTCTATACTAGACTGCATTAATGTGTCTCAGAGAGATTGAATTTAATGACTAATCAAAGGATTTTAATTTAGATCACACAGGGTAACTTTTAATTAAGTAGTCATCTATTGAGAATAATAAATAACTCCTATTTTACATATTTTTCTTTCCCAAATTCCTAATCTTCTACAGTCGCTCTTTGCTTTGACACATGAGGAGGAAGACTGGCTCAGTCTGTAGGGCTCCAGACTCATAATATGATGTTTCCAGGTTCGATTCCCCTCTGTGCCAGCATTGAAATTTATATTGACTATACATTAATCAACAGCAGATGAAAATATGAAGTTTTAATTGAAATTCAAAGATAGAAGAAAAATTATTTTCAGTCAACTGGAACACGAACCCATGATCTACTGATAACGTAAGTGCTGTGACCACTGAAATATCTGCCGCAAATCGAGATCTCGTCTAATAGTGATATGTAGTATTTCGGCCAGTACTATACAATCACATGTGTGTGTTGCAATGAAGGCAGGGACGTCCACTTCCACCACGTCATGAAGATCAATGGTTAAAGTGTATTTGAATATACTGGTAATTAATCTTTGAATTTCCTTTAGAAAGAGCACCTTCTATCGGATAGAACTGATAGATTAAGCCAAGTCTTTATGCACGGTAAAGAACATGCTGGATGATCTTGACGGAATGCTTTCATTTGTGTTTTAACAGACTTCCATTGAATCACCTTCCCCTGCCAAGTCTGACCCTTAGGGTCCTTGGACTCCTACTGTGTGCACAAAAGAACATCTCAGAAGTAAAACAACCCAACCTATTTACAATATAATTTCTCTGCACAATAATATAAATACTATACTAAAAAGTAAATAGGTTAAAAATGATTAAATTTTCATGAAACGTGTTAGCCTATTTTTTTACCTGCAATAGCGTGTTGACCTATATATTTTTTTTTTCTTACCAATAACAATTAAGTTACCAACAAATAAAAAATAAGAGTATTATAGTTCGGAAACAACTTAATGAAGTAGAGTCGTAAGAGCTTGAGTGCTGAGATTCATTAGCTGACAGTAACGCAGTAGCAGCAATAATTCATTCTGCTAGCCACAGGAAGTGCTTCGTACCATTGCGGAAATTTCTTAGTTGTGTTCCTATCACATAGATAACACTAGTGGCATAGTGGGCGCAATTTGACAGGACACCCACCAGCAAAGAATGGCTCCTCTGTGTTCAATAACAGACTCCCTACCAAAGGCACTAGTGGGGTCGAGATGGCTGCCACGTGACATATGACCCCTCGTGAGTCACACAAGTGATCCTAGGGTAAGGAGCAGCTGATGCGAGTAATAGGAATCGATATGGAGGTGCATAGTGGCATTTTCTGCTTGTTGAGAAGACTGATGAGATTATTTCAGCGATTCTTTTGATTCAGTAATCTTAGAATGTAAATGAGATTAGTTACTGATATTTTCTTTTGAAATTTAGAATGAAATATATTACTTTCAGTAAAATTTTTTAAAACTTATGTTTAATAACATGAAATTATTTAAATATATTTAGTTGATGTCAGCAATAATTACCCATATATTGCAGAAACGAAAATTATGCAGTTAAAACTTCTAATTAATGTAGTTTACATATTTTGTTGGAGATAGTTTTAAGCTAATTTGGAACCATTATGGGCTCATATAAATGGTCAACTTGTAATGGAACCATTATGGGCTCAGATTCTTCCCTCTACCTAATATTTCAACAGGAAAGTGATTTTGAAATTTGTTTTGGAGTTTAATTTGCAGTTGGGTTTGGTATGATTGGAGATATTGAACAACAATTTCTCAATCAAATTAATCAATCACATATGTTTGTTTATCACATATGTTGTTAAGTATGCAATATATCAGCATCAATTCCTCAAATGGCTTTATTTTTAAATAACTGTTATGTGGGTAAAACTATACCTTTGTTTTTAAACAATTTTGCTGAAATTTCTTAACATTTAACGATGAAAAAATTTAACGTCTGTGGCAAATATGGGATGCTCGTTTTCAAAGAGAATGAAATTTCTTATTTCTCTGACTTAACACCGTCTAACAAATGTAAATTCGAACAATGGATAATTAAAAAAAATGTAAATAATAATATATTGTCAGTACCTAGACAGCACTAAAAATTGTTTTCTTCATTAATCTTTTAAAATGAAAGAGTTGAGTTTTTACCACACCACCCTCTGAGTTGGGTTGTTTTACCACTGAGCGACACTGTTTGTGCACATAATGGGCAAAATGACCAGGTGATAAGGTCCCCGAAGGCTCAGAGAAGGTTGGGGGGAGGGGGCTCATTGGACAGCTGTTACAAGACATATGGTAGCCTCCCGTCAAGACCAACCAGTGTGTTTTTTAACGTGTACATGGTATGGTTCTCCCGCGTACTGGCCATGGCTTAACGTCCCATCCGACGGACGGACCCCTTTCGATGCCCATCGGTGCCCCATACTGACCGAGGACAAGGCGGAGTGGTTTGCTGAGATAAATCTCGACGGTGGCCCAGCTGGGATTCTAACCTGGGAATTGTAGATTACATGTCTGGAGCGTTACCGACTGAGCCACCTGCTACCCCACTATCTAGGGCAGGCATGTCAAACACGCGGCCCGCCGGGAACTGTTCTGCGGCCCGCCAAGACTGATAACCAATACGTTTATTTAACTTTTGACAACACTGGATTCTTTAATTAAAATTATAAGTACGTACACGGTACGTGAATTAAATAAACGTATTTCAGAAAACATTTCCATTTATATATAAGGGAAACTATTGCGCATAAATGTATATGTCGGAGCCCGATCGTAGAATTGCTCATATCATGAAATGCCCGATCATTTCATGAAATAGTGGATTTTCATGATATGAGCAATTCTACGATCGGGCTCCGACATGTATACACATGTCTCGAGGTCATTCAAATGTACGTACTTTGCGCATGGCAATGAGTCACGAAATGCCAGTAGAGTCGGAAGCTATTCGTTAGCAGTCAGTGAACGAATACTGCGCTCTAGTCTAGTTTGCACATAACAGTTTTCATCTGTTTTTTTTTTTGTTTTGCGGCCCGCGATTTAATATATAATACTTAATATGGCTCTCGGTGGTTAACGAGTTTGACATGCCTGCTCTAGGGGTAAGAAGGGAAATAACTCTGAGCCCATTACTTAGTCAGTAGCGTAGTGGGCTGAGAGATCCAAATCATCACGTCATAACAAATTATGAAAATGGTAGTTAACTTCAGAATCTTACCTCTTAACTCTCTGTTATGTACTGTTATTTTCTTTTCAGTATTAATAATGTAATAAACATTGTTCAGAATATACAGCATCAAAACTTTTATGTTGTTTATTAATAACTTTAATTCGTGTCGTCTTCATCTTCCTCCAATTCCGACAGCCAAGGTATAGTAAAAGACAATTTTTACAACTCGGAAGTAGAATAATTACTTGGCGTTTCTCAAACACTTAAATGAATAATTTCCTAGCGGCTATTTGTCCTTCTGTCGAATTCCACTTGAGACTTCCACGCTTTAAAATTAAGCTTGCATAGGATTTAAATAAAAGATGAATGTATAAACAGAAGAATATCTGAACACAGTTTCCATCATGAAATTTTAATATAGAGTTTGAGAAAAAAAAGTCTGTTGCAAATTGTTTTTTCCCTACAGACGTGTAAGCATCTGGGAGGTTAAATTTAGCATATTTTAGTTCAGTATCGATGTTTTATATTTGAAATTTATAAATATTACAGATTCTTTATCTATTTAAGTCTAAGTTTTCCTCCTTACGTGTTTATTGTAGATTTTTCTATGAAAACTCTTATCCATTTAGATTAGTAATTGAATTTTAGTGCTTTTTTTAGCATTACATAAAGAATATTGTTACTTACTAAAGCATTTATGTGCATCATGGAGCATTTTCTGGACGACTTACCGGTGTAAAAGCTCTGCCATTTTTACATATTTTTGATGGAGTAGGAAGAAGCTTGAGAGAAGCTTTCGTGAGAATTAAGCTTGCAAACTTCTTATTGCTCAATAGTGATATCAGGCAGACGTAATATTATTCAACTCTTAATCAAGAAATTAAATTTTCCGCACATCAATTTGTACAATTGTAAATGTATTTAATAAATGAAAGCATGGAGATAAATAATAGCTTTTTTATCTGTAGAATTTCGGGGCAGGTTTGGCTCAGTGGGTCGGGCCCAGGCTTGTAATCTGTAGTTCCCAGGTTCGATTCCCACCTGTGCCGGCATTTGGTATTTTTTTCGCTAACTCTTATTCTGCTCTTGGTGAGAAACGGAATATCGATGGGCTTGGAAAGGCAGTCGTCCGTCGGATGGGACATAAAAAGTGTCTCCATGTATAGAATGTACTTTCTGCACGTTAAAGAACACACTTGATGCCCTTGACAGCAAGCTTCCATCTATCTCCTAACAGCTGTCCAGTCGGTTCCCTTACCCTAATCTTCTCTGATCCCTTGGAATCCTTGTTATCTGGCCATTTATCACATTAGTTTTTTTTTTTTAAATGCTCGGTTTATCTAATTCTAGGCATGAGTTGAGTTGTTTTACTCAACTGATGCGCAGAATTTGATGAATAAAATGATATATATAATATATACTAATCAATAGAAATATAATTTGAAATCAAACCAAACTTGTGCTTTTCCCTTACTCTGCCCTTATCTCCCTCCCTCACTTTCCTCCCCATGCTAAAACACAGTTGACGGCCTTGAATAAAAGGATACCAGAAAAATAGAAGTATCTAGCAGTTTTTTCCATCAAGTACCTTGATCTTCACATTTATCACGCTCTTGCCACCATTTGATGCGATCTCCCCGAGGAGCGGCTCCCCCTGCCCCCTCCTTTGGGGAGAAATGACAGCAGAGAGGAAAAAATGGATAATTCTGTGAGTCTCCACAACATTTGATTGCTTTAGAACTGTATCTAATAATATGCCACAGCCTCTCAGTGAGTGATTTAGTGAGTGAGTGAGAGAGTGAGTAAGCGAAACGAATTCTGAGTTTAGGGCATGCATGCTAGAATTGCAAAAAAATTGTTTGTCGCCATAATGTTTTCCGCAAAGCAGCAACGACTTTCAAATTTAAGATTTTCCAATTCCATTTTCGAACTACTGCTGTTGTCAGCGTAAAGTCGAAATCCAACGCTTGTCTCGTCTGAAGTCTGAGATGGGGGTGGGGTATGAAAGCGGCAGCGTTTTTCCCCCTTTCTCAGCTTTGCATACAATCTGAATGAATGCTTAGAACATGTAAACACACGACGATTACATAAAGTTCTGGAGACGTATTATTTTTTTTTAGAAATTTTTATACCCAGTTATAAAACATTCTTCAAAAATAAAAAAAATGCATAATTTTGCAAAAACATTTTAAATTTTTTACTCCCTCTCCAAAGTACGCCAGTAATCCCAGCCAAAATATTATATTTATTCAAGAACAGATTCGAGAAACTATGTTCCTTTTCGTTTAGAAAAACCAAATAGATTTAGTTTTGGAAAATAACTGCAAACTAAATCTGGAAAGCAGTAATATTATTAATGACTGAATGAATAATAAAACAAATTCAAGCTTAGGAATGTGCTTGCAAATAAGGTAAAATAATACGTCACTTCCCTCAATTTTACTCACTCAAATGGTACACAAATTGAATACACTCTTGTAAAAACATTCAACATCAAAATTTGGCTCTAAACATATTCCAAGTTTGACAAGTTAATAAATTAAGTAAATAAACAAGTCTTTAAAATCGAATTGCGTGCAAATGAACTGCCTTTTTTAAATAATATTCTGTCTGAAGAATAATAATTAAGATCGAAATCATTGCCTTCTGTGAAACATCAGAAATTAATCACATTTTATTATTAATTAACGAATTTTCTATACTTGTTTAGTTTTGTTGATAGTTCAAGTAACATTTCGATTTACTTGAGATAACTGAAATTCATTAAAATTGACGTTAATTTTATTGCTAAAATAATTTGTTTCATCTCCGTTTCCAAGAATGCAAAGGAGGAAACCGACTTAAGAGTATTGACTTCACAAACGCAATTAGGAACTGCGTCAAGTCTCCTCTTAAATGTGTTAAAAGCATCTAATCAGGGGTGTGTCAGTCGCATTTTGTTTTGATATTAAATTTAATCACTCTTTCTACCAACTGACTTCAGTGGTCGCACTTAGGACAATCACCCAATTAAGCAAATGTAACAAAGTGTATGGAAATAGAAGTCGCAAACTACGAAGAACGTTTGTAATTCTCCTTTGATGGAAACTTCCATCTCTTTCTGTGCTTCATACCTTCAAACCAGTGGTATTGATTTCCTCAAAAGGATTAAAACGATATCATATCGGGCGCTTTTCTTCCATCTAGAGTAAGGTTACTTAAGCCCAAATACGAAATTGGGTAATTAATCACTTAGAACAAATATTAATTCTTCCTTGCATACCCGATGATTAATATCCTGAAAATCTTACAGACGAGTTCTGAGATGTAGGCTTGTGTGCTTAACGTAATACAAGCTCCTTAGGTAACTTTGAAGATAGAAAAGAGGATACTTCGTGTATACATAGTTACACACTTATCTTGGTAGACTAGATCTATGAACGAAGTCGCATAAAGGAAAGTAAACTGGTTTATGAAAGAAATGACATTAAGGCGAATTTAAATACCAAACTTCAAGCTTAAGTGTTTATATACCATAAAAAGCGAGCCTGGCACAACATAATTTCTTTCAACCGCCCTTCTGTAAACCAATCTGCAACCGTTTTCTCACTTTGGCAGTTCAAAGTATTTACCCATTCAGGAATTTATATTACAACTAATGATGGTGATGATTCAGTACCAACATAATAGCAACTCCACCATCTTCACAGAGTTATGTACATTAACACCATCCGAAAGCAAATAACTTCAGTACTGTACTGCAAATATACCACAAATGTTTTAATAGTAGCCTGGGGTAAAATTTACAATTCCTTGCTTATATATGTCTACAATTTAAGCACAAGTTACATTCAAGCTCCTACATTTAATGTGTCATATAGGTATATGCAGTTCAGGCGCAAAGTTTGAATGGAAGCAATTGAGACATTGAGATTGCACAGTTGATACATCTATGATTCTTACAGGTGATTGATTTACCATATTATCAGTTACTTGTCAATCAGCCAATAGTGTCATGGATCAACAATTATATCGCAGCTCATTGGTTGATGGAAAAGTGACTGATCAAACAATGATCTACGAGAAGAATCGTCAACTGCGCAGTCTCTTTGTCAAATTGCTTCCACTTCGCTTCGCTGCTGATGTAGTTAGATTGAACAGCGGAGATTTGTATAACAACGACACACAAACGTCAGTGTAAACAATTTTTACCTGCCACTTACTGCTATTAAATTAAAATTATATATGAGATAATACCAGCTCAATAGGAATTAATTTTGCCGGACATGTAAATGTTAGTAGGGCGGGAGGCAAATTAATGCTCTGCGGGACAATTCCACAGATTCCAAGACATATGGTATACATGTGTGATACCCGTTCACTGAGACAAACCACTATTTACAAATTCTGGGCTACTACTCGACTACAATTTAAGTATAGGCTACTATTTAAGCTCGGCATTTAATATTTAATATACGATATGTGCAATTCAACGGTAAAACAATGTTAATGCCAACCTACGTCTACTTCGTTTCGTGGTGTATAAATTGTTAAATATTATTCAGCATACATAGACACTTAATGTGGTTCCGTGCACGTAGGATTAAAGCAATTCCTCTGTACCTTTACGAAATATCTCAGACTTACAAATATGATATCATACATACTGCTGAAATGTGATGGAATAAAAAGGGAGCTATCCCATTCTTTATTGATTTAAAACCATCAAAAAATATTCCTTTCCGTTGGGTCTTAATTCTGATATTTTACTCCTGGCTAAGTGTTATTGGACTAATCAATAATATCTGAAATATTCCACTTCCATTGTACTCACTTTAAGCACTTCTTCTATAAATTGCAAGATAGAAGAATGGATATACTAGTGATATATCTATGGAAAGTTGAATTCGGAGATTTGTAAAATTAAAAAAAAACTTTTTCTTGAAAAATATGATTAAAGATAAAGTAGTCAATTAAATCTATCTAAATTTATTAAATTTTGTTTATTAATAATATTTGATCAATATATATATAAATTACGGAAGTGTGAACATTTAGCTTACATCAATTTCAATCATAAAGATTTATCTCAAACTTTAATTCAGGCTTAAATAATAAGTATTGCTTTAAAATCTTTAAAAAAAATATTTTAGATGTTTTTACAAAACGTTCACTGTTAGTCTATTTTGTATGTTTTTTTGGGTTTGGCATTTGTTGCTGTTAAACATTCCAGCTTACATAACTCTTAAAATGCCAAAGAAATATTTTTAAATTCAAATTCAAACAGATTCTAATTAGATATTCTACAGTCACAATTTCGCATGAAAGGTTTATTTAAGAAGTGACGGAGCTTTGAATTTTACTCTACATTGCATAATACGGGGATTTTATTCAATAACACTCTTTATTCTTTCTTATTCATAATGGATATATATATAAGGAGTATTTGAAACAAATGATCTGCAAAGCACCTACTTATCTCCAAGAGAAACAAATAGTATCATCACATAAACGTAAATGAAGTTTAATGCAAAGCCATTGATTACTGATATATGTCAATGTGAAATTTCAGTGGAAGCTTCAGTACAGGTATTTATTATTGTAACGTTTTAATTTCTAATACCTATATGCTTAAACCATTATGAGAACTACAGAAAATTTACAATTCATTACTCATTGTAATAATTTTAGTAGTTGATGATGATACACTTTCGCATTCATAAAATATGACAATAGTCATTAATCAGTTTCAAAAGCAAATTAAAATATTTAAAAAATTCCAATGCCTTTCATATGGGCGACATGCATATTGTTGCAGTTTACAGTTATGCACGTCAGCACTGAAAGAATAAAGAAAATGTATATTGACTTTAGGATGTGTTAATGTATTGTGGATCTGCTTTGGTCTAATCACACAAGTATATTGTGTTTCTGCAACCAAACAGTGTTTCTGCATCCCTGAGGACGGTATTTGACAGGGAGGAAAAATTTTAGGATAAATTGCAGTAAGGAAATTTCAAATTCTTATTAACGCTCCTTAATATATGTTCTGTTGTAATCAAACGTTTCCTTATTTCTGAACACACATCAGTATGAACAGAAGAATCAACTGAAACTGGAGTTTATAATTAAGTAAGCATTTAGGGAATGAAAATAATGCTTTCTTCATGAATCCTACATAATGGTGATACAACTGCAGATGTCTATTTACTCTCAATGATGACGTTTGAGTCATGCATTACTAATCGAATAGTCAGAAACAACTAGTCTAGAAAACATTCCGAATCTATGTGGAATTACTGCAAACCTAACGAATTTATAAGAGCTTATGTCTCAACTATACTCAGATGTCACATCTACTTTCTTCTAATTAGCAGCATTACACCTATTGGGAAAAAAACCTTACACGTTCCTAATTATTTCCCTTTGTTGTGTCAAAAAACATATTTCTCAAACAAATATTATTAAATGAATCTTAACACAGTCTCGGAAAAATTACAATTCGTTACTCATTGCAATTTTTTAGTAGTTAATGTGGGTTTTCTCTCCACAGGTGTATTGAATTTGAAACAAAACTTAACAAGACTAGAATATTTCTTGCAGCAAATGCTGATTACCAATAATTCACGATGAATGTTGGAATGCTTAAGAGACCATCATCAATTTAAATGAAATTACTTTTTAATTCAGTGTCATGTTTACGCTTAAAATACGAACAAAAGTTGTTCATTTTCTTGACAGAAGGTAAGCGTTTTTTTTATAAACTTTTAACTTTATTACACAAACACAAACTTCAAAAGAAAACGCAATACGATGCAGTCTTTTCCTTAAACCTTAGCAGTCTTTTCGTATTATTCATTTTTAGCTCCGAATTTTTTTTAAATTATACTCATCAAGATCACCTCTCGGAGCAGGAAACACATGTAATCAAATATTCCATCAGCAAAGGCCTTGGAGAGGTTTGACCTGTTCCTCCCAGAGAAGAAAATTATACTCCTTTATGCATCAACCAATTCTCAAATGTCATTTAGATAGCGGGTTTACAAATTGAATTACTTCTGTATCCTTAAAATCATTAATGCATCTATCTTGTAAGAAGGGAGCAAAATATAAATTATATTTTTTCTTCTTCTTATGAATATTCCTGTTTTTTTATTAATTTTTATCTTTTATTGAAAATAATGAGGAGTTAGCAAGATTTCTCTTGTGAAAATTGAATTCAAAATGTTTCACCTGGAAATAAATTATACCGAAATTCGGGATTAAACCTAATGAAAAAATCGAACATATTCAATACTGGAAGATGATTAAGTTAAACGTTTATGCAAATAAAATGAAAAGTGAAATGCAATGTAAACGTTTGAGAGTTAGAATTTAATTATCTTATAGAGTTAATTTTGATGTCAACATTGTGGGAATTCATTTCCATATTGAATATCAGAGAAAAAAGAAAAATTAACCGTCACCACATTTAAAACTTTGTGCATCAGGTCTTTCAGATCTATTACTCTGAAAGACAGATATTTAATAATAATTTTAAATACCATAATACAATATACTTGTTTTTGAATATAATTTCATCTTATTAATATTTCTTTGGTAAATGTTTTAATAACTAGAGGTTTGACATGAATCTTACTATATAGTTGAAATGGCATTTGATCTTATCTTCTTCAACTATTCACATTAAAGGGGCCTTTAAATATTTTTCATTGACCCTTTCATTTGTATAGCTGCATAATTGGATCATTCCGCATGTAATCGTCGAGGTATTTACCCGTACGTTTTATATTTTGGTGCAATTTGTTATATTAAACCATTTACAAAAGAAAAGCGTAAAAACAGTTTTCTCTTCAGGCTAACGGTTACATGAAAGGTTTCTAAAATTATTTACAGTTTAAAGGGAAAAAAGTAAAGCAAAATGATTTATTTCTCCATTTATATTATTTTGTAAATTATTTCAGCATTTTATTATTATCGTGTTTTTCAATTTAAATTTAAAGGTAAAGAGCATAATAGGCTTAAAGATATTAAACAGTTTAAACAGTGTAATACGGTTAAACAGTGCCAATTACATCATTTCGGTGTTCTCTCTATTTATTGCTAACCTTATCCTATTACTAGTCCTATCAATACCTGTAATGCTAGTGTTCAATTCGCCAGCATAATCTAAGTCAGGTATTTTAATATCTCCATACTCTCTAAAGCCTCCGCCTTTCCCTTTGAATTCTTCATAACAGAATAAACAAATTGGAAAGAAATTATAACGAAACTCAGCCTTATCGATTTCCACTAGTAATGCTAAATCAATCGTTGCAAACTTTACAACACTCTCACATGACTCGGGTCATTATAGATAGCTATCATCATTTTAACTGAGGATTTTTCGAACTCTAAAAATTTCTCAAGACTCTGTCTGAGTTAAAAGATTGGTCTATGTGGTCTAACTGTTCAGCCCGAAGTTGTCGATGAATCAAACTTTTAATTATGTTAATAGCAATAACTGACAGAACGTTACCTGAAACAGATAGTAGATTGATTCCCTATAATTTTCTTAAGAACTGCTTTAACCTTTGTTTTAAACAGCGATACTATCTACAGTAAAATTCTTATTAACAACCGCTTATCACAGAAAATATTCAACACTACGGTAGCTATCTGACAACAGAATCATTTTCTGCTCTAAGTATTTCATCTACCTGGTAACGGAGAGTCATACCGGGAGAGTCATACCTAGGCACATTAAAGAACACACTGGATGACCTTGACGGGAGGATATCATCTGTCTCCCAACAGTTGTACTAGTGGGTCCTCTCTCCCAACCTTCTCTGAGTCTTCGGGGTCCTTGTGACCAGCTCATTTAGCCCATTGTTTGCAAAAAAGTGCCGCTCAGAGGTAAAACAACCCAATCCATGGTTGGGTTGTTTTATCTCTGAGCAGCACTTTTTCTTACACGCAACTGCCAGATCACAAGGATCCTGACGGCTCAGAGAAGGTTGGTTGGTTGGCTGTTTGGAGTTTTATGTCGCTGGCTGGAGGAGGCCAACAGGAAAGATGTTAGAAGACAGATGAAAGGCTTCCATCAAGATTATCCAGCGTGTTCCTGAACGTGTACAGGGTATGCCTCTCCTGCACACAAGGTCACGTCTTTATGTTCTATAAGACGGATGACGGCCTTTCCAAACCCAACGGTGTCCCCTTTTTTACCGAGAACAAAGTTAGGACTTAGCGGAGATAAATCTCAATGCTGGCTTAGCTGGTACTCAAACTTGAGAGCTATAGATTACGAGCCTGGCGGGTACTTGCTGAGTCATCCCCCGTCCCAATTGATTCCAATATTAGTGTCTTGCATTTGCTATGTTCTCAATTTTCGAAAAGCAAAACATCTTGCAGACAAAGGCTGTCTAAATGTTGCACCACGATTGATCTCATCACTAATCTCCCTTTCATTGTGTCAACAAAACCAACTGGAAAATAATTGCATACCTATTTGTTGAGTAATTAACGCTTGGCGAAACAATAACTCGCACATTGCTGAACAATGCTCGAGGTGAAGCAGATCAGTCGTTCAGCTTTATTGTTTATTTTAATATTTATTTTTACAACGATTTAGGAGTTACTGCAGAACGAACAAAAGATCACAGGAACGTGAATGCATCTTCCAGCAGAAATATTAGAATTTTGATTCACGATTTCTCTGCGATACGTAATCGACACAACCGATAGTGGATGATTTTCAAGAATACTTAGCATCGGATCTGGTTTTGGGTCTGGTCGTTTATGTCTATGAGTTTGCGCATTTGACTCTTCAATAGATACAAGTATAAATGAAAATAGTTCTTGTAGACGGTAAGTAGGGTATGACTTTTCGGGTTTAAAAAAAAATTCATTCGGGAGTTAATTGTCTGGAATTATTTTCCAAATTTGGGTTGAAATCCAATCAATAAAGATAATAATCCAATATCGCATCTCAAATTCGGGTTGAAATTGAGTTGAAATAAAAATATTACAAATTTTCAGCTATTAGATAATAATTTTATTATTTACACACAACAATATACGCATGCCAATGTTTCTTCATTTTCTATAAACGCTTCTGTCTAATTCTATAAATTTACAATTGACAGGATCTAATCCAGGGGGAGGGGCAAGAGAGCTATGCCACCTTTCAGAATGTTAGTAAGGGTAATAGAGGCAAAAATTATTAAACTTATTTATATTTCATGCATTTTTCAAGAAATGTTATAAAGACCTATGAAACAGAGTGCGAAATGTTACATTGCATTGGAAATCCAGTTTATTGCCACTCCCTTTTACATTTTTCCGTCACGATTGTGTTTCTTGCCTCTCCCCCTCGATTTTTTTCTAGTCCCGGGTCTGATAGCAGATATTCGTCTATAGATGTTTCCAATTTACTTGAAATGTTTTAATGTAGCTTCAATGATCTAATGTATCTACAATATATTAATAAGTCGTTCTTACCCTGATTTTTTCGATATTTTGCTGATATGCATTAAATCAGGAGAAAATAAATTAATATGATATGATCTTACATTAATATGATACTTTCAGTTTTGTTTAACAAATAGTATTCTGCAAATAGTATTTCTGCATTCGTTATAGCGAAAACTACCTGTATTGATCTAATGTAATGTGGCGTCCGGCATCTTGTATCAATAGTATGCATGCACTGTCATATATCGTAAAATAATAATAAAAATAATTCGATCCCCGGTCTGATAGCAGATATTCATCTATAGATGTTTCCAATTTACTTGAAATGTTTTAATGTAGCTTCAATGATCTAATGTATCTACAATGTTTCAATATATTAATAAGTCGTTCTTACCCTGATTTTTTCGATATTTTGCTGATATGATCTTACATTAATATGATACTTTCAGTTTTGTTTAACAAATAGTATTCTGCAAATAGTATTTCTGAATTCGTTATAGCGAAAACTACTGTATTGATCTAATGTAATGTGGCGTCCGGCATCTTGTACAAATAGTATGCATGCACTGTCATATATCGTAGAATAATAATAACAATAATTCGATCCGTTATCTTTGTCTATGACTATATAGTATGGAAAATGACAAACACAATAAATAGACAGAATGCTAATTTAATATTTGTTTTTATAAAAAAAACCTCCAAACTATTACTGAAATGCGATTTTTTTGGAGGACAAAACATAACATTGTCAAATATTAAATCTTTTGCTCCGAAAGTAAAATATCGGGTGAAACGTGTAAAATATAATTAATAAAATTATTAGTCGTGTGTACGGTGATTCATAGGTCATCAAACCATTAAAATGCTTGTTGCGCCTTCTGGTCATTATCACTGTAGCTGTATCTCTAGATCAGAAATTTTTAATCCCATCAACCTCAAATTTTGCACATAAGCTCTCATTGTAGTCCTGCCAAAATATGTATATAAATTATTTTTGGTCCACTCACACTAGAAAGTCCATTTCAAAGAATTTCATTTTTTTTTCATGCAGAGATTGGAAGGCTTAAAAATAAAGAACGCTTATCAATGCTCACAGGGACATTTATAAACGATCACAGAGTATTTAGACTGAGCACTGTAATTATAGAAATTTGTATGATGATAATGTAGATATAGATTTAGAAGATTGAACTTTTGAATAAAGTTTTATAAAATCAAAAAAAAAAACAATTCTATTTCCTTAAATACTGAATGAAAGTTTAATTAAAACAATTTAGAGAACGCATACGTCAAACTAAAAAAAAACATGTTCCGTTGAAACGGCCAGTGATTTTTTTTGGCTTGAAGCATGTGTTTTTCATTGTTGTACGTTGACATTTTTTTTGCAAAAATAGAGAACGGGAACATAATGAAATTATATGTCTTAATCTGCTGGCTATTAAGACTTCGAAGGATTAACTGCGATATCTCATAGTCATCCCAGTTGACCGTTATGCTACTATGCAACTCCTGGTGTATAATCATAACGACAGGATTTGTACTGAGTAGCACACGTTCCCTATTAAGTCGCACAGAATTAGCTTGTAACACATCTGATTATTTTTCCTTCTGGGCGAAGATATTGGGTCAGTCGGTAGCGTGCAAGTCTCGTAATCTTCAGTTCCCAGGTTTCAGTTCCTCCTGGACCAGCATTGAGATTTCTACCTTCTATCTCCTAACAGCTGCCCAGTGGGTCCCCTTCTCCCAACCTTTTTTTTAAGTCCTTGGGGTTCTTGTGATCTGGCCATTTACTCCGGTGTATGAAAGAAAGTTCCGCTCAGAGATAACGCAACACAGCCTATCTAAATTTTTAACCTTTTTTTCATAGACCTAGTTATTCTTCTTGAATAGGGAACTTTTTTAATCTAATTTTAGAGATCAAATGAATTTATTTGAAAATCACCAATAAAATTCCAGTTTCACTATACCTAAATTCAGCTAGTGGAAAAGAGTACACAGAATCTTTGAAAGCACAAATTATAAAATCGCTATTATTTTCTGCTCGATTCAATTCCGAAATATTTATAAAATTATTTTTGCTTTGTTCTTAAACGCATTGATTTCTTAAGTTCTTTTAACATGGCTTGAGTTTACTATGTATATTTTGTTTTAAGTTTAATGCCATATCCTTAAATTGCGTACTTTTCCTAACCATTAAGCATATTTCCAAAACTTTAGATCTTTTCCCCCTTTATTAATCTTCCTCAACCCTTTTTATATTCCAGACATGCTTTGATTTTTTTTCGGCACTCGAAATCCTCGTCAGTTCCAATCTCCCAATCGGTATTCTTCGTTACAGCAACTTCACTGACAACAGTGACAAAGAAACTGTCGCTCACTGCCAATAATGGCCTCTCCTGTCGTCACTTTCTGCCACATGCTGCCCCTTGTAATAGGCAATTCTTTCCAACAATGCTTTCTGACATGGGGAGAAGCCAGCTGCGTTTCCGATGTATCACTCATGTCATGGTGGAGAAGTTCGGGTGGAGGGTAACCTCCGAGGGTGGGTGCGGTCAGCCTCCAGCATTCTTGGCCCCAGCCTCTTACTTGGATGGGAGCACATTGGACAAATCGCAATACATCTGGTGAGAACCAGCAGGCGTTGACATTGGCTGGGTAAGCACCACTTCTGTAGCATTCGTTGCGTTACGTTTCTTCGGCTATTCGTTGTGCAGATGAATCTTCTCCCGTATAATACAACAATCACCGGTGGTACCGTTGTTATTTATTAATGTGAATCGCTGTAGTAACTAGAGAAGGAAAAAGACGTGTGCAGTGACAGTGATATGTGCATACTTTGTTGCCATAATACCAATGAACACGCATGTAAAAATACATACGAAAGAAAGGTAGGTAAATGCTTTCCATTTCTAAACAATATGATTGCAGAGACATCGTTGCGACGAGAAACTATATGATTATGTGCATTTACATAACCGTAAATATATCAAAGAATGGTATATCTAATAACAGATCTGTATGAATAACGATCAAATAATGATACACTGTTCTTCAGAAGGAATTATTGGAGTAAACAAAAATCTTGGTTACTACATTTTGACGTTAACGTAATGAAATAAGAAAATAAAAAACCACAAACATTATGGATGAGGTAAATTAAAAGTGAAAGAGTCACTAAATGAAGGATTGTTGTGGGAAATCTCAGAACACATATAGGCCATGCGTGCATAAACATGCATATTTACATACACTTTGGTTGAAATTACTAGTACGTATACCAGAACTTTTTATTGTCTCTTTTTTTTTACATCAATGATTTCGTATTATGACGGTAGACGCTATCATATCATATCTGCCAACATCACTAGCTTTGCTTTTCTAAAATTTATTTTTTCTTCTCTCTTTACAACTTTCTCAAATTTTCATTGTCTTTTAAAATTGAGCACAATGATAAACTTTTTAAATTGGGATAGCTATTTGGATTATTTGCTTTGGGACAGGACTAATCGAAAGATAAAAAGTAGTTTTAACTAATTACAAAACTATGAGTCAAAACGCCATCAGAGCGATTCTTTTGGGGATGATTTAAAATTTTTTCAACCATTCTTCTTCTTCTGTGGACGGATGATTGCATATCACTGCTTCCGCTTAATCATGCAGAATTATTATTAGATAGTTGATTGTGTTTTATACATATAGTGATTACCACTATTTTGTGTATATCAGCTAAAGAATATTGATCATTGAATAAGTTGCCAGACCGGATTTCGGGGAAAAGGGCCGTGTCCCCCCCTTTGAGAATGCTAGTAACCGGAATAAGAGCAATAAAAGTATTAAATATATATAATACCCGTATATTTCAAGATATTTTTAAGACAGTCTTCCCTCCTTTCATCCGGATATCTCCCTCATTCCTTTCCCCCCTAGATTCAGTACTTTATCCTACGGTAAAAGTGTTAAATAGATAATTATATAAAACAAATAAAAAGGCTGGTGAAGGTAAAATTTTTCTAAACTCCGCGTGTCAGCGGTAAAATTGATAGATCATTAATTGCAAAATGAAATAGTTATTATCTTCCATCCTAATGAAATGACAAATTCTGAAATATAGGAATATACAAATTAATTAGGGTTTAGATACTTAGCTGTGGAGCTTTTACAGAAAATTTAAATTTTTATTATTTATACTCATGAAAAGAAAATATTTAAAACGTACTTAAATGAGAAAAAACTCATTTGATTAATGCAAATACACACACACACACAAAGAGAAAAAAAGCATAAAGCCAATTAGTGCCTAAATTAATTATACAACAATACTGAGCCTATGAATTAATTATCATCACCAAAGAAGGAGAGTAGTTTTCAAAAACCGACAGTGACTTTATAAAAACATTGCTGAATATTAGAAATGTTCAGCGTATTTATTATATTCACTGATTGTTCCGATTTTTTTTTATGGGAACACCTGCTATTAATTAAATTTTCTACATTATCTACTTTCATTATACATATATATATATTAGTATTAATTACTGTATAAATGTATACATATATATTATTAGTGTTAATTATTGTATGCATTTATACTTATGTATATATATATATGAGAGCTTATGGAGTCATCGATATTATGCGCTTATAAGAAAATGCTCATTTTTCTTTGGACACATAATTTTATATGCCGATGTCTAGTCATTGATTCAAATGATATTTATTAGTGATATAATGCCTATAACAAGTGCCCCATCGAAATCACACAACTGTTTATCGCTATTCATCTATACGTTGAATTCTACGAATGACATATATCGAATAAACGTTTCATTGGTATCAGGTTTAAGTTTATCATCATAGCTCATTGTTCATGCATTGGATAATTTATTCAGAATAGTTCCTCCATACTTCTTTTTTCTCTTGTACAAGACAAATCCAATATTCCAATAAATGTGGAATGTTACGAAGACTACTTCAATAGTCATGAAAAGAGAACAGATTGAAAATTCATCACTTTCAAATCCAACTTGCAGATGAAGTATGTTCAAGAATTTCCAGCATTGATGTTTGTGTTACACTCCTTCAGAAAAATTGCTTTCTAAAGAATTTCTTTTGAATTTCTTCCTTTGAATTAAATTAATTTCCATACTTCCATCTATATCGAGAATTTCACTTTCTAAAGTAATGGATTCGTTTATGAATGAATTCTCAAACAAGTTGCTCCTCGTGTTCCTTGCTTTTCTAACTCATCAATTCATCATCATCAGATATGATCGATTTCATCAGTTCTCTAAAACGCAAAATTTAAAAGGAAAGTAGCTTCGTCATCTAAACGAAATGAATCGTCCGGCTTTCCCGAGCAGCACAGTATGAAATACAGAAGCTCCTAAGGATTAATCTTATCAAATTTCTTAAGACTCACACAAGGGAATTTCGTAAACATTAAACCCTTATCGCTGCAGCTGTTATCATCCCACAGTCCCAAGAGGAAGCTTCTCAACCTGTACACATGTGGATGCTTGTTTTCGTCCACATTCTTATCAGGTTAAAAACCAATCGTCGGTTAGACAGATTTACCCGCGGATAAGGGAGTTGGTAAGATCACAGCGCATCTAGAAGCATTCATTCCCACTGTCATCGATCTGACGATTCCCAAGAGTTTTTCTTTCTCTCCCTCGTTCGCTCATCCTCTTCGTTCTATCTCACTCTTTCTGCTCTCCTCACCTTTTCTCCTTCTCTATTCTGCTGCTGTAGGCGGAACATTGCAGATTGCTGTCGAGGTTGTGAGCAGCGAGATCAAATCGGAGGCGGACCATCACGATGATTGTTGGGTCAGTGATGTTTCCAGATTTCTTTCTCTCAGCGCTGTGTGTATCTCGCCATGGATGACGGGAGGCAAAGAGAAGACAAAGCTCATGCACCCGCTGTTTCGTCTGACCCACTGGCCAACACGCACTTCGTTCGCTTTTGGCGTGTTTCGAATTTTTCCGCGAATGCATCTTTTCCCCCATCCTTCAGCTTCCATTCCGCCTCTGCTTTTTCCTCCTTTAATCCCCTTTCTGTTGGCACATGTCCGTTGCGTGTTGACACGAGAAATTCCTGAAAAGAGCTCGGTGCATCTACGAAAACCGATTTAGCCAGATACATAAACCGCACATATATATATATAAAGAGAATTTTCCGCTGTTAGAAACCAACATATATCCCTTGCATGAAGGTTTCGTTTAGTTAAAAGAAAGAAAAGAACGTAAAAAGGAAGAAGATGTTAAAAATTGAGAAAATATTCAACGTATCTTTACACACACTTTGCACTATACCTTGGTATCATGTTAAGATCATTTTTTATGAACCATAAAAGGAAATAAGTTATATCAGGTAAAAGCTGTATAAAGAAAACTTCAAATACAAATTTGTTTTTTATTGTGGAATATTCCAACGATCTGAAAGTAATACATGTACTAATAGCTATTTTTTTTTAAATAAAATTATAATATTGAGAATGTATTTATTACGGATTTGATTATCCTTATATATCAAGACAGAAAGAAAGCCAAATAAATAAATGAATAAGTAGATAAATAAAATATAAAGAAAAAGCCATTATCTTTCAAAACAACCATCCCGTAATTCTCCAGAAGCAATATGTTATTTTTCTAGTTTGCCTATTTTCATGCTAAGGAATTTAACAACAAAGAGCTTACTTAACCTATGAATGAAGTGAGTAGCTTTATTCACTCCTTTTTGGATAACCCAACAAATAAAAGTAAATAAATACTACTTACCTCCAGAGATAGAGTATTAGAGATCGAAAATGTTTGGGACAAAAACCTGTGAGGGCTGAGATTATTTATACTGACAGGTTTGATTATAATCTCCTTTCAACATTGTAGTATGGAGCTGTCTATAAAGTTTTTTAGTAGTTTTTAGTTAAAGAAGAAAAAAAGGCGCAATATCCGTTGCTCATTTATTTTATTTTCTCCTCACATCAAAGTAATCCGTCACCTTTCAAAACGGATTTGTAGGATTAGCTTGCTGATCATCCATGAAGCAGACAAAAAACCTCAAGCCCAGTTGATATTTTGAAAGCAAATAATTGATTTTTTTGAAAATAAAAGATTATGACACTTGAGAGGTTTACGTTTTTTCATCTTTTTTTGTTACCTGTGAAGCGTTCGAGAATGAAGAGGAAGCGAAGCGTAGATAATGTGCCTTAAAACGTAAATAAAAAAATTAATGAGATTTTTAAATTTTAAACTTTTGAAAATTTCAGTTTCGCGTGAATTAGGTTCGGATGTTTTAGTCCATGAATTACTTGATTTCTTTTATTCTGAGCGCTAAATAAAAATGTGCCTCTTACAGTTAAATAGTGGATCCAAGGGCTCAGCGTTGGACAGAGAAGGGTATCTAAAATGAATGGATGGGAGCCTCCCGTCAAAGCCATTCAGTATGTTTTTAAATGGGCTTAAGGTATGGCCATCCTGCTTATCTGACCACGGTTTATATCATATCCGAGGACACGAGCTGCCCAAGATAATCGTTGTCTTATTTCCCACTGAATGCAGAGATGATTTGAACGCAGACACACTGAGGACTCGAATCTAGGAATATTAGGTTATGAGTATGTTTGCAGGCAATCGGTTTAGCGAACCTCTACCCTTACCTGAATACTTACATTCACACATATGACCAGGGCCTATTAAGCAGCTATGGAGATCAGGACACTTAAAGATCATATAACGCCCCCCCCCCCATGTTATCAGAAGTGAAACGTAAATAAATGAATAAATAAATAAAAAGCATCTATGTCATGCCATTTTTAAGTCTAATATTGTTGTTACCAATATAAAAATTTTTACAAGTTGAAAGTACATTTATTTTATTTAAAACAATGCTAAGTATGAGTATGAAAAGAGGCTCGCTTTTGCCCTTGCCTCCCCCCACGTAATTCGGCACTGATCCAAACCTACTTCGTAAGTGTCTGTATATAGTAAACGTGTGTATACGGGCGCACGTTTCTCAAGCAGCCACGGATTAGAAATATTCAACCAGACTGTTAGTTCCCCCACAAGTAACTCTCCCGATCAACATGTACTGTTTATGACTACTGCAATCCAATTCTAAATAACGTCCCATTTGTCACTGTCCACCCACTTCATTCTAGTTACTTCTCACTTCCTTAGAGCTTTAGGCAAGCTCTTCATAATTCTGTTTGCTCAACTATAATTCTGTGTTCGCCCATGAATCGTATACTTTATAAATGCAAACGTATTATGAAGCATAAGGAAAATAATAGATGAATTAATTAAAGGAAAAGCATAAACCACAGGAAAACCTGTGATTTATGCTGTGGAAAGCTTTCGTGTTTTCACACCAATATACGTAAAATAGTGTAATATTCTATTGCAACGATTTTCTACTAATAACGGAGCATTTAATGCGTTTCATTTGTTTAATATGTAACTATAAATTAGCTTAAAGCTCATTTGAGCTATTCTTTGTTTTATTATAATGCTTGATATGATTAGTCATATGGCAAGTTAATTATTTGGACTGACTCTAGCAAAACAGAGTTTTTGTCAAAATCAGTTTGAAGCATTTTTATTTTTTACCAAACTCTTGCCTATTCGTCGAGGCCTGTATCAGGAAACGAAATGTGACGGGTGAATTCGTATAAAAATGAATTGTACATAGTGTATTTGAAACAAAGAAATAGAAAAATATTTCTCATGATAGAAATTCTTTTTTTTATATATATATATAAAGTTTTCCTTTTATTTCAGTGACAAAATTAAATTGATGCAGTGAAATTGCACATTTTTGAGTGATGATCTTTAATATATATTGCGAAAATGGGCATAGTATGTCCTTCCGTCTTAGGACTTTCATGTGACTCTAGATTGGTTTGTTTCTCTTCTGAGCGTCACTTTTGTTCACATAGTGAGCTAAATGCCTAGATCACAAGGACGACAATCGCTCAGAGAAGGTTGGGGAAGGGAACCCATTGGAAAGTTGTTAGAATACAGATGGAAGCGCGTGTATAAACCGATAAAATCGATAAACGGACTATGTAGTTAAATAAAAATGAACTTTCAACATCTATATTCAATATTACTATCAAAACATACCGAGACACCGAATATAACGCATTATTAATGACTTTCTAGTGCAGAGATCACCGAAGACTTTTACATAATATGCGACAATTGATCACAATGGGTCGAAATATCAACTTTTTTTATATAAACCTCTTGAATATTTCATTTCTCAGTTACATACAGCGAACCGCGTTTGATTGATTACGTTCTTCATAATAGATGATGTTGTAAATACTTCATTGTGCGAAATGAAACATTACAGTATGTACTCGATATCAAATTCATAACGAAATGAATTTTACATTTATGGAGATGAAAGTTCGGAAAAACAGACGAATGTAACTTATTTTTTTACAAGTTTTATGTAAAGCCACCACCACATTTGCCAATAAAGATAAACTCCAATAGCTACTTCTTTCCTGCAACGATATGTTTTATAGCATGCATCAGAATTCCACTTCAGAAATGATGATAAAATAAATTGAGCGCGATTTACTGTCCACAAGTTATCGTTCTCACGCTTCTGTTTAATACGTTCGTAACTTTAGTGAATGTATTGCCCGTGGTAGAAAGTAAGCGTTTTGCTGTGCCAAGCATTTGTGATAAACAGCTTGGGAAATGGGTTGTTTTATGGACACAAGAAAGAAGTGAAAGATTCTTCACGTTGGTGCTACCAAGCATTAGTAAACCTCTGTATAATTCTTAGCCGTCACTGCCATGAAACAAACCTTTAAGTACGCTATTACATCTAATGATCAGTGGAAACAACACGGGTTGAAATATTTGCTTCCGGCATGCGAAAAACCACAGCTTTTCATGGGTGAAAGAGTTCACTATCAACACTTTTGTGTCCCATTTTCTGACGGTTGTTCTAAACCAAAACATGGCATTTTTAGTGGTCGAATGAGAGTAATAAAATTTTAATACTCCTTCATTTCTTTTCCTTTCTCCTCTTTAGATGGATTTCTTAGTTTCGTTACATATATTCGATGTTGGATTGAGTTATAATATTCATGACTAAACAGTTATGAATATTATAGCTCAATCACCCATACGAATTGCATACTTCTTTATTTCAATTTATGGTTTCTACAAAAGCACTTACATTATCAACGCCATTTTCTCCACTTATGAAGATCCTCATTTATAGTAAAAATTCTTGGCTTTTCTGGAATTTAAAGAAATGTTGGTTCATCGTCATTATCATGAAATGAATTTGCATATAAAGAAAGCTAACATTTTGACATTTATTACATGTTGAGAACTCTACAGGTTTTGCATCTTCATTCTTTGAAATCTTTTCTGATGGTAAAAAAATTCATATCCACTTTATATTAGAGTAAAGAAAGTTCTTTTGAAATTGGATATCAAGTAGGAACGTAACAGGTTACTTTTTCACTGTACGAAAAAATAGTGAACTATTTTACAGGATTTCGCACTTTTGCTGAATATTTCATGCTAATTCTTTGGGGTTTAGATGAGTTTAGGAAGTGAATGCCGCAGTTACTGTTTTGCCAAGCTTAACCTAAGCTTGCAAATCAAATTTCTAAATGTGCTATACTCAAGACTTTTTTCTACTTATCCACACTATTTACTGATAGGGAATTTAAAAAGCCATTGGAAAGTTCGCCATCCATCAAATTATACTTTAAACTTCCCTCATACTAGAGTCAGGTTTTCAAAAAAATAGGTCATATGTCAAGGAAATTCATTATCCTGTGCACATTTCTAAGCACGTTTGATGACTTGATGAGTTGCTCTTATTTGTTTCCAACTACTGTCTAACGGGGTCATTTTATTTCTTGTGTTCTATATTTTTATGTACTTCTAACCTGGTCATTGAGCCCATTCCAAACACATAATCACTCATTATGGTTGGGATGTCCTATAGTTTTCGAAATATTAATATCTCTTTCAATTACAGAAGCTTATACACGAGATCGGAAAATCATGTTACTTATGAAGTTGAAGAAACTTTTTCAGCTGAGCTCTTTTATGCTTAGATGCTAAAAAAATCTTCATTTTGTATGAATGTGTAGCCATATTTTTGCCCAGTGTTTGAGGCATTATACATAGACTCGTAATCGGTACTACGATAATACAAGTATTTACTATTTCGTACTAGTGTCGATTGTTTCAGAATAATCGAATCAAGTAGA
Source organism: Ryuthela nishihirai (assembly GCA_038380435.1). Lineage (NCBI taxonomy): Eukaryota > Metazoa > Arthropoda > Arachnida > Araneae > Heptathelidae > Ryuthela > Ryuthela nishihirai. The sequence continues at coordinate 14,840,991 of JAWZYU010000016.1, forward strand.
TTACTTTTTCGCAAGCGAAATGAATGTTTTATCGTTGAAACGTTGTGTCATGTATCATTCTGATGCATAATGCATTTCGCAATCATTTCTATATTATCCTGTTTCAAATATCAAAAATACCTCAAAAGTAATTGCTCACGGTGTCTCCTGAAACAAGATGAAGGTAATCTATCCTGTTTCAATAAAGGCTGTGGTCATTTCAAAAATACTTTGACATTTTAACTGTGTTTTATGATTTTCAAACGCCATTTTTTAAATTACAAAACATGATTAAAACAACAAAGGATTTTAGAGATAACCAACGTCTTATGTTTATTTTTAACGAATAAAAAAAAATCTCTATATCTCACATGTTGTTTGCATTTTCGATCACCCTACATTTATAATGCCAGAATTGTGATCACTTTAAAAATCACGAAGCCTTCCCAAAGTACTTGCTCTTTCCTCAACCAAAAGAAAAACTTTGACAGTAAAACGAATTTCATTTTGAGAACCCAAACTTAATTCTTTAAGTATCGGACAAAAAGAATTGAAGAGCAAGATTTATGTAGATTTGATTTAAATCTGTAGCTCTTCCATCTCATTGTCATGTAAAAAAACCTATTTCAGAAATTACGGGCTTTTATTTTGAAGCCATGTGATGCGTTCTAGTGATTTTAAACAAAGCAAGAATAAAATCCAAAGCTCCATTTTTCCCTCTCAAATCGACAGCATATAACGTTGCTTTTGAAGCTTTGGGCCTTTACTTCATTCCGTATTCATCAGCATTATTACAATCGAACGAAGCTGGAGTAGCTGCTACTGTATATACTGCTATGCCACCGGATTCAGTTACTTCATTGTCCAAGTCCCTTTATGTCCACAGTACTTTACAAATCATCACAAGCGAGTTCTTAAATGAAAATATCTCTAAGAAGTATTAATACGAACTGCATCCACTTTAATAGTCAGCTACTCACATCCACAAAACGCAATTTCTTATGATCGATTGGGCTTTACGTCAAAAGAATTACTGCTCAAACGATAACGGATGTTAGAAAAAAGAGGGAATGGTGGAGCTGCAAACGGCTTCTGCTTCAACTGCCAAAGAACACATGAAGTTAATTAGGGTAATTATAGCTATTTATGGCAAAGCGCATGGAAATGAAAAAGAAACAGCAAAAGAGGAAAAAAAAGGATCTTTCTTTAAGCCTGTGTAATGCTATTTGTCTAGACTGGCACATCCTCCATTGAAATGTGCCAGTGAAAAGCTCTGGAAAGCCGCCAATCTCCAGATGTCTGCAGAGGCAGTCGGTGAAGCTTTAAAGAGAAGAAGCTTGAAGATCACAGACAGAAGTTTTAAAGTACCTTTATTCATTTGTTATTGAATTTATCTTTATTTTCTTTCACGGGAAAGCGTAAGAGGGGGAAGAGGGTAATTTATATTCTACGGGTAAGCTACACGGCGAAACATCGCCTTGGGATTTTATCTCAAGTGCGAATTGTTTCAAATAATATTTTTCTATTGTCTTCTTCGTGTGCTATTTTTTGTGTGCTGTTATAAGGGAAGTGTCTACGTGACCAACGCAATTACCAAGAGCCAAAGAGCAAACTGTTATACGAGATATAAATCCTTTTTGTTTGGAAGTGCATGATTGCTATAGATGTGAAAAGGACTTTGCAACATTCAAACAAATCGTAAAAACCACTGAAAGACCAGCATATAAAGGATTTACATGCATATTCTCGTCTAAGCTTTTGTCATCAACTGCAGTTTTCGTTTCACAGAGGAATAACGCCTCGCTTAAATTTCCCTAAGCTCCCGTAAAGGGAAAAGAAGGAGTAACTTCACAAGAATGATCATGTGACATTTGGTGCTTTTGAAGTCTACTTCTGTTTAAAATTAGGAACTATTTACGTTAGAAATTACTGCTAATGGGTTGTGTTAACAATAATAGATTGAATGCAAATAATCTTTAAAGACAGTGCGATATTTTATTTAGATTTAACTAATTTTCATGTTTAAAAGGAATATGTAATAATTGTAATAATATGTATTAAATATAGCGAAACGTTTTCTTCGGATTTAACTAGTATTCGTATTTAAAAAGAATACGTAATAATTGTTGATAATACGTGTTAAGGATAATACAATCTTTCATTTGGATTTAACTAATTCTAATATTTAAAAGTAGTAAGTAATAATCTGCATTAAAATAATGGGATTTTTCGTTTGGGTTTAACTAGAATTCAGGTTTAAAAGAAATTCTTACGATTTTCGTATGACATTTTGCTAACAAAATGCGGAGAATTTAGTTGCTCCAAAATATTTTTTCTTATTTCCAAAAGATACAGAAACTAGATGGAATATTATTAATTATGAATTATTAATATGTTCATAACAAAAATAAATCTTAAATAGTTTTCTTTTGTTAATTGCATTACTTAATTCAGTTTCAGATTTGGTGCATTTTTAACAGATATAAGACTACAATACAGAAAAAATGTTCTTATTATTTTAGTGGCATCTAAACTACACGTTGGCAACCTCCTTTAAGCAGCATATTGTGCAGAGAGAGACACCGCTGGTTTGGCCATGTTGCCCGTATAGATAATTATAGATTGGCGAATAAGGTTATGGACAGTGTGCTTTATGAACAATGTGTTCAGAAAGAGAGGGGGGGGGGGGCGGCTAGGATGCGGTGGGCAGACAATATCAAACAGGATCTTGTTAAAATTGGTGTACAGTGGCCGAATGCAGCAGATGTAGCTCAGGACAGATATGGTTGGAGAATTAAACTGCACGGTCTGGTTGGACCTCCGTAGCCCATGGCTGCTTTAGGATGATGATGATGAGGAAACTACACTTTGAGGAATATTTTTCACCGATACGTATTTTTGTGAGCGATCTTCTGAGCACTCACCAGAATAATATCATATTCCCACTTCCCGCTCCCCGGTTGAAACAAAAATGTGTACCAGTTTAAAGTCGAAGTAATAAAATCTGAATAAAGTGCATCCGGTCGAAGTATAAACCGGACATCAGACATTCGGCAAAGCTAGTAGCCACATGTGAGTGGATATGAAAATATAAATCACCCCTCAACCAGCTGCTTGCCACAGCGACCATTCAAAATACCTAGTGTACCATATACATAGTGTACCATTTAAAAAGCAGTCCAAAGAACAGAGCTGTTTAAATAATGAAAAAACTATTACCACTCTGTTTTTTTTTTTTTGACAACAAAATATTAGGTTTTAGCATGATGGAGCTATCGCCCATACTGCGAAGACAACAATGGTTTTCTTGCAGGACTCCTTTGGCGAGCGTATTGTTGCCAATGGTCTTTGGCCACCACGATTCCTAGACCTCAGCTGACTTTTTGCCGTACGAATGTCTTAAAGATAGTCTATCGCAATAACCCACGAGACCACGAAGCCTGGGAAAATTTCAAACATAACGACAAACAGACTGTTGTTGGTGACAAACTGTTCGAAAAGTTATAATTTCTTTTCAAAATTTTTAAATAGTTTTTTTAATGCAGATTATTATTTACTACTTCTAAATATCAAAATTGGTTAAACCCAAATGAAAGATTGCATTATCTTTAAAGCGGATTATCAACGATTATTACGTATTCCTTTTAAATATGAATACTAGTTAAATCCAAAGGGAATATTTCCCTATCTTAAATGCATATTATTTAAAATTTTTTCAAACACTGTACAAAAAAAAAGGTGGATGCTTGTCTTCGTTTCCTGCATCTCTTGTAATTGTAATAAAACTGGTTTATTACATTTATATCCCCGGTAACTTTGAAATAAATGATACATAGTATCGGATTGCTCTTTAAATGCTACACCCTATAGAAGGTCTATGAGGAAAGTGAAACCTCGACAGAAACACAACTAAAAAAATATACACCTTTATATTATCCGAGTCTCAAACCCAGTCCCTCTGATCCGCTGCCAAGCACTCCAACCACTGGGCCCCATAGGGTTTAAACCTTTGCAAGACCAATAACCTTCCCTTTTTCCCCAATGAAAGAGAACGGATGAGTCAAAAATAATTCGTTGTTTTCACATGCGGGATTCAAATCTCCAAATCTTAAGTTGTGATCATTTCAAATGAAGGCTCTAAAGTTCTAAAAGAAAATATTCTGATTCGCAGACATTTCTATCCAGATTTTCTTCCGAGACTCAACACCTGGGTTCTGCTTGTCTGATCACATCAAACACTCCCAGAGAGGAAACTCGGAAGACCATAAGCTGGGAGTTGAACCGCTAAATCCGTGGTTCCAATGCTTATAGTTTACTGAACTAAAGAACCAGACCGTGACATTATTGCTAAAGTGTTTCTAGTGCCCTATAACGTGAGATCATTGGACCATACAAAAGAAAGTAATGGGGGAAATAAATATCTTAATGTACTTCTTAATCAAATTTTCCCGTCCTTTCAGATCGTTGCATAAAAATAGTCTCTTTTTCTCTCGTAAAATGCATAATATTTAGGTAATCTCTTTGTATTAGCATTTACTCTCCATTTTTGGCATAACTTGAAGAATTCTGCGTATGCGTCGATAGGAATTATCGAGATTTCACGACTTACTATTTATCATGAAATATTACTATTAACATTTATGAACTATTTGTAAATCTTGCATATGACCCTTTAATTAACAATTAGAATGTCACTAAATAACAGTTCAAATGTGGTAAATCTTTTAGTTCCACCTACCTTCAAATACAGTTTTAGTTAGGAAAACGTTGATTCATTTGTTATTAGCGAAAAGGACGAGAAAGATTAATAAAGTTCATTGGCTTATTTATATTCTGTGAAAGATAGTTTCACTATCATTCAAGGAATTGTGTCCTATAATTCCTATAATGATAGTTTTATTATAATTATAGTGTTTTTTGTTAATTAATAATAATTCTTATCACATCTTTTAATAAATTAAAAGATATATACATTTATTAATATAAATATCAAGAGATTACTAACCACAAGGTGTCTGAAACAGACTGCTTCCGTGATTTTCAAATTGTCATGCGCCTATCTCTAATATTATGTGATACAAAATATAATTTTTAGGATCCATTTTCGAAATATTTTATCGTTGTGAAAAAGATCAGTATAAATATTGCTATAAGAAATTGAAGAAATTTTAAAAGAGTCTTTAAAAAGTTCTTGTAAAATGAAGAAATATGTATAATAGAAACTGCGTTTATGATGTTGTTTCTCCTTTACTTTTACTAGCATTCTGAAAGAGGAGGGAAGGCCCCTTTGTCTCTTCTCCTAGAGTCGACCTTGCCTGATATTGTGAAATGTCATCTAGTATATATTAATATTAAATACAACCCGATGATAAATTTTATAATTTGTATAAACATTTTTCATAAAAACAAAGATTTCAATACACATTTTATTACATAACCCAAAATCTTTATATCTAAACATTGGTAAGAATTTCGCTATCAAGGACAGCCAATAGACAAATGTTTCCATGATAAATGTTTTTTTTTCACTCTAGTTTTAAAGGAAATTTATTACTACATCATAAAGTAATTACTATTACCACAAAAATATAATGAAGTACTTATTATTATCTTATAATGCATACTTGTATTATTAGGGGGTATGTGACGTTCACACGTATGCTGAAGGAGCAGATAACATATATACATGTCATAAAGAGTCACGGGCGCTTCCAAAAGTGCTGTCATACTCCTCCCCTCCCCCCCAAAAAAGCTCAAATATTATATTCCTTTCTGTTGGAAAGATTTTGCTGTTGTTTTTCTAAGGTAGCGTAAAGAAATAGTTAGGTTTTGTTTCTATATTTCTTGTTTCTTAAAACGTAAAGGTACGGGAACAGCATATATTGAGAGTACATACATTGTTGTCAATGGATTTCTCAAGCCAAGATGTTGCAGGATATTTTCCAGATTGAAACCTTGACCTGAAATATTCTGGTTTATCTCCCATACACTTCACCGACCATCTTTCACAAACCTCCTGTAAGCCCAGCTCTACTGGGAATCGTACTATTTAGTCTCACTCTCACGCTCCCGTATCTAGCGAGCAACTGAAGCATATAACACTCCTTTGACATGTGGTCTAGTCGGCATGCTGTGTGCGTATACAAACTAGTTTTATGGCCTTTACTTCCTATTTTTAGTAGCACATATAGCCGTGATTGGAAAAGTATTTTTATCCAAGAAGTGGAATATAGAATCATCACACCAACAAATAGCATAAAATGTAAAACACTGAAGTTAAATAAAAATGTTATTTGAAATCACTTAATATTAATGCAAATAGAAAACGTTATGCGGTGTAAAATCGCTTAAACTGAAAACAAATAATAAACCAACGTACAAGATAACTAGAATAACATATGGATTTCAGAAAATATACGATGTTCGTTTTCAAAGAGAATGAAGCTTTTATTTCCAGAATTTATCACTCTCTAACATTGGAAATTCGAACTAATGGATGATTAGAAAAATACAGATAGTAATCTTTTATTGGTACTTGTAAAAAGAATTTGCATTTAAACTGTTAAGAAAATTCCATTTCATCCATGTTGTAAGGAAGCAAAGCATTGTTACCAGTGTAAACCTCTTGACCACCATACTCTACCTTGAAAGCTTCATATTTCTAACATGAATAGATCATTGTTTTATTGACGTTTATTTAAAATTTCGGCATTTTCTAACAATATCCACTTTTAAAGGACTACTGACGATGTTTATTTTTATTTTATTTTCCACCTTTAATACCCTCTAACAGTGGAATTTCGAACTAATGGATGATTTGTAACATGCAAAGACTAATGTTTTATTAGTACATATGGAAAGAATTTTTCATTTTTCTTTTACAACAAAAAGTGTCTGTCTTGCCCATCACACTTTGCCACAGAAATTTCGAAAATTCAGGATTAAATTGTTCGTTTATAATATTCATTTCATATTTTGTCATTTTCAAACTTTTACCACCGTTAGAGGTCGCTATTAAAGTTATTGAGATAATATAAAGTGTGAATCGTAATATTTCGTCAATCACCTAATTCGTCATCTCTAAAATCGAAAAAAGGTTGAATGTTTATAGACAGAGGACAAAATGAAAACATTAGCTCGCTAAAAACACCCAAGTTGAATAATAACAAAAGCTGAATTGATCGCAAAATAGCAAACAAAGCACAAAATTAAACACCTGCAGGCAATATTGAACAGTTTAAAAATCTCCAGAGTTGAAAACAAGATATCAAATAATATGGAATGTAAAAAATTGTTAACTTGAACACAAAGAGGGAAATAATGTACAACGTAAAACCTTTTCAGATAAAAGAGCTTCTCTTTAACACATTATTTGTTTACAACTGTATAAAACCAGCAACACATTATGGAGTCTTTTGATGATCGGTAACAGGACTTTATTCCATAGAACTGCACTGACACACAAAGATACGCTTACACGGCTTATATTGGGATCGAAAGAGTACAAAACCTGCTTTGTTTAAATATTTACTTTAAATTCACATGATAAAAACTACCTTGCCCGTTCATTTTAATGCTTTTTTTTGACAATTACTCTTTCAGTGAAAAACAACAGAGAGCTTCTATGTTCAGAGTTCAGGAGGTAAATTATGCAGAGAGATTAACTTACCAGGCAACTGTGTCGAAGTCACCAAGGGTCTTCGCTTCCTCTAAGTGATGCACACATTCATCCACTAACCCAAATGCAGTTGCCGTAGAAACACAATCAATCCTCTTGCTGCAGTGTGCAGAACAGACAACATGCAAGTCGCGTCAGGGGAAGCTTTAAGTGCTTGTAAATATGCACATTCCTTTTTCCTGCACGCTATCTGCTTAATTATTTGCTCAGCAGTTATAGCATACAGTGCCTGGTCACTTTGACGCTTTTTGTTTTTTCAGAAACAGTAATGATTTATCCCACTTAACAAAAAAATTACGACTCCGTTCTCACGCCTAATTCAATGTAGAAAGAGACGATACGAAATTAGAGGTGGACTGAAGTGACACAAAGCTTTAGGCTTTATTCAGATTTTGATTCTTTAGTAAAAGAGAAAACTAGGGGCAAATTTTGTTTAAAATCTATGTGCAAACGAAACGCTAGTTATCAGATTCGTATTAAATATTTGAAACATTGTTTAAATGGTATATTTTGTTTTTGTTCCTAATATTATTATTTTTATTTTACAATAAGTATAAATTTATCTCAGTGTAAGCCGTCCCGTGGCCGAGTGGTTAGCGCGCTTGGCTACTGATCTACGGGACCTGGGTTCGAGCCCCGGGTAAGGCATGGATGTATGTGTTGTTTTTCTGCTGAGGTCCTGCCATCCTCTCAGTTCTTCTACTATGGCATATAAACTGACACGCTCCTGTCAGACCTCTGTGGCAAGCAGCTGCTTGAGGGGGTATTTATTTATTTATTATTAATTATACATATATTAATGTTTTTTGTGATTTAATTACATTATATTAGTATATTTTTTGGTGTAGTCTTAAACTTCCACATTTTAACTTTTCTTAGGATTCATTTTATAGTTAATTATTTTTATTTCACTCTAGTGTCACTCATGTATCGCTGGGACCCAGATACACACAGTGTCCATTTATGCAGAAATTCATCATTGAATTTGCTTATATATCAATAATTGCTTGTAATTTAGCATCAATGCTATCGATGTATTTCTGATTTTTAATCCGTGATTGAAGGTTGCTTGGAATCCGTCGGTAGCGCTCCAGACTAATAATTTGCAGTTTCCAGGTTAAGTTCAAATTGTGCCAGCGTTACGCTTTATCTTCGCAAGATTCCACCTTGTCTTCTATGAGAAACGAGACACCAATGGGCTTGAAAAGGCTGCCAGCCATTGGATAAGGCTTTAAGCTATGTGAAGAAAAGTTAAAGAACAGGCTGCATGACATTAACTGGAGATTTTCAAGTCTCCTAACATCTGTAGAATGAATCCCTAAGATCCTTGCGAGCTGGCCATTTATCCCATTATGTATACAAGAGTGCCGAAGCTCGATTGAACCCTTTAGCGTGTTCAAGTTACATTTTCTTCTCTGAACTGGTTTTATCATTACTGGTAACGTTTTGCGGCTAATGTTTACAGTATTAAAATTCTGATATAAATGATAATAACCCTTAAAATCTCAAATCGCAATATTCAAATTTTGAATGAAAAAATGATAGATACTGCTTCTTTATATCTTAGTCCAGTGGTTCTTAATCTTTTCTAAGCCCATTTTTAATACTTAATTACTAATATTTTCTTTAAAAAAATAAATGAATACCTCCTCAAGCAGCTGCTTGCCACAGAGGTCTGACAGGAGTCTGTCAGTTTAATACGCCATAGAAGAGGGATCTGTGAGGATGGTGGGTCCTCAGCAGATTTTTTGCCAACTGCACGCAGTGTTCCCAAGTAGTCACCCACACAGGTACTAACCGCCCCCAAAGCTGCTTAACTTCGGTGATCGGACGAGAACTGGTATTTTCAGCTTGGTACTGCCGTTGGCTCTAATATTTTCTTTTACCAAGAATTATTTTCCAATGCCTCCTTAATGGAGATATAACTAATTTTTCTGCATAAAATTAGAGAACTAAATGGTGGTAGCGCCTCTATTATCTACTTATTAGCCCCGAAGTTTCCTTGCGCACTAATTTTCAGTTGAAACGCTAATTATATTTCCTTCAAATTTAACCTGATTGTATTTCTTTTCGAAGAAAATTTTGCTTTCACTTTCTTTTAAATAGTCACTAGTGTTCGTGACCAACTTTAATAATCATTCAAAAGTCTGCGACCTAGAGCTCCCAATTTCCTGCATCACCGAAGTTGAATACACATCATCCTTCAGAAATAAGGGTTACTTAAATTCATTTAAATTTCAAATCATTAGCAAATTTCCGATTATCCGTGGACGAATCTTTCTTACAACTAACTCACAGACCTTATTTAGTTAGAAAAAAAAAACCTAAACCTAACCTAAGCAAAAATATCGGTTAACGGTTAATTTGAATAGAAAGAATATTTACATTATGTCCAGAATGAAAATTTGCATATTGCGATTTGAGATTTTAAGAGTTATCGCAAATCACTTTACAACCTTGAATAGTGAGAAAGCAAAGAGCCCTACTTATGAAAAAACTCAAGAATGTATCATCGTCGATTGTAAAGCAAGTTATTGGCACTGCAAAGTCATTTTTCATTCATGAATTACTTTTTTCCGTAATGATTATTGATTTCGAGCAAACATCGATGACACAGATGAGGAAAAAATACAACAGCTAGCGTGCACACCGTCGGAGGAGCACAGATAAAAAAAATGAATGATTGTAAGCAATAGCAAAAAATAGAAAATGATATTCTTGTCTATTCCTCGAACAGCTATATCTGTCTATCTATTGGTAAAGAAATACTAAAAATCAGAAATTTTTCCACTTGCATCTGTTTTGTAAAGTGCTAGAGAAGACTTAAACTAATTTCATGCTATGTCACCTGTTTAATTTTCTGAAAGATGATTTTATACCTCGTAGATTCATTATAATTCATTCATCATTTCGGAATGTCAAGACATCAGAAAGAATAAATATTTTGTTTAATTTTTACATAACAGTAGATGGAAAAGTCTTTTGTGCAAAAATACACCAAGTACTCTATACATGAGACATACACTACTAGCACATTGTAAGAATTTCTTAAGCGTTTTGCGAGTTTCTTAAAATAAAGATACATAAGGTTACTTGAAGCATTATGATTGATAATAAATTTTTCCCTTTTCTTTTGAGCAAATGATACAGTTTAATATGTCTATTAAGATGCGGAAAAAAATTGCATGTTATTCAGTCTGGTACATAAAATATAAAAGAGACAATAGTTTTACTCATTTTTCATTTCAAAATTACACAGTGAATGTTTTGTATGTGAGCATGAACACGCATATTATTAAAATTTAATATTCGTATATTTTTAAAATCCAGTTCCCCATTATTGATTCGAATATTTACAGATGCTATTCCGAAACGTTTGCTATATTTTCAAAAGAAAAATCGATTTAAAAAATGTCGAAGAGCTGCAGATGAAAATTTCAATTTCAATTTTTGATCATACTCGCAAAGCTTATCTGCAGGTTATAACAGAACAAACGTCTTTACCCGAACTCCAGCAGTTGGAGTGTCTCTGCGAACAAACGGGATACCACTCTGCCATCCAGGCGGCACAAAGTACGAGATAGGACGGGGGTAGCCCAGTCAGTAGCGCTCCAGATTCGAGTTCAACTGTGCCAACTACTCTGCTAACCTTCACTCGGTCAAAAAGGAGACATCGATGATCTTGGAAATCCATCCTTTGAATTATTCCGTCCTTTGAATGGTACATTACGCCGTGTCCCAATTTGCAGGAGAGCCACATCCTGTACACGTTAAATACACTCTGGATGGCGTTGACGGAAGGCACTGCTATATATCTCCTAACCGCTGTTGAGTGGGTATCCTTCCCCAACCTTCTCTGAGCCCTAGAGCTTCTAATGACCTGGCCATTTAGTCCATTGTGTTCAAAAAAGCTCTGATCAGAAATAAAACAACCCAACTCATGAAACATTATAGTTACCTCTATAATCTACACGAATGTTATGTCCCACATAGTTTCGTCCCATACCGAAGGGTTGAATTTACATAGTTTGATAGGAGCATGTCTTTGTAACACGTGGAAAGGTTGAAAGTATAATGCTGAAAGACTTTAGGTTCAAGCAGATATTCAGTGTGTATGTGTATCTATAAGGGATGAGGGTTCTGTTTCTCTCTCCAGCCGCATCAGTTGTACAGGGAGGGGATAATGAAGGCGATGGTCCGTCCACCTGCGTCCTCCAGGCAGTTCATACAATTCCCTAGAATTACCACGGGGACGTCCCTCTCTTTGACTTTCGATTAAATCAAATAATTGAACACAATATTCAAGTTTATATACGAGTAGTTAGTCGTAGTTTCCAAAATCTGTTCATAACAATTTCATGTGTAATGTGTTAATATCAAATCAATTTGAACTTGTATTCTGCTGTAATAGTGATGATTCACAATTACACTGATTAACAAACATTAAAATGTTTCAGTATCATCTAGCGTGGTTTCATTTCGCTTGTCAATTAATTCGGCGAATAATATTACAAAAACACTTGCAGTTTTTAAGGACTCGTAGTTTCCTCCTTTAAAAAGAAATATTTATATATATTCATAAAAGGCAAGTTTTCTATCCACAGCGTCCATGTCCTAGCATGTTTAAATTCTTTCTCTTTATAAAGCAACGTGTCTCAGTAGGTAGCGTTCGCTCTTAGTGTGATTTTCCAGAATCGGTATTGCGATGTCTTACCGATTGCATAAAGTACTAGGCTATATTCCAATATGCAGGAAAGCCATGTAATATGTACTTTAAAAAATCTTCACTTTGCTTTCTTATTCCACTAATCCTCAATTTTGGGGGTTTTCTGACCTGGACATCCAGACCATTGGATTGAAGAAAAATCACACTCTTAATGGAATAAAAAGAACCCAATGTTTTTGACGTCAAATGAATCCCAACCAAAGAGAAATTCTTGATTAGGTGTCGTTTTCAGTTTTTTTTTTACCTTTGCCTCCATTTTTTTTTCTCACTTGTGTGAATTGCTTCCGGAAAGCTTTTGACAAAAACTCGAGGAAAGAAACGCAAAAAATTCTCTGTTTTTTTATCTAATCTTACTACGTTACATCAATCAGTTCCAGGAACAATATCCATTCTGACCTCTGAGCAGCTGTGATTTATAACAAAAAGAAAAACGGCAGAGTATTTTATTTTTAATTATTTTTCTACGTAATTTAATCAAAGGGTGTACATTTTTATGTCTCCAATACATTTCTTGTGTTGTAAACCGGATGGGGTAATTATTCTTAAGAAGCTATTTGGCGTCCATCCGTGACTAGTGAGATGCTACTCCCGACGGACTTCCATCCTGCTGCTCTGCGGATCAGTGCATCCCTTTCGTGATAGAGGCTCCCAAGGCTCCAAGAGCATTGCTCATTTATCTTCATAAGCGGTCAGGAACAATCTGCCATTAGTGTCCGTGCCGTCAGTGGACGAGAGGTGCCACTTGATAAGCACTAAATGACCCTTCAGTGTGGTGACGAATTGGAGGAATACGTGGCTTTTTGTGCTCATTTTGAGCGCTTTATCCACTTTTCTTATCTGTTGAGAAAGTAGTGCATCTCTATTTTTTTTATCGCGAGCACTCTGTGTTGTCCTTTTTAGGTCTCCTATGTGCATCTTTCTTTCACTGCTGGCGTCGTGATTTAGTCGCTACAAACGCTATTGTGCATTCCTTTACATTCTCGTCAGCGTAAAAGATTTGTTCAGCGTTTTTTTAACTGTTAGATGATAGTTCAAAAAAGCTTTCTATTGGTGGTTGCTATTATTTGCATTGTATTTATTTGGACGCTTTATTCTCGTATTAAATATATACTTGCCGCGTCTTGTGCCAGATTGAAATAGGCGCATTTTGGACTTTAATAGGACGCTTTTCGTTTCTGGGATGTTAAGCTTTGAATCTACATATACGAAGTAAAAAAATCTGCATGCGTTAATAATCACATTAATCACGACGAAAGGATATCTTTGACGGCTGAGACTTCAGAGGTTTCCTTTTCCTAAAAAAAACACTGCTATCAATCGTTCAATGTAATACCACCAAAAAACAATATTGATATATTATTAAAATATACCATTAATAGCTAACAAACAACTGTCCATTGATCAAAGTGCATTTATCGATAGCGAAAACGAATTTAATTAGATATTTCCATTAACGAAACCTATGAAAATGTCCAAAATACCTTCTATCAGATCCATAGTCAAAGGAAGGGTAGAAAGAGCTCAAACCCCTCTGACTAACACATGAGCTCTATAGTGTCTCCCTTTCTTCAGAAAGTGATTATTATTCTTTATTGAAGCAAATTACATTTCGAAAGAAAAGGAATAGTAAATTTGTTGAATTTCAAAATGATAAATATATAATACTTGGTATTGGTCTGTTTATCATGACATGCATTATTTGATTTGTTCAAAAGGAAAATTTAGTTTATTCTTCACACAGACTTACTGCGCTTGTCAGCAGCATTCATCTTAATATGCATCTTGGACTCAGGTCTGTCCTCCTGCTACAGGTTACAAGAACAAGGCCAGGCCGGGACATTCGTAATAATCAGTACCGAAGATGAAGAAATTTATAAAATCATTTAGAGCAGTGTTTCCAATTTCCAGTTCCACGGATTTTCCACAAATTTTTATTTTTTCTGCGGATCTCCTACCAAGTCTAATTTTTTTTTTACAAATCCTTGTCTCAACATTATTTGATGCATTTTAACTGAAATATAGATCCTCGCAAAGATACTCCTTAAAAGTTCCAAGAATGGGTTATGGTTTCTCTAGTTTTTCATTCCTGTTCATTTATTGGTTATTTTGTAATTTGAATCTGAACATATGAGCGGATAAATTCGATACTCCAGAAATTCTTATGTTCATCAACTTTTATCTTGTGATCAGTATGAGACAGCTAGTGTTGCCATACTGAACTAACAAAATTCCAACCAAAAGCAATAAAAAGCACGCTGTTTATGCAATCACGGTAAATATACTATTTCGGCTAGATCTTTCTGAAATATCAAAAATAGTAAGCGGACCCCTTTTCCTACCTTTGCGAACCTCTAGTGGTCCCTAAAAGGCCGAAAAGTTCCTGATAATGCCCAAAAAAGCAGCGGAACGTCCTAGTCTGAGGCTTGAAAAAGACGCAGTTGGACGTGAAATGCCACAAAAGCAAAGATAATTTTAGAAGAGGTTGGAAGTACTGATTTAGATAAAAGGCCTGTTGGGCGAAACATTGTGAACAACAGAGAGATGAAGAAGATGTGAAAATATGCCTTTCGAAAGAGAGGCAGTTGAATTCCGGAATTAGAAGTGCAAAGGTCGTGAAGTGGAGCATGAAAAGACGAGCGGGAGCAAACCCGGGTTAACTCTTGCTGTACGGTGTGTGCCACACAGACCTTAGATAACGTCGTTTAAGGTGCAAAAACCCAGTAAGTAAGCAAAAACGACAGAACAAGGGTCCGTCAGTTTGAAGGAACGGGAAGAAAGAAGCGTTGAATGACAGCAGCAAATCCTGAAACAGCTAGCAGATAGGATTTCGGGTGATGAAACTAGATAAACCCTTTTAAGAAGTCCATATTCCAGAAAAAGCTTAAATAAAGACAGCACTAGCTAGATTCTATGATTTTGAATCATTGTGATTCTTTTTGTAATACCTACTTGAGTCGGCATTCTGTATAAAGAACTGTGCAGAAGCAGGAGAAACAGGAGAATTACAAACCGGAGCATCAAGGATAAGGACATGGGAAGGATCTTTTACAACTCTCCTGTAGCAATTTGTTTCGTCTCTTAAATTTTTAGCCTTTTCTTGCAAAGTGCGCTAATACTCTACGCCAGTGGTTCTCAACCTATTATGCTTCACCTACCCCCTGGAAATGTCTACGTACTGGCGTACCCCTTATATAGATAGATAAAACTATAGTTATAATATAATAATGCCAACTTAGCGGCTTTGTTACTAGATCTAGCGACTTTTGTGCTCTCACGGCGGTTATATTAAGAACAAATATAACTATAACTTAAATGCCGGCATGTGTAGAGGGTATCTATGCCACATAGTGAGATTGGCAAAAATACGTGCCGTTCGATTTACACTATAGCACGTGGTTCATAGCGCTGTGATTGGCTAGATATTTCACAGCATTTAAATTATTGCAGGGTTACCAGATGCTAAAATGTATACATGCATATTGTTTAATGATTTTCTTTTTTTTAATTTTCGTTATACTCGACAGATTTTTTTTGTATCCCAAAAGTTTTACCGCGTACCCCACGTTGAAAACCCCTGCTCTACGCAATTCAATGTGTTTGACCCGGTATTCCGTAGAAAGTAGTGTTCCGCGAAATAGTTTTACCACCAAAAAATCTTTATTTTCGCCAGTGTTTTTATAAAATAAGCTATTGAAACAAGGTATATCTAATAAAGAAAAAGCTACAGTTCCCTTACATTATACTGTTGTTTTTTACAGTGAAATATCAGTATAACGAACGCCAGAATAAAGACATATTCAGATTAATGAAATAAAAATTTATTCCGATGCAAAAAAAAAATCTGTCGAGTATAACGAAAATTAAAAAAAGAAAATCCTTAAACAATATGCATGTATACATTTTAGCATCTGGTAACCCTGCAATAATTTAAATGCTGTGAAATATCTAGCCAATCACAGCGCTATGAACCACGTGCTATAGTGTAAATCGAACGGCACGTATTTTTGCGAATCTCACTATGTGGCATAGATACTCTCTACACATGCTGGCATAATGCTTTAACGTGGTGTTGTCGCATTATCCTGGCACAAAAGAGGATTTTCAAATTTTCAGATCTGCGCGATTCTGATTGTATCGCATTTTAAGTAACGGTAGAATCATCGAAAAGTTCTTTCAAAGCAGGTTCTAACCATGCGTTAAATTTAAGTTATAGTTATATTTGTTCTTAATTTTTACTGTTTAAAATAAGTTTTTAGTTAAATTTCGTTATTAGTAGCTAATATGGCGCGAAGTATTCGCCTTTTCGTAATGACACGGAAATATATTCCAGACAAGGCTTTGGAGGGTTGCGAAATGTTTAAACAGTTCACCGAGAGAGTTCAGATACTTCACCGAGAGAGATCTGTCGAGTGACATCCTCATTCGACAATAAAAAATCGTTTAGTAATCAGCATAAACTTAAAACCATAAACCTTACTTGTCGTGACAACAGTTGTCAACACGACAAGATGACAATAAATTATTTGAAAAAATTAGTTGAAAAACAGGACAGCCAATTTTTTTCAACCATTTATTTCAAGTGCTTTTTTTTCTACAAGACGGTTTCCTATGGTAATTTATTAAAAAAGAAATAAAAATAAATACCCCCTCAAGCAGCTGCTTGCCACAGAGGTCTGACAGGAGCCTGTCAGTTTATATGCCATAGTAGAAGGTCTGAGAGGATGGCAGGACCTCAGCAGAAAGCCGGTAATTTTTTACTGACAATGAATTATGTTTCTGACATACTTATAATGCTGTTAATTTTAATAATTATTCTCTCACTCTGATATTATTTTTTGATATTTTGCTATGTTAGGAACGTATAAACTAATGTTCTTGACTTTTTTAAGATGCTTTCATTTTCGTTTGACGAATGGTATTCTGGAATCAATTAATTCGTTGCAGCGAGAACTACCTTATCTAAGGTAATATGGCGTCCCACATCACGCATCAGTAGAATGCAATGCACTGCCACATAGCAGAAAAAATTGATAATTATAATTCTTTCTTTCATTTTCTTTGTTTATGCCTATGAAGTGTTGTCAAATGACAAGCTCAAATAAGACGTCAGTATATTAATTTAAACCTTTTCTTATTATCTCGTTTTCAAAGAAACCGAGATAATAGTTTCGCTTCGCCGTCTGTCTCTGTCCTTCTGTAGATATCGAACTTTTTTGTTTACAGAGATAAGTTAAAAATTATTTTTTGCGTTGGATAGGTATTGATGAAATATCATGATATGCACTTTTCGAAGCTCTCCAGAGCTGCAATTACGCCCTCTAGCGGCGGAAAATTTTCAAACGAATATTGCAAACGATGTATTTGTTCTAGAAATTAAAAATTTCGGTGGTGGAATACGAGGGTCACGAAGTTTCGTTGCTAACAATGAGTTGACTTCTTAGACCCAGAGTGGGTGGGAAAACACAACTTTTTTTGTTTTGCAGATAATTGTTTGTTTTTAAATATAAATGAAAAATTATTTTTGGGTTTCATAGGAATTGATAAAATATTATGATTCACGTTTTTTAAATCTTCCAAAATCTATAATTGCGACCTCTAACGGAGGAAAAAGTTTCAAATTCCAAATTTAAATCAATATTGCAAACGACGTATTTAAGATAGCAATTTCAAATTTTGGTGGTGGAATGTGAACGCCATGATGCTTCCATTGGCAACAATGAATTGATCTGTTAGACTTTGAGGGGGTGGGAAAACACAATAATTTATTTTAGCAGATAATTGCTTGTATTTAGATATAAATGAAAAAAATCTTTTTAGGGTTAGATAGGAATTGATGATATATTACGATTCTCACTTTCGGAATTTTTCGAACACTGTAATTGCGCCCTCTAACGGTGAAAAAGTCTGAAAATTCTAAAATTTCAAACGAATGTTGCAACGATGTATTAATGATAGAAATAAGAAATTTTGGTGATGGAATGTGAATGTCATGAAGTTTCCATTGGAAACAATGAAAATGATAATTAGAAAACTCTTTTTTAATTTGATTGATGATAATGAAATATTATAATTCGCATTTTTCGAATACTTAGTAGTTTTAATATATATTATCTTGACACATCACTGAAATGTTGAAACGGCAAAGCTTTTTTGGACTTTTAGAAATAATAAATATATATAGAGAAGAAATTTTAAAAATTAGTGGTAGTTCATAAAAAATATTCCACTGACAGCAATAATCTACCCAGTGTTTTGAGAGAGGTGTGGAAAATGCAACTTTTTGATTTAAGAATTAAAAGACGAATACTTTTACGTTGACACGGAACTAATGAAATATTATTTGAAATTACTAATGAAATATTATTTGCATTTCCCCATCATCGGCTAGCTCAAGTTAAAACGTTTAAGGAATGAAGCATTGGAAAGAAAAAAACTTCTTTCTCTTTGAAAACGAGATTCTCATGTGCGCACGAGGCGAAATGCGTCCTTCTACTTTAATAGGAAAAACAACAAACTATTATGCAATGCATATTTGTTTTTCAGTTTTTAAGGGTTTAATACGACTATTAAATCTCTTGTTCGGGGGAGGGCGGGTGATTAAAATCGGATGAAATCGTGTAAAACCTGAAAAAGATCATACCTTACTTAAAATTAAATTGCTCAATGATCAGCAAAACGATTTGGAAAACGTTTGAAGCAATTGTAATAAAACAAGCTGAAGAAAGAAAAGAAAGAAGGAAAAAAAAAGTGGAAACACGGAAGTGAAGAGATTAAATTGTGGGCGCGAACTGTGCTTGCAATAAACCAGATTATTCGGCTCGTTGGACGTTTAACTTATTGTTCCAATTCCAGCTGGATATGTGAGCACTTTTTCTTTCTAATACTAGCATTTATTATGCTGCCTTGAAGCAGTTGTAAAGGGCGTAATACAGTGACTGCAAGTTGATCCATCCTTCCTTTCGAGTTAGATAAGTTGGAACACTTTAATACTTTTAGACACATTGGAAAAAGGAAAAAGAAACCGGAGAATAAAGGGGAGAAACACAAAAACATCAGTGGAGGAAAGCACCTATCTGCCAAATGAGTGATGTACGGCTTAAACGTAGGATGAGGAAAGATTTACGCAGTCGTATCTCTATGTACATGTCAAACGACGAAGAAAAACGCAAAGTCAACAATCGTTACAAGCAGTGAATAAAAAGCATCACTTTTGGTAGCAGTGTAATGTACTACTGATGTTGAAGTATTGGGAAATTTGTTGCTGACTATAAATTTCTCCCCAGCAATGAAATAAATCATACGCCTTATATCTCAGATGAGTATTCGGCTCACCATCAGAGATGACAGCGGTAAATGGAACGGCACGCCACTAAGTGCATTAGGTGTCACAGGATCTGCCTTCTAAATCTTAGCATACTTCCGGAGAAGATTCTCTCTCTAGGCATCGCTGAAATCCTCGCGGTAAAGCCGAAGGGAACATCAATTTAGCTACTCAACAGTCGTCATGTGATTGTAAGTGTCTGACATATCACTACAAGATTTTTTTCCAAACGTTTTTGACTTTATTTTGTTTCTTCATTCTTACAAGTTTACACAGGATTTACATACCAAATACTAGATTCTATTCATTTATTCGTTCCTTTTTCATTTGTCTTATTTGTTTATTCAGTGTTTTTTTTTCAGTCTATCTCTCTATATATTAATCCGTCATTTGCTCCATCGTATAAAATAAATTTATCTCTTATTTCATTTTTTATTCAATAAAAACATCTAATAACAAGTTCAAATCTATTATCACTGATTTAACTTTTCCATAAGTTATTTCCATATGTTTCCTCTGTTAGTTTGTTTGTAAGTTTGCACGATTGCATATAAATTCTAATTAACCTGAAATATAATACATTTTAATAAATTATGATAACACTAAATTTAATTCACATTTATCAATGCATAATAATGATAGGGAAATCCAATACACTTGTTTAGTGATATATTAATATACGTCAAATTACGCAAAACTTATCTGTAGGTAGGTTATCCGGATGCAGCTTACAGCTTTTACCGACTAAGTCAATCCCTGCTCCTCATTCTGACGGAAAAATAGAGTTAAAAGTTGTACAGGTTCATAATTTGCTGAATTCTTTGAATAAATTATTAACTCTCTATTAAAAATATATATTTTTTTAATTTATGCTGTAGCTTTCATTTTAGAGATTAGTTTGACTCATAATTCAACTTATTAGTAACATTATTATTTGCAAATTCAAAAGAAGATGCTAAATACATAAGAAAATAAATTTATTTTAAAAGTTACAATTTACCACTTAAGGGAAATTCGCAAAGCAACACTTTTACGAGGAAGAACCACTAAAATAGCTATAAATTCTTCACACTTATTTACAGATAGATTAAATATTTATTTTATAGACGACTACAAAGAATGTAATTTTATATACTTAACTTGTTAATTCAAATCAGATACCACATAACTATGCAGATAAGAAATATAAATCTCATAACAAATTTTACCTTCTTAATTTACTACAGGTTTACCTGTCTTTGAATAAACTATTCATTCAAACTTGATTTATTTCACTGAAAAATCCTAATTAACCATAATAAATTATAATCACTTGAGATATCTATGCAGCAGCAATAATATTTAGGGATGTTTTAGATCAATGAATGTTAAACTTAAAAACTTAAGACATATATTATGCACGGTGCTACCAAAATATTAGAGAATTTCCATGTTATGGCAGGGAAATCTAACTCGGAAGTTGTATAGCTTCTGAAACATGAAAAAATATAGCAGAAGATAAAGATCATAATCAAATATCTCGATTTTTAGCTATGTTCGTTCAGTATTTAGTCATGGAAGTTGCAATATTTTACTTAATCCCTCATAAGAATACACCTTAGAAATTAACCAAATTTAAAATAATAATTTTTAAACCATTTAATAAAATAAATATATTTTAGAAATTTACATAATGATTACTTCAATAATAGACAATTATGAATGATTTTTATAAAACAAGATACTTTATTGTTAAATGTTTCAGATTCCATTGCTCTTTAAATATCGAATGAATATTGTTGAGAATCGAGATTTAAATAGATAACATTGTGATCTTTAATTTATTTTCAATCATTGTTTTTATTAAAGGTATGTTTTTGATGTTATAGATAAAGCTTCGAAGTTAGATTCCCATTGACATGGAAATTCTATTAATAGTTTGATAGGACAGTGTATTTCGTCCTTTTGTGATTATTAAAGTACATACATTTCGTTACCTTTCTGTGACTATCCTCAAAGATTTCTGGAATTTAAACAAGAACTTTTATTTTATTGATTTATTTCTGTTCCAGAAATCATTTCAGACGATCGCAGAAAGTGACATACTATAAAAACTTGAAAAATCACAGTTAAACGAAAATAATATGTTTGCAATTTTGGAGTTAAATTCTAACGGAAAAATCGAATAATATTTTGCAAGCTACAATCCACTGGGATTTTAGTGCAGACGAACCCGTAACCTTTGAAAAGGGAAAAAAATTGCAATGGTTTGCCTTAACAGCAAGTTGCTGTTTACACTCTAATAACTATTACATTTACATCCTCTTTTCTTACTTTAGTTGTCGTCTTGTGACTTGGTCATTAATTTTCTGTATAGCAGCGAAAATACACTTAGAGGTCTAATGGTCGGTCAAATAGTACCTATGTAAGTCTGAATAAAAAATTAATTAAGCATTCCATAACAGGAAGATTTTTATGACAACTTAGGGATCTATTGAATGAACCGACAGACAAAACTACCATGCCTGCACAATTCGAACCTATGTAAAAACTATATTATTAATGAGACTTAATGCGCCTTCTCTTTCGAGTCTGCACCTCCCTTCCGTAGCTTGATCCTGATTGAAAACTTCTGTTACAAAAATAGAAGACTTTGCATTAAATCTTTCCAAATTGAATACTACGTTAATGTTAGAGTTTCCTTCAAGATTTGTTCAAGAGCACAGTCATGTTTAAACAGCACGGCTATTTTGCATGCTACGTTTCCTTGTAAATTGAATTCTTTGCTGCGTATAAAAGTGGGAGAGTTGAAGAATCTTATACAATTTTACATCCTTTGCCATCTTGCCTTTTTGGAATGTTGGCAGCATGACTTTTGAGACTCTGTTCAGATATTTAAATCGAGTAGCCAACCGCCTTTGATCCTCACCATAAACTAAACAGGATTACCTTAGTCTGACATGAAAACTGCTACAGAAGACGATCGATAACACCCTGGGATATTGTGCTGAAATTCTAATAGGATGAGCGAGATGGGTCAACTCAAGAATGTAGCAAGGGACGTTACAACGCAAGTGCTGTAAGACAAGCATTCCGATGATTTCCAAGACGACTATTACTAAAGAGATAGAAGTGATGACTTATGTAACATGACCGCATTCACGCAATAAGTGTTTGGTTTGAGCTGGAAAAGGAAATTAAATGTCTGAATATGCACATAATATAATTTACTCTACAACTTTTATTAAACTGTTGTCAAACAATTCGTTAATTTGTTTTCGTATTTTCGTGACTTAGCTAAAGAGAATAAAACCTTTCTCTAAAATATCATTCCTAATATAATTTCTTGCATATTTAAAACATCTTTAAAAGAGCTAAATTGTCTCTCTTTGTTTTAAGGAGTTAAATTTTCGCCTACTTTTTGCGAGCTAGTGCTATGCTATTCCAGCCTTACCTTCAGAATAAATGGCAGTTCTTAGCAGTGATATATAGATTGTTTTGGATATTTTCATAAACATGGGATATATTCGCTGTCTTGATCGTTATCTTAATAGTCCTAATCCCTAGTGTAAGATAGATCTATAGCCTAATGCAGGGTTCCCAAAATAGTGGGGCGAAAGTTAACTCAGTCGGTACCGAGCCAGGAGAGTAATCTGTAGTTCCCAAGTTCGAGTCCCACCTGGGCAAGTGTTGAGTTTTATATCCGCAAAACTCCGCGGCCTGTCCTCAGTCAGTAGGGGACACCGATGGTCGTGGAAACTAACATACACTACGGCTTCCCACAAACTACAGCTTAAAATCCCATCCGATGGTCATCGGATGGGACTTTAAGCCGTAGTGTGTGGGAGAGCCATACCTTTTGCACATTAAAAAACACTCGGGATGGCCTGACGGAGGGCTACCATCTGTTTCCTAACAGCTGGGTCTCCTTCCCCAGCCTTATCTGACTCCTCGAGAGACCTTGTGACCTTACCATTTAGCCCATTGTGTGCAAAAAGTGCCACCTCAGAAGTAACACAGCCCAATTCAAAAACTATCTTATAGACTATCTTTCCAAAAAACATTTTCCAAACACAAGCTCTTTTTTATTAACTTCAGGATGCAGACAAACAGAGGAATTCTCGAAATTTCACTCGTTGATGGATTTCGAAATTCTCACCACAGAATGAAAGCTGACCACCACAAATGCTTTGACCAATGTTTCAACTGGCAATAAAATTGCAAGTTTTTGATACAGTATTATCTTCTAAAACTTCATAAAATTGTTTCAGTTGTTTGAAAGAAAAGAGACAATTCGAAGGAAAAAAATTAAAGCGCATGGATGGGAGCAGAGAGAAAGAAAATAACAAAAGAGAAAAGAAAAAGCTAAAAAAAGCAAAGCTACTGCACTTGCAATAAAAAACGATTATTCGGCTGGCTGGATGTTTGGTTTGCTGTTCTATGCAACCTTTCTCTTGCCTCAACAAGGGCAATTCAATAAAGACAAAAATCGATTCTCAACACATCGTACATAAATATATTACACGAATGTTTTCGCTAACGATGTCGGAAATATTATTTTCTTTTTTGTGCTTTTTTTCTTCTTAGTAACTTATTTTTTCCTTCACCGTTATTAGTATTTCGGAGAATATTTTTACTTAAATTTTTCTCTTTATTTAGGATGAAACAAGTCATATTTTCGAAGAATTATTTTTATTATCTGTTCTTAATATGGAGAAAAAATTAAGCTGTTGATTAGAGTTGATAAAAAAAACAGTTGTCTTGAATTTGAGTCACTCCTTTTTTAAGTGCTTTGCTAGATTCACGATTAAATATGATTAGGAATAATGCGTCTTAGGTAAACAAAATGCCACTGCAGATTCACTAAATCTTCGTTTCAAACACATTTCAGTTTATAGAAGTTTCTCTAATCCTCTAAAACATTTAAAACCGAAAAAAAAAGAAGAAATCCTTCAGGATCGTTATATAAACTTTGAACTAAATAGCTATATTAATAAACACTTAAGTTAGTTTTAAAATGACTTTGGAAATCCTTATGACTAGCTAAGATTCTGTCAAACGTTGAAGCTTCCATAATTCTTTCAGTGCAGAACTAATATTTTTAAAAAGCAAAGTTTAGAGATAATGTTTAATCGTGACTAGTAACATTTTGCCGTAGAGCTTGGAATGTGAATTTCTGCTGACATAACATGTTCGCAATTTCCTAATTAATTTTTAAATGTAAATAAACTATTTGATTATGTAAGTAAACAGTCAGCCGGATAGTTTTTATTGGCACATACACACACCGGCCAATGAATTAGAAACCTTTATGCAGATGTACGAAAACGTCACTTGCGCAGCGTATATATAAAATACGTAGTCACGTGCATCACCAGGCTATCTAGGCAACTATTTAAAACTGCTGCTGGTCAGTAATTGTCAGTAGTGTTGATTACAATGGGAAAAACAAAAGAATCTTTCGGGGTTCAATAAAGGGCTTATTGCTGGTGCTCGTCTTTAAAAACAGCAGAGCTTACTGGTTTCTCAAAAGATGAGATATCTTGAGTTTTTAATCAGTGGCAAAATAACTCACATTGCTTGTCTAAGAGGTGTAAATGTGGCGCGACGACAATCTGTCAGGAACGAGATCGTCGTTGTATGAGAAGGCTTGTACAGAGAAACAGGACTTCCTGTGTGCAGCAATTGACGACGCATTCAATGAAGACTGTTCCCGACCCATATCTCAGCAAACTATGTGCAGGGAATTGAAGAGGAACGTTATTAGCAGTCGCATGCCTATACGGTAACCACTGATTTCTAAGAAGAACCAGAAAGTCCATCTACAGTGGTGTCAGGAACATCGTGACTGGACACTGGACGACTGGAAAAAGGTCATGTGGTCCTACGAGTCGCGATACATCTTGTTCTGTACCAACGACACTCAGTGAGTTTGGCGAAAGCCCCATGAAGCAATGAACCCAGCTCCCTTGTAAACACAACTGAAGGTTCTGGAGGCGGTGTTATGGTGTAGGGCACGTTCTGTTGGTACGGAACAGGTCCCCTGATATTGCTGGAAGGTCGGGTGTCCTCCAAGGATTATCTGAACAATGTTACCGATCTAGTCCATTCTGCATTGTTGACTTTTCATCCAGCAGGTGACGGCTGTTTCATGGACGACAATGCTACTGTCCATCACGCAAGATATGTTCAGCAGCAGTTCAGTGAGCATGACAGCGACTTCCACCATCTTCTCTGGCCACCACAATCCCGGATCTGAATCCCATTGAGAATGTATGAGACATGTTAGAAAAAGAGATCCGGGAGCAAAGTCCACTTTCGTCAAATCTGAGCTAGTTAAAAGACTGTCTGGTCTTTTAACTAGCTCAGATTTGACGGAAGGTCCCCTGACAGAACGGCTTGGTGTGCTGGAGATGTAAAGGCACTACCTGTTGACGGAACGTTTAAACGATGTAAAGGCACTGCCGTTTGACGGAACGGCCTTGTGTGCTGGAGATGTAAAGGCACTCTAACACCTTGTGGGATCTATGCCAAATCGCATGTAATTCGGCCAAAAGAGGTTCAACTCGGTATTGAATAAAGGTTTCTAATTCAGTGACCGGTGTGTGTAGGCTTGCGTTAATTCAATTTGATGTACTTTTTTTTAAATACTATTTTATATATCAGGAATTTATTAATCCAACGTTTTAAACATTGATGGATAATCTGATAACAGAAACGCATATTTAGACATAGGAAAGATATCAACGCTTAGTTTTCTTTGAAATAGTAATATGCGATTTATAAATAAAATCATCATCATCATCATCAAGCAGCCATGGACTCCGGAGGCCAAACAGACCGTGCAATTTAGTTCTCCAAGCAAGTTTGTCCTGAGCTAAATCTGCTGCATCTGGCCACTGCACACCAATTCTAATAAAGTCCTGTTTGACATTGTCTGTCCACCGCATCCTAGGTCTCCCCCCCTTTCTGAGACCTTTAGGCACAATGTTCATAACCATATTCGCCAATCTATAATTATTCATACGGGCAACATGGCCAAACCAACGGAGTCTCTCTGCACAATATGATGCTTAAAGGAGGTTGCCGACTCCTTTGCCTAACCTCATCATAAGTTACAAAGTTGAACCACCTAATGCCCAAGATACTGCGTAAGCATCTAGAATCAAAAGCATCTAGTTTCCTGTTATCTTGTTACAAAGTGTCCAAGTTTCACTGCCATAACTAAACCTAGAAAGAATCAAAATATTATACAGTCCAATTTTAGTCTTTATGTGTATACGCCTATTTCTTCACACTCTCCATAGATTCTTAAAAGTTCCGGCAGCAATCCCTATCCGTCTGTTAATCTCATGTCGCACATCGCCAGTATCTGTTACATAGCTCCCAAGATAATTAAACTGTGACACCTGTTCAAGATTGCAACCATTCAGATTAACTGAATCTCAGCTTGCCCGACCAATTTTTATTAATTTAGTTTTCTCTCTGTTTATAACCAAACCTACTCTAGTAACAGTTTCATCAACAGCTCGAATGAAAGAGTTCATCTCATCAACGTCATCTGCCAAAAGGGCTAAATCATCAGCATAATCTAAATCAGAAATTTTCGTATCTCCAGCCCATATAAGATACATTATCTTTAACGATATGCACAGCATATTATATAGAATATTGGAATGTTGTAATTCAATGGAGTACATTTAAGGATAGACTAATCGTTTGAAAATTTAAATACATACTATAAATATATAAATAATAATAATAATATTTTATAAATGAATGATTTTTTTCCATTTAATACGCAATTAGATTTGAATAAACTCTACTCTGAAATTCAAATGCAATCTCTTGGAAATATTTTTCATTAATCCAGAGGATTTCAGAAACCGTGGACCACACACTGCATTCGTAATGACAAAGTCTGCAAGCATAAAAGGTTCATAAAAGATGTGTAATTGCAGTGCCTATATGTGGGATATATGTATCGTAATAAAGGTCACTTAAGAACTTTCCTTATGATTTCCTGAGCCTGCAGACTTTAACCTTCTTTTCCATGAGTTCAACGTTTAACATTTTGCCTCAGAGATTAAGTTACTGCAACTTTTTATTATACTCTTCTTGGATTTTGGGGCGGGGGTGGCTCAGTCGGTAGCGCGCCAGGCTCGTAATCTGTAGTTCCCAGGTTCGAGACCCAGCTGGGTCAGCGTTGAGATTTATCTCCGCAAAATTCCCCGCCCTGCCCACGGTCAGTAGGGGACACCGATGGGCTTGGAAAGACCGCCGTCCGTCGGATGGGACGTTAAGCCGTGGCCCCGTGTTCGGGAGAGACATACCCTGTGCACGTTAAAGAACACGCTGAATGGCCTTGACGGGAGGCTACCATCTGTCTCCCAACAGCTGTTCCATTGGGTCCCCTCCCCCAACCTTCTCTGAGCCTTCGGGGTCCATGACCTGGCCATTTAGCCCATGGTGTGCAAAAAAGTGCCGCTCAGAGGTAAAACAACCCAACCCAAACCAACCCTTCTTGAATTTTAAAATTTGATTTTTTTGCATCGTATTATTCGTTATCATTTGTCCTTTTGTATAGTTTAAGCTCTAGAAGCTGATAATGTTGAGCATTCCCATATTATAAATTTAAAATCCAAAAGTATTTTTTCAATTTATCATTTGATTTGTCCCACACAGAACTCTAATGCTACCGATTGCTTTTAGACCTGGAACGCCAGATGGTTGCAATGTCAACAATGTTAACGCTTTAATACAAACTATGGGTTGTCCTTATTAACTACATTGATATGACACAGACTTTCATTCAATAAAATGTGTCTAATGAATAGTATCTGGATTAACATAGTGACATTTACTGCTAGATGTCTAAATAAGATTAATTACTTCCTCTTTGTGTTTGCTGTATCTTTCAATACAGCGCCCTGCAATTGACAGTTAAATTTATAATGACTTGAGATACTAATGTTTTATTAACTTGTGGTAATTCTAAGAGAAATGTTTTTGATCAATTCAAAACTTTAAAAGGGACAAGTGATTGTAAATTAAGGGATCAACTCGATTGTCTTCGTGTAACTGAAAGCAATTACTGATAATCAAAGAGACGAAGATAAGCATCTGTAAATGCAACAACTGTAATTTAGTAATCGTTAATAAATTATATAAATTTCTAAATCAGTTCTAGTCAACGGGAGTGCGATGAAAGAGCTTAAGAAATGCCGCAAAATATTTATGTTTATGCAAAATTTTCATCGCCTATACTCTTCATTGTAAATTATATTTTTGCAAATTTAAAATGGATGAGCAGTGAGCGTGAGTATAAATAAGTGTATTTTAAAATACAAACTACAATACAATGCAAATTATTACAAAAAGTATGGATGAAATAACTTATAAACAAACTAAATACTATCGTACATAAAATAATAACCCTTTTTTAAAGAACAGGTAAGTCCATCTCTGTCTGTTCGACTAAATTATTGCCTCTTTACTTTGATTGCCATATCTCTTGAATATCTTTACTTCAGGCATAAACAATCCTTTTATGTCACTGGATTTTACACTAATAAAACTAAACGACCACCCGCGCACTCACCACATGAAAATATCTCTTCTTTTTGACTATCGTGCACTGACTAAGATTTATTTTATGACTCCTTTTTGATCTGCACAACTTTAACATTGTAATTCTATCATTCTTAATTTTCAGATCGGTTCAACGTTCAAATACGGTGGTTAAATAAATCTCACGCAGAAGCATAGGCGAACGTTCATGTTACGCTTTTCATAAAGTCACTGCAGCACGTTCACCTGCATAACAATATTTTCTATATTTAGGAAGTCGAAAGTAGTAATTTTCCTCCACTTATTTTTTTTGAGAAGAAGTAATAATTCTCTCAGGTGAATATAAAATATGTAAAAATCCGTTGGCTGTAAAATAATAGCGATTACATTAACTAATAAACTAAATTATTTGTTTAAATAATAGCTATATATGTTTCTTTTTTTCGGTATGCTGCGAGAATTCTGGATTCTCAAAAGTGTACCGTGGGCCAAAAAATGTTGAGAATAGCTGTTTTAAACAATGAGGAGAATAGAAATGAAAATATATTACAGTTAAGATATAATAAGATAGTGTAGTTAAATCAAACTTTCCTATAAAGGTCCATTATATCAGGAAAAAACTTGCTTTATAGGAAACATAGCTAAGGAATTGATGTATTCGTTTAGAAAAGATTCTTTAAGTTTCACTATAAAACTGAAAAATAAAGCTTATTTTCTGTGAAAATAAATAGGAGGAATTTTTGTGTATAATGTCAGAATTTTTAAAGGAGAGAAAAGAGATTCAAAAACGAAAAGAAATTAAAATCCAAAACAGACAAATTTTTCTCTGAAGAAAGAAATAAAGTGTTAAAAATAAAAGTTAGTAATCTTGAGAAATGCATAGTTCAAATTATCCGGTAAACTAGAGTCACCAAAAACAAAATCTCCAGGGAATTATTAAAAACGTAGCCAAAGTGCCAAATGTTGATAAGAATTGTATTAATATACAAAACACTCATGATGTTTCCATTAGGATTAGAGACAAATGCAAAATAATAATTGTGCAATTTGTATTCAAAAAAAATGAAAGGCTACTATATGAGAAGTTGTAAACTGAAGTAAAAATTGCTTGGAAATAAAATTGATGAAAGTTTTCCTTAGGATAAAATCTACATAAACGAAAGCCTCACTGTGCAAAAATAATCAAATCTTCTATGAAACGAAAACGTTTCGGAGAGAATCAAATTACAGATTTGCATGCGTACAAGATGCTAAAAATTCTCTTATGAAAAATAGTTTAGAAATTTAAGGTACTCATGATATGGAATGAAGATTTGTGCATTTTAAGCAGAAGCCCAAACTTATAAATATACACAATCGTATCAGAGTAATATGACCACCTACCATAG
Source organism: Ryuthela nishihirai (assembly GCA_038380435.1). Lineage (NCBI taxonomy): Eukaryota > Metazoa > Arthropoda > Arachnida > Araneae > Heptathelidae > Ryuthela > Ryuthela nishihirai. Next base: position 14,871,632 of record JAWZYU010000016.1, read on the forward strand.
TATATGTGTGGTAGGTGGTCATATTATTCAGATACGACTGTGTATTCTCTTTAAATATTTAATGAAAAAAATGCTTTTGCATACAATGATGCTAAAATTTGCAATAGCAACAAATAACATGTGTATTTTGTAACCACTGGAAATATAGTATATATATATATAATAATCTGCAATATTAGATACTTAAGGGAAAAAAATTTAAATTTTTTTATTATCCCTGTTCTCAGATATAAATTTGTTGAAACACATTTCATGTATACTGAGTTTAGTTATACATATAACATACTTGGTTGTGATAGTATATATATAATGTGTCATTTACGAAACAGATTAGTCGGTCTGTCAGATTAGTTGTCTGTGATGGAAATAAATATATAGTGAAGAATAACTGCATTGTATTTTACAATAGTAAATGTCATAAATGTTATTTAAGTTTGAAAATATAAATTGCACTCTCTCAGGAATATGTGATTTAAATATTCATTTAAATCTTTTTATCAGATGAATTAGAAAAGAAATGTGTAATAATTATATCGATGAACGTTAGTATTGTTATTTTTTTTTCCTCTCATGGGCACTTTTTGCGTGCAATGGGATAAGTGGCTGGTCATGAGGACCTCAAAAGCTAAGAGAAGGTTGGGAGAAGAAAACCCATTGGACATCTGTTAGAAGACAGGTGGTAGCCTCTTATCAAGGCATCCAGCGTGTTCTTTAACGTATAACTCTCTTGCACACGGCGCCATGACTTTACATCCCATCCGATGGACGATGGTCTTTCCAAGCCCATCTAACACAAATCGGTTTTAAACCATCGGTGTTCCCTTTCTGACCAAGAAAGGGTGGTGCCTTGTGGCGATAAATCTCATCATTGGCACAGTTGGGACTGGAATCTAGGAACTGCAGATTAAAGCCTGACGCACTACCAGCTGAGCTACCACCACCACTGATCATTAGAACTATTTATAATACTTTAAATGATAAAATAAGCGAAAGATAATTAAATGTGATGAATGAATTTGTATTAGCGTAATAATTTAATAATCAAAACCGATTCAAAAACTAGTTTGGTCAATGTAACGGTCAGATGCAGCATGTCTTACCGTCACCTCGAGTGAAGGTCAAAAAGCCTAGGTACGCCGGATGTGAGAGGTCTCGGTAACCTGTCAATATATAATTGATGGCCCTTGATCAGCATACATCCCATTATTGGCCCTTTTACGTTGGAAAAGGCTCACGTGACCACACCGAGACAAGGAGCTAAGATAAGAATTTGTTCCTGGGTCCTTCTGCGTTAGAACGTGCTGCAGGTCGGAGTTCAGGGTCTGACCAGGATATGAATGCTGATTGGGTGGATTTCCCAGCCGGAGCCAGTGTTTTTCGGCCAAGATTGTGTACAGCTAGGCGATGTAGTCTGTGGTGGATCGGTATCAAGTGCGAAGCCTTAGTGGAATGCCAACCTTTTATTTTCATTATAAATACTGTTGTACGTAAAAAAATAAACGTGTTGTACATATCTGTAGATTCTTTTAATAATCCATGCGACTACCCAGCTCGCCAGTTTCCTGACAAGCTATAGTTGAACGTATTAGGTAGCTTTTAAATAAATGCTCGCGACCAACGGGTTCAAAAATATGTCATCCCTGCAGTCTCTGACAGTCAGTATTTTTGTTCAATAAATCCATAAAAAAAACCTTACTAATATGACTAAAATTCAGTGTGCAAAATATACAAATTTACTATTTAGGAGCGAAAGTTAGTTTTAATATACATATATTATTAGTATTGGAAAGCAATACTTTAGATATGCTATTTGGTCGTGCAATATAGTAAAGTAAGATTAACAGACAGAAAATAAAAGATGTACTTTAAAAAACTGATTTGCGATGAGAATCTGAATGGTTATTATAAAACTTTATTCTTAATAAATATATATATTTATATTATATATTTATTATATATCCGTAAAAAATAAAATAAACAAAGATGTGGAAAGTCAAAATAGTCATGAATCAAGTGCACTATAATAATTTATACAAGACTTTTTTTACTTTCAGATAGTAACGATATTTTTAACGCAATGACACTTTGCAGTATATCTGTTGCTTATTCAAGTTCAATAGCTAAGAGTCAACCTTGTTTATTTTAAGATGTATATTCTGACTGCGAGATATCGTGATTCATATGATTGAAGTTCACGCAAACCACCATGGGTGGGTCCAGTATACCTCAGACAGAGACTATATATGTTTCGCTCTATTTCTCTTGGCTATGATCAACATCCCCAACACCATCTCTCCTCTGAAACTCTGATCAACGCTTCTGAGAAGCCAAAGACGCATCATCTCTTGCGGAATATGTATTGGCTGCATTCGGGTGTTTGATAAGGGAGAGATGCTCGCTTGTGGATGAAAAAGAGGGTTGAAGTATCCAAGAGGATGGAGTAAGGATTGAGAATGGTTGTCTAAACTCGTTCAATATTCTTCCATTTTTACGTCAACGGCATATAAAGTTCGGCTGCGGACGGTACAATAAAAATAAAACAAAAGCAGACAAAATACGACGTTGAAAAAAAAAATAGGACGATGGAAGGAAGGAAAATCTCCAACAGGATGACAAAAGCAAGGATTGGGATGTAGAAGAACAGACGAGGTGGAGGAGGAGGTAGTGAAGTCGATGACACAGGCATCACTATTAACCGTAATCCGCATCAGACATCGCTTCGCTAGCTATCGATAGGAAAGAAGGAAAGCGTACTTGATGCGACTTACCATCTAGCCAGGAAAAGGAGAAGACCTCGGAAAGAGTGAAGGAGAGATGTTTCGATCTTTGTCGTCTCCTCTCTCTTCTTCATACACTCTCCCTCTTTCTTGCCTGCCTGTCTCTCTCACTATACATCTCGGAGCATCGAGAGCGTTCTCCTTTTTTCCATTCTCCGTAGCATCTACAACGTCTCTGGCCACGACAAGATGTGGAGCCTCCTTGGACGTGACTGCTGCAAAGGAGGTTTGCAGAGGATAACGTCACAGTGCTACGTCCATTTGTCTCACTTACTTGCTGGCTACTGGCCTCACAGACTTCACTCCATGTGTGGCACTTGGAGTGTAAGTGCCAGCAGAATCCAGTTGATTGAATTAGAGGATCTAGCCCCCCCATTTTCTTTCTCCTTCTCATCTATCTCAACAACCATCACATAACAAGATAGTTCTGAGAAGTCTACTCTGAAACTGTAATAAACCACAGAATATTTTTTTCCATTTGCGGCAGAGATGGGGGATTTTGTGAGACGCTAGGAGAATCTGATACCGTTAGTGGAAATGAAGGATTTTCACTGGTTTTCCCAAACTATCATTGTGCATCGTCTATGTAGTTTTTCTTGAGTTATCGTTGCGTATCTTGTTTAAAGTTTGCTGCACCAAAAGAATCAGAATAGTGGAGTTCGAAAATTTCTATTTAGCAGAGAAAAAATATAAAGGCAAGTACAATCGTGTGTTGAACTAAATGGGACAATATTAATGCATAACTAATTTACAGCCCTCCGAAATTTGACTCTCAAATATTGAAAATTATAAAGGGCAAACAAAACAGAGGTAAAAATAGTGGTTCCACGTTTCGAAATATGGTGGCATAAACGTGGCTTTAAATTCGAACTTGCATTCTATAACAGGTAAAGGCTTGAATTTTTAACCCAACAGGGATTGACAAGGGGTAAAGCCACATGAGAAATATGGAACCAGTCGGTCAGGTATTTGAGAAATTACTTTGGGTGAACTTTAAATTAAAATTTCAAAGATAATGAAAATGGGGAAGAAAAGGTTGTTCGAGTTTCTAAATCGGATTTTACTGTAGGTAGGGTCTTGAATTTTTAAACCGGCAGGGAAATACAAGTGGAAACCCATATGTGAAATCTTGGTATTCAAATCTGTTAAAAAGACAGAAACTTTTCAAAAGTTAAAAAAAAAAATGGCTCGAGCTAATATCCTGCGTGTGATGTGAAAATCTGCAAGCGTTATGTCATTATGTACTGTCGAGGGTGTTTCTGGGAAGAAACACTAGTGCAGGCTCAGTCTTCAGGATAAAACGCTCGTAGAAGTTATACGTGTGAACCTTTTCGAAAACCTGAAATCAATGATCCGAACTTAACAAAATTCCAAAACGATTGGTCGAAAAAGCATCTCCCAACTCCTAGGACTAATAGTTTCCGAGATATCTCATTGCAAAGGATCTGTGCACATACCTACATACATACGTAATATTCTGTTATATAATAATACATAATCTAATGTCAATGTATAAAGCAATATGGCTACCAGAGGAGAAATGAGATACGTTAGCTGGCATCGCTTGTGTGAGGTTTACTCTGTAGCATTCCCTGCATATTAACCTTTAAAATTATATTTTTAAAAATGTTGAGTAATAAAATCTTTTTAACGTTATTTCATTTAGTTATTTCTTCTTTAGTCTATCGTCAAAGGAAATGATCAGAAGATTAGTGTTCATTGAAGTTGTATTGTTTACTGTAAGTACGAACTGTGACTACACTGTCGCAGTAAACAATTTGTGCTTTACGTTCTAATGGTTATAATCGAGTGAAGTGCTTAAATATTTATACCCCAGAAAGACTTAAACTTTCAGAATTAGAGTTTTCGCATTGTATTTATGACTATGATGCAAATGATACAACATTAGCGTATTGTATGCATTTTAGCACCTGTCTAGGCAGTTTTTACAGATTTGTGAACTCATGCATGTATCCTATTGGCTGGCTAAAATTATTTGTCCCTTGTTTTACATAATCCATAAATATAAATTTTGATATGGCTTTGTTTGATGAGTCACTTTTCTGGAAGGAGCAAGCTAAGCCAGTCAACAACCAGAGCTCCAAGGTGCTTGCCTAGGCCGCAGGAGAGAGCCCCTAGTACAATATATAATAATACGTGAAGGTAACAATTTTTAAAATGTAAATTAAACTTTGCAGCGATCTAAAACAGTCTATATTTAAATCTCTTAATAATAATTTATATTACCTATTAACCTATCGTCCTATTGTTTTTTGTTTGACCTTTGTCGGTTTGTCAATTTGTGGTTTGTCAGTTTGTTGGTTTGTGGATTTGTCAAAACCGTTGTTCCATCATATCTTTAGAACGCGATGGAGAAACTTAATGATTTATGTGTCAAATGAAAGCTTGTGTCGCGTGAAGTGTCATATACTATAAAAAAAAATTATCCTACGCTTTCTTCCCCCCTGAAAAGGGATGAAATGTGAAAACTATTGTTCCTCTACATCTCCTGAATGCTAGTGCTGTAAGTAACAAGCTATGCCCCAAATGAAAAGCTTGTGACACATGGAGTGTCATAGGCTATAAAATATTGACTCCCAGTTTCCTTCCCTTTTAAAAAAAGGAAAATATGAAAATGATTGTTCCGCTATATCTCTTGAACACAAGTGCGAAAAGAAACAAGCTATGCGTCAAATGAAAGCTTGTAACGCAGAGAGTGTCATAGGCTATAAAAAATTGACCCCCATGTTTGTTCCCCCCTAATAAAGGGGAAATGTAAAAGTTGTTTTACTATATCTTCGAACGCGAGGGCCTTCAGTTACGAGTTATATGTCAAATGAAACCTCATATAAAGACTGCCGTAAACTGTTTCGAATTTTGCCTCCACTATGATCCCTCCTGATAAAGGAAGGGAGAGGGCGGATTTTCTCGGGGGTCGACCTTAACTAGTAGTCATATTTCAAATTAAAGCTTGTGACGTCTCCAATGCCATGGGCTACTTAAAACAAACTCCAAAGGGGAGGAAAAATGTAGTCGATGTTTGAGTCAAATAACAAATGAAAGATTTTGAAGGTATGTGTTTTTAGTGACAAAGAAAAAAATATAAATATGTTAAAATATTTTAAAAATATATATATCTTCCTAATATGGGCCCTAAAAAGCAGAAAATAAACCTGAAGCATGTAGATGGTGCAATCAGTCACTTGTGTTCGTATTCATTTCAAATGAAGATAGGTCGCTGGTTAGCCTACTCAACATGATTGCCTGCTCCCTATCTTCCTTTGAAGTCAATACGAACTCGGTGACTGATTGCATCATCGATATGTTTTAGGTTTATGTTTTTCCTTTTAGAGCCCATATAAAAAGACAGGTGTTTTATATTTTTATTTATCTTTTTTTAATGATTAAAATTATTTGTTGAAAGAATTGTAGTATGAATGGGACTCTTATTATGAGGGGAGTCTATTTTTGGCATGTAAACAGCAACGGAATTATTTTCAGCATTGTGATAATAAGTGTATACAAATGCGTACTTTTCAAATATTTCCCTTTGAAGTGCACTTTCTAGAGTTTAAATATTAAATTATTATATACGATCAAGCGTACGAAAATAAATTTATGCTGAAATCAAGCGAAGAGTTAGGGTGTTTGAGCAAAATTGCTAGCTACAGATTCGCCCTAATGCATCATCTTCTCTCATGATGATAACCACGATATCGACATTGAAGATGGCGACAATGACAATGATGTTTATGACGATGATATCACAGAAGCTGAGTACAAGAAATTCAATAAAAGGTAAAAAGAATCAGTATGTGACCCTTTTAGAATTAAAATATATGTTTGTTTTGCTCGTTTCGAATATTATTTTATTAAGCATATATTGTTATCTGGATTATATTTAAAGAATTAATCTTTCGATTTTCGGCAATTGTGCGAAGCATTACATTTTTCTGCAGAAAGAAGTTTCTTTTATTAACAACAAATAGCACCACTATTGTATGTAGAATGAAGTTCGAAGTACAAACATTCATCTAAAGCTAGTTTAAAGTTAAATATAATATACAAATTAAAAGGTTTTATTATTTTCCTACTAAATGTTTGCCGTTTTAGAGTATTTATATTGCTGCTTCTAGGGTTAAATACGATAATATGCATAGGAATACTTTAACATAGTTAACATACTTTGTCCGCTAAAAATTGTTTAACATACTTTGTTCGCTAAAAATTGTTTAACATACTTTGTTCGCTAAATCATTTTATTGATTTCCAAATCCACTACTGTAAAGGAGAAAGATACTTTACACATAATTCACTTCTTAGAGTGGTGTGTGTGGTGGGGGGGGGGAGAGTTAATGCTGACCTGACCTAAGCTTACGCCAAAAATCATGGTAGATAGTAACTACTCGCCTAAGCCTAGGCCAAAAGTATATCATAGTAGATATAAAGTAAACATGTCTAATTTTAAAGCTCTAACTTTTTTTTAGAAATTTCGAGAACAAGTGTAATTTTTCTTTAGTGGGTTAACATATACTTCTTAGCTTTAATAGATTTTAGCTCAAATTATTAAAGCGGTGAAATAAATATGTTACACTTCTTTTGCTCGAAAAGTAAGGGACAAAGCTATAGATGGCGAATTTGCGTTGAAAGATTTCGACTAGGCCTTAAATAGTTGTAGGGAAAACTAAAAACTAGATTTGGTAAATTTTTATATGCATGATACAGAACCTCGCTGAAAGCATCTGATAAAATTTAAATGAAATATATCAGATGAAACTTGACACTTTTTGCTTTGACAATTTTTAACTTTTTTTCTGTATTTTTTAAATATTTTTCTGACAATAATATGACGTTTTCCTTAAACATAACTGCTCGAGGAGTAGAGGGGGCTACATTTAAAAAAATTTTCGTTTGTTTTGTTGTATAATTTGATCACAGATTATAGATTAAATTAAAATTAGCTAAAACTCGCACAATTATTTCTTTAGTAGTTAATTTAGGAATACGTAACTTCATAAAAAAAGTACACAAAACGGTTCCAGTTTTTTATATAAAATTTTCAGAAACATTTCCATGTCAAATCATACACCTTCCTAATATAACTGCGCAATTCATGTAGCGGTAAGGGAACCGGCACCTTCAAATAAACATCTAGCATCACCGTCAGAGACCAGGCCACTATTTAAAAATACCAATTATGGGCTATTTCCCTGCCACAATTTAGTCACAGGTTATTCTTTACGTTCCGGAATTTAATGTATGCCTTGTAGGATACTATGGGATCTAGAAGATATTAGTTTGCAACGAATGCTATTTCTGTACTATTGTACTAATTTAAAATATGCATCATTCATCCTTTGATTTATTTTATGTATTCTCTCTCTGTTCTATGGGGGCGGGGTGGCTCAGTCGATGGCACGCCAGGATCGTAATCTGTAGTTCCCGTGTTCGAGTCCCAGCTGGGTCAGCGTTGAGATTTATCTCCGTGATGGGCTTGGAAAAGCCGCCGTCCGTCGGATGGGACGTTAAGCCGTGGACCGTGTGCAGGAGAGCCATACCCTGTGCACGTTAAAGAACATGCTGCATGGCCTTGACGGGAGGCTACCATCTGTCTCCCAACAGCTGTTCCAGTCGGTCCCGTCACCCAACCTTTTCTGAGCCTTTGGGATCCATGTGACCTGGTCATTTAGCCCATTGTATGCAAAAAGTGTCGCTCAGAGGTAAAATAACCCAAATCTCTGTTCTATTAATGAAGTACTCAAGGTTTTTAACGATATATCTCAAAACGTTTCATTTCTGCGATGTTTTCTAGTATATTTATTTCGATTCATATTAAAATTTGCTAATTTGGGATGGGAGATGAACTCATTACTTCCTGAAAGCATGTTACGTACTCTGGCAGCTGAGCTACTGTCTGTCAATCAAGATTTCCTTTATTGATAATTTTTAAACTTTATTTCCCTTGGAATAACAGCCGTATAGTGTATATGTTTTGTACCATGGCGTAAAACTAAAAGCCACTTATACCATAGACATACCCATGGTATAATGTTCATGTATATACCTGGGTATAGCTGCTTATACCCATGGGTATACCCATTGTATCAATGCCGTCTTAACAGTGTTGAGGGCCCTGGGCAAAGCAATGCACTGGGGCCCCTACCCACCCACCTACGGGAATAAAAATGTAAACGGTCAATAAAATTAAATCTATAGATTTATTGGTACTTTTAACAAAATCAATGTTTAAACATAAAAAGCATGCTGTAAAGCGAGGATTAATCAACACAAACTTTTGCGAAATTTAGAATCGTGGGGCCCCTGGGCAACTGTCCAGTGTGCTCATGCCTTAAGACGGCCCTGCATTGTATAACTGGGTCTACCTATATTATAACCCATGTTATAATGTTACACCCTTTTATTCCTTTTCATCCATGGTGTAAAGTTTAAATTTATCAATAAAACTGAAATTGATCGACTGCAGGGAGCTCAGTGGTCAGAGAACATGTCATGTTACCAGGAGATCGTGGCACATTTTTCCGTATAAAGGAAGAATTGCCTTTATCAAGGCAATTTTTTTGCCAATACTCGAAACCATTTCATTGATTTCAACAACTCTGAAAAGTGCTTGCAACGGTAAATTTTTCAAGAAATGATTTATTGTTGTTAGCACTGAAAACATTAATCCAATTTCTCTTACCGTTAGAACCAGTTTAAAGCTCCACAAGAAAACCGCTACAACTCCATAACAGAGATCTCTACAATGTACATTTGCAAATTACAGCTGTGCACCGCAATGCTGATTAAACGTATTCAATTTAAACATAATTCCTTAAACGCTACTCAATTATAAACTCAATGAGCATACTATTTCCAAATTTTTCTCGTTTTTTCAAGATGATGCAGGCGCTCAGTAATTCTGTATACATTTCCACGGACCTTCAAGAATAGCCTCGAATCTCTGCTTATGGTAGATGCCTATATATGACAGTGGCTACTTCATCCAGATCGTTGTTGATGGTGAGGGCGGGGACCGCTAAAAACCATCCCAATGATAAGTAAGCTTGCATTGATATGGATGTTATTCATTGTGCTAGCATCCGAAACATTTCAAGTTTCAAGCTCCCATTCATATGTATAGAAACTAGCTCTAGAGCTTGATGGACATTTTGATCTGCAAACCTGCGTGTGCTATCACTCATCCATCTTCTGCAGCCGTAAATTTCATCCCTGATAATAAATCAAGGCCCTGTCGAAGGTTTGCGTGGTATTTTCCCTCCTTATCAAAAGCAGCTGGCGAGCAGGGAAAATATATCTTGTCATCACCAGCATCAGATAAATGGCTCTGGTCAAGAAGGCACTTTTCCGTGTCAGAGGCTGTAATTAATTAGGCTTAATGCGTCGACAATTTATTTTGGTGTAAAATTCACATTCTATTTGTTGTCGCCTTGTTTAGTAAATTTAGTGAAAGATGACTCAGCATATTTAAGAATGATGATAATCATTAGATCTAGAGAGTAAACATAGATTGAAAAATTCTAAGGAAGAAATAAACATGAAAGAAATTAATTACACTTATACATCTAAAACTATTATAAAATTTCATCAGAAAAGCTTATAAATTAAAAAAAATGAAATAATAGATTATATATCGTTCTTAAGTGTGGATTCGAACACTTAAGAAGAACAATTAGACAATTCAGAGTTAGTCATCGTTTTGTCATTGGTACAGTTAGACGATAATGAAGCTTAGATAACTGAAAAACTGCGTGTATTTGGTTCTCAATGCTATTAAATAATTATCTTTTTTCATCATCTTAGTGACTGCTAAGTGCATTACTCCTAATTATCTGGCGGGTATGCAAACCTTAAACAATATTCTTATGAGGGTAATAAATGTAATTTTTTTATCATTGTGAATCCTGTCCTGCAATGAACACAAGACTGCATCATTCATTCTTCTTATTAAAAACTTCGCAGGACTTTGTTTTCATATAGTAGATATAAACACAACGGGTGGGAAATAATGCATCATAATACTTCTAAAATTGATAATTTTGTTGATCTTATATTTACTAACAACTTATTTCTGTCGTCATCTAAAACTCCAGCCTTCGTTTATATTTCTGTTGATAAATGCAATGTTAATCTGTAACGTTTAAAATTAGACAGTATACTGCAGACAACTCTCGCTAACTCGAAACTTTATATCTCGAATTTCTCGTTATATCATTTATTTCAATTCCAAACTTAATCCTTATATATTTATTGTATTTTAACTCTCTTTAACTTGGCAATTTTTCTATCATCAATCGATAACTCGAAATTTTATGAAGAATATTTGAAAAAAAGAGTAATTATTATCTATGCAGTGATTCCACCATCGCCGCATGAATGACAGATTTTCTTCACATTCGTCACAGAAAGTGCTATTTAATTTTAGAGGTAGTTTCTCTTCGTAAATATTTAATTATAATATTACAATGGCTGCAAAGCGTAAGGTTAATGCATTGTCATTAAGTGATAAAGCAAAAGTGATCACAGCTATTGAAAGTAGGGAAAAGAGAAAAAAAAGACATTACTAAAGAATTCGAAATTCCTTTCAGTACCCGTCATCCATTTTAAAGAAGGAAGATATGATCTTGAAACAGCAGGATTGTGATAAACGAAAAAAAAAAAGAATGACATTCAGAATTTCTTGATATTGACTAGATGAGCTGTTAAAATGGTTTACTCGATGTAGATCAAAAATATTCCAATAGGTAGGGATCTATTGCTTGTTCTGTAATTATTTTTTAAACTGCTTACGTGTATTTTTAGAACAGATTCGGTAACTCAAAGTTGTTTCGTTTCCCTTGATTTGGGTTGGGTTGTTTTACCTCTGAGCGGCACTTTTTTGCACACCATGGGCTAAATGGCCAGGTCACATGGACCCCGAAGGCTCAGAGAAGGTTGGGGGAGGGGACCCAATGGAACAGCTGTTGGGAGACAGATGGTAGCCTCCCGTCAAGGCCATTCAGCGTGTTCTTTAACGTGCACAGGGTATGGCTCTCCCGCACACGGAGCCATGGCTTAACGTCCCATCCGACGGACGGCGGGCTTTCCAAGCCCATCGGTGTCCCCTACTGACCGTGGGCAGGGCGGGGAATTTTGCGGAGATAAATCTCAACGCTGACCCAGTTGGGTCTCGAACCTGGGAACTACAGATTACGAGCCTGGCGCGCTACCGACTGAGCCACCCCCGCCCCCGTTTCCCTTGAACTAACGATAGTTTACTGTAATGGGCTAACTTTGTATCTGTGTAACGCAATCCGGTTGCCAGATAGTCAAAGGAAACTATAAGTCGAAATGTATTTTACATAATTAGGAGAATATTAGTTTTCCTTGAATGGCAGCTTTACTTCACCTTCACAGTAAACAATCTCTATGATAATTTCTAATCTTTCTATTTTGATAATATTTTGTGCAAGATTCCAAATTTTAAAGCATGGAACTGATGATTTTTAAACATCAGTTCATCAAAAGAGTGAATTATAATTATATATACAGAAGTATACTATCAAATATTTGCTGGAACATCTCCATCAATTGACTACATGTCGAAAATTGTAATTGGAAAAATATATCTTAGAAGATTATCTGAAGATTATTTTTCATTGAATGGCAACTTGACAATCACAGTAAATAATTCATACGTTAAGTTTTAATGGTTCTAATCGAGTAAATTATAATAGTGTGCCGTAGGTGGGGTTTGGTTCAGTTGGTAGTGCTCCAGGCGCATAATCTTCAGTTCCAGATTCCAGTCACAAATACGACTGCCTTGAGCATTTTTTTTCAGCTAATTTCCGTTCTACTCTCAGGGAGAAAGAGGACAACGATGGACCTTGGAAGGCCTCCGCCCGTCGAAAGGGATGCTAAGCCGTGGCCTCTTGTCAAGAAGAACACGTTGCACCCCTATGCACATTAAATGCATATGGGTGCATCAAGTGCTTGATTACAGGATTAAATCTGTCTCCTAGCAGCTTTCTAGCGGATCCCCTTTCCCAACCTTCTATGAGCCCCTGGTTATTTAGCCTATTGTGCGCTAAAAAGTGTCGCTCAGAGGTAAAACTAACCAACCAATTCAAAAACCTGCTTTTTTAAATATTTTTATCTTGTAAAATTTCGTCAAAATGTTAAACCGACTTTATTAAACATAACTGGCAGAAAATAGATTATCTAAATATCTAAATAACTATAAAAATAATGAAAATGACAGAGAAAGCTCGGTTGGCAATAGTATTGCTTTTTTCATAACAAATGGTTTCCCTTGATATATTGCGCTGATTTCTATCCAGGGTCGAAATATGAGTGGTGGAACTGATCCCAAATTAAGCGTTATATAATATGTAATCAGATGCGCTTTATTTCTCTGCAGTTGATTTTCAATTGGAAACAAAGACACTAAACACATCCCGTAAATCATTTACCAAATAAAAAAGTGAAAGTTTTAGATGAACTAAAATACCGAGAGAAAGTGATTCGTTAGAAGTGTAGGGAAAGTTTTCGCTCGATATGATATTGCTCTTTTTGGTCCCTTCTACAAAGGCGCTCTTACGTTTTCCTCTGTAAATCTTCTTGTCTTTTGTTGCTTCTTGATTGACTGCTTAAGCTTCGGAGAAGAATTTCGTCGCTTCTCCTGAGAGGCTGTGTTGCATTGTGGCCTTCGTGATCTTCTCTTGATCCTTGCAGACACAGCTTGGTGTAAGGAAAGCCAACGTCATTTTGCTTGCTTCTTTTATGTCATTCTGTATACGTAGTGAAAGTATTCGGTGTCTAAAAACAGCTGGCAGCAAGATGGGAAGAGAAAAATTGTTGCTCCAATTGTAAGGAAAAATGAAAAGAGAAGAAGGCCTTTTTATAGGAAAGGGTAGAAGGTTGCCATCACCAAAGAAAGCTGAGTGTTTTCTGTTAGCTTTTTGAAAATTGTCTCTTTTTTTCCATTGACATTTTCATATTTTTCATATACCACTAAAATATTATTAACTCGACACAAAATAAAGTAAGCATTTAAAATGTAACTTATTAGGAAAACACTTTTATAAATGATTGTAAAGATCAAGAGGACAGTGAAAATAATCGTCTCTCAAATGAAGGAACAAATTATTAATACATTTGAATTTAATACATTTTAATAATTCGTGTCATTAGAAAATTTTTTTTTGGAATTCCAATCCCATATATTTCATTTTAAAATACGAGACATGTATAATGAATCATTAATACTTCTTTAACGAAATAGCAAAAAATAATCGAATGGCAGTTCTATGTATCTTTATTTGGTCATTATAGAACTGTATTTGTTTGTAATATATTTTGCCGATATTATTTTTCTTTTTTGCTACAGTGAAACTTTGATTTGCTTTACCTTGGGTTGTTTACCTACTGCTAAAAGTAAGTGGCACTATTTTGCACACAGGCTTGTAAATGGCCAGGTCATAAGGACACTAATGGCTCAGAGTAGAGTAGAGAAGGAGATCCACTTCAGAGCTGTTAGGATACAGATGGAAGTCTCCCATCCATCTTTAACTTTCACAGAGTGTCTCTGCTGTACGGTTCATGGTTGAAAATCTCATACGATGGAAGCCTACTTTTAAAAGCCCATCTAGTGTAAGAGTGCAAATGCCTCAATGTTTAAAATGAAAGAACTGTGTGTTTCTTAAGAGATTTAAAAAAATGTTTTTCACAAATACAGAAACTTTTATTGTTAAACACATTTGAAAAGTTCATTAGGGATTCGAAACACCTCGAAAAGTTTAATAGAGATTTATTATTTATGTAATAGGTCAACGAACAGGATCATATCTAGAGAAGTGAAGGTATGTCCCCCTGCTTTTAAAGAATGTTGCTAAGGGAAATGGAGGCAAAAATGTTTCAAACTTTGCATATTCCTGCATTTTTCAAGATTTGTTTTTAATACTAGTAAAACGGAATGGAAAATATTATACTGCAATGAAAATCCAGCAACCCATTTTACTTCTTTTGCGGCTCGATTACGTCACTTGTACCCCCTTCCTCTTTATTGTTTACTAGATCAGAGCCTGTTAACAAATAGCATTTTTTTTTCATTGTAGTTGGCACCTTCACATTACAGTCGATGTGTAATGGATAAGAGATTTAAAAAGTAAACATGATTTTCTTACGTTCCCAACGAAATGTCTGCATTCGACTTTATTCTAATCCTCTAGTTTCTTTTTTAGAAGCCTCTCGTTGCTTCGAAGGTTCATATTTTAACTTTTTTCAAAATTTGCATTAAAGCATAGAAACCTATTGACTGATTTGTTTTAAAAGCAGTTTCTAAGAACTGTTTTTAAGAACTCTGTTTCTAAGAACAGGAAAAATACTTTGATATATTTTAGCTTATCTACTATGTTACTGCTGTACAATCTTTTCTTTTTCTTTAGAACCTTATGTTTATAGGAATTTTGTTGAAATTTCATCCAGAATATTCTAGCGAGATTTCTTTGAAACTTTTTATGTTGCAGGGATTTTAAATATAGATAATTAACTTTATGTATGAGTAATATTTTTTACAAATACAGAAAGAACTGCGAAAGAATCAGAATATTTTGTATAAGAATATCACTTCATGATATTCTGTTTGAAGGATGCAATCAGTAATATTTTGACTTTCAAAAAAATAAAAAAATAAACTGTTGTATTCTCGGTACTGCAGTGTTATTGCATAGAGTCACAGTTATGCTATTTCTGCTAGAAATCGGGTTCCAATTCATACCTTGATGACATTGTTGCTTGTTCCATCACAATCTACAAATAAGCTACTAGTTTTGCTGATCATGCCACCAATGGGAAAACACATGTTTCAACATGAAACAAATTATTATTAATTGAGAAGAAATAAAATACTATATGTATAAATTTATAAAGATATAGATCTGATTAAATATTCAGCCTTTTAAACATAATTCACATGAATTTTCTCGTTCCTTTTAAAATGTAAAAACTCTGTTGTACGCAGCATATTCAACATTAAGAGGAAAGTTAATTTTGAAACATATCTGAAATAACAGGATTAATAAAAATAAATAAATACCCCCTGAAGCATGAACAGGAGAATGGGGCCATATGGCAGAGCTCAGTGACTTCAAAGTGGCATGATCATGGGATGTCACCTTAGCAATAAGTCGGTTTGGAACATTTCAGCCCTGCTGCAGCTGCCCCAATCAATTGCAAGTGATGTTATTGTAAAATGGAAATGCCTAGGAGCAACAACAGCGCAATCGCGACTCGGTAGGCCAAGTAAAAATGACAGCGAAAAGGTTTCATGTTTTGAAACACTCTCGAGGACGAAGTTTTCGTTTCTGGTACAAGTTTCACAAAAAATATGCTGTCTCTTTCTTACCAGCCTTCGTTTTACGATTACTGCTCACTGCACAATTTTTGGTGATACCTACTTCACTTTACATAAGGAAGTGGGGCCACTTAACTTTTCCGTGAAACTTTACTTGAGCCTCTGATTATTGACTAAGCATATAATGCCTCCATACTCTTCAAATACCTTGACCATTCATAGTCCCTAGTGGTCACTAGCCACTGAACAGAGAAAAGGAAAATGGTTGAAATTCCAGATGAACGCCAATAGGAGTCCCATCGATCAAATTGGGAGAAGGGTTGGCTCAGTTTATAGCCAAACTCATAATTCCAGGTTCGAGTCCCATCTGCGCCCGCATTGAGATTTATATTCGCTAAACTCCGACCTTGTCCTCGGTCTGAAATTGTACACCGATGAGCTTGGAAAGGCTGCAATTCGTTGGATAGGGGGTAAAACTCTGTCCTCGTGTATAAGAGAGCACACATTAAAGAATACGTTGGATGACCTTGTTGGACGACAGAAGCGGCCTCTCTTTACATGTGAGAGAAAGAAAACAATCACCTTCTATCTTCCTTTGAAGTTAATAATGGAGGATAGGAAACATTAAACTCATTTTTCCTTAATCTGCAAACTTGTAACCGAAATGAAATATTTGTTTCAGAATCAATGGAAAATGTCCACCGAAACTCAAAATTCCATCAGTTTTCTCCGATCATCAATGCTTTACCAGAAATTGAGTAAAACTCCCATGCAGCGTGCTCTTTAACGTGCACAGGATATGGCTCTCCGGCACACAGGCTACGACTTAACATCCCATCCAATGGATGGCAGCCTTCCCAACTACATCAGTGTTCCCTTTCTCATCGAGGACAGGGTGGGGATTAGCGGAAATATATCTCAACGCTGACACAACTAAGATTCCAACCTGAGAACTACAGTTACGAGCCTGGCGCACTACCGACTGAGACAACTTCCAACCTAATTCCGATGGTAATTATCGAAGATTTCGAAAGTTTCAAAAATGGATGAAAATCTAATCCGAAAGTTCATAATTTTATGACAGATTTTGAGGGATTTTTTTTTAGTATTAATGCAAATTTTGTAAACACTTCCTGCTATCCTCATAAATTATTATCCTTTTAGCTTACACAGCGACGGATGTTTTTCATTTGCACACATTCATTTTTGTTTATTTTAATGCTACTTTTTCAGAATATATATTTTTTGTTTCTTAATTAATATTTAATGAAGTGCCTTTTATTCCTTCAGCGGCGTCTTGACTGTAAAAATATGCATGCTTCATTTATCCACCTATCACAGTGAACGTCCTCGGTGATAGCGAAAAAAGACACTTTCTCCACATGAATGTTTAAACATTCTCTATAATAATAAGTAAAGAAAGCTCTGAACAAAAAAAATGTTATTTTGCTTCCCTTTGCACAAAATCTATTCTTTGTTTTGCTTTTCCCTCTTCCGGGTGAGAAAAATCCCTCGAACATCTCTGCCCATTACTATTCATTTGAAAGTACAGCTATCCTTTTAAGCATCGATTTACCTAATCTAATCTATCTGGTCGCTCATTTATCTTGTCAAGTAACCAAAGCTTACCATGACTCTGTCGCTAGTATATAGTTTCATTATCCCTACATTCCTTTCCTTGATAGATGTGGCTCTCTTAGAACAACTCAAGTTACAACAACTCTTGCTTCATCTTCTCTGTCTTTCTATCCTATTAAGGCTTAGATACAATATCTTGTTGTGGTATCGATCGCGCTTACAGTAGTTCGCGTGCCGAACTATCGTAATCCCACCTAGTATATGACGGTGGTCAAAGGCTTTGGCGACTCCATCTGAATACCTGTGCAAAGTTCATAAAGCCGTGCTACCAACGTTCATAAATAGTAGAGTAAGAATGGCTGTCAAATACTCTTAGTACAATATTCTAGTTTCAAAGAAGTTTAGACCACGATAAAAGTTTTAATACCTCACTGTTGAAAAATCGAATTTGTCAAAGAATTTAAAACCTCACTGTTGTTACTTGTGGTTTTAAATTCTAAAGGGTTTTCCTTTGTTTAGAAAAAAATTAAAACTATTTTGAAGTAACATCCCGAAAAAGGCAGAATCATCGTATTAACAATTTAGTGATTGAGAATATTTTATTTAAAAAAATGCTATTGAAATTTTGAGGAAAATGTTTTAAATTAATTTATAAAGTTATTATGTTATTTTTTAGAAGTTTTAATTTGAAATTGTTACAGGTCGGTTATATTTTGCGTGTGTAATTAGAAGGTTTTTTAAACCTTCTAATGTTTAGTTTTAACGGATTAAATGTTTAGTTTGAAATATACGAGTACAATTATGTTTCGTTTATTCTAATGGATTTTCTGAGACCCCAGTGTTTTAACCATTGGTTTTATTTTGCGCGATGCACAAGTGGATTACTGAAGGTGAAAGTCGCCAGGCCGGGTATCTCCCCATAAGTTAATGAGTCACAAACATAATGACCTCAAAATCTATATACAGTTTAGTTATACGTTTGGCGCATTATAGCCTTAGTTGCTAATGCGCCATTAAACCCCAAACAACCAACCAACCAACAGTTTAGTCATCTATTACTGAAACTGTAAAGCATGCAGAAGTTTGTTTCTTATTTTCGCTTTCACCTTTACAGATAGAAATGTTTAAAACGCAGGCAATCAGCAACAATAAGTCGTCTACAATGGTTCACAGCAGTTGATACAAATATAGGCATGTTGCTGGTGGAAGAACAGTGCAAGTAAGTTAGATATGATATCTAAGCATTCCAAGAGTTGCTGGTTTTTAACATGCAAGGTACGGGGATTGGTTCAGTCGATAGCTCGCCAGGCCAGTAATCTGTCCCATTTGTGCAAGCATCGGGATTTATCTTCACTAGACCCTCAGCCTGATCTCGGTGATAAATGGAACAGGGTTAGGCTTAAAAAGGCCGCAGTTATCCCATGAAGTGTTACGCCGTAGTCCCTTTTGCGAAGAGAATCATACCATACACCCTGCGCACATGAAATAACAACCTGGATGGCCTAGACGAGATGCTTCCATATGACTCCTAACTGCTGCTTATGAGACCCTTTCTCTCCACAGCTCTGAACCCTTGTGGTCCTCCTGACCTTCATTGTATGCAAAAAGCGTCGCTCATCCGATGAAGACCGCCTTCTATCTGATAGGATGTCAAGCCCTTACGAACGTGTGTGGGGAAAGCGTTTCTGTGCAAGGTTAAAGAACACACTGGATTGATTCCATCTCCTCATAGACAACCCAAAATAGTTTTGTGTAATCGCAATGTTACTTAAAGAACGCAGAGATCAGAATACCGGAGGGGATACACCACATTTCCTCTATTTGCATTCTGCATGCGTCCATTGCTTAAATGTATGTCAGAATTTTCAGGCTTGCTGTCGACGATGTGTTGTTGCCGAAGTGGTCCTTTTCCGAAATTTGGTGACTGTAAGATAAATGTCACAACGAAATATACTTATATGGGCTCTTTACAGACTTAGAAATACACTATACGATCAAAAATATCCAGACACCCCTTCCGAGTAGTAAATTCGCCCATATAAGCCACAGCCATGGTCTATATAGGTATAAAAGGTTACATGTGGCCTGGCCAACCTCATTAACCTTTAGGGGCCCACCGACGGGTGGTTTACTTATTATATGTTTTTACTTTTGACAACTGGCTTATTCTCAGATGGAGACGGTAATGGGTATTTTTTTTTATCTGGAACATCGCATATCCATATACCATCTACGACAGCAACCTCATACACTCGCATCAACAAGAATATTGATCACAAGAATCAACAAGAATGAAGAGAATGGGTCATATTGCAGAGTTCAGTAACTTTCAAGGTGGCACGGTCATAGGATGCCACCTTAGTAACAAGTCAGTTCGGGACATTACGGCCCTGTTGCAGCTACCCCGATCAACTGTACGTGATGTTATTGTGAAGTGGAGCGACAACAACAGCACAATCGCGACTCGGTAGGCTACGTAAAGTGACAGGGTTAACATCAAAGCTCTATAACTCCTAAAATAAACTTTTTCGTTTTGAAAATTGTGATTGCAGATAAAGATCTCAATCAAATAAATCAATATCTCAATTTTCAACTATATTCGTTCAGTATTTAAAGAATTATGGAAGTTTGAATATTTAGCAACAGCAATGCCAGTCTTAAGAAACTTATACAAAACTGAAGAATAGCGAAAGAATTCTTTACATAAAGTTGTAAAATACAAACTTATTTTATTAAAAACTTTGATCGAATACTTAATACTAAGTTTTAATTAACTTCTGAAGTCACTTTTTGTGGCTGGCATTGTTATCGCCAAATATTCAAACTTCCATAACTCATAAATACTGAACGAATATTGTTGAAAATCAAGATATTGATTTTTATGATGGAGATCCTTATCTGCAATCACATTTTTCAAAATTATTTTAGAAGCTATAGAGCTTCTCATTGACTTAGCATAAGGATTTTCCTTAATTTTTTTTATTATTTATTTTACCAGTGTATATATTTTTAAGTTTCCGAGCCAGAAAGGGGAAAATGCAATCGCCCCCTTACCACTTGATAATTTGCAATAACCATAAAATGTGCCTATTCAGCCGTTTATTCCTATCATATTCAGAAATGCAATAGTCGGCGTCCGTTTCTTATATCCTATGCATAAAAATTCCAAAAATATATGCTGTACTTCACTCTACATTTTTTCGAGAAACATATCTTTGTCTCTTTTATTTGTTTGAGAGACAAATACTCAGGTTATTTCATGACCCTCCCGAATTTTTCTCTCCTTTTGGAAAACTTTTAACAACTTAACTGGAAGTTGTGCAGTTACCAAACTATTCTAGTTATCTTGTCAGTTTTCCTTACCTAACATTTCTTCTCACTGCAAACCAAAAGCAAGGATCCCTTCTTTCTTTAAAAGAGGAAGAACACCTCCAAAAGCAGTTTCTAAACTGCAGCTGTAATGGAAAAATAAGTAAAGATGAATTCAAGAAAGAAAGTGGGAAGTACGAACTGGTTATTTTACAATCTGTAAATGGTAGCAGCATTCGGTGGTATTCTTCGTTTGTATGGTTTTCCATCCTGTCTAGCACCTGGCAGTCTGCCAACAGTTTCTTCTTCTATCGTAAGTATAATTCAGGTACATGCCGTTAAAAATTAAAAACAAAAACTTATTTTCCATAGGGCATGCACAGGACAACCTCAAGCTCCTTCCTTTTCTGTTTCATATTTGTGAAGGTACATGCAAGGCTGTTCTTGCTTCAAAGATGGACGAAGAACTTGAACTTACAAGTAATTAGTTTTAGATGAGGAATCTTGCGCGTTTTTTTTTTTCTTTTTTGTTATTCTAATGCACATTTTCTTTCTTCCCTTTATTTCCCCTTATCTTCTGGAGTTTGCATTATCAAATTAAGTAAACACCAGGGAGAAATAACTATATAGAGTAGTGGGCATGCAATTTTTAAAAGCGATCTTTGCTTTTTTCTATCGAAAAATTAAAAAGCATTTAAATATTTTGAATATTTTCCCTAAGAAACTAAAATATTGAAGATAAGGTAAGTGTTATATGATAAATTGCATTTGGTAGCAAAAATGATGAAAACGATACCTTAAATTTACTGCGATTAAAGAAAAATCTAAATACAATGATATATGACACTAAACACAAGTAATTTTTGTACAAGATCAAGTAACTGTCATTATATATTTATTATTTAGCTAAGCAATTTCAGTGTAACCAACTACAGATAGCATGGAAAATATTAATAAAGCTTGAGATGTATAAATATAAAAATCTGCTACACTTTATATACCAGAGGGTTCCATTCATTCATCATAATTTAACACGTAACTTTTAAGTGTGGTTTACAGATGTCAGAACTGCCTGCAACATTCTGTAATAAAATGTCTTGCTCAACAACTGGGACTTGGAGTGATTGTCACAACTTGCCATGCTAAAGTGCACCGTGATGACTTTAACTACTGCTTTAAAATTAAGCTTTTGGTGTATCTAAACTGAAGTTTGGTAAAATTGTGATTGATAGATGAATTAATCTGCTTTTATCAGAATGAAGATCTAAATATAACGGGTTTATGATGAGAGACAAGTAATGTAGAGTTATTTCATATATTTGGTTATTTTTGCAAACTTAAACCAGGTGTTTAGCTTTAAGTATTGATAAGCGACTAAATGTTTGACTGTAAGAATGTTAAGTGATATTGTTAGATGGCTTTTCCAGATAGGACCTTTTACGTTTTGCGAACACCAAATTCTTATTTATTTTTACGTTTTGCGAACACCAAAAGAATACGCTATTTTAATATATTATTACATCAACTTTCTAATTGAAATAATCAAGCCATCTATTTAGTCTTATGAAATTATAAATTATAAATAAATTATAAATATATAATATATAAATAATAATAATATATAATATGTAATATATAATAATAAATTATAAATATTTATTTTTACGTTTTGCGAACACCAAAAGAATACGCTATTTTAATATATTATTACATCAACTTTCTAATTGAAATAATCAAGCCATCTATTTAGTCTTATGAAATTACAGGTTCAAATACCAGATCTATACGTATCATATATCTTATGCAATTACGGGTTCAAATGCCAGGTCTATAAATATCATACATATATATATATATCACAATAATTGGGAAATAAAGGTTTCAATTTCAAATTTTGAATGAAGGAAATTTCATTTTTTAAATTATCCAAATGTTTCAAACATCTAGACGCAATTTTTGTTTGCTTTTAAAAAACATCAAAAGTTTTAAATCTTTTTTTTTACTTTCTATTACTTATTCGTGCACGTAATTTCACAAATATGTTTGAAAAAGTAATATTTCTAATGCTTTGAGTATTGTAAATTTGAAAACTTGAAAAACTTAAACGATATGAAAATGTTAACATTTTGATAACGACTGCACTGTTTGCACGATCTGTTTGCTCTTACACATGAGCTCCTCTATTTTTCAGGGCGCAGTGCCCCAAATGACCAGCTGCAAATATCCAAATGCCTAAGGTAATTTAGGGAAAGAAAACCAGTGGATGGATATTGTGAGCAGGCAGATGGTAGATGGGAATCTCCCATGAATAGCGCGTTATTCAGCATTCAAGAGACCAAAGCTCTCTTGCTTATGAGGCAAGATTTTAAAGCTCCACCTGACGATCGGTGAACTTTGCTAACTCATCATTGTCTTTTTTTTTTCGGTAAAGATACCGAAAAAAGGGTAGGATATAGACCGAAGGGAAAAAAATCTCTATTTTGGAATTCATTTTGCAAAAGTTAAGTTTTAGGCGCGGTTCTTGTCCAGTCTTCAGAATACCTTTGTGGTATTTCGTTTGTGATTGAATTTGCAAAGTCTAATAATTGTGTGTTATAATTATTATTTTTCTTGATGAAGTCAATTTAAAAGAAACTTTACTTTTTGTTCGCAAGCATAAAATTTTACTTTTCTTAAATAATATACAGGGTGATTAGAAAAGGTTTAATCAAACTCAGGGAACTATTTTACTGCGCTTAGTGATGAAAAACAAATTTCCTATGAACATTGGGCCAAAATACGCATCCTTTCCCAGTTATTGACCATTTTGAGAATGCAAGTAAGAAAGCCTTTCGAAATGTGCGATGCTAGGTAAATTTACATCATTTGCATGTCTGACGGCAGAGTAAATGTATGCAAATGTTCGACAAAATCTCACCACTCCTGAGTGAGGTTATGCTGCATAAAGTGAGTCGGCAGGTGTTCTGCAAATCAGTTGTTCTGAAGTTACGTGTAACTGAATTCGTAGTCTTGCTATTGTTATTCCACATGTTTTTTGTAACCTTGAATATGAATAATCAGTTCTACAACTTCTGAAATGGCCGACATTCATTTTATTTATGGATGAGCCAACGGAAACTTCAATAAAGCTTACCGTCTCTACGGAATAGGTTTTCTGCCCTAACGATGTCCAGCCAGGGATAGTTTTGCAGCCATCCATCGGTATCTTAAGCAGGATCTTTTTCACCCGTGGCTGCAAATTGGACGTGGGCGAGATGTATCCGAATACCTCCTTTAGAGGAACAGGTGCTGGACATGGTCAGAAAGGATCCTGGGACTATCATGAGAATAGTAACAGCAGATGTGGGTTTTTCACATTCAATTGTACAGAGAATTTGTCGTCAGGAATAATTCTACTCACATCACGCGCAGCGGGTATAGGCCCTCTCAAGAGCTGATTTTCGTCCACGAGCCGTGTTTTTGCAAATGGCTTCTGAACAGTATATTGTACCTGGTTTTCTCCATTGTCTCCTAATGTTTCGGCTGGTATCATCGATGACTATTAGATTGGTCTATTTTTCCTGTCGCCAACCCTCAATGGCCGGCAATACACGCGCTAGTTGTGGTGAAACTACCTGCATTCCAGGAAGACCCTCCATTAGCAGCATGTCGCATGTGGTTTATGCATGATGGAGCTCCACCACATTTTAGCCTTATTTCTCCAGAACATCTCAATCGTATGTATCCTGACTTTGGATTAGTAGAAGTGGACCAAATACAGGGTGTGCACTCTCTCTCTATTCGAATCCACTGGATTTCTTCTTATTGGGGCACATTAAGGCTGATGTTTATGCTACCCCGGTTCTTAATACACAAGCTCGCCCACGAACCGATCGTGGATGGTTGTCAAAGAATTCAGAACACTACAGAACATTTCGAACCTGTTCACCCAGTCGATGAGAAGATTCTGTGAGGCGTTCATTGCTGCTCAGGAGGACCATTTCGAACACTTCCTCTGATGTAGACGCATAATTTTTCTCATCAGTCACTTGCAATGTGCCGTAATAACTGGAATAAAAACTAATTAATTGCACAGACTTTCTTACTTGCACTCTCAAAATATGCTATAATTCGGAGGCGAAGCGTTTCTGGCCAAATGTGCGTAGGAATTGAGTATTTAACAACTATTAAGCTGTTTTAAGTAATGTAATGAAGATGTGTGTAGAGGAAAAATTATCTTTAGTTGGATGAGATCTTAACTCACGACCTCCTGATGACGTGTTGTGGGTTCAGATCCCACCGGGCTCAAGACAGTTTTTTTTTTCCTACGCCCATCTTCATTCTGTTACTTAAAACAGCCTAATAGTCGTGGAATACTCAGTAAATGTGAATTCATCTATCTAAATATAAGATACTGTTCATCTACCAGAAGTGATGGAGATTCCGATTTGTTCACAAGAAAAAAAGCATCATCCAGCAGGCTCTTGTAGCTTGCACATGCCTGGGAAGGTTCTGAAGAATGAATTCCCCAAATGCACTCAAAAGATAGCGATTCACCAGATGGTGTATAGCATAACATCAGCATTAGAGGAGAGATTGATCAGCGGCCCTTAGCTCAGTGGTCAGAGCACCAGACACGTCATCAGGAGGTCGTGGATTCAGATTCCACCCGGCTCATGATAATTTTTTTGTCTACACTCATCTTCATCCTGTTATTTAAAACAGCTTAATAGTGGTTAAAGCATCAGTAAATCAATCATGAACTGTGAATCCATTTGTTAAAAGTGCATAGGAACTTTATTCATCACTATACGCAATAGGACACGTTCCCAAGTTTTGACAAGAACTTTGTAAACACCATGTATATATAAACACAATTTCGATATAATTATTGGGACAATTCATGTTATTGTAGTACAAAGTCAGATTCTAAGCACACAAAAATAATTAAAGAGAAACTTACAGGCGGTATAGAACTTCTTATTCATTAATCATATGAAAAGGTCTAATATATTACTTTATTTGTTTTTAAATGTTCAAGGTCGCTTTTAGTTTCCATCAGTTTTAAAAAAGAACCATATTTGGACACCTGAGATGCAATTAAATTTATCAGTTTTCATAAAGCTTTGAACAATAAAAAAAGTTCGTTCAAAAACAGGATTTAGAATTTTTTTTCAGTTTTCAGCTTATATTTAACCTAGCGTTTAGATAAAGAGATCTCTACGTTTTTAGGCAGAAAAAGCAATTAGGTAGGAGTGGGAAGATTGAACTGGAACGAACACCATTCATTTTTTCCCCAGAAATAGTGTTTCTTTAGAAATATTGTTACCAGATACTGCAATCTATGTTTTTAGCCATCAGTTCAGTAGAATTAAAATCTACTTTTTACGAAATATGTATAACAGGCCCTGATCTGGAAAAAAAACTGGGGGAGGGGAGGCAAGAAACACAATCGACACAGAAAACGGTAAAGAAGTGGGGGAGAGAGACTTGAGCTCCATTACAGTATAAAAATTTTCCCTCTGTTTTAGATATTTTAAAACATTTCTTGAAAAGCATATGAAAAAATTCATAAATTCAAAAGTTTAATAATTTTTTCTAGTAAAGGTACTAGCATTCTC
This sequence comes from Ryuthela nishihirai, assembly GCA_038380435.1. NCBI lineage: Eukaryota > Metazoa > Arthropoda > Arachnida > Araneae > Heptathelidae > Ryuthela > Ryuthela nishihirai. The sequence goes on from JAWZYU010000016.1 coordinate 14,898,247, forward strand.
AAAAAGGGTAGTGTGGGGGCTTGTCCCCTCACTTAGATACGGCCCTGATGTGTAATATATGTTTTTTGTGTTCCGTCTCCAATCCTGCTATTAAAAGAATTATCGAGGACGGATGCTGGGGGCGGTATATAACCATCTTCTCACCCCACTCCTTGATCCGATCCCGTTACGAAGTTATTGAGCCTTTGAGCTTCGAGTTTGTTTTTCCATTAAATTGAAATGCAAGTGTTCCAATACTTTGACTAATAGCCTGTATATATAAAATATTAAAAGACTAAATTCAAGATTGAAGTAGTAGGTATAAGATAAAAACAATTGGAGATTTTGAATTCTCTGTCGATGAATTAGTATAATTGGCTGCAGTTTAAAAGGAACGTGGGTTCGAATTTATATATATATATTTTTAGTGTCGTCTTTTTGGTGAGGACTCACCTTTTTTACCAGTTTTTCTACCGCGATTTATGTTGAGAAGCTTGTCAAATGACTGTTTGGGAGACATGCGTTTCTTTATTATTTTGCATTTAAAACATTTTATTTTCACTACACGTTCTTCTTTCAGTTACTTCTCTTTCAATTGCTGAAATGATTCTAAACATATCAGGTTGATGTATTATCCAATTTTGTCTATTGCAGAATATTTGGCATAAGATAAAAGAACATTGTTGGAATAGGAGTTAAAGAATGGAAGAAAATACCTCCGAAGCTATTATTAAGTTACCTAAAACTCATTTGTTCACTAAATATAAAGTGAATTGGTAGTTTTGGGAATAGAATGGTTGGCTCTAGTTAAGTTATTTGATCGTTTTATTAATATCTAATTTAACTCGGAATAAACTAATTCCTAGCATATATCGAGATACTTTGGTTAACATGTATTTCATGTAACAAGTTATTTAATTTAAGAGGTTGGTTAGGTAAAACAAAAATTCTTGTCTTTTTCAATGCTTTAAATATCATATCTGCTGCTACTTAGTAAGAATTAGTAAGAATCAACTTATGTATATATCAATACATGTTAATTGTTAGAAAGAAGCTTATTATATTCGTATCAGTTCGCAGTAATGCTTTATTCTTACGTTCAATTTCAGCAAAAACGCTTTTAAGTTACCTTAGCTTATTATAAAATTTCCCAATTTAAATTATTATCAACTGATCTTGAATTTTTGGTGCGTAAAACTTTGCATACTACCAGTGATGATATTTTTATTAAGGAACTGCACGCCGAAAATTTAAAACATTTGAGAAAGAAGAAAGCTTCTTCGTTTCTTCTCTTATCATTCATTTAATCAAGATTATTTTACATTACTTTGAATTCCTATTATCAGGATATTCGTCAGATTACCTTCGATAAGGTAAATCCGTCATTTTCATTTCTTCCGATATTTTGAAATTATATAAAAATTCTCATCACTCCGAAAATGCATCTATGCTCTTTTCACGAAACAATATATATATATGTCGTTTCAGTGAATTTCAGAAGAAAAGAGAGAAAGAAATGTATTTGGGCTTTTTTGTTTTTTGGAGAATTATTTAAAAGCTCGGCGGAAGAAATAATTTTGTTTTTCCTTAATTGGAAAAAAAAGCTTTCGGTTACTTTACATCCACAGAACATTGGTTTGGCCTTTTTACCACTGTTACGCTGTATATTCCTTTAGCCAGGTCGAATACGAACCCACTACCTCCTGATGAAATGTCAGGTTATCTGATCACAGTAGCTCAGTGGGCAGGGCATCTGGTATGTCATCAGAAATTCAAGGGTTTGGATCCGACCCGGCTCAAGACAATCTTTCCTTTATACCCATGTTAACATGATGCTTATACCACGTAGTAGTGTTTAAAAACTTAGTAAACCTGAAGTGATTTGCTTCTTTCTCTGCGCGACATTTTTTTTGCACACAATGGGCTAAATTGCCAGGTTACAGGGACCATAAAGGCTCAGGAGGTTGGGGAAGGGGATCCACTGAACATCTGGTAGAAAGACAGATGGTCTCTTGTTAAGGCCATCCAGCTTGTTCTTTAACATGTGTAGGGTATGAGTCTCCTGCACATGGGGAAAGGAAACTAACTTGATCTTCATGCATACTGTTACAAATTAAAATGGATGAGCATTGAGCGTGAGTTCAAGTAAAAATATGTCAATGAAAATTATAAAACAACGCAACTTATTGCAAAAGCATGGAAGAAATTATTTGTAAATAAATTAAGTCAACTGGCACGAAACTCTATAGCAATACAAAGACAAACTTTCAGAAGAATCCATTATCTCAATTCTATTTACATCCAAATCAGAAAACAAGGCTATTATCATTTAATAAACAATAAAATCACGTTGGTAGTGTTTTGACACGACACGAAATTCAGTTTTAAACACTACTACTTATACCACGTAGTAGTGTTTAAAAACTTAGTAATAAGAAATAATTAGTAAATAAAGAAATAAAGTTTTAAACACTACTACTTATACCACGTAGTAGTGTTATACTTAAACGTGTATTAAACGTATTTTAAACAATACTACTTATACCACGTAGTAGTGTAGTACCAAAACACTACCAAAAATTCATTACCTTGACACGAAACTCTATAGCAATACAAAGATAAACTTTCAGAAGAATCCATTATCTCAATTCTATTTACATCCAAATCAGAAAACAAGGCTATTATCATTTAATAAACAATAAAATCACGTTGGTAAATAAATATTCAATCTAACGATAATTCCCAAACCTTACCAATTCCCAACCCTTACCAATTCCCAAACAAACTAAATAACTATACATTAAATGACTTCCTTCTAAGGTTTCAGTCATCAAGTACTCCAAAACTGCGGCTACGTGTACTGGTTCTCAGAACCAATTCTTTTCAGACGGTGATCACCACGCAAAGACGACGAATTCTTCTTTTCCTTTACCAGCTTAACAACACGATCCATACCAATAAACTAATCAACCTTCCTCGCACTCACCATATAAAAATACTTCTTCCCTTTATACGCCCATCATGTACATACTGAAACTAATTATGCTTCCTTTCGGATATCCACAACTCCAACATAACAATTTTTTTTAGATAGGTTCTGTGTTCCAATTCGTTGGCTACATAATTTTCACGCAGAAGCATACACGAGCGTTCATGTGGCACGTTTATCATAAATTCATTGTACCACGTTCATCTGTCGTAACAATACGTATAGCTTGATAGCACGATTTATGAAGTTTTAAATAAACGAGATCATCCATCTAAAACAATGATTCTATGATTTTTAAATACGCATTTTAAAGAAACCTCATACAAGTCTTCATGACATAATATGTAGATTATGTGTCTTTTGGGAGAAGAAGTAGGAACTTTAGCACTAGTGTCTCATAATATATGCCCTGCTCTTCCAAAATAAGGATTTTTTTTATCTTTAACATATTCACTCTGAGTGATTTTCGGTCGACTTGAAATCCGAAATCGTTGTTTATTATTAACGATCGACGTTTCACTATTAAGCTCAACGAGTTTTATAACATTTTTTAAAAGTAAATCTGAAGAACTTGTTTAGAAGAACAACGAAAACGTGTTAACATGGGTTTGACAATTTTAAAGGCAGTGAGCAGGCGTTATCATCTTGTACATTTCTACGACGGATTTTGAGCTCAAAATGCTAACTGATATCCTATTGCTTCAGGTATTTTAAACCTGACATGACAGTTGCGGACAAGTAAGGACCAAGAGTTCAGCATTTTGAATTTTACATGTGTAATCCTCAAGCAGTCATAGACTACGAGTTGGGTTAGGTTGTTTTACCTCTGGGCGGCACTTTTTTTGCACAAAGTCACAAGGACCCCGACGCTCAGAAAAGATTGCAAGGAGAGGACTCATTGGACAGCTGTTAGGAGACATATAGTAGCTTCTCGTCAAGGCCATCCAGTGTGTTCTTTAAGGTTCACAGGTATGGCCCACTGCTTAATGTCCCATCGGCGGCGTTTCCAAGCTCATCGGTGTTTGTACTAAACGAGAGCATAGCGGGAGTTTTGCGAAGATAAATCTTCGCTGGCCTAGGCAGGACTCGAACATGGGAACTGCAGATTACGAGCCTGGTGCGCTACCCACTGACACTCTCCCCCGCACCCCATTCAATATGAAGGTCCAACCAGATTATGTAACTTAGTTCTCCATGAATATCCTGAACTACAGCTATTGCACTTGGCCACTGTAGGCCAATTTTAACAAGGTTCTGTTTCACACTGTCCTCCCGTCGTATTCTTGGTCTTCTTCCTTTTCTGAGGCTAATTATTTTAACTTATATTTACTTAAAGCAAAGACGTTAAAAAAAGTCATCATAAATAAAATTTCTTGTTATTGTTAGTAATGTAAAGTGACAAAATGACACGTTCGCAATCTATTCTTTTAAATTTCAACATATTCTTTTTTATTTTAACTTGTGTTATGCTCAATAATTTAAACCTATTTCAATACTTAATATAAAATCGAAATTTAATTAGATATTGATGAATATTAATTATTGTGTAAACTAAAAGAATTAATGGAACTAGCTAACTGTAATTCATAAATCATCAAATATCCTGAGAATTATGAAAAGTGTATATTAAATCATTCTAAGTCTCTAAACGTCTTGACAGTAGAATATTAATAAAACTATGATTTTTATAGAGGTCCTTACCCGTTTTATGAGTTCTTTGAATCATCTTACCCTAGCTAAATCACATTTCACCATGAACATAACTTCTTATTGAGGCAGCGTAAATATTTACCGCTGTCAAATTAGATTGCTTTCCACAATTCTCTGTTGACACGAAAATCCGGATTTAGATTCTTAATAAAATGTCTTTCATACCTTAGTGACAAAAAAAACCCCTAAAAACGGGCACTGTTTAGTTTCAGGAGAGCACATGTGTTTGCTCAAACTTGGTGTTCTAAAAACATAAATCATACGCGTTTCTTTCTGATAAGAATGGTACAGTCAGTAGACATGTGTATATACTACGTTATACTTAGCAACGCCATTCTAAGCATTATGGAATGGGGATTGATCAGTCTTTAATGCACCAGGCTCATAACCTGATTTTCAGCATTTTGAGCCCTTACTCTCTCCACAAATCCTCACATTGCCCTGGTGAGAGAAAAGGGACAGATAGGCTTAGGGAAGAGAAATATCGCCTTAAATTCTGGTGGGGTGGTAAGGAGACCGATATGACGGGTACTCGTGTACAGGAGAGCCATACCCTGTGCTCGCTAAAGAGCACAGGCGGATGGCCTTGACAGGACGATTCTGTTTCCTAATAGTTGTCCAGGGTCTCCCATCCCCCCCCCCCCTATCAAGCTCTGATCTTTGGAGGTCTTATGCACCTGACCATTTAGCCTACTGTGTGCACAAAAGTTCCGCTCAGAGTCGAAACAAGCCAAGTATTATTTTTATGATTTATTATTTTAAGGCAGCGATTCTTATATCATGGTCCGTGGATCCTTGGGAGTAGGCGATAGATCTCTAGGGGCCGGGGCGAATTCCTATAATGCCTAAACTTGAACGTATTTTTTAAATTTTAGCAAGATCGAAGAAATGTTTCGGGATGCCTAAACCTAAACTATATCGATATCCTTTCAGTTTGCCTTACGACTAGAACTCAAGCTTGACATGTTTACAGATTAAAACTAGAGGTCCCATGTTTTCTAACTTAAAATGGAGGTCATCAGTTTTACTGACTAAAAATAGAACTCGCACGGGGAGAAGGCTTAAGAACCATTGCTTTAAGAAATAAAGTGGATAAAAAAAAAATCGTCATATTCTTTTTTGGTTTGTAAAGTATAAATTATGCTGGACTTTGAATGAATTTAAAGTACAAACAGCGTATTTTCGCTTACCACGCTCATATTTCTTTCCGAATTTACCGCCAGGATTACAAGATGAGCTCCCTTTTAAGGATAAGGTTTTACTCATAGCCAAACGACACCTCTTGCTGTGGCAACAGTCTCTTCTGACTTAAAGCAGGACATGGTCGGTGTGTCACGTTTTGGGATGATGTGCGGATGCGACTTGTTTTCTTTCAATTGTGAGTGATACGATGCTACCATGAAGCAATAATAGTAGATTTTTTCTTTATTTACTCTCAAATAAATGTCAATTGCATTCAGAATTTGTCCCTCAATAATAAACTCTAAAAGCAGTATGTGTGTCTTACACAGAGGGAACTGGTACAAAAAAAGTAATACCGTGTATCCCTAATTCATAGTATGATTTCACAGGAGATATTCTGTAGACATGGGACTCATATAACAGACAGCTGAAAAATTTAGTTTTGCCATGAAGTGGGATGGCCAACGTGGTTTCCCTTTTCCCGATTAGATGGCGCCACGAGCGAATAAAATATATGCGGATAAATCTATAAGTCATATTATCTGAAGAAGAATTTAGACGCTGATTGGTGTAGTAGTTAACATGACGGGGAGAAGTGGGATTATATTCTACTCACTGTAAAAGTTTTCAGCCTCCTATTTTATGAATACCTTGCATTATTTTTTATAACTTATGACGTCTTCTAATCTACCAGTTTTATTTTTTGCTTCTCTTGAGAGACAAAGAAAGGAGAAAATTGTCTCGATAAACAAAATTAACATTAAAGCACAATATAACTCTATTATAATTAATCTAAAATTGCAGTTTGAATGATACGGTTGTTGAATATTCATGAATATGACTGTTTGCAATAAAGAAGGCTTTGTCGTTATTTACATGCATTTTTTTGGAGATCAGCTCATTACTGTAGCTTATAGAAAAGCTTTCAGTTTTGTAATGTAATAGTGTTTCTCTGTTGATATAATATCACGTTATGTAATAAACCTCCGCATCCATTTTTTTAAATGTTTAAAAAAATAAAGAGGAATAACTATCATAGATTTTTTTATTCCATTTTCTCGCTGTGTAAGTTTCACCACTCACAACAAAAATGGCCGCATCTTACGTCTTACCGTATAAAAGATGTCGGATGAATCTTAGCAATAAAGATGCTTGAAACGCAAGTGATTGTGAGAGCTTGCTGGAATATGTACTGTGCAGGAATGCATTTAATCTCCTTTTATTATAGGTGCATAGTTGATGCCATTCACATAAGAGCCGATGCTGCAAAAGAGTATTATTAAAATAGTTTGAGAAACTGCTCAAAGCCAAGTCTACAATGAAGACATAGAAAATACCACATTAATTAGATCTTCCGCGGAGGCAACTTTTGCTGTGCATGTATTTCTCAAGGGTATTTAGTTTTCCGCTAAGTTATCGACACGTGCAAATGATCACTTATACTCCCTTTTCGCTTGAGGATACATTTCTAATCTCAGTATGCTGCATTATGATGATGCTGAAAGAAAGAGGGGGATTTATCGGAAATAATTATTAAAAGAAGCTTATTATGAAAATAGAATGTTGAATAAGATACTTAATTCTTTTTCAGTTTTTTCGAGTATAATAGATATATTTCTTACAAAATCAGTGAGTTGATTTGTAATGAAGTGTGAAAGAAGTGAAAGATAATTTTATTCATTGCCGTCATACAGTAGAATCGGGAAAAATAATCATTTCCATATGTATCGTGTGAAATTAGTTACCGTTTGAAGACTGTTGGTACAGGAGTTGTAACTGTAAAAGAGAGGGACGAGGGCAGCGCTGAGAGCAGTTGTACCAGCTACTTACTTCCCCGAAGTGCAGGGTTGGAAGGCAGCTAAGCCGATAATGGGAGGAAGTGTTTTTTTTTTACCATAGGCATTGTCTTATGAGTAAGGTGGTATGATGGAATCCGTGGCTTTGATGGAGATAGAGGAAAACTTTCTCTTAACTGTTTCTGGATGGGAGTGTCTGTTTTTTCGGCTGCTGAGACATGTAGAATAGAAGAGATTATTAACAGAACAAAAGGGCTAGTAGGTGTGTAATTGAGTGTATTTCGTGGTGAATTGAGAGGAGATATTTGATGAGGATTAATTTGAGAGAATTATATATATATTTAGAGATTAATTTAAAATGTAATCTGTTTTGAAGAAGAGTTTCGTCAGTGTGATAATTAAAAGAAAAGTTCATTTAAAATTAGGATTAATTTGTTTCTCTTGGACAGATAAATCTTTAAGGACATGAGTTCAGTTAATTAGATGCATACGTTGAAATATTAATTACTTCAATTGAATTACTGAATGTGAAAATTATGTACAACAATATAGAAAAATTAATTAGTCTGGATGCTTCATTAATCTGGATAATCGGAGATTTACTGCACTTTGTTCCCTGCTCCTATATATTTTCAAGATTATTAAATACACTAATTTCCGTTTAGCCAGTAAACACACCCTCTGTCATGACACTACATATTATTCTGCCTCAACCAACACTTTATCAGTTTCACTTTAACTAAGAAGTACATAAAGGGCGATTGTCTCCGTCTATGCATATTTATTACTTACCCCCTTAAACTCACCGCTTCACAAAATTCGCCATGTTAATATTCTTCCGGAAACTCTTTATACCACAAGAGGAATTAAATGGCAGGAAGAAAAAAAAACGAATAAAAATGAAAGAGTGGAAAATAACTCACCTTAAGGGTAATTAACATAGTAACGATATTTAGCTGACATGATGTCGCGAGCTGCCATACGCGAGAGAGACTCGTTAATCTCAACTTTCGCGTGAGACTCGAGAATGGACCCTACATAGATGACAACACATGTGACAGAATGCATATTAGCTAGAAACTCTGGGCAAGAATGGCTTGGCTTCGACGCGCATTAACCGACGCTCGCATACCCATGTGATCAGCGGTTTCTGCCTTAATGCTGCTTGTCAGCTTACCCTATGTCAGCAACAGCAGCGCTAACTGCTGTTTTAGCTCCCTCAGCTATTTTCTGATGATTTCCTCTTTGATTAATAATAGTTCATACATTATATGATAATCTTTTGACCTTGCGTTTGCATAACGAATGTGAAAAAAAAAAGATAAAGGTTTAAAAATTAAGACAGTATTTTTGCTGTCCTAACGAAGTTTCTAAAGAAGTCGTTAAGTTTTTAATTTAGATTTCTTTCAACTGGTAACTGTTATATGCGTATATAATAAACGAAAAATATACACATGACAATATGTGAAGTGCTTGCAGTTGTGTGAGATGATGCACTTTGAAATAATTGCTACTTGCCGTAGTAATTGTTTATTAGGGACACGCTGTGTCCTCTAAGCGTTGAATTGTATGTTTAAATGAGACGTTGGATCTTGATAATTACCGTGTGATGTTAAATTCTTCAGCAACTTAATTACGTAGGCTATTAAGTGGACGAGAGCATTATGCAGAAGCATGAATTTTCTCTACTTTTCTGTTTTACAGTATATAACACACTTTTCTTCTTACCATATTATCATTTCTTTTTTTCTTTCTTGTAACATTTTAATTTACTAGTAAAACATTCAGTAAGCTCGTTTTCTGTAATTAAACCGAAACAGCACTTTTAAGCAATAAGTCTTCTAGTCATTGGCATAGGCACTTAGAAAGTGTGAAAAAGAACTCTTAGACACAAAACAGCCCAAAGTGTATTTCCTCTTATCTCGAGTTAGGAAGAATGACACTTGTAAGTGGTATATCAAATCTGTCTCTTTGCTCTTGGATTAGCAGGAAAATTTTTCTGCATGTTTAAATCGTATTTTACTGATGATAACAGGAGAATAAAGGATCGTGGCTGGAATATATAGCTTTAGCTGCCTTGATTGTAAAATAAGCGAAAAGACTTAAAAATTAAATACAGTCTCTGTAATAATTTTATATTTTTTCCTATGCTAATCCTACTATTAAGTTTTCTAGAGTAGTGAAACTTGCGTGTGTGTGATACAAAGTCAAATAATGGGAAATTAATGCTTTTGATTCCAGAAGCTTGAGAATCCTCAGGTACAGTCGCTCAAAAAAGTATCCGAACACTACGGTTGATTACAGAATTCAGAAAAAATATCTGGCAACGATTATTTTTTAGAAAAAAATTTCTGGCAACCTTCGTGTCACGTGACACGAAGGTTGCCAGAAATTTTTTTCTAAAAAATAATCGTTGCCAGATATTTTTTCTGAATTCTGTAATCAACCGTAATGTTCGGATACTTTTTTTGAGCCACTGTACTTTGATTATGTAAGTAATTATAATATTGAGGTGAAGGCATCAACAGACTTTAACTACTTTCTTGTGTTGCCCGAGATTATCTCGTATCTTTGCCCGAGTTATCTCGGGCAAAACAGAGTAACTCCTTTCTTTATGTGAAAGCAAGAAAAAAATATATTAGAAATCTCCTCACTAGCTGGTAGAACCATAAATTAACGTTTATTTTTTGACTCTTAAAGGATTCTTTACGGTTTTATTTGAATTTATTTATGAAGTTGACAAATAGGAGATTAGTGAAGTGCAACCGTTGCAACCTATCAGTTTTGTTCCTTTTTTGTGTTGAGTTTTAAATCCATTCCGCTCATTTTATTGATTCTTTTTCATTACATATTGCTAAGCATTTATTCGCTATTTGGTTATTTAAATATCATGACAATGGGGGTAGAGGAAAAATTGCCCTGAGCTAGGCTGACGATCTAGGCCGCAGAGCCCTTGTAATTAATTAAAAATTCTCCTTTTCAATATTGTTGCATTGTTGTATTGTGATAGAAAATGTCTGTTTCAGCCATCACTATTATTGTGTACGGTCAGAAGACTTGTTGTTCTATAATAATTAAATATACAGTATGTGTCTCTGTGTTTATGTGGTCACCCTATTAGCATAATGATGTTCAGTGCCCTTAACTCCATAATTGAATAGATGGTTAGAAATAAAAAAAATTCAGATAAATATTAATAGATTTTAGTTTTTTCTGGCTGGATTGTACTAACAGTGCATTACGACGCAACACTTATTATGCAACAGACTCATTAGTGAGGAGCGATTTGATTCGACTGTTTATGAATTACTGTAGTTTTAGAATTGTCTAGATATTAATACATGCAGTTGATTATTAGGTAAAACAAAATAATATCGTTGCACGAAGTTATGCTGCATTAATTTAACGCATTTTCAACGAACAATACTCGCGAGTAGAATAGCCAATAATTTAAACATATTGTCAGTTCTCACTGATTTTATGGATAAAAAAATTCTTTCAAGGAATGATTCTTAAATTTATAAAATATTATCCTGCACACGAAATTCGATGCGTCAGTGTTTCTCAAATGAACCTTTTTAGGTACTAGCTGTACGCATTTTATTATTAATCGGTAAAAGTATATTATTTGTAACCAGGGTTTAGCATGCCTGAATATTGTTATAGGCTAATAATTTTTGCAACATTTAATTAACTAATATATATAAATAATAATAAAATATTATAACACCTCCTCAAGCAGCTGCTTGCCACAGAGATCTGACAGAAGCCTGTCAGTTTATATGCTATAGTAGAAGATCTGAGAGGATGGCAGGACCTCAGCAGGAAAACAACCCAAACGTCCATGCTTTATCCGGGGCTCGAACCCAGGTCCCTTAGATCAGCAGCCAAGCGCGCTAACCACTCGGCCACGGAAAGGCTACTAATATATAGATATTGGAAAATATTTTTTTTATTTATGCATTCTCAGTAAATCTCATTCCTAACGATATCAAAGGAACGAGAATCGTGATCGGTATAAATTATTATTTAAATGCATTTCAATTCATCATTCGGTTTTATGCAGAAACGCTCTTCCAAGAAACGATTCTTAAATTTAAAATACTGTCGTACCACGAAATTCTATGTAGATAAAAATTATTTATATGGAGCAGGTATATTTTATTTTACGGAGAAAAAAAGACCAAAGTAATGCAGGGGAAATCTGCTAGAAAAAATATTTATTATCACTCATATTATGTCTATAGATTTCTTCTGCCCCACAAAAGAGTAGCAAAAAAAAAATCATGAAATCGATCTTACCGAGTTTTATGTAAATTGGAAGTGTGCTACGTTGAATCATTTACTATATATTAATAAAACCAGAAACACGCAGGGCATTTCTTCTAGTACTCGAATTATAATCCAAGAGTCCGCGAATACCGCATTTTGGTTTGCTTCGGAAAATATAGGCAAGAAGTGAAATTAATTTATTCAAGAATGTTTAGAATTATATCGTTATTTCTTAGATATTTAGAGAGATATCTTCAAAAGGCTCATGAACGCTACAAAAAAGTAAACATCTATATATATAAAATAGAGCGTTTGTGTGTTTCTCTATCTGTTTCTTCGGCATCTCCTACTAGAGGGTCGGATGTAGGACCCCCAATCTTCGTCTACAGCTCCATCTCACTGAAACTTAGTGCACTATTAAGGTCACGATTCCACAAAATTAGGCCCTCTGCCTAAATTTAGCCGCGAAACGTCTGCCCATTGATAACTTTGTGGATCGATAACGTACTACTCCATTCATAACTTTGGACTCCCCATTCATAAAGTAAGAGACGACAGGCTCCCCAGATTTTTCGGACACTTGCGGCGGGTTCACTTCCGACCCACAGCAGCTCGGGACCCGATTTCTAAACTCTCTCCTATATATCTTTCGGTCGAAACCTTGAGCAACTCCGGGTGAAGAAAACTTTCGTCCCCGACGTCAACGAGTGTCCGCGCACCCGTTAAGAATACCATTGCTATACTAATATTCCGCAGGAAAATATACCTGTTACTCTGATGGGAAAAATTAGGAATATTCCTGCTACTCTGATGTAAAAAATTAGAAATACACCTGCTACTCTGATATAAAAAATTAGGAATACACCTGCTACTCTGATGTAAAAAAATTAGGAATACGCCTGCTACTCTGATGTAAAATATTAGGAATACGCCTGCTACTCTGATGTAAAATATTGGGAATACGCCTGCTACTTCGATGTAAAAATTTAGGAATATGCCTGCTACTCTGGTGTAAAAAATTAGGTCGCCTACTACTCTAACGTAAAAAATTAGGAATACGCGTGCTACTCTGCTGTAAAAAATTATGAATAGGCCTGTTACTCTAATGTAAAAAATAGGAATACGCCTGCTTATATGATGTAAAAAATTAGGAATAGCCTTCTACTTTCAGTTATTATATCGAGGCCCAAGCAACGCGGGAATTCTGCTAGCTATTAAATAAATCGATAGTGTTTAAACTGTCATGACAGTAGAAACACATTTTCTCTTTGATTAGAAAGTGTCAATCCTTATATAAGATGAGATTGGTGTAGTCCAATTGCATTCTGTCTGACTCTTAATTTAACTGGCTTACAGTGTGATGAGACTTGTTTACCCATCCTTTTAAGATCAAAGTACTATACTGGTCAACCATGTGTGTGATCGGCCTGATAAACTGAAATGTTTTACTAAATGCCACATCAATGTTTACGTTTCTCTATACCTGGGTTAAAACAATGTTAGAAATTGAAGGTTAACGTTTAATCATATATCTCAACCAATGTAAATATATGTTTACGCAATTCACTGTTTCAAATTAATTGGAAAAGTTTTTATCGAAGTAGTGTGTGCCTCGGTGAACCCTTTTATCTGCAGAACACATTTTTAGTATACAAAGCCATAAATTAAGTAAGTGTTAAGGTTTTTAAAAAGCAATGAACCTTTGATAAATGATTAACTCTAGCAAATGGAAATGTTTTCATATTTTCTCAGATGCACTTTTTTGTAGAAATAAATGTAAAATAAAGACAAAAAAATTTAAGCATTTTCAATCTTTGATAACTGAATTTAAACACAGCATATGCCACTTACTAAGTAACGGTATATGTTGAGAAATGCTCTTTGTAATGCAAAGACTAACATTGTTAATCAATTATTGGGTAATGCAAATAATTAATGCTTCGACTCAACTTCGAATTGTTTGAAGTTAGAAATTTTAACTGCTTTCCAGAATGGAATATGGGATTTATTATTTACATTCCTGTTCATTTATATCAGCAGTATTTTACAGTTAAACTCATCTTTTGCTTTTCACCTGAGAGCGCGAATTCATGACTTAAATTATTACAAGATGGGAATTCATTTTATTTTAATGATATTACATTTAAAATTTTAATGATACTACAACCAACCTGGACATATTTGTTAGTAATTATCAAAAATCTCATTTACGTTTTTGTGATTTGAACAGTGTATGTTGTCTGAACTGCAAATGAAGAAAGTGTGAGATGTTTTTCGATTTGATGACGTTTTATAAACTATCTTTGGGCTCCCTAAAGAGTATGCGACCGAGTTTTCTCTTTTCGATGTGTATTGCGACAGTTTAGATTTTTAAAACGTAAGAACTAATTAAACAGACATCAACAACTCAATTTATCAAATTAGAGATAAACTGAGTGTTGATGGCAGTTTAGTACTAGATAATGTGTTGATGGCAGTACTTATATTCATTTAAAAAGATAGCGACTCCAAATTGCACTGTTTGCCATTTTCTTGAAACTATTAAGCATGTAATATTAAACTGTCCAAAATATACTTTGGCACGTCAAACTTTTTTTTAAAGAACTAGAATCACTTGATATTAACGAATTTACACTTTTTAATATTCTAAATTATTCAAATTTAAATATAAGGAAAAAAGTTTTCATTCTAGTTGGACAATTTCTACAGGAAGCGGAATTATGGAAAAAAATATAAAATTATAAAGCTTAACTACATTCCACCATTTACTTTATTTTCCCAACCTTTCATCATTCTTCAAAACATCTTAAAATATTCCTGTTTTTTGATTGGAGGTTTGAGAAAGCCGGAAACGGACGTCTCGGTGAGCTGTTACGTTTTACGATACGATACGATTAAATATTTCTGTCGTCTCTTTCTAAAAATCCCTTCTCATCCATTTATCATCAATTTTATACACAAGAAAAACTTTCTCCAAAAATATAAAAATAAACTTCTGGATGATTTCAACTTTAAATTTAATACTCAATCTTCCCTCAACAGGAGATATTTTATCTTTTATTGCAGACTGGAAGTTTTCTAGACCAACTATTACAACTGACATTTCCTCTTATTGACTCTAAAAAATCTCTTTCTCCTGAAGCATTGAAATCTTTAGCAAAATCATTCTGTAATGGAAAATGCAAAAATTTTGTTGGTATCTATACTGATGGTTCTATTCTAAAGGAAATCAATTGCACATCTACAGCTTTTTTTTATTCCCACTTTAAATGTTTCAAAATCCTTCAAACTCCCCCCTATTATCACCATTTCTCATGCTGAAATTTTTACCATTTTTAGCTATTTATTACATTACCCACAACTTCACAAATAAACTTCGTGTTATTTTCACAGACTCAAAATTTGCATTACATATCCTCTCACAAGACTTATAGTGACTATGGGCAATTTATTCATCAAATTTTAACTTTAGTCAACCTTACAAAAATCGGTTAAATAACTTCATTTCTCTACAGTGGTTTCCAGGCCATTGTGGAATTGTGGAAAATGAAAAAGCTGACCCTCTTGCAAAAGAAGCAGCAAATCTCTCTGATATTACTCAAATTGTATATATTTTACTCTTACATCAAAAAAATCATCAACAAACATGAATTTTTCTAACAAATAACTATTTTAAAGTTAATGGATCATTCCACAACAACTTTAGATTGATTTTATAACATGATATCCAATATGTTTGTAATTTTACACTCCCACGAATATTACTTTTAAAAATCTTTAAATTCAGAACTGGAACTTCAGCTCTTAACCCTTTTCTATTTAAAACAAAGAAAAAACCTTCTCCTAACTCTTCGTTTTGTAATATACCTGAAATAGTTAACCATGTTCTTCTGAATTTCAACAAATATAAAATTGAAAGAAACAAACTTGTATCTGCTTTGGAAAAACTAAACATAAACATTAATGAACTTACCACATTCAACCTACTAAATTATCCTAACTTCAGCAAAAGTAAAATTATTTATGAACTTCTTGGACAATTCCTCATTGAATTCAAACCTCTGGAATAGAATTAATAAACAAAACATTATTAATTTTCAATTCAATAATTCCTCTAGTTCCTAACTAATCTAAAATCCTATTTTTGAAATTTTAAAAATTATAATAATAATTTTAAACATAACAAAATCAACTTCATATGCGTTTCAACCTAAAAAATCTTTCTTCACTTCAAGGGTTAGTGGCTGCAAGGATTTTTCTAAAAAATAATTTAAAACTAAAAATTGCAAATATAATAACTTTAAAAGTAATTTCTTCATTTTTCTTTCATTTAACTTTGAATTTACAAATAACAAAAATTAAAAAATATATTTAAATTCTTTTTAAATTTTACATTTTATTTTATTTTTCAAATTTTCAAATTTTAATTTTAACTTTAATTTTTGATATTTAACTTCTTTGATTTTATTTCCTGTTTCTCCTTTTCTTAAAAATTGTAAACTAAAAATGAAATTGAATTTTTAATGATGTAAGGACCTCCAAATATCTGTCAGGTTTTACAATACAATATAAGGTATGAGTTGTACGCTGTGATATGCACTTCAATTTTGTAAACTGAAGTGTATATTTTTATGATTGCTTCTAGCTTGTCTGATTAGTTAGCTTATTTCTGTGTACTATATTTTTGTGCGTAAAAACTATTTCTTACTGGTATTATTCAGTTCCCGTAAAAAAATTTATAAATGCATTAATTAGGTCTCCTGCTTTGGAATTCATAACAATATTATATACGAAGTATGATAAAATATTAGTTTCAAATTCGTTGATAAAAATGAAGATTTAATTTGATTATAACCTCAACAATTTGAATATTGTGAAGGTAATCAAAATTGAATTAACTGAAAAACTCTCATTTGTACCTTAATTTCATATTTTATTAACATTTTTATTTTTAATATACTGCATTTAGCAAAGCAAAAAGCAATTTGACTTCAAATCTGATTTCGCGATTTTACAGTTTGTGTTATATGTATTAATATATATTGTAGCATACATGTATATATAAATTTACGAACAAACTTCAGTAATGATAGATGAGGGAGACGAGTTCAAGTTTGGCTTAGCCCAAGTCCACCAGAACTTCCATGACCTCGGGAATGTTCAAGATCACCTTAAGGTTTTTGCCCATTCTTGTTACTGCTCTGTTTCTTTATATATGCCTATACGGATCTAATGGTTAGCATACCTGACCCCTAGACCGTGGGCATTTCCCATACAAACACATGGAATATATCCATGTGTTTGTATGGGAAACCAGGACAAGCCCAATAGAACTTCAAGGTTATTTCCATCCTTTGGGTGGAAGAGAAAATTTTACCTTTTTGCAAAAAAAGTTTAAAGACGTGTCGAATTTTTTTCCCAACCTTCATCGGGAAGGCTCAGTTTTACTAATTATGGGAATGGTTCAAGAATGGGATCGAAAATTTGAGCCCGAACTCATTTCTAATAGCTAGAGTAAAGCTAGAGTAGAGACATAATAAAGGTGAATGTTTCGGGCCTTCCAAAACAAATCTCTTAAACACTTACGGAAGCTTTACCATGATTGAGTTTGTTCCCCAAGATCACCACTTAGCAACTACTAGCAGAATTAAGAGAGCATCACTCTCCATGATTCAGAGCGAATTGCTCCATCATGAGACAATATACCAGAAGAACTAATTTTCGAGACTTTTAGGAAGTGTTGTATTTCAAATAAACTAGACGACGAGTATTTCAGACACTGAAGATTGCATCTAACTGAAGCGAAGTGAAAAATATCAAAATCTAGTTAAAAACTCAAAACGTAGATGTGATTCAATATTTAGGAACATTTCACTTTTCAGTTTCTGTTTAAAAAAAAAATGAAGCGTATGTCTTAAATGCAAAACGAAAAATAAAAAATGATGCATTCAAAAATCGTTAATGGGTTTAACAGTCCAATAGGTTGTTCAGATAACTGAAATTTAGATTTGTGAGATAATCCTGCAGAAAAATCACGAATGCGAAAAGGGTTTAATAAAAGAAATTATCCTCAAGCAAAGATCTTAGAGGAGAAGAAAAGTATGTAAGAAAGGCGAGACCACAGCAGAAAGAAGGAAAAAATGCAATAAAATATACAGTATATCAATGCCTAATTCGTGTGTACATATGTGAGGGGGGGGGGGTCATCCTTAATTATTCACACTAATGAC
The DNA here is from genome assembly GCA_038380435.1 of Ryuthela nishihirai. NCBI lineage: Eukaryota > Metazoa > Arthropoda > Arachnida > Araneae > Heptathelidae > Ryuthela > Ryuthela nishihirai. The sequence goes on from JAWZYU010000016.1 coordinate 14,916,405, forward strand.
TCTGCCACGGGCATTTCATATTACAAACTAGATGTTTCAAAATATGAGAGGTGAAAACATAATAAATATACTAAACATTTCGTATAACCCCATTGTTCCAAAGGAATATGTCTCAAGATTCGAAAAATGCAATTGAAAATTCGACTGGGTAGTTGTATTACTTATGCGCCGAAAAGCAACCTTTCATTGAAAGGAACCTCAAGTAATTGGTCTTTAAGGTAGATCTACCTTAAAGGTATCTAGGTATTAGCAGATGTCTAATTGGTCACCTTTTTCCGATTTTCTTTGAGAGATAAGAACTTGTAATATGGTTATTTAGGGCATTGTACATTAAAACTCCACAGTGTAGGAAATATTACTAGGCATGCAGTAATTTATTCCATTTAATATTACATTAGTAACCGACACATAAATATATAGGTAGATGGGTATGGATCCGTAGCCTATTGAGAGTAAATAAATTATTTGACCATTGAGTTACAAACGGAACATCAGATAAATGCAAATTGAGTTATTATAGAACTTTTTAGAACTTTATAGAACACTTCTCTAATGCAGTGGTTCTTAACCTTTTATGCTTCACGTACCCCCTGTAAATGTGTATGTAACTGGCGTACCCCTTGTATAGATAGATAAAACTATAGTTATAGTATAACAAACGGAATAAAATAAAACATATATATATGTATAACATGTATTTAGCGACTTTTGAGCTCTCACGGCGTACCCCAAAAATTTTACCTCCTACCCCCAAGGGGTACCCCACGTTGATAACCCCTAACTCTAATGCATATATATAATTATAAAATTGTGATTTTGCTATTAAATCTTTAAATCAAAATCTATTTGTTTTAAAAAATTCCTCTAACGTTATTTCGTATCTACTACTATTTTAGAAAAAATTGTTACTGGACAAGTTATTTCTATTTCGAGAATGTAAATGCATTTCACATTAGGAAAAAAAACAATTAATTAGTGTAATTGGGCATTTCGCAGGAGTTCTTTACCACAACATAACATTTCTCATGATTTATTGCACTTTACAAGATAAAAAGTTTCTTCAATCAAGCGTCACTAATCTGAAACAGGTTCCGTAATATAGATTTCAGGTACCTAAATCTGATGGAGAAGTGATAAATAAATGATAACATTTCGTATCAAAATATAAATTACGAGAAGCGAAATATCCTCTTGAAACAACTGACAGCTATTGGCTATTTTGACAGGAAAAGCCATAAAATGGACGATGTCGAATGCAATAATCTGGTGGCTATAGTCCCTGTTCTATAGAAGTTGATAAAAAAATATTCGTGGTTTTAACAAAGCTATATTAAGTAATTTTGCACCAGGATCGAATTTAAAGTGTAGGAGCAAAAAATTATGTCCCCCTGCTTCTTTCAATATCATAATAACGGAAGAGTAGGCGAAAATAATAGTGGTATATACCTATGTATATATGGGATTGCTAACCAAAGGGAGAGAAGCATATTTTCATAACGGTTTAACTCCAAATTTTAGGTCTTGCTGACAAACATTTCTCAAAAGCCTATATATTTTCAGATTTTTAAAATACATTTATTTTAAACGAGGTACTACACTAATTAAATTACTAAAATATAAGATATTAAATGAAATATTCTTTTTTTTCATAATTTATTTATAAAAACATAGATTTGATTTGTTTTTGTATGGAGATAAATGGTTTGCCTTCTAACAAGCTCATATATAGCAAATATTTTTTAAACAACCAATAGAACGGAGAGGGAAGTGCGTTATTTGCTCCATTTCGTGAAAATCTCGCATATTTTTGTTTAAAAAGAATGGTATTCTTCTTGCTTAATCCAGTCAATCGTTTCTCTTCCTGATTTTAAATGCAAAAGCGTAAATGGTTTTATTGCTAATTTGTATAAAAATGTAACCAAGTTATTAAATATTTCTGAGTCTATTTTCATCTTGCTACTATTAGTATTAATTTAGATTTATCGTACAAAATGCGCATATTTCACACAGCGTAAAATCTAAATTTCCCTAAATGATTCAATTATCTTTGTATTATTGTCACCACCATCATCATTACTCTTAAAGTAATGTAGAATGCGCCAATTATCAAAGAGTTGTCTCAAGAGTGAATAACCAAAGAGAAACGAAATATTCTCCTTAATTATAAACTTTGCCTGTGACGTCCGCACCTTAACAATGAAGGCAACACAAAAGATGGTTGACATTAATTAGGTTCCTGCCATTATAACGAATTATGCGAATCTAGCGAGGTCTTTTGCTGAGAACTGAACTCACTCAGCGGTAACATAGAAAAGTGTTGATTGGAAAGAGGAGGATGGGGAGAAAGAGAAGGCTTCCACATCATCAAGCTCTGCCAGTTGTTCGCCAGAGAAGAGGAGAGAACTAACAAAGCAAGGGCAAGAGCAAAGAACTTGAATGGAAGGAATGGCTAAATATATTACCGTAAAGCTGTTGAATTGAGTAAACATCTCAACCTTTCGCGTGGGCTGGCAGAAATTTAGAGTCAACAGAGCTGTCATTAGTGGCTGCCTCTTCTCTCTCTGCTTCTCATCCTCATCACTTGCTTATGTGCCATCCAGCACTATCGAAGAATAGCATGTGTCAAGGGATTGGATGCTGAAGATGGGCGAAAGTTATTTGTTGGCAGTAAAGCGTACTCATTATTGTTTGGAGATTAGTGAGAGCTGTTTCTTTAAGAATTTCTGTTTTTAGGTTTGGGATATTTTGGTTGTTGTAGATGCATTAGGAAAGAAAGGATTTATATTTATATATCAGGACCGAAGGTGTTTTAGTTTTATCTTGTTATCTTTGAAGAATGTAAGTAACTGCATTTTTGCTGATGTTTCGGATCAATATTATTCTTTAAAATCTCTCGAACTTTTGTTTCTCTAAATCTCAAAATGTATATTATATGTTTCAGAATGTTTTTAAATTAAAAATTAGAGAATAATTATTTATAAAATAAATTTTAATGATTATTTTATATAAAAGAGGTTCGGAGATTTTCAATAAAACGATTTATTAAAGAGATAATTGAAAACGATTTTGAAAATTTATCACCATATAAATTATTTGATTACTCTTTTATGGCTCTTAAATTACATATATCATTAAATGAAATTGGAAAAAAAAAATAGAAGAAAGTTTTAACTTCTTTTAATTTTTCCTAGAGCTATTGTATTGGAGTTATCCGTTCGTAAGTCAGATACGTTACGAAATTTTCAATCAGGTGAGTCTTCCGATGTCAAAGTTCAAATTTCTATCTATTTTTGCTAGGAATTTGGAAATTCATGCCTAGGAGTTTCTCAGGTCCTACATTGAAGAAACGATACGAAGTTTTGATTATCACTGGTCCTTGAGATCATGGGTCAAATTTTATCTACTTGTTTTAGAAAGCGGAGAGGTATGCATCAAGGTCAAACGGATGTTGGAGTGATGATCCAATAACTAAGAGTCGCGAAGGCTGCGACTGATTTATCGTATCAATATATTTATGTAGAATAAAATGCGGTAAAAACCTGTTTAACGCAGACAACATTTTGCAGAATGAAACCTTTATTGTAACAAATAGCTGTTATACATCAATGACGTTGCGTCAAGAAATACTGATAGACTAATCTATCCAAAGGATCCAAAGGATCGAGCTTAATTTAGTAAATATTTTCAATAAAAAATGCTAAAAAACGTAATCTACCAAAATACTTTCTTGACCTCTTAATAAATATTTATATTCAAAACAGTAACTAAACACTTCCATGTTGCTGTGGAAGCTCAACATTCAAAGCTCCTTAACTTTGAAAAGCAATTTTTTTGTGAAAATTGTTACTGAAGATTATTATTGAAGATCTCACTCGAATCTCTCTAAGTATCTATTTTCCGCAAAATTTGTTTAATATTCGTAGAAATTATAGAGGTTTTAATTTTAACTTTTGCTATTCATGGAAATTTACTTCAAAAGATAAAACACATCTCTCATTAATTTCGTTCGCTAATGTAATAGTAATATTTGAAGTTTTGTGACGATTTTGAGCAGTTTTAATCAATTTGAGGGGAAAACATTTAGGAAGCATGTGGCATCTGTTTAATGTTCCAGCTTCAATAACTCTTTAAATATACTGCTCACAAAATTTAGGGGATATTTCGAAATGACTATGAAACGATGAAATATCCCCTAAATTTTGTGAGCAGTGTATTAAACGAATAGTATTGGAAATTGAAATTGTGCGAGATTTGAATGAGATCTCAAATTTAATTCTATTGATAATTTTTTTCATAAATAGCTTACTTTTTAGGTTAGAGAGCGTTAAATGTAGCTTTCCATTCATAGAACATGAAAATGTCCGGTTACATTTCGTAATATAGTATACCATTACTAAGAGAGTTTTATTAATGGGATTAAGATTAACGAAAAGCAAGCAAGACTAAAGCACCACACTCTCTGAAGAATTATTTCGAAACAATTACGAAAAGAAATATCAACCCTAGTAAAGTCGGGTACATGAACAAAACCAAAGTTGGCAACGCCTTGATCGGAGCTCTCCAATAAAATCTCAATACTGGTAAAGACTAATTTCTGATCCATTAACATCAGCTTTCGTAAAGTCAAGTACGAATGCCCAAACACTGCAGAAAGATCAAGCTAGTAAGGTCAAGTTCGTACAACGAAAACTTCATTACTTACAACAGGTTCCGATCCCAAACAGAATCACAATGCTGGCACAGTCACTTCTGATGCATGATACATCCTTACAAGTAGAGCTAATGAAATTGAGTGGTTTACGCGAATTCATGAAATTATTATAATCTAGAATAAGTCAAATGCTCTTGCTTCGCAGAAATCCCTTTATGCTCAAAATTCCACAGATAACAGTTATTAAGGAAAGTCGTCTACGTTGACCTATCGATTGAAAGGGGAAAAAAACGCACATTTTATTCCTGTGAGTTGCTACAACAGAATTTCTCTTCCGTCATTCTATCAACGTCGTTCATGAGTCCTTGAAAAAGGAAGAAAGACTTTCTTAGACTAGTTCTTTCCTGCCTTCTCTTTTTTTTAACTTGCTAAATCATCTATAATACTATGGTAAGATATATATATATATACCCCCTCAAGCAGCTGCTTGCCACAGAGGTCTGACAGGAGCCTGTTAGTTTATATGCCATAGTAGAAGGTCTGTGAGGATGGCAGGACCTTAGCAGAAAAACGACACGAGCATCCATGCCTTACCCGGGGCTCGAACCCAGGTCCCTTTGATCAGTAGCCAAGCGTGCTAACCACTCGGCCATGGGACGGCATAATTAATAGTAAAACAAAAAATAACATTAAAAAACCATTAAAATTCAAAACAGCTAACGAAGAAACAATCCTTTTTGATTTTTTTTTATTAATTATGGTAGAGATCAGTCTCGGATGAAGAAAAATATAAAGAGGGGGAGTGGGAGTTGGGCAATCGAGTCGGGAAAAAAAGTAAAAGAGGGAGCAACTAGAATAGATTGGATTTTCATTGCAGCATAACACTTTTCCCCTACGTTTTAGAAGTCGAATTAGTTATTATTTTTTTGAAATACGAGTGAAATATGCACAATTAAATAATTTTTTGCTTCCATTACTCTTACTAGCATTCTCAAAGAAGGGGTGATGTCTCCCTTGTACTTCTTCCCACCTGATCCGATCCAAATAGAAAGGTAACCCATTTTTAAAAGACTGATAAAAATAGTATTAAAATATTTCGTGCAAAAGAAATGCTTTCGGAATTTTAAATTTGTTTACCTTAATTATGCGCAAATGATACCAATGCTTGAAAAGTAGTTTTGAGGAATTTGTAGCGCCTTCAGGCAAAAATACATATTTCTGTGACTAGTGTAGCTTGTTATACACACCTTCATACCTTCATAAAACTTGGTTTGCTTTTTTCGATGAAATGTATCTCACTCTATGGGTTGGGAAACGAACACAAAAACGCTTTCTATAAAACCAACGTTGAAAGGAAAACTGCGAAAAATTGGTAAAGATGCATCGAAACTCATCTGGTGCCACAAACAGATGTGAATCTATTAGAAGATGCCTGTGTGGACTCAGCAGATTTGAGAATATTTGCCTCCATTCTTTGCAAATAAATTTTCTTTCAATAAGAATTTTCTGCTGTGTTTTCTTCTTTCGTTTTCCTCACAGTGAAAATATCGTATATTAAACTTCGACGTTTTTCTCCAGGATATTTTTGTATGCGAACCAATTTCGAATGAGATTTTCCTCTTTGGTGAAATAAAAAATAGTCAATAGATAATATACTCTACTCCTCATATCTCCTTTTTTTTTACCGAAGTCTAAAAACGAATGATGGAGATTGCAATTGAGGGGTGCATCTAATGTTTTACTTACTTCGCCATAACTTGAAGTCCGACTATTCAGATTCTTTAAAAGACGTTAAAGGAAGAATATAAATCTTTCAATATTTTTGACAGTCGTTCCTGAATCGAAAGCCGACCGTCGTGTTGTAAGTTTTATTATCAGTCATAACTATTTCAAATCCGCATGCCCATTTGCATCGCGCTCTTACAATGGGGTTTATAAACGGGTCCGCTCAGCAGCTGAAATATAAGCCGACTAGGACTCAAGAAATAAAAGAGGGAACAGAGTTTACATAATTTAGTGGAGACTTATAAAGAGTATAAAGAGGCGTTCGCTTAGAAGGGGCTGCAGTAGGATATCAAGAAGATGCAATTCGGAGGCGGGCAAAGTAGTACAATACATGCTGGTGCCTGAATTTCACTCGGAGAGGAAGTTTTCGCCTCCTGTGTACATGTAGACATGAATTAAATCATCTGTAATACCGATAGGAGGTAAGGGGGATTACAGGATCGCATGATAGCCAGGTGCACATCTGGGAGCAAATGCGTGTGTGCATATGTGTTGAGCTCACGCAGGTCGTGGTGTGTGTATGTGTATATTTATACAGGAGAGGGAGAGGGAGTTACTGTTGGAGAAAGTTTAGAGGGTGGGAATGGGTAAGTGATGGATGATCTTCTGTCGTCAATAATCTATGTGGCTAATACGCACAGTTCATCTTGTTGACCTTACAATGTTGGTGGTTCTCTGATCCTACTCTCTCTCTCTTCCTACCACTCCCTCACTCTCTTTCTCCTGCTCATTCATTGGGCACACTGAATATGGATTGAAAACAACCAACGGAGAGAAAGGACGAGGAATTCCGACACGTGTTTATTTATTTATCTATTGAAGTTCTTCTCGCTATAAATCAGCGGCAGCGAAAATGCTGGTGAAATCACAAAAAAGATACATAGTCCAAAGGTTTAGAGGAAACAGACGCGAAATTTAGAAATTTTTCATGGTGAAGTTTAGAGCAAGTTATTTCTTTTTTTAAATTCCATTCTATTTCTTCTTTCCCTTCTTCTTTTTGTTTTAAAGAGAACTCTGAATTGTTTAGCGCGGATCAGTCTTGCTCTGGAGAGGATTTTATTTCACCTTAAAGGAACAGACCTCTAGGATTCTTTGTGTTTCCTCAATGTCTTGGGGATCTTGCAAATATAAATAATAATTGTTTAGCGAAACTTAACATTGATTACTTATATTTGAATTGCATTTATAGAATTTTTTTCCACACAAAGAACGACGTAACTGTCCATGTCATTATTAACGTGTAAAATAGTAATGCATTTTGAAATTATGTGACGATTAAACACAATGAGCCTTAATGAAACCTACTTCGTATATGACAATTAATTAGGTTGTTCAAATGGTATTCCAATCACAAAGTGAAAACTAATTCCATCGCTAATAACCTCCCACCAGTGATGCTAGCTGATTGTTTTTTGAATATGAATGCCAAAGTTTCTATTATAATAAAAAATATTTTAGCGTTTGTCCTTCATTAAAAATGACAAACCATCAATGCCTGAAACATAGTTTCAAGGAGTATTAATTTAGCCCCAGTCAGAGGCGTAGCTACCATGGTTCCAATGGTTCAGTTGAATCAGTGTCCTGTATTCGATAGGGCACGTATTCGACACGCTTTGTTATTGTTGTTGTTTTTTGCTTTATAAGTTTCTTTTATTGCATATTGCGGGTGTATTTGTAGCCGGTCGACAAAAAGAAAAGCTACGATCCACATACCCATTTCATATTTTAAAAATAAAAAAAATGAGTGGGCCTGTAAAGAAGTCTCGTATAGGGTCTTCCTACAGCTACTGGGTCTAGTTACCAGCTATGTAGAGTGATGGATGCCTCTTTTCATAACCGTAATTTTTAACAAGGTGCAAAAATTTCGATTAAGTTTCAATTCATATTATTCAGTTGGATTATTATTAATGGAAGATCGTAAGAGATTTTTTAAGTCAAAGTATTAGAAATATAAATAAAGAAATCGTACTTCAAGAACAAAATGCTTTTGGAACAGTTATCTATTACAACAAAGTAAATCTGTAGTTCAAAAGAGTGCAAAAAAAAACAAAAAAACAAAACAAAACATTTATTCCCTTTTAAAATTATTGATCGGCTGCACCTTGATATAAATATTTACGGTTCTAATTCGAACTAAACTAATGCCACAGCAGAGAAAGAAAATTGGATTTTTGCGTTCATTCAATTTTCGCGTTCACAATCCAACTATGCCCTATTCACTAAATTTATTTTGTGTTTACAGAAACACAATTAACAAAAAATTCCATTAAAGTACGTAGACGGGATTTATAAGCCAAAAAGAGCGCATTTACCTAACATTCTGCTTAAATAAATGACCCATAGTATGGACACTGAATATTCTGTAGTCGTTATGCAAAAGGAACTTTATTTTCCCTCAATGAATTGCTGTAAGAGGATGCACAACCACAACTTAGTGCAACGTTTAGCTCTTTCCCGTTATGGGAGAACTCGAAGCAATTAATCTTCATTTACGTTGGACACATGTTTCGCACTAGAAAAAAGAACTGAGGTTATATTTCTTCTTCCTTTTCACTCTTAACACACAAGGGTTATTTCCTTGGCTTTACCTTCTTGTCGTTTTAGTTTTTAAGTTGTTGTTGTTAAGTTTATCCATTAGACGTAGCAACAAATGCGCTACGTTTCTGCTCTATTCCCAACATAAATCTCCTTTAATCTTTTACTGCTACCTGTAAAGTAAAATTTGTGTAGGTGCTTTCGTCTTTTACTGGTGGTTGTTAGTTGCCTGTATTACTTAAGGTTTTTTCGTCTGGGATAAATGCTAAAATATTCAAGTATTTTGTTCTCATTTAAGATGTATCTGATTTCTTCAATAACATTAGTTGACTGAACGATATTATATGCTGTTTACACTTTAATAATATCATTTGAAAAGTAAGTGGCAGATAACTTCCTTTATTGCAGAGCATAAAAATTGTATGAGTTTGCTCTGTGTGGGAGTGTGAATATCACTGATCTCATTCAAAAGCGAGACTACAGTTTAAAGACTGGGGGCGCATATAGCGACTGTGGGACTGATAATATGCATTTAATGGAAAAAAATGTGACTGAAGATTAATTGAAGATCATAATCAGATCTATTTAAATCTCGATTTCCAAGAATATTCTTTCAATACTTAAAAATTTATGGAAATTGGAATAATTAGCAATAGATTATCTTGCTTTATAAAAATTATAAATAATTATCTTATGCAAAAAAATAATTACTTAACCTTTAAAAATGCATATTTATTTTATTAAATGGTTTGAAACAATTATTATTATTTAATTCAATTCTGAAGTAAATTCTGATGGCGCTTTACTTTTGTGAAATATTCTAGCTTCCATAGCTCTTTGAACAGTGGATGAATATTTTGAAAAATGGAGATTTAATTGAATTTGATTATGATCTCTATCTTCAGTAGCATGCTTCTGTTAAATGTATATTTTTAAAGTTATAGAGCTTCGAAGATAGATTTCTATTGAGGTGACGTGGAAGGTCTAATACATTAGTAAGGCAGTATATTTATTTGATGATGATGCTTTAAATATAACTGACTCTTTTGCTTGTTAAATTAATCTAAGAAATGAAGACTTCTACATAACGTTAGTATAAAAGAAGTGTAGCTGATGTACTTTGTAAAGAAATGTTCAAGTATAAAAACTGTAAACGACAATGTACATCGTATACCAAAGCAATTTTTTTCCTTAAAATTTCCTAAACGAGCAATGTTTAAACGTATTAAGACAGCTCATTTAAGAATTTGTTGAGCTCTGAAATTTACACCCTATTTTCTTTACAGAGTTTGTTTCTGATAAAGTGACTACTGAGAACATAAAAATTCTCAAATCAATATAGCCTACCTTGTAGCCTACCTGCAAGAATTATGAGTATACTCGAAGTTATATCGATGCTCCAATGCTGCTTTGTAATACGCAGAAACGTATATAGCTACTGATAGCTCCAGTTCACCAAAAGGCGATAACACAATGCACGCAGAAGAATACACGTGAGGGGCAGTGAGAGCAAATATCGACATTTTATAGAAAATAAAACCTGATAACCGCGGCAACAAAACGACAGAAAAAGAAAACCAAGAATTGCACCTTTCCTATCTTTGGTGCGAAACATGTCAGTATATGTGCTAGCAAACACGTACGCACTTGTCGACTGTGAGCTTTTGGGGTAGTGGTTGAGCGGGCAGTTGTATAATGTGCAACTCCTGGTAAACCAGATGTTACATCTTGCAGTCTTGCACTGCACGTCTTGCCGCCGAACACGTGTATAAGTTTTCAATCCATCACTTCGGATGAAAGAAGCTTTCAGATTTTTTCCCCCTTACCTCTCTCTGTCGCTGCCGATCGTAAACGTCATCTTGGACAACGGATGTTGCCCTCAGCGGTCTGGCGGGGTTTTTACCCGTGACTGAAGACTGCATTTGGAGATGCCTTTCAATTTTTTTCCCCTTTTGCTTGATGTCTGGTTTGGCTCTATCTTAGATTCTTTATTTCAATATTCTTTGTAAGCTAAGCCTTTAAAAGTTTTTAAAGTTTTCTCCAGATGTTTACACTTTCTCTAACATCCAAATGGGTTCTTATTTCTTTGAATCCTATCTCTAAACCAAACAGAAAATTCAGTAAGTAGTGAAAGCTATATTGCATTTCATTTCCTTGAAAATATAACAATGTTTAAACTCTGGTATGGGGATTTGTCAGAATTTAAACCGATTAACTCCAAATTTCTATTGTTTCAGTCTTGCTATCAAATGCTCTCAGAACCTTCATGCTTACAAAATTTTAGAGTGTATTTGTTTGAAAAACTGATAATTTTAAAACAAAAGGGAAATTTATTCAGAAGCCGTTTGCAAAGATGTATTTTTCAGAATTATTTTCAGTAAATTAATAATCGGTTTATCTTCTGTCAAGAACACATGCTTTATGCATTGTCATACTAAGTTGGTTATAAAGTAGGTTTGAAATTATTGGTTTATTTACTTCATTCGTTTTCCGTTTTTATGTATGGCTCATAGAATACGAAATAACACTGAAAATGAAAAATAAATACTATTAGTAATTATTTATTTCATCCCTTCTACAATTTGATGCATCTTCTGAAATATTGATATGGCCGTAATTCTACCAGAACAGGAAGGCTTTACACGGAAAATTCTTGGAATTTTGGAACGTTCAGCTCAAATAGCTTCATGTTCCAACGACAGTGGACATGTTCCGTGTGCATACTCGCCAACAGGGTTGTCAATGACTTAAATGGGCTTCTGCCATCGTCCGTCGGATGGGACGTTAAAAGCCGTGGTAAGTACGGGAAAGTCATACCGTGTGCATGTTAAAGAACACGTTGGATGGCCTTAATGAGAGGCTACCATCTGTCTCCTAACAACTCTTCAGTATGTCCGTTTTCCCCAAAATTTTCTAAGCCCTTGGAGTTCTTGGGACCTGGCCAATTACTGCATTGTCTGCTCCTAGGTAAAGTAGCCCAACACAAGTTTTATGGGAACTTTTAATGTATAAAGAAGGAAGTTTGTATGTTTGTCTGTTCGCTTTTGCATTGCGGCAATTTTGTGCGCATAATGGACTAAATGGCCAGGTCACAAGGACTCATGGAGCAGCTGTTGGGAGACAGATGGTAGCCTCCCGTTAAGGCCATCCAATGTGTTCTTTAACGAGCATAGGGTATGGCTTTCTCTCACACGGAGTCATGGCTTAGCATCCCATCCGACGGACGGCGATCTTTCCAAGCCCATCGATGTCCACTACTGACCATGGGCTGGATGGGGAGTTTTGCGGTGATAAATCTCGACGCTGACCCAGCAGGGACTCGAACCTGGGAACTGCAGATTACGAGCCTGGCGCGCTACCAACTGAGCCACCCCGTCCCATATACCGAGGGAGAGGGACAAATCGATTTTAATAAGTTTTATGCCAAATGAAAGCTTGCAAAATAGGGAATTCCATCTACTGTACACTTTAGAGAGTTCGAGTTCTTACCTTAAAGGAGTGTGTTCCCCTAAAGGGAATTATTTTTTCAAGGGGTATAGCGGGCCGGGGGGAAACGATCGTAATGGGTTTTATGTCAATGGCTGGAACAGAATGACCCCGAAGGCTCAGAGAAGGTTAGGGAAGGGGACCCACTAGACAGCTGTTATGAGACAGATGGTAGCCTCCCGTCATGTGTGTTCTTTAATGCACACAGGGTATGGATCTCCTGCACACGGGTCACGGCTTAACGTCCAATCCCCCAGACGGCGGCCTTTGCAAGCCAATCGGTGTTCCCTACTGACCGAGGGCAGGGCAAAGAGTTTTTACGGATATAAATTTCAACACTTGCCCAGGTGGGACTCGAAGCTGGGAACTGCAGATTACGAGCCTGGCACGCTACCGACTGTGCTGCCTCTGCAACGCCGGGTTAATCTGCTAGTATCAATGAAATATACGATGTATGTATTAATTCAATGTTTTCATTTATATATCACAACAAAACATTATCAATGCTAGTTTCGCTTATTTACCTAGCTTAAGCACAGAATTCACAGAAGTAGGGGCTACAAATTTACTCAATTAGTAGCGCCCCAGACTAATAACTTGGTGTGCATATGTTTGAATCTGCACTAGCTTACTAGAGGATTTTCTCCACTGTTAACCACTTGCCTTGGGTAAAATAATGGAATATTGATGGGTTGGAAAGGCTGCTGTCCGTCGGGTAGGACGTTAGGCCGAGATCCATCGTGGCTAAGAGCAACACGATGTGTACTTTAAAATAGCACTTGGAGAGCCTTAATTGGATATTTGCATCTGTCTTCTATAATTGTATTCACTGGATGCCATGCCTCTAACTAACCTGATCTCGCCATTTAAACCATTTTGTGCACAAAAATGCCAAAGGCGAAAACAACCTAACAGATCTTAAGAGAAGTAGGTAAACAGTGCTAAAAGGCACTCAATCATCACATACCAAAGTTTCGGAGCTTGTGTGATTGAACTATATTTTTTTAATCATCAATAGAGTCAAACAAAGGTCAGGCGATGAACCCCTATAGAACACTGCGAGTTTTTACACATTTCGTTCCATTTTTAATTTGTATCCATTAAAAAAGGTTTGCAATACTTTCGGAAACTAGTCAAACTAAAAGTATAGAAGATGAATATATGTTATTTAAATTCTAATATCTCTTCTAGTTAGTTAATTTGCTAAGAAATTTCGGCTAAGAGCGGAAATTTCTTAGCAATTTTATCGACATTTAAATATTTTTATGGACATGTCTAGTTTTACGGACATGTCCATAAAAACGGACATGTCCCATTTTACGGACATGTCTGTAAAATGGACATGTAAAATGTAAAATAACCGTAAAATAACCGTAAAATGTAAATAAACCGTAAAATGGACACGTAAAATGGGACATGTCCGTAAAAACGGACATGTCCCATTTTACGGACATGTCCCATTTTTACGGACATGTCTAGTTTTAGCTGTATTTAATGATCGGTTGGAAACACCGCTCTTCAGTTAGATACGATGAAGTGAGAATTACGTATTGAATAAGTAGCTTACTTTTCCAAGGTATAAATTTCAATATATTAGAAAACAAAGACATCTGTATTTTATTTTCTCGGTGGACAAATGGTCTATTAAAGAAATCAAATAACTATAATTTAAAAAAAGTTATCTCAAAGAAATTAAGTTTTATCTTTTTTCTTTAAGTTGAGGAATTTTGATGAATTTTATTCAGACTAATAACTTACTGAGACATGAATTAAGCATGTGGGTTATTAATCAAATTTAAAATATTCAGGACAAGAGATAAATTTTAATTACAAATTTTGCATTTATCTCCCAAAAAAATCGGTAAAACTTCGATCACCATGGCGTAATTAAAGTATCTTGCAGCTAAATTTCTCTAAGGTTTTGTTTTCTTTTCTTAAAAACACAAAGAGATTATGCATCGCCTTAATTTAATTTTTTCTCTTGCATCTTTTGTAATAGATATAGATGAAAAAGATAAGGTATCTTCCGCGAACGACACAGATGAAAGAATGGCAAGAGCTCCCAAGGTGTCTGTAAATATTGTCTATCATTAACGTTTAGCTTACAAGTAATAACCTTGTATAACGTTCAAAGGTATGCTGGATATCAGGATATACTGACATTTTTCGCTTTAGCTGTATTAAACGCTTCAACTGCCCTTTTTATGGCTCGTGTATTATGAATAATTTTTAGAAATTTCAGCACACTTTCTAAATTGCATTTTAATGCGTGGAAGAGTTAAGTTTTTTATTAGCACTTAGTAAAATCTAGATCAGTGTTTCCCAACCGGGGTTTCCGAGCAGTTTTCAGGGGTTCCGGGAAACGTTGGGATTATGGAGATGAAATGTAATCCATCAGTTTCATATTTACTTTAGTTTTCAACCAAATAGTTATGTGAAACAGCATTTTGATTTATCACGAATATTTAAAATAAAGAAAGAATTTGCGTGTTGTCAGTGGAAAATCTATTGAATTTTCAATTCAGTTAAATTATTCCATATTGTGAAATTCATAATTCATCCTTCCCGCTCTGCCCACGGTCAGTAGGGAACACCGATGGGCTTGGAAATGCCGCCGTTCTTCGGATGAGACATAAATTCGGCACACGGCTGTTGCGCCGTGTGCCGAAGAGCAAATTGTGCACTTTAAAGAACACGCTGGATGGCCTTGATGGGAGGTTAGCATCTTTCTCCTAAAAGCTGTCCAGTGGGTCCTCTTCCCCCAACTTTCTCTGAACTTTCCGGGTCTTTGTGACCTGCACATTTAACCCATTGTGTGCAAAAATTGTTGCTCAGAGGTAAAACAACTCAAACCAACTCATAATTCATCCTGTTTCTTCATTCAAAATTTGCCCAAGTATTCACGATTTGTGTAAGGCAAAAAGGCTCAAATCTAACAATAAATAATTAATAATTAAAGCCGTTTTCTAATGAGTCTATAGCGCAATGATTAATTAAAATAAATGTGAAAAATCTAAAAAATCCTGTTTATTTTTTTCGAGGGGCTAACTGGGGAAGAAACGAAGCTTTTGTACATTGTTTGAGTTTCCATAGGACTCTATAATATCGTTTAGAGGTTCCGCCACTCTAAAAAGTAAGAAAACAGTGAACAATATAATACGGTGATTTAGGAACCTACGAGATTTGCAATAACCTATTATAAAATAAATTAATTTAAAGCACTTGTACAGTTTTTTTACTTCGTGATCCTATTTTACAGTTCACAGATTTATTAATTTCACAATATTTGCACTTACTATTTTATTGTTTTACATTTTTCATGGAAAACCTTTTATGAGTTTTACAACTTTCACACTAACTTTCCTTTTTAGCTCATTTTCAAAAATACGATCTATTTTTTCACTTTGTTGTCTGTTCGTCCGTCTGCAGATTTTTTTTGTCTCTTCCCTTTCGGTTAGATAAGTACAAGTGAAATATTGGGATTCAGGGCCGAACCAAGGGGGCCCTGAATCCCCCACACCCACACCATTTCCCCCACACCATTTGAGAATGTTAATAAGTGTAATGAAGGCCAAAATGATTTGACGTGTGTATTTTATGCATTTTTTTTAGCAAATTTTGTAAAAACCTCTAAAGCGGAGGAGAAATGTTATACTGCAATGGAAGTTCAATTTCATGGGTCCTTTTTTTCGAATCGATCGAGTCACTTACCTTCTCAATCCTTCCTCCACTTCTTTTCCCCCCTATTTCTGTATCTGAGCCTGTTAGAATTTGAAATTCCTTCCTAGTTTTAATTTCCACGTTTGGAAAACTCTAAAATAAACGGAAAAATCAACTTTTCAAAATTATTATAAAAAAAATGAATAGTAAACGTGTTCATGGAGAACCCTTTGAATTTTATGGTACTTACGGAAGAACTGTTTACCTTTTACAGTGCTCACACTAAAACCTTTATTCAGTGCTCATGGAAACCCTTTTTGAATATCACAATGTTAGCATTAACGATTTTTTATAAGTTTTATAGTGTTCAAAAATATTTTATGAATTTTAGTGTTCACGGAAATACTTTATGAGTTTTAGTGCTCACGGAAATACTTTATGAGTTTTAGTGTTCACGGAAATACTTTATGAGTTTTAGTGTTCAGGAAATACTTTATCACTTTTAGTGTTCAGTGAAACACTTTATTAGTTTCACAATGTTCATGGAAACCATTATATAAGTTTTAGTGTTCATGGAAGCATTTTATTAGTTTCAGAACGCTCACGGAAAATATTTTGTGAATTTTTGTGTTCACATAAAAACTTTATTAGTTTTATAGTGTTCACGGAAACACTTTACTAGTTTCACAATTCTCATCATGGAAACCATTTTATGAGTTTTAGTGTTCATGAAAGAGTTTTATTAGTTTCAGAACATTCACGGAAAACCTTTATGAATTTTAAAGTTCACGGAAACTAGTTTCTTATAACGAGCAGCAAAGTTATGTCCATAATATGAAATCCATTTCAAATTAATATTTAAATTTTTATCACATTTTTTTATCCGGAACTCTTAAGCAAGTTTTCACATAAAAATTATAAAATTTCGCTTTCCTTTGGCAGATGGCGTGGGTGCCACATAATTTTAGTAATTATATAAACAATAGCCACAAGTTTACGGTGAATAGGGTGTCCAGATTTCTATTGATAAAAACCGGGACTTTCAATAAATGTTCCCGTTAGTTGAAACCGGGACACACTCACAGTATAACAGTTCGTTTTAACACTAATATATGTCTTTTTTCCCTTAGTCTTTCATCACATACTATTCTATTTCGAATGCCACGTCGATAAAGGACTTATCATTGTCTTCTTAATTGTCTTAGTCGCTAAAATGGTTAAATTATGCATAATAAACATAGGAACAAGGCATGAAATTTATTATCCAAATTTTCACCCTATTTATGATCAGGTATTCAAATTCTCTTTTTGTGAGAATTTCGATTTTGACAAATATGGGAAAAAACAGTCAGATACGAAACATCGAATACAGTTTGTGTACATATGCGAATTTATGTGTATATTTTGCGCATTGATAGTTGGAGTTCAATACCTATTGTTCAATACCATGTTTCAACTGCGAGTTTGCATCTGGAAAACTGCTATGAATATTGAAAGCGCTATAGCACGTGATTAAATGAATTCTGCTACAAAAACGTCGTCTCTAAAATGAACGGAATACAAGCTTAATGATCACTGTATAAATCGTAAATGCCTTTAAGTTATCGCATTGCTGTACTTTCTGAATAGAGAACAGAATAAAATTAAACACTGGTATAACAATATATTGCTGGGGGAAATGTTTATTTGACAAACATTCGTTCTATAATCATCTAGACTCTAGATCCTAGAGGATGGATTTTATACTTCATTCCCAGCAAATATGAAATGTCTTCGCATTAGACGTAGACACTAATTACATTCTTGGGCAAATAAGGTAATTGAATCTCCAAAATGTAATTAATATTTAGTTACCTCAGACTCTTTTATCATCGTCTTCATCTTTTCTGTGCCTCTTGCATTCTCGAGAGAAATATATATAGGGTGTCTCAAAAATATAGGTAAAAACTTTTAGGGGAGGTAGATAGCATCTAAAGGAATGAGAATTGCATAGGAATATCAATCAATTCAGTCTATATAATTTGAACTAAATCATTATTATCATCCAATCATTTCGCAACGATTTTTTTGAACCGGCTGGTAAAAATAATTGACCAGTTATTATTTGTCCAACCGGTTAATTAAAAAAGCAATTCATAGTCAAACAGATTGTTTTACAAAACTGATTGTCGAATCCTTTGTTTAAAATATATAATTTGAAGTACAAAAATATTATAATGTAAACTACAATTTATAATCAAAGAGATCTAAGCACATGAAACAAATTGCTATTGTTCTTCCTTTTATTGATTCTAGAAATGGTATTTGATGTCGTATCGTTGTATGTTAAAAATAATATTTAAAAAATGCGACTGAAGAAAATCCGCTGTTATTAAATTGGAATACATCAATGTATAACTGGCAAAAGGAACAAATAAGTGATTGCACAAAATACTCCATAAACTCTGTAAAATGTATATTTATCAGATGATCATATACAATACTTTACTCATGGCTATTCACGATCTGGGTTTCTTTTCACGTAGGTATTTTTTCACTCTTCAACATGATATCTCTTTCATCTAACAAGCGATATTACGATTCCCTCGCATCCCTAAGACCTCTTCCACTTTCTGAATGAATTCATTTCGATTTCTTTCGGTGCCCAGTGAATGACAAAGCATTTTTGTCACATTTATTCAAACTTTACTCCCATAACCTCCTATTTTTCCCCCTTTACATCCTCTTCTCTTCAATCCGTACACGACCACTCACATTTTGTCACCCGCAACACGTAGAAATCATATCTTTCAAAATACTTGTCGAAATTCTAGATTTCAGTTTCCACAGCACGTTTCGCAGGGGAGAATTAAGGTTTCAGGGAGTGCTATTGCATTTTCTTTACTCAAAACTTTGGAACAGCAGTGAGAACACATTTACCGGCAGAAATCCTCTCATGAAACTAACTCTTTGCAATCAGTATTTAGTTGATTTCGTGGTCTCGAATATTTCTATTAACTTTCTGGTCACGGATCAGATTTTCGAAATGCTGTTTATCACTTCGAATGTATTTTGAACTACGCATTCCAATCTTCTATTTTTGTAAGTTCAAAGTGTTTGTCCGCAATAGTGGATGCAACAGGTCAATAAATTTATTATTGCATTAACAAACATTTACTACAAAATGAAATATTTTCCTATATGCATGCTCTGAAGAAAGTGAAAATTTATTGCATCTGGGGAATATGAAACGATCATTTTCAAAAGTAATGAAGTTCGTCATATCACCTCTGGAGAATATGAAACGCTCGTTTATAAAGGGAAGCAAATTCGTCATGTAGCAAATATGAAATATTATTTCTAGCAAATATGAAATATTGTCTCTAGCAAATATGAAATATTGTCTCTAGCAAATATGAAATATTGTTTCTAGCAAATATGAAATATTGTCTCTAGCAAATATGAAACGCTTAAACTCGAAAAGAATGATCACCATTTTATGACTTTAGCACCGTCTAAAGGTGGAAATTTGAACTAATGGATGATTTGAAAAATATAAATTGTAATATTTCATTAGTACCTATTCAATCGAAAGAGTTTTGTTTATTATATCTTACAGACTATCATGAGAATATCATCATCTATTACAGACTATCATGAGAACTCAAAAGTCGCTAGATCTATTAACAAAGTCGCAAAGTTGGCATTATTATACAATAACGATAATTTTATGTATCTATATAAGGAGTACCCCAGTTACATACACATTTCCAGGGGGTACGTGAAGCATAAAAGGTTGAGAACCACTGCCATAGATGACCAAATGGAAACAACTGATATTTTTCTTTTTGAAAACGAACTAAACCTTTACCAATAATTATATACTTTACTGAAAAGAAACATAGGTTTAGAGTGTATAAGACCCCTTAACAAAGCATTTATGGTTAAGAGGAAGAGCCCTCTCTTTCTTCGATATTAAATAAATTTGAATAATTTTTTTCAATCAATTTTCGCTGGTTTTTAAATATGAGCTATTGCTTCTGTTTTAGTGATTAGTCCGTTTCTCGTCATCTAGCCTTTTAGTTTCAAGAAATAAATGTAAAACATCCTTTTCTTAATACGTACTAATGAAATATTATCTTTCGTTTCTGAACCTTTCGTTAATTCGAGTATTCACCTTAGAGTGTGCAAAAGTTATGGGAAAAAAATCATAAAACTTTAAAATTATATTATTAACAATCTATTTATTACAGAAAACTGCTATTCTGATGGTACAGTGTGGTTGCTATGGACTTTACATTAACAGCCATGACTTGAGCTTCCCCAGAGGGAGAGAAAGCTCCACCTTTAGTTCTACTCTAGTTGAGAAATGATATTATTTACGTTTAACAGTCTATTAATGTCAGAAATTTGATATTTATACCTATGTATAATATCTTAGGAATTTTTCACACACTACCAGACATCATCGCATCATTCGTATAAAATCTTGCATCTTTCAAATTTTGGCTCATCTAACAAGAGTAATTAAAGATATTGGAAGATCCACTTTGTCAAATAAGGCTTTCATTATTGTGCAGATAAAACGATCTACTGAAGACGAGTGATATTTTAAGTTAATAATATTCAATTCCCGATAATAAAATCGCTGCATTTTCCTGTTTCTTTTTCGATAACTGCAGCAGTCTTATTTTCTTCAGAATAACCTGCCCCTTAGAATTACAACGTTACCAAAATCTCTATTTCCATTGCTTATTTTATTATTGAACAATTGCATTTTCTGTCATATCTCAACTTTACCGCTCAAAGTTTGTACAATTCCCTTGAGCTCTCCTACTTCCCATAATACGAAAAGTTTTTAATTGTATCGCATATAACTACTCGTGTACTTAGGCATATCGCTTTAATCTGATCTAGGCGATTTCGTGGGAACTAATCTTAGTAAACACCATAATATCATCTTCTAAATTACCGTCCTGCCAGCTGCTTTCAGAAGGAGCTCTTCACAGTCTTGTAATATAGTTTAAAGAAATAGCAGTTCGTGGTATTTGTGTGAAATTAATGCTTCAGTACAAACAACTGAAGCGACTAAAGAAAACACAAAATGTTTCCTTTCACCATAAAATACATAAATATGTAAAATATTAAAACAGAAGGATGCAGGTATCCATGTGACCAACGTACAACTTTAAGTATCAAGTACACATAACTAACTATTTATACCATCAGTATTTATTCCTTCATTTTACGCTATACATTATCTCTTTGTTTAGATTTAATTACATGGCTTAAAGAACACGACTGTGTATCAGAAATCCTCTTTCTACTAATTCTCTCAGCAGCACTAACTGTAGGCCGATTCCAAAACAGCTTTGAGTCAGATTTACGTTACTACTCACTACACAGCATTTCAAGCAGAATAATGATCTAACGACATAAACACAAGAAAGGGACGCTTGCTATTTCTTCGATACTATTCAGAAGAGGCTTTTTGAAAATTTATCTAAGATTTCATTTTCTCGTGTCTTTCTCCTTTTTTCACTTTTCTACTAATGTTGATCTCCTTGCGAACAAGAATGAGATAATGATTCTCTGTAGATGTTGTAGTAAATATGAGCGCTTCTGAAGAAGGAACAATGATGCTACACCTGCATCTTATTGTTCTAGATTACGTTACTTAAGAATGTAACGTAATGACGATACCTGAGACATTAGAGTAGTTTATTGTTTGTTGTAATAATTATATTTATAGTTTATTGTTTCGCGCTTTACTGGGAAAAATTTCTCTTTTGAAATAATATATTCAAGTGAAAAATATAAAGTGAGCAATTCGAGTTTTGGCAGTTGTTTTATCGGTACAGAAAAATGTCGAAATAACTATATCGCCAGAATAACGAAATATTTAGAATATTAATTAGAATTAAAGAAATATTTTTCGACTCTGACCAATTTACTGTGTATCTCTGTGTAAACATGTTTCATTTTAACGACTAGCAGTATAAGAAAAATATCAGTTTCACAAAGCGAAAATTTTCCCCAATAATAACAATATGATCAGCATAACGAAATTTGTTTTAAATCCATAACAATACTTACGCAACGTACATATTTCCAATTCTTTATTTCTTTGGTTTTTAGCATTTGGCAATTCTACAATGATTTAAACGCTGAGAAATACGCAACCAATCACAGCGCTTTGAGTCGTGTGCCTTTGATATCGCCTGGCAAGTTTTTTTGTCGATTTCACTGTGGCAAAGATACTCTCTACTCTTCCCGGCATAATACTTTAAAACAGCGTTGCCACGCATTCCTAGCATAAAAAAGTTTTTAAACTTGGAGATTACGCTATTTTGATTGTTATTGCATTGCAAGTAAGGATAGTGTCAGAGAAAAGTGCTTTCCCAAAAGGTCCAATCCATGGGTTTTATTCTATCGTTCGTTAAATTTAAGTTATTGTTATATTTGAAATAATATAATTTCTCAGATTCAACTGGTAGTAATTTGTTAGATAGATATAGAGGAAAAATTGTCATTAGCATAGAGGGATCTGAATCCACAACCTTCTGATAACATGTCAGGTGCTCTGACCGCTAAGCTACCGGCCGCCGAACAATCATCCTCTTTT
Organism: Ryuthela nishihirai; assembly: GCA_038380435.1. NCBI lineage: Eukaryota > Metazoa > Arthropoda > Arachnida > Araneae > Heptathelidae > Ryuthela > Ryuthela nishihirai. The sequence goes on from JAWZYU010000016.1 coordinate 14,939,126, forward strand.
AGAGGCTTTAAGCATTGTACCATAAAATTAGTCATTGGAAATGTAGTTGACTGTAATTGAAGACTCTGGTCCAGATGGCACCTTCCATTTTAGTGCACACGGCCAGCCCACATTTTTGTATTTTGACAATTGATTGCTCGCAAACTTGATATGTCGCAACTTGCTTCTTGTATATATATATATGTCTCAACCTCTTCTTGCACTTCTTTCAATGCTTCTTGGAACAGAAGTGTTAAAAAATTTTCAACTTTTTTAACAACTAAATTGTAATGCAAAGTAAATTTCCTGCATAACGATTATTTTGTAGTATACAACTACATAGCACTTCTTATTGCAGTTCAGTATAATGCAATTTTTTATAACGAATAAATTTTGATCACCCACTCGAATTCGTTATGCTGTCATCTTATTGTGCAAGTATACCCATCAAACAAGATATCTAACTTGTAATTTCGTAAGCTTCAGCTTGATAATCTTATAAAAATAAATAAATAAATAAATCGTCAAACCGTGTATTAAGGTGATTGTTGCAGTATTACTTTCAAAATTTTGAATTTTTGCTTTTTAATTTTAACGAACGTTTTATCTATATTTCGGAAATGTTTGATTTATTACTGTAGGGCCAGTACGTTTCATTTATTCAAATAAAACCATTTTAGTATAGTCAGTAAAACGTTTTCTATTTTCTTTCTTTCAACACTTTTAAATTATTCAGCCAGCATACCTTCCCTCAGAACTAAGATATTTCCATGAACTTTTGTTTAAATCAAAGACAAATTCTTTTTTGTGTCTTGTATTGAAAGAATGTAATCTATTCATAATATTGGTATGTTAATTATTATATGGTTAATTATTTCGTCATAAATTATTGTTTAAAAACTTCAATTCAAGAATGTTTTAAAAACACTTTTTCTCATTCAGACTAATTCGTTCTGATACAAAATATTACCAAATCCACGTGTATATTTTAAAAAAAAAAGAATATGTGCAATTTCCTCAATTAGTCTTGTCACCAGATGGTTTTGAACAAATTATGCGATAGCAACAAAAGGTTGTTCTAAACAATTAAAATCGTTACTGGTGCAAATTCATATCACAAATTATTTAATATTCATGCAAAAAAGCTTTTAAAAATAATTTTTAACCATCAGTGAACAGAAGAAAAATGTTTTAATATATATATAATCACCCTATTGTGTCAGGAAATAGTATAGCCGAATTCCACTTTAATGGACTAAATCCTTTCAGTTCTGTCGATCCAAATATTTACTATTTTTTGCTGTTGCCTCAAAACATATATTTTATATCATCACAAGTAATGGATACGTTTTCAGCATGTGTGGACGACTAAATACCATATTGTGTTAAACGTTTCCGCTTTTATTGACCGTCTCACTAGTTAATGTTTCGTTTACTCCTTACGTTCATTCCCTAGAATCTCGTTTTCTTCTCCAATTCAGTGAATATTTCCTCATGTATCTGCATTTCAAAACACTTAGCGAAAATAATCATGACTGTTGCTTTGCCATAAGTATTAAATCAAAATTTTACCAACATTCAATAAGATATCAAATTATAGAACATTTTTTGCCTTTCATTATAATATATTTACCCTTACGAAAGTGACAAACTTCTTTTTCATTAAACCACGTTATACAACCCCACTTCTATCATTTTAATTCAATCTAATTTTCTTCACTGTTAAAACATAGTCAGTTAAAAGAGAATACTGATGATATTAAATTTGTTTTAATTTGCTTTCTGTTTAAAGAGCGAATAAATGAAATTAGGAGCTAGCTTCTTCTTAAAGTTCAATTATAACATGTCTCTTGACGAGAGACAGCTTGTGTTTGAATCTTCTTTTTCCCCCATCCTAGTTGACTGGCAGAATTAGCATTCTATAAGAAAAACTCTTTTTTACTAGTAGCTAGAAGAAAATTGATTTCATTGGGTTAATTAACCAGCTGCCAATTTCCTGTTAGAAACTCCAGTTCAAACAAAAACTTTCCTAATGTATTTATCGCATTATATTTTAATGTAAAATGGAAAAACTAGCTACCGAAACTTTCCGATTGGAAGTATTTTGTTTTAACATTTACTTTCCCTATTAATTAAAGATGAGTTACTGATTCTACTTTCACCAAAGCTCTTACAGAGTAAACTCAGAGCTGCAGCATTTCAGTCATTTGCAGACTGCCATTAACGGGGACATCTAGGAAATTGTATCTTAAAGATATCAACAACCATTTCCTTCTAAAAAAATATGTTTCTTCTTTACTGCAACTTAAAAAAAAGTAATGTTGAAACAAAACATACGTGACGGAAATTAGCGCGCTCTGATGTGTTTCACAAGATGGGAATTTTCATTTCTAGAAATCGATGATCGTTTAAAATGTTTGAATACAAAACACAAAGTAGGAAGAAAATCTCCCAACTCACTTTGCGAAAGTGAGTGAATGATAAGAGCGTTGACAAAATTAGAATGGATGACCAGTGTGCTACGAACGAAGAGACCGTTAATTGAAAGTAATAATAGTAATGTTTATAAATATGTATATATATAACTGAAATGCAAATGAGAAAAAGCATGTTCAAGTATGAACATTGCTTTAAGCAAATGTTTTATAAATACTTCGCTAAATTTTGAAAGAATAATCAATAATTTGTTAACTGATAAAACTTCTGTTGAATATTGTGGTATACTAACTACATGTGGAGCTGGAACGAAATCAATTTTCTTTGTTAACACGCTCTTCTGCCAACGGAATGGTTGTCTGTGATTTATCTTAAAAAATTGCATTTTGCAAGAAAAATCCAAATGTGACAACATCCTCATTGTTTCAGAATTACAAAGCCACGTATTTTATAGTTTTGTTCCATTACGAATAATTCATATTACATTAATTTTATTAACGACACTCATGAAATATTTGTCAGTTTTATCAATAGCTAGAAATGAAACAGAAAAATCGAAATGTTAAGTACATGTCAGAGATAGGGAAAACACTGCTTTATAACTAGCATGCAAATTGGTCTTACAGATTACTTATCGTTGCAAGGAATATCTTCTCAAGGAATAAGCTAAAATGGCTGTTATTATCTTCTGTAAAATCCAGCATTTACAATTCAAACTTACGCTTTGAATGCTCATATCTAGAACTGAAGTATCTTTCCTGTTCAACTTAGTTTATGATTTATGTACGGAGTTTAGAATTGGACATCGACCAAAGGCTTTTGCCTGATACTGTTAACAACTTATAACAGTTGTGTAGTCCATTAAATTCAAACCGTGAAGCCGAACAATATAGTTACTGCTTTGGAGGAAGATATAGTACTTCCTACTCTCGCCGCACTTGTAATGGCATCTAGTGCATATCGTGAACTCAAGACTGCTGAGAATCTCTATTCTAATTTCTGGTGTGTTACTATTGCAAGATCTGAAGCACTAGTGTCTGTCACAATGTTTCAGGCAGAAGAATGCTTAATACTCGAAAACTCGGTGAAATATACTGATTTTACTGGAATAGGAACAAGACGGAAATGATTTTACAAAAAACCCTGTTAATGTGGTTTTGATCATAATTATTTGTTAGCAGAGAAATACTACTTTCATTTATGGACTTTCTGGCTCTACTGGCTCGAGTAGGAAAATGGTCTCTCTGTGAATTGCTGGTTTGTCAATGAACAGACCAACTGTACCATGCTAATATATTACGCTAATATATTACACTAAGATTTTCCATTATTCTGGCCTGTATCCTACTATTGCCGATCATCATACATATTCTATGAGAGTGATTCCAATAATATATGAATGTTTGCTTACATGAATTACTTTTTTGTTAGCTACATCTCGCCAAACGTTAGCCCAAAACGACCTTCGATCTCCAGTGTTAACTTTTTTCGCCCAAAGTTTGGCGTATGATTCTCCATTCATAACTTTCATTACGCAACCGAGGTGACAGCAACGCCCCATATTCACGAGAAATTGCAAAGAATTAATCACCTTCCACGGCAGGTAAGGACAAGAATCTTTTAATCCAACACGGTACCACCTATGGACACCCACTTATGAAATATGGGACTGTATCTGTAGAAATATATGTAACAAGTATCTGTAGAAATATATGTAAGTTGCCGTAATCTGTCGATTAGGGTTTCTCATTAGTTTACATTTAAGAATGCTCTGACGTCAGAACAGCTTAGATTAAAACACATATATCGGTGTCCACTCCTGACAGTCGTTCATAATACGACTATTACTATATATATATAATAATTATTCGTGATATTATAATAAATATATAATAATGTAGTTTGAAATTCAAGGTCTGATGAAAAGAACGAGGCACGCCAATAACACTTTTATTTATTGAAATATTACAGAAATCAGAAGTTGTCCCCGTCAAAGTATTCCCCATTGGCCCTACTACATGTCTCCGTTCTCTTCTTCCATACTCCGAAGCATTTTTAGAAGTCCTCTAGGGAATGATTTTCAGGTGCTCTGTCATATAACTCTTTATGTCGTCCACGTCGTCAAAATGGGTCCCTGTCATGAAACCACGCGTTCCATCGTTGTGATTTGGTTTTAGGACAAAGAACGCTTCACTGATAATGCTGAATGAGAAAGAGCGTTATCGTGATAAACACGTTGCTCTCGATCACACGTTATCTGGTAAGGGTGATAGCACACCTCTTACACAAACAAGAGTAACGTAAATACTATTCACCTGATCCGAATATGCGAGCTGTAATTAGAACCAGAAAAAGTCTAAGCAGGTGCTAAAATGTTTTGATTTGTGAGGGGATATTACGTAAGCCGATGATGCACAGAACCGGCCAGGTCTAGTACCTAATGTCCGACCCCGCCTTCTCGTGGTGCAGGCAGTTAGTACCTTTCAAAAGAGATATTCTCTTTTGGAAGGGAACGGAAGGGGAGGGCTGCCAGTTCAGTATGGCCTACTGATCTGGTCATCTATGGCCACTTTTTTCTTTTTTTCAACCCTGCTGAGGAGTGGTCAACTTCACAGGGTCCTGGTGCTGACCATTTATACCTACTAGACTGGACTTGTTTATGGATTTGAGCTTGATTATGGATCCTGGACTTGCTGCACTGGTGGGCCTCTGTTGAGGGAGAGTCTGCCGCTGTGTTTTCTGTTTGCTTCTGGGTTGCCAGCTCTAAGTGAACAGAGGCATGGGATACCTTATATCAGCTGGTGGATAATCCTAATCAGAGGCCATCGCAGGTACCTGAACCTTACTCAGCTAGTTGGGCATCGTCAAGCCTAAACTGGAGTAATGTGTCTCAGGCAGGCCATATGGTTCTTGAAAAAGTCCACTTGAAAAGGTGGTGCCTGAAGTTCCTACCAGCATCGGTGACTTCAGCCTTTAGCGGAGGAGGAACAGGTCTTTGCCCCATGCCTGCGATCTGGGGGCTGTTTGATATTGTTGGCCCTACCAATCTCAATAAACCTAATTTCTTTAAAAATCCTACTAATCATTTTCTCTCTGCAGGAACGTGGAACGTGAGGACATTACATAGAGATTATTCTCTTGATGTCCTCATGCAGGAATTCCAGCGCTATAACCTAGATATTCTAGGCTTGCAAGAGACCAGATGGACAGGTAAAGGTGAGATACTTAAAAATAACTTTAAAATTCTCTTTACAGGGAGGGAGGATGGAAAGCATCACCAAGGTGTGGGTCTGCTGCTCAGCAGACATGCTAGTGATGCTCTTCTAGGATATGAGTGCATTAATGAAAGGTTTCTTACAGCAAAATTTGAGACAAGCATTAAAGACTTGAATGTTATCTGCTGTTATGCCCCCACTGAGGATTCTGATGAGGATGAGAAGGATAGGTTTTACAGACAACTTCAGGATATTTTGAATTCTGTCAAGAAAGGAGATATTACCCTTGTTCTTGGTGACTTCAATGCCAAAGTTGGTACTGACTCTAATCTTGGGGAGGGGTGATAGGCCCTTTTGGTATTGATAGCTGCAATGGCAATGGGCAACGTCTCCTACAGGTAAGTAAACTCAATGGTTTCAGAATAACTAACACATATTACAAACACCGCGACATACATAAATACACATGGGTTTCACCTGATGGGCTGCATAAGAATATGATTGATTATATATTAATTAACAGCAAATGGGCTAGTTCTGTTAGAAATACCAGGGCATATAGGGGAGCTGAAATTGGATCTGACCATTACCTTATTAAAAGTGTCTTGCAACTTAAACTTAAAAAGTGTTGTGCTAGGGTTAAAAAATTTACCTTTAATACTGAAGCTCTGAAAGACCCAGTTATCGCTAAAGCTTACCATGATAGGTTACTTACTCATTATGACAGTCATGGTTTGCTTAATACTGAAGTTGAGGAAGAATGGGGCCATTTTAAACAGGCTTTTTTGGAAACTAACAGTACTCTTTTAGGGAAAAAGGAGCAGAGGAGGCAGAATTATTTAAGTGATAAGGCACTTGAGCTTATTTCAGAAAGAAGGAACTGCAGGAATGTCCTTAATCAGTACCCTACTAGTCCTAATAGAAAATATTACAGAGAGCTAAATAAACGTGTAAAGGATCAGTTAGCTACTGATAAGAATCTTTGGCTTGATGGGCTTGCTGACAAAGCTGAGGAAGCAGTTAGACAGCACAACAGCAGAGAGCTGTACCAGATAGTTAATGTTTTGTGTGGTAGAAAACGAACAGGTATACAGGGATTGAAGGATAAACAAGGCAAGGTTATAGAAGGTGAGGATTCTGTCATGGCTAGGTGGGCTGAGCATTTCAGTGATGTTCTAAACAATGTGGTTAGTTCTACTCCCATTGTTTGCAATGATGATAGATGCATTGTTGGCTTTAATGTTGGCCCTATAACACAATCTGAAGTTAGTTTGGCTATTTCTAAACTTAAACTTCATAAACCCCCAGGGGTGGATGAAATTACTACGGAAATGCTTAGAGCTGGGAATGTTTCTGTTACCATTTGGATGACTGAAATTTTGAATAACTTTTATGATAAAGGCATGGTTCCTAAAGATTTTACCAGAGCTATTATTATCCCTATTTTCAAAAAAGGTGATCGCAGTTCTTGTGATAACTATAGGGGTATCAGCCTACTCTCCGTTCCAGGTAAAGTTCTTTCCATGATTGTGCTTAATAGAATTAAGAATCTGGTTGACAGGCAATTGCGTGATGAGCAATGTGGATTCAGAAATGGTAGGGGATGTGTAGATCAGATATTTTCACTTAGGCAGATTCTTGAGAAATGTTTAGAGTTTCAGAAACCTTTGGTTGCTAGCTTTGTTGATTTCAAAAAGGCTTTCGACTCTGTTGATTGTCATAATTTGTGGTTGATTGTGAGATCATATGGTATACCAGACAAGTTAGTTAACATAATGAAAGCTCTCTATAATAACACTGAGTCATGTGTGAGAGTTGGTAAGGCTTGTAGCAATTGGTTTAGCATTACTTCTGGTGTTCGACAAGGGTGCATTTTGTCTCCTTTTCTCTTTAGTTTGGTTGTTGATTATGTTATGCGAAATTCACTGCAAGAGAAAGATTTTGGCCTTAAATGGTCTGGAGACACTAAAATTTCTGATTTAGATTATGCTGATGATTTAGCCCTTTTGGCAAATGATGTTGATGAGATGAACTCTTTCATTCGAACTGTTGATGAGACTGGTAGTAGAGTAGGTTTGGTTATAAACAGAGAGAAAACTGATGAAAATTGGTCAGGCAGGTTGTGATTCAGTTAATCTGAATGGTTGCAGTCTTGAGAAAGTGTCACAGTTTAATTACCTTGGGAGCTGTGTAACTGATACTGGTGATGTGCGGCATGAGATTAACAGACGAATAGGTATTGCTGCCGGGACTTTTAAGAATCTATGGAGATTGTGGAGAAATAGGCGTATACACCTAAAGACTAAAATTAGACTGTATAACAGTTTGGTTCTTTCTAGGGTTAGTTATGGTAGTGAAACTTGGACGCTGTGTAAGCAAGATAACAGGAAACTAGATGCTTTTGATTCTAGATGCTTACGCAGTATTTTGGGTATTAGGTGGTTTAACTTTGTAACTAATGATGAGGTTAGGCAAAGGAGTCTGCAACCTCCTTTAAGCAGCATATTGTGCAGAGAGAGACTCCGCTGGTTTGGCCATGTTGCCCGTATGGATAATTATAGATTGGCGAATAGGGTTATGAACAGTGTGCCTAGAGGCCTCAGAAGGAGGGGGAGACCTAGGATGCGGTGGGCAGACAATGTCAAACAGGACCTTGTTAGAATTGGTGTACAGTGGCCGGATGCAGCAGATGTAGCTCAGGACAGATATGCTTGGAGAATTAAACTGCGCGGTCTGGTTGGACCTCCGTAGCCCATGGCTGCTTGAGGATGATGATGATGATGATGATGATACATGAAGTCTCGTTTATTTTTGCCACACCTCTTATCAGTTGAATACTTTTTTTCTATCAAGGCTAGAATACAGTTAATAATATTGTTTAAAATATTCCTCAAGCAGTCAATTTTTACGGAGTCAATAGTCGTATTCTGAACCGACTGATAGAAACCTCTTATTATAATATGCTTATGAGGTGTGAAACCAAAGCAAAATGTCACCACCAACTTCAATGTAGTATATGGAATTCGAACCAGTGTCCCTTTTTCACTGTACCCAAATACTCTTAACTTCTGTGACTTTAGAGTACCGCATAAATTAGTCATGAATATAAAATTTTAATTAAATTATCCCTTTCTGTGTTTTTTAATTGTGAATAAATTAATTAGAACCTAAATCTGTAGTTTAACTCCTATTTCTATTATAACGAAGTAGTTATGTGCTAGTTATTTACGTTTTCAGAAGTTTCGCTAGTAGGATATCGTCAATTAAACTTCGCCAGTATAATTGATTTATTTGTTAACGTATTCCCTAGAGAAAAATGCTTCACAGCATGCTATCTAATCAGTAGAAGAACTGAAAGAAACAAAATCGGATTCAACATTCTTTCTTCTCCAGTGTGTATAGAATTGCTCTTCTCCTTATCTCGGTTGCAACTTCCTCTCACTTAGTAAAGGAACTTCTGGGTGGAGAGAAGTGTCTACTTTGCGGAATGTGGAAGAAGTACGAAACAAAAATGGCAATCCTAAAAACATTGAGCTGGTAGTAAATGACCACTCTGCTCTCGGCGAGAGGAATCGATTTTTCATTTACTTTCTCCTAACTCGTTGTCTCTCTCTTTTCGTGCCACTGAGCTGTGTGACGTCCACGTCTGCCGTGCTACTGGCTTCAGAAGACGCTTGTCTGTTTCTGCAATGGATGCAGCCAAGGAACTAGTATCTTCCGCAGAAGGAACAGAACAGTAGGCAAATGACGTAGAAGGGACAGAGCAGGATGTGGCTCAAATATCATGAAACATAGTAGAATAGTAGTCCCAAAATCTTTTAATGTGGGCTGCACTAGAGTACAAAGAATTTAAGTGCTCTGCATTAAAATATAAAGAATTTAAGTGAGTCTCATGAAAGTACAAAGGATTTAAGAGGGGTTATCTTAAAGTATCAAGACGTTTAATAGAGCTAAATTAAAGTACCAAGGATTTAGGCAAGTTTCATTAAAGTGTCAAACGTTTAAGCGAGCTCCATTAAGGTGTCAAATGTTTAAACTAGCTTCACTAAAGTGCCAAATGGTCAAGCGCGTTTCGTTAAAGTGTTCAACGGTCAAGCTAGTTTTATTAAAGTACCAAACGGTCAATGCATTTCATTAAAGTTCCAAACGTTCAGATGTGTCGTATTAGCTGTAAATGCGATAAGCGTTTAAGTGGGATTAATAAAGTTAAAGACAAACGTTTAAGAGAGTCGTATTAAAGCTTAAACGTTTAAGTGGATCACATTGAAGTCCTAAACGTTTGAGTGGGCCAAATTAAACTGTCAAACGTTTGCGTGGGTCATATTGCAGTATCAAACTTTTTAGTGAATTGCGTTCAAGTGCCAAATTTAAGAGGGTTGTATGAAAGTGCTGAAGTTCGAGTCACATTAGTCAGCCGTTTAAGTGAGTTGCATTAGAATGCAAATATCTGAGTCACATTAAAGTTGCAAAAGTTTGAAGATGACTTGAAAATGGAAAAGTGAATTTACCTAATTATTAAACTAATTCAATAAAATCAAATATGGTAAATGTTCCTCACAAAGTAAGAATAAAAACTTTATGAGATATTCATTGCTTTTAATATTTCGAATAGATTAAAAAAATGAAAAAGACAGTGAATAGTAAACACAGAGAGTAGCCAGTATGACATAGAAGTCAATAAATAAATTTGTAGAAAAACTGAGTTTTTGCCGATTTGGGGGATTCGAACCCATGTCCTTTAAATTCATGTCAGAGTATTCTAATCAGTAACTAGCACTGGATTCCATCATTTATCCATTAATGTGACTTATAAATCATCCCGCACCTGTTCCCGTGGTGCCATCTATGATAGGGGACGGTAACTTCTTCCACCACTGGAAAAGAACTTGACGTCCCCTTTCATAGATGGTACCATGGGCGGCACGCGCGGGATGGTTTATAAGTCACGTAAGTGGATAAATGACCGAAGCCGGTGTGACAGAAGCCACTCTTGAAAGAATATGGAGAGAAATGGTTTCTAGTCCCACACGTCGCTAAAGCTACTTATTGAAAAAGAAAGTTCAATTTAGAAAACTTTAATATACTATGATATATACCAATCTAAGAGCAAATAGTAAAGAATTGTCCAAAGGACATTCTTTTCCTGAGAGACTGAGAGTCTTACAAAATTAGCCAGAAAGTTTCTTGCTGCTCTCGAGTCTGAAGTTATGAATTCTTGCCAGAATGGTTTACTGAGCAAACTACCACTGCCACTTTGTTTAGTTTTATACAATTCATAATTTTAATGTCCCTAGAATGCATCTATTGTTTCTACAAACTAATACACTGAATGGACAATTTATTTTACACACCCCACCCATTAACAAACCTGCCCTAATCTGCCACCATAACGCTGCCAGCCTTGTGGGCGATAAATAAGTCAGACACCTACCTGCTGTATAGAGTATTTGCGACTGTTATGAAGAGTAAACACGGCGACCTGAGCACATTCGATAGTGGGCAGATAGTTAGTACAAGGAAGATGGGATGCTCCATATATGTGACTGTAGAACTTCTGGGATTTCTGCTTCCGACCTTTGTCTGTGTGTACCAGGACTACATCAAAGCTGGCAAAACATGCAGTCACCAAGAAAAATGTAGTCATAACCAGTGTAGGTATTCAACGACTGAAGAGCTACGAAGGTTTCTGCAAAGACCATTCGATGTAGAATAGCATGACTGGGCAATGGCAACCGACGCCCACATGGAATACCCTTGTTAACAGAATGTCACTTGGCTATGAGGTTGCAGTGGGCTAAGGAATATGGCCAATGACCTTGGAAGACTAGAAACGTGTACCTTGTTCCGACGAATCGAGTTTCCAACTACAAGACGCCGATGGGAGGTTGTGCGTGTGGCCATAAAACCACATGACCCCCCCTCCCCACCTCTTGGTCGGTGGAGGTGGTGCAATGTTCGGGGATATATACGTCTAACACCTTGAGGCCCCTTGTATCTATTGATACCATCATCATTGCCAAAGGCTATATTGACGTACTCGCCAAAAATCTACACCCGTTCATGGTTATCCATTTCGCACAGCAGGATTACTTCTTTGAACAAGACAATGTCCCATCACATCACTCCTGCTTGGTGAAGAACAGCTTGTAGGAGTATATCAGTGAGTTGACAGCCCTCGAATGGCCCTCTAACTCTTTGGATTTGAACCTTATTGAGCATCTGAATTTTGTTTAAGTATTCACTGGTAGGATATATAGCTCTGACTATTATCTTTATCATTTTTTTATCTAAGAAGAGCATGGGTTGTCTCAGTCGGTAGCAAAAATAAGGCTCGTTATCAAAGTCCCAAGTTTTGAGTCCCCACCACTCCTGCATTTCATATCCATTGGTAAAAAAATGAAACACTTACAAGCTTAAAAAGACCCCTTTCCGTTGAACTAACCTTGGTCTTTTTTCATATTCGTTCACATTAAAGAATAAGCTGAATGTCTATGACGAAATATTTCGATATTATTCTAACAGCTATTCGGTGGGTCACTTTTCTTTGTCCAGCACTGAGCTATTAGAATAATTTAGCCCACTGTGTGAAAAAGTTCCCTTCAGAAGCAATAAAACCCATCGTGAAAATAAGTGTACTCTAAAAATTCTTAAAATAGATAGAACAATCTTCAAAACAAATGTACTCTAAAATTCTTAAAATACGTAGAAAAAATCTGCAATTTTTATTCATTCTAAAATTCTTAAAATATGTAGAGTCCTCTTCAAAACAAATATATTCAAAAAATCTTAAATTATGCAGAAAATATTCGAAACAAATGTGCTATAAAATTATTAAAATACGTAGAACAGTCTTCAACAGCAATTCATTCCAAAATTCTTAAAATATGTAAAACCATCTTCAAAATAAATGTGTTCTAAAATTCCTAAAATATTCAGAAAATATTCAAAACAAATGTACTCTAAAATTTTTGAAATATGTAGAATCATCTTCAAAAAAAAATGTACTCTAAAAGTCTTAAAATATTCAGAAAAATATTCAAAGCAATGTACTCTAAAATATTCAGAAAAATATTCGAAACAAATGTGCTATAAAATTATTAAAATACGTAGAACAGTCTTCAATAGAAATTCATTCCAAAAATTTTAAAATATGCAGAACCATCTTCAAAACAAATGTGTTCTAAAATTCAGAAAATATTAAAAAAAATGTACTCTAAAATTTTTGAAATATGTAGAACCATCTTCAAAACAAAAGTACTCTAAAATTCGTAAAATATGTAGAACAGTCTTCAAAACAAAAGTACTCTAAAATTCGTAAAATATGTAGAACAGTCTTAAAAACAAATCTTTTCTAAAAATTCTTAAAATGTGTAGAAAATCTTCGAAACAAGTGGGCTCTAAAATTCTTAAAATATGCAGGTTCTGAGAAATTTTGAGATTAAAAATTGAAATATACAAAATACAAAGTTAATCCGTTTAGCTTCTAACGAAACCACAGGACTAGAATAAAATACTAGACTAACTCAAACGCGTTACTAGAATAATTTATCTTACCCATGCAACTGTTCATGGAATTAACTATAGCGAGTATTTTTTTTTTCTTATAAAAGCACAATTTTCGAAGGAGGTTTTTTTGTCCATATGCAAATATACCAGTGTTTGTGCTAATAAAACATGTACTGTGTGCTATATAAATATATGTGAATGCAAAGTAGTGCATTCAGAATTGACAGGAGTATACGTTCGAGAGGTTTTAATCGTGCTAAAACCGACATTTGGAGCCTAGAAAAAAAATCGAAATGAATGCATGTTCATCCCGACTGTAAAGCCCAAATGTAAACAGAGAGCAAATCAAAGTCAGAGATCTGATTCCTATTCTCCGAAGGAGGAAAGAAAGCGAAAGTTCAATACTTTAGCATCAGTTGTGGCTCGAACAAACAATGAGTGAGAAAGCAAAAACGTGACGGTTACAGAAGCCGAAAGCCTGTCGGGAGAATCCGTGGACCATGGTCCTTGGCCCGCCCTTCGCATCACAGTCTATTCATCACTCGGACAGCGGCCATCCCTACGGACACATTACGGCAGAGTAGGGTCCTAGGTCTTAAAGGCTCTCTTCTGTTGATAGAAGAAGTGGTGTTCTGGATTGGGGTTTATGGGAGAGTGTTCAGTACTCTCTAAAGAGATTTCAAATGCGGCTCTCAATTTCTTCGTTCTTTCGTCCAGTTGTCTGTTTCTTTCTTCATTGCTTATCGGGAAATTCTTTTCGTGTTCGGTTTGCTAGCAAGTGTATGAGTTGCCACCACATGCATCGGCTTCGGTTTATCTATCTGTCTACCTACGCTCTAACACGCATCAGGTTCACGGGGAAATATTTTCTTCTTTTCACGCTTATGCATTAGCTTTGACGTTATCTTTTTAGTCTTCTTTACCCTTTGTTTCTTTAGTGTATCTCTGTATCTGTTTAAAACCTTTATTTTTATCATTTCTCGGAGCCATGTCTGTAAAATCCTTTCTTAGACTTTTAGGTTTCCAATCTGTCTTTGTCTTAGCAAGCTTCACATTTCTGTTTTTTTTTCTCCTACAACTTCTATTTTTTTTCTCTTCTTTCAATCGTTTTTGTTATCAGGAACTTCAGCCCTTTCATTTTCTAGATCGTTGTTACACTTTTTTCCCTTTATCCTTTCATCTTATGAGCTTTTGTCCTCTGAATATTTTTAAAGTGCAATTACGTTTCTTGCTACCATAAAGCTACTCTTTTTTAATTTGAGGTATAGCGATAACGTAAGTTTTACGTATAATATAATCCCATGGCATTCTTTCTTTTCATGTTCCCCCAAGAATTTGTTCAATATCGGACGTCTATTTAACGTTTTTGATCAACTTTGTTTTAGCAATTTCCATTATAAGTTCAGCTGTGTCGTAAAGCTTCGGATAGCTTTGACTATTTCTAATATTCAGTAGCGATTTCATTACAAAGACTGCTGAAACATCTTCTATAACAGTGGTTCACATAATTGGACGCGGGCCAGAATCGACATTTAATAGAAGTAGTAGACCATACTCTTCTTATTATATACTCTTGTAATTGTTCGTCTATAGACTAGGTATATAAGCTCTTATATCTAAAATATCCTAAACGGCGAAAAAAGCTAATATTGCACTGCCGTAATAAAGCATTTTCGCTTTAATTTTTTTTTACAGTTTCAAAGAGATATTTGAACGGGAAAAATATAACTTTCACTGTGAAATTTCAAAGTAAGTTTTGCATAGGAAATTTGAAATATTTTTTCCTATTCCACTCATTAAAATTATTTTTCACCGAATGAAATCCTGCGAATTATTGGTTGGGCAATTTTACACAGAATAAAATGCCTCTTCTAAGAGACGCTGAAACTTCTGGCCGGCTGTGTTGTGCAGGTCGGATTTATAATGAATCCCGGACTGTTTGTTTTTGTTATTCTATTTGTTATTTTCTTGAATATGGGATACCTTTTACAGCAATGTCCTGACAGCTCCTGACTGTCTATAAAAGAATAATTTAAGCACTCCTGCTAAGTAGAGGGACAGACTCGTAATCTGATGTTCCCAGGTTCGAGTGTGAATTATGTCTGAGCTGAAAATTTTCTCCACTAACCCACATTCTACCCTTGATGAGAAATAGGACACCGTTGCACTTAGAAAGGCCGCCATCCGTCTTATGGAACGTTAAGAGGCAAGTTAAAGAACTCGCTGATTGGCTTTGACGGGAGGCTTCCATCTATCTCCTAAGTGTTATTCAATGGGTCCCCCTTCTCTATCTTCTATGAACCTTTGTTTCACCTCAGAAGCGAAACAATATAATTCAGCTATCTAAAAAGAATAATATAGGCGTCTCTACTGTCTAAATAATAATAATATCTAAATATAGGCTCTCCCGCTCTTTGCGAAAATGTAATGTAGATGCTCCTACTGACTACGAAAGCGTAATATAGGTATCCCCTATCTTGAGCTGCCAAGGATAGAAAAATATAGGAATAAAATCAGTATGTAATTTTTTTTTGGTTTTATCATAATCCAAGTAGCGGGAGCTAAATTTCAGACATATGCGAAAACTGGCGAAATTGAAGAACGGATGAAATTGTTAACAAATAATGTAGAAAATTTTCATCGAAATATATATAATTCAAAAATATATAGCAATAGTCCCTTTTTTGTTTCGCTAAAATTAGTTGCATCAATATCAATTAAAATGTAGTGCGTAGCTCAAGAGTGTAGAAGATGATAGAATAGATAGGAAAAGCTAATCACAATGACTTTACTTGCTAAATTCTACATATTTAAGTTATGCGCTCAAGATAATACGAAAGCACAATGATGAGAAAAAAGTACCAGAATGCATTTTACTTTAGATGTAAACACAAAATTAAGTAAATCGATTTTAATAAAGGACTTTTCAAGAAACGAAATAGTCATCTTTGTTTATTAAGGAAATATACGATATCTATGCAAAGTCAACTCACAATCATTTATGATCCCGAACCTCTAAACACCTAATCCCATTCATCAAATTTCTACACTCGTACAAAGCGTGTCAAATCAAAAACAATTCCAAATAATAAAAGAACCGTATATTACTTTTAGAATAATCAAAAGTCTAATTTCTGAGTCTGATGAAATTTCAAAAGTTGAAACGAAAGGATTAGTCAATTTTATGTTTACACCTAAAATCAAATTGTATTCTGGAGCTTTTCTCTTCTAAATATAACACTTTCTCTCTATTGGCACGATTTAATTATATTGGCCGACAATCCACTCCAAAATTATAATTTTGAGTGCGAAAAACTATTTTGCTAACGTTACATTGGGAAGTTATTCAAGAATTTGCGGTTAGACGCTTTTAATAAAACGTGTTTTTAATTAACAAGTGTTTCTAAATTCTACTAAAAACATTATATCCAAATAAAACACAAATAAAAGCCTCCACTCTGATACTATGAATTTAAACCAAGTATAAATAGAAAAAAAAACTATACAAATTAGAACTAAATTTTCCCTTGTTAGTCATGCCTTTCATGTTAAATACTTGCTGTTAGTAAGTAAAATCATTGTGATTCACTTTTGCTATTTATTATATCATTTTCTTCCCTATTCACCTAAGCACTACACTTTATCTTATACTGATGCAATCAAACTGCTAACATATTGTATCGGAATATTTTTGTCTGATACTTCATGCCTAATGACCGGTTAAGTTAGGTGTTCCCCCATCCATAAAACGTTTAAAAAACTGATCTGCAGTAAATTATTATTGCGTTTTCTTTTCTCCTTTCCTGAAACTTTCCCGAGCTTGGAAGTTATTACTGTGCTGTATATAGGGAAGTGGTATAAGCTTAATCTATCATCGGAGACAAAGTTTCGTGTACAGTATATTCATATTGAAAGTAAAACTAAAATATAATTGAAATAAATATAATTCACCACTTAGTGCATCACATTAAAGAGACCTTACACAGGTTTATCCAGTGATTTCCTTACGAATTGAAATCAGGAACACGGAGTCAATTTGAGGATGTTTGAACAATTCCAAGGAGATAAAACACTGAGGAAAAATGATCATGATAATATTGCGTGTACCTACGATAGTTTATCACCATGGTATGGGGTTAGAAGAGATTTCAAGAATACATTGGTGTCATTTCAATTATTAACAATTCGTTCGCTTCAATTGCAATATTTTATTTTACTATTTTTAACATACAACAAATGAAATTTTGGGAAATCTTTTTCTTAGGGATCAATAAAGAAAGGAAACAACCACAAGGTATAAAGTCATTTTTGTTTCTTCATTAATAATTTCAGTCTACATTGTTAATTTTCTTTATTATTTTATTTTCTATTTCTTAACAACCAGTTCAAGGATCAGCAATTTTTTAACAATTAATTTGTTAAAAATATAGATCGAAACATTTAATTAAAAATCGACCGATGCAATCCGGCTGGATGAGACTTAGGGTTACATCGTTCCTGAGAGAGAATGCATGAATTAATTGGGTGCACCAATGAATTGCAAATACAAGTATTCTTATGACGGACTAGGACTCATAGAAATTACGAAAATATATATTATTGAATACAATATATTCAAAAAGTGCTTTGATTTTACCCGAACTAATAATTTTAAATTTCGTAAACAATCGGAATCGGAAGTTTTACTTTTATTATGAAATATGCAACAACTTTTAACATTTTAACATTTAGCTTTTAACATTAACGCCCCCCCCCCCCCCCCGCCCACACACACACACACACACACCTTCCCCTTGAGAACGGAAAATACGATGAAAAAATAATAAACGTAGATATATGTATATAATCTGTTTTGTTCAAGAACTTTGATTATGAAAATTGAAACAGAGGGGAAAATTTATCAGATAAATGTTTTGGAAACTCTCACAAAAATTATTTTCTGTAATCAACTGGTGTTTTTGAATTTTTACGGAAATTTTCAAAAATAAAATTCATTACTATGGACTCGACTATTATAATTTTCAGTCGAAAACGTGTTAAAATATTTTCTACAAAAATAATAAAAATATATTTTAATTTATCCTTCTCTCTTCTAAATATAACACTTTCTCTCTATTGGCACGATTTAATTATATTGGCCGACAATCCACTCCAAAATTCTAATTTTGAGTGCGAAAAACTATTTTGGCTAACGTTACATTGGGAAGTTATTCAAGAATTTGCGGTTAGACGCTTTTAATAAAATGAGTTTTTAATTAACAAGTGTTTCTAAATTCTACTAAAAACATTATATCCAAATAAAACACAAATAAAAGCCTCCACTCTGATACTATGAATTTAAACCAAGTATAAATAGAAAAAAAACTATACAAATTAGAACTAAATTTTCCCTTGTTAGTCATGCCTTTCATGTTAAATACTTGCTGTTAATAAAACGTCAAATTTAGAACAAGATAGTCAATTATTTTCTTCTTAGTTTTTTATGTTTAGATAAAGAATCATTATTGCCTCATTAAACTGCAAATTAAAGAAAATGAAAGTAACAATGATACACGTAAAAAAATGGTTAAACTGCTAAACACTTCGCTGTTCCTTCAAATGCATAATTCTCATGCTGGAATTCTTTTACATTCTAAAGCATAGGGACATAAAAAATGCAAATTACTTTCACTTTGCTATTGTTTTTTCCTGTCACTGTTTTTAACCTTAATTAAAAACAGATGCGCGAAACGAGAAATTGTTGCTCCTTGTCTAATTAAAAGTGTAGGCAACGATAATTACAGAAACTTTGATTTAAAGAAACACAATTACAAACTTTGTTATTGCGAGAGAAATAAAAACTAGTTGTTTTAGTTTCCATGGTATGTAAATTGATGTCGAAATATTTCTTTCTGTAATTCAACATTGCAATGTATTTCTTACAAACATATTATTTAATTCTATTATTTTAAAAAAGATTAATTCCTTAGAATCTCTTAAACTGCAGTTTATTACGATGCTTTCGCATTGTTAATAATGCGGCTTTTTTGTGTAGTTCTTTAAGCATATTACAACATCTGTAATTGAAGTTTTCCCCACATTCATCTGTGCATTCAAAGACCGCTTGTAACACCGAATTTGGAATGACCTAGCCATTAAAAATCGTTTTTTTTTTCGCCATAAGACAGTAACTCTGAACAGTCTCGTCTGAAAGAACAGGCATAATGTGTTTTCTTCACCTTAACCCCTTTAATAAATAATAATAAATACCCCCTCAAGCAGCTGCTTGCCACAGAGGTCTGACAGGAACCTGTTAGTTTATATGCCGTAGTAGAAGGTCTTTGAGGATGGCAGGACCTCAGAAGAAAAAAACACGAACGTCCATGCCTTATCCGGGGCTCAAACCCAGGTCCCTTAGATCAGTAGCCAAGTGCGCTAACCACTCGGCTACGGGACGGCTTTAATCCCCTTTAGACCCGAATTTTTGTTTAGGGAAGAAAATGTTTCCATTTTAATGTGCTTTATTTATGACCAAAGTAAAAAGAACAAAAAAAATACACATCATTTCGTTGAAATTCAGCATACACATTATAATGTAAAATTCTGTTCCAAAAGTTGAAAAATTCTGAAATTTCAAAAGGCAGTAAAAAGGAACATACAAGAAAAGAATTATAATTTTAATGCTCATTGTCATGATAAACGCATCAGATGAATGAGAACCTGAGAAACCTGAGAAATGCAACGAAAGAGTTCCTGTGAAATGTAGCAACAGTGTCAGGTAATATCACGATAGTTGTAAAACAGCTATCGTGATATTTAGGTATCTAAGTCAGCAAATTAGTGATCTTAAAATACCTCGAATTAAGAATAATACTCCCCGGAAAACAAAATGCTTGCTCTTTGTGATAGTGTTTCTCTATTCGCTCCTTATTTTAATCTTAAATTTTAAGCTAGTGTCTTTCCATGACCCAACTTAAAACTTAACCAGCTAGTTATTTTATATAGTTTATCATCAAACTTAAACAGCTAGTAATTTTTATATAGTTTATCATCAAACTTAAACAGCTAGTTATTTTTATATAGTTTATCATCAAACTTAAACAGCTAGTTATTTTAGACGGTAGAAGTCGATGAAAACCTACACATCAGGCTTAATAAGCTTTGAGCCTCGAAAAATGCATAACTTATGACTTATGAACTTCTTAGTAGCTGTAGAAGATTTAATAAATAAAGAGATGACAACCTATGAAACAATGAAATGCAATACGTCAGATTCGACTAAGAATAGGTAAATCACTTGATGCCAACGATTACAAAAAGAAATGGAGTAAATAGAAAACTTTACTTTCAGACTTTTACTACCAAACTCTGATCAAAACGTTAAATCATATCATAACTAAGTTTAAGACAAACTCTCTAAATATATATATACAGGGTGGCTATAATTATAGTTGCGCTACTTGGGGATCACTGCAGACTGAACTAATATTGCATGGATAATATATTTCGTAAAGTAGATGTATCCGGGAATAAAGAAAATAATTTCCCTAAAAATTTCAAAAAGAGTCCAAAATAGGTCACTGGAGATATATTGTGGCAGATAACAAGACCCAAAAATATGTTGTAAACAGGTTGACAGGTTGTGTTGCAGCTCTTGTGAGGGTTCCACTAACTGTATGATGTCATTGGAAAACCGTGCTAATATTTGGAATCTGCTGCGTCAAGTTAACCAGCAGGAATATTAAAATTGTGTACTTGAAAACTGTTAACACAGTCCTTAAATAACATCATAATCAAAATCTAGGATACAGATCGCATGATTAAGTAGGCAACCCAATAGTGTGTTGAGCGGTACTTTTGTACATACAAGAGGCCAAAAGGACAAGCAACGAGAACTTCAAGGGCTGAGTAGGTTGGGCGAAGAGCATTCACTGTACAGCTGTTAGAAGACATGATAGTCGCCCATTCAAAGTCATACAGGTGCACGTTCTTTAAAGTGCACAGGATACCACTCTCCTGACACGAAGTAAACACTTAACTCAGAGAAGGCGGCCTTTTCAAGCCCATCGGTGTCCCCCTTTCTGACCGAGGACAGGAGGTGGGGAGAGATGTTATAGAAGAAGAATATCAACGCTAGCACAGTTGGGACCCGAATTTGTGATTACAAGTGCAGAATACTAGCCTAGAGAGCTATCGGCTGAGCAGACCCATATCCTACCCAGTGATGTAACCGTCATCTATCACATGGTTTGAGGATGGATGTTTCTGGCAATTGGTCGTTTGATGGAGGTGGTACTCTGTGATAGCACACTGTTTTGCATGAAGGTATATCTGTCCCTATACTGATACTTATATGGAAGACACGAAATTAACGACCACCGCTTGTGTCATATTATATGAACATATTTATCGATCGTTTGATAGAAATGTCTCATTTAAAGAAGACCATTTGTGAACTGTTACGTGAAGTTCCAAGTGCAATGACCTTTATATAATACAGCGGTTGAATAAGAGTTGCATATGGCTGGGTTTTGTACCTCATTAGATAGTTAGAAATCCCTGCATCCTATAAAAGAGCTTTGACCTTTTCATTCTATAGAATGTTCTATAGTCAATTGATGTCGACTTCCAAGAGTACGACAGTTTACAATGAAAAATCAAGAGAATTATTAATATTTCGATAGCGAAACGTCCCTCGTAAGTAAAGACCGTTATGGAGTTATTAAAATCGAATCGAAGTAGTAGAGATGACAATGTGTAAACGTCATGGAGTAGAGCAAGAGGGGCAGTCTCTCCATTCCTCGCGTAAAAATTAATCGGGAAATTAATTTATTTTGAATAACACAGGTATACACCACAAGTTAAAGTCGTTTTTAGTTAACGAAATATAATTTGATTTTTCTTTATATTTTATTCTGTTTTCTGAAGCATATCGTTTAAATTAATTTAAAACATTTTTACATGTATTTTCAATAATAAATTTCCCTTTTTTTTGCTTTGTCTTTTTGGTATAGTGTATGAATGACTGCTGTTTTCACAACTTCTTTAATTAATGAATTGCTCGAGAATTATCACATCATAAATTTGGGGATAAACTCTAGTTTTGAATATGCCACAAAAATATTGATGAAATACCACAAAAAAGTATTTTTTAGAGGGCGTAATCATTTTTACTGAGCATCGTGAATTACCATTCCATCAAAAGAAAGGAAAGCCACTCTCTCAGGAAAAGTTAAGAATCAAGGTGGCGTCATAAATATTAGGTATGCATTTTATATTTTATTCACTACATTTAGAGTCCTCCATTTCTTCTACTCTTACACAAACTTGACGTTTTTTGGTACATGCTACTAAGATTGCCTACCCGAATTATCACTGAAGATTTATTCCATTTACAGACTTACTGTACCATGTTCCATATTAGGAGGAATAAACATTAAATACTTACACTCCGTTTCATATATAGAACGGAGTGGTAAGTCTCCCTCAAAGAGTTTCTTGTCCAATTGTGACTAATTGCACGCAACGGTGAAAGCCAAAGAAAACAAAATGCGATGCCTGAAAATGTATCAATCCTGAACTTCCTCTATGTGCGTCGCATTAACCCTTCACATAAAGGGACTAGGAACCTGAAAATTCGGCAGAAGATTAAAAGTACCATGAAGTTGTGCATGCAAAACATTAAGTCGATAGTTTCAATAGTTAAATATATATATATTTTTTGGATAAGCCGCATTTTTTTTCTCCGTTATCCATTCGTAGGTTCTTTATTCATAATTTCTAATTGCAAAAACCATCAACCGTTCCCAGATCTCTCACATTGCCAAATACATTATTATATTAAGTTTCCCGTTGCACGTAGGAACCTGATTTTTTCATTCAATATGGGGAAGATAGGATGAACCAGCTTACAAAATGTGGGACCATTAGGTCAGATATATGAAGTCAAATATTTGATCTAACGGCTCCCCATTCCTGCAATTGCAGAGGACCAAAATTTGTAGAAAGTGAAATAAAACTTAACGATAATTTGAGAAGAAACGTAGCAACTGCCTGAGAGCGCGCATTTACGTCCGTGAACAACGACCTGATCAACAGCGGGTAATTCTTCTAGGCGCTAAAATACCTCTGCAAAAGAAATTATGCTTCATTGTGCACTTTAAAATATCACGGAATAAAAAATAGCATTTATAATTGCTCATTTCCATAAACTATACTTAAACAATAATGTACTTTAGAAAAATGACTTATTTCTCGCATAAGATGTAGAACTATTTCCTGCGGCGGAATTATCTCTGCGAGTTATTCTTGCTAGAACTCATGTGGGTGTGGCAAGTTTTCATTGGTTACTGCCTTCTTTGACTTTCATATTTCGCCGCTCTTTTCTTTATCAGAAACCGAGTGTAAATGCATTAAAAAGTTTTTTCATAGATATTCTCTGCGTAAATGGGGATACGTCTTATATGCTGTAAAATGCGACACATTTTATTGCAAAAACATAAAATATAGTTGTTGAAAAAAAAATTTATAAAATCCGAACTATAAAATTATTTTTTGCCGTGTTATCCACAATATTGTATATACTATTGTGTAATCATTTTTCATTGCATGAAACCTCAAATAAAAATAACGGTTTTTGGAAGTGGGGTGAGGTTGACATAGGTAGATTGCAAAAATCTTCTCTGTATATATGTATATAATATTACTGAAAAGCTTTTTCAAGTTTCAGATATATGAAAAATATGCACATGAATCTGACGATGAAAACTGCCAAGAAAATAGTGCCATAGGTTTATACTTACATTAAGTTAAAAGCAGGACATGCTTTAGATGCCCCCCCCCCCCGCCTCCTCTTGCTTCGGAGAATGGTAGTAAGGGTAATGGAGGCAAAAAATTATTATACTTACGTATATTTCATGCATTTTTCAAAGCCTATAAAACGGAGAGGAAAATGTTATACTACAATGGAAATCTACTCTCTTGGCCATCTCCATCCCCCTTGATTTTTTTCCAGCTTGTTCAGTTACTCCCCCCAAACTTCCCCCCTCCCCAACACTTTTTCAATTTTTTTCAGATCCTGGCCTGTTAAAAAGCATATACACCCGATTTTTTACTCTGCCGACAAAATAATACAAAAAAAGGCAGTTTTCTTTCAAATATGGTGGTTCCCTTTCAAAAGAAGAACACCGATATTTTCCCCCGCGAAAGCACTTTAGTGATTTGAAAGTTTCTGCATGGATTATCTACTACTTTTAACTTCTTCACACAATGGACATACTTTAAAAAGAATGCGTGTATCTGTCACAAGCATGAATGTTGTTTGCGAATTAGCCGGGAACCAAAAAACAACAACCTATGAATCATACATACATACTGACGAATGAAAACCATTCACGCACAAGAACGTTCTGAACTAAAGGAACCGTGAAGGAGTATTTGTGTGCAGCGAAAGATGCGTGGCTAAGTTCTGCCACGCGAACAAGAAGAAAACACGCAGGCGCACAAAGAGGCTGGTGGCAGCTTTCTATTGTTTTCAACACAGATAAATGTATACCTTGTCTTTAATCCGACGTGTGTACGTCAGGTAAAGAATTTTCTGGTCGAATTGATGGATTGTGTGCCTCGGAGATTTACACACATGGTGCTGAGAGCTTCGGGATAAATGAAGAGAGCGATGAAGGATTGCCACAGATAAAGAATGGAAAGCGGGTCTGAAGGAGAAAGATTACTCCAGCAACTGCAATCCTGTTTTCATAAGATGTTGAAAATAAAAAAAAAAATACAATATTGAGAAAAAAATCGATCTGTCTCAGTGAGATATCACGAGAGTTTAACGGATATTCAAGAACGTGTTGGATAAAATTTGTTTTATCTTCTGGGTAGGTGCTTTAAGATTTTTTTTAACTTTCGAAGCAGAGGAGGTAAGACAAGTAACACTTGCCGTTTTTACTGCAAGTCACGAATTAAGTCTAGGCTGGAATCAATATTGATTAATGCGAATTCCCCCTCCAAGTTGTGCCTTCAATAAATCGTAGTAATCCTCGTTAAACTGTAGAGAAATTTTAGTTTTTTGCCAGTTTTTTTAAACGAAGTGCGAGTGCATTTCTATGTTATTTATGTAAAACCTACACATGAAGCAGAAGAATTGAAGAACAAAAATAGTTGTTCTTCAATTAAATATTAATTTATGTAATAAAAATAATCGCTAGATCCTACCTGGTCTAGTGGTTAGCGTACCTGACTACTAAGACCAGCGGGCCGTGTCCTTGTTGGGTTGTATTACCTCTGATACTTTTTTGTACACCATGGGCTAAATGGCCAGGTTACATGCACCCCGAAGGCTCAGAGTAGGTTGGGAACCCACTGGAACAGCTGTTGGGAGACAGTTGGTAGCTTCCCGTCAAGGCCATCCAGCGTGTTCTTTAACTTGCACAACGTATGGCTCTCCCGTACAGGACTTAACGTCTCATCCGACTGACGGCGGCTTATTCCAAGCGGTGTATTATTATTATATTATTATATATATATTATATTAATATATATAGTATATATTATTATATTATTCTTATTCGGTGTCCCTTACTGACCGAGGAATTTTGCGGAGATAAATCTCAACGCTGACCCATCCAGCTGGGACTCGAACCTGGGAACTACAGATTAGGAGCCTGGCGCGCTACCGACTGAGCCACCATGTCCTTGTGTAAGTGTTTGTATGCTGTATGAAAAATTAAGACAAGCCTAATATACCTTCTAGGTTATCTCCGTTCTTTGTGTAGGGAAGTTCCTTCTTCCTTTAGAAAAATTGAAAATGTTCTTTAGTATAGAAGTAGGTAGCGCGTAAAGATCTAATCTGCAGTTTCCAGATTCTAGTCCGAACTGTACCAGTGTTGAGATTTATCTCCGCTACCACGCTCTTTGTCAGAAAGGGGACACCGATGGGCTTGGAAAATCGTTGCCCATCGGATGAGACATAAAGCCGTGGTTCCGTGTGTAGGAGAGTGTCTCCTAACAGCTGTGCAGTGGATCCCTTCCCCCAGATTTCTCTAAACGCTTGGGTGCCCTTGTACCTGGTTATTTAGTCCCTTGTGTGGCAAGAGTTTAGCTCAGAAGTAAAACGACTCAACCAAAAATCCTAAGTATAGACTCATTAATTAGATAAGTATCATCGCATTAATTAGTAATTTGGTAAGTATTCACCAGATACCTTCATCTGGTGACTACGTATCTATCTAGGTGCATGGTCTTTATTATTTACAATAGTTTTCAAGTCTTTTTTCTATTATTTTATTATTTTTATTATTTGCATGATATTGTACAACAAAAGAGCTTGCTCCAAACTTGCTCTATCTAATGGCATATTTGATCTAACGGCACACACCAATTCCCATCGTGCTAGATAATCGAGAGTTTATTATACGAGTTCTACAATTATAAAACTTTTTCTCTATCACTCTCACTCTGGATGTAGAATCTAAAACCTTTTTTCTTGGTTTTAGAGAGAGGCTTTATAATCTTCGTCGAAGTTTTTTTCTACTTCCAGAAGAAGTCTTTACTGCAAAAAAAAAATGGCGTTAGTCCTGTTCAAACAAAAGCGCCGTTGAAATGCGAAAATGTTTTCAATTCTGCCAGTAAAGGCTTAGTCGTTGAAATAAATTAATCTAGGAAAGAATAGAATAATAAAGGGAACTTTAAAAAAGTAAAATACATAAAAAGTTTCTTGTTGAAATTGTTCCTTAAAAGAACTCTTAAATATTTTTCTTCAGTACTTAAATGCTTCGACTACCAATTTTTTTTCTGTTCCTAAATAAAAAAATAGATAATATATCAGGGGATTTATTCTTCTACAGGGTGAATTATTAATCCTTGGAGTATTATGCTTAACTAGTAATCTGCCACTGATTTTTTATTTTTTTATCAGGATATAGTTACCTAGCTGATAATATTTTAGTTTAAATATAAAATCTTTTCTGTTCCATATAGTTTTCAAATTGGAGACTCTTTGGCGTCTTACGAGTTTACAAAATGAAATTTCTAGACACATTTTCCGAGAATGAAAGTATAAAAAGAATACTTATGAAATCACCGAAAAACGCTACATTTATTATGTGCTGAACAATAGACATGAGTAACTGGAAAATTCAAAACTGAATTTGTTGCGCAAAATTCAGAATTTTGGAAAAACTCTAGTTCCTTTGAATATTCTTTAAAATGATGCGGTGCTTTTTACTTCAAATCGTTGCACCTGCAAAATTGGAGTTGATTTTGAAACATTTTAAAATAATACACTTTAAATATGTTTATTTTCAGAATATTCACAAGAAAACTGATATCTTAAATCCTCCTCAATCGCTCCTTTATGATTCGAAGAAAGTTATTCGAAGAAATTTATTTTTGAGAAAATAACCTACACAAAGGAAAAATAACTTTGAAGAATTAAGTAGCTTGTCCTGATTTCTCACACAAACACACATACAGGGATATTTACCGCTGGTGTTAGTACACAGGTGCATTAACTACTACACCAGGTAGGATTCTTGGGGACATTAACTATAATAGTTTATATGGTCAATCTCCAAATCGACAAGTTTTAAACACACTTATCAAGTCAGTATTTTGATTTTTTTTCTATTATTTATGTTAAAGCTTTAAAGACGTTTATTGCAGTTATTAAAAATCAGAACTCAAAAAGTGCCAAATATTATGAACTGTCAATAAGTGCCAAATGTTATGAATACGTCAATTTTTAGCACCTACGTTGGAACTTATATTTTATGACCCTGTTTGTTGTTATAACTAAATAATGTAGAATATGTTTCACATTATTATTCAAAACTCCTCTCTAAGATTAATTATTTCTTGTTCCCAGGAACAACAGAAAATAGTCTTTAAAAGAGAGGGCCTCGGTAATGGGCTCAAGTAGTTTTGAGGAGAGTGCTTGGTTTTTTTTTTTTTTCAATTGTTCCTTCGGTATCAAATATTTGTAGCGCTCACAGATGGTGAGAATGAGAAATAGTTAGCCACTTTGTTCACTTACTTTTAGCCAGGATTAGTAATATTCAGCCGGCTGTGCTCTCACTATTAACCAGGATTCTTACTATTAGACAGGACTACCTAGACTGCTTGGTTTTTGCTCTCGCTTGCCACTCGAGATAGCAATTCATTAAGGATAGACAGCTTCACCAGGTGCTTTGCGTTTAACCACTGCTCAAAAAAATTTTTTGGCAAAAAATTCATTTTGATTTTGATAAATTAGAAGGAAAAATTAATACTTTTGACTAACATTATAAGAAATACGCGTTATTGCGGGATGCGTCAGCGGAGGTTTTCTTTAGTTAAATATATTTCCTGTACGCTGCATTGAGTATAATTCCTCAGTATTGTGTGTTATATTTTAAGAATGAATACTAAAGCGCAGATATCGAGGGTAAGAAGTTAAAAAAAATTGGTTCCAGAAAAATTAATCAAGGACACATCGCATGAGAAATTGAAAAATTGGGAAAATTCTTAAGTTATATTTTTTGTTTAGTTCAGAAAGATAAATGGCATCTGCTCACTGTTTATTCCCGGAAAATTATATGTGGCTGGGGTAGCTTAGTCAGTAGCTTACCAGGCTCGGAATCTGCAGTTCTCTGGTTCGAGTCCCAGCTGGGCCAGAGTTAAGATCCATTTCCCCAAACTCCACGCCCTCTCAGTAGGGGACACCGATGGATTTGGAAAGGCTGCCTTCCATTGGATGGAACATAAAGACGTGGTCCAGTGTGCGGGTGAGCCATACTTTGTGCACCTTAAAGAAGAGACTGGATGGCCTTGACTGGAGGCTACCATCTGTCTCCTAACAGTTGTCTACTGTGTCTCCTCCTTCCAGCCTTCTCTGAGCCCTCATGGTCCATGTGATCTGGCCATTTAGCCCATTATATGTAAAAAAAGTGCCGATTAGAGGTAACCCAACCCGGACAGTTATTATAGTATTTTATCCAGAGGTATTGATAACAACTAGAACACAATTTACCAAATGCAACTATTATAGTTATTTATATGTATGATTTAAGAATTATTCAGAAACAAGCTGAAAACATTGTTCTCGTCCGATCACCGTAGTGAAGCAGCTTTGGGCGCGGTCAGTACCTGGGAGGGCGGCCACCTGGGAACACCGCGTGAAGTTGACAAAAAATCTGCTGAGGACCCGCCATCCTTACAGATCTCTCTACTATGGCATATTAAACTGACAGGCTCCTATCAGACCTCTGTGGCAAGCAGCTGCTTGAGGAGGTAATTATTTTATTATTTTATTATTTATTATTTAAATCGTATAAAATTAATACGCTTAATCAATTAAAAAAATAAATATAAAAATGAAAAAAATCATGACTCAGGATATTTTTGTCGATTAGAAAGAAGAACACAAAGACAACATTCTTTAAGAATACAAAAACATTTTCTAATGAAGTTCATTTATGAAAAAATAAAAAAAATATATAGCTTTTATATATTAGTGTGAGTAAAGGAGGAAACCATATTCATGCTGCTTTTTTTTAATCCCTTGCAAAATTCGATCATCACCGCAACTTCGTCAGCAGATACTAGTACACTGTGTTTCATGAAAGATAAGTCTGTGGACCTCATTTATTCCCTTTTTTCTCTTATCTCTTCCTTTCCTCTTTTCCATTCACCTGCGTATACGAATTCCAACAAATGACTGGTTTTTACAAATACCGCGAAACACAAATGATTTCTGACCACGCATAAAATGGATATGTGCGCGTAGGCTGGGATCTCTTATCACATAAGAGAGAACGAGCGCGCGGTATAGAAAAGCACGACACACGACGACAAATACAAACCGAGAACAGTAACTCTGTTTCATGTATTGTTGAAAAAGGCGTTTCATCGGAACAGTGTGATCGGACAAAATATAACGCTTGTGCTAAACGATAGGGAATAAATGCACGACCACATCTCTTTCCCGCCAACATCGGAACAGCATCAGTGTGGATGGGGAAGAAAGAGGAGAAGAGGAATGTCAGGGAGGAAAAATATCAGAGATTGACAGAAAAACACAGAAGGAAAGACCCCCCGGGTTATGTGAAGCAGAATGTATTTCCTGAAGATAGCAACCAATGTCTCTTTAGACACATTGCAAAGAATTTTGCAGTCGCTTTTTTATCCGTTTTTCTCTCTCTCTTTTGGGAAATCATCCTTTCGTAACGATTCGCGTGTTCACAACCTCCAATGCTCGGTTGTGGAACGATTTGAGCTGCTATTTTTTCAGCCTTTTATTTTCGCCTTTCTCTTTTTTTCCCTCTCTTTGCTTTTGCTTTTGTCGGACTTCTAAAGAAAATATTGGAGGTTGACACATTTCCTGAGAGTTGGTGACTGAGCAGCTTAACCGTTATAAAGTGGTGTCTTCTCGCTGTTTATAAGGGCATTGGCTTCCACTTTTCTTCGTGGCCAATCAATGGAGAATCGGATGTATAGAATCCTTTCGATTCGAGTAAGGAACTAAAGTAAATCAGCGGTATACCCAGGATTAATGTTTGTTGGGTTCACAATGAAGCTCACAAATTATGAGGTAAAGCAGACTACTAAATCAGTTACAGTTAAGGAACGTTAGTTTTTATTTAATGCCGACCGATTGAGGATTATTCTTAGGATTCTTATTCTCCTATTTACTGCTCAAATTGCATAAATAGAGTTCATACTTTATTGTAGGTTAAAGGATGTAAAGCTTTCTTCTTGTGCCGATATTGCATCTGATGCAGTGTTTACGTTAATATTGTATCTGATACGGTAAATCTAAAATTACATTTAGGGAAAGGGTTGATTGGATTTTTTTCAGCTAACTCTTAATGGGTTCAATGCTTGCATAATATTTTTTGTGCTTCTATATACTGTACTAAAAGTTACGGATACTTTTCAAACACAAAAAGTCCGATAAAATGAAAGACAAAAAATGTAAAGTATTAGAAAAAATTTATTGTGCATTCCACTCATTTCAGCACTCTGTAATTATTTAGATCTTAGAACAACAATGGTGTTTACGAAAGATAAGGATAAGAAATCTGCCTCTAGATGCCTAAGGATAGTAAGCATACAGGATCAGTTTAAGGATAGTTAAGATATTGCAATGACTCTTTGAAAACACAATGAAATATTAAATATAGTGCCGTCACAGTTGTCAATGACAACTTTGTAGATGTGACTAAATTGTAAATAGTAATGTACCCGAGAAATACCCCTGTACAAGTCATCCCTAATCAGTCACTGTTTATTAATAACAATAAGCTTCCTCCTTCAGCTTATTGCTTCCCTAAACATACATCTGTCCTAAATTTGATAAACTATTTATGAATTAATACATTACATTTGATACAAAACTTAAAAAACTAAACACTCTCATTAATTTTCTATCGAACTTTAAATATTTCAAATACATGTGTTCTACCTCAAGAATAACTTCCAATCCGTGGTTTCCATCAAAACAAAAATAGGTCGAAACGAACTAGATTTCGGGAAAAGAAAACCAGGATGGAATAACATTTAGCCTTTTCTAAGAATTGGCCTGTAAATGATAGCTAGGCGTAAACTGGAAGGAGAGCTGTGTACCAATACCTAGTGATGATGCACAGAACCGGCCAGGTCTAGCACCTAATGTCCGACCCCGCCTTCTCGTGGTGCAAGCCGTTAGTACCTTTCAAAAGAGATATTCAATTTTGGAAGCGAACGGAAGGGGAGGGCTGCCAGTTCAGTATGGCCTACTGATCTGGTCATCTATGGCCACTTTTTTCTTTTTTTTCAAACCTGCCGAGGAGTGGTCAACTTCACAGGGTCCTGGTGCTGACCATTTATACCTACTACACTGGGCTTGTTTATGGATTTGAGCTTGATTATGAATCCTGTACTTGTTGCACTGGTGGGCCTCTGTTGAGGGAGGATCTGCCGCTGTGTTTTCTGTTTGCTTCTAGCTGGCCAGCCCTAAGTGAACAGAGGCATGGGATAACTTATATCAACTGGTGGATAATCCTCATCAGAGTCCATCGCAGGTACCTCACTTGCTAGTTGGGCATTGTCAATCCTACTCTGGAGTAATGTGTCTCAGGCAGGCCGTATGGCTCTTGAAAAAGTCCACTTGAAAAGGTGGTGCCTGAAGTTCCTACCAGCATCGGTGACTTCAGCCTTTAACGGAGGAGGAACATGTCTTTGCCCCATGCCTGCGATCAGGGGGCTGTTTGATATTGTTGGCCCTACCAATCTCAATGAACCTAATTTCTTTAAAAATCCTACTAATCATTTTCTCTCTGCAGGAACGTGGAACGTGAGGACATTACATAGAGATTATTCTCTTGATGTCCTCATGCATGAATTCCAGCGCTATAACCTAGATATTCTAGGCTTTCAAGAGACCAGATGGACAGGTAAAGGTGAGATATTTTAGATAACTTTAAATTTCTCTTTACAGGGAGGGAGGATGGAAAAATCACCAAGTCTGCTGCTCAGCAATCATGGTCTGCATGTCTGCTAGTACTAGCATGCATATACTAGCATGTCTGCTGAGCTAGTACTAGCATGCATATACTAGCATGTCTGCTGAGCTAGTACTAGCATGCATATACTAGCATGTCTGCTGCTCAGCAGACAAGCTAGTGATGCTCTTCTAGGATATGAGTGCATTAATGAAAGGTTTGTTACAACAAAATTTCAGACAAGCATTAAAGACTTGAATGTTATCTGCTGTTATGCTCCCACCGAGGATGCTGATGAGGATGAGAAGGATAGGTTTTACGGACAACTTCAGGATATTCTGAATTCTGTCAAGAAAGGAGATATTACCCTTGTTCTAGGTGACTTCAATGTCAAAGTTGGTACTGACTCTAATCTTTGGGGAAGGGTGATAGGCCCTTTTGGTATTGGTAGCTGCAATGGCAATGGGCAACGTCTCCTACAGGTAAGTAAACTCAATGGTTTCAGAATAACTAACACATATTACAAACACCGCGACATGGTAAATGCTACATACATAAATACACTTGGGTTTCACCTGATGGGCTGCATAGGAATATGATTGATTATATATTAATTAACAGCAAATGGGCTAGTTCTGTTAGAAATACCAGGGCATATAGGGGAGCTGAAATTGGATCTGACCATTACCTTGTTAAAAGTGTCTTGCAACTTAAATTTAAAAAGTGTTGTGGTAAATTTAAAACATTTACCTTTAATACTGAAGCTCTGAAAGACCCAGCTATAGCTAAAGCTTACCATGATAGGTTACTTAGTCATTATGACAGTCATGGTTTGCTTAATACTGAAGTTGAGGAAGAATGGGGCCATTTCAAACAGGCCTTTTTGGAAACTAACAGTACTCTTTTACGAAAAAAGGAGCAGAGGAGACAGAATTATTTAAGTGATAAGGCACTTGAGCTTATTTCAGAAAGAAGGAACTGCAGGAATGTCCTTAATCAGTACCCTACTAGTCCTAATAGAAAGGATTACAGAGAGCTAAATAAACGTGTAAAGGATCAGTTAGCTACTGATAAGAATCTTTGGCTTGATGGCTTGGCTGACAAAGCTGAGGAAGCAGTTAGGCAGCACAACAGCAGCTAGCTGTACCAGATAGTTAATGTTTTATGTGGTAGAAAACGAACAGGCATACAAGGATTGCAGGATAAACAAGGTAAGGTTATAGAAGGGGAGGATTCTGTCATGCCTAGGTGGGCTGAGCATTTCAGTGATGTTCTAAACAATGTGAATAGTTCTACTCCCATTGTTTGTAATGATGATAGATGCATTGGGGGCTTTAATGTTGGCCCTATAACACAATCTGAAGTTATTTTGGCTATTTCTAAACTTAAGTGATGATGCTCAGAGCTGGGAATGTTTCGGTTACCATTTGGATGACTGAAATTTTGAATAACTTTTATGATAAAGGCATGGTTCCTAAAGATTTTACCAGAGCTATTATTATCCCTATTTTCAAAAAAGTGATCGCAGTTCTTGTGATAACTATAGGGGTATCAGCCTACTCTCTGTTCCAGGTAAAGTTCTTCCATGATTGTGCTTAATAGAATTAAGAATCTGGTTGACAGTCAATTGCGTGATGAGCAATGTGGATTCAGAAGTGGTAGGGGATGTGTGGATCAGATATTTTCACTTAGGCAGATTCTTGAGAAATGTTTAGAGTTTCAGAAACCCTTGGTTGCTAGCTTTGTTGATTTCAAAAAGGCTTTCGACTCTGTTGATCGTCATAATTTGTGGTTGATTGTGAGATCATATGGTATACCAGACAAGTTAGTTAACATAATGAAAGCGCTCTATAATAACATTGAGTCATGTGTGAGAGTTGGTAAGTCTTGTAGCAATTGGTTTAGCATTACGTCTGGTGTTCGACAAGGGTGCATTTTGTCTCCTTTTGGTTATTTATTAGTTTGGTTATTTATTATGTTATGCGAAATTCATTTCAAGGGAAAGATTTTGGCCTTAAATGGTCTGGAGATACTAAAATTTCTGATTTAGATTATGCTGATGATTTAGCCGTTTTCGCAAATGATGTTGATGAAATGAACTCTTTCATTCGAGCTGTTGATGAGACTGGTGGTAGAGTAGGTTTGGTTATAAACAGAGAGAAAACTAAAGTGATGAAAATTGGTCAGGCAGGCTGTGATTCTGTTAATCTGAATGGTTGCAGTCTTGAGCAGGTGTCACAGTTTAATTACCTTGTGAGCTATGTAACAGATACTGGTGATGTGCGGCATGAGATTAATAGACGAATAGGTATTGCTGCCGGGACTTTTTAAGAATCTATGGAGAGTGTGGAGAAATAGGCGTATACACCTAAAGACTAAAATTAGACTGTATAATAGTTTGGTTCTTTCTAGGGTTAGTTATGGTAGTGAAACCTGGACGCTGTGTAAACAAAATAACAGGAAACTAGATGCTTTTGATTCTAGATGCTTACTGAGTATCTTGGGTATTAGGTGGTTTAACTTTGTAACTAATGATGAGGTTAGGCAAAGGAGTCTGCAACCTCCTTTAAGCAACATATTTTGCAGAGAGAGATTCTGTTGGTTTAGGCATGTTGCCCGTATGGATAATTATAGATTGGAGAATAGGGTTATGAACAGTGTGCCTAGAGGTCTCAGAAGGAGGGAGAGACCTAGGATGCGGTGGGCAGACAATGTCAAACAGGACCTTGTTAGAATTGGTGTGCAGTGGCCTGATGCAGCAGATGTAGCTCAGGACATATATGCTTGGAGAATTAAACTACGCGGTCTGGTTGGACCTCCGTAGCCCATGGCTGCTTGAGAATGATGATGATGATGAAGAATTAATAGAAAATCAACTGCATATAATACGGCATTATAGAATTTCTTCTAACTGATTGCATTTTGCATAAATTTTATTTCATTAAAGAGATGTGAAATTTCTTTTTGTGATAGCACCATTTAATGACTGCAAGAAATATCCTGTTCGTTTTTAAATTTAGGACATCATATTCATAATTTAATTTATTTATTTATTAAGACAAAGGTAGAAAAATATACGCTAACGCAACTCAAGACATCAAAAACAGAGACATGTTTACAATGCAGTTAACGCTTGTGTGGTTTTACACTATAACTGATACATTGAAAACGTATAATTGCATACATAAAGAAAGTTAAAACTGAAAACATTTTAGATATTTGGCTACGTCCATTGTATTAGTCAATCTTTGAAAATACGCAAAGTTGGGGACAATACAACATCAGGAGGTAGAGAGTTCAAACACGACCAACTCGGCATATGAAGGAAAGATATATACAGTTTGTTATAGCATGAGGAATATGTATACACAGAGGATGCTCCTTGTTCTGCTCGAGTCCAAAACACAAATTAATGGCTCTTCCGAATTTGAATAGAGAATGATGTTAATAATTTTATAACAGATTTTTAGATCGTGAATAGTTTCATGTGTAGCCGAGCAGCTTGTTTTGAAAAGGATTATACCTTCTTGTAATATTGTATCAAATTGATTGTGCTATGCATTTAACCTTCAGCTGCATTTTTCTCTTACATTGCATGAAGAAGAAAGTAATAATAGGATAAAATATTGATTGACAATAGGAAGAAATAAAGGTTAATTTAAAAGTACCTTTCAAATAGCTTTAACTGTGCTAAGGTTAGTGGATTTAGTAAATAAGCTGTGTGCATGTACCAGTTTGTGAGAATGCGTGTGTGTGAAAAATCTGCAGAAATTATGCAAAGACTTAAAAGCATTTAATCACTATTAGGTTGTATAAGTATCATGATGACAATGGGTGTCAGAGAAAAAATTGTCTTTAGACAGGTGAATCCGCATCTACGAGCTCCTGATGACACCTCAGGTGCTCTGACCACTGACCTACAAGCCGTTGAGCAATTTCTCCTCTATTGCTAATGTTAAGGCATGCCCCTTACGCCAGTCACTTTCTTTTGAGTGCATTTGAAGACCCTATCGTTAAAAAAATTCCGTGGATGTGCGCATGTCATTAGTAGGTAGGGGGTTCGAATCCCACCCGGCTCAAAACATTTTTTTTTTTTGCTATACCCATTGTCATTGTGATATTTAAACATCGTAATAGTGATTAAATACTTAGTAAATCAATGATGTGCTGTGGATTAATTTTGTTATATGAAGACTGATTGGCATTTTCTACGGGGAACTAAAGTTAATACTGATCTTTTGGAAAATTTGCATCATAAAATCATAATGATATTTATATAAGCTTAATATCATTATGATTTTATGAAGAAGTAAATTTTCCAAAAGATTGATATGAACTTTAATTACCTGTAGAAAATGCCAATCTGTTTCCATATAACAAAATTAATCCATAGCACATAATGGCTTTACTAAGCATTTAATCACTATTCAGGTGCTTAAATATCTCGATGACAGTGGCTATAGAGGAAAAATTGTTTTGAGCCGGGTGAAATTTGAACCCGAATACTATCATTGTATTTTATATGTTAACACTTAATGTTGACAAACTACAACTGCCTCATTTTTATATCATCAGTGTTTTCAATAAACGTGGAGACAAATAGATAGAAGACAAAAATATCTGTTTAATGGGCAAGCTAATGCTCGAAGCATTAAGAGAACAACTTCCTGAAACATTCCGAAGGCAGCAAACTCTTCTGAAAGAGAAAAGGGTGCACTACTAAAGACTTTTTATTGCTCTTGAGATCTTTTGTCCTTCTCACCATCAAGGGGATCTTTTTTTTCAGCTTTTCTGATACTGACCACATTTGTTTCGTTTTATCGCGGTTGGCTGTCACTGCTCAAACCATCGTCATGTCTCCCCCAATCTCTGATCTCACAAAAGAAACTGAATTCGGTGAGTGTTTGGCGTAAGAAAATCATTCCTTCAATTGATGGCTACGATCTCCATTATCAGAGATTCCTCTTCTTTGTCTGCAGGGATGGGGACGAGTTGAATCTATCTGAAATGTCCGTTTTTTCTTATGATAAGAATGTCTAGACTTTGAACGACTGAAGGAAAAATCTGTTCCTTTCAATTTCCTTTTATCATTGCTTTTTTTGTGTTTTTCCTTGCTTTATGATCGAAAACGGTAATTATTATTTAGGTTCTCTAAAATCTTTTTTTTATTATTATTGCTCCAACTTTAATGATCGTTATTGTTTTACAGGTAAGTATCACAGAGTATTTTTTTTTTGGTTCAGAAGTAAGTAATTCAGTCTGCAAAATACATTTCCAGCACATCTGAAAACGCTTATATAGCATCATTTATTTGAAAATCCAGGGATTATTCTTAAGATTAAGTTAGAGATTCAACTACTGATATTAATCACTGTCATCTTCTCAGTCTTCAAACATTTAAGCAGATGTATAGCTTAATGGTATATAAAGATGAAACAGCTATCGTTATTCTATAAAATAAGAATTTTTGCCATTGTTATCTCATTGTATTATATGGGTGATATATAAAATATACACTTGTAATAGGTGTGAAATATGAATATTGAGATATGTATTGAAGAAGGGCAATTCTTTGCCTTATCACTAATGCAAAATACTAGTAGTTCCAAATCGTTATTAATATATATGATAAGGTATTATTTTCATAATTAATAGAGTTTTATTTTAGATAATAATTTCCCAGTTAGCCTCCCTTGCGTTATAACTTGAGCCTTTGCCACTTTTTGAAATAGATAGAAAAGCCAGACTGTTAAACAATGCTTTTAGGAACCGTATTAGACAGGCTTTTCGAGAAATTTCAACTCTCTAAATTCGGTTTCCCTGATGATATTGATAGCCAATTAAAAAGGCAAATTGTCTCTCACGAATATTCAATACTCATGTTCGAAGACAGCGAGATTTTGTTCACTAATTTAGCCCATGTAACGATAGAAACTCGAAATTATTCAGGACTCGCGAAATGTGTATAATAATACTTTATTAGTTCCTATCCATTCCAAAGAGATATTTTATTTATGTGCAAAAAGAAAAAGTTTTGTTTTTCCCTCTTCCTGATGATACGAATTAAATGCAAACCTCTTAGCCACCACGTTACACAACCATATTTCAAATTTTTAGATCAAATATGGCTAATTCGTTCACACTGTTCATTTAAAGTTTGAAGTTTTCGAACTTTAGCTCTTTTTAACAGTGGAAATTAAAACTACTGAAATGTTTGGAGAATACAGAACTTTACATTTCACTAGTACCTATCCAATCCAAAAAGAATTATTCATTTACAACAAAAAGTCGAAGTCAAAGATGGACGGACAGAACGACAGATAATAAAGTGAAAATAGCAGTTCCTTTATATTAATGAGCTAAAAATTAAACGGACTGTAGTCAATATTTTAATATACTCGAAGTTTAGCAAAATTTTTATTAATATACTTCTACGAATTTCTTGGCATTTTCTTCGCTCTGAACTATAATGATAAACAAGTGGAAGTGTAGGGGTAAATAAAAAATTAAATCATTCAATAATAGTGGAAACATAAGTATCAAACGAAATCTGCCATTGTATTATTTAATAACCATTACTTTTTTTTATTAAACAGAGATTTTTGCAGGGGCCATATTTTTCCCACAAAGAGATTTTATTTGGTTAAATTTGAACGGATTGCAGTGTATTTTGCACACCTCATACACATTGCGAAGTATTATATGCACTAAATAGATAATTATATCATATACACTGCATAGGGGATTACAGTATACTCATAATAACATGACTCAAAGTTGCTTTTTTAAGCAAATAATACTTAAAATAAAAATCGGCTGTAATATTGCATTGAAGTTTGGTTGTTTTGGTTTGGTTGTTTTGGGTTTAATGGCGCATTAGCATCTCAGGCTATTATGCGCCAAAGAAATGGCATTGAAGTATAAACAGGGAAATATGTGCCGTTTTTAGATTATTTTTTAATTCCGAACTTTTGGTTTCATTTTGTCTTCTCTATGTCGGTCCATCATGTCGGTTTATAGACGGGTAATGCTGATTAAATATTAAGTTTCGTATATTCTTAACCATCCATTGGTTCAAATTTCTACCGTCAGAGGGAGCTAAATTTAGAAAAATAACAAATTTCTTTATCTTTGTAAATGAGCATTTCATATTCTCCAGAGGCGATTTTGCATTTCTAGTTGTTATAAGTTTAACGCAAATTTTAATGAATTGGTTAACAGTGTTAAATCTTATCGGGAGACTTATGTTGTTACAAGAAGTTGTAGAATTGTTTCGTCAGGAAAGATTACACTCTCCATTGCTTTATTATATACTGCATAGCTCTTCCAATAAACTGAAAGAGATATGTGTTTACAATGCTCTTCAATTCTGTATTAGTGTAGGCAACCCACTGTAATCCAATATTTGGCGTGAATAGTATACTGTAGTTAAACGTTGCAGAAATAGTAAAACCTGAAACGAAATAAAATTAGAATACAATGGGAATAAAATCTCCTTTCTGTTATTTCAGATAATAAT
The DNA here is from genome assembly GCA_038380435.1 of Ryuthela nishihirai. Lineage (NCBI taxonomy): Eukaryota > Metazoa > Arthropoda > Arachnida > Araneae > Heptathelidae > Ryuthela > Ryuthela nishihirai. The sequence continues at coordinate 14,979,220 of JAWZYU010000016.1, forward strand.
TTAGACTTTAAACAATTTAATAAATGAATATTATTCTTCACAAACTAATTCTAGTTCAACAGTTCTGTTTTCAGTCGTGTAAAAAATTCAGCCGTTATTAAATACAGTAATTAAAACTTAACTAATCATCGAACTACATCGACAAGGTTTGTCTACATATGGCTAACTGAACACAAGCTTAAATGAATTAATTCACCACTGTCCTTATCTCCGCAGCGCATCACAGTTGTCGACACCGAGAAGGTGCTTCTAATGACCCATGCATCACCATTGACCACTGCCTCTGAAAGGTCACCATTGCTAAAGCGTCATCAGAGTACTCACAGTGGCAAAGTTCGCACATCCGCTAACACGGTAACAGCCCGCTTTGAGATTACGACAACCGTGGACAATTAGGATGAGATAGCTGTCGTCGGAGGCTGTGGTAGACCACCGGTCTGTCACCTCATTACTCTGTTGGTTTCTCCTGCATTCTGCTCTCGTTATCATGCTCTGCTAATCGCTATGATGACGTAGAGAGAGGGAAAGTTGCAGCGATGGAGCAAGCCATGTTGAGAGTTTCTCTCAACAAATCTCTCGAGAACGTTACGGTTCAAATGCTGACGTCAACGACCAGTTATGAATCAGCATCACCTGTTACTCGCTTTGAGAACAATGTTTGTTATCTCAGGTGTGTAGGAGATCCACTCTTTTACGGCGAAATTAAACCAGACATGCATTCTAATAAAGAGTTTATACACAGCTGACTGAAGGGATTTACATATAATAATTTGGAAAACTTATGAAGATCAAGCTACTTTAACATATTAATTGGTCTCTAAAGTTACTAGTATATTGGTTCTATTGTAAACTCCCTGTTATGGAACAGTTATTAATACAGATCTTAATAAAATAATGCTTATTTAAATTGTTAAGAAACTTTGGAATTTGTATATATGTGATAAAGATAAGACAGTTTTTAAATATGCAATTTCGTTTCCGTTTTTCAATAATACGCAATTTCATTTCAATTTCAAGCATGCTTATAAAGAGTTTGAAAACAACTTGCTCAAAGGTTTTACATTCATACCCTAATTTGGAAACACTTGAGGAATATAACTCTTAACAAATAAGCAGTTGTTTAAGTTGTTAAGAAACGTCGAGTTTTTTCACATATGTCATAAAGATAGATGTTTTCCTTAAACATGGATTTTCGTTACTTGAAGATTATTTATTTCTCTTTCTGCAATAAAATGTTGAGATATAATGGAAATCTAATTATCAAAACAAGAAGAGGTAACACCAAAGAAAACTGAATATTGATTTTGAAAAAAATTTAAGTAGCAGACCTATTCTTAAACTATTAATAATACGTTCTTACTAATGGGGCAAATTAATAACCAGTCGTGTGTGGAAATATTTAGTAAACGTATTTAATGAAATCATCAAAATCCAGAATAATAAGTATACACTTTGAGTAAAGCGTAAAGGTTTTCAGATAGTGATATGATTGGAGACATCTCACGATAATATTTCCGTAAGGCGACTTATACTTGTAAACATGACCTTATGATTATTTTGTTATTCCCATCTCTTTTTTGTTTCCTGTATCTTATTATTCATGGAATTATATTTCATAATTTTAGTTAGAACTTTAAACAAAACATTAGTGTGCATCATATTGATAAAATTTATCTTATAAATACTATTTTTATAACAGATATTTGTTTCTTTGCTTATCCAATCTGATATTGCTTCCATTATTATTGTTATCGAAAAACAACTACTAAAAATAATTTTTCGAAACACTACAATAAATTACATTAATTAAACGCTACTGACTAGTCTTTATTAGTTTAAGAAAAAACTTTGCAGTATTTTCAGTCTCCAAGCAGTTGTCATAATTGTGTAAATTTTCGTATTCTAGTGAATTCGCCAAACATTTATAAGCTGCATTAGTAACATAATATTATATCGCATTTATCAAATATGGTCAAATTTTAATTTTACTCTGGAAAAAAACACAATATTTAAGGAATATTCGGTATATTCAACTTTTGACCAGTCACGATCTGCTCATTTTCGATATTATTTAGAAAAATGTTTATGAATGATTGCAGGCTAATCCAATATAAATCCTTCATCCATGTTAAACGAATTTCCCTTTATATTAAAAGTTGCTAAACTTAATATAAAATTTTTAAGAGCAAAGTTTTCAAAAAAGAAAGAACCATCCTTAAACGATTTTCTTATTCATTGATTTAGCATACCTGTTTTCCTTGATTTATTATGTACAAATCTAGAGTAGCAACATACGATAAATTAACTCTCTGTCATCTTCCTTTAACAGCATCAATCCTCTACACAGCGGTTGTGAAAGGGAAAGTGGCCTTGCCTTGCGACATATCACCCCCGTCTGCTGATGACGGAGTAGCTCTTATCCTTTGGTACAAGGACGAGGCTCCATCCCCTATCTATACCCTGGACGCCCGCAGGGGAACAGTAGAGCAAGCCCGCACGTCTGCAGTGTCCACCCTTGACCATCGTGCCTACTTCAACATGATCAACCGACCAGCTTTTCTCCAACTGGACCCGGTGCAGGAAGAAGATGCAGGAGAATACCGGTGTCGTGTGGACTTTCACAAAGCTCGCACTGTAAACACTGTTATAACGCTCAAGGTTATTGGTAAGTGCTTTCTGTTACGGGGGAATAATAACTAATCTAATTTCTTTATTTATTGCCTGCAATATGTTCTACATCATACATTTTCGATATCATACATTATACAGTACACATCAAGAGGATGTCCACTGGCTTCCAGTCAAGAAACATGGACTTAGGTAGGGAGAAAGAGGGACAGTTCCCTCCATCCCTGGAAAAATTTACTGAACAATTTTTGATCTTGAATAATACAAGTGCACTAAATATTAATGTAGTTTTTCCTTAATAATACGTAATCTTGAATTTTTACCTGCCCTTTGTTTCCGCAAGGATTTTTTATTTATTATTATGAAAAAAAATTACACGTATTTTTATTAATATTTTTTTTTCGTTTTCGCCTTAGATGCATCATGCCCTGTCTTAGATCCCTTAGATGCATCATGCCCTGCCCTGCCCTCTGTCAGTAGGGGAACACCATGGGCTTTGAAACTCCGTACGATGGAACGTTAAGCCGTGGATCCGTGTGCGGGAGAGCCCATGCCCTGTGCACGTTAAAGAACAAGATGGATGGCCTTGACGTGAGGCCACCATCTGTCTCCCAACAGCTGTCCAGTAGATCTCCTTCCCCCAACCTTCTCTGAACCCTAGGGGTCCTTTTGTGGTCTGGCCATTTAGCCCGCTGTGTGTAAACAAGTGCTGCTCAGAGGTAAAATAACCAAACCCTTATGATGGACATCTCTGTTATTCAATATTCAAATTTCAATAACTCGTGTACTAAACGGATATTGTTCAAAACCGAAATTTAAAATTGTTTAATTGACATCTTATATTTATCTTCAGTCGTGTGTTACAATAAAACATTATTTAACCAATTACGGAGACTCGAATTTGATTCCCCATTGACCAAAGATGAGAGGGATTCCATTTTTCTATCCATTGCTTGTATATTTGAAGCATTTTCATATTATGGGAGGATTACATGCTATAGTGCATCCTCGAAGGCACTAATAACTATATTTTAAATATTGGCTGGAAAAATATTCAACAATAGAATAACACAGAAAATGCCCTGTAAAACATGGAACTCAATAAAAGTTGGTTGAAAAAACTGAGTTTCACCACAAGTGCGATGCGAACAAACAACCCATGATAAAATGCAGGTGTTCTATCATTGAACTGTCGCAGATAGCTCATTTTCCTACTATAATATATGATTCAGTGATAAAGTAACAGAAGAGATGTCCAATGAATCTCTTTGTTGCGATCTTATGCAACCACGGCAATTCCCGGTTCCGCCTGACAGCACTACCTTGTTAAGAAAAGCCATGACCATCTAGAGCCGGGGGCAAGGAATACGCCCTATAGGCGTACCTCAACCCCAGCCTCACATGGCAGCAGTCCTATAGAAGGAAAGCTGACCACCGGAAGAAACCTTACTTTAATCTATTCCCCGGTTTGCAAATGTGCAAGGATATAAAGATCCAAGCTCGATCGGCACCCGGGGTGGACACTCTTAGTAAGACCCAGACTTTTTGGACAGCTCGTGCCTACTAGGCGGGGACAGACCTTTCGGCAGAGCCGTCGAACAGACCACACAGGTCTCCTGAGAGGTGAGGTCTCCGACGCCGTCACCATCCGACCGGCAATCAAGCCGGCCAGCAGCGTCTTCAACCTCGGTTGGCCTTAGCCCTGTCCAACCGGTGAACCAATCCGGTCGGCACAGCCTTCAGCCGGGTTGCTGGGCCCTAGGCCCCCCCACCACGACAAGGTGGTCTCCTATCGGGGGGGGAGAAGAGATGTCCAGTAGAAATGGAACATATAAAATGATAAACTGAAAAAAATTGGTTCTGCTGTAAGTGGGATTCGAACCCATATCTCCCAGTAACCGGCTGGGTATGCTATTACACCATCATCGACTAACATTTTCTTCTTCAGCTTGTATGACTTATAAACTGAACTTCTTCAACTTCTGTCTCTCGTGGCGCCATCTATGATTGGAAACGGGCAGCTCAACTGTCACATGATATTGAAATAATTATATAGTCAATATGCTCTCAATGTTACATGAATAAAATGTTCAACCGTAGAGTAGTATAAGAAATATCCTGTAAACATGGGCCACCATGAATAGTTGAAAGAAAAGTATTTCATCTGCAGATAAAGTTAAAAATTTAATCAACAGCATTACTATTTTATACTTCTCCCCCACCCCTTTTATTGCCACAGGAATGGATTTCAAATTTTTCACACGTTTTTAAAAAGCATCTCTGTAATTTTTTTAAAACACAAATGCAATATTTGTAAGCTGTAACTGTGATCGTAATAACTACTAACTTCATTGCCTTCAATAACTAATATCAAAAAGACTGCTACACTATATGAAAGGTATTACTGTTCGGAGATGTCTGAAAAGAATAGTGGTCAGAAACATGCAAAAGCAGTCGTGGTTTGGTATTAATTGACAAAATATTCTGGGGGATCAGCTTTGTGAAGGACGTGTTTGTATTGAAGGAGAAAACATTCAGGGTACAACAAGCGAACGTTTAGACAAAGATTTATTCTCAATTTTCACGGTAGCTCGACTTAAGAAGCTGGGTTTTTTTCACCTCTGAGGGGCACTTTATGGTACACGTTATTGGGGCAAAATGGCCAGGTCACAAGGACCCCAAGAACTCATACAAGGGGAATGAACCCAGAGAACAGCTGTTAGGAGAGAGATGGAAATCTCCCCCATGGCTATCCAGCGTGTATTTTAATGTGCACAGGCTCAGAATGTCGATTACGAGATGGCGCTCTACCTCTATTCATACCTTGCTCCGCCTAAATCAGTGTGTTTCAAATAATACCAAAACTAGCACTTTGAGTGTATCGACAAGAAACGAAATCGATAATTTCCATGCTATGCCTGTAAAAAGACAAATTAGAATCTCAATATCTTGAAGAATAAACTTTTTTTTATTTAAATGAGACTGGAGGTTAATTACAGATATATATCAAGTCTCTAAATAGCATCACTTCTAAAAAATTTCGTCCAATTTGCGGCAAATTCAAAGAACTATTGAAAGAACTTATATATATATATTCATTTTAATAAATGGTTTGATATAGCAACCATTTATTAAAATGGTTGCGTATATATTATTATATACGTTTTGATTGGTTTTTAGGAAAATTCTTACGACTGGTAACTTTTGCTGTTAAACATTCCAGCTTCCATAACACATTAAATACTGAAGGAGTGCTTCTGAAATTAAACATTTACATCTTTAATTTACATTCGTTCTCATTTCCATGAAAAAGTTTATTCTCCAAAGCATTTGGGTTTGAATTTAGCATTTATATTGACATAACCTGGAAATTCTCAAATTCTTGTCTAGGGAATGTAAAACCCTTTCAATTTCAGAGTTAGGAATGAGTACTGAAAGAATAGAAAAATATAGAATAAAAAGGCAGTCAATATGTGTATCTTTACTTCTGATTTTTTGCAAGATATTTTTTATATTTTTTGTGAATTTTATTAATTTATCTCCCGATAAACAATTTGAATGCCTTTAATATTACATTGACTAGAGTTGTCAGCTTTTATTAAAAATGCGATAAACCACTACCGAAAATTAATACTAGAAATATTACAACACATTTTGTTCCATTATTCTATGGACTAAGATTATAAATAAGTATTAAAATAGTTCCAAATTGTAAACAGATATGGCAAAAATATTAAATATGGGAACGACGCTTTATTATGTTTATTATTTTGACAATAGCTGCAGCATAATTACAGTTAGATGGTCTAAACTAAATTGTATTATTTAACAGTTTTTACTCATTGAATACGTTATTAAACATTTTTAATTTATAATATACCTGACCTGTGTTACTTTTTTAATTTGTGTAATAGAAGTACTGAGCAATTATTACGACTTACAGGCTTTACTTATTAGCTTTCGCAATTTGTCTACTTTTATCAATTAATTTACTGATAAAAGCAATAAGAAATTTATTAATTCATTAAAATTATTTAAATAAATTGAAATTATGTAAAAATTTAATTATCAGATTAGACAAACTGCTGACAGACAAGGCATCACGACCAATCAGAAAGAACTTCAAGCATTCATTTTTTCTGCTCTAATAAAAAAGTAGCAGTTAGAATCATGAGAATTACATGGAATGATGGTGTTGGTATTAATAAAGTATACCAATGGAAGGTTCTTCGTTTTAATAAATTTGTACATAGTATCAGATTTCATTACCACCTCAATATATCATTAATACAACATGGTTTTGGAGCGATGCTCTTGGAATCTGGAATTGGATCTAAATGGTGACAAACATATCTTGATACCAATAGAGTTTTTTAACTACAGATGAGTTTGCAATTTTTTTCTTCTTGCTAATTGCTTCCTTTAATTTGCTTTTATCAAAATATGTTTGTCACCATCTAGATCCAAACCCGTATTCCAAGAGCATCGCTCCAAAACAATGTTGTGTTAATGATATATTGAGGTGGTAATGAAATCTGGCACTATGTACAAATTTATTAAAACGAACAACCTTTCACTAGTATACTTCATTAATACCAACACCATCGTTTCATGTAATTCGCATTATCCTTTTCCGCATTAATTAAAGAACGATAACATTAAAAATAATGATGGCTCCCAAACTTTGAAAGACCTTTTTCTATGCTTATGGGTGTAGAAATTTGCATAAACACAAGTTTCAATTGCAAATCACACGACCATCTTACTTAATGCAGCTAATTGTTCTTCGAGGTCACTGCAACAAATTAGAAGAAAATGGTATTTATATATCCCAGGAGCAATAGCAAGAGTATTAACTAAAGACGCGTTAAACGCTCTTTGGTTGTTTCGGAATTTTTTTCCCGCCATATTTCATTGCACGTACCACTTCAATGCGCGCATGTTTACGCATACACGACTACCGAAACTGACACCGTCTATCGGCGGCAATTAGTAAGGCTCTATTACTGCTTTCTAGAAAGACGATTCGTTTCAAATGAGGAACAGATTCCTGTACTTGACGTTAGCAGGGAGACAGAAGTTGGACCGTAATGAACACTTCTGGACTCGCTGCTGTCACACTCCTTCAAATAAATGACGCCGTTAATGACAGAGTCAACTTGGTACTCTTCTCATGTGTGCAGTGGAGTCAACGCTGAAAACATAGTTAGGAATGGAATCGTGCTTTGTTTCTTGCTGGGTGTAATTTGTCCAACAAGAAAAGTACGGTATTATTCGATATTTCTTTTTTGTTTCTCTTTTTTTGAAAAAAGAAGTAGAAAAAAAAGTGTGCATTATCCAAATGTGAACGGTTTCCTTTTCACGTTTCTTTCGTTTCTCCTTTTTCACATTTTTTCGCTTTAACTTCGTTTTGTGTTATTGACTACTACATAATGTTACGTATTAAACAAAGGGAACGGATACCGAAAAAGAAGAAAGTTGTTAAGGGAGGAAAAAGAAGAGAAGAAAAAGTGTGCACGGCTTGAGTGATACAACATTTGTCAACACATGACATTCATCATTGTTTCACAAACGGCATTTTTGTGTTTGTTTTACAAAACAGATGCCAAATTAGAACATACAGCTTGGCATAACTGCATCAGGGGAATAAGAGAGAGCAGGGAAAAAAAAGAATCCTTTGCATTATCTGCAGTTTCTCTTCTGTGTGCTCCTCGTCTCATTTGTTTAGGATAACTCTGAGGATCCCTTGAGAAACACAAAAACATTTTGAACTTTTTTTGCATTACATTTAAAAATTCTATATTTTTTGAAAAACATTTCTTTTAGCTGCATACTTTAAAAACATGTTGTCAAGGTTTATCAGAAGCTAAATGCTGAATCGAACGATGTGTAAGTGAAAAAGATGAGCAAAATTTTATGGATAATGAAAAAATCCTCTTTTGTGATTAATGCTAAATAGTAATCGTAAAATATTAAACCTTATTCGTTTAGTTTTTAACTACTATAATTATGAGATTTTCGAGTGTCAGTATTATTTATTATATTATTATTATTGGGTTATTAGTTAATCTAATGGGAGAGGAGTGAGGGTTGGCTTAGTCAGTAACGTGCCAGGCTCGTGATCTACAGTTTCCAGATTCTAGTCCTTACTGTGCTTTCATTGAGATTATCTCCGTTAAGTCCCATCTGCCCTCTGTACGAAATAGTCTAGATGACTGAGAGGCTTCATCTATCTTCTAATAGCTGTCCAGTGGATTCCCTTCCCCTACCTTCTCTGAGTCCTTGGGATTATTGCAACCTGGTCATTTTAGCCCATTCTGTGCAAAAACAATGCCGCTCAGAGGTAAAACAGTTCAACCGAGCACTACTACGGGGAGAATCAGCAATGACATAGCGTCAGGCGGAAACTGAAGAGGTGTGAGAATGTGCTATTGATGATTCGACACTTCTCATAGATAATAGGTTGATTGACAGGTGAGTGACAGATCATTAACCTATGATCTATGATTAACTGTTGAAGCATCAACTGCGCAGTCTCATAGTCACCCCAATTGCCACTTGTTCTAAGCCGGTGGAATTCGGTAAACTTATGACTGAATGAAATATCTGCCAGGAATAATATAACAATAGCGTAAAAAGATAATTTAACATTGTAGTTTTTAAATTATGGTGCATGGTTAGCGAGATAGTTAGCGAGGGTTCACTACGGGGTCATAGACTTCAAAGAACATCTATATTTCAATGTATTTTTTAGCAATGTCGAAATGCGTAGAAATACCAAAACTATTGAACATTCGCCTTGTTTACCGACTGTAAATGAGGACCCACCATCAGTGGTGCACTCAGGATTTAATCTTGGGGGGGAGGGGCCCGCTGGCCCGGCTAGGGCAAACTCAGTAGCGCTCGGTCCGCCCGATTCGTTCGCCTTGTGTTCACAGCGGCCGTGATTCCCGAGAGATATAGGGTATTCCCACCTTATGTGATCGCTAATTCATAAGTAGTATAGAAATAGAAGACACGACACAACATAAATATAAAAAATGAATTTTAATTAGGAAAAGATTTTTTGGAAAATTCTCTATTTTTTTTTTCCTTTTTCTTTGGGAGGTGCCAGGACCCCTTGCCCCCCTCCCCCCCTCTGGGTGCACCACTGCCCACCATACTTGCTGATTAAGTACAGGAGACCGCAGCTCAACAAAGTTTAAGAACCTCTGATTAACCAAGTTGTGTGTATTAATTGAATACCTATCCTAAACAAAGCTGTGTTTCAAAAACAGAAAATAAATATATATTTCACAAAGAACTTAAAACTGTAGGTTTAATACAGTATTGCAAGCACATCAGTGTATTTTGTCTCACGGAGGGCAAAGCAGGGATTAGGAAAAAAAATCTGTAAGCACTTAACATGGGACCGAAGCATGGGAACAACAAGTCACTCGTCTAATGCGCTACCGTTTGAATCAATGTCTTTTTTCAAAATTACTCTCCAGGCCACTTGACTCTAAGACCAAGGCAACTAAATAGACTGTAACTGAGACGACCGCTATCAACACAGGAAGCATCACATTATCCAATTTTATAACAGGGGGTCGATATTCTGGAAGCTAAGAATGGTATGCATGTATTATTGATGGGGAATAGATATAGAAATAGAATAGATGCTCTGTCTGCAAGAGAGCTATCACTTATGAGTTTTAAAGAATATGACTGACAACTTCACAGAGGCTTCATTCTGTCACCTATAAACGATTCAGTATATTTCCTTTTCCTTATCCAGCTCTGAACACTTGAAGTTTTGTGACTTGACAATTTAATCCATTGAGTGCACAAAAGTGGCACTGAGATCTAAAACCAACCAGTAAGCTTGCTCTTTTTATGCTGAATTTTCCTTGCCTCATAGACCTATGGTGATAAGATTTACAGAAGATACAGGGACGTTTGAAAATTTAGTCAACTAGGAGGATGAGACGTTCCTGTTTTCTGGAGACGTCTGGTCACCCTAGTTTGACAACTCGCAATTAATGACTTTCATTTCAAAATTCTAGCATCCGTTTTGCAGTCACCTGCATTACCGACAGATATTTTTATAACAATGTTACCATTAATACTATGGGGCGGGGGTGGCTCAGTCGGTAGCGCGCCAGGCTCGTAATCTGTAGTTCCCAGGTTCGAGTCCCAGCTGGGTCAGCGTTGAGATTTATCCCCGCAAAAATTCCCCACCCTGCCCACGGTCAGTAGGGGACACCGATGGGCTTGGAAAGGCCGCCGTCCGTCGGATGGGACGTTAAGCCGTGGCCCCGTGTGCGGGAGAGCCATACATTGTGCACGTTAAAGAACACGCTGGATGGCCTTGACGGGAGGCTACCATCTGTCTCCCAACAGCTGTTCCAGTGGGTCCCCTCCCCCAACCTTCTCTGAGCCTTCGGGGTCTCTGTGACCTGGCCATTTAGCCCATGGTGTGCAAAAAAGTGCCGCTCAGAGGTAAAACAACCGAACCCAACCATTAATACTCTATTACTAAAAGATCTGCTCATGCTGTACAGTGAATTTAATATTTAAAAGAAAATTTAAAAATAAATTCCGTTAATAAATTTTCGTTATTCGTTATAAATTTTCGTTATTCGTTGGAGACAGAGCTTTAGATCTAGGGACTGTCCCCGGAAAAAGGGGATGTTTGGTCACCCTACATAGGATGCCTGAATTATCCTAACAGACTTCCCTCCTCTGTAGTTACCGGCTGCAAAATTGACAAAAAAAAAACGAAACTGTTACTGTTTCTTTTATACTCTGTAACAATGATTCGATCGTTAAGCAAAATGGGACGAATCTCTTTAGTTTTAGTTTAGGAAAGAAAATGCACTAATGAACCCACATCGCGGCAAGCACATCCTAGGACTGTCCTTTTTCATTTATACATCCTTGCCCATTAATGACACAGTGCGACTAATCAGAGGAAAAATATCACAGAGAACAATGCCATTATTGGGATGTTACAAAACGAAGCCTACAAATTCTGTTGCTAAAGCTTTTATTCTAAATAAAACCAAATGCAGATTATATAGGTTGAAATTATATCTACGGTTTAATTCTAAGGACATATGGTTTCAGAACTTAAAGTGAAAAGAAAAACGTAGAATTATAGAAGAAAAAAAGATGTAATTACGGTTTCTGCATTTGTTCGTTGCGTGAAACAAAACGTGAAATGTATTACTCTTTTCAGACTATCTGACGCATATAAATTAGGTGGAGTAACAAATAAATACCAAGAAGTAAATTGAAATTTACAGAAAACGAATATTAAAGCAGACAACATGAGATGAAAAGGGCAAACAAATAGCGTGCATTTTTGACATTAACTATGCAAGTATATTGTGCAGCTGTTCAAATATAAGCCACAATGAACAAGTTCTAAAAATGAATATGCTATTAACATGCAAGAATGAGTGGTTAATGAATATACATAGAACACTGCTTCAGGGAGTCATACTCAAAAGCAAATTTTATTATGTAAAGAGACTTCTTAGGTGCTAATTATGTTGAAAAAAATGCCTGGCTTTGTGCATTACATATAAGCTTTGAATTTCTATAGCGCGTTAATCAAAATTGTACTATTAAGAATGCACACGTGGGAAATTAATAGGTAAATGATAATAAATCAGTAAGGGAAACACATTCTACGTTTTTACAATGATAAAAAATACATATACTTAGGAGCACTAAAATTAATTTACAAATATAGGAAATCTTAATGTAAATCCTATTATCTACGATATAGTTCCTCTAATGGAGACCGAAATTTTTAACGAAATTAAAAATAATATTTTTTTAATTAAGAGGGGTCTTCTGAAAGCATCTTTTTCGAAAAACTTTTGTAATGGTAGAGGAATATCAAAATTTAAGTGTTTCAAATAGATATCTACGTCGGACACTTCTATACTGGGTAAATAGAAAGACTTGTGCAAAACTCAAATTTCTCTGAATTTTAATATTCAACAGTGTTGGTTTAATATTTAAAATCTTATGGGAGTTGAAATATTTTACATCCTCCATAACATTAAAATATATAATTTTGTTACTGAGAAAAAATTATTTATTTGAAACATTAGTTATCAATTGTAGCGTAACAAAACCTTTACTAAAATAAATATAAATTTAGAAGATTATGCAATGATTCCCTAAATTTTAACCAATTTTGAAGAAAAGAGTTTAAGGGAAAGGTATCAAACTCACGAACCGCAGCATCTTTATTTTTTGTGGCACACAAGCAATCCACTCTCTCATAATCATGGTAGCAAACTGTGCCTTGGCGACAGCGACGATTACACGTGAGTATGGAGAATATGGTCGCATTCAGCCGAAGATGAAAGGGGTGGCTCAATCGATAGCGCGCCAAGCTCGTAATTGTCAGTTATCAGGTTCGAGTTCCACCTGGACCAGCGTTGAAATTTACTCCGCAAAATTCCTCGGTCAGTAGGGGCTTGGAAAAGCCTCCGTTCGTCGGAAGGGACGTTAAGCTGTGACGCCTTTGCGGGAGAGTAATATCCTGTGCACGTTAAAGAACACGCTGGATGCGAACGACGGGAGGCCTCTCCTAACCTTCTCTGAGCCTTCAGGGTCCTTGTGGCTTGGCCATTTAGCCATTTCGTGCAAAAAAAGTGCAGCTCAGAAGTAAAACAGCCTAATACCGAAGATGAAACCACTGTAAATGAAATTTAGGTTTATGCTTTGGTATTAAGAACATGTAGCATTTAAAAATGAAAGCAACAATATAAGCAATTATGCTGTGCTTATTATTTCTTATAATTAAATGCGACTCGCCTTATATTCAAAAGTAATGATTTGGACTCCATATGATTTGAGTTTGAGACCCATGGTTTAAAACGAGCATAAAAGCAAAGTCTGCTGTTAAATTTCCAGCTTTAATAACTCTTTAAGAATTAAATGTTAACAGAGTGTTGAAATCGAGGTTTAAAACAATTTTCAATTTATCAAGATCAGGTGTTCTTAAACTTTTTCAGGTCTCTCATCCCTTGCATCGATGTAAGAAAGTCAAGCACTCTATTTACAAGTCTCTTTGCTTGGTTTATTTTTGAAAATAAACAAAGTGAAAAAAATCTGATTACCAAATGTTCCTCTCGCCCCCCTGATCCCCGTTCCCCCATCCCCTGAAGTGTTGGCATCCCAGGTTAATAACCGCTTTTTTAGATAAGTTTGAAAAGACCTTCAGTTTATAGTCAGTGATATTTTTCCGTAGTAGGCTTATATTAAGAGAAACTTATTTCGAGAGCAAGGTAATATTTTTGCACGCACACTGTGAAAATTAGAGGGTGCATTGGTCGCAGGATTGACTGAATGAAACTGTGTTAGACGAAATTAACTACAATTAGAAAATGAAATGCTTCTGGACTCGAAAGTATGAACTTTTTTTGAAAATCATAAAATATTGTCTACAAAGAAATGTGTTTAAAATTATGAAACCAACGGTCCAGTATCTTCAACCTAGCACTAATACTTTCCAACATCTCTTTTCTACAAAGAATCAGCGTACGTACACACATAAAACATTAATAATTCTCAACACATAGATTACATAACATAGATTAACATAAAGCCATTATTTCTCTTTTCAATCCCACCATTTAATTGTGCAATCCAAAACTAAACAGAAATAAAACACATCCCAAACTTAGCAGTTACAGCCATTCGTTTCGAAGTAGAGCAAGAATTAATTCAGCCGTGTTTGCCGAATCGATGAGCCTGAAGTCTTGCTCTATCTAACTGTCTCGGAGCGATACTTCATGAAACTCTAAGGAGGAGATGCGAGCGCTTTCATCTCTGCGAGCGTCGCCGAGCGTTGCGATGCTGGGTTCCAAAGCTGCGGGAGGTCAGGATAAGACGATGATGTGAACGACTTGCAGATGATGAAGCTGAGTGAGAAGACACATTAATGCTGTCCTGTAAATACGCCTCGAAACGATCGCCTGCCGCAATGACATCATCGACACCACGTAGTAATAAGTTATTGGAGTAACAGACGACAGCTGTGGTGCGCAAAAACTAATAAATACGAACCTTGATATGAATAAATCAGTTGTTTCTTTGCTATTTTTACAAGGTTGTTTTGTTCAAATTTAATGTGTCTTTAAATTCAACTTGTCTTGTTTTTACATCCAAAACACTAAAAAATGTTTAGATTCTTATTAAAAATGTTACACACAGTATGTTACGTGTACATTTGAGATTCCAGTAACTTTTAAATAAGATATTGAACGGAACATGTTAGTGCTAGAATTTATCTCAAAGTTAAATCTCTATCTAAATAAGTACTGCACCAGCATTTTAATATAATAAGAACATTTTAATAAATTATTTTTATGCATTTGTAATAATAATTATTTTTTCACGGAATTTTGGAGTGAATTTCTTAAGTCTAATAATATTTCTATTAAATATCACTTCTACCATAACTTTTTTAAATTAGAGGAACATTTCACGAAGCATGACTTATAAAAATGCGTTTTGAAACTTTAATCTCTCTAAAAATATTTCCTTTTCAAAATAAAATCTTGTTTTTGATGTTACACATCTTGGAATTTGACTTTACATTTCACAACTTTGAAAACGCATAATTTCTCAATTCTCTAAATCTGGGGTGGGCAATCCACACTTTTCGAAAAGCCACTGGAAAGATATATTTTCTTAAAGAGCCACAGGAAAAGTTCTCTATTTAAAAACGAAAACATGCATTTCTGATGGGTGATGAATTAAAAAAAAAAAGCTATATTAGTAAAGAATCAAATTTTTAATCAAACATTTACATTTGTAATGAATAATATGAGTTGGCAAAATAGTTTAGTTATGCAACTAAAATTAATTGATCAAATATTGAAAGAAATGACCCAGATTCAGTATATTGATCATTTGTTTTATGATCCGCAAGTCTTTTGCAATCAGCTGCGGTTAGACCAGGTCCACTATAAATACATACGTAAATTAATACTAGCGAAACTGACAAATATGGATATTTATCGATTTCGAACATTAGTTCAAAATATAGGTATGTGAACATATATATATACAACCATTATTTTTGTTATATTGCTTATCTGCATATAAAAAGCTTCAAGATATATAAATGTGTGTAATTTTTTATTCTTTCTTTTAGTACCACCGTCAGAGCCTATCATCTATGATGAGAAAGGCGATCAAGTCAAAGGTATGGTTGGTCCTTACAATGAAGGAGATCCCTTACGGCTGCTATGCGAGTCTGATGGAGGTGAGAGAGAGCATTATCTAAATTTTAATGTATCTTTTTATTGACATATCCGTCAACGTTTTCCAGGTTTGACACCCAACTTGTGATTTTCTTCGCCAACAATCTTTTCCTCTGTTTGAATAGGGATACCGACTTGAATTAGGAAGGATGCCTTCAGGGCTGTATTTATTCAACAGGCAAAGTGGGTAGAACCTACTAAAAGTCATGAGCCTACGAAAAACAATATGACTAAGTTTTCTTCCTTTGTATAATAAACACTGTAATAATGATCTCGTCTTGAATAAATAGTGATTAAATCAGCTATTGAGGTCTGTTGTCTACCATTTTGCTATCCGAGAAAAACTATTCAAGACAATTTTGATTACTCATCTATCCATCGAAACCGAACATTAAAATTCGAAAAATTAATTTCCAAACACCTGTAAAAATGCATTCGCCAAAGGGTCTATGCAAACAAACGTACCTAGAAACAACAAGAATTTTAATCCATCCCTGGATGCCGTCTGTCGTATGGACAGCACACCATGGTGACTTGTAAAAGGGAGAATAAGAATTTTTTGTTGCTATTTATAATTTACATTTTATTATATGTAGATTTATTAGTTTTACCCAAAATGATAAATATAATGTAAATTAAGCAAAACTGGTTAAGGTAAAATAGAAGTGAATGAAAGGGCATCATACAGGGTATGGCTCTCCCACCCACAGGGAGCATAGCTTTGTCCCATCCAAATGGGCACTGGCTTTCCAAGCCCATTGGTGTTCCCCTACTGCCAAGGCTAGGGTTTTATTTACAGAGATGTATCACAACACAGACCCAAGTGGGACTTGAGTTTGGCATGCTAGACCAAGCCATCCTCCTCCCTTAACCAGTAATCAATATATATTCATTATGCTCTCATTGATAACACTGGGCAACACACAAAAAGGCTTTGAAATGAAAATAGCCAATCTTTACTAATTTCGAGATGCTGAACACTGACAATAAAATTTGTTAATTGGCTCTGTTTAGGAGAGACAGAGATGGTCATATATAAACAACTCGGTCCGCATTGAGTACATAGGTAACCATTTCGAATGCTGTGTTTTAAACTCCATATTGTAACATATTGCGTTGTATTGCATCATTGTTTGATGCAATGTAGTTGAGTTATGACATCGCAGCTTTACCATCACAGACAAAAGATGATGCGATCGTTAGTTGTAAGTAAATGCAAAAAAATAAAAGCGATGTATTTATCTTCCAAAGTTTATCGTTAACAGTCATTCGTAACAAAATTATAACGTTGCCTGTGCTTTTTTTTTTGGCGGGGGGGAGAGAACGTATAGACGTTTAACCAAAGATTTAGTTAATGACATCGCTTTTACACTTCCTAAGATACATAAAAAGCTGCTGTCCCTTAAATCTTAAGGGACTGCAGTCATTAGAGGCGGCTGTCCCTGAAATGGCACGCAAAGCCTTGGTTCTGTGTGCAGGATAACCATATCATGTGCAAGTTAAAGAACGCTCTGAAAGAGGCCTTGACGGGCGACTTCCATCTTCCTCCTAACAGTTGTGGAGTGGTCCACTTCATCTAAACAACTGTGAGTCGTTGAAATCCTTGTAACCTGACCGTTTAGCATATTGTGTGCACAAAGGTGCCGCTCAGAAGTAAAATAATTCAATTCTCTGGCTTTGATACGCATCTCTGAATAGACAATGCAGTGTGTAATACTAATTGGTTAAATAGGTAAAAGTTAAAATAGCAGAATTTATTCAATTTTTAATCTATAACAGCAATTATGTTTTGTAATAAATACCTTCCTTACATGTGAAAAAACAGATATATATAATTCGTAGTAACAGAGAAACCCATCTATAACGAATCAAGTTTAAAAGCCCGGAGAATGCAAATTGGATCCTAAATTTGTCATCTTATAACTTTTTTTCCTTTCCATATATCCCTAACCTCGTCTTCAGTTAAATAGGTGAAATCTGAATGAAAAATGTGCTCTTTCATCGTAAGGAATAATAAGTTTTTTGTTTTAAAGAAAAGCATTACTTCTTAATAACTTAAAGTGAAGAACATTCTGGATGATTTACGAGAAGGCCTACACTTCTTCCCTATATCTGTTCAGTGTAACATAATCCTAAAAGTTTCCTTAATAACCTTTATCTCAGTTTTGGACAGCTAATAAATATTAGAATCCAATCTCCATCCCTTCGGAAAAATAATTTCCCCCCTCCCTCTTCGACAATGAAACTAAACCATTTCAAATTTTGGATTTGGTCTCCTTTCCTGAATGCACCTCCACCTTGGCAGCATCCTTAAGCGGTACTTAACCGCTGATTGTGCTACATGTAATATACAGTTATATTCACTGAGTCACTGGATAGATTAGATTAGTTTACTTTTGGAAAGCAGTTTTTAGGTTTACTAGATATTAACTCCAGAAACGGCTAGCGGCAATGTGTTGCCAGGATGCCTCCAATTGTGTCACGTACTCTCATCATAACATAAAACTTGGTTGCGAATGAAAATGTTCTTTTCAAAACAGCTGCAAAGCTGTGAAAAGAAAATGGAAGAGAAAGTGCTGCCTTCGTTTCTACACCAACTTGCGGTGGAAAAGTTGAAAATACTTTCCTGGCTGAAAATTTTTTTAGAAAGTAAATACCCATCATCACAATAGAAACGCTGTTTTCAAGAGGGAAATATGATAACTGAGCTTAAGCAATAATACTTCCCTTATGCTGATGAGCTTTGCACAAAAGATGGAACCTTACACTGCATAAAATGTTCGTGAACATCATTCCGAAAGAATTGGTGCATTCCTTCTACGATAAGAGTTTGCTTCTTTTTCTCCTTATTCTTCAATATATTCAGTAATTTTCTGCAAGAAAAGAATATTTGATATGTTACAGATATCTTCTAAATGTGATTTTTTTAAATAAATGAAAATTATAATAATATCCTACATGCATAAACCATCTTGGTCTTATTCAAAAGTTTTCTAACAAAATTTAGATAGAAGCAAATAAACTTTTGATATTTATTTCGCTTACGTTTATTGGAGAAATAGCGAAAAAAGCAATTTTACTTCCTTTTTCTTCCTTTCTGTGAAAAGTGTGTTCTTATGCTTCAAAGTTAACTTTAATACAGTACGTATATAAAAAATGGAAGAAAACGACGCTTTATTAGAATTATTATTTTATAATCAAACAATACGCTAAGGAAGCAAAGAAAAGAAGTGTAGAATTAATTTACATAACATTTCGCTTTATTAAATAATACAATGTCATGCATTTTGTTTCAGTGTTATTTTTGAACAGCTTTTTAATGTGCCTTTGAAAAAACTTCCCAATTTAATTAGGTTGAAAATTGTGCGACTACTGGCAAAATGTATGAAGTAAAAAGGAAAACTGGATTACTTCTGAAAATTTCAATATTCTCCTGAGAATAAAATAAACAGAAATAGGCGAATTCACCTAAAGACTAAAAATGGGCAATATAATTGTTTGGCCTTTCAAAGGTTTGCTACGGTAATAAAACTCGGATCCTCTTTAAGCAAAATAACAAGACCGTTGTTAGATTTGGAATTCAGTTTCTTTGCTATTATCTTGTTTGTTAGCTGGTTTATTATATAACTCTCTTTAAAGGTAAATGAAGGAATCGTCATCCATGCTTATAACATGGAAAACTACAGAATAACGAATACAGTTGCTTAACTCTTAAGGAAGAGTTAGTTTTAAAATGAAATAGGTGAGCAACGTTAAGAAGGACTTTAAAATTGATCCTTTGGGGCCAAATCCAGCAGCTGTTATTCATAATAGACATGTTTATATAATGAAACCTGATAGTGAAATTAAAGATTCTTATATTTGATTGTTTGAGGATTTTGCATGCATGTTAACATAAGGGATATTTAATGCATGCGATGGACTGATAATAACAAATTTAGTTAAGGAACATAAAACTGAAGCGAACAATTGTAGCAAATTCCTCAGACGCTGACATTACGCTTAAGTGATCCTAAGATAACAGGGAAAATAGAAATTTCCCTGTTATCTTAGGATCACTTACGAAATCAGCCAGTTCGAGAAATAACATCATCATCTTTTACGAAATCATACATGATTTCACACATGATTTTACAATATCATCATCATCTTTTACGAAATCAGCCAGTTCGAGAAATAACACTTAATTCATTTCAGATTTGTATCATTCTTGAGATTCTCTTATATGCGAGATTTGAACCACATGTCGTACTCAGCGTAGATCTTATAAAATTTTGTATCATGTAAAAATTTAGTGCTTTGTGTTGAAGTAAAATATAGTCATTGTAAATGGATACCCATATTTTTAAGTGCTACATTTTATCAACTAATTAAGTAACAAAGGTATAATGAGCGTACCTAAACATCCGAGAAAATTATTAGTGTAAATTGGCAACAATATTTAGAAGACGCGGGAGTGTACTCATTGGTTAATCATACTGTCTCGTAACCATGACAACCTTTCTTTAGTTTCTCCTGGTGTTCCATATGCATACAAATAGGTTGAAGTGTGGTATTTTCGTAGCAGTCTGGTAAGCCTATTTTTGTTACTGTTATGGATATTACTGTTTGAAGTTTTACGTTATGGATATCAAAACTGAATAGCGATTTGCAATTAACTTTTGTGTGCGATTTGGTAAAAATGTTTCGGAAACTTCAATTATTGAAATAAGCGTACAAGGAAGAATGTTTAGCAAAATCAACGGTTTGTAGATGGTACCAGGATTAAGGAAATGGTCGAGAAAAAGCAGATTTGATTCCGCACTGGAGACAGAAGTATACCTCACACAATTTCTGTCATTATTCAGGAGGGCAGAAATTTGTCTATTAGAGCAATGATTGCACACAAGATTTTATCTTATAACGTTTATAGTTTTGTTATCCGTAACTTAAAAAACTTCAAAGAAAGATCACAAAAAATGTGTTTAACAGACAGCTACGGAAATAACTCACTTCAAACGACAATAATAGGAAAACATATCTATAAAAAGTTAATCATCATACGGAGAAGAGCGTAAGGAAAGGAAAAACGTACTGGGCAAATCAATGACATAATAGCATAAATAATAAAATATTAATGGTTAGCACGCTTGGTTATTATTTAAGGGACTTGGGTCCGAGCCCCGGGTAAGGCATGGATGTATGTGTCGTTTTTCTGCAGAGGTCCTGCCATCCTCACAGACTTCTACAATGGCATATAAACTAACAGGCTCCTGTCAGACTTCTGTGGCAAGCAGCTGCTTGAGGGGGTATTTATTATTATTATTAGCATCTGATCTACCAAAATATATATTATATACACTAGAAAAAGAATTGAAAAAATAATGCAACAAAATCAACATTTTTGCGTATCTTATCAGGGCCTGGAATGTAATAAAGTCAATAAATAAAACTACAACCCAAGTATTCATATCAGGGAAGTTTTTTTAATGTTTTGAACGAAAAGTTACTTTTATTATTTAACTGTCTAATAAGATATAGTAGTTCAAAATATGGGTATTTTTTATAATGACCCAGTATATCTATAGCAGTCTGTATACAGTCGCTCAAAAAAGTATCCGAACACTATGGTTGATTACAGAATTCAGAAAAAATATCTGGCAACGATTTTGTTATAAATTAGCAATCTGGCAACTTTCGTGTACAGTACACGAAGGTTGCCAGATCACTAATTTTTGAAAAAATAGTTGCCAGATATTTTTTTCTGAATTCTGTAACCAACCATAGTGTTCGGATTTTTTTTGAGCGACTGTACACTAGAAATGAAATTTGTTGTCAAATGAAGCAGAATGTAAAGCTGGATTAAAATGCAAATTGAACCTATCCCATTTCTCATAAGTAGCGAATGAAAGCTCTATCAAGTAATTTACGAGCGATAGGTATTCTGGGCCAGATTAGATGTAATTAATTCGTCGTTGCAATATTCGTCGTTGCTTTTAGTTCAGGTTACTTCAAATTAAAAACAAATACCATTTACGTAATGAAAAAAGGTAGACAGTCTGCAGAAAATTTGGTAAACGATGCTCTAATCACTATATAGCGATGATAATGCTTGCACATATATCTAATTCGTAACAAGAGTGTCTTTCTTCAAACAGGTTTCTCCGTGTTTGAAACAACAGCCCTTCAAACAAACCGATAGCTTAATTAATGTTTCTCTGCATCACAAAGGGAAAAAGAAATCATCTGCCAAGAGTGTTAAGGACAGGAAGACTGCAGGAATGCGTTTTAACACGCTTAATTACTCGACAAACAACGCGAAACCTTCTGGAGAAGAATGCCGCTTTGTGAATTCTCATGGAACGCCAAGCAAACACAGTAATGAGCGAAGGACGCTTTAGTTACCCCTCCGGATATTGTGTAAATGCGAGATTGCCGCAGAAAAGACTGTCGTAATTGAAAAAGTGGAAACAAAACACGCATCATTGCAGCACTAAGTGTATCCCTTGTCACAACATCCCTCATAAGTCAGGCAGAAGCGATGGACACCTTGCGCATGCGCTGGCGAAACTCTTGCATTTTCACCACACTGCACCATAATAGTATGCATTCATTCCGTGATTGCTAGAATCCTAAACCTCGTAAATCACTGTCATGCACCAGTATGTTAAAGTTCCTAAACATCATTTCTCGTTCTTGTATCATTTTTTCCCCTTTGCTGAGGGTTTTTCCCCTAAGCTTCTTCTTGTTTTAGTGTATGTCCGAGAACAATGAAGCACAGAGACATCTTGTCATTTAGAAGATAATAAAACAATAGTACACGTTACGTGAACAAACTTCTTTCAACTTATTTTATTTGTTTTTAAAGTACAGTTTGTTCTTTAAAATTCCTTAACGATAACAGTGAGTATATGGAAATAAATGTGAATTCTGTCTCTGAATCACCCTTCGGATAATATGAATTACTTTATTACAATAATTTCTGCACGCAATATTAAGATTAATGTCAGAGTTCTTGGAAATTTGTCTATCGTGTATATCATTGAATGTATTCCAAAGCTTTCAATGTTTTTAGGCTCGTTTAGTGGTCTAATATCCATTTTTCGTATTGGATTTAAAACATGCAACACCTCCTTTACTTTGTTTATTTAATTCTTGTTGTTGTTACTGTTTTGTTTCCTTAAAAAAAGTGATGTTAATCTAATGCGTAGCAAACAATCAGGCTTCCAGCAATTTCACCTATTTATAAATTCCTTATTTTTCAAGCATCTTAGAACGCTATTGTTACAAACCAGTCCAGTAGTATTAAAAGTATTGATATAACAGGGGTAGATAACGCGCAAGGCTCGTAATCCGTAGTACCCAGATCCGAGTCCTATCTATGCCAGAGTTGAGATTTATCATCGCTAAACCTTCACCTTGCCATCAGCAAGAAACCGGAGGCTAATGAGCTGCTAAAAGCCGCTGTTCATCGGATAGGACATTAAGCCATAGCTCCGT
Organism: Ryuthela nishihirai; assembly: GCA_038380435.1. Classification (NCBI taxonomy): domain Eukaryota; kingdom Metazoa; phylum Arthropoda; class Arachnida; order Araneae; family Heptathelidae; genus Ryuthela; species Ryuthela nishihirai. The sequence continues at coordinate 15,002,601 of JAWZYU010000016.1, forward strand.
GTGCAAGAAATTCACACTTTGTGCATGTTAAAGATCACACTGGATAACCTTCAATGGAGGCGTCCACCTGTCTTCTAACGGATTCAGTGCCCATTGTATCCTCTTCTCTGAACCATTGGCGTCCTTGTGATCTGGTCACTAGTTCCATTGTGTGCCAAAAGCGCAATTCAGAGATTAAAAAAATCAACATAACAACCCAATCGGCATAACAAAATATGAAGTAGGCCCAATAAAACAGTATCTATAATACTTTTCCCGATATTGAAAGATCTTAAGAAATCTTCGAGAATATATTTGTCTTGAGTCATTAGAATCTACTTCTTTGAAAAGGTGAATATAATTACTTTTGGAAACATCATTCATATTTTCAAAATGGGAAGCAGACACAAACAAAATTCGTTCGAATGATTCGAAGTGATATGCAGTAAGTGAGAGTGACACGTTACAACATTTAGAAGGAAACTTTACAGCAGTAGATTATGAATTTTCGCAATTCTAAACCTGAAAGATTAAGAACCAGTTCAAGTGTTTTTTTTTTCCAAAACATTCTGTTCGAGTCTGTATCCCTAAACACATAACTCTGCAACAAATTATTCCTTTGTGCTGAAGTATACACAAGTAAAAGTCACTACCACGAAGAGAAAAGTAGATTTACTCGTAATTTCCAGAATAATAAGTGATAATATTGAGTTAGTTTTACGCATTGCAATGTCAAATTTGGATCTTAGTTATAAAATAGAATTTTTCAGAGAACAACAACAGAAATCACCATACAAACATCAAAAACGTTTATTATAAAAGGAAAAAAAATTCAATGTTTCCTTTTAATAGTCAAACAATTTTAATTTAATAAGTGTTTCGCCAAAACTTTTCATGTGTTTTGAAATGATTTGAACATTAAATTTTACATCTCTCAAAAACAATCCGAACACTATGGTTGATCAGAGAATTCAGAAAAAATATCTGGCAACGATATTTTTAGAAATTAGTGATCTGGCAACCTTCGTGTGCTGTATACGAAGTTTGCCAGGTCACTATTTTCTAAAAAAAAATCGCTGCCAGATATTTTTTCTATATTCTGTAATCAACCATAGTATTCGGATATTTATTTGAGCGATTGTACTTCTGGACAATTACATCGTAGCCTCAAAAAAATGATACTTCCACGAAGAAACTTTGAAAATCCCTTCCTCAGATGTTTTTCAACGTTTGTTTTTTTCAACACAATGAATGAAATGAAATGACTTTTCCAAGATACGAATTTTTCTTTACACAAAACCACAAGGACAACTCATTCCATTATTCCATCGAATGGGACGTAAAGCAGTGGTTCCGTGTGCTGGAGAGCCAACCATGTGCACGTTGAAGAGCACGTATGGCCTTGACGGGATGCTACCCTCTGTCTCCTAGCATCTGTACAGCTAGTCCCCTCTATCCCTCCAACCTTTTCTGAGCCTCGGAGTCCTTGTGACCTGATCATTTAGCCCATTGTGTGTAAAAACATGCCACTCAGCGGTTAAACAACCCAACTCATTTCGTTATTTTTAGCCAACTGCTTCATTGGCATTTATTATAGTCTACATAAGTGACCTTCAGCTTGGGCGGATAGGGGTTTCAATGTGCTTTAATAAACCCGCCAAATTATCTTCTAATTTTAAGTTAATATGGAAAGTAGGCGGTAAACGTATTACAAATTGCAAAATAATATAGAAGACTGTGAATTAAAAATGTATGAAGATCGCTGCTCTAATATTTCGGATAAGTAATCCTAATTTCGGATAAGTAATCCTAATTTTAAGTGCTTATAATAATCCTGTCATAAATACGTCAACTTCAACATTAATGCACTATTTCCCAGCCAGTTATTCCTCTGCTACTTATTATTTACTCTTAGATGGGGAAAAGATACTCTGCAGATTTCAATACTAAACCGAAATTATTATTCTTACTGAAGTACTAGCTAATCAATTATCTGTCCCAATTATGAGTAAAATCATCTCTCTCTCTCTATTATATATAATACTTAAAATATTCTCTTCAAATAAAATATTAATATAAATATTAATATGAAATAAAACATAATATAAAATATTAATATATATATGTAATATAAAATGAAATATTAATATGTATAATATAAAATAAAATATTAAGATATATAAAATATAAAATAAAATATTAATATATGTATTATATATATATAATGTAAAATATTAATGTATATATATATAATGTAAAATATTAATGTATATATACATATAAATGTAAAATAAAATATTAATATATATATATAAATTCACAAAAAATAAGGTATTCGGCGATGCGAGAATACCTTATTTTCGTGGTTAGATAGGTAGCTTAATATTAATCTGATTCTATATTTATCTCACGGTGTTGCTTTACAATCCTATTTCTTTTTCAATCTTCTCTCTGCTTTCCTACTCTTCGCTCTTTAATTTAGATTTTGAAAGCGTAAATCGCGTCATATAAATGGCATTATGCGAACCTTTTATATCATTAAAAATGTTACGATTAGAAGATAGTTGAATAGTAAAGCAAAATGTGGAAACAAACCTGTTAAATTTATGCTAGATAAGTGTTTCTCAAACTTTTTTACGCGACGGACCAGCAATCCTTGCATGTGGGGAACCTGCGATCAGCAGAAACTGCTTCTGAGATCTGTTTGCCGCTCATGCGTCTGGAACTTCTGACCATGTGTTGCCGCAAGAAACAAGGTATACCTATGTGCATACTTTTCTCACCCAAAGGGTTGTCAGACAGTACGGACTGTGATGCTTTCATATCTTAGTTATGCATCTGAAAACATTTTTCTTTTCTGGCAGTTCACTGCGGACCGGCGACTGGTGGCTCGCGGATCGGCACCGGTTCACCACTTTGAGAAGTACTGAGCAATATATCTGACTATAGTGTTCATCTTGTGTTTTACGTTATAAGCAGTTTAAGTATTTGAACTATTATACTACATTAAAGGGCTAAAAACAGTAAAGAGTGAAAAAAAAAGAAAATAATTTTCTATTTTCCATTTTGCCTCTTTTCAATTAAGAAATTTTCTCCAAAACCTAATTATGAGCAATATTCAAATCGAACGTCAACGTGGAATTCAGAATCACACTTCCTACTATGGAAAGAATAAAATAACTTCGTGTACAACTTTCAAACTTAAAAGCTAAGTTTGCTAACATTTTTCGATCGTTCGTAAGCTTAATTGTAATATCGGAATTTAGTTGACGTTTGCGAACATCGTCGAACAATAAACTGTGTAATGAACTTTTGATGCCTTCCCTTTATTCTCCAAGTGGTCATATAGACAAGCTACTTGCTAATTACTTGCTTCTTCAAAAGAACAAGTAAACACTTCATAGAAACAGATTTAATTGAATAAAACAAAGAAAATGAATAGTTTAACTAATCCCTTAACGATACCATTAAATAAACTCTTAAATGAAAGATAATACTGAACTCCACTTAAAATGTAAAAGATAAACAAAAGTAAAAGGATAATTAATGGTTAAAACAAGTTCTTCATTAGAAGCGTGCTAATGGTATTTTCTTTTATTAGTGTGTGTGTTTTTAATAGATGTATATATTTTCCTTCAGCTGTTTTTGTTATCCATTTTAACGAGATGAGAATTATCGCATTATCGTGAGTCTTGAGATACGGATTAAGGCTGGCGGCAGTTACATCTGATAGGAAAAAAAGGGACGTATTGAATATATTTTTAGTGTTATTGTCATTAGTGATTGCTTTCTTTCCCCCAACCCAATAAGGCCCCTTATGCACGGGTAAATTAGACTTCCATCAGTTTCAGAAATTGCATGGCGCGAATTACCGTTACTTTCCGTATTAAACCAGCAGACTAAACTACCATTAAATTATACGAAAACTCAATAAATTATTGATGATAGTGAAATCCCATTGATCGTTATTTCTTTTTAGATTCTACCTACCATTTTATCGTCTTTATTATAACTTTTTTAAACTTCTTATCTACACAGGTAAATTATTTATATTATTCAAATGAAAAATGCTTGTGTGAGTAAACGCTTCTTTAAAAATTATTTATCAAACACGGAACAAAACAAGGTTTCCTGTTAAACAGTTTAATGGATGAAGTATGTGTTTGTTCTCTGATAATAATAACATCCTCCTCCTCATCATCATCATCCTCAAGCAGCCATGAGCTACGGAGGTCCAACCAGACCGCGCAGTTTAATTCTCCAAGCATATCTGTCCTGAGCTACATCTGCTGCATCCGGCCACTGCACACCAATTCTAACAAGGTCCTGTTTGACATTGTCTGCCCACCGCATCCTAGGTCTCCCCACCTTCTGAGGCCTCTAGGCACACTGTTCATAACCCTATTCGCCAATCTATAATTATCCATACGGGCAACATGGCCAAACCAGCGGAGTCTCTCTCTGCACAATATGCTGCTTAAAGGAGGTTGCAGACTCCTTTGCCTAACCTCAATATTAGTTACAAAGTTATACCACCTAATACCCAAGATACTGCGTAAGCATCTAGAATCAAAAGCACCTAGTTTCATGTTATCTTGTTTACACAGTGCCCAAGTTTCACTACCATAACTAACCCTAGAAAGAACCAAACTATTATACAGTCTAATTTTAGTCTTTAGGTGTATACGCCTATTTCTCCACACTCTCCATAGGTTCTTAAAAGTCCCGGCAGCAATCCCTATTCGTCTGTTAATCTCATGCCGCACATCACCATTATCTGTTACATAGCTCCCAAGATAATTAAACTGTGACACCTGCTCAAGACTGCAACCATTCAGATTAACTGAATCACAGCCTGTCTGACCAATTTTCATCACTTTAGTTTTCTCTCTGTTTATAACCACACCTACTCTACTACCAGTCTGATCAACAGATCGAATGAAAGAGTTCATCTCATCAACATCATTTGCCAAAAGGGCTAAATCATCAGCATAATCTAAATCAGAAATTTTCGTATCTCTAGCCCATTTAAGGCCAAAATCTTTCCCTTGAAGTGAATTTCGCATAACATAATCAATAACCAAACTAAAGAGAAAAGGAGACAAAATGCACCCTTGTGGAACAACAGAAGTAATGCTAAACCAATTGCTACAAGCCTTACCAACTCTCACACACGACTCAGTGTTATTATAGAGCGCTTTCATTGTGTTAACTAACTTGTCTGGTATACCATATGATTTCACAATCAACCACAAATTATGACGATCAACAGAGTCGAAAGCGTTTTTGAAATCAACAAAGCTAGCAACCAAAGGTTTCTGAAACTCTAAACATTTCTCAAGAATCTGCCTATGTGAAAATATCTGATCTCCACATCCCCTACCACTTCTGAATCCACATTGCTCATCGCGCAATTGCCTGTCAACCAGATTCTTAATTCTATTAAGCACAATCATGGAAAGTACTTTACCTGGAACAGAGAGTAGGTTGATACCCCTATATTAATCACTCTTTCCACACTTGGACAGTTGTTAGGACACAGATGGAAGCCTCCGATCAAGTCCATCCAACGTGTATTTTAAAGTGCACAGGTTCTCCTATATACGGAGACGAATATTACCTTCACATGTGATGGACGGCGGCCTTCCCAAGCCCATATTTGCCTCTTTTTTCGCTGAGGTAGATGGCGGTTAACGAAATAAATCTCAAAGCAGAGACCGTTGTGATTGGAACCTGAACTGCAGATTTCGAGGCTGGCGCGATACCGAGCGAGTCAACATCCCCCCTCCCCCTAACATATCTAGTTTTAATACGTATGTTAAATGAATCTGAATCCTAAAGGGTTGGATAAATACTTAACATCCCGATGTGTGAAAAGGAAACGGGTTTCTCGTTCCTGACCTCTCGTATCTTGTGAATCGAATTGTGCATCTTTAGCTATAACAAGAGATCAATGGAAGGGATTCTGACAGAGACAAGGTGCACAATATCAGAGGCTAATGGCATTCCCTCTTTCTGACAGTTTATGAAAGAAAGGGAGAAGGAAAAGAAAGCTGGAAGAGGAGAGAGAGAAAAAATTCCACCCATCGTAGGGTGAAAAAGAATCGATCCCATTTCCTTCTTTGTAAAAGCCTATCGCCTGGCGCTTAGGAAGCTGGAAGAGAAGAAAACCTTATCTGGAACAGGTTCTGACAGTTGCCTCCATAATTAGCTTAGAATAATACATGATTGAAAAGACATGATGCACGAACTCTTGACAAATCTTGTAGCAGATCCTCTATATTTTTTTTGTCTAATTCACGTTATATTTTATAAAATTACACTTACGCTTAAAGGAATGATTAGCATATATCAAGTTTCGATTGACCCCCGAGTAAGTAAATAAATTAAAAAAAACTCTTAAGCCCATTCTGCTTAAAAAAGATGCGTTTTTTATTTAGGGTGAGTGAGATCCAACAAAAAAAAATATATTTTTTTTATATTTGTTTCCTAACTGTATTTCATAACAATGATGTGCAGCTTTGCTAAGATTTAATGCTTGAATATTTGTTAAATAATTTATTACGTGAAGTGTTTTATTAATAGATCAGATGAGAGAAATTTATTTATTCCCTTATTACACTCATTTTGAAATTTAAGGCAATTGCATTTTTAGCTTTTATTCATTAACTGGCAAGGACTAGTCTCTATATTTCTTTCCTTTAGCTACTAAAACGACCCCCAAAAATGGGTGTAGAGTAGTAAGAGCAAAAGAGTAGACTTCAGTGTAGTCCATTTAAACTTTTGGCAGTTTTTGGCGATATGTGAGTTAAAACAAATCACGAGTAATCAAACTTCACTCTCTATATATAATTATTTGAAAACATCCCAGCTGTTTCAGATAAACTTTAAGAGGATTTCACGATTTCAAGGCAAAACTGTTAATAATCGCAATAGAAACTTAACAAAGTTCAATCTTGGAGGACCCTTTGATGCGTCTTCCATTTCAACACCAGGAATAGAAACGTTCATTTAAGAGCTGTTCTTGGCAGCCAAAAGGAAGAGGATATTGTACATCAAAGGATTTCCACGACTGAATTCTGCATTTTCTGTTTCCCATATTAGCAGCTGCATGGAGTCTCCCGTAAATTATGCAGCACCTTGAAGTAGATGACTATAGAAAAGATTGGGAGGTGTTGTTAAATAACTGAAATTTTCTGTTTGTTTTTGCAATTAGTATTTTTTACCGTTTCTTGATTGAAAAACATCAACTAATGCAGCTATATCATAAATATGAAAAGATAAAAGAGAATAATAATTTAAGTAAAATTATTGATTATGAAATACAAACACATACGCATACAGTATATATATATGTGTGTGTGTTAAATATTTCCCCCTTTTTCCGATTACTAGCATTTTCAAGAGGTAAAATCGCTCTCTTGCCCCTTTTTCGCATGGCTTTCACAATAATTTCAGCTTAAACGTTTCCTCAGTTTGTTCTGAGCACTAATTATTTTGCGAATTCTAACTATAAAAAGGGGGTTGCCTAAGTCGTTAGCACGCCAGGCTCGTATTCTGGTATTCCAGGTTCGAGTCCAAGCTGGAATTGTGTTAAGAATTTCCATCGCCGTTCTTTCCTTGTTGAGAAAAGCGATACATAGGAGCTTGAAAATGGTGACGTCCGTTGGATGGGAAGTTAAACCGTGTCCCTTGTACAAGAGTTAGATTGTGCACGTTAAAGAACATGCTGACGGGGAGTCATCATCTATCTCGTAATATTTGTCCAATGGGTCCCCTTTCCCAAATTTCTCTGAGCCATTGAGGTCCTTGTGTCCTGATTATTTAGCCCATTGTGTGCACAAAAGTGCCGGTAAGAAGTAAAACAATCCAACTCTGGAACAGAAAATAGTTTTCATCATTTAACCGGATTTTGAAAATATTCATTCCTCCATGCTTTATGAGAATAAATTGATTTATTCAATTGCAACTTTAAATAAATACTCATCGCATATTTTCAATTCATTAAAAAAAAATTACCGTTTAACCTTTTGATCTTCTGTTTGTTTTACTACGCTAAATCAATGGCTTCAGCGAAATGCATGTCTTTCCGCTTAAGAATGCTTTGTCCTTACAAAAATAATTAGTGCAGAAAGGAACGAATAACATTTAATTTTCAGAAACATTTATCATTGCTTAATTCGTTGTACAATAATTATGTAAAGGCGAATTATCAGCAAAATTATAAAAGCCCAATTTTTAGAAATACATACTTCTTTTTTCTCACAATTTTAGAGCTGGTGTTTTATCAAGCTTTCTTCTCTCCTGTTCGAGTGATATCATAAAAATTAATCAATAATCATTTGTAACCTACTTCTTCATTATCTCACCCTTTATTCTTTCAGTTTTTTTTTTCTAGAAAGACGTATCTGATGAGCTTAAAGCTCAGTGCATGCCAATTACGACATGATATACTTGGAAATAACACTGTATTCAGTCTAATATGTATCTGTCAGTTTTCTCCCTACTCGTTTGTCTTTGGCATATAATGTACTTTTGCTAATAAGATGAAACACACACATTTTTTGTAGAGTGGTTAGAAAAAAAAGATTGCGAAAAAAGAACTCTATTCTTTCTACCTACTCTTCAAATTAAATTTGTGCCCGCACGCAAAGGAAAGCGTACATGTGTATATCAACGTGTGTCACACATCATTTGCTTAAGTAATGAAGGTGAAGCCAAGGAAGTTGAAGGAAAACAGCAGTAGCATGCCTATCTGTACGCTCATAATCCAGCACTTCCTTTTCCCTTAGCTCATTGGGAGTGTTACCGGTGATCGCAAGGGCGGAACCCAACATCGCAACAGACGTCGTAATTAAATGCAGTTATGCAATTTCCACTGCATCCCAGGATAATTGATTTATCAAGCACTGACGACTTTCGGTAGCGTTAGCAAAGCTTTTTTCCCTGAATTAAGTGATAGGATGGAAAAGGAGGAAGATTACGATCAGATCTCCTTGATTATGAGGCTGTTCTAAGTCAAAGCGTGGGGTCACCTGGCATACCGTCATTTTCAAGTCCCTTTGGCTCTTTAGGCAGCGATGGATAGAAACTGGGTTTTAAGACATTCATTTAAGAAGAAAGGATTTCTGTTTCTATTGTGTTGATTTCCTAATTGTTTTTAAAAGTGTAGCTTGAAATATTATGCGGAGAGTTGTGTAAAGAAATTCAGCAAAACTATTTTAAATTAGTTTTTCCTTTATTGTCTAATTTTTACAAACCAGTTTTGTTATTAAGGAAAATGTCCTATAACATAAGAATGCTGTCTCACTTATACTGTATATCTTTTCAAGTAATGAATAATATAATCTAATTATTTCAATGTGTTCTTTGAATGCAATTTTGTAATTCCGATTGGAATGCAGAATTTTCTTATGTGAACAGTTTCTTGAAGCTAGTAACTGGAACAGAGGAGAAAAGAGCTGTTAAATAATATATTTTAACCGTATTTTTAAAAATATTTTTTAAATACCACCAAAATGAAGGGAATTATTTTATACCAGAACCATGTTCCGGCTCAATCTTTGGCCATTCCTCCCCCCCCCCCCCCCTCAACTTTACTTATTTCTAGATATGGTCTTGTTTGAAAGTGACGGCATAGGGTAATAATTCTCAGTGAGTTATTTTTTAAGAAATTTGAAATGGTAAAGCGAAACGTATAATACTGAATCGCCATGTTTAAAGTATTTAAAATTTTTGCAAAAAAATTTAATTTCTAAGTAATACTTTTAATTAAAGCATTTTAAAATTAATTGCATTTTAATTCGTTTAATTGAATTTTTCCCTGGAGTAAAAATTCTGCAAATGTCACAATCTTTTTTTTCATTTTTCTTTACTAATATCAGTCGATTAAACATGCTATACAAAATTATAATCAAATATGCATAAAAAACTTATGTAAAAATTTCAAATTCAGTATTTTGCATTTTCAAAAGCTTCATTGCTACATTCCAGCAGTCATTCCCGTTGTGCGAATTTTGCACTTCACTATTTGGATGTATATGCGTTATGCTTTTTTGCTCTTTTTTAAACATTAATCTTCCAATGTAGAAAATCTTTATGAAAAGTCTTTAATCAGTCTTGCATAATAATTGTGTTAGTAGTGTAATCAGAAAAATTTATAAATCTACTCAGACGGAGATTGCTTAACGAACACTGGTTTTAATGGACGAACTCCTAGATATTCATAATATGGATGTGGATAAGGTTTTCGTCTGAAAAACATCTGTTAAATATTCATGATTTTGAAAAGTTTAAAAATAAACTCTGACGGAAAACTAAATCTGCAAGTTTCTACGAATTCGATAAAGCGATGAAACTTTAGAAAAGACATTTCCTCTGCTTGAGGCATACGATTATTTTTAAACATAACTCACGTAACCAAATAGGCATCAAAGGCAGTCATATATGACTATTTATTCACGATGAAATCTGTGTATATCATTATGCATACATTATTATTGGATTGCAGTGGAGTTAAGATGGCTGCAAAACTGCACTTTCGAATTTTGTCGTTATTTTTTCAATTATTATGCTTTTACTTTATAAATCAGTTCAATAGATGGCAATTGGAAAGAATAAATAAATAAATATTAGCTCAAGCAACCGCTTGAGTGTGTTGTGTTATGTGTTTGCTTTAATATGCATAGTATAAGGTCTGTGAGGATGGCTGGAAACTCAGCAGATAAACGACACACACATCCATGCCTTACCCGGGGCTCGAACCCAGATCCCTTAAATCAGTAGACTACCGTACTAACACCTCGAACACGGGACGGCTTGTAAGGAATAAGAAAATTATTATAACAATTTAACTTAAAGTATAATGAATGTAATAAATAAAATAATAGATATAATAGAGGGACATAAATATTTCTTACAAAGAGACCCTGAAAGAAAAAGTTTGATTACTAAATATAAAATTCAGTCTTAACTGGCATATTGGTTAGGAAATTTGCTAGCTCCTGTTCCAATAGACGTACTTTGTGTCTTATATTAGTTCTAACTGAAGCAGTGGTCAGCAGTGCTTAGCTTAGGTCGCACTGCTGACCACTACTTCAGTTAGCTCTACACAGTCATTATTGTATAACAATGCTAGTGTAATGTTTTCATCAGATCAGCTTTATATAGCTCAGAATATCTGTATCAAATGTAACATATGATATAGATATTCTGATATAGATATCTGTTTTAGTAGGGGATGCTCTTATATGAAAAGATTTGTATAAGCTAGGATTAGGAGTTTTTAGGACCCTTCTCTACCCAATGTGTTGCAAATCAAATCACATTTGGGGTAACGCCAAGTTTTTGGAGTTTCAACTCCTTTCTCGAAGTAAAAGACAGATCGCATCCTACAAAACTACTTGGTTTATGATGAAGATAAGAAATTTAGAAACAAAACTGCCTATATAATTAGATATATATATATATTGTCCCTAATTATTAAATATTATATTATATTTTCCGAGTTACATGGCCATTGTACTTTCTGAAGTCCTAAACTACGACAAGTTTAAGGGACCCCAGAAATTTCGAATTAGAAATATATGAATCAATCAATAGTAAATACACAGATTACCTGTTAACATACATTGCAACCTGGCAAGTAATTGAGGGGCGTGGGTTCGAGTCCCATTCATCGGCGAAACACAAGATTGTCGAAATTACATTGTATATATTATTCTGACTAAAGGGAACATTAAAAAAAAATGCAAAATTATTGTATAGCAATGCTAGTGTGATGAAAAAATTACACTAGCATTGCTATACAATAATGACTTTGTAGAGCTAAGATGAACAGTGTTTGCATAATAGATTAATTTAAAAAAATTCGCGACACAGCAAATTTCAAACTTAATTTTAGAGGCTCCTCACAATCGTGAGGCCCTAAGCAGTAGCCTAGTTAGCTTATGCATAATTCAACCCTGCGAATTTCGAATTCTGTCGTTATTTTTCAATTATTATGCTTTTACTTTATAAATCAGTTCAATAACTGCGAGTTATAACTAGCTCGCAAATACCTGCGAGTTACATTTTTATAACACTATTCTTATTAGTTCTTTATTTAGATAAATATATATATTCTTGTTAAACCAACGCCAAACGCTTGGTGCGAAATTTATGTCCATTGATAACTATTACTAAATACTAGATTTCCCCTGTAGTACTGTCGGCATGCTGCTCCATTCACAAGGTATGAAACGACAGCACCTCCAGAAATTTCGAACATATTCCGAGGGATTACTCCCAACCCACGGCAGCTAGAAACCCGATCTCCTGGGCAAGAACTAAGTGGAACCACCACGCCAAATTTGGACATTAAGTTATAATTGACATTTAAATGTTTTATATTCAGGCAGATAGGGTTAAATTGAATTAATCACTGAAAAGTTATCGGTATATGGAATAGGGAACGATTCCGTATTTCTTGCATTAATACAAAATTATAACGTTAACCAACATTTGATGCTACCTGTCCCCCATTAGTTTTATTGTCTTTAAGTTCAAACATGTGTTTTATTTCTTATTTCCTTTGATATGAGGTCAAAATTCCAGATATAAAATTAAACACTTCCTTATTACGACCGTAAATATTAGAAAGCCTAAGTATAGCAATGTCATAGCTGTCCCATTTGTCAAGTTAGGACACACGTGCAACGTTATGCACTAATAAGCTCCTATAATTATCTTTCGAAGGGATCATTCGCTTATGATATTCGCAGCGAAACCTGCAATCTCTCATATACCTGTATTAATACAGAACACGTAAGACAGTTTCGCATCGCAAATCCATTTTCTTGCTAGCGTTGCTTTAAATTTTTCTTTTTAAAGAATGTTCGATTACTGAGACTTCCCCATGTAATGGCGTATTACACATACAAACAGCTAAAACGTAGATATTGATTTTTCATTACTGCCTTTTATCGCTACAGAAAGAACCTACTTGGATGTCTTGGAAGAAAGCAAACATTTCATCGTTGAAGTTTTTTCTTTTTTATCAAATCTTGTGTCCTCCTCTTTTTTATCCTTCCTTGAAACATTCTTGTGGCGTGCTTCCGGGAAACCGATACTCGCTTTTAAATCCCGATTCTTCTGTAATGTTTCTACTATCGTCATTGTTTGAAGCAGAATTAACTCTCGGGATTCTTTCCAGCTCTCTCATTCTTCCTTCTTTCTCTCTTTGAAACCACTCTCATCACTAATAGAACGAAAGTACGCCCTCTCTACTAGGTCGAGGGCACGCAAGCCCTTACTACTACCCTACGGCCGCTAAATTATGGAAATAAATTATTCACAAGTTGTCAACGAGGCGAGTAGAGGCAGTTTAAAACACGAAGTGCATTTAACACGACTTCCAGTTTACCCTGTTTGGAGCTTCGTACAGCACCTGACATGAGTAATCGATAATCACCATTGCTCTCGGCGCTCTGAGAAATTTCTCATCGTATCAAAATGTGCTATATGAATAATTTTAGACGAAACAAATTATCTATCTCCTTCTTATTGAAAGCTCTTATAAGGGAGGAAATATGGAGATCAAAGCCAATACGTTTAACTTGCAAGAGTGTTAAAATCGTGTTTTTTTATCTCTATCTAAACGATAGCAATTAATTTTGAAAAAAAAAATTAGGACGTTAAGATAAAATGAAAAAAAGTTCTCTTCTGGAAAATAGTAGCATAATAAGATGTAAAATCCGTGTTTGGAATTACAAACAGGTTCTTCCATCATTCAAGAATGATATTATTCAAATAAGCCTGTAACTGACAATATTATAAACCAGATTCTGAGAAACAAGCAGCAAAAAATAATTAGGTTGTGAGTATTCACCGACGAAAATAGCTTTGTTAGAATGGTGTAAATGTACAATACAAGGTTCGCAATGAATGTGAAAAGAGTTTCAGAGGAAACGAATGGTTTGTTGTATCCTATCCATTGCAATTGTTCTTTTTTTCTCATTAATTTATCTATATTAGAAATGCTCACCTTACCAAAGCTAGAGATTTAAAACTTATCAAGCTTATATGGTATGACTATATTATGAAAGCTTATATGGTACTTTTTTACAAAAAAATTATTACTTGATTCTTTATTATATTACGCTACTTATTATTTTAAAATTGAATATGTTTATTACTTGATAATTTATTTTGCACTATTATTTTATTATATTTTGAAATTGTTTATTTAATAAAATTAGAAAATTATTTAAATGATAAATAATCAAATGGAATAAATTTGTAAATAAGCATCATGTGTATCATTCATAATGTTTTGAATTTATTTGAAGATGAACACACTGGAAAAATCCACCCAACAACCAATCAACACTTAGCGAACAAAATATTTAACTTAATTATATTTATTAGAATATTCTGGTATATTTGTACTCATTATTCAGTCTTATCCATATTGAGCATTGCAATTAAATTGATTGATATCACTCCGAGTGTATCAAATGTCTTATTTTTATAAATAAATGTCACTGAGAGAATTATTTTAGATCGTGATTGATTAGGCTAATGTTGGGCAAACATTTCTCATTCGCGGAAAGAATAAAGTTTTTTCAGATTTCCGCAGGCAAGAACCTTAATTTACTATTAAAAAATCTAACCCTTCCGACCAGTCCAAAGTCGAGTAGCCTACATACTTTTAATATCAAGTGATTTAAATGTTGATTATAAATATAAAATGCAAGCAATTAATTTTATTAGATTATGCAGAGCTTTTAAGAAAAGAAACCTGAGATTTAAATATTCAAGAAAATGGAAATGTGTAAAATAATTAATATAAAAGGGAAATATATTTTAATGCGTCTCTTTTGATTGGACATTTTTTACAAGATCATCAATGAATTACGTTGTTTTACCTTTAGGTAGCAGTTTTTGTGCAAATAATAGGCTAAATGACCAGTTCACAAAGACCCCGAGGGCTCAGAAAAGGTTGGAAAAGGCGACCCACTGGATAGCTGTTAGGAGACAGATGGTAGCTGAAAAAAATCTAGGCCACCAGTGTGTTCTTTAACGCCCAGATGGTATGGCTCTCCTTCGCACCCTCCGCACGTTACCCGTTAACGTCCCTCTGAACCTCTCCGGTTAATTCTTTCTGTTTGGGATGTTAAGACGTGGCTGGGGGAAACGGCTTAACATCCCATCTGACGGTATCAATCTTTTTATCTGATAATATTAAAATGACTGTTGGATACCGATTTGGTACATTTCTTTGAAAACAACGTTTCTATCGGTAAATCCTTTTACTATAATAACTTATTCAGTAAACAAAACGAATTTAAATATATGATTCTATAGAGGTTTAAAAAGTTTTAAAATAAATTTTATTATTAATTTATCTGAATAATGTAGTTAATATTAAACTTTTCAATTTAAGGGCAATGGAAATGGATGCAAAAAAAAATATCTAACTTTTTCAAAATTATTTTTAAAGAAAACATTTGAATGCAACTAATCTAGTCATTTGTCCAACTAAAAATATCTCTCAGCGAATATAGAGGGGCACACATATCCTATATGTGGTATACTTTTCCGGATTACGAGGTATCGGTATGTTTTTTTTTCTTTGAATTTTATATCCGAATAATCGAACAGCAGATCAAGGTAAATACTGCATATCTTGCAGACGAAACTTTGGCGATCGTACATTCCAACACTTCAGGCGTTTTCTCCTAAAAGGAAAAAAAAACGAAATCAAAAAAGAGAGTTCAGTAGGGAGTGTTTTTCTTTTCGTCCTTTCTTTCCTTTGCATTTTCCTTTATATGTTGTTCTTTATTTTTCTGTTTTCTCCCTTGTCGCGGCGTAGTAGATGGAAGATTGAAAATGGTGATGGAGATGGTCACGTCTGTTGGGCTAGCTGCCAACAAAAATCGATTAGTCCAAAACCACGTGTGACCGGTGCTCAACCAGGAAAGTTATGTCGGGGACATATAAAGAAACAGCAAGACAGAAAGAGAGAAAGACTATGATACGAGAGGAGATGAGAAAAGTAGAGAGAAGAGATTTTGGTGTAGAAGAAATCTTGAACAGAGAAAAAAAGAAAAACATGCTCGGACACGAATAGAGGGTGAAAAAAAAAAGATGGAAGTAAGAGAAAGAAGACGCCCTCAGACTAAATCAACCAACTCGGCAGTCCTTAAAACGAAATGCAGGGGTTCCTTTGGAAGATCGATATCACAACAGCAAAACCACGTAATCCCGGCTTTTCCCCAAAACCTCTCAGCTTTAGATCTCTCTCCTCCTCTGCTTAACTTACTCGCTTACTCTTTCTGTCGCTCTCTCTCTCTGTGCAACTCACGAGCATTCCTGCCTATCCTTTCGTCACTTTTGCAAGTCAATACCGGCGCTTGTTCCACAAATCAACGAATATATATTCGGCGCAAAAGGAATAGTTCTCTGCCATGCGTTCCGCGTTTGCGATAACACGACGGCAAATTCTTCCGTCTGTCTACTTTGCAGATTTTTCTCAGTCAGCCTTTTTTGGAATTCAAAACGAAAGGAAAGGGTCAAGATGTGCAAACAAATGCATACGTCGAAGATTAATAGGTGGTTTTTCACGTATTGATCATTATATTTTTTGTTGTGAACTGTCATTTTAGGTATATTTTATATTATAAAATATGGTTGAAATGTTTTATATTCGTAAAGGTTCAAAAAAAAGTTAAAGGTTATAATTTATTTTTCTTAAAAAGATTATGCACCTTTAACATATCAGCATCTTTGTATATATACATAGTCCATAAATACAAACTAAATATAAAATTATAAAACTATCGCGTGTTTTGTTTAACAATTATTAATACTACGCACTTTTATAGCTGTCTTTTGGTAAAGGAAAATATTTTAACTACTATTGGTAATCCATTTTTTTTAGTCGCTGATTAAGCTTTTTGAAGGTTTTTTTCATTATCTGATCAGATAGAGTAAATTTAGTAGCAACACGAACGGAATCAATGTGCTTATGATACGAAGAAGGAAATTAGAAATTTTGAAGTTTAAAAAAAAGTCCATTTCTGAAAAGAAATCGAAAGTTTCAAGAAAAAAAATCGATAGTTGTCAAAAAATTGAACATTTTGTTCCGCTAAAAGACGGGTGTAAAATATTTATATGCAGTATCCTTGGCAAAAGTAAATGAAATTATGTTATTTGCTTATTTTAGTAACTATTATAATTATTTCAGTTAGAGTTGCATTTTATTTAATAGTATAGTTATTTTAGCTACTTAGTTACTTGAGTAATCCATTATTTGGTGCGACGGTGTTTCACTGAAAAGAAACTAGAAATATATAACCAAGCGTCATGCTGTTTACCTCAAACTTCCACTTTGCTATTAATTGCTTTCATACCTCATGACAATAATATGACAAAAGTTTGTAATCCTACTAATACATATCGACAAGATTCTCTAAGAGAGATTAAACAGCGTCATCCCTTTTGAAGTAATTTTAGCTAGTTGGTAAAGATTAATCTAGTTTATACGTTGATGGGTTTGGCGCTCCAACAAAATGTGGCTGTTATCACCATTCTGTTAATGATCGAGGGCATATCGTTAACACAACCATGCGTTTAATAACATCAGGTCATATTGCCAGTCGTCAATATCATAAAAGTTGCCTGATTCTCGGAGTGAAATGAAAAATAGAGAAGTGGAAATCTTTACGAACAACAACATCACAAAAAGTATGAAGCTACTGTAAAAATCAAGGTCACAGAAAACGCAAAGAAAATCTTCACAAAAAAAAACCCATTCACACCAATCATTAGTTTGAGCAAACCAGAACACTCCAGTACTGCCAGCTAATCAAGAGTATGTCCTTTAGTAAGGTCAGAGAGAGATATCATTCGTCGTATAGTGGGGTCAAAAGTAGTTTCAGTCCTATCAGATTCAATATATCAGCATCATCAATCATAGTTCATCACAACGAAAAATAAATTGTACAGAATGCTTTCGGAGAAGCTGACATCGTTAAAAGCAAGTCCTGAAGGGAAAGCTGCCGCCTTTCAGACATATAACACTTCTTTTCACAAGAGAGGAAGGAATTGCGAATGAGACAACGTTTCAACTCTTGAACTCAAATGTAATTAATCGTCGCAATGATAAATAAAACGGATTTCAGTGAACGAAGTGTAGTTTCCATTCGACTATTCGCATTTCGTGTTCATTTGTTCGAAATAACTCTCAAACGAATGAATGGATAACTCTTGTTTCTACAAATGTTCTGCATTAGAATATGTATTGCGTTTTAGAGTAAATTAGATTCGCATCTTGGAAATAAATTAATGATTCCTATTAGCCTAGTGAAACATAAGCAGCCATCCAATAATTTATGAAAAAAAAAAAACATTCTATAAGCATAAAGGATTTGCTTGGAAGATAATTAAAAGGACCTGGGTTTCGAAACCGTTAAAGTATGAATGTTTGCAATGATAATTATGATGAGGTCTCGCCTACTTCCTTCCTAACAGGTGTCGTCTAAGGTGTATTAGAATTACTGACTTTTGCTAGACTTTAAGGACATTTGTTTTACCTATATTTCCGACAATCCCCTTTTCTTATTTTCCCACAAAACAGTAACAACTAGAAAAATTGTGTTTTTCACTCTGTGAGCCCGAATAGCAAATTTAATTATCTCTTACAAATGCTTAATGACCAGGAATTCATTGTTATATTTATTCCATGTCATTAATCTCACCAATTCTTTGCACCTACTTAAATTTATCAGATATTCTAAAAATGGGTAGATTATTTGGAAATGACATTACTTGTTGTTTCATGTCAGGTGTAACAGCAAATGATGCTTAGCAAGGTACCGTTGAGTTCCAGGTGTTCTAATCCACTAAACTATCACAATAACTATTGAGTTTGTAAAAAATTGTACTTAAAATGCATAAAACCTCATCTATATAGGCACAAACCCGGGATTTAGTAACTTGGGAAGGTGGATTAGAAGATAAGGTTTTC
Source organism: Ryuthela nishihirai (assembly GCA_038380435.1). Classification (NCBI taxonomy): domain Eukaryota; kingdom Metazoa; phylum Arthropoda; class Arachnida; order Araneae; family Heptathelidae; genus Ryuthela; species Ryuthela nishihirai. The sequence continues at coordinate 15,021,589 of JAWZYU010000016.1, forward strand.
CCAAACTTTTTAGAAGGGTTTCCCAAACTTTAAAATACTCCACTGGATAGGTTAAGTAAAAAAAAATGATGTTTTATATTGAACAAAATTTAATACTTTAATACTTGTTTGTTTCTAAATCTTTCTTTAGTGTCGGCCATATAACATGCGGCTAAAATAAAATTATACAAAGACACATGCTTTTGGATTTCAAAGCAGGTAGACAAGTTCGAGAGTTCGTACAAGACAACGCCATTCCCTCCCTGGGTACATTCTTGCATCTCTAGTTTGTTCTGGCACAGACTATTCGATAATACATGGTGCCACACTGTCAAGTGCAGTAAATTAAATCTTTCCACAATTGCAGTTTTATGTAGAACATTATTTTTTAAAAATCAAGCAATAATAAATACGCATACTTATCTGTTGACATAGAATTCAAGAAAAACTTTTGCGGAAAAAGAATGAGCTTCGCTGTTGAATGGAACGCAAACCCAACTGAGGCTGTTGCATGCCAGGTGTTCTACTCCACTAAACTAACACCAGTTAGTTCACGTTTCCCCAATATGTGACTTTGATCTTTCCAATGTTGTTGCCAGTAGCGCTATCTATTTTCTAGATCGGTAACTTTCTAATATTGCTAAAAATTGGTGTTAATAAGTAATGTCACACACGCTGAACCTTTATTAATTAGCTTAAAATTGGATTAGTCGGTAATAGTTTAGTGATCTAGAGCACCTGGCATGTAACTGGAAGATGTGGGTTCGAGTCCCATTCATCCGTAAAACTTCTTTTTCTGCAAAAACATTTCTTGGATTAATTTTTAACAACTCGATCAGTAACGTAATACTGCTCAGAGTTCGTTTACTTTTGATTTGCGACATTTAGGACAGAGAAGAATCCTAGAAGCTACATTTAAGGATAACTTTGTTTTTATGTAAAGTGCGATAAGCATTCGCTTCGGAATGATTCCTCAATGTTCAGCATTTCAACCTGTGTGTTTTAAGAAATTAGGATTCTCTAGTTGCTACTACGATCGAAAAAAACAAGACAACGTGTAGCTCATTTTTAAACCTGAACAGTTTTTACATGCTTTAAATCAACTGCATAGCTTTAACTTCCAACTATTCTAAGCATCACTAAACTTTAACAGGCATATTAAAGTTTAAAAACCCGACATCAGTTTCTTTAAAAAAATGCAAAATTTAAATTCCTTAACCTAACAAATAAGAAAGCTTTAGAAAAATAAACGATCTCCTATTATTTTCTGACGTTAAAAGGATTAATCAAAAGTTTATTACCCTCTTGGTTTTTTCCGCTCTCCACTTATATTCAAGGAGGTAATGAGATCCAGATCATAGGTTGCATTAAAGGGTTGGCTCTCCCTGGTCTGTAAGAACAGTAATCACACGCAGAGTACTAAGGGATCATTGCTCAGCACCTACTAACTAACGAGAGGAAAGATGGGAACGAGAAAAGAAGCTGTAGAGCATCGTAGTCTGCCTCTATCGTCAGACCCTAGACGTCTTGATCTTACAGCAAATGAGCCCCTGCCGTCAGTATGACATATGACTCCCACATAGCACTCCCATTTCGGATAATCAGGGTGGGTTTCTAGTGTCTTCTCTTTATCCTCCATCGTCAGCCTGCTCTTCTTCTTGCTTCTTTTGCGCTCTTCATGTTCTTTCTCTCTTCACTTCGTTGAAAGAGCTACGCAGTCGTCTTTTCCTTAAGCGCTGTAGCTAATAGTATTATGAGTTGATCGCGCCTTTGTTGTTCACGTAATCCTGAGAAACTTTAAATTTTCATTACTGGTTCATGCACATATTTTAAAGTGCTATTTTGTTGAATAATTAATTAAGTAACAAAGTAATTGTGTGTACAAAATGTCAAGAAACAAAATGTCAGCAAAGAAGTTTTGTTTTCTGTTCAACAGACTTCAAAATGGCGGCCATTGATGACTTGATATCCAACTTCCGTACATGCTCGGTTTGGCATGTCTCGTGTAAAATACTTGCAACAGTTGCACTGATTCTTTCCTTTAAGTGCTGTAAAATTACTGGTTCAATTTTTCTTTCGGAATAAACTATATTTTTAATGTATCATCCAAAAATGAAATGCAATTTTGTCAAATCGGGCTTCTCGTGGGCGACGAGATCGGTCACTTCCACCAATCCAGCGCTTTGGAAATTTGGTATTTAAGACATCACATGTGACATCACATGTGATATTACTACCACCATGTGATTCAACTCCACGTTGTCATAACAAGGAAACTTCTAGGGTTTCTTGGCATTTTGATAGACACGCAATTACATTTGCTACTTGATTATTTAATAAAACATAACTATTTAAAGCATGATTACTATTTCATAATGACCCTGTTTATATTTCTGTCTCATATGGATTCATATTTTTTATCTGAAATGTTTATTAGTAAAACTAAAGATTGGCTAAACAATTTGCTCAACTATTTTTAATTCTCAACTAAAGACAATATTGCTTCATTTGTGGTGTAGAACTGTTTCTATTATTCGATGACAACACGGAAAGACGAATAACCGAAACAACATTATTTTTAACGACAATCTTTCGTTTCTCTGATATATATACATATCAGGAGTATTATGTTAAAAATACATATGATTGTAGGGACATTTAAATGTGATTCTAATCATCTAATAGTTAGCAACGTTTTCGAAAGGCATTTTTAAATGCATTTCTAGAATCAGTTCGTGATAATTAATCCCCAAATGCATTCCTAGAATCGGGTTTTTGCTCTTTCTGAAACAAAATAGAGAGTCACGGGCATCTTGATTCTATTAGATCAACTCATTAGTGTACTAAATGTCATATAATCTCAAATTGTCAGCAAAGATATTTTTTCTATTAGACAAACTAGGAAATCGCTTAGGGAGGCATAGTTTAGAAAAATAGATAAATGATTTGATATTGTTAATCAATAAATAGTAAATCCACAGAGTTACCTGTAGATTTTGAAGTCAATAAATAGGTTTTACTGATTTGATATTGTTTCGATTTGAGGACTGTTCTTCCTGTCTATGCGGTCAATGGAAATGGATTGGAACTGTATTCTATAATTAGTGTAACATTATAATTACACACCGATACATGCCTTGTGAACAGGTGCATTATCATGCTGAACGTATCCATCAGAGTGAGGATATTCTGTAGCCATGAAGAGAATGAAGAGATGAACTTGTACAGAAACGTTGTTCAAATACCTTGTGGAGTTCATATGTCCTTCACTGGTTGTCTGGGGGCCAAATGTGTGCCAGGAAACCTTTCCCCCACACCATAACCCCACCCCACTGGCCTGTACTGTTGACATCAGACAAGATGGTTCCATGGTCTCATGTTACGTGCACCAAATTCTGATCTTTCCATCAGCATGGTGCAGAAGGAACTTTGATTCGTCCGACCAGGCTCCTTTTCACAGTCCACAATGGTCCAATGTCGATGCTCCTTCACACATTGGAGACGTACTTTCGTGTTTTTCACTGACAACATCGGTAATCGACATCGTCGATCGCTGCCGAATTGTGATGCGAATGAGTTGGGTTGTTTTACCTCTGAGCGGCACTTTTTTGCACACCATGGGCTAAATGGCCAGGTCACATGAACCCCGAAGGCTCAGAGAAGGTTGGGGGAGGGGACCCACTGGAACAGCTGTTGGGAGACAGATGGTAGCCTCCCGTCAAGGCCATCCAGCGTGTTCTTTAACGTGCACAGGGTATGGCTCTCCCGCACACGGAGCCACGGCTTAACGTCCCATCCGGCGGACGGCGGCCTTTCCAAGCCCATCGGTGTCCCCTACTGACCGTGGGCAGGGCGGGGAATTTTTGCGGAGATAAATCTCAACGCTGACCCAGCTAAGACTCGAACCTGGGAACTACAGATTACGAGCCTGGCGTGCTACCGACTGAGCCACCCCCGCCCCATGCGAATGAGCGGCAACAGCCATCGACCATGTCGATACCAATTGATTTAGATCCATTCGCATATCAATTGATTCGCTGATAGTAGAACCAGCACTCCTAGCACCAACTATCGTGAAACGTTCAAATTCACTCAGGTCCATTCAGACGCTCAATAGAAGATCCTGATCTGCCTGACGTATTACGTATTGGAATGAACCATTTATATGACTAGGGGTTGTGTCCTAATAAACTGGCAACTCAGTGTATTCACCACAATTAGTGATGACTATCAGTCCTTGTGATTCGTTCTCCCTATTGCGAGAAATTATTTTCCATTTTTTTAAATGAACAATTATATTGTTATTATTTCAAATGGATGAGGACTGAGCGTGAGTTCAAGTAAAAATTGGTCAATGAAAATTACAATACAATGCAATTTATTACAAATCCATAGATGAAATTATTTATAAACAAACTAAGTCAACCGGCACGAAACTCGGTAATAAAACAAAGATCAACTTTCAGAAGAATCCATTATCTCAATTCTATTCACACCCAATTCACGAAACAAGACTAAAATCAATGAACAATAAAATCATGTTGATAAATAAATATTCAGTCAAACTAGAATCAAATATATGAATACTTGCAATATCTCTAGAATAACCTTACAAATTCCTAAATAACTAAATAACTATACACAAAATGATTTCCTTCTTAAGTTTTATTCCTGAAGTACTCCAAAACTGTGGCTAAGTATACTGGTTTCTCAGAACCAATTTCTTTCAGGCGTTGATCACAAGACAACAAATTCTTTTTTATCATTACCAGCTTAACAACACGATCCACACCAATAAACTAAACGACCTCCTGCTCACACACCAAATAAAAACATTTATTCTTTAGACTATCATGCACAGACTAAGGCTATCCATGCCTCCTTTCAGATCTCCACAATTCCAACAACAACTCCATTTCTTCTATTTTTTTTTAGATCGGTTCTGTATTCCAATTCGTTGGTTAAAATAAATTTCTCGCAGAAGCATACATGAGCGTTCATGTCACGTTTATCATAAGCTCACTGCATCACGTTCATCTGTCTTAACAATACCATTAATTTAATTAATTTTTTTAATTTGAAAATCTATGGAACATTTTGTGGCTTTGAACAAGTGGTGTTTAACCCAGAGACCAATGAGGTCAAATCATCAACAATATAGAACGACAGTAGGAACGACTACATTATATATAGGTTTAATCGTTAGAACGCAAAAGCTGGAGTCTTTTTAAGCATTGAAAAGTTATTCAATTAAAAACGAGTTATATGTTCAGAGCCGTACATCTGTTATTATATATATATCTGAACAACTTTTTTAATTTTTGATTCCACAAAAGAAAACCAACAAAAACGAAAGAAACGCAAAATAGGACTCTAATCTTACTTCCCTTTCAAGATTGTTCCAAACCTTCTATTAATTATTGGAGACGCTTTGGGAATTAATGCGAATTGTGATTTCATTATAAACTCTTTTTGGATATCTCTGATATTTCAAAGGATTTGTTTATTACAACCGTAACCTGCATAATAACATATGTTCGACATTTTTCATAACACCTGTTCATTAAACTTTAAATTTCTCGAAACATTGTATTACCGAAGGATATAAATTAACAAGTACTTCTGTGCATTCAACAATGATTCGAAATACCTTTGAAATCAAATAACGAACTAGGGAATACTTTTTACGACTGCTATTTGCCTGCTGTCGCAATAAATCTGATTTAAGATTAAAGGAAATTCTCTGGCACTGCAGCCAAAGTTAGGAATTTATGGATGAAAGTAATTTAAATCGGTCGAAGATGAAGACTTCTTAGATGGAAGAAGAAGAAGCAGATCGGCTTACTGCAATTAGTAGCTAATTTCCTGACATATCAGTATGTTTAGCAATACCAACAAACGTAATGAGCACTTTATTTCCAAAGTATTAGCCTAAAGGTGTTACAAAATAATGCTACCGAGATGATTTGAATTTTTAATTTCACACAGATTATTTAAAATGTATAATAGATTATTTTGATATATACAATCAAACTTGTCATTTTCAAGAGAAAAATCAACAAACTATTTCTTAATTTACAAAATGTGCCCCAAAGGTTCGAGATTGGTCGTATAATAAATTAAAGAAGCTGCTTATAAATTAATGTCTTTTTCATCTTTAAAGTGATTTCCCTTTGCATCAATATAAACCAAGTGTTCGACTAATAATATAGATGTGTCCTTCAAACAAATTCGTAAAAAGTGAAATCGTGTTTGTCAGATGCAAATTTTTCATAATAAATAATGTCATTAAAGGGAAATGTTTCCAGAATTCTAACTTGACTGACATGTTTTTATTTTATTTCTTTATTATTACTATATTTTGGTAATTGCTTTTTGCTTTTTATTTATTTATGTACATACGTATGTTTCACACAACTAATTTTTGAAGAAAAGAAACAACGGTAAAGGTAGGAACAAAAAACGTCTCAATGCGGTTTCATTTCAATACATAATGCGAATTGTACAAGTAGTGAAGTTTTGAAATGAGTAACTGATTGCTGTAAAAGTTATTGTCGAATAATGAAGACGATTAAGTGTATGCTATGTTTACAAACGTTTCTACTCTTCTCGTGAAAAGCTACAATCTTGCCAACCAATCAAGTCATATTTGTATATTATTTCATTGTAATCAACGACGTGTTATGGCTATTTAACCACAAATCTGTATCGGCAAACGTGAAATATCTTTTTGGAAGTATTGAAATTATGAACAACGATACGTACGACAGGAAAAACATCCACGGTATACTCTTTTATGGTAAATACAGTAATACAAACTATTTTAGAAACTAGAGAAATCGTGTTAAACCTAGGACTAGTCGTATTAGTCGAAACCCAGTCTTATTTAAAAAATCATGTTAGTCAGAGAGTGGGTACACAATTAGCAGAGTTGTTGTGGGTCGTTAAAGCAACTTAGGAAGTCATTTTTGGAAATTCGGAGGGCGTTCAAAAAGTTCTTGACATTAGTGCTTGAATTCGGAGTCATTAACTTATTGACATTAGTTAGTTCTTGACTTCAGAGGAACGAGTGCAACTATACAGACAAATGTCTGTATAGTTGCACTCGTTCCTCTGAAGTTAAGGAGCTACACAGTTTGAAAGCTAATCTAAACTTGTCATTATATGTTAAAATCAGGCCGTATCATAATTTGTCTCTTCGTGGCGGCGCATAGTTCTGCCGCGCATCACTGCTGTTCGTGAACTCATTAAGGAAAACCCTTCACCCTATCACCGTTCAGGTAACATTTTTTAATGTTAGTGTATTGATTGGTAGTGTGGAAATAATTATTCATCAACATTTGTAGTTCCGAAAGATCTGTGCCAAATGGATACTTTACAAACTGACAGAACAGCAAAAAGGGCTAGAATCAACTCGTGCAAGGAGATGATTGCAATGTTTGAACTTATTGGCCCCAAACGGTTAACAGACATTGCCACGAATGATGAGACGTGGTTTTATTACTGTAAAACTCTTAGAAAGATCGACAACTGTGTTTGAATTGCTTAAACGAAACTCTTACCAGAATCCTCGTACAAGACTTTCGTTCATGGAAGAGAATGTCCACAAATTTTTCAATTCTCAAAGAGTGGAAGTTATGGACACCTTACCTGAATAAACGACTATAAATGACCAATTCTACACCATATTGCTTTTCGAGGGATCTCTTCTGACCCACAGCAGCTAGTACCGTGATCTTTTACTCCAACAGGGGTAACAGATCAAACAAAGTGGGGCCTATAAAGAATAATTTTGTGGGGAGGCAAATTTGGTAGGGTGGCCCCACCAAATTTGAGATCGATTGCACAAATAGCCCCAGAATCACAGGGAAACTGCCAATTTCTGCCACAAATGACGTCACACATGTCCGCCCGCCCAGGAATTACGACTATTATATAATATGATGATGCTCACTATGATAATAAATATAGAACATTTTTGCTGTTGCATATATTGTTAAAGATGTATACAAGTTAAATAAAGCAAAATTCATTAAGAGATAAGTTTCATGAAAACAACTTCAAAATATATTCCCCATCTTAAAAAGTATCAAAGCTACCTTTCTTTGCAGTAATTGCACACATAAACAGTTCATTATAAAAATGGGAAATTAACTAGTACATTAAAACTCACATTTTTTGATGAGGACCAATTTTTTGCAAACTTCACGTTGCATTTACACAACACAAAAAATAACGTGTACATTCACCCTATTTTGCACCATGCGATTTTTGGTTGTTTCCAAAAATTATAAAGGATCTCGCTGGGAAGTCTGTTTTAAGGGTTCAAGATCTTGCAAAATGTGCTCATTCTGAGATGCGGAGTAATTCCCCAACAGGAGTACCATCAAGCGCTCCAGAATTGGCGTAGACATCTGCAACTTTGCATAGATGCTGAAGGGGAGACTTTGAAGGACAGTAAAATATTGTTGAGGTAAGTGCAATAGTTTTTATTCTGCAGACGCATTTCAAAAACTTTTTAAACACCCCTCTTTTTTGAAAAAGCGTATCTAAATGATGACCTGTCGTATTAGTCGAAAACCAGTTCTGTTTTAAAAATCGTGTTAGTCAGGGAGTCGGTGCAAAGTTACAAGAGTTGCAGAAGGTCGTTCAATCAACTTAGGAAGTCATTTTTGGGAATAGTTATTATAAACTTTATCACATCCACCATAATGTATGGATTGTCTGAATATCGATGGACTTTCATGATATTTAGGGATGCTAGAAGAGTAAATAATCTAGTGGTGAGAAATCAGACGAATACGTGCATGAAGCATGACAGTCGCTTGTTCTTTGGCCAATCATTCATACCACTTTTGACGAGATTAAAGCAGCATATAATATATTATTCACACACCGCTTGTCTATTACAGATTAAATCAAGACATTAAAGTGGAAGTTTGATGTCCATTCAATGGCAGAAATGAACGTATCAGAATTTGCACACATCGAGTATTGAGTTCGTCTTAAAAAATAAACTAAATTATCTTTGAAGCAACTGTTTGAAATGGAGGACTGATAGAAGCCTGTCAGTTTAATACGCCATATGTAGGAGATTTGTAAAGACGGTCAAACCTCAGCATATACACAGCACAAAAAAAATAAACATCTGCATTTTATTTTGGACTAAAATCCAGTGTTTCTTTGATCTGTAACCAAACGCCTTAATTCATCCACGGGTACAGAACGGAGAGTTCTTCTTACATACACTTAAGTGAAAGTACATTTTCACCCCCCACCAGATTAAAATTAATTAAATCTGGAATCTTTGAAACATATCTTGTCGTATTATATTTCTTTTAAAGGTATATTGCATAAGTAGGTCAAAACTATGAGACCACAGAAAATATATCCCAGAAAAAAAAATACTGCTTCGTAAGAGTTATAATTATTTTTTGTCTTTTAGATGAATGAGAGGTTGATTAAACAGCATACTATTGAACCAATAGTAAATACACAGAGTTTACTGTTGATACAAAAGTCAATAAAATAAAAAACATTTGGGGGGGGGAGTTAGTTTGCTAATTGGCGGGACTCGAAATCACGTCTTTCCAGATTCCTACCAGAGTGTTCTAACCACTGAACTAGAATTGGCTTGTCATCCTTCCACTAATGTGATTATTATTATCCCGCTCGTATTCACAGATATAGTCACATTAGTATACCATTTATACATTCCATTTATTTATATACCATTTAAATTCATTCGATTCTACTGCATCTTTCCTTTATTAACACTTTGTTAACTTTGATAAGTCAATTTTAGTTCAGTGGTTAGAACACTGTGGCATGAATCTGAAGAGACATGGGTTCGAGTCCTACGAATTGGCAAACTCATTTTTCCACAAACTATTTAAACATCGCATTTTTTTATATACCATCTAAATTCATTCGATTCTACCGCATCGTTCCTTTATTAATACTTTAACTTTTATTTCAACACAAAAGTTTCGAAAATTTCGCGACGGGTCATTATCAACAACAAGAACAGTCAACAGTAATTTGAAATTAATTTAACCAACTTTCACTTCAGTGGTCAAATTGCTATTTTTAAACACAAGAAAATATCCATACAATTTAAACAGAAAATAACTAACAACAAAAACACACATTTTTTAAATTCAAAACGAAAATATTATTTAATATCTATAAACTTTTCTGCTTTAGCAAACCGTAGTTCATCAAATGAAGATATGTCTTTTACTGTATAAGGACACAAATGAAACAAATGAGAAAGATCTGGGGAAAATTTCGTAAGCGTTACGGTACACCCATTAATAAATTACTCCTCTGTGCACAGCATTACGTAGTGTGTCGTCATGTCTATGTGCATTCAGTCGCACCTACTTAATTAATATGGTGTCTACAGTAATTATTGAGCGTACACTCTGAACTTCCAACATAAATATCGGCTTTCCACTCAATAATGCTAACTATATCGAGTTCCAACCATTTGTAGCTGCTGGCTATTGAAATGAACCTGTCTCTGAATATCGTCCCTCATCACGCACTCCAACATCATGAAACTAATCCGAAAACTCAGACCAAATGATCATTACCAATTGCAGTTAGTTGGCGTCCATCGTTGTCAGGAAGTGCTAGTGGAGAATGGATTCGATAAACTAAGTTCTAAGTATCTAAATCTCATCAGGGGAAACGTTAATCCAGATTATATATTTCCCATTGCAATATAATGTCTCCAGGATTGCTTCCGATTTAATAGATTAAAATATTCTACTCGAATTTCTTACAATGATCTCACTGGTTACAAACAAATGCATTTCCATTGCAGAAAATGTATTTAGTGATATCTATATTGAAATGAAGGAAAAACATCTTATGGTTGGCTTGTTTTAAATGTCTATAATTCATAAAATTATTTGTTGGCAGCGATATTTTTGCTATATTTTTAATTTTCTTTTAAAAATGAAATTGTAATTTTGGCTAATGAGAGTAGATTATTGTGAATAATTTGTCTGGTCAATTGCAAAGAAGCTTTTTTGTTTTAAATAGAAATGAAATCAATTGCTTATGATAGTTCTTGTTAAAAAAATCGCTTATTTACTCATTGTGATATCGTATTAGAGTGATGGATAAAGGTTAATTTACAACCCGATGTTATGTCAATGGAAACTTAAAGTCGAAGCTCTTTAACTTCTAAAACAAGTTTTTTAATGAAAATTTTTATATCAGATAAAGATTTCAATCAAATATACAAATATCTCAATTTTCAGCAATATTCATTCAGTATTTAATGAGTTGAGAAAGTTTGAATATTTAACTATAACAATGCCAGTCCTAAGAAATTATACAAATTTGACGAATACTAAAAGATTAATTTCTCAAACTTCTAAAATATGTACTTTTTTAAATAATTAAATCGTTGAAATAATAATACTTATTAAGCCTAACTCCATAATAATAAGAGTACCAGTCATAAAAATAAATTATGACTGGCACTGTATTTGTTAAATATTGAAACTTTTGTAACTTATTAAATACTGAACGAATATTGTTGAAAATCGAGATATTGATATATTTAATTGAATTTTTTTTATCTGCGATCACATTTTCACATTTAAAAAAAAAAAGCTTATGTTAGAAGTTAAAGAGCTTCGACTTTAGCTTCCCCTTTACATCATAGGGTTGTAACTTAACTTTTGTCCTTCAGTGTAGTACCTTCTTCCTGTTTCCCAGGGGCGGGGGTGGCTCAGTCGGTAGCGCGCCAGGCTCATAATCTGCAGTTCCCAGGTTCGAGTCCCAGCTGGGTCAGCGTTGAGATTTATCTCCGCAAAATTCCCCGCCCTGCCCACGGTCAGTATGGGACACCGATGGGCTTGGAAAGGCCGCCGTCCGTCGGATGGGACGTTAAGCTGTGGCCCCGTGTGTGGGAGAGCCATACCCTGTGCACGTTAAAGAACAGGCTGGATGGCATTGACGGGAGACTACCATCTGTCTCCCAACAGCTGTTCCAGTGGGTCCCCTCCCCCAACCTTCTCTGAGCTTTCGGGGTCCATGTGACCTGGCCATTTAGCCCATGGTGTGCAAAAAAGTGACGCTCAGAGGTAAAACAACCCAACCCTGTTTCCCATTAAACACCAAGAAGATTTAATTTTCTTTATGCTTTATTATTCTTCCTAAATTATCTACAATCCATGTATGCATTTGCTTTCATGAATTGTTTTCATCTCTTCCCAGAAACTTACTCATTTAATGTTCCGAATTTTTTTATCGATTAAATGGCAAGCAATCCTAGAGACATTACACTGCAATGCACATCATCTTCTTCAATCATCTAAGTGTGTAGTACTATCTAGAATTTATATTTGCAGGTAGACTATGTCAGAGTAATCAATCCCTATGTTCTTCAGTATTCGATTACACGATCCAGTGGCTGTAATAATTGCTGATATTATAATAAAAAATCGAACTTAAATTTACTCTAAATAATTCATAATCCATAAAAGGAAGCAAAGCAGGGAAATCAAAGAAAATTAAATACGTAGCAAAACAAAACAGTAAAAAACAAAAAGCAAATGCATGCTGCTGATTTATTTAAATTGCTTCTGATGATTAAAAATAAGTTATTCAGAAAGTGGAACTGGATGGTTCAATCGCCAGCACGCCAATTTCGTAATCTGCAGTTCGCAGGTTTGAGTCTGAACTGCTCCAGCATTTTGATTTATCTTAGCTAAACTCCCTTTCTTCCTTCAGTCAGAATGTGGACTCGGTGAGCTTCGAAAGGACGTCGTCCATCGGTTGGAACATAAAGGAGTAAACACCGTGCGCAGGAGAGCTTTACCCAATGCATGCTAAAGAACACGCTGGATGGACTTGATGGGAACACTCGATCTACCTCCTGACAGCCGTGCAGTAGATCAAACAACAAAACTTCACACAGTTTGCATTACTCCTGGAGTATTTTTTACACTGAACAAACTTTTGTGAGTTAAAATCAACAGCGGTTTATATCTGCAGTAGATTAAATTTGGTGATGGTTGTGCAAGCTGTAAGTGCATCAAATATTAATCTCGACAGTCGATGGAGCACGTTTTTCTGGCCATGCAATCAAGAAGGAATGGCGTCTTCCATCGTCGTTATGACACTTGCGATAAGAGCAATCTTGACTAGCAAGGACTACAAAATGTTTCGATTGCACAGCAGCTAAAATGTTTTTCGATTGGATTCTGCCGTTCGGATTAATATTTCAGAGAAGCGTACAGTAGAGTGCCTTGCGTGTGTGGCGAATAGATGCGTCATTTGGCACTGGCCAGTTAGCTCTAGCAATTGCTTTCGCCATCTCATTTTCACATATGAATTTGTTAGACTTTTTCCTGCACCAGGTATATTTACAGTATTTTTCTATCCTATGATTGTGATTGCTAGAGAAACTTTTAGAGTTACGATTTATAATGTAATGTATATTAACATTTCTTGACACTCTTATTTTTACTAATCAGCGGTCCTATTTTTGAATGCAGTGATGGTACCTGAATGTTGCAACCCCGTTAAAGCGAGAGCACTTTTTTTCATCTGTCTACTGAGGTTTCACTCCCTTACAAATAATATTATTATCGCGATTTGTACTGAGAATGCCATGTAAGGCATCCTTGGCTGACATGGCGCTCTCAGTGTAAATCGCTATTGCTAAACAATTATAATAATAATAAGTGGATGGCGGAGTATAACATCTGATAAAATTTTATTGATTTTTAATGCAAATATCTTAGTTTAGATGTTTCTGGATTGCTATTATTGCGTTATCAAATAATTTGTATTACTTATTAAACTAATGACTGAACGAAACAATATGTACGGAACACAAGGAAAAAATTGTAAATATATAATTGTTTTGCAAACAAATGCAAGTGATATGCATAAGCACCTCTGAAACACATACGCTACTGACTAAAAGCAAGCATTCTGCATGTTTCCATTGTAGTTTCAGTATTACGCTTTTGATAATCTATCACCATTCTGTATACTATAGTGTGGTTTGCATTAACACTTTTTACTAAAAACGTCGATTGAAGCAATGCTTTAATGAAGTCGGTGTCGCTTCATTTTGTGGTCAAAAGCAGTTAAAGTGAATCTGGTTTTTCATTTCGTTGATTTCGCTGGTTAATGAATTGTAAAAATTCTGTTAGCCATCCGCCATGTTATTTATTATTAACGTTTAATAAATGGAATACGTTTGGAGGCAACTTCATCCCTTCTTTTGCGGCCATCTCTCTATCCCGTAAAATACTGTTTATTGATAGAGTTGTACTGTATGTTATCTTCATTTATTTAAAATATCAATTATTTATCAGCAAAAAACCCAAAAATTCACCCGAAGATGTTAATCTCTAAAGACCAGTAGAATCACGAATCTTTTTTTTGATCATCAATCCTATTTACAATTCGAGTCACTTAAAAATAATTAAAATGTATATTAACATTTATGACATTTTTATTTCTTACTGATCAGCTTTAGCCGTCCTACTTTGGAATGCAGTGATGGTGCCTGAATGTTCACAACCCCTGATAAACGCGCAAGGGTACTTTTCCTGTCTGTCTATCGAGGTTTCACTCCCTTACAAATATTATTATTATCTCTCCCTTACAAATATTATTATTATCTCGATTTACACTGAGAGTACCATGTAAGACCTCCTTGGCTGACATGGCGCTATCAGTGTTAATCGCTGTTGTTAAACAAATATAATAATAATTGGTTAAAGCCCTATATTCATTCTCAGAGTAATCCGAACATTCATCAGAAAACACATTCAATCAATGCTTCGTTGACAAATGATAAATCATCGAACTATTGGAACTCATTTCATATTTTATTACATTACATTACGTATTAATCATCTGTGACTAGAGAGTAGACTGTATTTGAATTGTAGTCGAGTACCAGCGCAGAAGTTTTGAATAGTGGCCTGATATTCGAAGGGATGCCACTTTTTTTTCTTTTTTTTTTTTTTTTTTTGGGGGGGGGGGTGATTCTCCTTCGGCGAAAACGGATTTGCACACTTACTTTAGAAACATATTTAACATAAAAAGTTCTTTTAAACTTTTTTCATGAAAAAGCTGGAGGAATATTCTGTGTATATTTTTTATATAATCACATGTTGATAAATTAATTAAAAAGAAAATCACACAATAATTCAGCAGTCTCAGTTAGTTTTATTTTAATTTTAAGTCCGGGCTCAAATTGTAACATGTTATAAGCAAGAAATTGTAAATTGTAGTCCGGGTTTCTATTCAACTAGTGCCGTATATAAATTTTGGTAAATGAACACATTAATTGTTTCATTTTGTTTCATTTCTTTCTGCTTTCTCATCAAGTGACAGTGACTTGTGGAATTTCTTTTCAGTACTCCACTAACAGTTTCTTTCGACAAGATTTATAAGAATATATTCTTTGCCATTTATATAGCACATGGTGCGACGCGTCTTCTCTTCAGTAATATTTTTCCTCATTTCAGCTTTAGACGACCTTAACACGGGAAAACCGGTAGGAAGAGAAGGATTTAGGTCTCTTACCAAAAGAGCAACGTCATTTAAAAAAACCCACGCAATCTCTACCAGAAAGCACCTGCCGTTTCTCGAGTTGCAAGTGTCCTTTATCGATCCAACCCATGGTACATACAAAGTTATTCTTTTTTTGTTTCGTAGCCAGTAGTGAAATCTCGCCTCATATGGACTGTCATCTGCAGCTGCAGTAAGCAAAACGGATGTGTCAGGAGCCATTTGCGTCGAGCGCAACACTCTGAGGCCGAAAATGACCCTCGGGGGTTCCTACGTGCGGGAAGAGAAAGGTTTAAATGCGCACAAGAAAGTTTAGATATTCTTAGACTATCGCGTTAGGAATAAAACAAAATGGGAACAACTTCCATTTGAAATTATCCTGCGAATCTCTATGTCGTCAGCAAATATATATTTAAATTCTTCCTAACGGTTGAAACGAAAAACACGATAGCTTTGAGATTTGATTGCTGCATTTAATATCAAATATTGCAATCATTAATTAAATAAATCATGAATTTTTTATCTGAATCCGGGAGGAATGCATTTGAGCTGTTGAGATGTTAACATACAGAGGAATGAAAAACGTGCTTGGAAATTAGAGATTTTTATTAAAATTTTGATAAAAGCTGTTGAGAATTAGAAAATGTGGTATAAACTTTGATATAGCTGGAAGATTATCTAAATTAAAAATAACTTAGGGGAATGACATTTCATCGAAAATGTTTAATTACGTACACTATCATTTCACTTACTATTGCAGTACTGTCAGATTCCCCAGATAGGGTTGTCTAAATTATCAGCCATTCAGCACCGAACTGCCAAATTCGGTATTGAATGCGTTTTTATTGCTGCCAATTTGATGCTGAAAACGTGTTTTTTGCATAATTTATTTTGCCGAAATAGAAATAATAAATGCCAGCTTTCCTACTAGATCAATTTCAGCTGGGAGTTATTTCGGCTACTAATCGCTTGCAACGCACTGGTTGTAATAGTATTGGTTGCAACGAACTGGTTGTAATAGGGCACTTGTTCCGTAAAATCACATCATTAACCAAACAAAGCCATTTGAGACATATGCCGCGTGTTACACAGAATGTAAACCTGTATAAATAGCTGAAAATGTTTTATACTTAATAATGAAGATATTCCCTTATCGATTTGTAAAATCAACTTTTGTGTTACGAAACATATGATGAAATTTTAAACCTATGTTGTTGTTTTTCAAATTTCTTATCCCAAGAATGTCTATGCCAGCAAATGGTAGAGTTCAAATTTGACACTTTAAGATCTTCTTAAGCGGTGGTATTTCGCATTGAATTCCTTTCGGATCGAAGTAATAAAAATCTAAATTATTTTTATAGATCTGAGTAACTTTCAGAATGGGAGAGATAAAAATAAGAACAGCCTCAACTCCCGTTCCCGTCTCCAACCTTATAACACAGTCTTCAATTCAAATATAACTCCTGAACAAGTTTCTACCATGTACATTTTTCGCTAGCTATTCTTGTTATATTCTACTGTTCATCCTTTCGTTTATTGCCCCATAAAAAAGAAATGCGCGTTTTGGTTTTGGAAGTTCGCAAAGTTTTGTGAGCTGTAAAGACGTTTAAACGTTTATATCTTGTTCCAATAGTACAGTTTTTGTTTTTTATTTCTTTTTCGATGGGTGAGTTATTGTTGGTGTCATTCAAAAAAATATTGAAATTTTAACCGTAGTTTCAGTATTTGTTTTTTGAAAATTTGATTATTTTTATTTTTAACAGTTCGTCTTTGAAACTGAAACTGCATAAAAAAAGTTCTACTCACTGAATGAAAAATATATTGCAATAGCCACAATAGACATGGAATGTTTTGAAAAGTATGATTTAATAAGAACTACCTTTCCATTCAAACAGAATCTTAAATATTTCTCATTCCTGATAAAATCTTGCATGTCAGTAAAAAGCTGTTACGAAAAAAGTGATCTGTTCTGTTAAATTGATTGTGAAATGATAAGACAGTTACTTAGTTGCTTTTTTCAAACAGTTTTATTGTTTTGCAAGGAGCATATCAAACACTGAAACAAAATTTAAAATGAGTATCATAGTGACAGGAATTATTGTATCACGAACTAAGTTGTGCTTATTACAAAACAATAAAAATAAAAATATAGCTAATTTTTATTTTAAATTAGCATAACTAATTTTCTTATATCCTACTCACTCGTTGGTCGATGCAGTATTAAATTGAGTCGACACGTATTCAAATATTTCAGCATTATTACGTTTCCACATTGCAAATATAAATATTGACTAAATTCTTCTTTAAATAGGTTTAGAAAATTACATCAGAGGATGTGACAAAAAAACTGATTTTGATTAATAACTAATGCACAAAAATAGAATAAATACCATTTCTTTGGAAATGATCGAAAAAATGGATAAATGTATTTTAAAATTTTAACAGATGTGACAAGAATAGATGAAAATGAATTCCAAATATAATTTCAATAAATTTCGAAGAAAAATTTCCTAAGAATTAATTCAATAAATGGAATGATTACAAAACATTTCAAGTAAAAGATAAAAGTAAAATATCCTAGTAATAACCGAAAGACAAATGTTTCTTGAATTACACTTTTTTTCGATAAAGCATAAGTTGTGAACTTTCGAATTATCAAATGGATACTTTTACTTTTAATTAATGCTAAAAAAAATTTAAGAGCATTTTGTTTGATCTTTTACTGCGTTGTATTTTATAGATTCTGCTATACACTACCAGATAACTTTTGCTGCGTTGTATTTTGTAGTTTCTACTACACACTCCCTGATAACTTTTGCTGCGTGGTATTTTGTAGATTCTGCTACACACATAAATAATTGCATTTATAGCATTTAAATATATATACGAGTACATATATTTATATAAATCTCTCTTTTGTCTACTTTGGAAAAATTCCAGATTACTTAGCTTTGCGAACTCTCACTAGCAAAAGCCATGCGAACAACTTTTAGAAAAACAAAAGTAAGCTCCGTAGGTTTCTCTACCTCGCCTAAGGAGGGAATAAACAGTATATCCTCTATGTATTATTTTAATCATCCCATCCAGTTTTAAGAAGTACAATAGAATCGCTTTAGTCATTTTACACTCAACATACTTCACTAAAGATTCATAGTCACTTGAAACTTGAATATTCACTCTGACTCAATTGCTATGGAAAACTCTCAAGTGAATTTAAGAGCATTTTGTTTGATCTTTTACTGCGTTGTATTTTATAGATTCTGCTATACACTACCAGATAACTTTTGCTGCGTTGTATTTTGTAGTTTCTACTACACACTCCCTGATAACTTTTGCTGCGTGGTATTTTGTAGATTCTGCTACACACTACCAGATAACTTTTGCTGCGTTGTATTTGTAGTTTCTACTACACACTCTCTGATAACTTTTGCTGCGTGGTATTTTGTAGATTCTGCTACACGCTACCAGATATCTTTTGCTACGTTGCATTTTGTAGATTCTACTATACACTCCCTGATAACTTTTGCTGCATTATATTTTGTAGATTCTGCTACACACTACCTGATAACGTTTTCTACATTACATGTTGTAGATTCTGCTACACACTACCAGATAATGTTTTCTACATTACATGTTGTAGATTCTGCTACACACTACCTGATAATGTTTTCTACATTACATGTTGTAGATTCTGCTACACACTACCTGATAATGTTTTCTACATTACATGTTGTAGATTCTGCTACACACTACCGATAACTTTTGATGTATTGTACAATCGCTCAAAAAGTATCTGACACTATGGTTGATTAAAGAATTCAGAAAAAATATCTGGCAACGATTTTTTTAGAAATTAGTGATATGGCAACCTTCGTGTACTGTACACATTACGAAGGTTGCCAGATTACTAATCTCTAAAAAAAGTTGCCAGATATTTTCCTGAATTCTGTAATCAACTATAGTGTTCGGATTTTTTTTTGAGCGACTGTATTTTGTAGATTCTGTTACACACTATCTGATAACTTTTACTGTGTTATATTTTGCAGATTCTGCTATATACTACCGGATTATTTTTGTTGAGTTATTTTCCGTATATTATGTTATATGGCACCTCATTTATTCTGCTACATTTATTTTCTGCGAATAACTCAAATGTGAATTTTTACATGAGCCAAAAAACACAAAACCAAAAACAAAACAATTCATTTCCTCACTAAGTCTCATATGTTGCAATTGCACTTCATAAATTTTTCTCGTATATTTCAATTATTACAAATTTAGGATTACGGCATTTTAACTCTCTTAATAACTCGTTAATTGGTTAATAAGCTAATGCTATTTGGAAATCAAAGCTGATACCACACGAGACAAAGATAATTTTCTTGTTTCGAGATATTTTCTCCTATTTTCTCTTCCCTATGCCTTTCTAACACGTTTTATGCCCCCATTTCACAAAGACTTTCCTCTCTCCACAGAACCAAAGTACTCTTTCTTGTCACGACGATCTCCCCTACCAGTTTGATAGATAGAGACCACTCTTCTGCCGGAACAGATCATAATGAAGATATATAATGTAAACTCTGATCAACTTTTAGGGTAACCCTAAGCGGATCCCTCGTACACAATATCTTATCATTAAAGGCAGAATGGAAGCAAGAGTCTATCTTCCTTATCAAGGTGTTCAGCAATGTCGGAAGCTTTTCAGTCGTGGCTTACAGAAGCTTACTTCTTTGACTCACGCCTCGTTGGTCGTTTGTCATCCTGACGACCGGAATGCAGAGCAGAGAAGCAAGTGGAGGAGTTCGTCCGTGCTCAGGGAGAGAATGCGTGAATGTGAAAGAAACATGACAAAGTGAAAATGAGTTTGGAAGCAAAGGAGTGAGTATTATGCGGAACCCTAGAAGATAACAAGTCTTCATTTTTAGAAAGTATTGTTTTATTTTAATATAGCGATATATAACCAGTTCAATGCGATCATTGGTAATTGGAAACCTGGCTATGAGTTTTTCTTTTTAAATTTGAAAAATAAGTCTAAGATCTTTGAGAAGTAGATTCTTTTAAATTCACATTTATAAATAAGGTGAGTGTAAATAAATATATATTACTTTTTATTTACGGTGCAAAAAATGTTAATAAAATCATTTTTATCATAGTAGACTGCTTTAAATTACCATCGTATAAAACTCGGCTTTTCGTACAAACTCGAAAGTTTTCCACTTTAATATTTCTACTGAAATTATACTGCATTTTTTCTAATGTATCCTCCTCCCTCATAATTTTGGGTCAATTTATGTTTTCCTTTGATGTTTACTTAACGCTGTTCCATCCGAACTGTTTTTGATATATTGGTTCACTTTACAAGCAATATTTGTAGTTAACAGCTATCTTTAAAGACGGAAATTATCTTCTTGAGTTCAAAACTTGATATATAGGATCATTATAAAACAGTACCCATATTTTAAAGTGCTCTATTTTGTTAATTAAATAACAAAAGCAATTGTTTGGACAAAATGTCATGAAACTTTTAGGGCTTTGTTTTGCGTTTAACAGAGTTCAATATGTGACGCCAGTCCATGCGATATTCTGCTTACGTTCAATGGTGTCACATCGGGATTGCACGGACAATCTAACACATCTAAAAATCCAACGATATGGAAATTTGTCTCGAGACGACATTACATGTGATAGAAGCGCCACTATGTGGTGCTAACTCCACGCCCTCATAAAAAAAGACACTTATTGGCATTTTGGATACACAATTAATGTTACTTAATTTCATTCGTAGATCAGAAAGTTAGGTTATACGGTGTATATATCACAAATGAAATTCCGAGGGCGTAGGAGAGCGTTACATATATATTATAGTGCATCCGATTGGTAACACGGCTGAGTGTACACACGCATGTGCGTATAGGAGTCGAGATTAACAGTCCAAAGTGGCTACGAATTGGCACAGGTGGTCTCACGAAGAAGTCCGAGAAGTTATATTTTGCTGTGCCAGGGAAAGTTTATGCTATCTAAATCCACTTACAGCTTGTCGAAATGTACGGGGAAAGTGTGATGTCGCATCAATATGTCACCAAATAGTGTCGGAGGTTTTTGGCAGGCAGGGATATTGTACGAGACGAGAATTACAGTGGGCGTCCCAGAAACTCCATAACACGGAGTGAACGTAGCACGCATTGAGGGAAACATTCAACAGGATCGACGTGTCACTTTGCAGTGCATTGCATCCAGGCTGGACCTGTCGTCGAGCATATTGTCACGGAAGAGTTATAATACGATAGCGTAAAGTATGTGCAAGGTTGGCCCATTGAATCAACGGACAATAACAAAGCACAAACTAATGGCGGCCAGTCTCACATTGCTGCAACCTTATTCAATAGAGGGAACCAACTTTCTTCATCAAGTGGTGGCAGGTAACAAAACACGTGTCCATCATTACGCACCAAGTAGTGAATGCGCGTCGATGGAGTGGACACACAAACATCAATAACTCGAAAGAAGTTCAAAGTGACACCTTCCACTGGAAGGTCCTATTGTTGGCTACAGTCTTTTTGAACGCCTGTGGTGTGCTGTTGATGGAATTCGGAGAACACGGACACACCATTACTTCTGAACGATACTGTAATACACAGAAACGCTTATAAGAAGACATTAGGAGAAAACGCCCTGGTCTTCTTAGTTCGTTCTCATTCAAAACAATGCCCGCCCACACAGCGAACAGAACTCAAGACATGCTGCAGCAGTTTCGATTGGTGGTTTACGGTCATCCCCTTTACAGTCACAATCTGGCTTCATGCGATTTCCACACTTGAAAGATCACTTGGAAGAACGTCATTTCACATAAGATGAAGAGATGTAACGTGATGTGCATGGTTGAATCACCAGGGACAGGATTTTTATGGTGACGGAATGGATAAGCTCATTACACATAGCGACAGGTGTTTGAATATTGCTGGTGATTATATTTAAGAATAATGTAGGTTGAGGTTTCTCTTTGTACTGTTGATTGTGTACATTAAAGATGCTGGGTATGACATATCGACCTTGAAACCTTACTTTCTGATCCACCAATGTATTTAATAAAATATCGCACTTTAAAATAAGGGGCATTCTTTATACTGTCCCTGCATATAAAGATTCAATTCTTGCATCAAAATATAGAAATTAAGTACTAAAGCAGTTGTAAAGAAAAGCAACTGTGAAAATTCCATAATTTTTCCTCCCGGAATCGAACAGGAAATCTTCTGATAAATTCCTAATTGATCTACTTGCAACTAGCGCAACCTGGAGAATCCGTGTGTAATCCGGAAGAAGAATTAGTAATTTATTTTTTCGCACTTGAAATATAGCTACAAATTTATGATACAATTCTTTAAGGGTCTGATATTTTAATGAATAATTAGTAAATGCATATGAATGGCATTATATAGCGTGGAATCTAGAGAAAAGTTTAAGGTGCGAGTTGAAGAGTCTGAATTGAACCTGAACGGACCAGAAAGCAATAACGATAATTTTTCTTTACCAAATATTCTTGTCGAAAAGTGTAATATATTTTTTATCTTTGTTCTATTGATCTTTTAACTCTTTGAGGACCAATTTTTAGTGTTTACCGCGTAAATATCTTGACTTATTCTGGGTTAGGTCCTCTAAAGGAATCAGAAATTTTTTTTCAAGAACATTAAAAAAAAGAAAGATAAGTGACTGAATTAAGCAGGAACGAATCGTAAATCTATTTCAATATAACATTTCCCTTCTCCTTTTTATGATCTTGAAAAACATTCTTGAAATATTATGCGCAATATATATTTACTAGTCAAAATCTGCTAAATCTTTGACGCGGAACGTCAATACATTCATAATCTTTTCAATCGACAACGTACTATACTCCATTTACAACTCTCGATCGATAACGTACTACACCATTCATAAAGCAGGTGATGTGAGCGCCGCAAGAAATTTCGGACACTTCTACATAGATTACTCCAGGCCCACGGCAGCTAAGAGTTGGGATGTTGGGTTGTTTTACCTCTGAGCGGCACTTTTTTGCACACCATGGGCAAAATAGCCAGGTCACATGGACCCCGAAGGCTCAGAGAAGATTGGAGGAGGGGACCGACTGGAACAGCTGTTGGGAGACAGATGATAACCTCCCGTCAAGGCCATCCAGCGTGTTCTTTAACGTGCACAGGTATGGCTCTCCCGCACACGGGGCGGGACGTCTCATCCGACGGACGGCGGCCTTTCCAAGCCCATCGGTGTCCCCTACTGACCGTGGGCAGGGCGGAGATAAATCTCAACGCTGACCCAGCTGGGACTCGAACCTGGGAACTACAGATTACGAGCCTGGCGCGCTACCGACTGAGCCACCCCCGCCCCCCGGCAGCTAAGAACCCAATCTCTTATCCCAACACACTTAGACCGTGGGACCACCGCACCCAATTTGGTACCGATCAGTTCTCGCAGAATCACAGAGAACAGAGAATTTCCACTTCCGATGACGTCTACTGCTGACGTTTCAGAAACGCTTGTCCGCCCTTCTTTCATCCGTTCGTTCGTCTGCCTTCTCTGTTATAAAAAAAATGAAAAAATATCCCCTCAAGCAGCTGCTTGCCACAGAACTCTGACAGGCGCCTGTCAGTTTATACGCCGTAGTAGAAACAATGTTTTGATATTTTTTCTCTCTGTTACGATTTTAAACATTATCAAAAGGTAGGGATTGACTCCCTTCTTATTAATTTTTTATGTCCGTTTGGGAAGCGGAAATGGGATTCTTTACCCATAAGATCAAGTTGGACACTAGACATTTATTTGGGATCGTAGCAAATTTATTTAGTAAATATTGAAAAAATCCTTGGTATTTTTTCCTAATTCAGTAAAAACTTTCTCTTGTTAAGAATGAGTTAAATTTATTCTAAAAAACATTTTTGATAAATTTAAGCAGTTGTTAAAATGATGAATGTATGGACACTTGCTTATCACTAAACTTAAAATCACTTGCTTATCACTAAAACTTATATACAATATAATATGCCTGTGTATTTTTTTCTAGTACATGTAATGGGAGAATTTATACTGCTATTTTTGGCAACTATAGCGCTCTCTCTAAATACATTTATAATTTTGTTTGAAAGTTAAGAATATTTAAATTGTAACTAAAAATTAAGAGTACTGTTCCATTTAAAATATTTAATTAAACAACTATATCGAAGAAAGAAGACTGTTGATCATTCTATAGAAAACTAGAAATAGTAGTTAATACTAACAGAAATATATATCGTTGTTTTATGAAATAATCGAATACACTGATTTCACAATAGACCAATTAATTCCGAATTATTATACGCCACTCACCTAAACAGAACAGTATATTAATAACGAAAAGCAAACATTTTATGGATCATGACTGTAATAAAAAGAAGTCTCTTTCCTAAGTCTAGTAAGGTAAAATCGCCATGCCATAAAATACCCTTCCAATATTTTCGGTCTGTGGGTGCTTTATGACAAACTGAAATTCCAGCTATTCGGTATGAGAAATAGTCTCATATATATATATAGGCAATAGGTGGCCGGTTACTTTCGCACTGCTCAGTAAATCAATATTAAGGATAGCTCAGCCACAGCCGTTAGGTGTTTTGACCTGACCAGTTTATAGCTCGAAGCTGCAGGTCCGAAAAACAAAATAACCAAGTAAACAGACAAATTGAAGTAGCAAATCAAGCATAACACAAAAGATAAAACTTCCCCAGTGTCAAAATTTTCGGATAATGTGTGGATGTTTAGGGTGAATTAGTTAACATATCCAAATATATATATAAAAGTTTGCTACAGAAAAAAAATTCAGTTAGTTAACCTATCCAAACAAGTGCAATAATTGTAGCTATATAAAAGAAAAATCACGATAAAAATAGCTTTATTGTATTAGTTAACTAACTGAAACAAATGCTAGAGCTATATATACCTTTACGTAATAGAAAATTATCTGTAAGCACAATACAGTCGCCCCTTTTTAAGCTCTCCATAGTGAGTTGCAGGAAAATATTGTTTTCCTTTTATATTTAGCAACAAAAAGTGTTTTTGAAATCAAATTTAAAAAAATATTTGATATAATTTGACTAGTAAATATATATATTGAATATAATTTGACTAGTAAATATATTGTTGAAATCAAATTTAAAAATTGTTTTCGTGCATAAGATGTAATTGTATTTAATTGCCTGCGTTCGGATCAAATATTTTTGACAGATAATATTCTGGTCTTCCATTTCCTATTAGTTATGTGAAAATAATTTTAATCATAAAATATCCTCTCAAAATTGTCAATCGCTGTCTCTGGAAATGCTTGCTGAATCTCTTGTAAGAGTATATTTAATCATGTAATGCAATGAACATGCTGAATTGATGAAACAATCATACTGACTTTATAAAATAATCATACTGATTTGATAAAATAATCATAATAAATTGATAGAATAATAATACTGAGTAGCCCTTTCATTCCTATGCTGCTTCGGTGAATCAATCACTCAATCGGTTTATAAACACAAAACAAAATTCAACAGTAGAAATCACACACATTACACCAGAAATAATACAGGATAAAAGTGTAAATTAAAAATTAGTAAGATAAAGTAATAATCGTATTCTTAAAAATATTAAGTCGCAAATAATATGTAAAAGTTATAATTGTATTCATTACCAGTGTTCCGAAAATACGGTCACCTGATATCTACTGACGAATCAAATTCAAGTGACTAATTTTTTCTACAAATGCTCACGTTTTTAAATAAATTATTTAAATTTTAAACCAAGTAAAAATTATTGCATACATAATTCTACAGAGAGTTAAAGTCTATATATGCCTGGTAATAACAAACAACTAAATATAAAATTGCTAATGCCTTTACAAATTTACTCATTCAGGGCATTTATATTGCCTCTGAACTACACCTCCTAAAACAGAAGACCGTACAACTAAGTTATGATATCAATATAAGCACTCTTAAAATCTGCACTTTTTTATATATTTTATTTCTATTGCTATTGCTGGTAAATTTTGATACGATTCTCAATAATGTTTATTGATAAATATACATTATTTAAAAGCAAAATTCCTAAGTATTCGTTTTATGATAATGCTAATACATACAAATAATTTTTCTTCTAAAAAATGTATGTTTACAAATAAACGTCAATATATAGATCAGTATTTAAATAAACCAGTAATGAAAATAGAAATAAATATATAAGAAATTTCTAGAGGTCTAGGACTACTTATATCATAACTTAGTACAGAGTAAGGTCTTCTGTTCTAGAACGTATTGCTCTAGGACGGCTCAGGTTATTATAATCGCGTTCGTCCTCGTCTATTGGTCGCTTTCGCGTTCATCAGAAAGATGAATCATATTCTACTAGTGCCAATGTTTAATACATATTCTGTATCAATTAGTGTTGCCAATCATACTATAATTATTGTATTTTTCCACATAATTTCGTGTCCATGTACTATGTACTATGGATTCTGTTTAAAATAAAACATCATCAGAATCAGAAGAATACGTTTAGAAACATCAATTTATTTGGGCTTAAATTTTCGTATCACAAAAGCAATCTGAAATGATACGAATTCAACACATCGAACATAGATTTTAAACAATATTCGTTCTTTAATAAATTGAAAATTTATGGAAGTTGGATGGATATGTAATTGTAACATATATTCGGTATGAGAAATAGTCACATATAAATATATGCACAAAAAATTTTGGTAGCAAATTCTGGTTGACATTTAACGTATACTATCATACAACTTTAAGAATTAGTTCAAAGTGTCTTAAAACAGTAGCAATAACTGTTAAATTAAGTTCTTAATTTCAATTGTAAGGTTTTCTTCATGTCCTCATTCTATATGTAAAAATAAGTAGCATTAGGAAAGGTTCAGTTAAAATCAGTGAAATTAGAAGTCTCTCTATGACTCAGCAGTAACGCGTTTATTGCTTACAGTAGGGAAGCAAACAAATTCAGGTGTCTTTAAACGTGTTAAAACATGAACAATAGCAGATAAAATAAGCCATAATTATAAGAGTAATGTTTGTATAACCCTTTCACTATTTAAAATCTAATTAGGGTTAGAAAAGTTCCAGTTAAATTAAAAATTATGTTTACCACCTAGGAGACCTAATTGTATTGTTCTGTTTGGCTTTAACCCTGAAGAACCAGATTCAGAAATCACGAAATGTGTTAAATCATTAACAATAATTGTTAAATCAAATATCAGGAAATTACAAAAGTTCTTGCCGTTTATGTGGCATGTTAATTACTAGCATTTAGTTACACAAACAGTCGATAGATGGCGTTTAATCCGTGTCGGAACAACTACCCGCATCTTAAAATTGTGTTGTATCTTATTTAATAGTAATATCATCCAAGTAGTGAACCCATAAAATATTGAAATGGAAGTGTCTCTCAGCTCATCAGATGTTATTTACTTTATGAGTTTAAACTTGATGACACTGTTGCAGAAGCCATTAGAAGAATATGTCTCACATTTGGACAGGATGCTGAAAAGGAACGCACAGCCAGAAATTGGTTCCAAACATTTCGACCTGGGGATGAGTCACTTGAAGATGCACCGAGTAGTCACTTGAAGATGCACCGAGTAGCGTCCGTCCTGTGGCCTTCGACAATGAAGATTTGAAAGCAGCCATTGAAGAAGATAGCAGTCGAACATGCCAAGAGCATGGTTTGATGTTCGATGTTAATGATGAAACCATTACAAGGTATCTGCACGAAATTGATAACTCGTACAAATTGAGCAAATTGGTTCCACATGAATTGTCCGACGCCAAGAAACAACAATATGTGACAGCCTGCCTTATCCTACTCTCCCGCCACAACAAAGAGCCATTTCTCGATCGTTTGCTGACATATTATGAAAAGTGGATACAGTCGCTCAAAAACGTATCTGAACACTGTGGTTGATTACAGAATTCAGGAAAAATATCTGGAAACGTTTTTTTAGAAATTAGTGATCTGGAAAACACGAAGATTACCAGATCACTAATTTCTAAAAAAATCGTTGCTAGATATTTTTTTCTGAATTCTGCAATCAACCATAGTGTTCGGATGTTTTTTGAGCGACTGTCAATATAGGAATCCTTCAAGGAAACGACATTGAGTGTCTACCACGGACACTACTCCACAAACTTCAAGGCTACCTCTGCATCAATGTAAGGTGCTCTTTTATGTATGGCGGAGAGCTCGTGGAATTTCCCACTTTGAGCTGCTGACACCTAGCCAAACTACTACTGGTGAACTCTATCCACAACAGCTTGAACCTGTTCATGAGGCATAGAAAGACAAGGAAGCAACACTTGTCAATCGTAAAGGAGAACTGCCAAAGTTACAAGAGAGACAATCCAGCGCCTTAAATGGGAGATTGTCATCCATCCTATTCAGCGGATATCTCTCTTTCGAATTATCACTTGTTTCTGTCCCTTGACAGCAATCTGCATGGATAAGAGTTTAAGAAGGACAGGGAGGTACAGGTAGCTATAGAAACTTTCTTCTATTCCAAAAACAGGGATTTATATAGAAGCTAGCTTCAAGATGGGAAAAAGTGATTGAATCAAATAGAAACTACTTCGTTAAATAAAATTATTTTAATACGAATTGCGCTCTTTCTTTTACGAGTACAAAAAACGACAAAAACTTTTGTGATTACCTGATGTTTGATTAGAATAAATGTGTAGAGTTTACGCTATCAACCTTTTCGTTATTCACAAAAACAGATTAGCACTTAGTAAGCTTCATTTATATTAAAAATCAATTAACGTAGTCGCTTATGAGGCGCAATGGTATCAAGTTTGTTGGTTTCTACATTGAATCAGATATATCGAGGTTCAAATCCCATGTTGTGATGGCTCTGCATATCTCTTGTTTTGTATTGTTAGAGAAAAATCTTTAGGTGCTCCAAATAGATTCCAGGTTTCTTGTTTTGCTGGAAGCAAGAAATCAGAAAACTGAAGTTTCCATTAGTCTAAGATACATCTTATTGCGATTTTAAATTTATCCCCAATGTGATTTTCCATTAAAAAGCTTATTTTAATTATACCGACTTTAAACTTCAACTTTCCATTCACATAATGCAGTAATTGCTTAATCTTTTGGTAATATAAGTTTCATAAATTAATCCAAGTTGTTAACAGTGACGAATGTAAAAAGTAGGTTTTGTTTCCTATATTTTGGGTTTTGTTTAATATATTTCATTCTTTCATCATTTTATCCCTCATCATTTCATCATTTTATCCCTCAGATTTCCTTAACATTAATCTTCTTAAAAGAAGGTGAAATTATGTCTTGCTCTTTTTTTACTCCCATTAAAATGTATGATAAAAATTTCTACTAAAATGTAAATGTATTTAATATTATTCTTTGAATTTACAGTCTGAAAAAACTATCTCAGAGATGAAAATAATGTCCACAGGCTTTTGATCTTTTCATGTTCATTTAAATAACACGCTTATAAAACTTATTTTTTCAAAATCTTCTCATAAGTTTTGAATTAAAGACGTTGTCCTTTCTTTTTTCCCCTTTACTATGTATTTAATTTTATATTTCGAAATGCATTTCATTCGTTCTTATTGTGTAAAACAGTATTATTGAGCAGTCAGTGATGAACAAGGATTTCTTGGCGTTTTTAATTTTTCGAGTAGCAAGTATAAGTACAAAAAAAGAAAGCAAAGAATTCTAAATGGGTGATGAAAGGTGAAAAGTAATTTTTTAAAACTAAATCTTGAATTGAATGATAAAAACAAAATTTTATTAAATCTATGAGGTTTATCATTGTTGAGTATTGATTGACTTTTATTAATTTACCTTTACATCATTCATGAATTATTAAACTTGACTGGAAGAGGTAAAACTTTATTTTTTAAATAATTGTTTGAATTTCAGTCATAAAGATATTAGTTTCATGTGAACAATTTCGTATTTAATTCTTCAGTCATCCGAAAAAAATTACTTTGTTAGAAATTAACCGAATTGCATAAAAAGAGTATACATTAATACATTCACGTTTTTGAACTGTTGAATTATTTAAAACATCATATAGAACCTTTCAAAAATCAACAATCGTACATTTAGGACTCTCATGTTAAAACTTTAATATCTTCAATCTGAATGGTTAGCCTTAAAATAACGATAAAATCTATCGAGAAAGCAAACTAATATAATTGCACAAAAACAATTCAGTTTTAAAAGTAAACATAACTCTAATTCACTTTTCTTGTCAAATATTTCATTATCCTTTAAATGCATTCATATGGAAATTATTCAGCCTTTTTCACCTCAAGCTTAACTATATTTTCTTTCTCAATTCAATTCTTTTCCTCTCTTCATAAATCAAATGGTAGTCGTGCGGAACATTCTTGACTTCGTGATTAAAACCTCCGTGGTGGGTGGTAAAATCAATAATACTCTCACAAATGACATTTGAATAATAGCGTCATCCATAAGGATATTACAGATCGATATTTCTGACCTTTAAGGATGCTTCTCTTTGTTTGTGGAGAGTTTGCATAAGAAGCTGCGATAATTTCCTTATTCTTTAAAATCCTTAAGTGTCAACTGAAATGTTTTAAACACTTCTCGCTCAGTCTACTTGATTTCGCTCTTTCTCTATTAATTCGAAAGACGTATTCCGTTTCATTTGGTCCGCTTATTTACTTACATTTGTTTCGCTGATAACTGAAAATAAACTCATTGCTTTTGCTGAATAGTGAAGAAAGTCTATTATATAGACATCGAAACGATTCCTTTAAATGAAGTGAGGATTTTATAAAAAAAATGCTCCCAGTTTAACAGTACAATTAAGTAATTAAATTTAACGACATAGGTTTACTGGTTTGGTTTGAATTTTTAATGCACTTTTTTCGATTAAGGTTAATTCAATATCATTTATTCAAGTGAAAGATCCGAAAGATCAGTGTTTTTGTACTTCAGATTAAATGATGGTCTCCAAGAAACGAAAGGAAAAACAAAACCTCTCTTTAGAGTAAAATAAACTTTGTTTTATTACGTACCCTTTTATTACTTAAAGGCCTAATGAACTTAAGAAGTTGCTTTCTTTGTGTGTGTGTGTGTGCTAGTAATTTTATTGCTTTTTTTTTCATGAGAAGGGAAAACCCTGAGTAAATTCTGTGTATTTTAACGGAAGTTCAATGGGCAGAAACATGTGCTTCTAAAGAAATATGATGTCACTGACGACAAAGTCACTCACGCTTGCTGTGGGACAAAGCAGTCTCATGCCCGCATTTGCATGCATCGCAATGAATGCACGAATACGGATTGGTTCGTGATTTTATGAGTATTTTGTTTAAAGCTTGTTTTTGCATAGTAATTGATAAGTGCTATGAGCAACGTTGTGAAGGCGTACCAATATAAATCTCCATAAATATAAACCTAAAGGAAGAGGCAGAAAGTGATCGTGATATTAAAGACTAACCCAAACAGAATAAATCTATGAAACAGACATTTGATTGGTGGCAATGCGATGAGCATGTTATAAAGTCAGGAGTAATTTTGTTGCCATGGTAGCAAAAGGATACTGATATACGACGTGTACTTTGCATCAAATGGCATGATTTGTTTTAGAGTGTTGTTTCAAATTTAGATATAATAGCGATTTCGTGTTCTTTTCCACTCCCTGAGAGGTAGAGAAGATGATGAAAGTCAGATTATTACAGAATGATGGATAAGAAATTTGGAGACACTCTTGGCAAAAAATGAATTCGCAGAAATCGGAGATGAGTTCGAGTCCGAGCTTAAAATGCACAGAAGACTGAAAACTAAGCATCAGTCATAATACGAATTTCGCATTTTGCTTATGAGGAAATATTAAACAAAATAAGTTTTATTTTGATTTCAACCTCTTAATCAATAAATAAGTAATCTTCATTTTTTGATTATTTCTCAGATATTCTCTCTTTCAATAATCAATCGACTTGTTATAATGATGTTTATTACTCAAGAATTTTTCAGTTTTCTACCAATTATTTGCACTATTTTTATTTCCAAATCACATTGCGGTTTCAAATATTTTCAAATAATTTTGATTATATTGAAGTTTGCAATAGCCTATATAGTACAATGAATCGGAAAGAAAAAAAAGCGTTTTGAGGCTATATTTCTGTAAATGTTTTTTTATGGTTCAATCATTATTATTATTTTGTCTATCCGACTCGGGTTCGAAAATATGAGCTTGAAATTACCTTTAGTAAGGACCTGTAAGAATGAGCATAAAGAAAAAAATCGATTTTTGTGTAACAAAGGCTAAAAAAGAAAGATATGCTAATGTTCAAAAGAGCGACACTTTGAACAGTAGTGCTAAGATACTGAACTCTGCAAATTCGTAGAAAGAGAACGCTATATTATTCTCTTATATCAAAAGATTTATATTTTATTAACAGAACGTTATCGTAAATTTAGGCATTATTATGATTAATTATCTCCATTTTTATGACTAATGTAATATTTTTTATAATAAATGTAACATTTTGAAATTAATACATTCAATTATTGTATCATATTATTGTATAATAGCAGTAATTCTCTGCGGGAAAACGAATGGCCAGATACTTGTTTCTTGTGTATCAGCGGTGTGATGTCATCGGTGGTGGAAATTTTGGAATCCCTGTTATTCCGCGGGTTCGTGACCGATTGGTGCCAATTCAATTCAGTGCGTTTCATATGATTGATGCCAATCATGCAAAATCTTGACAGGTAAACAAACTCTCTTGCAGATTTTGTAATCAATAATGACACTTGCATCAGGTAATTGGTGGAACTCTGACTTAGAAAAGCAAGTATTTGGGTGGGGGGTCATAATTTCGACTGCCGCAACTGTGGTTCTCGACTCTCTCTTCTTCCTTTCTTTCTAATGGCCCCAAGCAGACTTTCCCGCCTTCATCTCTTCCTGACGGCTCCAAGACGATTCACTCGCCTTCCTTTCTTTCTATGTTCCCAAGCAGATTCACTCGCCTTCCTTTCTTTCTATGTTCCCAAGCAGATTCACTCGCCTTCCTTTCTTTCTATGTTCCCAAGCAGATTCACTCGCCTTCCTTTCTTTTTATGTTCCCAAGCAGATTCACTCGCCTTCCTTTTTTTCTATGTTCCCAAGCAGACTCCCCCGCCTTCCTCTCTTTCTGACGACCCCACGCAGATTCATTTGTATTCCTGTCTTTCTCACGGCCCCAAGCAGATTCACTCGTATTTCTGTCTTTCTCACGGCCCCAAGGAGATTCATTCGTATTCCTGTCTTTCTCACGTCCCCAAGCAGATTCATTCGTATTTCTGTCTTTCTCACGGCCCCAAGCAGATGATTCTGGTGCACTCCTTTTTGATGTCTACAAGCAGAATTCTTTTCTGGTCAAAGTTTCTTAGACATAAAGGGTATCATGGCATCGTTCTATTGGTCGGAATCAGCTGATCACGAGGAACCAATGCATTCAATACATTGATTGGGCTTTAGAATTTCTTTGAGCTTTCAACTCGTTCCGCATTTTTACCAGCTTTCAGTACCATGGTTCGGCTCAAAATGATTGAGAGTCATTGAATTAAATTAAACATCTATCACAGTTTTGTAATTGGGAAACCTGTGAAACCATAAAAAAATTTATGGTTTCATAGGTTTCGTTTTAATTTATTCTTAAAATATGTATGAAGCTTCTGAGCTCCCAAAAATATCAAACAAATTGTTATCTTACTATACTCTATTCATATAAAGAATGGAGTTTGCAAAATCTGAAAATCAAAGGCAACAACTAAAAAAATAAAGAAAAATAAAAACTAAAATAAAAAAAATAAAAACGAAAAGATACCACACCCATTTTGCTCTACAACAAATAGTTCCATGTTTTATGCAGGAAATAAGTATATTTTCTAAGTAAATTATTATTATGTATTGTTTATCGAAGCTAATATTATGAAATGCTGTTTTTAATTTCGAAATATTGTGAAGTACACGATGAAGTCACGGCATCTTTTTACACTGACTGATTAGCGAGAGGGAAAGCATTTGTAGTAGAAACTCTCTATCGAGTTGAGGATTGACAGATTTTTAGGCGTTTTATCTTGTTTATCATTGACTATCGTGGTTAAGTATAATAAGCCACGATTGGATAGGAAATGCTTTGAGGGGTGACTGCCGCTTTTTTTTTAATGTGAAACAGAGTATAGCAGCTTAGTTGTACAATGAGCACTTTTTCCCATTTCCTCCTATGGTCTGAAAGATCGTAATCTGCAGTTCCCAGGTTCGAGTCTGACCTGGGTCAGCTTTGAGTTTTATCTCCCCAAAACCCCACCCTGATCTCGGTCAGTAGGGGACACCGATGAGTTAGGAAGGGCCGCCGTCCATGGGATGGACGTAAGCCTTGGACCTGTGTGCGGGAGAGCAATATTATGTGTACATTAAATAACATGCTGGATGGTCTACCATATGTTATGATGGTAGCTACCATATGTTTTCTAGCAGATGTCCAGTGGGTCCTCTCCTCCAACCTTCTTTGAGCTCTTTGGGTCCATGTAACCTGATCATTTATCCCATTGTGTAAAAAAAAAGTAATGCTCAGAGGTAAGGCAAGACAACCCAACCCTATTTATGATTAAATTGCCTTATTCACACAGTTCCTTTATGCATCACTCTTTATGTCACAGAAAATATGTCACGTCATGCTTTACAAAACATTTGAAGAATAATAATTATGGTTGTATTCCAAACAATTTGGGATTCCTTATAAATTTAATCAATTACTTAGAAAAATTGTAAAATTTGAACAAATTTCCATGATATAACATCTAAATTAATAGTTAATGCTAATGAAATTATTTTTGATATTTCATTTCTGAGAATTATGAAATCAGTGTTATTACAGAACTTCTAAATAGCTTTTCATAAGTTTTGGCTGAGCAGAATAGTTTATTATATATTATATATAAGACTGCAATAAACTTGATTTAATTTGGGATAGAAGTGAGGAAGATGCAGCTATGACAGCACTCGACTGTTCATGTTCGAAAGGGTAAGATTAGTTTAAAACGTGTCACAAATATTAATACTGGTGGCTGAGCAATGTGCAATAATCTTGCTGCAGGAGTTTTATTACAACATAACCAATTCATAAACCAATTTCCATAAACCCTTTCTAAGACAGATCTCTATTGTTATAAATCGTTCGTACGAAGTCGAATTTAAATATCTAAAACTTACCAATCCTAATTTATATTCAGTTACCAAAGTTCACTATCGTTAAAAAGCTGAAAACACATTATACTGATTTTAGCGATAACTAGCACAGATCACATTTAAATACTTAACGTTAAGGTATAATTGTTTTTACATTGCTTTGTAATAAATCAGCGTGAGGTCACAGACTTTAGCACCAATAATATTTCAGCTTGTTGTCCAATAAGCGAATGCTATCTTCCTTCATTATCAGAATCAGCTGCCGCATAGAGATAATATATGGCACCAAGTTGCGTTGAGATGAATGGTTGCGGTCAAGAAGGGCCTTCCCAGTGTCACAAAATGTAATTAATTATTGTTAACATAAGGGTCATTTGTTTTGTTGTGTTGTTCCGCGCACTAGGCGTCATGCAATGAGAGGAGGAGAAATTCTTCCGTAAAGTTAACAAACTAATTATGTAATAAAAAACGAACCCTCTAGGTTTAAATGTAGATATTCATCTTTCACAATGAAACTGAGAATGCATTTGTTTTTGGAATACGATAATAAACAACTTACAATATTCGTTATAAAAATAAAATATATAAAAGGGAAGCAAATTGTCTTGGTTGGAAGTGTATGTACTGTAAATTATGGGCGTCCTATTGTCTTTGCTGTTATGGACGTGCGTAAAACTACATGGCCTAAAAACGTTACGTAAAACATACGTTGCGTAAAAATACGAGGTTAATAAACCCTCAGATATTGCTCATTGAACACTGTAAATAGAGTATTTCATTCTGCATAAGCTAAAAGCTTTAATTTGATACACGAGATATTTGGTTCTGTTCGGTGGTTGAGAGAAATGCAGTGAGACAGCCATTTACGAACTCTCAATTTCCTCCTTTTTGAAATGGGTAAAAAATTACAGTAAAGGGAAATTTTTGTAGCTCATGATACTCTAATATCATAAGCTTTCGCTTCATAAATGACTTATTAAAATTAATCGAATGGTTGGAAACTCACACTGAAGCTACCGTTTACAAACTTCATAACTCCTTTTTTTATGAGGTATTAAAAATGACAATATGGGGAAAGTTATGAAGTGCATTATATTCTCCATTTTACGTAACTTCCATTCACACAACTTATATGAAGATGTAAATGGTTGTTTCACCTAAGTTCCCAAGATTGAGAACTTAGGAGAAACAACCATTTACATACTTTCTTATTTTTGATATAAGAGTTAAAGGCGAATTGTTTTGGAGATCTCCACTCTTTAGGATTGGGATGAACTAAAGGAAGGAAAACAAGCATTTTGCAATCTACGGCACTTTCCACGTCGTAAGCTTCGATTTGCATGTACCTTAGCATGCATGATCTTGTGTGCAAGAGAGATAAAATGGAACAGTCATTTACATATTTTATATGTGTAGGGGGAAAAAGAAAGGACGTGAAAGTTTTCAAACTCTATGTCATGGACCACCGGTTGAGGAGATAAAGTGATGCAACTGTTTAAAATATCCACAAACGATAGACCGACAGGCAAATAACAAAATAAAGTAATAGGAATATTGGTGATAAAAGAAACTAGAAAAGTAACATATCGCCTCTGGCAAACATACATAGAAATTACACGTACAAATTTTATTATACGTATTATTAAATACATACATGCAAAACAAAAAAATATATATATAATTATAAAAATGTAAAATAAATTTATGTTACTTGACTAACATAAACGCTCTTGTCATATTAATTCAATTCTCGGAATAATGAGTAAAAATATCAAAAAGCAAAGTTTATTACATTTATATACACTGAAGAGCCAAAACATAATGGCTAGCTGCCTATCCTCCACGTGCTGCCAAAACAGCTCTTACCTGGCGAGGCATGGATGCTACAAGATTTCTAAGGTGTCTTGTGGTATCTGGTACCAACACGTTACCAGCAGATCCTTTAACTATTGTAAGTTACGTGGTTGAGCCACTGCAGATCGAATATGTTGTTCCAACACAAACCACAGATGCTCGGTTGGATTGATGACTGGGGAATTTGAAGGACATGGCAATACCTAGAAGTCTTCCTCATGTTCCCCGAACTATTCTCGAACAAACCGGGCAGTGTGGCATGGCACATTATACTGCTGAAAGGAGGCACTATTAGACCGTGTACAATGTACCGGGTCTGCAATGATGTTTGGGTAGGCGGTAGATGTCGTAGTTTCCTGTATATGAATGACTGGACCCAGGGTTTCCCAGCAGAACATTACCCAAAGCACATGATGCAACATGGTGCAACAGGAAACGAGATTTATTGGACCAGTATACCTTTTTCCAATCATTCAAGGTTCAGTTTTGATGCTCACATGCCCATTGCAGGTGCTTTCGATGGTGAACTAAGATTAGCATGGGCACTCGGAGCGGCCTGCTGCATTAATGTATAATGCCGGCGGTTCGTGGTTTTTCCCTCCTCGGACCACGTTTTGAAGATACTAACTACAGCTGACTGTGGGCACCCCACAAGCCTCTCCGTCTCGGAAATGCTCTGACCCAGCAGTCTGGCAATTATAATTTGGCCTTTGTCAAACTCACTTAGGTCCGATGTCTTTCCTATCTGAAGAACAAGAATAGCACTGATTAACAGAGCTCAGTGCCAGGTGTTATTTATACCATTTCATGACCTTCACACGCGCCGTTGTTTACCTGTAGTTGCATCGATTTGCACAAAGACGCACTGGTCATAACGTTTTGTCTCTTCGGTGTGTATATATATATATCTGTATATTTATGCAGATGAACAAAGAATGCATATATATTTGTACATCTATGCAGATGAACAAAATAGTGATATATTTGCTTGTGATGTGATATTTATAACTCGAGAAAAAGCTCGTTTAGGTTAAAATAGTGAATATTAAGTTTTATCTTTGAAGAACAGGGGGATGGATAGATGTATTTGATTTCCTGAGACAAAAAAAAGCAATTAGGTGATTATAAATCATTGCAAAATAGCGAGAAATTTCTCTACATTGCTAATATTTTTAAGGTAATCCATCAGTAGACACTTAAAATAATAGGCATTTGATTCATTTCTTATATATATAAATGAAATGAATTAAAAATCTTTGGTCCAAGAAAGTAGAAGTGTTTATGTATAATTTCTCTTTTCACGATTGGAATTTCATATTTTAACCATTAAATTTACTATTATAATATAAATCTTTTACAATCGACAATGAACTGTTAGAGAAGTACAAAATTAGCATTCTAAAAATGTGATGTTAATTTCAAAGTGTTTTTTTACTGTCCTCCTTTAGCACATTTTAACAGTCGAAATTCGAATTAAGAAATGTTTGGTAATATCCAAATATAAAATATATTTCTACCTATAAAACACAAAAAAAATGTATTTTCATTTAAAAAAACAAGAATTGCATTTCTCCAGTTGCCTGGGGTAAAGAGGTAAATCATTGCTGCCAGACCACAGTTCCTGACCATCGCGCTCGACGACGGATATTTTTAATTTATAGGATAAATAAATCTTTGCAATATTCTTTAAACGTTTCGGCATTTTCCAAAATGATATTCTACCTTATTAGAGGAGACTGTTAAAGCTTCCGGGAGATTCGAAAACTGAGAGTAATAATTTTGCATCGATACCTATCCAACCAAAAAAAAAATAATTTGCCTCTAAAAACAAAAAAAGTGAGTGTCTACAGACGGAAAACATTGGTTATTTTTTATTTATTTATTTATTTTTGAGCAAAAGAAGAGAGGATACAATTGTACTTCAATAGAATAATTGATGATCCATTCTCAAAACAAAAAAGTGTGTGGAGCGATAATATTTTATAAAAACCTCCAGGAGTTATTAAGTACTGAAATGGTTTTTGAACCATTTCAGTACTTAATAACTCCTGGAGGTTTTTATAATATCTCCTAGAGGATCACTAGAGGACAAGGTATGGACGTTAATTACTGAAATGGTTTTTAAACCATTTCAGTAGTTAAAGTCCATACCTGATCTAGTGATTAGACTACTAGACCAACTGCTATGTCCCTGTGTTTATATATTGAATTAGGTGCCAGTACAAGCCAAATAGAGCCTCTTAGTTTATCTCCGTCCTTTTGTATGGGAAGGCATTCTTCCTTTTTAA
Source organism: Ryuthela nishihirai (assembly GCA_038380435.1). Classification (NCBI taxonomy): domain Eukaryota; kingdom Metazoa; phylum Arthropoda; class Arachnida; order Araneae; family Heptathelidae; genus Ryuthela; species Ryuthela nishihirai. The sequence goes on from JAWZYU010000016.1 coordinate 15,061,513, forward strand.
AAAAATATATTGAAAAATAAAAAAATGCTATAAATAACATTTCTGTCAAAGCGTTTTTTATGCATTTTACCTAAATACTTTCGTTGCATAATAATTTATCTTTCAATGAAAGCTTTAAAAGTTAAAAAAAAAACGTTGCTTAGAAAAAATTCGCCAAATTTTATGATATTAGAACGACATACCATCATTCCTATCGCCATGCATTTATTGTAGTACGTGCCCCATTTACATTCCTCGTATCGAGCCCTGCTTATATGCAATATTTATATGCTTTTTCTTTCGGTGTGATTTCGAAATTTTTAACAATAAAGAGTAAAGTAATATCTGATTCGCAGCAATAAATTATTTTTATAGAAGTTTCGTCAGCAGTCCAAACGCCACGTCTTAATACTTTCTCATTTTCAAACTGGTGGGCCTCTGGTAAGTCCATTAAAACGAATTCGCACACGAAACTAAATGCATTAAGAAGTAAGCAGCATTGCACCAGAATTCTACATCCTTTTAATGGATTCCGAATTTAAACGAAAACCCGGAAGAAGTCTGAAGCCTTATTCGTACATTGAAAGGTCTTTCTTCACTGATTCTAAGGAATTTCTTTCTCTGGACGTCGTTACTTCCTTCCCTTCGACTCATTAAACGTTTTGCTTTCTCCAAAGTAATAGTAATAAATTTTCTTGATGCAAAATTAGCGAAGGGGAAAAAGTAACTCAGTCTCCTCGCACTCAAGCTGAATAAGCACCTGTCTTGTTTCTAATGGATGTTGCGTCCATCAGTTGTGGGTACCATCAAACATAGTGTTCTTTGCTGTTCCGTTAAGGTAATGGGATGTTCCGAATGCCACAGCAGCAATGTTTTACATCGCATCACCTAGTGCTGTTAGGGAGTTATGACCACCAGATTAATGTAAGGATTTCTACGGCCAGGCATTTTACTTTGGTCGTTTCTCGAATGCTGAATGGTCAAGGATTAAGGAAGCAGTTGAGTCAGAAGAAATCCATAATGCTTTTTTTTTCTAGAATATGGCGTTACCGAAAAGAGATATATTGGATACTACTCATGATATATTGTAGTGATCTGTAATCTTTGAGTGATCTGACATCTTAGTATTTTATAGTATACGAGACTGGAATAGGGAAAACTCAGTTGCTAAATAAAGGAAAACATCAGCGAAACTCGAAAGCCAGAAATATGTTTTTAACGGGTCTGAGTTCAGCGCCTACATTGCGTTAAATAAATGGCGTTGAGAGGTTGGTTCGCGTGGAACGGACACTAAGTATGGAAACTGAATACTACATCGGATATGCAAGAAAACAAATCGAGTGTACTTTTGTGTCATTATAAACGAAATTAACACGATGATACGCAGTTTGTTGCAGTAATGATAGGTAGTGTAGTCGTATTAAAGAGATTAAGCTATGTGTTAAACATGATTGCTTGTATTTTTTTTTGGTCGGAATTATTTTTAACTTGTCCAGGGTTGGGCTGTTTTACCTCTGAGCGGCACTTTTTGTACACCGTGGGCTAAATGGCCAGGTCACAAGGACCCCGAAGGCTCGGACAAGGTTGGGGGAGGGGACCCACTGGAACAGTTGTTGGGAGACAGATGGTAGCCTCCCGTCAAGGCCATCAAGCGTGTTCTTTAACCTGCACAGGGTATGGCCCTCCCGCACACGGGGCCACGGCTTAACGTCCCATCCGACGGACGGCGGCCTTTCCAACCCATCTGTGTCGCCTACTGACCGTGGGCAGGGCGCGGAAATTTGCGGAGATAAATCTCAACGCTGACCCAGCTGGGAATCGACCCTGGGAACTACAGATTACGAGCCTGGCGCGCTACCGAGTGAACCACCCCCGCCCCGTTTAACTTGTCCAGATATTCTCCTAAAATTATACGTGTATGTCCACTGAGTCAATTACTTTGACCACTACTATCTCTTCGAATTGTGTTATTTTTAGTACGAAATACGTACGTAAACTATATCAACTTTAACCAGTTATAACAGTAACTAGGTTCTTTAACCATCATTCAAACTTACAGCTCTTTTACGATGAATAAAAATGTAACCTAAAATGTTCTACATATTTTACCTTTGTAAAAAAATATTCCTGAATAAATGACGTGATGTATAAAGCTGATGAGTATTCAGTAATAACAGCATAAATTTTAAAATTTAATCGACAGTATGTTAATCTAACAACTTTTCACAGCTTGCAAATATCCCCAGAATGCCAAATTATCCTTGTTCTATCTTTATACTCTATTTCCATCGATTTCCATGAATCCTAAATGTTTAGGAGTCAATAATGCAATGCATTCATTAATATACTTCTAACGTGAAATTCTGATAATACGAAATTTTGCTGTGGTTCCCTGCCTTTCGTGTTGACCTTTTTGCACTGTAGATCACTTAGACAAGAACTTCTAAAATAAACATTTAACTTTTCATTTTTATACAATCGTGTTAATTCCTGAAACACACTTTTCCATTGTTAAAACTTGCGAAAGAACTGTGAAAATAAAATGTAATTTTAGTAATATTTTTTGCCAGACTTCAGATCTTAAGATCCAATTGTTTGAAAAGGTTCTTATTAGCTTCTTCGTAATACATCAATTGAATCACAATGTAATTATTACATCCCTGCCGTATTACACAACAAAAATAAAATTTGAAATAATGAGTTGTAAAACAAAATGTTTCTCGTGACTGAGAATTTAACCTGACCAATGTTTTTCAACTCATTATTTCGAATGTTCCTTGTCTACAGGACTTTTCCTGTGATAATTTATTACTGAAAAATAAAATTATCTGAATTATGGAGTGCACCACATTTACTATTTCTTTGCAATAATATAATATTTAGAAAACCAGGTTTAGGTGCTGATTCTCGGTCGAATACTTGTGAGTTTCTTTTGTCGCTCCTGGAGTAGTGCTACTGGAGAAGGATTAAAATATTGTCTGGCCATCTCACACGTTAACGCCTGACTCTAGACAAACACCCAATAGGCTAGATTTATTAGAAAGACGTGTCATGATATATCAACAGATATATCTTGCTTGGTTGTTTTCGTTTCGTTTGCTCTTCGCAGCAGTGGAAGAAGATTCTCACTTCAGTTCGTTTCGTTTGCTTCTTGCTGCAATGGAAGCTTATTGGAACAGAAAGTAGCTTGATGCTGAAATATAAGCATAAACAAATTGATATACTTATTCTATAACATTCCAATTAATTATTTATTCAGCATTGCAAATGCAAATTAGATAAATTGTTATGCACGAACAACATCTACATAAAGAATAGGAGCTTTGGAAAGGTATTATTGTAATGTATCTATTAAAATTGGTTTGTATATTTTTTCCCAAAGGAGCCCGTGATTGCATTTTGAAATTCTGCTGAATCTTTTCTTTTCCCTACTTCTCCATTACAATAATAATAATAATTGTTTATTTTCACCTTTAAAAAAAGTCATACAATTAACTTCGATATAACAAATAATACATGTTGGTGGGAAAAATGAGCAATATTAGTTGACAGCTTTTCTTAAGCTCCATAATTAACATTATATGAACAGCAATATGCAACAGAAAACAGTAATGGATGAATACAAAACATATGAATCAAAAACTTGTAAAATACAATTTCTAATAATTAATCAATAATTTAATTTAATAATGTTCCCAAATTGAATTGGTAAAAAGCCTACAACAGTATAACATAAATATAAAATATTCATTCAAATCATAATGCTAAGGCTTCTAGTAAGAAATTATTGAAATGCACTTCAAATATCTAACATGAAAAAATCCAAACTCAAATTAATGGTCAAAACAAGATTACCTGCAATTCTAAGATAGGATCTCAGGAGAAGTATGTTCTTTTTTAAGCCAGAACATTGTTTTCCCAAAAATAATACTCAGTATGTAACTAAATATAACATAAGAATATCCAGAAATGCATATCATGGAAAAAATTCCAACCTCAAGGAAAATCTCCAGAAATATAAATTCCAAGCAGAATACTTAGGCTTAATATGAAAGCACCATGAATTTTGTGAAATGCACTCGATATATGTATATTTAATGGAAAGAAAGTCAAACACAGTACCAAAAGTATGCTAAACAAGACTGCTTATAATCTGAAGGCAGATCTCATGTAATATAATTTTAAACCAGAGTACACATGCTTAACATGAAAATAGTAAGTATTTACAAATATGCGCTTGAAATACACATCATGGAGAAAACTTCATCAAACTTATTGCTTATTGTAACTTTAAGTTTATTATTTACATTTTGTCGTCTGTTCATCTGTAGACATTGCACTTTTTTGTTTTAAGAAATAAGTCAAAAGAAACGTTTTTTGGATAAATGACAATAAAAATTTAATTCTTAATTTCCGAGTCTTCAAATAGTTTTAATATAAACCGTCAGGAAGCATTGACTGTATAAGGTATCAGTATTTAAGGATCTCATTTTATTTTTATTATTATTAAATTTAAGACTTACACATATATATAGATAACATATTTTGTTTAAACTATGTTTTATATATTTTTGGTATTACTATTTGTTTCATTATATCTAATCCAATATTCCAATGATTATACTTTAAAATCGGATAGATGTTTATAAATATAGATTAAGAGTCTGTAGGTGTATAATTTTTCAATAGTAAGATTCTCAAATCTAAAAATAAAGGTTCAGCACTTGTATGTTTTGAAAAATGTTAGTAAATACATTACTCTATTTAGAAATATGTTTCCTCTCAACTACAGTAAAGATAGTTTTTAGAAAACTGAAAGACTCAAGGAGATGATCACGGAAATATACACTTAATAAACATGGAATCTTTTTAAGTGTATTTCGACTTAAAATTCCACTTACGTAATTCATAGCAATAGCGTGCCATAAGTGTTGTGAATCCTCCGAAGCAGTCTTTAGGTAGAATTAGAGAGATCTTTAGTGATAGATGAAAGAGGGAACTGCCATCAAACCTAAGCTTTTGAACTGTCTTACAGAAGGTATTACAACATGAAAGTTATGACTACCTGTAATGTCGTTTTCGCCTAGGGCCTCGTATCGTATAAGACTCTCATTGCTCACAATAACTTCTCTAGTGAAGATTATCCCGTAAGAATCCCGAGTTGGATAATACTATTTGCATTGTAGAAGATTATTCCAATAGCCATGAATCAAACGTTTATGCCAAAATTGATACCTCATCACTAAACTAATCTTCCAGTTTCCAAACTGTTTTGGTGAAGTTGGCAGAAAATTGCAGTTGTACTTTTGCTAACACCTAACTGTGCGTTGGACTTCATAACTTTTTGGCATTTATATTTTTGTTTGTTTTATAATATACAAAGGTGTCCCAAATAATAAGAAAGAAGACAAAGCAGAAGGTTGCAAGCAGTGAGAATGAAGGAATAAGAAGAGGAAAAGAAGGAAATTATCCGATTGAAGAGAAAGAGCAAAGCAGTGGCTATGAGATTCTGGCCAATATACTACTACGAACCAGGATGGATAAATTGTTCCTTCGAGGCCTTTCGCTCTTACTGCTTCACAGCCCACTTGTCTGCGATAACTGTGAGTGATGGTGGATTACTTCGAAAGACACCGTTGGTTTCCACTGAGTTATCAGTCGAAACCTTTGGGAAGGAAGGGAGAATGTTCCGATGCTTCTCGAAGGTTGTATGCTACCATCTAACGTCAGAAATGGTGTCGGTTGTTTACGTTATTCCGCTCTTTAGTCTCGACTTCCAAAAAATATATATTGTGATAGGAAGGAAGTGGAGAGGAAAAGAATTATTACTTCAGCTTCGCAAAGAATTAGAGTGTCTCATTTAGTATCCAGAATAAGAATCACAGGTTTCTTTCACCAATTTGAATGTTTAAAGAAGTGAAGAATCGATTCACTGTAGCTTTAAATGTGTTTCAAATTAATAATATAATTTCGTAAAACCCTGAAGATATTAAGGTTATATTTCCTTATTTTTATATTATGGTCAATCGTCACAAGGACAGGAGAAGTGGTTTATTTCTCAATCGTAACAAGAAGGGTAGAAGGGCGAAGATCCAAAATGGTAGCATGAGGTTTTGAATATATTGTGCTCTTTATTGAGATACGTTTCATTGCGTTTTTTCCACTTAATGAATTATCGGTAGATATTTGATTATAACAGTAAACTTAAATTAAAAATAGGATACAATATTGTGATTTGTTTTGTTTTTTTTCGTATTATGGAGGAAAGCTAAAGGATCAATTTGAGGAAAAATTGACGAACGTACATAAGTGTTAGTATCATTTTTTCACCCCAAAATAACAAGAAAGATTATGAAATCCTCCGCATCTAGTGGTTCGTTATTCATGTCACCATCTCAGAATTCAATATTCATTTATTAGTTAAATATGTAATTCCCATTAAAATATGACATACGCAGGATATTAAGAAACTGTTGACGTGTTAACAGATTTCAAAACTTATGTAAATATCGAAGTTTTGTTTTTTGTTTGAAAGCATAAAGTCATCATTAGTTTTCCATGCTTTAAAATATGCTTTAGGTGATTCGCTTCAGTAAGTTGATAAAAACTTCTTTCAGTTACATTGATGTCATTTTATAGTAGCTGTCGTTATATCGTTGTATAAACAATATCTACTTGGCGATAGATTACGCCAAAGTTATCAAAAGTATCTGGAAACAAAAGACCTGGCCTTAAGTAAATCTAAAATGGAAAGAATTGTATGAAAATTATTGAAATTCAATTATTTTTTTTTTGTTTTAAAGGATAATTATTTGTTTTTAGAGATTATTTAAAAATTCGTTTTTGGTTATATAGTTCTCTAAGTATAATACCTACATAATACGATATATATTGCGATTCACAAATTTCGAATCTCTCAAAAGTTTTAATGCGCCCTCTGACAGCGGGAAAACCTGGAAATTTGAAAACGACTATTGCAAACGATCTATTTGGGCTAGAAATTTGATGTTTTAGTACTGGAGTGGAATTATCAAGATATTTACATTGGTAGAAAAAATTTGTTGAAGAACCCTAGGGAAGTTGTGAAAATGCTACTTTTTCCTTTAAGAGATAAATGAAAAATTCTTTTTGAGTTGAATACATGCTAAAAAATTTCTTAAATTTGAATTTGTATAAATGAATAAATATTGGAAACGAAATATTTATGCGAAATTGGAAATTCTGGTTGTAGAATGTGTTGATCGAAGTATATACAGATGACTTGCTAACAGAAATATATGTGTTTTAATTAAACACTATTAGTTAAAATTCAACCGGTTGATCTTTATTTTTTTAAAAGTAGTATACAAATTTAATCGCGCTTGGCTACTCATCTAAGGGACCTGAGTTCGAGCCCCGGGTAAGGCATGGCTGTTTATGTCGTTTTTCTGCTGAGGGCCTGACATCCTCTCAGACCTTCTACTATGGCATATAACTGACAGGCTCTTGTCAGACCTCTGTGGCAAGCAGCTGCTTGAGGGCGGTATTTATTTTTTATTATTATAATAATATTTCAAAATAGAAATAGTTAATAAAACTTTGATATGCAGTGACTAATTTTTCCGTTAAATCTAGGGAATGAGAAAACACATCTTGTTTTTCATTTTAAAAATAAATAAAAAACTAATTTTGCATTGTATAGGGCTAATAATATATATACTAACATATATTACTATTTATATTTCCAATCACCCAATAGTAAGAATTACTACTGTTAAAGGGTGCAAAATCCGGAAAACGAAAAAAGTTACTTTTCTTTGATAAAGATGCTCATGTCTTATTCACTAGAGGCGATATGCCATTCTTGTAATTAATAAGCCTTTTTGTCGTTTTATTCATTAAAGAAAGGAAATTGAAGCCCCTCATTTCTTCGACGTACTAGCCCTATATTGTTTAAAAGTGTGAATGGCCAAATGCAAAAATGAAGCTTTAATATTAGTTAAAAGTAATTTTGATATTCCCAGATTCAAGTAGAGTTTTGTAAATTCCAAATGTCAGTAATATAAACGAATAATACTTAATGTAAAGTTGTTTATTATTGTACTTATCATAAAACAAAATTTGCTGTATCGACGCAGCTAGTCGAGAGTTAAAGGAAACAATTCAAATTCAATATAAGAGAAAAATATGAAATCTGAAATTTTAACCGAATGCATCTTCCAATCATTACTCTAATAATTCATCGTACGGTGCAAACAAAATATATTTTTTGCTGATTTCACTATTGTTTTGTTATATATACAAATCTAGTTCGTTATTTTGAAAGAAAACATGTGGACTTCAAAAACTGTCCTTTTTTGTTTCAAGTAGTAGATGGCAACAGCACTCTGTATACAACTACAAACTGAAAATCCACAATTGCTATTGTATCATTTTGTTTCCAGTGAGTTGATGTAAGTACGTATCCCTCACAATTTTTCCTTGATCCAAAGCATTTGCAGTAAACAACTTACAGAAAGACGAAATCAATTTGCACCATGCCGAAAACTGAAGTGAAAGATGGCGACATTCGCCGTTTATTCCGATGTAATGGCATGAGATGAAACAACACTAGTTTCATTGCCTTCATACTTTTTTGTAGCGGCGATTTTTACTTTATACACTTAATATCTCTTCTTCTACTTGAAACTTATTTTTGGCCATAGTCGAATGGTTAGTAGATTAAAAACCAGTATGGGAAATATGTGGAACATATTTGGGTGCTTCTCTGTTTTAAATTATTCGTACCTTGGATGCAAAATTATAATGGGTGTTTCGAATTTACATTTGGAAAATTCTTAATGCACATGGCCGAATGCTGCCTGAAAGTAAGAAATGAACTAAAAGTAGGAATCTAAAGCAATAAACTTAAGTACTGTATATTTACCCTTTGCGTGCTATATATTTGTAGCTGTGTCTTGCACTTCTTAGTTGAAAGATCTGAAACTACTCTTACTAAATCATTTTTTCACGATAAAAAAAACAAATAACGAAAGACAAGAATGTGCCAAAGATTTACCTTATTTCTCATTAAAATTTCTGACGTACATCGAGTTTTTGTCTTGTCAACTGTAAATATTCAAATTCGATTGAACTAATAGCTGTGCATATGAATTTTCTATTACATATGTTCTCTAAATTACGAATTTTTCTCTCTACGTATGATTATGTGGGACATGTTGGCAATGTGATTTGCAGAAATATTTAATTAAAAGTATTAATTTTTTTGAATAATCATAATAATGTTATCTTACTTTTTGCATTTGTTAATCATTAAAGGTCCTGTAGATCGCCTATGAAAATGTTAAATAGTAGACCACTTATTGAGAAATATACATTTGTATATACACCTAAGAGCCAAAACATTATGATCACCTTTCTAATATGATGTTGGACTTCCACGTGTGGCCAAAACAGCTCTTACCCGGCGAGGCATGGACACTACATGATTTCTAAAGGTGTCTTGTGGTATCTGGTACCAACACGTTACCAGCAGATCCTTTAACTCTTTTGAGTTACGTGGTTGAGTCGTCGCCGATCGGATATGCTCTTCCAACATAAACCACAGATGCTCTATTGGATTGAGGTCTCGGAAATATGAAGGCCAGGGCAATACCTGGAAGTCTTCCTCAATGTTCCGCGAACCATTGTCGAAAAATCCGAGCAGTGTGCCATGGCGCATTATCCTGTTGAAAGAAGGCACTACTAGAAGGATATACCGTTGCCATGAAAGGATGTACCTTGTCTGTAATGATGTTTAGATATATTGTAGACATCATAGTTTCCTGGCATGAATGACACCCAGGGTTTCCCAGCAGAACATTTCCCAAAGCATTACACTTCCTTCACCGGCTTGTTTTGGTCCCAGGGGGCATCCTGGTGACAACACTTCCCCAGGTAAACGACGCACACGTACACGGACGTCCACATGGTGCAACTGGAAACGAGATTCATCGAGCCAGACGGCCTTCTTCGAATCATTCAAGGTCCAGTTTTGATGCTCATGTGCCCATTGTAGGTGCTTTCAACATACAACGAAGTTAGCATTGGCACTTGGAGCAGCCTGCGGCTACGCAGCCCCATTTTCAGCAGGAAACTGGCATTTCAGATGTACTGTGTATAATGCGTGTTTCAGATGTACAGCAGCCCATTTCGATGTACTGTGTGTTGTGACACATTACTCCCTTCACCTACATTCAATTTACGGGCGAGATGCATCACAGTATCCCTTCTATTGGCTCGTACAGTTTTTCGTTCACCTCTAGAATCAATGAGTCATGGTCGGCTCACACCTTGCCGTCGGTCGTTGGTTTTCTCTCCTCGGACCACTTTTGAAGATACTAACCACGGCTTACTGTGAGCACCCCACAAACCTTGCCGTCTCAGAAATGCTCTGATCCAATGGTCTGGCCATTACAATTTGGCCTTTGTCAAACCGCTGTCCAAAGTCCGCTGCCTCTCCCATCTGAAGAACAAGAATAACACAGATTAACAGAGCTCAGTATCAAGTGTTATTTATACCTTTCATGACCTTCACACATGTTGTGGTTCATCTGCGGTTGCTTCGATTTGGATAAAGAAAACTCATTTAAGTCTTTGGCAAATTCATTTAAGTTCGCTGCCATTTTCATCTGAAGAACAAGAATAATACTGATTAACAGAGCTCAGTATCAGATGTAATTTATACTTTTCATGACCTTCACACGCACCGTTTTTCTTCTGCGGTTGCTTCGATTTGCATAAAGAAAACTCATTGAAGTCTTTGTCAAATTCAGTTAAGTTCGCTGCCTTTCCCATCTGAAGAACAAGAATAACACTGATTAACAGAGCTCAGTATCATGTGTTATTTATACCGTTTCATGACCTTCACACGCGCGTCGTTTATCTGCAATTGCTTAGATTTGCATAAAGCCGCGCTGGTCATAATGTTTTGGCTCTTCGGTGTATCATAATGTGACTCTAATAGCATTTTTTTTCCTTAAATTTTGTCCACGGCTTAAATTTATTAGATCAACTTGATAGTTCTTATGAATGCAAAGTTAACCTAAGAATTATTATAGTTATCGTTTCGAAACGTTGGATATCACAAAATTTAATTTATTTATGTTAAATACTACAATGTTGTGGTATTGGTGATGCTGTTATTGACTTATCAACTAAGTATACAATGCAATAAAAAAGTATTCGGTCGAACTAAACATCTGCCAGATAGACCAGAACAATACTATGATGTCTAAACTGATGAACTGAACATAAAATTTTCGACCATTGATATGGTTCTTATTTAAATATGTCAATGTTGATTCAATGACAGAGTGGCTCAGTGTGCTGAGCTATAAATCAAAGGGACCTGGATTAAATCCTTGGATAAAGTATGCATTTTTTTGTGTGCTGTTTTTCTGTTGAGGGCGCACCTTCTTCACAGAACTTCCTTATGGCATATTTACAGTTATAGGCTCCAGTTCTGTGACGAGAAGTTGAGTAAAGATTTTTTAATACTTTAAACAGATGAAATATTTACAAAAGAAAGAATTTCAGTTTGAAATATTCTAATAAATATCTTTTCTGGTTTTAGAATTTAGAACTACAAAAAATATTACGATAGTTGCATACCGGTGTGAGGTTTCGTAACAACTATTCTTTTACCGGCGAATTTATTTAATCAACTAATCTGAGATTAGCTTTTATATTAAAGAATAATATCTCAAATTTAAAATTATTGAGACATCCATTCGATATTTATCAAAGGAAAATAAATAAACAGACAAATCCACAAATAAACACCAAAGGTAAAATAGTTAAATAAGATCACAGATATTCTCTAGTCAATTAAAGCTTATGATTAAGAACATTTATTTCAAGTTTTTTTTATTTGATTATTATAGTCAGATGATAATGAGGCTTTGAAATATCAAGTTTATTAATTCAAAGTACTTTTTAGTCGCTGATATAATATTTGCTATGAAAATAGATGTTTTGTCTTAAAATCGTGTTTTTTCTAAAGCACATAACTTTCTTCTGTTCAGGTAAACCCCGACCAGCAGTGACTTGGTGGAAAGAGTACTCTTTGTTGGACGATTCTTACACGTTCGTGACAGGAGATAATTCTGTAAGAAACACGCTTGAGTTGAAAGAAATCAAGAGGAATGACTTATTAGCTGTGTTGACATGTCAGGCTTCAAATAACAACATCACAGTTCCAGCTTCCACATCAATCACACTAGATCTTAATCGTGAGTACTACATAACTTTATATTAAACATTATGCATGTGTAAAAAATTCCAACTCATAGTTTTATATAATTCAATGTATCATTAAAATTTAATGTGAAATTTAAACGATAATGCTACTTTCTAACTTACACGTAAGCTGCATTTGTTAGACCTATTTGTACTATATGGAGTATTATGAAAGGATCTTTATAAGTTCGGGGCCTGACCAAAAAGAGGCGATGTCATCGTATTTTATAACCATTGGGTCTACTGGAATTATTTATTTGCCCTCTCCTTCATCTGTAGCCGACCTTTTTGTTGCCAATCAACACTTTTTACGAAATATGAATTGCGTTCAAGAAATAGTTCCGCCAAACAACTGCGGTAAACAGATATGCTCAGAGAGCTAATTATATCTGAGCCCCCTTGCCCCTACATAAGGATTCGTGTTTCACTCTCAGTAGAAAGGACTATCCTTCCCAAAAAAGGATATTGGCAACCCTAGGTGCATTTAGGCCCACATCGACAGGTGCAACTGTAAAATAATCTCAGTGAACATATTTTATTTGAAAGGTAAATGATTTTTAAATATATTGTTTCGCATTCTGTTTGCATGCTACTCCTAAATAATATTAATTGGCCATTGTATGATATGAGTCTTAAGACGCAAAATTTCCATATATACTTTTTAAAGGAAGTGAATTAGGATCGGAATGAAAATCTACGATGAGCGCTATGAATAATACAAACACTCTGTGGTCTGCAAAGCAAGATAATTTCAAAAATATGTTATAATGTTTAAAATCTAGACAAGTTCAATAAAAATGGAAGTGTTCAAAAAAAAATAGACATGTTCAATTAGTTATAAAGCTGGACCTAGTGAGTTTCAGGTTAACTTAGCTTAAATACTTTCAATATAATAAAACATTTTCTAAAATATCTGAAAATAATATTTACGAAGAAATCTGTAAAATTACTAATAAACCATTTTACAGAGATTATGCATTTACAGTGCTGATTTAACATGCAATTTTCTTTAAAAAATAATTCTCTAATCACAGTTTTCTCGTTTTTACCTATCTTCCTATTGCTTTTTGCTCGTCAATTGTCAGTTTGTCAGTTTTTCGTTTGTCATTTTGTTGGTTTGTCTTGTGGATTTGTAAAAACAGCTGTTCCATCATATCTTTCGAACGCTACGGATAAACATAATGATTTATATGACAAATAAAATCTATGGCGCGAGGAGTGTCATAGAGTAAAATAAATATTATTCCCCATGATTTCTTCCCCATAAAAAAGAAGAAATATGAAAACGATTGTTCTGCTATATCTTCCAAACGCGAGGGCCGAAAGTAACAAGCTATGCGCCAAATAAAGCCTGTGAAGCGGAGAATGTTACAGCTCAAATATTAATATAATACACCCCGTTTCTTCACCCCCTAAAAAGGGGAAATATGAAAATGATTGTTTCCCTATTTCTTCCGAATGCGAGGACCTACATTACGAGTTAGAGGTTAAATGAAAGCTCATACGAGAACCGTCGTAGAGTGTTTCGAATTTTGCTCCCCACCATTACCATGATCCCCAAAAAGGGGTGAATTTTCGCTGGGATTGACTTGACGAATTATATCTCAAATTATAGCTTGTGACGTCTTCAGTGTCTTGTACTACCTTAAATATGACTCCAAAGAAAACAGTGGAGGAAAAATATGGTTGATATTTTTGAGTCATATATCAAATTATTCTGATGTTTTTAGTGGCAAAAAAAATTATAAATAAATGAAAAATATAAAAAATACCTATCTTCTCATATGCGTCCTAAAAAGTTGAAAATTAAACTAAAAGAATGTCGATAGTGCAATCAGTCACTGAATTCGTATTCACTTCCTAAGAAAATAGGACGTCTATTTACCTACTCAACAATATTGCCGGCGCCGTAGCTTCTTTTGAAGTGAATACGAATTCAATGACTGATTGCACCATCGATATGATCGATATGCTGACTGATTGAATCAGCATATCGATGGTGCAATCATAAATTAACAGACATCGATATGCTGACTGATTGCACCATCGATATGATTTTGTTTTCTGCTCTTTAGGTCGCATATGGGAAGACAGGTAGTTTTTAAATTTTTTGATTTTCTGAAAATCCGATGAAGTAGACATAGATAGTCTTAAAATTACATTACTCGTTATGACATGTAACGATCAGAGTTGCCTTCTTTAAGACTTAAAAAGCGTTGTTAACAACGCTTATTGCTAATGACGTTCAGCATGATTAATATGATCACACTAAGTCAAGAATCTGGGAAATGGAAAATTATATCTCTGCAAATCCGTCATTTCTTAACATAAATTGTTCATTTCGAAGTTATCCATCGACTGTAATTTTAACTTTTATTAAACACAATTATGTAAATAACTGGAAAACCCATGGGAACGGCATCTAGATCTAGTAGCTAGCGTATCTTACTACTAAGCAAGCGGGTATGTATCGTTATATGAGAAACCAATAGATCTTCTATGTCATTTCGTCCTATTTGAACGGGAGTATCTTCTTTCCTTTCGTATTAATTTATTTTTAAAAAATTTATTAATTATTAACCAGGAGGTCTGTAAATGGTAGCTAGGTAGTCACTGGAAGGAGAGCTATGCACCAATCCCCTGTGATGATGCATAGAACCGGCCAGGCCTAGCACCTAATGTCCAACCACGCCTTCTCGTGGTGCGGACCGTTAGTACCTTTGAAAAGAGATACTCTCTTGTGGAAGTGAACGGAAGGGGAGGGCTGCCAGATTAGTGTGGCCTACTGATCTGGACAACTATGGCTACTTTTCTTTTTTTTTCTAATCTGCTGAGGAGTGGTCAACCACACAGGGTCCTGGTGCTGACCATATAAACCCACTGGACTGGACAGATATATGGCTCTGAGCTTGATTATGGATCCTGATTTTGCTGCACTGGTGGGCTTCTGTGGAGGGAAAATCTTCCGCTGTGTTTTCTGTTTGTTTGTGGGTTGACAGCCCCAAGTGAATAGATTCACAGGATATGTTTATCAGCTGGTGGATAATCCTGAGCAGAAATCATCGCAGGCACCTGAACTCTTTGCTTCTATTGGCATCGTCAAATTCTACATTGGAGGAAGTCTTCCAGTGTAGATGACTTCAGCCTTTAGTGGTGGGGGAACGGGTCTTTGCCCCATGTCTGCGATTAGGGGGCTGTTTGATATTGTCGGCATTCCCTCTCTCAATAAACATAGTTTCTTTAAACATCCCACTAACCATTTTCTCTCCATAGGTAGTTGGAATGTGAGGACTCTGCACAGAGCTTTTTCTCTTGATGTCCTCACACAAGAATTCCACCATTATAATTTAGATATTCTCGGCTTGCAAGAGACCAGATGAACAGATAAAGGTCAGATTCTTAAAAATAAGCTTAAATTTCTCTTTTCAGGGAGGGACGACAATAAGCATCACCAAGGCGTGGGTCTGCTTCTCAGCAGACACGCTAGTGATGCTCTTCTAGGATATGAGTGCATTAATGAAAGGTTTCTTACAGCAAAATTTCAGACAAGCGTTAAAGACTTGAATGTTATCTGCTGTTATGCCCCCACTGAGGATGCCCATGAGGATGAGAAGGATAGGTTTTATGAACAACTTCATGATATTTTGAATTATGTCAAGAAAAGAGATATTACCCTTGTTCTTGGTGACTTCAATGCCAAAGTTGGTACTGACTCTAACCTTTGGGGAGGAGTAATAGGCCCTTTTGGTATTGGTAGCTGCAATGGCAATGGGCAACGTCTCCTACAGGTAAGTAAACTCAATGGATTCAGAATAACTAACACTTATTACAAACACCGCGACATACATAAGTACACATGGGTTTCACCTGATGGGCTGCATAGGAATATGATTGATTACATATTAATTAACAGCAAATGGGCTAGTTCTGTTAGGAATACCAGGGCATATAGGGGAGCTGAAATTGGATCTTACCATTACCTTGTTAAAAGTGTGTTGCAACTTAAACTTAAAAAGTGTTGTGCTAGGGTTAAAAAATTTGCTTTTAATACTGAAGCTCTGAAAGATCCAGTTATAGCCAAAGCTTACCATGATAGGTTACTTAGTCATTATGACAGTCATGGTTTGCTTACTACTGAAGTTGAGGAAGAATGGGATCATTTTAAACAGGCTTTTTTGGACACTAACAGTACTCTTTTAGGAAAAAAGGATGAGAAGAGACAGAATTATCTGAGTGATAAGGCACTTGAGCTTATTTTGGAAAGAAAGAACTGCAGGAATGTCTTTAATCAATACCCTACTAGTCCTAATAGAAAGCATTACAAAGAACTTAATAAACGTGTAAAAGATCAGTTAGCTGCTGATAAGAATGTTTGGCTTGATAGTTTGGCTGACAAAGCCGAGGAAGCAGTTAGACAGCACAACAGCAGAGAGCTGTACCAGATAGTTAATGTCTTGTGTGGTAGAAAACGGACAGGTATATAAGGATTGAAGGATAAACAAGGTAAGGTTATAGAAGGGGAGGATTCTGTCATGACTAGGTGGGCTGAGCATTTCAGTGATGTTCTAAACAATGTAGTTAGTTCTACTCCCATTGTTTGCAATGATGATAGATGCATTGGTGGCTTTAATGTTGGCCCTATAACACAATCTGAAGTTATTTTGGCTGTTTCTAAACTTAAACTGCATAAATCCCCAGGGGTAGAAGAAATTACTACGGAAATGCTTAGAGCTGGGAATGTTTCGGTTACCACTTGGATGACTGAAATTCTGAATATCTTTTATGATAAAGGCATGGTTCCTAAGGATTTTACCAGAGCTATTGTTATCCCTATTTTCAAAAAAGGTGATCGAAGTTCTTGTGATAACTATAGGGGTATCAGCCTACTCTCTGTTCCAGGTAAAGTTCTTTCCATGATTGTGCTTAATAGAATTAAGAATCTGGTTGACAGTCAATTGCGTGATGAGCAATGTGGATTCAGAAGTGGTAGGGGATGTGTGGAACAGATATTTTCACTTAGGCAGATTCTTGAGAAATGTTTAGAGTTTCAGAAACCTTTGGTTGCTAGGTTTGTTGATTTCAAAAAGGCTTTCTACTCTGTTGATCGTCATAATTTGTGGTTGATTGTGAGATCATATGGTATACCAGACAAGTTAGTTAACATAATGAAAGCTCTCTATAATAACACTGAGTCGTGTGTGAGAGTTGGTAAGGCTTGTAGCAATTGGTTTAGCATTACTTTTGGTGTTCGACAAGGGTACATTTTGTCTCCTTTTCTCTTTAGCTTGGTTATTGATTATGTTATGCGAAATTCACTTCAAGGGAAAGATTTTGGCCTTAAATGGACTGGAGATGCGAAAATTTCTGATTTAGATTATGCTGATGATTTAGCCCTTTTGGCAAATGATGTTGATGAGATGAACTCTTTCATTCGAGCTGTTGATGAGACTGGTAGTAGAGTAGGTTTGGTTATAAACAGAGAGAAAACTAAAGTGATGAAAATTGGTCAGGCAGGCTGTGATTCAGTTAATCTGAATGGTTGCAGTCTTGAACAGGTGTCACAGTTTAATTATCTTGGGAGCTATGTAACAGATAATGGTGATGTGCGGCATGAGATTAACAGACGAATAGGGATTGCTGCCGGGACTTTTAAGAATCTATGGAGAGTGTGGAGAAATAGGCGTATACACCTAAAGACTAAAATTAGGCTGTATAATAGTTTGGTTCTTTCTAGGGTTAGTTATGGTAGTGAAACTTGGACACTTTGTAAACAAGATAACAGGAAACTAGATGCTTTTGATTCTAGATGCTTACGCAGTATCTTGGGCATTAGGTGGTTCAACTTTGTAACTAATGATGAGGTTAGCCAAAGGAGTTTGCAACCTCCTTTAAGCAGCATATTGTGCAGAGAGAGACGCCGTTGGTTTGGCCATGTTGCCCGTATGAATAATTATAGATTGGCGAATAGGGTTATGAACAGTATGCCTAAAGGCCTCAGAAAGAGGGGGAGACCTAGGATGCGGTGGGCCGACAATGTCAAAGAGGACCTTGTTAGAATTGGTGTGCAGTGGCCAGATGCAGTAGATGTAGCTCAGGATAGACTTGCTTGGAGAACTAAATTGCACGGTCTGGTTGGACCTCCGTAGCCCATGGCTGCTTGAGGATGATGACGATGATGAACCAGGAACAGGGAGTATACAAATGCTACAAATGATTAGTGCAAGAATTTTGATTATTAATTATAACCAGGAGCAGAGAGTATACAAATGATTAGTACAATAATAATAATAATAATATTTTTTTTTATTATGAAAAGAGGAATTATTATACCTTTTGTATATATGTGGAACAGCACCACATTTGAGGCATTAAGTTTGATGTGATCATTTAGTAAACCCTTAGGAACAGCATCCCTATTATAGAAAATATTCAAACTTTCAGTCAGTCACGTAACAAAAAAACCATCCCCAGTTCTCATTAATTCAGTAATACTGTATTATCTTGGCGAATTGCGCAGTTTTCTTTTGGATACGGCCAAAATATAGTAAAATACTAAACGTGATACAGGTTGGCGAATTCTTGGCGAACGGATCAGAAAACAAACTGGGTTAATTTTGCACACTTGCCTTATGTCTGATTGAAAATCAATTGTCGCTTAAGGGAGTTTCTACTATTCTAGAAATTTACATTACCTCTCTAGGAATCTATTAATAATAATTTATTTTTGTTCTTACGTCAGCTATCATTGTTTCAAAATTTATAATGCATAAAAAGAAGCAGTAACAATGCTTATATTAAAATTATATTAGTTTGAAGTTGATTAGCATTCTTTCAGAGTTTACTTTATTCTGAAAGAGAAATAATAAACCACATCGTTTGAAAGGAAATAATAAAATAGGTACATTAATGGGCATGTTGTATTTGTGAAATACTGCAGGGACTAAGTAAAATAATCTTTTCGATAACATCAGAAAGTTAAACAACTTAAGCATTCAATTCTCTTTTAGTGGTTTACAAGGAGGAAAGAAACATTTATATAAGGTAGGAGAACATAGATATAATAAATGAGTAGAAAATGTTTTATTTAATGAAAAAGATATATTTCCGTTTCTATGGGATCCAATCCTATTAGACGATGGTTTTATTTTATAATAATTTACTCATATTGTACCTTTCTGAATTAAAATCTACAAGGAAAAAGACAATAGCTGCCATTCTTTGCAATTAATGATACTTTCTTCATTGTACTCTTTCTGAAAAAAAAACTCGTTTTGTTTTAAGATGAATACCTTTCCTTCTGATCAATAGACAAATCCATAATTCAAAAAAGAACTCCATTATCTCCTTATCGTGTGCGTTTTCTTCTCCTCCTTGCTCTCATTGAAAAAATCAGTGAAGAAAGACTCCCAATCCCTCGCAAGGGATTTGAAAACGGAGCCTTGTGTGTAACACAGCGCTATCCCAGGACAGTTAAGCCTACGACTTAATGGTCTTTCCACGAGTTTCTATTCATCTCCTATCAACTCTGTAATGGGTTTATAAACCCCACACTGACCGCAGCCTTGGGTTCATGCCACCTAACTACTGTATTTAGCTCATTTTACTACTAAAACTTTGCCTTTCTCAGTGTCGAGTGGTTATCGTGTTTCAGAGTGACGGAAAAAATCTGGTTGTAAATCCCGAACAATGTTTTCTTTCTGCTGAAGTCTTGGCTTCTTCACTGTCTTCTTGTAGCGATTTGAACTGGCAGGTTCCTGTCACTCCTAATCTGTAAGTGGAATCTTGAGAAACGATTTTTTCCCCAGAGAATAAAAGGCCATTCATTGATCATACAACCTGTTTATTTCAAAAATCTTACCGGTGTATTTCAGACTACTTTTTTAAATGCTGTCTGTTTGTTCTCTAAACATGAAAAGCTATATGGAAATGTTGTAAAACGTAATATTTTGGTTACTGGTTTAAATTCGATAACAAATATATCATTGGGAAAATAAATATTTTTAAATCTAAAACTGCTGTATCTTTTTTATTCGTTTTAGGATGTTTTAGCATTACTAAATTTTGTTCTTCGGCTGCGGAAAAAATATATTATCGAATATTTAGTGCATTTTTATGTCAATATATTTATAAACAAGAATTGGAATTAATGTAGAAAAAAGTGTAGTTTGTTTCAAATTAAAATACGAAATCAATAACAATATATAACAGTAGCGTAATAGGATTTTGGAGTGGGAAGTGTGTGTATATAGGCGGGGGGAATTTCTTAACGTATTTTTTAATGCAACATTGGCATTATGTTTTGAAAATTGATGATTATGTTTGAAAATTATGTTTCTTACTCTTCTACGAAAATTATGTTATTTACATTTGAAAATTATGTTTCTTACGAAATAAAAAAATCGCCCCCAAGGAGTTCAGAGTTAAACTATTTATCGTCAATATTTTTATTTATTTTAAAGTTTGTCTATTAATGTATTTTAATATGAAAAATTAAAAAGAAATGATTCAACGTCATGTATGACTTTAATAATTTTACGATGTGTAAAAGTTTGTTTTTCTTTTCATCTAACCGTGCTCGTGTTCAGTAATCCGTTGAGTAATCCATCCGTCAAACGGGATATTAGTCCCATGTGCAGGGGAGCCATACTTTCTGCACATTAAAGAACAAGTTGTCGACCTAGATGGGAAGCTTTCATCTGTCTCCTAAACCAGTCCAGTCTCTCATCCTGTCCAGTGGGTCTTCTTCTCCAACCCAACTCTGAACTCTTGGAGTCCTCGAGAACTTACCATTTAGTCCACTGTGTGCGCAAAAAGGACGCTCACAAATAAAATAACTACAGTATGTTCCCAAACAGTTGTACAATGGATTCCCTATCCAGCTCTGAACCTTGGGGTCTTTGTAAACTGGCTATGTGACCAATCCTGAGAAAAAACTTATTCTCAGGAGTAACAACAGTACAACTTTATATATTATGAAGATTTAAGTATAAGACGTTTATTCACCTTTTTAATATTTGCATATTATATTTTTCAAAGACTGGCATGTTTTTAAAATATAATATTGTTTTTCTTTCAAATTTCGTGCTAGTTTTCACACCCTTACTTCTCTGAGGATTTACATGATGCATACTATAATTTAACCTGCAATACAGAAATTAAGGAATTATGGAAAAAATAAGAGATGATACCATCTGTTTGTCTGAGATGTACGTGTTCATAGAAGAATGAGTGACATGCTTTTGATTGGATTTTTCTTGTTTTTGTTGAACGAAGATGAATGATGCAGCCCTCATAATGTGTTTACGTAAAATTGTTTGGGCCGTAATTATTGTTTGGCTTGATAGCACAATTAAATGCTCACATTCGAATGCATTAATTCATTTTGCGAAATCCATTTCTTTTGATTTTTATGTCTGGAAAACAGGAAAAGTCAAATGCCAAGTCTTCTGCAAGTTTTTCAGTATTTACCAAAAGAAAAGAGTTCAGAGGAATATTATTCAACCTTTCCTTTTAATTACGGAAAAGAATGAAAAAACTTTCTTTAAAATAATTGGAATCTTAGAAATGATAAAAATGGGTTGTTTTGATCTCTGGCTCCAAGTATTGAACATAAAACCACATTTGTTTGTATTGATCGACCAATTGTCCATTTCTCTTAGAACGAGCACCGTAGTTTTTGTTTTTGTTGTTTTCTCTGAAACTGTTTTTCATTTTTTTTGCGTCACAGTGATGGATGAGGTCTGCTTCTATCACGCATTTTCTTATCCAACGATTAAAAAAACAGCCTTATGAAGCTTTTTTTTTTTAAATCTCTTTCGTCTTCCTTCAAATATGATATTCACGTATTTTATTCATATTAGATTTTCGTAATCATTTTAACATTAATCTGTCTGATTCTTCAATCATTGATCAAATTATTGCACTTATTTTCAATAATTTGTTTTCAATACTTTTAATCCTACGACATTAAAGTGAATTCAACAATTTGCACTTGCCATTTATAGATTTATTTTCGTATTCGTTTATTTTTCACTTAATTTAATATTTAACGTATATCACATTTGTAGGAGTATGAGACATTTATTACTTTATGAGGTAATAATCGATGACAATAGAAAATAATGGTTAAAAATATTGCTAGTATGCGTAAATCTCATTTAACTCTGATACATGTTTATTTATAAAATTTTTTACATAAATAATAACCGTTCAAAATCATTTTTGATAAATAAATGTAGAGTGTTTTTAATACTTCAGTACAAGTTTCACTGAAGTTCAGTTCAGTCAGAAGCTTTTCTTCTGCCTTGCCAAAAAAAAAAAACCAAGCAACTAACTAACTAGCCTTTTCTTCTGTATGCAACATATTTCGAAGTTGCAATATGAGAGAGTTCATTTATTATTCATGTCTTATTTTGTTTAAAAAAAATACTGCTCCCGAGATAGACCACTCCTACAGAAGTCGGATAAGTTCAATGGAAAGATCTGTCAAGAAAGAAAACCTCAGCGACCTAAATTAGACCAAGTAGCTTAGAATCACAAATTTATGTAAGGTCCAAAAGAAACCCTTTAGTGGACAGTTACCGGTGATAGATTGGCAAAGTTGAACAATCGCCATAAAAATTTAGACATGAATATCATTGAGTCTTTAAACACTGAATATCTGTTAAAGAGAATTCTTTAGGTTTGGGGTCAAACTAATAGTGCACGAACCTTGTACACTTCAGCATCCGACAGGAATAGGCATCCCTTGAATGCCTTCTTCAGAGACCCTAGGTTATGGCAGTCACAAGGGAGAAACTTAGACTCCACAGAGAATATTTTAACACTAACACTGCCATCACATTCCCCTAATTTAACCTTGACGAAGTTCTCTATAAGTTGTCATGTTTCCTCATCAAGGAAGATGATTATGTGTATGAGCTTACCTAGAAGCTTATTATTGACTGTAGAAATCTTTTAAAAAATTTCTGAACATACAAATATACCCATATACAGTTTCACCTATGATAAATCCCTCATTACTCATGGTTCTCTGAAAAGTGGATCACTATGGAAAATATACCATTATGGATTGACGCGGTATTTTCAGATGATAGGTCAAGGACGGATCCATATTGACTTTACTTAATTAATGAAACTACACCTTGATAACATTGGAGTTATTTATTTTAAGTATACTGATGATGAGGAAATGAAGAAAACCATGTACATTTCTGATCCGCCTGAGGTTTACACTTTGCGACTACTGTTCTATGGTGGGCCGGGGTGCTCAGTCGGTAGCGCGCCAGGCTCGTAATCTGTAGTTCCCAGGTTCGAGTCCCAGCTGGGTCAGCGTTGAGATTTATCTCCGAAAAATTCTCCGCCCTGCCCACGGTTAGTAAGGGACACCAATGGGCTTGGAAAGGCCGCCGTCCGTCGGATGGGACGTTAAGCCGTGGCCCCGTGTGCGGGAGAGCCATACCTTGTGCACGTTAAAGAACACGCTGGATGGCCTTGACCGGAGGCTATCATCTGTCTCCCAACAGCTGTTCCAGTGGGTCCCCTCCCCCAACCTTCTCTGAGCCTTCGGGGTCCATGTGACCTGGCCATTTAACCCATGGTGTGCAAAAAAGGTCGCTCAGAGGTAAAACAACCGAACCCTGTTCTATGGCAGTAAAAATTTTTCATTAGATTTCAATTATTCAGCTCTTGATTATTTACTCCGAATTATCATTGCATTTTTATTGCCACTATCCAAAGCGTGCCAAAAATTTGAAGGGGAATGTATTTCTCCTCTATATTGATTATTTCTACAATTCACCCCAAACGTTTGGCGTGAAACGTATTTCTCTTCTCCCTTCGCATCGTATAGCAGTCAAGGCGACACCAGCGTCATTCAACGTTCTAGATCCCCTCCAACACAGATACGCATCTGCAAAGGAATTAAATCCACCCCATCACAGCTAGGGGATACGATTTTTTAACCCAACACGAGGTCACAGAGGGAAGCCTTGTACAAAATCTGTGACATATCGCGCAAGTATCTAGGGAATTACAAAAGACACAAATCTGCCGATAAAACTTTTACAACATTTTGCGTAGTATATTTAAACTAGTGTAAAAGCTCACTTCACCACATCGTAGAAGAAATATATCTATTTTCTATCGGTGTCTGACAATCCATTCGGATAAGGCAATGATTTATAATGATGTATATTCCTCATGCAGCAGCTTCCACAGAAATCAGAAAAGTTGCATGCCAGTGAACATAAAATATTTGAGAGCAAGGCTAGACTTCTTTAGAAAAGACAATATAGAATAAAAACATGCATACTCTACTTGTGTCCCTTTGATCAGTCCAGCTGGGTCAGCGTTGAGATTTACCTCCGCAAAATTCCCCGCCCTGCCCACGGTCAGTAGGGGACACCGATGGGCTTGGAAAGGCCGCCGTTCGTCGTATGGGACATTATGCCGTGGTCGGTGTGCTCAAGAGCCATACCCTGTGCAAGTTAAAGAACACGCTGAATGGCCTTGACGGGAGGCTACCATCTGTCTCCCAACAACTGTCCCAGTGGGTCCCCTCCCCAACCTTCTGGGGCGGGAGTGGCTCAGTCGGTAGCGCGCCAGGTTCGTAATCTGCAGTTCCCAGGTTCGAGTCCCAGCTGGGTCAGCGTTGAGATTTATCTCCGCAAAACTCCCCGCCCTGTCCACGGTCAGTAGGGGACACAGATGGGCTTGGAAAGGCCGCCGCCCATCGGATGGGACGTAAAGTCGTGGCCCCGTGTGCGGGAGAGGCATACCCTGTGCACGTTAAAGAACACCCTGGATGGCTTTGACGGGAGGCTACCATCTGTCTCCCAACTGCTGTTCCAGTGAGTCTCTTCCCCCAACCTTCTCTGAGCCTTCGGGGTTCATGTGACTTGGCCATTTAGCCCATTGTGTGCAAAAAAATGCCGCTCAGAGGTAAAACAACCCACATCTCATAACTTTTGATTAGTAAAGTGCGCTAACTACTTAGCTTAACTCAATTAGCGATGAGAAAGTCGAACACTTAGAAAAATGGTATGCGAAAAATTAGCATATAGATTCCACTTTTAAGTTAAATTGTAACTTGTTTTTGCCCACATTAGTCTCACCATCACCTTCAATTTGAATTAACACTAATAAACCAAGCGTCGCATATTACTCTTTTCCCAAGCTTATTTATCTTTTAAGCGTTAAAAAAATAAAAAACAGTAACGAAACAAATTTTCAGCTCACCAAAATTTTTAGAAGCTTTAAAACCAAAAGGAAGGTATTTAAATTTATGCAAATCTGCAAAAAAAGAAAAGAAAAAAGAAAATGCCATTTACTGCTAGGCTTCCTTATTTGCAGAAAAAAATAGGATAATATTAAATAAGAAAGCTCTAAATGATAAAGGAAGTTGGAACATATTAAACTCAGACTGGAAATGCATATTAGCATTTTCGCGAAAGTAGCTAGTCATCACCCTGAGTTGACAAATATAAACTCAGTAACGAAACAATTTCAAAATTCCCCCAAAATTATTAAAGGCTGAAAATTAGAGAAGAAGTAGCAACCTTTCCTTAAATCTGTGGGGAAAAAAACGGGAAAAGGAATTTACTGCTCGTTTTCCTATTTGGCAGGAAACAAGAATAATATTAAATAAAGAAAAAAGGATCGTAAACAATGACGAAAGTTTCATGCTCAATGCAGACTAGTACATTCTCGCGGGGAAACGACAGATTAACTCTCGCAGCTAAAAAGCTTAGGAGCTTATTGGCTCAATGATGTTTCCCACATTTCCGAGATCAGATATTGAGCACATCATGCTTGCTCTTTCTTTCTTGTAGAGAAAGGGGAGTGGAATAGAATCACGAAGCAGAAGTAGATATTTTAGTTTGTATCTCGGGGGAGATCACCTATATTTACCGTTGTTATTATATTTATTCTTTAGTTGTAATCGCTCATTAAGATTCCAGTATAGATAAATTCCAAGTAAATAAACAATATCAGAAGAATGGGATTTTTTTATAATTGCATTAACACTATAAATAAATAAATACCTCCTCAAGCAGCTGCTTGCCGCAGAAGTCTGACAGGAGCCTGTCAGTTTATATGCCATAGTAGAAGGTCTGAGAGGATGGCAGCACCTCAGCAGAAAAACAACACAAACTTCTATGCCTTACCCGGGGCTCGAACCCAGGTCCCTTAGATCAGTAGCCAAGCATACTACCCACTCAGCCATGGGACGGCTTTTATTCTAATACTTTCGCAGGCAGATACAAATTTTGATATTAATTAGTTATTTTCGGATATAACTCGTTTTAACTATTAATGTAGTATATAAGAGTGTTCAAACTGGAGAGAGCCAGAGATCTCCTGTGGAGGTGGGAAAAATTATATTTCGAAAAGGAAGAGCAAAAATTAAAATACAGGGTTATATATTTCGGGCTTGTTTTTCTTATCTCGTTTTAAAAAAAAATAGCTAATGTTTTCACTTTGTCGTCTGTCTTTCCGTCTGTTATATTCAACGATTTTTTTTTAAAAAAAATAATGTTTTTGCATTAGATAAGTATTGATGAAAAATTACGATTGTCACTTTTCAAAATACCAATATTTTAAATTTCGCCTTCTAAAGGTGAAAAATTTTAAAAATTGCAATCTTTAACCAAATATTCACATCTTCCAAATTATCAAATAGTTTTAATTTACATCGATAGAGGGCACTAAATATGAGAAATGCGATGCATTTAACAAATATTGAGAGTGGTATGTTTAAGGTAGAAATTTAAAATTTCGTAGGTAGAGTGTCAAGAGATATTCTACTAATAACAAAAATCGCTCCCATTTCTCAGAGCTTTGTGAGAGGGCGATGTTTTCAGTTTAAGGAATATAAAACAAATTTTTTCTATGCTGTATAAATACTAATAAAATATATTTTTTGCATTTTTCCCATCATTCATTAGTTCGAATGAAAACTTTTAAAGAGTGTAAAAGTGGGTAAATGACAAACTTCATTATGTTCGAAAACGAGATTGCCAATATGCCAGAGGCGATTTATGTTCTTCTAGTTATATGCTATATATATAGGGTTACCAGATGCCAGTGTTCTAAAAGGTGGACAAAAATCTAGAAATGTAGGACAAAGGAGGGCATTGTTTCAATTTGTGGAAATAAAATAAGTAATAATTGTATCTATAGTTGTCTTAGAATAGGCAGATTAATATACTCATTATTTCGACCCCTGACTGGGATCGTCATACGAGAAAGTTGCAGTTTTGTTGGACGTTATTTTCCTACTATTCCAGGTAACGATTAACAATTCAGTGAGGAAAAACGCATAATTCTAATTCTTCAGTACACTTCAAAATATATGACGTGCTTATTTTTATTTGTACTGATAAGCAATGAAGAGTGTTCACACTTAAGTAGCTTTATGGTTAATTAACTATATAGATATTCTGGTTATTTTATGTGCTGTTTGGTGTATTTTGCAAAAAACAATAAATTGTATTTTACAATTTTTTACGCATTCCTTGCAATCGTCGTTTTTTCGTATCTTCCGCTTTTTCTATGTGGTCCCTTCAAAAATGCTAAATCAATATTTCTCTCTCTCACTAAATTTTCTATAACGGCGATTCTTAAATTTTAGTCGGATGCGGACTCCCATTTTCAGTAGGTAAATATGGTAAACCCTAATATTTAGTCGGTAAATAAGGTGGCTCCCCATTTGTAGTCGATGAATTTACGTGATAGATCTCCATTTTTAGTGAGTAAACTGGCAGAATTACATTTTCAGTCGGTAAACTTGATGTATCCCTATTTTTCGACAGTAAACATGATGTATCCCAATTTTTAGTTGATAAACATGATGTATTTATCCATTTTTAGCCTGTAAACATTGTTTATCCATATTTGTAGTCGGTAACATGATGTTTCCTCAGTTTTAGTCGGTAAACATGATGTATCTGTATTCTTAGTCGACAAACATGATGCATTCCCATTTTAGGAGATGAACAAAGCTGATCCCTCATGCACATCGATACTGTGTAGGTTTAAGCATCTCTAAGCATTTCAATATAACTTAACGTTGACGAGTTCTTTGTTCCTGATACAATTGTTTTGGAAAAATGCTTGTGAAGCTTCCACTAACAATATTCTTCAATCTATCGTGTTTGAGGCATGCACTCTTAAAATTTGCACCAAAGTTTCCAAAGAACGAGTTTTCTGATTAAAAAATTTTTACTTTTCACGCAGTTAAAGTATTTTTATGTTCATACTCTTGTAGAAAACGCTATTATAGTATAGACAGATTACCAATCCAGTTAAAAACGCCAGCCTGCAAAAACACATCTGACAATCATAGATTTTCTGTTGTTAAAAAAAGTCAAAATTTTGCTTTATCTGAAAAACTGAACGTGTTCTTTCGATTACGAGGAACGAAACATTTCATAACATTAAATTTTATCAGTAATTTTTAGTTATTTTATCTTGCGTGCTTTGCGTGTTTTTCTCTTGGTATTTTCAAAAGATTTCACATTTAATGTGGTGTTTTCACGCTTTTTATGTTTTCTCAGAGTGGTCGTTCTTTCTTATCTATGGATTTTTTTCATTGGTTCTTTCAAAAACATCTGATCGAGGTTTCAGTGTGTTGCAAAATTATCTACTTGTTGTTGCATTCACGTTCAAGAGTTTGGAGAAACATTCGAAGTTATATCTCCAAACATGGGTTAAGCCCAATCACTCTATACTGTGAAAGGAATTTTTCTCTTACGAAACGAACAAATTTTCTTCTTTTGTGATTTTTTTAAATACCCAAGGTTGTTTAAAAAAAATAGTCATATTTTGAAGTGACTGTTCTATTAACTAATTGTATAGCAAAAGTAATTGTGTATCCAAAATATCAAGAAACTCTCAAAGTTTTCAAGTTATAACTGCGTAGGGTTAATATCACATGGCGGCACTATTATCATATGTAATATCTTAAATTCCAAATTACCAAATCACAGGGTGAGTAAAGATGGACCAATTTTTGTCCCCCAGAGGTCCCCATGTATGACTCCGAGAAGTTCCCATTTCATAAAATTGGACTTCTTTTTTAAGGGATACATTGAAAACATCGGTTATTCCGAAAGCAAAAATCGAAATTTGCAGCATTTAAAGGAAAGAATCACTACATCTGTTGCAATTGTTACACCAGATATGCCGACGAGTATGGAAGAAATATTTTATCACTTAACGGACTGTGGCGGTTAACCGAGATAAGACTTAAATCTGGTTCAGTTAGGACTCAAACCAGGAAACATCAGATTACGAGCAAGGCGCGTTAACGTGTGCGCCAACTTCAAGCCTCTTCCTAGTTAGAACATTTAGTTTTTATGATAAACTATACTTCAGTGCAATTTGAGTGGCTGAAGCAAATATAATAAGTAAGTACCTGATTAATAAATTATTAATGAAAAAAAGCAATTTAGTGAACAATCTTTCGTTAGACAGGTAATGCCTTGCACCACAACTTGTAAAAAAGCAAAATTCTGTTAATTAATATTGTGAATTTCTAAAGGAAGTCCTATCAAACGAAACATGCACAACTATACTAATTTAAGACTATTCGATATTTCATTTAAAACATATATACTGAAAAACTAAGGTAGTTTTAAAATTTGTGGGAAATCTGTGGGTAAATTTGGGATTGAGCGCTGAAGTATGTGAGGAAATATAGGTCGAGATCCAAAAATACAAAGACCAATTCTCAAACACCAACGCACTCGCGTATCTCGTTGGAAAACTGCCAAGTTATATTCATTGGAGCTGAACTTGTAAGGCGGAAGACTTATGCATGATAATGGATATATTATATATCCTTGATATATGATTATACAGATCGTAACAACCCTTTGCTTGTTTCGACGAGTATCACAGTTTAAGCGTTATAATTATATTCGTTTTCTTTACAAAGTCGATAATATTAATCATATTATTTTGTTTGATATTTTTGCGTTAATCATCATCATCTGAATAGCATACAAGAAAATTATTATTTCGAATTAGCTTTTTAAAGTTTCCGATTTACCTATATGGTACATATTTATTGCATGGTAGAAACTACAATCGGATACGACACAAATGGCATTTCTCTATGTTGCTGAAAATTTTTAACTGAGGATCTAGCTATAAGGGAGAGAGTGGAGCCTGTCAGTTAAAGATCTTATAATGACATTGGTACGGGTGCGAATAAAGATTAAAATCTCATTTGACAGTAGCATTTTGGGAATTGAACCTTCTGACTGTTGATACAAATCTAATACCCTCTTCACTACCCCATTTGCTCTCTAGAATTATTTGAGAAAAATTGCAATTGTTTTTGATTTAAATTCTTAAATAAAAACCCTTTCTTCCTCAGATTTTTTTAATACCGACCGTACAAATATCGTATAAACCCAAATATCGTCGCCATTGAAAATCTACCTATGAAAATATTAGGCTTATTACAGGGTACCAGAGTTTGTGAGAAAATAAGTTTTCATTATATTTTTACTTCTAAGAATCCTGCGCCAAATGCTTTTTTCTTGAATAGTATTTTTTTTAATCTGTACAAAAAATATTATTTATTTAAAAAATTATGTTTTATTAGCCATATTTGTAGAGCTCTATGTCCATTTTAATAAAAAGATGAATCATAAGTATGTAAAAATCTACGGTAAAATTTATTAATGCAACATATTTAATATTAAAGTATTGTAATGCTAAAGATAATTGTTTTGCACTCTATTTGAAAAATACTTGATATATAAAATAAATATCATTAATTAAAGCAGTATTTTTTAAACGACCATTAAAATTTTTAATCATTATTATTATTATGCAATGCATTTATGCTTCATTAGATTTATGCTTACGAATAAAGAACTGTAGTTTAATATGATATAATGTTCAAACCTTTAGAAACCCAAACTTTGCGAACCGCCACTAGAAAAGAAAAAACTGGTTATTAAAGAACCATAGGGAAAAATTCTCTACTTAAAAACGAAAACACATTTCTTATGAATAATAAATTGAGAAAACAACAACAACAACAACAACAATTGTATTTTCAAGTAAAATAACTTGATTAAGAAACAAAAATATGCATTTTAATGAGCAAAGTTAATTGGCAAAATTGTTACGTACTTAAAAAGTGTTTGGTCAAAAAATCGACGTATTGAGTCTCATTTAGTTTAATTATGATGTATTTTATTAACCTCAAGTTGTTTTTCAATGAGTCGCGGGTATTGGCCAGACCTGCTTCAGAATTTCCATTACAAAATATATATAATTGTCTCATTCCTAGAAAATTAACATATACCAGATAAGCATTAATTCCTGACATTCATTTTAATGGATATCAGATCACGGCACATACGCAAGTCTGCCTTAAAACTTCTAAAATATACGCCGCATTGTTGTAAATTGTACTTTAGCATCAACTAATAATTGAAACTATTTTGATTACAATTCGGTTCTGTAGTTTACAACTACAAATTCTTGAAGAGTTGTTTCGTAATATTTTTTTATTTAATATTTCTTGTTTGAATCTTTTTCTTTCTATACTCAATAAAATTTCTCCTTGGGGAATCATACAAAAATTTTGAAATACCCTTTTTACAATAGTAGTATGTGAGTGTGAGAAGTAGCAACAAGATTCATCAGATGTCAGTTCCAACATTTTCACTTCCAATGCCTAACAACGTAAAACTATTGACGGAAAAGAATGCAGTGAAGGAAATAAGAAATAAATGAACCAAAAAATAGCTACTGGGATTTCTTTCAATAGCCCTGGTGGCAAATTTAAAGGCCAAAATGCCCAAGAGCTCGTATCTGCTTTGGAAAGATAGTTGAAACACAGAGCAACAGGGGAATAATATTTGTCTGAAGCTGAAGGAAAATTCAGTTATCAGCGGCGTTCCCCAGTTATTTACAACAATTCCTCGCGAACACATCAGAATTCCGACCTCTCCAGCTCTAGCAGTTAGGAACCTTACGGCACTAGATGTTCGCCATCCACAGAATCCAGCTCTTTCGTTCTATCTCTCTGACTCTTTATGTGCAGACTTGATGGTGGCCCCTATATCTAGCAAGTTTCGCTCACTAAACTTGAATGATGAAAAGCCATGCGTTGTTATTGGATTGATAATAAACTCGTAAACATTAACTTCAGTTCTTTTTTATTTTACTTTAACTTCTTTCTCAATTGTTGAGCTATTAGCGTGTTTCTTTCCAGGGAAACAAAAAGATTAGAATTCCCAATCGGTTGAAGATGCTAGTTGTCGAATTGTTTTCCGACTTCGGTCTCAATTTCTCACTACTGTTATGTCTTTTACTGTCTCACGACGGCTTACTGAAAGTCTTCTATACCATCTCTACTGCAAGTGGTTGCCTGAAGGCTAGGATCTATATTTAAAAATATACCTGGATAAGAGGTACGGAGGAGGGAGGCATCAATGAACCGGTTGAACCAGAACATACTCCCCCCCCCCCCCCATGATGTTCTTGAACATTCATTTTTACCGAAATTATTCTATCAGCAAAATGTGTTTCCCTAAATATCTTGGTCTAATTCATTTAATATATTTTAATCTTTTTAAAAAGCTGTTCTTTCGAAATATGTGTAATGTATAGGTTTACTATTTTTTTCATCATATTGATTATAAAAAATTCGATAATGCTTGGACGCGGGCTTCTTTTTTCGTTCCATCCTCTTCTTTCTCCCATTTCTTGACTTGTTTATCTATACTTTGCGATAGAGTAAATAATTTTAGAGGTAATTGAGGCTGTGACATCAAGAAATATGTACAAGATCAGATATTCTGAAGGCTTGGGAATAGATAATTAAAAAAGATGAAATATCAGATAGAAAACATTTAGATTCACCCATTGCTTATGCAAGATGACAATCTCCCCATCCAACATCAGGATTTCCACCACTCATATAAACACTTAATATCAAAAACGCCAAAATTATGTTTCATAAGTTTCTAGTCGATTTCTTCCTTCTTTCTCGTGATTATAATAGGGTTTACATTTCAACTCAATTATTGTAGGAGAGATTCATCATGCTTCCATACTTTCTTGAATGGGTGTTTTGTAACAGAAATAATTAAATTTATTTTTGATAAGAGAAGATATTCACTTAGCAGGAATCTTGAGAAGCTATTTTCCCATCAGTAGTCTACAGCTCATAATGAAATTTTTCTGGAGTAGTCTACAGCTCATAATGGAACTTTTTGGGAGATTTGGCTATTCTAACAGCTTTCCTTAATATCTTGACTGTTTCTAATAACTCCCCTTTTTATCTCTATCTGCTTCTATCCGATTCCTTCAGCATCTCTACTGTTTCTGACAGTTCCCTTGGCTTTTCGACTGCTACTATCAACTACTTTTAACGTAATTGTTGTTCAAACAAACGATGTTTAAGCAGACTGATTTCATAGCTTTTTACTTAATATTTAAGCACGTTTTTCGCTAATGCACTATTGAAGCTGTACGGCAGTTTAAAGGTATATCCCTGCATTGGTTAGATATAGGTTGTATCTAACCAATGCAGGGATATACCTTTGAATTGCCCTTTAAAATATTTTCTTTTAAGAAGTGCTCCTAATTTTTTGTGTACTTCTAATAGCTCATTTAGCTTCTGTTTATTTATTAGATTTTTTATTTTGATTAGACCCTGAGTAAGTAAAATAACAGGAAACTTGACGCCTTCAATTCTAGATGCTTTCGCAGGATCATGGGCATTACGTTATCTGACTTTGTAAATAATAATGGGGTTAAACAGAGTAGGCAACCAGCCTTAAAGAGTAAATTCTGCAGAGAGGATTGCGTTGGTTTGGCCATGTTGTCCGAATAAATAACTACAGATTAGCAAATAGGAGTATTAAAAGCTTGCCTATACGTCTCAAAAAATGAGGGATACTTATAATGTAGTGAGCAGACAATATCAAACGAGATCTTGTTAGAATTGGAGTACACTAGTCAAACTCATTAGCTGAGGACAGATGTGTTTGGAGAACTAAATTACACCGTTTTGTTAGACCTCCATGTTCCATGGCTGCTTGGAGATTTTTATGTATGTATTATTTGATTATGTATAATAGCTGTCCTGAGATTATTGGTCTAATTTTAATAGACCTTAGTATCTTTGTCTATTTCTGACAGTTGGTTTTAATGTCCATTTCTATTTACAATAGTTAATTTTATCATCTATCTCTATTGCTATTTTTTGACGTTTGCAACAACTAACTTTAATGTTTAAGTCTATTCAATAGCTCCCCTTAGTATACATCAGACTCTTATAGCTACTATTACTGCCTTTCTTAAATTTGGCCTTAGTATTTTTATTTATTTCCAACAGTTGTCATTAGTGTATTAGTCCCTTCAAAGCATTTTCCGTTGTGTCTTTGTATATTTCTGGTTTTAGAGTTAGCTTTAGCGCTCTATGATCTCACAAATTATCCTACTATGCACAAAAAAAAATGCAGTGTTTGCAAAATGGAGATGGAACACTCAGATTCGTGTCACATGGATTTAATAGTTTATAGTTTTAAAAAATGTGTATTATCCTTGATACAGATATAAGGTAAAACTAGAGAGTACGTATCATTCACATTCATAGACAAAAACCCAAATGCACAATCATATTATAAATCGAATTCATTTCCACATCAGAACCTTTTGTTTATTATAATTACATCTTTTCTTAACGACAACCTATTTCTTTTATCTATATCATTTCCAGATCCTATGACATTGTCACGCATTTGATAGTTTGCTCAGTAAATGTTTCCCATACAGCATTGAATTTACGGAAGAAGATGCCAATTTTTCTAACGTACTTCTTTGACACACTTATTTTCCACCACACTTTAGTCAAGTGACTACAGAATAAATCGAGGCATAAAGAAAGAAAAAGGGAAGAGGAGGTCGAGTAGGACGTTAAAAATTAAAGTTAAATTGGTCCTCCGTCTTTTGCTCTCAAACGCTGACTTCTATCTTGCTACCGGAAAGTTTAGCAACCACGGTCCCCAAAGACCTTCTATCTATTCGCGATGCCTAATATACTTAGCGTTTGATCATTTCGAAACGCTGTTTGTGTCCAACTGCGCCTCTTGCTTTATACTCAGGAGACAGAGACTGCGTTTAGAGAGCTATTCGTTTCCTCGAAGCGACGTTTGTAGTTTCAGAGTTGATCTTTCAGAGTAATTCCCTTTCACACAACCTATCAAAACAAGAACCTCGTAGCCACTGAGAATTTTTCTTTTCCTCCTCCTTTTCGCAAAGTAATTTGCTTAAGGTGAATATTTCTTTTGCATAAACATTAGCAGTTTGCTGAGCTGTGTGCGTTCTGGGCAGCATATTATTTTCGGAATATTCCCTCACAACTAAAAGCATTTTTTGCAGAATTTGAATTTATCCTTTTAGATGAGTTATTCTCAATGCAGATACGAGATCGACGAAGGAAGTCTCTTGAGTTTTTGACAGAAAAAATCGAGAAAAATGATGTAATTGGTAACAATATTTGGTATTAAATTCCACAAAACTTTAAAAGTTTTACGTTCTCACGTAATAAAGTAACTTGACTCAAGATGAAATTCATACAACGATGATTAAAAACAGAATGAAGTGTTATTTACAATGACGCTTAAATAAAAATATGGCAAGGGATTTGTAATTTACTGTGTAATTTTGTTCTCCTGACATGTCTGCCTTGAGCTACAGCTGCTTCATTTGGCCACTGTAGGTAAATTCTAGCAAAATCCTATTTAACTTTTTTTATTATAATATCATCCCAGGTCTTCCTCTTTTCAAGAGGCCTTTAGGCATACTCTACATACACTTATTTGCCAATCTGCATCTATGCATACCGGCAACGTGGCCAAACCAACGCAGTCGCTCTTTGCACAATATGCTGATCAAAGGAGGTGGCTGATTCCTTCTAACCTCATCATTACTTACAAAAATGCCATAGTGCTTTGTGCATATAGACGTAAATTAATAGAATTAATAATGTAATTGTCAGTACCGCTCATGATTAAAAGTTTTACTCAGGCATTTTGACTACTGCAGGAAAAAAATGGAGAGATGCTTGATATTCAATTGAACCGAATAGGACTGAAAAGACATTTCATAATGCATATATTCTATTTTCTTCGGCTGTTCTCACGCATTATTTAACAAACAATTTCAGAAAAATAAGCAAACTCGAAAAGGTGTTCTTGTCCTTTCTACTTCAATTTATTATTTTGCCTCTCCACTGTAATAATTCCCTATACATATATATGTGTTTGTGTACTTTTAGTTCCCGGTCTAGTGGTATTTTTAAAAAACTATTCGTTAAAATTATATCTTATATATAGGTGCACTTTTTTGGATTTTTGTCGATTATAAATTTATGTTCATTATTTTAAACTGAATTATTCTTCATAAATTATCACTTTAAAAATTCTCTATTTTGGTGATTAATATATTATATATCTATATTATTACATATATTAATTTATTTTACACGAATTGTAAAAAAAAGTACGATGATAATAAAATGAGTTTAAAAAGACTGAAAAAGAAAACAAAAATATAATGGTATCGGCTGGGATCGAATCGGAGACCTTTCAGTTGCAAGTGTAAAAGAAGCAATGAATTTAGCAGACTGAGCTAATATTGCTGATGAAATAATATGTTGAAATATAATATTAGCTTGTTAGACACATTTTATATTTTAATACCTAATGTTTTTCGTGAATTCTTCATAGATAAGTATCCTTCCTTGGCAAAATAAAAAGTTAGTAACTCAGTCAACACATCTTGCCAGGAAAGTTTAAGCTTGTTGAGTCTGTCACAGTGAAAGATTTTCGGTAAGTAAAAAGATCTTCGACTTATCAATGAAGTTTCACGGTCCACTACGAAAAGGTAACCCACATCCAGTTCAGCGCTATTGCATTTCAGTACATGCGCAATTGTGTCATCGTTATAATAAATAATGCTAAGATTCGGGAAGGTGGTCGTAAATACAAATTCGTTTTGACAATACAAAAGCAGCCGACGTACCCCTAATTCGCAAAGTAAATGCTGTGATTGTCTACATAACTACAAATGCTTACAAAACGAACATAAAAAATATTATGTTGATTTAGATATCACAAATAATTAACACTAAATTTAAAATTCGTCTATTATTTTTTGTTATCATATTTGGTGGGTCAGTGATCCAGGTGACTTAATGGACGAGCTGACCTGGTAATTGTATCAACAGCAATAAACCCGAGTACGGTGTGTTATGGAAAGAGCAAATTATTATCGCTTTGACGACGCAGAATTTACTTTATTCTATCTTCATAGATCAATCAAGCATCTAACGATTTCTGTATAATTCAGATCTGACGATTGCATTGGCCAATAAGAGTGAAAACAATTCGTCCAAGAGTCTATCGAATTCTCATTACATAATTCACTCCAAGTAAAATAACAATGGTACCGCATAGAAAATTTCATTATTTTATCACGAAAATATTTCGGAAGTATCCATTTGTTACTTATTTATTTTGGCATTGGCCAATAAGAGTGACAACAATTCGTCCAAGAGTCTATCGAATTCTCATCACATAATTCACTCCAAGTAAAATAACAATGGTACCGCATAGAAAATTTCATTATTTTATCATTATATTATAAGTAACAATCGGAAGTATCCATTTGTTACTTATTTATTTTCCAAGTATTTATCTTTCCCCAAGTTACTTGCGTTGCTCGTTTTCCATGTTACTCGACAAAATTCGTTTTTATAAGGGCATTAAGATGAATCAGTGACTCTAATTAAGGGGAGAAAACGTCCTCTAAACAATTACATCATATATTATAGCAAAAAACTGGTTCCCGGACATCAGGTTCGATAACCTTTCAGAACAAGAATGGCCAAACCCAAACTTAGCAAATAGCCACTATAAAAAAAATTCTTAAAGAGCCTGAAGAAAAAAGCTTCTAATTAGAAACGGAATCATACATTTCTAATGAGCAACGATTCGAAACAAAAAACAATATTTTTAAGGAATCAAGAAAATGTATTGATTGAAAAATAAACAAAAAACTTATTAATGAGTCAAAAACTTTAGTTATGCCCCTAGAAAATGCTTGGTCAAAAAGCTTGGAAAAAACGGGCCAGATTCAGCATAATGTTGATTTGTTTTGTGAGGGGAAGTTTCTTTGCAATGAACTGCGGATTGGCCAGTCTTGGTTTAGAAAAATTAGCATTATTTTCCATCAAAGGATTAAGTACTCTTTCGAGCTCTTTCAATCATAGACATTAATTGTGATCGCGTTATACATTTATAGTTACATTACCTAGTTACAGTTTGAGTATAACATAATGGAAATTATACCTCAAACAATTTACGTTCCATCAGAATATTTTTTTTATAATTAGGGATGAATGTAAAAGAATTAAATCGGGTAAAGAACGTTTAATTTCCTGTAAAACATTTTTCAGCTAATTCTGCTGTCTCGTATATATATATATGTAATCATGAACATGGCTGACGATTCCAATCACCTATTTCGTTGCATTGCGTTATTTTTTTAGTGTGCTCAGCAGCAAATAGAAATGCTGATGGTGTACACATGGTAGATTTCCATGCAAATTCCTCAATGGCTTATCCCCTAGCAAACAAACATGGGTTTGCCAAATCAAGCATTTTTTCCTACATCAACGATTACAGAGTGTATGAAAAAGAGTAAATGCTTTCAGAATTAAGGATATATCCGGTAATGAAGCTCTCACTACTGATTACCTTTATTTCGCCTTATACAAAACTTCTTAATATGACTCACAGTTCTGTAGGTACTAGTCTATTTACTGTTGTGATATCATACTAAAATAGATTTAACACCATAATATTGCCATATATTTCGCTATTGCCGGAAACGATATTTTCACTGGTGAATTTATACCAAGAGTATCTGTGTATTATTTTCTTCTATATTGGCTAGAGAACTCCTTGGAGAATACAGTGTAGACAGCTGAAGGATACAAAAAAAAACGGAAAAAGAAGAAAAAAATGCAGAAAGCTATCTTATTTTTTTTAACAAAATAACATATCTTCTCTTTAGTATTTTCTGGATATAGATAAATAACTTGGTGCAAAACGCATTATGGTAATTTAAATAAATTACTTTTGTGAGCGAAGAAAAAGTAGGAAGTGAATAGCTGTATTTCCTGCTTAATGTATTCTCTCTCTTCTAAGGTTTTATAAATTACTTTTAGCATGACTAGGGTGGTTTGCTGAAGACAGGGAACATGAATTTCGCGTTAAGTGTTTGCATTCTCTGTGCATAGTGACGTCTTTTATTCTTTGCGTCTTTGCATTCTCCCTTTCATTTATTTCTTCTTATAAAATAAAGTATGTGTCTATCAGTGTTACGTGTCCTCTACCTTGGATTGCGGTAAACAATTTCTGTTCATAATGCACAAACATGTGATAAATGCTATTCAGGTGATACGAAAGAGCTTGTAAAACTGTTGTAGTAGCCATGTCACCAAACGCATTAAGAAACCTTTCAAAATAATAGGAAAATAATACCGGAAAAAATAGTAATAGAAATGCATAGATATTTCAATTTACTCCAAGTGTAGAAAATTGATTTTCAAGCGTAAAGTTTTGTTCAGAAATAAAAAGTAATCAAAGGAGAGAACAAAATCGATCTAAAAACTTTCTAATAACAGCTTCGTCCCTGGTATCAAATAGTTCTGATAAAGCATATGGAAATTTGTAATCTGCATCGAAAGAAATTGTATTAAATAAATAAATAAATAATCTTTCTCAATTTAAGCATGTAAAACTAAATATGATCTCAGCAATAATGCTTTCAGTCTAAAACAAATACTTTACAGTCCCACGAATATATTTAAAGCGCCAAAAAATAATCAAATTTTTCAATTTAATATATATATTGTAACTCACATAAAGCAATTTTTTTATCAATAAGACTGCTCATGTTTAGGCATGGGAAAAAATTGCGGAAAATTTTCTGTTGTTTGTAAAATATTTTCCTCCAGTTTTCTTATAAACATTCGGGAAAACAATTAGCAAAAATAACGTCAATAATTTTGGAAAGCACGCAGGGAAAAGGAACTCATAATTTTTAGTTATGCTTATTAGATGAAAGACTTCTTTTCGAAATATTTGTGTCAAGATTCAGTTATTGTAATTGGCTCTGGTGATCCATCACTTCTGTCATTATAATTCCGAAACAAATAGATCAAATACGTTGCGAATGGCAAAAAAGAGAAAACGAAATCCTTTCAAACATTTGTGCTATTACATCTCATTCGCCAATTCATAAAAGTCGTGACCTTATTTAAAGCATTGAAATTAAATATAAACTTAATAAATTCCATGTTCTCTGATTTCGATAAAGCTCTTCCTTGCTTTTAGAGATAAAAGAAAATGCAATATAATTACAGAACCTAGGCTTCGAAAGACATCTGTACTTTTCCTTGAGTTAACGAGCCTGGACGAGCTGCACTAATAGCCCTAATGATGATGGACTTCGTTTTTGCTCGTTTATTTAAACTTTTTTTTCTTCACTCTCAACGTGCACGATGACAAGTGTACAAACGTATTCAGGAATTTATATTATTGTTCTTTCTCGAGTTTCCTTTGCATATATTTCTGAAGCTTTTTTTAAATCGTTGAAAATTATTCTAATTTGTTCATTTCAAAATATCATCTCGTTTTGAATAGTCGCAAATCAAAAATAAATTACCCTACAAATACATAAGAAACAAAATTTATGTTTTAAAGAATTCTGTTGATTTAGATTGTTATTTATATATCATTTTGCTAAAGAAGCATGCTTATTAAAATAATAATAGCTAAAGTGATATCATCGAAAAGCAGAGGATGTTTAAAATAGATGCTTAGCTACATTTTACTGACGTTTTAAGTATTACTTTTTATGTTTTTCATGTCACTTGTTTGCTGCAAAAAATGTTGTACATAAACAACAAAAAAAATCAGTAACAAAAATTATATCATAGACTCGAGGGTGAACAGCAAAAACTACGTTGCTGATGCGTAGTGATCAACAGCTTTAGGAATTAAAAAAATCGTTATTTTATTATTTACTGAGAGAAACGATGGAAACTTTCTAATTTCAAGTGTGTGTGATTGTTATTATGTCCCTATGTTTGCTTGCATTTCCATACTCTTGAACCATCGATAGGATCATTTGCATTTATAAAATATATTTCCTTGTTCAAAAATACCTTTCAAACTCTAATGTAACTAGATCCGTCTATTGACACTAAAATGCAGAGCCTACAAAGAGCAGCATAATGAACAGCACTCGAAAATTAAAATATATATATATATATAATTATTTTCATATTATAGTAGTTACAGTAGAATCTCATAAATCGAGAAAACAATCGGATTTTAGAAAATTCTCGTTTTATGAAAGTGGTCTATATCTCTCCTACTCTATGTTCCGTTACATATAACAACATGGACTGGTAAGAGATAATTGGATGTATTTTGACTGGCTGCTTGGAAAATGTTTCTATAATTCGTGAATTTTGATGTGAAGTGGTGAAATGATTCAGCCTTCCATAGAGAAACAGATTACAAAAATTTTAAATTGTGCACTTTTCAAAAAGTGCGGAATTTTTTAGTTTGGATTTACGAGGTTCTTCTGTATATAAATCGATAATTAAATTAATTAATAAAGAAAACTGAATCAAACTACAGAAATTAATTCACGTAACATCATTGATTTATTGAGCATGCGTAAGCAGTGAGTACTAAGGATCAGAACACCAGACTGTAATTGAAGTTGTGGGTTCGGATCCCATCTTACTTAAGGTAATTTCTTCTGCACACATTGTCATTATGATATTTAAACAGCCTAATAATTATTAAATTATTAGTGTATCAATCTTATTAATTATTTATATTGATCCAATTACATTGGTTCATGGTCAAATTGTTGCTGCAATTGTTGTTGTGCTGCTGTTTCTGTTGTTCTTGTTCGAAAAAGTTGTCATTCGCAGCTTGCTAATAACATGATAATATGAAATTCACTTTAAACAATTTTGCAACCAAAGCCAAAGTACATGACTGGCATATTTTAATGCTAGAAAAATTTCAGGTTTTTCTCTTGCTATCTGTTTTCCGATATTGCCCGATCTCGGCAAGTTTTCTTTGTTCTTGGTTTCTGCCCCGTTTTAATTGACCCCACAAGAGATATCTGAGTACAAAACTTTACACTGTAACCGCCCAATACCTTGGCACTGGATTCAGTTATCTTGCCTTCAATCCACTAAGCTTGTTTCACTCCTAAAATGGTAATCCTAGCCAGCTTTCTGATGATTTATAATCCATTTACCGTTTCTATTCCAAACTTTACCAACCTTCGAGTATTAGAGTAGAGCAGCTTTGCGAATAGCTGACAGCCGCTACACTCTAATACTTGAACGTTAAGGTAGACTGCTGCTATCACCTGATAGCTGCGTTATATTATGTAAATGTCCTTTACCACAACATGGTTTCTATGAGGGATGACTGTTCAGGAAGATGGCGATAAAAGCAATTATTATCCCATACTTCACTCTCTAGTGAGGCTAACGATTCAGTATATGTTATTCGAAGTGATGAATCTATATTCTAAGATCGCTTTTTTTTCCAGATTTATGTCAAATCAAGAAGTGAAATATGTTAATGAATAATTTCAGATTTCTAAACATTTATTTGTGCAGGAAACACATTGATCATGGGTTTGATGATTGCAGATTTGATATGAAACTTATCTGCCGAACTGCCGAACGCGGAAAAAATTTAGTTATTCGCCGTCTTGAATCTCGCATCAATAAGGACTTCACAAACAAATACTCTACATTAAAGCATTCATAAAATAACAGAAAGCGATTATAATAAAGTGGCTTCTCCTCTCATTGAGGTGGGGATTGGCTCTGTCGGTAGCCTGACAGGCTCGTAATCTGCAGTTTCCTAGATTCCAGTCTCAATTGGACCAACCTGGACATTTTTCTATAATAATTCCCGTTTTGCCTTCGGTAAGAAATCGGACACCGTTGACTTGGAAAGGCCGTCGTACCTCGGGCGGAACTTTAAGCTGCAGTTCTGTGTGCAGGACAGCCGTAATCTGTGCATGTTAAAAATCATGCTGGAGGACCTTGATAGAAGGCTTCTATCTCTCCTAATGGGTCTTCAATAGATCCCTCTTCCCTAACCTTCTCTGACACCTTGAAGTTGTTATGACCTGTCCATTTAGCTCATTATGTGCAAAAAAAGTGCTGTTCAGAGGTAAAAATTTCCCAACCCTGCCCCAGGTCTCGTTTGGCACATAAGTGCATGTCATTCGGTTTGGGACTATTGATTTGGCATACAAATAATAAATTATGCAACATTGAGAATGCAATATCAGATCTTTGTGGTAAGTACCTACTTGAATGGATATTTATTATTATTTATTATTATCACAAGTGAGAGTGAATTTCAGTTGGAGTTCAGCAACACTATAATCTACTATTAATCGAAAAAATTCGAGATTGATTTTTTTATTCACGTTTGCAATATTTACTCAACACCTCCTATGAGAAAGTAAAACAAAAGTTACAATTGTTTTATGAAACGAATTCTAATATTTTTAACATTTAAAATCTCTTCTGATTACTGTGATCGAACTCTTTTTACTGTATTCGATCATGTTGCTCGAAAATTTTGTTAAAAGAAACATTCATTATGCAAAACTAAAATATTTGAATAAAATGAGCTTTTTGTCTAACCTTCTATTATATATATAATAATAAATAAATTTACCCTGGAGAAGCTACTTGCCACAGAGA
Source organism: Ryuthela nishihirai (assembly GCA_038380435.1). Classification (NCBI taxonomy): domain Eukaryota; kingdom Metazoa; phylum Arthropoda; class Arachnida; order Araneae; family Heptathelidae; genus Ryuthela; species Ryuthela nishihirai. The sequence continues at coordinate 15,105,620 of JAWZYU010000016.1, forward strand.
TTATAGTATATCACCATAGTAGAAGTCTGTAAGGAAGGCGAGAATTAGTAGAAAAACAATACAAACATCCATGCCTTATCCGGGGCTCGAACCCAGTTTACTACTACATAAATTTATATTCTAAATGGAACATATCAGAAATATCGTATTTTATTCATCTGTATTTCCAGAAAATAAAATACTCTTCACTGCAAATAAAAAGCTTTTATTCAGCAACTGTGGTGTGTGATATGAATCCTACATAACGTATTGAACAGCTACCAGTAATATTGCACACACCGCTCCTCAACAAAAGATATAGCTCCCATCCCAGCCACCTAAAGGCAAATTCCACCCTGGCTTAGAACCATTATCGTTGAAAAATGACTTCTGTAGTTTTGTGAAGTGACAAGCATCTACCATTGACATCCAAAGAACCACTTGAGCTTCAAGCTTCAGATCTCAACAGCAGTATTTATTGAATCCAGACGAAAAAAAATAACATGCGATTAGAGAACTATCGTAACCAAAGCATAGAATGCTAAACTTTATTTTTCCTGGAAGATCGATAGTATAAGAAGTACTATATTTTACTTTAATATAATGAAAAGAGAAAATTTTCCTTTGCAGAACGTGTAAAACAACATAAGTCATATATTGGAAATATTCATAGCAATATGGAAGGTTAAGCTGGGAAGGATGAAATATCGGGTTGCGCACTTAAAGTAGCCTGTATCACTCATCTACAGGAAATGTTGGAAGTATCCTCCGCCGCACCAGATATTGTTGAGCACGTTCCAGGAAGTTCATTGCCGCGAACCCCAATTCCTTCTCATGATGGCTGCATTTTCTGTTTTAAAAAGCTTTAAAAAAATACGCTCATATTACGAACACTGAGATACTTAATAACTGACTTCGCGGGTACGGCCAGTTAACTTAATTCAGAACAATTTATCTACAAATGTTGTGTAGCATGTATAGTTTAATCAGTACCTACTCATATCAGTATCGTTAGGAGTAAAAAAGTTGAACAGTTCAATTAGATTGGTTTATAGTTTCAGTTCCTTAAAATATAGTTATTTTCCAAAATTCGTAACTTATTAAAAACATATATTTTCGCTTTTAAGTAAAGTACTTTCCTGTGGCTCTTTCAGAATATAGTTTTTTTCTAATGAATCCTAGCAAGTTTGGGTTGGACATCCCTGCTCTAGATAAAATTGCATTTCTAACATTTTAATAATATTAGTCTTCCTATAAGGTTAATAAAGTAACAAAGGTTACGGATCGGAAAGACACACAAACATTTTATCCTTTTAAAAACTGTGCGTCACCTCAACTGCGCATCTCATCTCGCATGTCATGGATATATATCTTTAATGGATGGCATTATCCACTGTGCCGTCCCATGGCCGAGTGGTTAGCGCGTTTGGCTACTGATCTAAGGGACCTGGGTTCGAGCCCCGGGTAAGGCATGGAAGTATGTGTTGTTTTTCTGCTGAGGTCCTGCCATCCTCTCAGACCTTCAACTGTGGCATGTAAACTGACAGGCTCCTGTCAGATCTCTGTGGCAAGCAGCTGCTTGAGGGGGTATTTACTTTTTTTTTATTTTTATCATCCACTGTAGCGTTAGGAGTGGGGTGGCCAAATAGACTCAATGGAGTCTAGTCTCATTTTATTGTCGACATCTTCCCAAACATTAGCTTGAAGTATTTGATTTTTTTGATTTTATACGTGTGTTCAATATAATATATAAGTGTGTTCAATATAATATATAAGTGTGTTCAATATAATATATAAGTGTGTTCAATATAATATATAAGTGTGTTCAATATAATATATAAGTGTGTTCAATATAATATATAAGTGTGATGATATTAATTTGCCATTTGCCTTTGCAGAAGATTCAAGTTTTGATATCACAGTACGGTAAATTACTTAGGTAGTTTCATCTGTAATTCCTGAATGATGTTTATCTGCTTTAAAAGTCGTCACAGAAATTAATTAAGATGCAGATGATGATCATGAGGATCTAAATGTTATTCAGATATACTTTTACCTCAACTTTCGATTTTATCCTGTAAAGGGAAATACGAGCTAGAAAATAAAATATATTTTGCTATTAAATTAATGCTAAGTGAAGAAAAATAAAGTCAAAAATCACATAATTTATGGTAGCATAGTAGATGGTTGACTGATAAGGGTTGTCCATAAATTACGTAATACATTAGGGAAAAGTAGGAAGCTAGTGACTGCTATATTACATTACACATGAGAAAGAGGTTGGAATGTGGTGTAACATTCCGCTTTAAAACGTTGAATTTATTTCTGAATTAGCAATTGCTTCCTGCTTTCTGATGGCAAAATTATACAAGGATTAGAAACACAAAAAGAGTTGGTTCGGGTTGTTTTACCTCTGAGCGGCACTTTTTTGTCCTCACTTTAAATTGCTAGGTCACAAGGATTTCAAACAAGGACATGGTCAAAGGGGCTCAGAGAAGGTGACTCACTGGATTGTTGTTAGGAAAGAGATTGAAGTCTACCGTCAAGGTCATCCAGTTCCTAGTGTTCTATTGTTTCTAATGTGTTCTGTAACGTGCACAGGGTATGGATCTCCCGCAAAATGGAACCACGGCTTTCCGACAGTCCATCGGTATCTCTTTTCTGACCGAGGGCAGGGTGGAAATTTAGCGGAGATAAAGCTCAACGCTGGTACAGGTTGGAACTGAACCTGAGAACTGCAGATTATGAGCTTGTCTCGCTACCGACTGAATTAATAAAAAAGAAAAGTTTTATGTAACATAGAGGGTAGAGGAGGAAGGACATTATGTTGTGTTACATAGGGTAAATGACGGGATTAAAATTCCACTAAAAGTACGTTCCTTAATTTGTAGACGATCCAATTGCTAATAGTAGAATCACATACAGTTCTATTCATTTCTTATCTGAAGTTAATAAGGAATGGTGAAGCGAAGGTATTTTAACTGTCACAAAATGTTGATAGAAGAGATGTAAAAACACAATTTAATTTTCATGATAGGGAATGCAATTATTAAGCAACAGATTGGAAAGTCCTCCTCCTCTGTCTCATGGTCCGCCACTAGTACTTATTAAGCATAACATCGCTGAAATATATTTCCTTCTCAGATGCCCAGGGAATATTTCAATCAGAATATTTATATCTTATGCAAATGCTTAAAATGAATTTGTGCATCAGTGATTTCAAACTGACAACTGAATTCCACTATGGAATTGATTTTATTTTTTCCACAATTTTCGTTCGAGACTTAATTTCTTTCATATTTGATCTCTATGTGATTTAATACTTAGAATACCCATTATTTACATATCTTTTAGAATTACTCAGAGTAAAATGATTCTTTTTTTTTTAACTTTCATCAAATAACTTTTGTAAAGATACCTACATATTAAGTATAATTTGTTTATATTCACCGGCCCACTTTCTCTGAGGAATAATTTAATCATATTTTTTTTTTTACGTAACTACCTAGAATTTAATTCATTGATGGATATAAAGTGATCCATGCATCCCTCTCTCTAAATAACTCTATTCTTTCTAATATGTATGCGAATCGTAACGTTTCTTTTCATATTTCTTTTCTCGAAGCTCTGAAATAATACATCAATAAGGACTTTGAATTCTTGACAACATATTTAGTTTGTAGATAGAGCAATATGTTATTTAATGTTATTTACAGAGTTACGTTTTAGGCAATAACATTACGCATCTTAAAGCCCAGAATATCTGAGAGTATAATAATTACCTCAATGACTAAGACAGGTTATTTTTATTTTATACAAACGTTTAAGTTTTTAAGCAATTACCAAGCAAATTTACATGGATAGTTTTGATATGAAGAAATAATAACTTGATTCCTCCACGTAAAACAGAGTTGCAAGATTTTCATTGGAAGTGCAGCATTACTTACAAACAAGCAAGTGATACAGAATAAAAACCCTACCACGCAGAGGGGAAAGAATCACTTGATATTAATAAAATAACGTTCTGCACAGTTAGATCGACAAAAATTACTAGAAGCCTTACCCTAGTCCCTAAACATTATATCCATATTTGAAACATTGTCAAAAAATGATTGTTATCTCCTTACGATATATATAATGCGATAACATATGTATCTTTTCTTAAATCCTTTATTATGGGAACTCCTTCCTACAGCAGATAAAAGAAATGTTAATTTCTTTTACTATTTCGAGATTAGAAGAAAAATTATACAACAACAATTTTCTATAATTATTTTCTTTTTACATCATACAGTTGGTACTTTTTAGATAAAACTAACCCAAAAATGTAAATCAATCCGTCAAAAATGTCCATTTTTAAGGAATTCAAATATGAACATTTTGTAAAGTTCCTACATAAAACCTACTTACTTCACAAGTGTGCTTTGGTACACGTTGCATTTCATTTCCCTTGAGCAAAACTGTCTTAAATTTGAAACTTAATATGAAGATCAGGCACCATTAGATACAGCATGAGTTTAGAGTAGGGGTTCTCAACGTGGAGTACGCGGTAAAATTTTTTGGGTGCGCCGTGAGAGATCAAAAGTCGCTAGATCTAGTAACAAAGTAAAAAAAAACTATTGTTATAATATAACTATAATTTTATCTATCTATACAAGGGGTACGCCAGTTACATACACATTTCCAGAGAGTACGTGAAGTATAAAAGGCTGAGAACCACTGGTTTAGAGTAAATAAAACTCTAAAGCGAAATGTAGCAAAAATGCAACACTTAATTCATTATTCGAAAAAATTTGATTTTTTCAACGTGTTTTGTGATTTAATAAACTGCTACTTAGCCTCACTTATGTCATCTGTATAGCTGTCAATAATTAATAGTATTAATAAGAAATATTTCTTCTTAATACCTTCTAAATTGTTTTAAATATTATTAGCAATTAATTTAATAAATGCCCTAAGACAAAGAAGTTTTAGCCGAAAGATCATTTTACCCATTTCTGTTTTTTAAATTGGAAATAGATTGTACTTTGACATCACAGCCAAAGTTTATAAACAAGCTAATAATATTCTCAAGAATAATACCCTTACTGTTTTTGTCGTGCTGGAAAAAAAAGCAGATTGCCAAAAATGACGAAAAAGGGAAAAGAACAACAGCAAAAAAAATGACGATTACGTAAGCATATTTTAGGGAAGAACTTGAAGAGCAGCTAAAACGTCGTTACATGTATTCTCAAAGAACTCAACCAAACGATGTTCAACGTTGCTGTCAGCTTCTTCTGCGCACCATCGATTTTTTGGGGAGAAGGCGAGTTGCTCTTGATGACGGTTCTGCTTGCGTGAGTGTTGGCACCTGCCCATCTCGAGCTTCCAAAACTGAATATGTAAAACGCTAGCAGCAGAGACTTCTAATTTCGGAGCAGCCAGACGTCACAACGCAACTGAGAATACAAAGACTGAAAAGAGTTAAAAATGTGTGTAACTTAACGTGCAGATGAGTTGTTGTTTTTCTTTCTGCTTTTGTTCGTGGCTACTCTTAACTACAGAAAAGGGTCGAGAACTGATAAAGAACGAAAAGTAGTGACTAAAGCAACGTTAGTGTGACTTCATTTAAACTTTGGTGCTTTTATTTTCAAACATTAAAGTGAAATACCACAAAGAGAGTTTCACCTTCGAAATAAAAATGCAATCTTAGTCTTCCGTCAAGCCATCTTCTTCATCTTTGAACACTATGAAATTCTGACGTTGCAAGGAATTTGTTGTGGGGGGGAGGGGAATTTATAATCACACTCGATGACACTTTTCGTGTTTGGTAAATTAAAGAACTAAATAATACAGCTGAAAGGATATATTAATTCTGTTTTCAGACTGAAAAGATAATGAAAAATTGATGTAGTTGTCTTAATTAGTGGCGCTTCATTTATGAATAATGCATTTTCATAAGTTAAAATAATGATATTACTGAAGAAACTATTTTAACTAACGTAACTAACTTTCTACCAAACAAGACTTATGAATGAAACATTAGTTATATGCGACCTTAGATAAATAGTTATCAACAAACAAGTTATCAATCTTGGTTGATTTTAATGATGTTACCGATGAAATCAATAACATCAGTCAATAGTATTATGCGTATTTACAATGACTGAACAATGCATTTTTATTTTTCAAATTTGGTAGTTGTATTCTGTAGCAGAGATTTATAATCTTTATTACGTTACTATTGTCCCAAAGACAGCATGCATTGCATATAATAAATAGATTTAAAAAGCAAAACATTTCCTAAATTTATTATGCATATAATCATGTATTAATTTGCCTATTATGTACATATAGTAGAATCTCTTTATAACGAAACTGAAGGGATAAAATTTGGTATTCCGTTGTAAAGAATATCTTTGTACAGAAGTTTTTCACGATCATGACATTTGCAAAACATCATCATGGTCAAGGTCATCATACCACATGATCATTAATTTACATCAATACTAACACTTTTTTAAAAGAATGTTCCATAAATTTAATTTTATGCCAAAAACAATATAAATATTTTAGGAGGAGTAAATCGTTTTCATACCGCCGTATTGTTGGCGGGTGGTGTGCTAGTGCAATATTAGTTTAAATTTGCATTATTAGTGCAATATTAGTAAAATATAATTATGATAATACTTACTTGTTATTAGTTAGTAACCAAAAATAATGATCGGTAATAAAACGAACCAATTTTGAATCCTTTAAACATTACGTCAAAGCCTATTACTCAAGATGTTTAAAGAACTTAGAGAGATAATTTATCGACTTACAGTCGAAATAGTGCACGTACTTTTACCATCGGAATAAATTTCGTTTTCTTTAGGAAAGCCCATAATTTTTTTTTTGTTTTTAAATTTTGCTTTATAGATGTTTATTTTTAGTGGAAAAGGGGAGATTTATATTTCTTAAATGAACGGTTTCAAAATTACCAGAGGTTCGTAAAGTAAAGATTTCTATATAGTTAAATTAAGCAAATTTCCCGGATCCATGGTGCATTTCGTTGTACGAAATTCTAGTTAATAAGGGGATTCGCGACGTAGAAGTTTCACTGCATTATTCCAGCTTCTTAATTTGTTTTGCAAAAGTCTGAAAAATCCATTAATCCTGACTGTTCCAGAAATTTGAAATTTCAATTGTGTCATTTATAAGAGTTTCAGTTTACTTTAACGTATTCAATAGTAACAGTTCGAATCCATGTACATAAACAATAAAATAATTACTATTTACATCGGAGAGGGGGTGGCTCAGTCGGTAGCACGCCAGGCTCGTAATCTGCTGCTCCCAGATTCGAATCACATCTGGGCCAGCGTTGAGATTTTCTCCCCAAAACTTCCCGCCCTGCTTTCGGTCAGTAGGAGACATCTATGGACTTGGAAAGGCCGCTGTCCTTCAGATTGGATATTAATATGTGGTCCAGTGCACGGGAGAGCAGTACCCTTACACTTTAAAGAACACACTTGAATGGCCTTGACGGGAGGCTACCATCTGTCTCCCAACAGCTATTCAGTTGTCCCCTCCCCCAACGTTTTCTGAGTCCATGTGACCTGGCTATTTAGCCCATTGTGCGCAAACAAATGCCACTCAGAGATAACCCAGCTATTTACATTACTTCACCATGGTTATATTTATTATATAATCTCTTTTTGCATATTTCTATCAGCAAGATTTAAATTTCTAGACAATTTTTCATAAATCTTTCAAAAATACGTCTATTTAAATGTATGAAATCTATATAGAATAATAGACAATCACAGCTAAGCCTCTGCAGACTATATACTTTAAATGGGTATAGAGGAAAAATTGTCATTAGTCTGATGGAACCGAACCCAACGCCATACTCGATGTCATCAAGAGGTTGTGGGTTAGGATCCCATCCTGTTAATAACAGTTTTTCCTGTTTACTCATTTAATGCAAAATCTAAGCTTCACCGATTTGTTTCCTGTATATGGGCATATTAAGAACAATTAGTATAATCGCTGATATATATCGTTGTTTTATCATGCAGTGAAACATGATGTTGAATCTTTTAAATCAATTACCTGATATATATTTTTCTAACTGTCAAGAAAAATAAATCATTGCATATTTGCTAATGGTAACCCTTCTGTGCTCAATAGCCCATGTTGTGCAATGTAAAAATAACTTTAAAATTGCAGTTGCAGTTCGATATCTAAGAATATTTATATACTGAATTATTCATAGTTTAAAAATGTTAAGGTTCTAACAAGAAAAAAAAAAGTCAGACGTTAGTCATAATAGTTAATATATTTTAATGTAATAACAACAGATGCCTGTAAATGTTTACTATCTACAAGAAAGTACATGTAGATCATGAAAAACTACGTGTATTACTTGCAATTCCAATTTTTACGCTTTCAAAATAATCAAAACCTGTTTTGGAATAGCCAGTATCTACTTTTTTTGGGGGGAGTTATTCTTTTCGGGTTTATATATATTTTATTTTAATTAATTTATTTATTCCTTTTCATTTGTTGTATAGATCGTCACGTTTACAAATTACATAAACATCAACCTTAATATAAAACTAGTGCATGTTCTGGTAGGAAGAAAGCTGGCTCGATTGGTTTTGCCCTTGAAATCCCAACCTCATCAGTATAAACTACAATTTAGCAAAAGTATTATATACGGAAACTACATGTAAACTCATTTTATGAGCTGTTTAATTTAAAAGAAAAACGAGAAATTATAATTTTCTTGATCTATTCTAAAGCTGGGAAGAGTGAACGCATTATCTCGCAGTACTAAAAAGTCATGTCATTGAATCTGCTTTCAAAACCTAACGGGCGACAAAATACGGTCTATAAGGGTTTGAAAAAATGTTAAAAGGAGGAAAAAAAGAAGGAAAAACGGTATACGGAAAAAATCTTTCGGCTGACGCATGCGAAATGGATGACACTGTCACCTACCTTTGACATACGCCTCCAGCTACTGCTCAGTTTTTATTTTTGACCCCATCTTCGTCAAGTTTTTGTAAAAGCGAAATGATTTCGATCGTTTCAGGTCTGTTTCTATCTTCTCCTTGAGCTATTTTTAGCCCTCAAGAATGCATAAATGCATTTAATTCTGTGTGGCAGACTTTCGCATTGATTCTATTGATTAAGGCAATTCTTAAGACGCCCTTAATTGCAATTTCACTCAGGAGCGTTTCGCTTTGGATGATGCACAGCAATTGATTAGTTACCGCGATTATCACCTTTTATAGAAGATATTATTAAACTGATTATACCATTCTAAAGATTCCCTTAACTATAGAAAGGAACAAGCAAGATCAAAAATTAAAGATTAACCATTCATGTGTCTTGCATAAAAACAAAGTATGATTTCTGAAAACCAATAAATTTATCTCCAGATAAAACTCTTATTCAAAAGCGAAGAAAATATATACATTATTGCAAGAATAAATGATAATAAAAATCTTCAAAGAGTGAAAAACATTTATTTTTCAAGTGCCTCTACATGTATAAGGGTACAACAACGACGTCTTGAGAAATTGCTAGTGTCCTCTCATACACGGACCGTTAAGAAATTGAAAGATATTCGTTATCATTGGAGATTGTTTTTAATTTCTTATATTTTCTTTCCCTATTTGTTTCTTTCGAAATACATTAGAATGTTCATTAGCTAAAGGATTAGTTTAATACAGTGTCTTGCTTTGTCTGGTCTTTTTTTTTTCCTCTCATGGTGAGTGAAGACGTAATTGACGGAAGGGAAAAATACTTTACTCTCTTCATCAGATCTGATTGGTTCTTTAAGACATCCAATTAGTCCCAATAAACTTTTTTAGCTAACTAAACGTTAATGTTTCTAAAGTGTTTTTTGCCTGAAAACTGTGTAGTACTGTGCTGACTGAATCGAGTATGTTAATAATTGCTTAGAGTTTTCAATTGATGCTGACAGTTACAGAGGAAACAAAATGTTATTTAGCAGATTTCGTTGGTGGAGGAAGATGCAAGAGATGGATTTTTTTCCCCATAGCACACATACTTTCTGTTCCGTACATTCTTCTAATAATACTATTTTTGCATACTTATAACCTATACACTTCATAAAGGTACCTCATTCTTCAAAGTCCTGGACACGGTTAACAAGGAGATAAAATTTTCCATGGTAGACTCCACTGAAAAACAAATTCATAAAAGTTTCAGTAATTGGAATGTAGCATCAAAAGAGTAATTAATGTGATAACAGATTAGAAAAAAAAATTAAGTGCCTAGAAATTCTGTCTCTTCATTTCATTTTTTATGATCAAACATTATATTTTTTCCGTTCGTTGATAACAAACAAAAATGAAATGAATGCATTTTTGTGCTAACGTGAGTTAGGGATTTTTTTGGTGCTAACCTGGATTTAAGAGATTTGTTGGTTTGTTTTAGGAAAGTTTTTTAACAAAATTAATTTTGTATCTTCATTGTTTACTGAACTTAAAAAATATCAAAGAACTTCAAGCCCTTATATCGAGTTCTTTTTTTTTTCTTCCTCTTCTTTCTGTAGCTTTCCTATGCTGAAATGACAATTTAATATTTGTTGTTAACAGGCTCTCAAGATTAACTCATGAACCAGCAGTTTCATGAATTGAAAGTTTAAATAAACAAAACTTGTAGGGTTATTTGTTTAGGTATTCATGGCACTGCAAAATGAGATTGCATTCATCACAGGGGATATATGAAGACACATTTACAACTCTTTGTTTCTTTAAAATAAACATCCAAACAAATGAAGGGAAAAAGAACTGAAACTACTCCGAAAACGTAACGTGGAATAAATCAGTTACCATTTAATAATCTTTTCCTAGTTAAACATAAAAATTTTATTCTATCATAATTTAGTTTAATAGTTAACTGAAGGTAAATAGGATTCACATTGACTTCATTTGGGTGAATTAAAAATATGGGATGAAATAAATTAACCGTCCCATGTAACAAATAACTATACTAACAAATGCAGGATCAAATATATCGGAAAAGAAATCGTCAGAAACTAAATATCCAGTTTTAGAATATTGAAACTGACAATGTCTAACTTAAGCAGAATCAAATATGTTTGAAAACAAAGAACTTTTTTAATTATCAGAAGTTGCATAATGATTCGTCAAGAATTTTTAATGAGGAGGGGGGACATATATAGTTTGTACCCTTTAATCCTGATCTTATACCTTTGTAAAAAGTGTTTCGGTTCTTCTGATCGTATATTTTAATACGTCTACTTCACTAAACATCTCCATGTCCTCCATGTGTTCTACTAATGACTGCTAGGAGTGAGAAAAATCAGTTTTTCTCAGCACGGCCCTCTATCCCCTTTTAATAATTCTAACACGAAAACACAACTCTATATTAAAAATTATTAATTCTTCTGTACACAATATCTCTTCACCCTCTAACATCTCTTATATGTGAACTTTTGGATCACTTTTAGCGTTGATACATTATAATTCATATTACAACTGGACTATTTTTAACAATACACTTTTCTTCTGACATCTCACTAGCTTTTTCTAAGTGCTATCTCATTAACCTTCTAGTGCATGTTTCATAGAATGCTAATTATGGGTGATTGGTCCACTCTCCTCAATCTAATAATGCGAGGGGCTTTTTTTCTTTAAGTTTATCTCATATTGTCTGAGGTTTATACTATGAGGTTTACCGTAAGCTTTGTTTTCTAAGTGGCAGTCTGTTTTATTAGTAAGGCTGGATCATCGCGATATTTCTTAATGAATAAAGCTTGAAACACATAGTAAATCATTATTAAGAATAATTCTATTTATTCACTTTAAATATATATGATTAAAATTTTTAAATGCATTTTGAAAGTTGAGCGGCATGTTATTGTCCAAAAGGACGTCATTATTTCCAAATATCTATACCTGGCTAATAAAATCTTTACGTAAAACGATTACTTTTTGATTATAAGCGCGTTTCAACATGTGAAGATAATGGTTATTCATTTGGTGTTGTCTTTATCCCGATATGCTATCTAACATTATGCATTCGGTATTATTAATATACGAACAAGATTTGCTTTTCAAGCAGTCGAAGTTTCTAGAATACATATCTTTCTTTTTACAGTGGTGAAACATTACGAAATTAGCGTTTAATAAGTTTAGGAACCTTCAAAGGAAACAGCACATTTTTCTCTTTACGAGTCTGTAAGACTTCTACATCATCTCAGAAGTTAATGGGTGGTTTCCGTGGCTCAGTACGCTTCCTATCTCTCATGCTCACATGGTTCACTGATTTAACAGCTCAGCATTAAATGGGCCATTTGTGGGTATTTATTGAAACGGTCACGATAATTAAGAGAAAGGCCGCATAAATAATTTCTCCCAGAAGAAAGGATTATTAAAAGACTGGGGAAAAAGGAAGAGAAATTCAATAGAGATATGTGCAATGAATCTGGCAACAGGTTTTAACGTATGCTTTCTAGTTAGTTTCTGAACAAGACTCAGAGGGAAGAACTTTTTACACGGCACAATGCACGCAATGTGTTTAGTTGAAGCCATTTGTTAGCTGTCGCGTCCTATCACATTGTTCACAAGTTAAATAGGAAAAAAAATGTTTTGCTTCGTGTGTGTTGTACTTCATGGATAAATGAAATAAATTTTTATCCCTGAAGAGACAAGTAGCTGAGAAAATAAAACCCAATAGAACTTATATTTGAGAGAAAAACATCGACGTACAAAAATGCTCTAGAAATAGTTGTGATTTTTAAACACGCATTATCTATATTAACAACTACACTTTAAAAAGAACCCACCATAGACCTGGATACTACATTTAGTAATTATTAATCATAAAATTACAACTTTACTAATATCCAAGAGAACCTTTGGTCGATTCAACAGGGAAATTGGAAATCTGTTAGATTATTCTTTATCATACTTACAGCAGAATGATATATATAATATATCATTCTGCTGTAAGTATGAGGTCTGTAAATGGTAGCTAGGTAGTCACTGGAAGGAGAGCTATGCACCAATCCCCTGTGATGATGCATAGAACCGGCCAGGCCTAGCACCTAATGTCCGACCCTGCCTTCTCGTGGTGCGGACCGTTAGTAACTTTCAAAAGAGATACTCTCTTGTGGAAGTGAACGGAAGGGGAGGGCTGCCAGATTAGTGTGGCCTACTGATCTGGACAACTATGGCTAATTTTCTTTTTTTTCTACCCTGCTGAGGAGTGGTCAACCACACAGGGTCCTGGTGCTGACCATATAAACCTACTGGACTGGACAGATATATGGCTCTGAGCTTGATTATGGATCCTGATTTTGCTGCACTGGTGGGCTTCTGTGGAGGGAAAATCTTCCGCTGTGTTTTCTTTTTGTTTGTGGGTTGACAGCCCCAAGTGAATAGATCCACAGGATATGTTTATCAGCTGGTGGATAATCCTGAGCAGAAGTCATCGCAGGCACCTGAACTCTTTGCTTCTATTGGCATCGTCAAATTCTACATTGGAGGAAGTCTTCCAGTGTAGATGGCTTCAGCCTTTAGTAGTGGGGGAACGGGTCTTTGCCCCATGTCTGCGATTAGGGGGCTGTTTGATATTGTCGGCATTCCCTCTCTCAATAAACATAGTTTCTTTAAACATCCCACTAACCATTTTCTCTCCATAGGTAGTTGGAATGTGAGGACTCTGCACAGAGCTTTTTCTCTTGATGTCCTCACACAAGAATTCCACCATTATAATTTAGATATTCTCGGCTTGCAAGAAACCAGATGGACAGATAAAGGTCAGATTCTTAAAAATAATCTTAAATTTCTCTTTTCAGGGAGGGACGACAAAAAGCATCACCAAGGCGTGGGTCTGCTTCTCAGCAGACACGCTAGTGATGCTCTTCTAGGATATGAGTGCATTAATGAAAGGTTTCTTACAGCAAAATTTCGGACAAGCGTTAACGACTTGAATGTTATCTGCTGTTATGCCCCCACTGAGGATGCCGATGAGGATGAGAAGGATAGGTTTTATGAACAACTTCAGGATATTTTGAATTCTGTCAAGAAAGGAGATATTACCCTTGTTCTTGGTGACTTCAATGCCAAAGTTGGTACTGACTCTGACCTTTGGGGAGGAGTAATAGGCCCTTTTGGTATTGGTAGCTGCAATAGCAATGGGCAACGTCTCCTACAGGTAAGTAAACTCAATGGATTCAGAATAACTAACACTTATTACAAACACCGCGACATACATAAGTACACATGGGTTTCACCTGATGGGCTGCATAAGAATATGATTGATTACATATTAATTAACAGCAAATGGACTAGTTCTGTTAGGAATACCAGGGCATATAGGGGAGCTGAAATTGGATCTGACCATTACCTTGTTAAAAGTGTGTTGCAACTTAAACTTAAAAAGTGTTGTGCTAGGGTTAAAAAATTTGCTTTTAATACTGAAGCTCTGAAAGACCCAGTTATAGCCAAAGCTTACCATGATAGGTTACTTAGTCATTATGACAGTCATGGTATGCTTACCACTGAAGTTGAGGAAGAATGGGATCATTTTAAACAGGCTTTTTTGGACACTAACAGTACTCTTTTAGGAAAAAAGGAGCAGAAGAGGCAGAATTATCTGAGTTATAAGGCACTTGAGCTTATTTCAGAAAGAAAGAACTGCAGGAATGTCCTTAATCAATACCCTACTAGTCCTAATAGAAAGCATTACAGAGAACTTAATAAACGTGTAAAATATCAGTTAGCTGCTGATAAGAATCTTTGGCTTGATGGTTTGGCTGACAAAGCCGAGGAAGCAGTTAGACAGCACAACAGCAGAGAGCTGTACCAGATAGTTAATGTTTTGTGTGGTAGAAAACGGACAGGCATACAAGGATTGAAGGATAAACAAGGTAAGGTTATAGAAGGTGAGGATTCTGTCATGGCTAGGTGGGCTGAGCATTTCAGTGATGTACTAAACAATGCAGTTAGTTCTATTCCCATTGTTTGCAATGATGATAGATGCATTGGTGGCTTTAATGTTGGCCCTATAACACAATCCGAAGTTATTTTGGCTGTTTCTAAACTTAAGCTTCATAAATCCCCAGGGGTAGATGAAATTACTACAGAAATGCTTAGAGCTGGAAATGTTTCGGTTACCACTTGGATGACTGAAATTCTGAATCTCTTTTATGATAAAGGCATGGTTCCTAAGGATTTTACCAGAGCTATTGCTATCCCTATTTTCAAAAAAGGTGATCGCAGTTCTTGTGATAACTATAGGGGTATCAGCCTACTCTCTGTTCCAGGTAAAGTTCTTTCCATGATTGTGCTTAATAGAATTAAGAATCTGGTTGACAGGCAATTGCGTGATGAGCAATGTGGATTCAGAAGTGGTAGGGGATGTGTAGATCAGATATTTTCACTTAGGCAGATTCTTGAGAAATGTTTAGAGTTTCAGAAACCTTTGGTTGCTAGCTTTGTTGATTTCAAAAAGGCTTTCGACTCTGTTGATCGTCATAATTTGTGGTTGATTGTGAGATCATATGGTATACCAGACAAGTTAGTTAACATTATGAAAGCTCTCTATAATAACACTGAGTCGTGTGTGAGAGTTGGTAAGGCTTGTAGCAATTGATTTAGCATTACTTCTGGTGTTCGACAAGGGTGCATTTTGTCTCCTTTTCTCTTTAGCTTGGTTATTGATTATGTTATGCGAAATTCACTTCAAGGGAAAGATTTTGGCCTTAAATGGGCTGGAGATAGGAAACTTTCTGATTTAGATTATGCTGATGATTTAGCCCTTTTGGCAAATGATGTTGATGAGATGAACTCTTTCATTCGAGCTGTTGATGAGACTGGTAGTAGAGTAGGTTTGGTTATAAACAGAGAGAAAACTAAAGTGATAAAAATTGGTCAGGCAGGCTGTGATTCAGTTAATCTGAATGGTTGCAATCTTGAGCAGGTGTCACAGTTTAATTATCTTGGGAGCTATGTAACAGATAATGGTGATGTGCGGCATGAGATTAACAGACGAATAGGGATTGCTGCTGGGACTTTTAAGAATCTATGGAGAGTGTGGAGAAATAGGCGTATACACCTAAAGACTAAAATTAGACTGTATAATAGTTTGGTTCTTTCTAGGGTTAGTTATGGTAGTGAAACTTGGACACTTTGTAAACAAGATAACAGGAAACTAGATGCTTTTGATTCCAGATGCTTACGCAGTATCTTGGGCATTAGGTGGTTCAACTTTGTAACTAATGATGAGATTAGGAAAAGGAGTTTGCAACCTCCTTTAAGCAGCATATTGTGCAGAGAGAGACTCCGTTGGTTTGGCCATGTTGCCCGTATGAATAATTATAGATTGGCGAATAGGGTTATGAACAGTGTGCCTAAAGGCCTCAGAAAGAAGGGAAGACCTAGGATGCGGTGGGCAGACAATGTCAAACAGGACCTTGTTAGAATTGGTGTGCAGTGGCCAGATGCAGTAGATGTAGCTCAGGATAGACTTGCTTGGAGAACTAAATTGCACGGTCTGGTTGGACCTCCGTAGCCCATGGCTGCTTGAGGATGATGATGATGTAAGTATGATGCTGTAATCATACATGTAGCGGAATATAATATATCATTCTGCTATATTATACTTACAGCAGAATATTATATATATCATTCTGCTGTAAGTATCATATAGCAGAATGATATATTCTATATCATATTACAGGAGAATGATAGTCTTTCTAAATCTGACACATCTTTCATGCTATTAAATAAAAAAATACTACGTGAAATAAATCGGTTCAATGATTCTTAAGCAATGATCATTTTACCATCCAAGTCAATGCGACAGTCATTTTCTGATTTTTGAATTTTGACCACAGTTTGTAAATTACGAAGGTAAGAAAGAGAGCAGGGTTTTCAGTTTTATTCCTTGCTAAACAAATAAATATTAGGGGTTGTGGAACCACTGTATATTAGTATCAAATAGTTGCTTTAAGCGGAAGCAGTCATAATCGCTACACCCCATGCTGTGAAGTGCATAGTAGGAGCGAATATTGCGAAGGTACTCACCAGTAAAAATATTAAGTTGAAGAAAAAATTTCATTATTTTTCAGTCTTCATTCAAAATTCAATAAGAAAAAAATAAACTATGACGATGATGTCTTACCCATTTGTGTTTATATCAATGGCTCCCAACGAAGGCGTTCGACTTGTTAAACTGATGACAGACTAGTTTTATAGAAAAAAAATATTTTACTGATGGTGCGTTAGAATTATTCCTGGTAAAATAGCATTTGAAAATAATACTTGATAAAAGGGGGAATTGGACTCAAAAAGGTTGGGAATTACTTATTTATATCAACGCTCAAGGGAAACTGCATTAACGTAAAATTCGCGTAAGTCTGGGGATATCCGGATATCTTCCGGTTTCAAAGCATTAGGTTATTGATATCTTTATCTATTAATTCAGTTGTGTATTTGCAATTTGTAATGGAAGTTTCTTTCAACTGACTAACTGTAAATAAAGTATGCCGTCATGGGCGAGTAGAGAAGTAGCCTCATAACATGTGGAAAACGTGCAAACATAAGTAGTCAAAACGAAATATGCCCAAAATATCAATAATCGTTTATTAACGCGTAGCATTAATAAAAAATGAAAGGTTATTTCGCAACAAGCTCATTAATAAGTTTCAAGATTGATATTCTTTTACTGCTAACGGATGTGAATTCGAGCTTTGACGAGTTGAACCTGAGCCCTGGCGGCAGGGGCGTACCTAAAAAAATTACAAAGGGGAAGCTATAAAAATTAAAATCAAATTTACATGCACTCATACATACAAAATACTCATGCAGCCATGGGCTCCGGAGGTCCTACAAACTGTGTAATTTTCCTCTACAGACATGTCTGTTCTGAGCTGTAACTTCTTCATTTGGCCACTGTAGGCCAATTCTAGCAAGGTACTATTTAACATTGTCTGCCCATCTCATCTTAGGTCTCCCCCTTTTCCTGAAGTCTTTAGGCATATTCTTCATAATCCTGTTTGCCAATCTGCAGCTATGTATACGGGCAACGTGGCCAAACCAATTCAGTCTATCTCTTAAAAAAATGTTGCTCAAAGGAGATTTCTTCTTCTAACCTCATCATTACTTACAAAGTCAAACCACCTATGCCCAAGATACTGTGCAAGCATTTAGAATCAAAGGCATCAAGTTTCTTGTTATCCTACTTACAAAGGGTCCATGTTTTGCTAGTGTAACCAACAATAGAAACAACCAAACAATTATTACAAAAAAGAAATTGTTTATATTAATATTCATACATAATATATTAAATATATATATTTATTAAAAACATGCTTTAACCCACTCCCTCCTAAAATTAAGCTTCACAAGAAACGAAAAAATGTGAAGAGTTTGACATTACATACAGAAGCAGCGCATAATCAATTTACCCATCTTGTCTACTGGAGTCCCCACCATGACACATTCTGGCAATCATGGTATAACCAAACCAATCGATTATTCTCGCACGAATAGAGCTGGAAAAACAAACCACAAACCAAATAGAGTTGAGATTTTTTTTAAAAATGGTTAGAAAGTACAACAATTAGAAATTGCACAAAGTAAGATACATTACAATTTAATTGAGTAAGCTCTCAAAGAGAATGTCGTCGTTTCGCCTTGTATCCGCCTTGCAAAAAATAGTAAATAAAATAATTTCTTTTGAAGAAAATTTCAACCTTTCAATCAGAATTTAGTAATTAAAAAAGTATCATTCAGCCGTTGATTTTTTATGCATTTATCATCATCATCATCATCATCATCATCCCTAAGCAGCCATGGGCTACGGAGGTCCGACCAGACCATGCAGTTTAATTCTCCAAGCATATCTGTCCTGAGCTAAATCTGCTGCATCCGGCCACTGCACACCATTTCTAACAAGTTCCTGTTCGACATTTTCTGCCCACCGCATCCTAGGTCTCCCCCTCCTTCTGAGGTCTCTAGGCACACTGTTCATAACCCTATTCGGCAATCTATAGTTATCCATACGGGCAACACGGCGAAGCCAGCAGAGTCTCTCGTTGCACAATATGCTGCTTAAAGAAGGTTGCAGACTCCTTTGCCTGACCTCATCATTAGTTACAAAGTTAAACCACCTAATACCAAAGATACTGCGTAAGCATCTAGAATCAAAAGGATCTAGTTTCCTGTTATCTTGTTTACAAAGTGTCCAAGTTTCACTACCATAACTAACCCTAGAAGGAACCAAACTATTATACAGTCTAATTTTAGTCTTTAGGTGTATACGCCTATTTCTCCACAATCTCCATAAATTCTTAAAAGTCCCGGCAACAATCCCTATTCGTCTGTTAATCTCATGCCGCACATCACCAGTATCTGTTACGTAGCTCCCAAGGTAATTAAACTGTGACACCTACTCAAGACTTCAACCATTCAGATGAACTAAATCACAACCTGCCTGGCCAATTTTCATCATTTTAGTTTTCTTTCTGTTTATAACCAAACCTACTCTACTACCAGTTTCATCAACAGCTCGAATTAAAGAGTTCATCTCATCAACATCAATTGTCGAAAGGGCTAAATCATCAACATAATCTAAATCAAACATTTTAGTATCTCCAGACCATGTAAGGCCAAAATCTTTCCCTTGAAGTGAATTTCGCATAACATAATCAATAACCAAACTAAAGAGAAAAGGAGACAAAATGCACCCTTGTGGAACACCAGAAGTAATGCTAAACCAATTGCTACAAGACTACCAACTCTCACACACGACTCAGTGTTATTATAGAGAACTTTCATTATGTTAATTAACTTGTCTGGTATACCATATGATCTCACAATCAACTACAAATTATGACAATCAACAGAGTCGAAAGCCTTTTTGAAATCAACAAAGGTAGCAACCAAAGGTTTCTGAAACTCTAAACATTTCTCAAGTATCTGCCTAAGGGAAAATATCTGATCCACATATCCCCTACCACTTCTGAATTCACATTCCTCATCGCGCAATTGACTGTGAACCAGATTCTTAATTCTATTAAGCATAATCATAGAAAGAACTTTATCTGGAACAGAGAGTAGGCTGATACCCCTATAGTTATCACAAGAACTGCGATCACCTTTTTTGTAAATAGGAATAACAATAGCTCTGGTAAAATCCTTAGGAACCATGCCTTTATCATAAAAGATATTCAAAATTTCAGTCATCCAAGTGGTAACAGAAACATTCCCAGCTCTAAGCATTTCCGTAGTAATTTCATCTACCCCTGGGGATTTATGTAGTTTCAGTTTAGAAACAGCCAAAATAACTTCAGATTGTGTTATATGGCCAACATTTAAGCTACCAATGCATCTATCATCATTGTAAACAATGGGAATAGAACTAACCGCATTGTTTAGAATATCACTGAAATATTCAGCCCACCTAGCCATCACAGAATCCTCCCCTTCTATAACCTCACCTTGTTTATCCTTCAATCCCTGTATACCTGTCCGTTTTCTACCACACAAAACATTAACTATCTGGTACAAATCTCTGCTGTTGTGCTGTCTAACTGCTTCTCTGGCTTTGTCAGCCAAGCCATCAAGCCAAAGATTCTTATCAGCAGCTAACTGATGCTTTACACGTGTATTAAGCTCTCTGTAATGCTTTCTATTAGGATTAGTAGCGTATTGATTAAGGAGATTTCTGCAGTTCTTTCTTTTTGAAATAAGCTAAGAATAATAACTCAAATAATTCTGTCTCCTCTGCTCCTTTTTTCCTAAAAGACTACAGTTAGTTTCCGAAAAAGTCTGCTAAAAATGGTCCCATTCTTCCACAACTTCAGTAGTAAGCAAACCATGACTGTCATAATGACTAAGTAACCTATCATGGTAAGCTTTGGCTATAACTGGATCTTTCAGAGCTCCAGTATTAAAAGTAAATTTTTAACCCTAGCAGAACACTTTTTAAGTTTACGCTGCAACACATTTTTAAAAAGTAATGGTCAGATCAATTTCAGATCCCCTATATGACCTGGTATTTCTAACAGAACTAGCCCATTTGCTGTTAATTAATATATAATCAATCATATTCTTATGCAGTCCATTAGGTGAAACCCATGTGTGTACTTATGTATGTTGCGGTGTGCGTAATAAGTGTTAGTTATTCTGAATCCATTGAGTTTACTTACCTGTTGGAGACGTTGCCCATTGCCATTGCAGCTACCAATACCAAAAGGGCCTATCACCCCTCCCCAAATGTCAGAGTCAGTACCACCTTTGGCATTGAAGTCATCTAGAACAAGGGTAATATCTCCTTTCTTGACAGAATTAAAAATATCCTGAAGTTGTCTGTAAAACCTATCCTTCTCATCCTCATCAGCATCCTCAGTGGGGGCATAACAGCAGATAACATTCAAGTCTTTAATGCTTGTCTGAAATTTTGCTGTAAGAAACCTTTCATTAATGCACTCATATCCTAGACAGCATCACTAGCATGCCTGCTGAGCAGCATGCTAGTGAGGATGGAAAGCATTACCACGCATTGGTGATGCTTTCCATCCTCCCTCCTTGCAAAGAGAAATTTAAAGTTATTTTAAGTCACCTGCAAGGAGTGAGGATGGAAAGCATCACCACGCATTTGTGATGCTTTCCATCCTCCCTCCTTGCAAAGAGAAATTTAAAGTTATTTTTAAGTATCTCACCTTTACCTGTCCTTCTGGTCCCTTGCAAGCCTAGAATATCTAGGTTATACGCTGGAATTCCTGCGTGAGGACATCAAGAGAATAATCTCTATATAATGTCATCACGTTCCACGTTCCTGCAGAGAGAAAATGATTAGTAGGATTTTTAAAGAAACTAGGTTTATTGAGATAGGTAGGGCCAACAATATCAAACAGCCCCCTGATCGCAGGCATGGGGCAAAGACCTCCTCCGCTAAAGGCTGAAGTCACCGATGCTGGTAGGAACTTCAGGCACCACCTTTTCAAGTGGACTTTTTCAAGAACCATATGGCCTGCCTGAGACACATTACTCCAGATTAGGCTTGACGATGCCCAACTATCTAAGTAAGGTTCAGGTACCTGCGATGTCCTCTGATTACAATTATCCACCAGCTGATATATGGTATCCCATGCCTCTGTTCTCTTAGGGCTGGCAACCCAGAAGCAAACAGAAAACACAGGCAGATTCTCCCTCAGCAGAGGCCCACCAGTGCAGCAAGTCCAGGATTCATAATCAAGCTCAAATCCATAAACAAATCCAGTCTATTAGGTATAAATGGTCAGCACCAGGACCCTGTGAAGTTGACCACTTCTCAGCAGGGTTGAGAAAAAAGGAAAAAGTGGCCATAGATGACCAGATCAGTAGGCCATACTGAACTGGCAGCCCTCCATTTCCGTTCCTTCCAAAAGAGAATATCTCTTTTGAAAGGTACTAACGACCTGCACCACAAGAAGTGGGGGGGGGGGGGCGGATATTAGGTGCTAGACCTGGCCGGTTCTGAATATTAAGATTTTAAACTTTTGACGTCAAATAATTATCATCTTTTAAAGTTGTAATTGTATATAATATGAGGGAATAGAAAATAGTTTAGCAGCATGTATTTATGTATATAATTTTACGATTTGTCAGAGAAATGTTTCCGTAACTGGGCTGGGGCGGGTTCAGTAACTATTAAAATGGTTCAGGCGTGACAATTTGAGTTCGAATTCATCTCTGGAATATATAATTGCTGTTTTTCTGCTCGAATTAACCTAAATTTCGTTTATGCATAAAATATTCAATATAAATTTGTATGGTAAATTTCGTATTGAATGGCTAGCTAAAATCAATTAAAAGTAATAATGAGTGAATCAATTTTGATTTAATTAAAACAAAGTGAAACAATGGATTATTAAAATATTTTTATATTTTGCTTTCATAAAAATTATAATTCATTTCAGTATTTAATAAGAAAAATAAACATCTCCTCAAGCATCTACTTGTTACAGGGGTCTAACAGGAGCTTGTCAGTTATACGACATGGTAGGTCTGTGAGGAAGACAAGACCTCAATAGAACGATAAAAAACAACAACCATGCTTTATCCTGGGCTCGAACTCAGGTCCCTTAGATCAGTAACCAACACCGATGGGCTTGGAAAGGCCGCCGTCCGTCGGATGGGACGTTAAGCCGTGGCCCCGTGTGCGGGAGAGCCATACCCTGTGCACGTTAAAGAACACGCTGGATGGCCTTGACGGGAGGCTACCATCTGTCTCCCAACAGCTGTTCCAGTGGGACCCCTCCCCCAACCTTCCCTGAGCCTTCGGGGTCCATGTGACCTGGCCATTTAGCCCATGGTGTGCAAAAAAGTGCCGCTCAGAGGTAAAACAAACCAAACCAATCAGTAACCAAGAACGCTAAGCACTTGGCCACTTAAATTTAATTAGTTTCCTTCTTTAAATAGTTTTCGTCGTTATTTGCTGCTAAATTAAAATTTTATAAAAAAATATGTTAAAAATATTATAAATAAATACTTATATAACAGTTGATTATTTTAAGGTAAAAAAATCTGAGAAACAGATTGCCATGTTTCCACTTAAGAGTAGAATACACATCCCCTCTGACGAATATGGGATGTTAATTTTCAAAGAAAACGACGTTTTTAGCGTCCTCTAACGGTGGAAATTTGAACTAAAGAATGATTCGGAAAAGTTAAATATTATTATTCATTATTATCTATCCTATCACAAAAAATAATTTTCCATTCTTTTCTTAAAAAAGTTGCATTTTTCCCACCCACCCTTATGGATAAAGGATCATATCGCTGGAAATCCCTTGACCACTCTACCACACAAATTTTAACATATAGATATTTAGCAATATTCTTTTAAAGCTTTGCTGTTTCCCAACTCTAATTTCCTCTAACGGTTGAAATTAAAACTGTTGAAGGATTTTAAAAAGTGGAATCCTAATATTATATTAATGCATAACCTACTAAAAAATAATATTTATCTCTAAAATAAAAAAAAGTTGAATGTCTACATACAGATGGACGACACAGTGAAACAAAACTCGTTTGTCGAAAATGAGATAAAAAGTAATTTTTTGCACAAATTCCATATAAGTATTAGGAACTCTAGCTCAAGAAATGAAGAAGACAGCTGAGGGTAAAGGTTACGTGAGATAGATTGTATATTGTTAATGATATAATCTTTGGCCATTTTCTAAAATCATTGCGTTTTATTTTTAAAAAATTAGATTTTCATATATTTATGCCAGTTTAATCTGTAACCTTTTAGCTCAATTAGATGACAATCAACTCTCCGACAGAAGGCAGGCTGCACTAGACTCTAGACTCCCCAAAAATACATGCAGGCTCTGCGTGCCTATGTTTAAGAACTTCCAGGACACCCTGTAACGTATATACAGACTGCCAAACATTGAAAGGAGAAATCTCCTAATTCAAACTTAAACGATTTTAAATCTATAGAGTGGAAAAATTTCTGATGAAATGGGACATCGCAAACTATCCAAAATCGGTCAATTTCCGACACCAGAGATTCCGATTTTTACCCGGAAAAGTGCGGATCGTGTTTCGTTTGGAGGCTTACACTTTAATGTTCAATATTCCAGTGTCATTTGAATACGAATTAATTTTGCTCAGCAACAATACCTAGAGAAATAGACCATTCACTTCAAACACATTTTCATTTTAGTGAATTTTAGAAGCAGCAAAATTCAAATTAATCAACACTCTGATACAGCGTGAAAACGTTCAAATACTTTTTTAAACATATTGTATATGATATAGCATCAAACACAAATCATCGCAAAAATAACATCATTCACTTCATTTATGTGTCTACAGTTTGGACAGCTGAAAACCAATCGGAGGAAACATGAAATGGAAATGATGTTATGCATGAGGACAATACCGTCGAAAATGCTCCAATATATAGTCTTATTTCCTCTGCTTCTATAACTGAGTGTCTCTGAATGTTTCTGATCTATTCGATTTTTCATACTGAAAGATGAGCGAAGACACACGGGACCAGAAAGATTCACTTTCATCTTCTTTTCAAATCTCTCTCCAATATATTATGTCCCAACGCATCATGGTCATGCAACTTGCTATAGCGGTTATTTTGTTTTTTGTAGTTATTTTAACTTTTTTTTTCTTATCAAATTTGAAACTTGAAAGTTTGTTGTATTGTTTCACTTTTTTTTTTCACAAGCACCAGTCGTTTTCTTTTTTATCGCCATTGCTTGGTTGTTCCTCTTTTCCGGCAGAAGGATTTAAAGTGAAATATATGGCTGACTGCATTTTATGATGGAAGTGGCACACGAAACTTCAGACTGTTCCAGTAGAAAGAGAGGGGAGTTAGGAAGGAGGGGGGTCAACAGAAGGGTTTTTGATTCTTTATATCATTCTCTCTGACAGCGTAAACTCGTTGAATGGTTGTAAGGTTATGGCTTTGGATTCGTTTGTTGAATATGTAACCGACTCTGGTGTGCTTTAAGGTTGCCTCAAGAAATATAGAGTGCATTTTTGCTATTATATTGTGTTTATTTCTCGTGTTTTGGAATTCATGATTTATTTTATTAGATTTGTTTCTACAAAAATAAAAAAAATACAAAATAGTGTTATTTGCGTTATATTTTGTTACGATTGTTGTTCAGGAAAATCAATGAACAGTGTAATATTACATTTATTTTCTGTTTGGGGGATAAATATGTTGTTGATAAATAATGTTAAACATAATTTTTTATAGAAGACGAAACAATAGATAAACAATAGCAATATATAAATCTGCTCCTCAGTGTTGTTAAGTTGTGGGAAAAAAATTTACATCTTGTTGTATATATATAGCCTTTGATTGTTTCGGTATTTGCACATGTGTAGGCAAGCGGGTACAAATGTTTATGAAATCATGCATACAATCAGGCAGATAGATGCATGCGCATGTAAAATACATACACATATGCATTTCTGTGTATGTATATGTTACCGCTAAAGCTCGAAAGCCGTTAATGTGCACATTACCTAGCTAATCTGCAGATTAACTGATTTGCTCCGTTAACGTGCGGAATCAAGAGTTTTCCGCATTTTACCTAGGTAATGTGCACATTAACGGCTTCCGTATCGTTAGAGTTCAAAAGTTTGTTTCTCTCATAGAGGTGAATCTCTTGAATATGAATCTTCGTGTCACGTGATTCACTCGTCCGCATTATAAAAAACGCCCCGGATGAGCGGAGGCCAAGTGAGAACGAATCGGTAAAGTGATTCATTCTTGATAACGAATCACTAAAATGATTCGTTCTCACTTGGCCTGCTCATTTTGGGAGCGTTTTTTATAATTCGGACGACTGATTCATGTTGACAGAGGGATGACCCTGGTTTCAACTCTACTCTCGGACACTAGATAAATAATATTATGTTAATTTAAGCGTACAGAAACGTTCCTGTTGTTCCAGCAAATATCTTATTTTCACTTTAACGAGTGCCTAGTAGGCAATGTGCAGATTATCCAGGTGATTTGCAGATTACCTAGGTAATTTGAGAAATGAAACAATTTTCCTCACGTTAACGGATCACCCTAGTTAATCTGCACAATACCTAGATAATCTGTAGAATAACTGATTTCTGCACTTTAGCGGTAACATATATACTATGTATGCAGGCCGGATCTAGGGAGGGGAGCCAAAGGGGGACATCTACCCTATTCGGAATGCTAGTAAGGGAAATAAGGAACAAAAGTATTAAACATGTTTTTACTTCATGCACTTTTCAAGAACTTTTTAAAGACATGAAAAACTGGGACGATATGTAAACTGCATTGGGAATCCAGTCTCTTGTCCTCTCTTTTTTGCATTCTTCAAGCTCGATTGTGCTTCTTGTCCCCCTCCTCGCTATTTTTCTAGATCCGGGCCTGTATATATGCGTGTATGTATGTATGTATGTATGTATGTATAGTATGTTGTGTATGTATGTATATATGGTATGTGTGTATGTTTGTATATATGGTATGTGTGTATGTATGTATATATGGTATATGTGTGTGTGTATGTACGTATGTAAGTCAAGAATAAGAACCTTCAGGGAATGTATTTTGTCGTTACATCCATGTAGTTAAATCTATCAAATCCTAAAAGCATTTTAATGTAATTTTAATGCAAAGTATATTTTTAATACTTTGCAATGCAAGTTTATTTTTAAGCAAAGTATTTTTTGGGGGGTTTCAAGTTCAAAGCACGGAGACAATTCTCTTAATTCGTCAAGTGTTACCTTATTTAGCACTTATATTTTTAATTTTTAACTGATTACTCTCAGGAAATTAAATTCAAGTAATACACGTTCAAAAATGATCACGGTGTACTGCAGCAGAAATTTTCAATCTTTCACAAAATTTAATTGAGCGCACCGTCTGCTCTTCCGTGAGATGCTGCAGCAGACGACTATTCGTTTCGCGCCACTTCCAGGCGCGTGGTGATCAAGAGTCAGACTGCTTGGCGCGAAACCTCTAGTCATTGATTCAGATTTTGCTCTTCTTATTCAGGGGCATAGCGATGGAAGGAATGTGGAGAATTTACATCTCGAAAGAAATTGGAATGAGAAATAGAATTAAGCAGAACTGAATGTTATGCATTTTTTTTTTGCTTTAATAATAATAATTTGCTTTATTTTCCATAACTTTTTTAGTACAAAATCAAGTCCCATGAAACTAAATAGCTTCTCCGCAAGAATCCAATAAACAGTTATAATTTTATAAAAAATAAACTCAATACTACATTTAAATGATACCACAAGGAAAACAGTTTTTAAATATTTTCCAGAAGCCATGTCTTGAAAACTTTTTTTATGTCTCTATTTTTTTAAAAAATTATATAACTCCTCAACCCTCTTGCTTGATAATTTTTCCCTTCGAAGCAACCCACTATTTTTTTTTATCATAACTATCAACTCTACGTCAGCATTCGTTAAGATCAAGCGATTTAAGGCCACGTACAGTCGCTCAAAAAAGTATCCGAACACCACGGTTGATTACAGAATTAAAAAAATATCTGGCAACGATTTTTTTTATAAATTAGTGATCTGGCAACTTTCGTGTCACGTGACACGAAGGTTGCCAGATACCTAATTTCTAAAAAAATCGTTGCCAGATATTTTTTCTTAATTCTGTAGTCAACCATAATGTTCGGATACTTTTTTGAGCGACTGTACCTTAAATCATTCAATAATGTAAACACTCATCCCTCGTTTTATGTGGTACTTAATTTTCATGGGGCGGGGGTGACTCAGTCGGTAGCGCGCCAGTCTCGTAATCTGTAGTTCCCAGGTTCAAGTCCCAGCTGGGTCAGCGTTGAGATTTATCTCCGCAATATTCCCCGCCCTGCCCACGGTCAGTAGGGGACACCGATGGGCTTGGAAAGGCCGCCGTCCGTCGGATGGGACGTTAAGCCGTAGCTCCGTGTGCGGGAGAGCCATACCCTGTGCACATTAAAGAACACGCTGGATGGCCTTGACGGGAGGATACCATCTGTCTCGCAACAGCTGTTCCAGTGGGTCCCCTCCCCCAACCTTCTCTGAGCCTTCGGGGTCCATGTGACCTGGCCATTTAGCCCATGGTGTGCAAAAAAGTGCCGCTCAGAGGTAAAACAACCCAACTTAATTTTCACGATTTAGGCGATTTTTTTTTTTCACGATCACGACGGCTTACACTATTTACACGATAGTTTTACACGATGATAGACTCGGTTTTACACCGTAAAGATTTAAGATATTTTGATATATATAGATATAATACAAGTTATAAAACAGCAGATGGTATGGCTTCAAGGGAGACTTAGACTTCTCAAAGTAAAATCAACTGAAATGTTATAGTTCCCATCATTTTTGTAAGAATAAATTGATAGTATAAATTTTTAAAATTCACCGTTTGTAACAAGTTACATTTAATTATTCTTTTGCTTAAATTGTATTCTTGCCATTGAATGCAATCTGTCTAGCGACATCTTAATAATATGAAACCTGTTTTGGATCGGCAGCGAGAGCTGATTCTTCTGGACTGAATTCTTTCAAGCTAGCAAAACAGGGTTTTATCTATTTTTAACAATACGTTTATCTTTGTGGTTATATATATGTATAGGTTACAAATACCTGATTCGTAACACACTATTTTGTAAAATATCACTTAATGCTTTTTCCTTTAATAAAATAAACTTTTAAGTATTGTTAACAATAATTTCTTATTTATTTTTAATTCATAAGCATCGTTCTTTGAAATTTCCTCTTCGTGTTCGTTAATATATGCATACATTAACGATGAGTATGTTTCGTGGCCAAAAGAGAAATGACAAATTAATCTAAGCTTGTCTAATTTACTACAATAAATACAAAACTTTGTTATAATAATGCTTATTATCTACTGAACTGAAATTTGAGATAAATGTCTGCAAATAAAACTTTCAATATATGTTTTATTAATAAGAAGATTTTTTATCGAACTTATTATCCTTTTTTCCCGTAAGTTTCTGGTCTCAGTTTGCATGGTTACGATTTGAATGGTGGTTTTCCGCAAATTTTCTACGGTGTAAATCGGGGGATGGGTGTATTTCCTAAATAAGCCTTGGAAATTTGAGACTAAAACACAACAATCCACCCACCCATCCACCTACAATCATTATATTTAAATATGTTAATTGTGTCCATTGTCACCAGTGTCTGTTGCATTAATAACATTTTCCAATCCATAAAATAATAATTGACAATATCTACCAAAATGCTACCTGTATTAAATTTTTTTCGAATGCTCTACCAGGTAGCAATTAATATACCTGACTAATAAGTCAGTTGGGGTTGTTTTACCTCTGAGCGGCACTTTTTTGCACACCATGGGCTAAATGGCCAGGTCACATGGACCCCGAAGGCTCAGAGAAGGTTGTGGAAGGGGACCCACTGGAACAGCTGTTTGGAGACAGATGGTAGCCTCCCGTCAAGGCCATCCAGCGTGTTCTTTAACGTGCACAGGGCATGGCTCTCCCGCACATGGGACCACGCCTTAACGTCCCATCCGACGGACGGCGGCCTTTCCAAGCCCATCGGTGTCCCCTACTGACCGTGGGCAGGGCGGGGAATTTTGCGGAGATAATCTCAACGCTGACCCAGCTGGGACTCGAACCTGGGAACTACAGATTACGACCCTGGCGCGCTACCGACTGAGCCACCCCGCCCCTAATAAGTCAGTGGGCACCTTCTTCTGTATATGAGCTGTATGAAAAAACAGGACAAGTTTAGTAAAAATTCTATTACTACGTTTCATCAAATTGAGTCCTAACGTAAACAAGTAAATCTTTGCATATTGGTTAATGGCTTCACCACTCAGTCTATTTGCTCGCATAGAAAATAATGTGCAGATTTTTCTGATACATTGGTTTAACAAAGCAATTGTCAGGAAAAATAAATTTAATCTACTCTATTTGGTTGCTAGTTGATGCACTCCAACTTAATTAGCACTTAATACTAACAATCAGAATATTTATGAATTTGAACAGTAAATACAAAACTAAAATTACCAACTCTCGTTGGATTGTTGTTGTTGTTTTTTGCACACAGTGGAATAAATGATCAGGTTACAAAGACCCCGAGAGAGGAGACCCACTGGACAGTTGTTAGGAAACATTTGGTAGCCTCCCGCAAAGGTCATCCAGTGTGTTCTTTAACGTGTTGAGAGCATGTCTCCCTCACACTGAGCCACGGCTTTACATACCATCCAAAGGACAGCGGCATTTTCAAGCCCATGAATGTCACTTACTGAATGAGGGCGGGGAATTTTTCAGAGATAAATCTCAACGCTGACCCAGCTGGGACTCGAATCTGGGAACTGCAGATTACGAGCCTGGCGCGCTAACCACTGAGACACGCTCTCCCCACCAATTCTCGTAGAAGTTAAGATAAATACCCATGACTTATTTGTACGCAGATTCAAAACAGCAAATGAAGCTACTTACAATGTCATTTCATGTCAAGTTTAAAACTGAATGTTGAGCAATCGTGTGGAAACGTCAATAAAAGGAACTGCAAAATGGAATTTCTGGAAGCATTGATATCTCTAAAAGTCCCATAATACAATACGGAAAGTGATTTAAGTTGGATATTCGGTACTCCAGGTATGCAACGGAAAACAATTAAACGATTTCAAAAAGGTGATCAATTTACCTTGACAGCTATCAAGAAAAAGGTTCAAGAATTCTTCATCAGAAATGAACTGCTTAATTTAACTAAAGTATTAATATCGGTAATCTTATATCCTGATTTGCCAAATTCAGTCTAACGTTATACCGATACGGCTTTAAATTTTCCACTCGTAAATGCGAAACTGCTTTAACTGAACCATATGAAATAAAAATATGGAGACGAAATTTTCTACGCCAAATTAAAGCATATCGTGGAAGTAAAATAAAATTTACTATTTAGATGAAACTTGGATAAATTCAGGGCATTTTTTTCCTAAAGCGTGGCAGTCGATACAATAAGTGAACAAGTTTTTCAAAATATACTTGCTGGCTTACAAAGAAGTAATGGTGACGATATCATAGGTAATATATTAAAGTAAGTAATGGTATATTCCCATTGTTTAGACAAGTTATACATTTCACATAAAGTATTTCACATAACTTATTTTCGAAAAATATACATTCAACTTTAGGAAAGCATTTACAAGAGTTCAAGAAACTGTCAAGAGGGTTTATAAAATTCGGCTAAACGTTTCGGAAGAAACCGTGTTTAATAAACTGGAAAACCAAGTGTTTTTTAAGATATAAAACAATACTGTACATGTATAATCTTCTCAAAGTCACTATGTGTAATTCATTATAAAATTGTCTAACACTATCATAACTTCTTTTCCTTAAAGTGAATCACATTATTCTATTTTGAGTTCTAATTAATGGTTTAATTAAAGAATAGTGAATTCTAGCCAGTCGCTGTCTGAAATTGCATTTTTATTTCAAAGTTTAATTTTTAGAAATGCTGTTCGATAATATTTATATTATTTCGTATATTTTCATAATTATTTACATAATTAAACACTATTGTTCATTTACCATTGAAGATAGAGATAAATTGGAGATTATTTAGCATTGTAGTATATCTCTTGTGCTGTGTTTTATGTATACTTGTTTGATATGTGCTTAAGAATGAGTCTCAAAGTATAACCAATAGGAGTTCGGTTCTAAAGACCTAGAAAGGCTTGTGGGATATGGTGTGTTTATGTTAGGTCTCAACGTATGTGGAACGGAGTTAATATCTTCTTGTGTTGGAGAAACCTTCCTTCTCTTCAAGTAAATCTAATATTTTGAGGCTTTCCTCACTTCAAATCCCCTCAGACTTGTATATTGGTTAAACAAGACAGGTGATGTTTCAGCATGTTTGTTGGTCATTATTTTTAACAGGCAAAATAAACAGCTAGCGTAACATTTCAGAATGCTCTACGTAAAGAAGTTGTTCTCGAGACTAATTAGTGCTTCAGCTTGTGCTTCAGATTATATTTAACTGCAGTAATAGTCAGCTAGCGTAATTAATGTTTCAGTAGTGCTTGAATCTTGTCTCTAACTGAAAAAGCAGTTAGCGTGTCTAACTAAAGTTTCAAAGGGAAATCTTTGCACAAATTATTCTACCTAGTTAAGTAAGAAATATGTGTGCAGCCTGGAGAAGTTAGGGCAAAAAATGTTCAAAACCATATCCCAAATGTAATTCAACATTCTTTTCCTGTTTGATTACTTATGAATGTAAGCTTTAATTAATTATGCACGCTTGCCATTTTTTAATCAAATATTTTCAAGTGTATCATATGAAATGAAATACGATTTATAAACTTCTCTACAACTAGAATTTTTTATTAGTAGAAATCTTCTTCTATAAATTCCAAATTGTTGAAAATATTTTTACATGGTAACTTAGATTATTTCTTACGTTATGTACAAAAGTCTTATAATAAATTTGTTTAAAATGTTTCAAATTAATACAAATATTCTTCTACATTCAAATTTGACTTAAATTATTATTATTAGACTTATGTACAAAAGCCTTATAATGAAATATCTCGAAAATATTTTAAATGAGTAAATGAGCATTTTCTACATTTAACATTCTTCCATTTTTTCCCATTATTATTAGACTTATGTACAAAAGCCTTGTAATAAATATGTCGAAAATATTTTAAATAAATAAATGACTAATTTTTACATTCAACATACTTTCTTTTTTTCCATTATTATTAGATTTATGTACAAAAGCCTGGTAATAAATATCTCAAAAATATTTTAAATAAATAAAGAATCTTTCTACATCCAATATTCTTTATTTTTTCCATTATTATTTTTATTAAGCATGTACAAAAGTTTATATAATAAATGTCTTGCAAATATTTCAAATAAATATATGAATATTTTCTACATTCTTTATTTTTTCCCTATTCCAGTCAAACCACTGAACGTAAAAGTGGAACCCCACAAAAGACCATTATCGGCTGACAAAGAGGCGGAGGTCAAGTGCACGGCAAGCGGCTCCCGCCCACCGGCGGAGATCAAATGGTGGAAAGGCAGCAACGAGCTCAAATCTACACGTCAGGAGACGAAAAAGGACGACTCTACGACGAGTGTGCTGAAGTTCACTCCGACGGTAGATGACAACGGCAAATTCTTCTATTGTCGAGCCCATAACCCTGTCATACCGAGCAGTGCATTGGAAGAAGGTTGGAAGCTCGAAGTTTTTTGTAAGTGAAACAGATGAGTTGAACTCCATTCACCTCTTATTTTTATCTATTACATGTTCAAGTGAATTATAATGCTCGTTATTTATTTGCTTTACTAGCATATTCTAAAATTTACATTAATAGTTAAGCAATTTCAAACCCTGACATAGAAAAAAAAAATAAAATGTACATGAGGGGGGCGGGAGGCAAGATTGAGCTGAAATGAACCGGAACGCATTTCCGGAATAGTTTTTTTTTCTCCGTTTTAGTGGTCTTTAGCAAATTTTTTTAAAAATATTGGGATATATATTTAAACGTTTTTTTTTCGTCTTCGTCCCAGTTGTTAACATTCTCAAAGAGGACGGGGGAAATGGCTTCCTTATCCTACTCTCCCCCCCCACAAAGATCCTGCCCTGAGCTACTCTATCTGCTATACTAATCTAAACCAAATAAACTAGTAAAATTTATTACTGGAATAAAGATCATTAGTTGAGGCAAAAACTAATTAATAAAAAATGGTTATTCAAACATAAATCGTTAAGCTTAATCATTTAACGCTTAATATTTTTAGCGCAAAGTTGTTCATATATGTATTTAAAAATACTTTTGTAGGCAGGGTGATTACAAATGATGAAAACTATTTTGAAAGGTTAGTGGAAAATGATTTAGCTCTTGATGTAGCGAAATTAAGGTATCTGGAGTATAATTAGTAGGAAATTCAATAAATTCAAATTCGGAACATTTCTATATCACAATAAAATTTGCATTGAAATTTCTGTAATATAATTTAGAAAAAAAAACTGAGAAACTCTTAACTGGGCGTTTATAAATATGGGGGGAACCTTTCTTACATCTTCAAAAACCTCAGATCTGGGAAATTTTGATATAAATATGTTAATTGACATTACCATATACACAAGGAATCTTATAATACAGAAGGCTCTCGATTTACATAAGAGTTCTTTTCTTAAAAATCGCCACTTAAATCAAAAACGCGTAAATAAAGCATAATTTTCCATGAAAAATAAAGGAAATGGTAGCTGTGTCTCAAAAGCCACATAACTATTTCTTCCACAGTTTTCTTTTATTATATAATTTTTTTATATTAATAAAGGCATTATAGTAATGCTGTAGGGAAGAATAAAGCCTATCTAGAACAAGAAAATTAACTGTTTATGAAAATGTTTTCTAACATTTATGCTTTGTGCTGTCTACAGTGTCTTGCTGCTGGCGTGGGAGTGACAGGGTTAGGGAGTAATCGTGTCTAGACGACAGAGCAGGCAAAAGTATAGATTCCTCCTCACCAAGTAGCACCTGTTGCCCTAGGTAGGCGGTTGAGGTTCAGACTTTACCTTTCCTTTTTCTTAAGGTAATAAAACAACGATATTTGACAGGCTTTCATGTTTTTTAACTCTGAGTACAAACCGCGTTATTCCAGAACAAGTATACCCAATTTCTTTTTTAAAAAAGGTGCAAATACAGTGACTGTGTTAATCGAAAAACTCGTGAATTAAATCCACGTAAATCGAAAGCCAACTATACTTGATACCAATTGTACTATTGAATATATATTTATTGCACAGAATAGAAATAATTTCTACATTCTATTTTATAATATTTCTGTATTGCATATATAATATGGTAATCGTACTGCAAATTTCTTCTATGAAATATTTCAATAAAAAAGAATATCACAATGGGGCTTTATAATTTTGAAATACAGTAATTGGAATAAAATAAAATAAAATAATGTTATTGTGTTCATCGTGTGTTTTTAGTATAGAGCAGCGCTGTCCAACTAGCTGCCCGCGGGCCGCATATGGCTCGCACAAGGTTTTTTGTAGCCCGCGAACAAAATCAAGTTTTTACTTGAAATTTTAAATAAATATCTATAATCCACCTTATAATTTTTGTCAACTTATATTACTTTACTTGATATGCAATCTTCAAATCACTCAATTTATTTACAATTATTATTGCATTATTTCAACTTGCTCATTCTATTCTTCTTGCCCAACAACTACGGCCATAATGCTCCCATTAAATTTATTAAATATTTGATAAGGTTTAGAAAATTTATTTTGGTTTATTATTACTAATTATTTTTCGCATAAATAAAATAATTATTTGAGGTAATATAAACTGACTTTTTAATTACCTGTCCTGTCCTATTCTTTTTTTTTGGCCTGCGAAATATTGGCGAAAGAAAAAATGGCCCGCGAAACATTGGCGAAAGAAAAAATGGCCCGCGAAACATTGGCGAAAGAAAAAATGGCCTGCGGTCTTAGATAAGTTGGACAGCACTGGTATAGAGCAATACCAAGTTTCCGAGAAGTGAAATACTTAAAATAACCTAAATATCTGTGTAACATATCTAAGCTGTAAATTATCACGACAACTGATTTTCTCATCTTAAATTGTAAATGGTACTAATTCCATACTAATAATAATAGTAGTAATATTAATTATATTTCTGTACTAAGTTTGAAAACAAAGGAATATTCAGTCCAGTTCGATATAAGACTTGCAAATAATTTAAGCTATATTATATTTTTATGATTATGTTCATTTATACAAAATATTTTTTTTTACTCTTTACCGTTCATTTTATTTTTTTAAATTTGCTGAAAAATAATTTTAGTTAAAGAAAAACGACATAAAATATTACCCGCTGAAACAGATTTTTTTTGTCAAGAAACTAAAAACATATAACCACACTCTTTTATTTCTCTGTTCGTGACCCTTTTCCCTCCCGTTATTTTTTTTTTTTTTGTTTTTTCACAAGTGTTACCAAAAACATTTGTATACCGCCCCTTAGGAATGTCGCTACATCATTTATCAGCGGCTTTCCAATCTCCCGTTATTGTTTCTACGATTTTGATCGATAAGCAACAAAAACTGGAACTGAGAGAAAAAGTAAGTTTAACGTCGTGTAGCTGGACTGTTTCCGACCGCTTTCATTGTTACTCATATAAGAGAAGAAAAATGAATAACCGACATCATGACAAATGATATCGAAAGATCAATACATTGCCACGAGTCACTGATCGAACTGTATTGTTCTTTTTATTCCTTTCCCTGTCTCTCCCTCTGCTTTTTACCACCCGACCATCATTCCCTTACACAGATGCTCCGGAAGTGACCCTACAACTCGGCAGCAAGTTCAAGCAGGGTGAGGTGAGGGAAGGAAATGACGTATTCTTCGACTGCAACATCAGGTCCAATCCTAAAGTCACAGAGATGACTTGGCATTTTGATGGCCGCGAACTTCGTACGAACACATCTGCAGGAGTAATCATCAGCAACCAAACTCTTGTGCTCCAGAATGTTAACCAGACGAGTAGAGGAAATTATTATTGTACAGCTACAAATTCCGAGGGAAAAGGTCAAAGCAATGAAGTGTTCCTGAGGGTAAAGTGTAGGTATACCAATTCTCCACTTTGGGTAAGTTAGTGTATTATATTTAGAAGCAAAGTGCGCATTAGTCAAAAAAATTAAAGTTTTAATAATCTTTCCCGGTAAACGATATTTTGCTTTTGAATTAAGCATTTGATTTCGTAGAATTATATTTTTAAATTAGTGCTCACAACTCAATTTTAAATTAGTCGTACAACAAAATCGCATATCAGTAGCTCATGCTCAGAATAATTTAAATTTGAAATACCCTTATATTGAGAAATAACGACATAAAATATTACCTGCTATGATATATAATAATCTTATTAATCTTATTATAATTTAAGCATTTTAATCAGTCTTTAGTAATTAAAAATAAGCATCATGCTACTTTTGATTATTGTAACGTATTCTCTATCTTTAATAAATGAATAGTTCCTTTATAATTACGTTGATCAAGAACTTTTAGTTTTTATTGCTTTTCCTAATATTTTTCTTTCTAAAATGGACCAACATTTAATTTTGGCATAAAATGATTATAATTAATAATTCACGAAAAATAAACGATTAGCAACATACATTTTTGTGTGTATATCTTATGATAAGTCAGAGAAAATTCTCCTCCAAATCGGACTCGGGTTCAATAACTTCGGGATTGGGCTGACCCGGGCTCGAAAAATTGATCCCCAACTCATCACTAGTACCGACAAAAGAAAGCAAATTAAGATATTAATTTTTTTATATGCATCAAAAAGTTAAATGCATGGTAATAAAAAAATTTCTGCAAACCTTTCTGACTTTTGTCTTTTATAACGAATGTAATTTTTTT
The DNA here is from genome assembly GCA_038380435.1 of Ryuthela nishihirai. Taxonomy (NCBI): domain Eukaryota; kingdom Metazoa; phylum Arthropoda; class Arachnida; order Araneae; family Heptathelidae; genus Ryuthela; species Ryuthela nishihirai. The sequence continues at coordinate 15,143,544 of JAWZYU010000016.1, forward strand.
GTATTTGCTTATATTTATTTGTTCTATATTTTTAAGCTTCACAATGTATAGAAATTTTATTGATATACAAGCAGTACATACGTTAATGAAATAACAAAATCCGACTATATACTCTAAAAAGTAATATTTACCCAAAAATTTACAATACTCGAGTTTTGCAGATAATTTGAAAAATGAAAATAATATATTTATTTAAAGGGATTGATGTACAGCTTAAAGATGGTAGACAATATCTAGAGATCAGATTTGAAATATCGTTTTTCTTTCTTGACTTGCTTTTTTGGCATCTTATATAACAAGTCAGTTTATTTCCTTCAATTTGATAGACATAGAATGGCTTCATTTTTTTCCTTTCTCTTCTTAGTGTAGTCTGAAAATGCAATAGGTATTGATCAGCAGCATTTATGTGTCATGTCGATAAATACCTTGCTGCTGCTTTGTCATTGCTGATATCGTCGCAGTCTGAATCATACTGCTATCTGTGGGACCTTCTTAAAGTGCCCGCAGACTACTCGAACGCAGGCGAAGCATATTTGTCAGCGTTCGTTCTTTTAGATGTTCAGACTACATCTCGTTCAGCTGGTTGTCCCCATTCAACAATGATCGTTACTCTGTCGTCGAAAAGTCCGAAATGGCGGCAACGTTATTTTAGATTTTGTGCGTTTAGGCCAATATTGTTGCGTGAAATGTCTACTGATGATATTTTTAATAGATAGTGTAAAATTTATCTATTCGCTACTAACAAAAACGGAATAATTGATATTCGTCATTGACTTAGTTTCGAAATGCAGAGACAGGTATTTAAAAATTCATTTCCCGGTGAGCTTAAGGACGTGTCTTATAAAATGTTGTCGACATACACAATACAGATTTGATCTCTACAAGTCTGAATAAGCTGTGCCAAATCGGTAGAACACTATATTTAAGGTTAAGTGAAATTAAACTCTACAGGTAAAAATTGCAAGGCACATTCAAACTTGAACCCACCAATGGCTACGATTAATTCAGTCAGTTATAAAATACTGCCCAAGAAGAGCATGGTTTTATTTTCATGTATCCGTATAGTGGAGGACGAATTCATGAGTGTTCATTCTTGTTCGCGACCGCGTCCACTTTACTCAAATGTGTTTCTGGCTTATGTTTTTCTTCATGAGTGTACGGGAATCTTAATGAGAGTTTTGGGTTCTTAGTTTAATAAGAATATTAATTTTTTTCCCGTCCTAGTAAGTCGATGTAAGTGCGTAACCATACCAGGGCATCTGTGTGCTACGTAGGGAAGATTTTATCCGTTTACTGACTTACAAATGCAAAATTGTTAATCCATAATAAATGCGTAGATTACCTGTAAATATTTATGTTTTTGAGAATTTGATTAATCAAATATTTTTGTCAGATTTCCCTCGTCATCGTTAAGAAATAGTTACAGTAAAATATATTTTCATTCTTACATTTATTGATTAGATTATTTTTGCAGCCTGTTTTCCTTTTAATGCAAAATAATTATCAACATCATAACAATGATCGTAATTATTTAGTGAGTTTTATTTTGTTTTACTTTATCTTTCAACTTCTCTGCAGATATAATTTTTACCAAATTAATATTCTATTTTTACACCCCTAATGAAGGATATTTCATAATATTTTCTTTATATCAATTTTAATTGGAAGAATCTTTCGCGCTGACATGTACAAGTAATATGGCTAGTCATTTTTTCTACCATTGAAGGTCTAAATTGTTTTTCTGTGATGAAAATTAATTTTCAGGCTTTACATATATCAGTGGTCATTGAATTATGCTCCCCCTTCCACGTTATATCAGTGGAGGGTAACTTTGAAACTCTATAACTTCTAAAATGAGCTTTTTGTAAGAAATTGGGACTGGCGATATATTAAAGATATCAATCGAGTGTATCTAAAGTTCGAGTTTCAACGATATTCATTTTGTATTTAAAGAGTTATGGGAATTTTAATATTTAACAGCAACAAAGCAAGATCTTAAGAAAATTGAAAATATAGAAATTATATGTTTACACAAAATTTGAAATCTACGTATATTGTATTAAATGATTCAAATTAATGCTTTTTATTAAAATAATTATTAATTTCTGAGGTAAATTCTAATATTTAGCATTGCTGTTGCCAAATATTTAAACTTCCATGACTCTTTAAATACCGAAAAAATATTATTGAAAATAGGGATCTAGATAGACTTGGTTGAGATCTTTAATTAATCTTCAGTCACATTTTCTCACAAAACGCTTATTTTATTAGTCACAAGGCTTCACAGTTAGCTTTCCGTGACATAACAGGGAGGATTGATGGCGATAATTCAATTACCGCTGAGTGTATATAAATGCATTTATTTCATTTTGCTTACCACAACTTCCTTGAAGATTCTTGAAGATTTACCCCTCCTCTTGTGACAAATTCCTGCTAGCGCATCTCCAGTGGCATCTTTGATAAGCCTTTGGTTCTTTTTAATTGATCTCTTTGTTTCTGGGATATTTATTCAAATGCATCTTTGTATCAAAGTGACGATCTAAGACTGTATTACCGTGTGCAAGATAAATTCTTAGAATAACAGAGAATGAGTTGGCAGTGAACATTGTAAAGGACCCAAGGGAAGAATTTCTAATTACCAAGCTCTCTGGCTTAGTCAAAGGCCTTGTTCGCCGCCCTCGTCTTTGTACTCGCTTTCTGAATAGTGAGATAAGCTAGAGTAGTCCGACAAGTTTCAGGGAGTAAAGATGCAACTACTTCTGCACACTTCTAATCCACCAGACCATAGCAAGATAGCCGTATCTAATCTCAGAACGTTGGTGTTGGCTTATATTCACTAGCATTATGCATCGACTGTGTAATGCTGTTCAGCCTTACGTGAAAGTAATAAATTACTTTTTGTACCTGGAGTAATTTGTATTATGGTCTTATAAGTTGGAAAGAAAGATATAGCGTTTCGTTGTTTATTTACATAATTATTGAATTCTTCAGTTTCTGATAAATTAATGGGAAACTAATGTGAATTTTTTTCTGAAAGCTCACTGTTGTGATTACATTCTTCATGTATATCGCTAGGTATGGTTCAGTGCTCCTGCTTAATTTAAGACGCATTCATGCAAACTTATCTTTAGAAGCCGTAAATCAGGTCAAGATTTAAAATTTCATTTCGGTTCAAACACTAGTTTATGAAAAACGTTCTGTAATTATAAATCGCAATGATTTATATTAAAAAAAAACTAATTTTAGAATCTGACAGAAATTTATTTATTTACAAATTATGATTTTAATTTAAATATTTTTCATGCATTCCTGAAATTAAGTTTTGCGCAAAGAAATTTATTTGAATTTGTAATTAATTTATTGTTTTTTTCTCTTCAAATAGCGACAGAGTATTACTTAAATTATATATAGCGATTTTTACTAGGTGAAACGTTTGGTGCCCTCGTCGTCGAAGCTATTTAGTGGTAGTCCAACCCATTATGTCACATATATAAACATTAATACAATATTGCTGCAGCCATCATATTAGTGAGAGATTTAATGCAAATACTATTGCCTTATGGCGTCGCTAAAATTTTATTCTGCAAGTAGCCTTCTTGAAAAATTCAAGGTTCTGGAAAGGTATGTAAAGTCCCAGTAAACACGCTGCAATGCTTACTGAAATCGATATTTGAGATTTGAATTAAATTTGATTGATAATACATTTAGTGTTTCGCAATTTATTATTAACTTACAGTGGTTGTTAGATTTGATGAGCAAAAGTATTTTTGTTGCATAACGATCTGATGGGGCGAATCCTAATAAAACGTAAACGTACTGCAAGCTAGTTTGCAGATTTAGTGATAATTTAGTCATTAATGAAGATTTCAGATACTAACTTTTGATTTCTTTTTGCAGTTCTTAATCCAAATATCTAAGAGTAATGTAGTTTTTTTATTAAAAAATCTTTGGAAATGCCTGTACATTTTAATTTTATCAGTAGGTTGATAACACAAGAGCAAATGGTCACTACCAATAGAGGGGGGGGGGTCATTTGATTTACTGTTTGATCACTCTGTCTTTTAAAACAGTTTTGGATTTCTACAAGTTCCTAAATACTTTATTCTCCAGGCTGCAAATTTCACACACGAGTTCCGTTTTTTCCATCCGATATTGTATTAAATATTTAAATTCCTGTATCTGGTATAATCCGATTTGGACCCAAAAACAGCGTTTCTCCACCTTTACAGTAATCTACTTTTCAGATGCCTATGTTCTACCTAAGACTTACTCAAATTTCTATTTTAAATCTACTTTTATTTTCTTACTTGTTAAAAGGAGAGGCTGTTCATAGGACTCGTTTAATTTCAACTGGAAATCTGCTACTAAATATTTTCGGTTACAGCGAAAAGAATTCAAATTCCAAATTCTGATACGTTAGAAATGCTGAGGTTTTAACTCCTTCAAGTCTTATATATTTTCTTACAAATAATACCCAGTAGACGTCCGCTCAGTTGTTTTTCATCTCAGTATTACTCTTTCGTGCATAGTTTACAAGGACTAGTTAGAGTATGGGAAAGTATTTGTTACACAGTTGCCTGTTGTAGGAAATTATTTAAGATTCTCATTACAGAGAAGCCCATGCACCGTAAAAATTCATTACCCAAAGTTTCAGATTGCCTAAAGTTAGAAAATAGTTTATATTTTTCCACTATGCGCTAAACCAGCCTTCATATTTTCGTATAACTATAATTATAACGTTTTAGACAGAAACCAACAAATTTTGAAATAATATAGAGGTAGAAATGAGGAGAAGAAATGGGATTTTTTCCCCGTTTTCTTACCTCAACTTCATTAAAAATCCTACGAAAGGTCCTTCAGCTTATAAAAGTTTAAAATAGGATCCCTTCATGGAATGCTGGACGTATCTGTGTACATATATTTTCTTAATAGGATCTCTTTATGGGTCTTTCGTGGAATGCTGGAAGTGTTTGCACGATTCGTTTTTCTTAACAGTCAAGAATCTATTAGCTGTTGTCTAAAGAACGTTACAAAAAGCTTCTCAATTAGTTTTCGATATTTTTCTCTTCTTTTAGTAAGTCATGAAAAGAGCCTTAAAAAACATAAATGAAATTAATAACTGGTCAATTTAACGTTACATCATTTGAATATTAGGTAAATACTCAATGATGCAGTAACAAAAACTAAAAAATAAAGTGTACATTTAAAAAAAAAAGAATATTTTCATCGTGTAGCCTCAGGTCTCCTTGGATACTATATTACACCACAGAAATAATGAAATATAATTAATAAGCTGCATATTTCTAACAAAAGTACATATTTAGTGATCATTTCATCTGAAAAGTGATAATCCTTTTCGGGAATTTGAAAATTTCTTCAAAAATTATTTTTTTTTTACTTATCGTCAGAGATAAATAAAAGCATTTGGTGTAAATCACTTCTTTACTTCAAAATTGCTTCTTTGTTTACTAATAATCAAGATTATATCAATAAATATTAGATATTCTAAACAACTAAGTTATATGAATTCAAATGTTAGAGATGTCGCAACATGTTTAATCAACCATTTCGTTTCTTTTTCCAATGGTTAGAAAAATATACGCTGTCATTTTTTAACTAAGGTTGCTGTTATCCTTATAGTTAAAGGGGCGGGGGTGGTTCAGTCGGTAGCGCGCCTGGCTCGTAATCTGTTGTTCTCAGGTTGTCCCAGCTGGGTCAGCGTTGAGACTTACCTCCGCAAAATTCCCCGCCCTGTCCACGGTCAGTAGGAGACACCGATGGGCTTGGAAAGGCCGCCGTCTGTCGGATGGTACGTTAAGCCATGACTCCGTGTGCGGGAGGGCCATACCCTGTGCAGGTTAAATAACACGCTGGATGGCCTTGACGGGAGGCTACCATCTGTCTCCCAACAACTGTTCCAGTGGGTCCCCTTCCCCCAACTTTCTCCGAGCCTTCGGGGTCCTTGTGACCTGGCCATTTAGCCCTCGGTGTGCAAAAAAGTGCCGCTCAGAGGTAAAACAACCCAATCTTATAGTTAAAGCTTTCTTCTGACATATATTTTAACTCTTGATCACACTTATTATTTTCATCAAAGGTGATACATGTATTTAGGTAATTCTTGGTGAAAATAAGAAGCTTTTTAGTAACTAACATAACGATATTATAAATCTATAGCTTCTAAAATTCATTATTATCGATGTAATAAATCAATTCCTAACAAAGCTTTAACTCAGAGGCTTCCAACCTCTTTCACTGACGGAGAATAGTACATTAGTGAACGTAACACGTGGGCCAAAATATTAATGTATTTTATTCATTAAATGGTATCAAGATTTAAAATAATATGAAACTTTGTTTTTAGGTACAATTATACGAATACGCAAAACATTTTTGTATCTATAATGTGCTAATTGAATTCAGAAACTTTCTTACAGTTTCTCTATAAGACTAAACATAAATTTCCGTAAATTGAATTTCAGTTCCCAACCATCACAAAATACTAATGCCACTACATTCATTCGGCGGGAAGAAGAAACTTCCTTTGCGTGACATAGTTGCATGTTCTCTCTTCTATTTCTAAAAATTCTCGACATGTTCCTATTCGAATTATAAAAAACTCTTAAAGTGGATAAAAAGTATTTTCCTACTTAATTGTTCTCTATTAATGAATATAGCTTAGTAAACGTTTAAACGTTTCGTGCACGAGGCAATTAAATAATCTCCCTTCTTTCCGTCAAACCTAATATTTTCAACTTCGTAATTGTTACGAAAGCGTAAAGTCCCGTACAGATTCAAATGATGATTTTTGAGTTTGTTATTCTAGAACATAGGGGATTCGTTTTCGCTCTTCTATTCACATGAAAAATCGAAATTCGAAGTCTAAAGAAAGCCAGATGAATACAGTACAAAACGCAAGTAGTTTAAAAAAAATACATATACAGGGTGAATCTGAAAAAGTGGGCAAAACTTTACGGGGTGGTAGAACGCAGCTATACGAGCAATATTAGTCATACAATATATGGTCGGAACGCAAGCGGTGAGAAGTTAAAAGGTAGTTTTCCACTGTCATATTTAAAGAATGAACACAAGAAGGAGAGGAGATACTTCAGAAAACATTTTATTAACAGGAATGTAATTGAGGCCGCACCGTACACAAAGTGCATATCCGCCATTTCGTGGTTAGTATAACCAGCCATCCTCTCGGCAATCCACGGTAGAAATGCCGTTGGGTGCGAGGACCGACCCTTTTATGCCATTTCCAACGCCACCTAGCGGCTCGCCGTTTGCGTTCCGCCCATACTTTCTATGACGAATATTGCTCGTATAGCTGCGTTCTACCACCCCGTAAAGTTTTGCTCACTTTTTCAGATTCACCCTGTACATACAAATTACAGTACAAGCTTGGTAATTAGTGATTTTTCATTAATCAGCGAGGGTTAAAATCACACCATCCGCTTCTTGGATTCGAACTCGGATCTCCTGATTTACCGGCAGTTGTTCTACTGGCTAAACTAAGGTGGCGGCACTTTCGCAGTTGCCTATGAAAGATTATGAAGGATGAAGTGGTCGACTTTCTCTTCCTTCATAACATTTTACGGTAGTTTGAAGTGCCACTGCCTTAGCATAACTGACAGAGAAACTAGTTGATAACCAGGAGAGATGTTGATACGAAATGCATGTTGTGTTTTTTCGTGCTCATCTATCTCTGATTAACATCCTGACTTAACAATTGTGAGTTTTCTTGTTTGCGATACGATTTTAACACCAGAAACTATGCTACACCCTGTTAAACTATTAAAAAAAAAAACATAAAAACAATAAATCTGGAATTATCTCTAAACTGGTCATTTCTAATTTATTTCTGACCAACTTGTTTATTGGTGCCAGTCTATTGTTGCAAGTGTAAAAAAAAAAAAGATTTATAATGCATAATTTTTAAGGTGAATATAAATTTATAATGAGAGAGCTCTCTATACTTGAAGTATAACAAATACCTTTGGATCAATGCCGTGCTTACTAGGCATAATCAATCTCGGTAAAGTAGAGAAGCCTTGAAGGCAAAGTGCTCACTTAAAGAGGCGTGTCACGGTATTTTAACTAGCCTAATTGAGTGTCAACGCGGATTGTCTGAGATAGACTCTTGTCAGAATGAGTTAAGTACGTCAGGTCATTATTTTACTGTTAACTGATTTAACTCTTTGGAAGTGTTACCCACCACATTAGTCAAACGGAATTCTGCGGTACTCTGCAACGTCCCGAAGTAATTAGCACCATTTGTTTAACGAAACCGAGCGTGTGGTCAAAACACGCACGAATGCATAGCTGAGCAATAGACAAGAGAAGAATAAATAGGGGAACTATTGGAAGATTAGAGAGGTAATATCTAGTGACGTATTAAAAGGATAAACTAAAGCTTGAGTGGTTCCCTAATTCAATACAGATTATTTATTAAGTAATGAATTATTAAGTATGAATATTATGCTAAAATATTTATGTAGTTCATGTATTGATGAGTTTTTAAAAGTATAAGAACTTATATGTCTAATTATATTGCTAATTCCTCAAAAAATTATATTTATTTATATAACGAATATGTTTGCTAATCATAAAATAGTCCCAGAAAGCATAAATCAAGGTCATTACGCAAAATATTGCGTAAGGTCAGTTTCGCATAGGTATTTATTAATGGGATGCGTTTTTTTTTTTCAAATTCACGATGTATACCAAAGGTTTAATCAAACTTTGGGAACAGTCCTACTGCGCACAGTAATGAAAAAAGTGCTTATGAACACTGGGAGAGAAACGTTTCCCTTCAGGGTTTTATATAATACATTTTGAGAGTGCAGGTAAGGAACTTCTGTTAAAGGGTACGATGCTAGGTAAATTTCCATTGTTCGCTTAACTGACTGATAAATCCCACCACTCCTGGGTGATCTCAATCGTACTTATTCTTTCCGTTGGATTGATAGAGGTGAACCAACTGTATGGCTGCAAGCTCTCCCTATTTGAATCCAGTGGATTCCTCCTTATGGAAACATATTAAGGCTGATGTTTACGCTACCCTGGTTCCTAATATACAAGCTTTCCATGAATGGATCGTAGATGGTTGTCAAAGAATTCGAACACTCCAGGACTTTTTGAAAGTTGTTAAACAGTCGATGAGAAGATTGTGAACCTCATAGGCTTTTTTACTTGAACTCTCAAAATGTTCTATAACTCGGAAGGGAAGCATTTTTATCCCAATAAATAATCCCCCAACAAACAAGTTCATAGGAACTTATTTCATCAGTATGTGCAATAGAACACGTTCCCAAAGTTTGACTATAACTTTTGGAAACACTAGTATATTTAATTATATGTATAGCAAAAAGACGGTCACCATCAGTATACGCATAGAATTAGGACTTTTTTCCTGTATTACACAAGTGAATAGTATTAAATCTTATTTGGTTCCAAAACACAAAAGTGGTGCTCAGCAAAGAGAAGTGAAAACTGAATAAAGACATTCGTCCCAAGCTATTGTGCAGGATTTTGTCACATACTATCCATTCATAACTGCCTACAAATAACCAAAATCAAATGAGTATAAACACTTCATATTCATGTAAAATTGGCAACATTAATCTCATTACATCAGTGTCTATTTAACAAACTGTGTGCGTGGTTGTGATATCATAATGCCATAAAATAAATTTAAACCAATACCTCTCTTCCTAAGATGCTGATGTCCTTATTAATGACAACAGCATCTTATGAATGCAACTAAATAAAGAATTTATTTAGTTCAGTTAATAACTCAACTAAATAAATTTGAATCTGAACAAATCTGAATCAGATCTGATCTGATGATCCTCTTGTTTAGTCCTGTGTCGGGCTAAGACTTTGAGAACAGGACTAAGTAAGCTTGAGTGGTTCCCTAATTCAATGAATCAAACTAAATAAATCAAACTAATGAATCAAACTAAATAAAGTTTTTCCCAATTTTACAACTAAGGCAAGCTCTTAATTTCTTTATATAAGTAATAGACGTTCCTGGAATACGACCTCTGTCTTCTGCGGCAATGCCTGCAACTTGGCTGTTTTCCAAAGGGATGCGCTTGCTTGATTTACTATAAGTCTTATCTCTTTTTATAACTGATTTTGGAATCCACTTACATTCTCCGGAATTTCCCAAATACTTGACCACCTGGCCCAAAATTTGGCACATGAATTTTCTCCATGCCACTTCGTGTTGCTTTTAACTTTTGGGTGTTTATCTTTGGTGAAACTCGTGTTTGAGTTTAAAACTACTTGTATTGTCTCTTTCTTTAAGGTCTCGTTGAGTTTGAGTGGAAAGAAAAAAATAATTTCTGCAGTTAATAATTTTTTTTCAGGTCCTCTTAACATTTAACTGCGTTATTCAAAGTCCATGTAACAAATTGCATTATATATTTTAGACACCCGATTTTGTTATGTTTGATATGAAGTTGATTATTTTTCCTTTCATATCATTACTGCAGATTTTGTTTTTGCAATAATTTGAATTGTCTCACCATTTTAGTTCATCGTATTTTCATTTTGTTAGAACAGTGAAATCCGATTACCTATTACATAGGCAATTTTCTTTTACACAAATAGTTTCACAAGTACTAGTAGTAAAATATTACACGCTTTTCTCAATTCATTAGAAAATTTTTATTGAGAAAAAAATATGTATCTTACAGCTTATTCATTTCGTTTGTTTATAGAAAGTATTTCTTGCTTTTCCTACAAAAGCAGTTGCTTTTTTTCAAAATCAGCTGCTTTTTTTTTCAAAAATAAAATAGAATTTTAGATATTTTTTTTAATTTTGGAAATGTGGCATTTGTCATGTTTACATTTCAGTATTCTTCCTAATTTCAACGAAGCCCGCATACGAAACAGAAAAGAAATCGAATTGTAAAATTACATAAGCTGACTCGACAGAAGTTAAAATGCTTCAGAAAATGTTTTTTTTTTTTTCAGAAAATATTCAGAACTTTCAGTTTCAGAAAATGAAAGAAAAGCTTTGAATCAGAGAAAAGATTAAAAAAAAGATAAGGAAAGGGCGAAATACACGCTTTTGAAGGTGAATGATTACTTTTTTTGATGCATACATAATTAAGAAGCATTTTCTGTCAATTAATTTTCTTTTACATTGGCTGGATTTTTAAAATCAAAGACAGGAAAAAGAACAATATTACTTTCAAGGAGCTAAGGGAATTCAAGATTTCAGAAGGAACGGCTGAGTTTATTAGCAATTTACGAATTTAAAAATATATAATTATGTTGAAATATTACTTTGATAAAAGTATTCAACCAAGCTCTCCACAAGAAATAAAGAACTCTCATCTAACTATAAAAATTTATAAGAGACAGTAACCACTGGAAGGCATGCTAAGCTATTTCGTTAGACTTAAGCAGTGCTTAAAAAAGAACATGCAATGCATAACAAAATACAAAAACATTCCGAAAGTGGCACACAACATAAATTGCAGACCCCTGAACTGATTATTATTGCTATTATTACTCAAAATTACAGACTGGACAAATATCAGTACTTACCAAAATATGTTCTACCTTAAATACAATGGCACGAAATTGACAAGAGTTTGAAAAATATTACAATATCAAAAATGAAAACTAATAAATATCAGTATTTTTATTGCAGATAAAATAATTTTATGTATATGTTTATTTCTATTTATTATGCATTCATAAAAAAAAGATGTTTTCCAAGCAGCTGCTTGCCGCAGAGTTTTGAGAGAATCTTGTCTTCATAAATACGCCATAGATAAGTTCTGTAAGGAAGGCGACGTCTCAGGCAGAAAGACAACTTAGAATAAAACCAAACATTTATTCATTGTCAATTTGCCATACCTCTTTTTAACGTTTAGTAATTAAACTGCTCTATAGGAATAAATTTGTGTAATTATATTGTTTTATTAAATGCGAATAAACATTTTTATTTCTACTGCAGGAGAAAGCGGAAATTAAAAATTTTCAAGAATAGTACTTAAATATGAGCGCAAATAACATATAAAATGTGAAAGTTTAGAAAAATATAGTTATTAATATTCAGGTTTATTCTTTCGTCCAGTAATATTCTCAGATCTTATATGTTAAGTCTAACCAGATTGTATAATTTATTCCTTCAAATACGTCTATCCTGATTGAATCTGTTGAATTTGGCCATTTCAGGCTAATTCTAACAAAGTCTAATTTGACATTTCCTGACAACCGTGTTTTAGATCTTCATCTTTGTGTTGAAGCCTTTAAGCATTGTGATTATAACTCGATTCGCTGATTGTTCAAAATCAGTTCTGTTTGTGGGAAACATAGCCAAACTAATGCAGTCTCTCTGCACAAGATATTGCTCGAAGATCATTGCTGACTCATTCGTCAGCTATTTAAATCAATAGAATTCTGTGATAGCTAAAAACAAAGAATGGTTTTAGCTTACAGGATAAAATAAAAGCTATTGAATAGAATCAAAAAAGGAACACTTAATGTAAACCAGTTAAGAAACAAATGGAATTATGCTAAAGCACAAATCTACGGAATCCTTAACCCTTTCAGTCCCGAATTAATTTTATTAATCTAACAATTTTTGGAGCATGATATTAATGCAATTGTGAACCAAATAAACATCTTTCGTGAAAGAATAAATAAATAAATAAATAAATGAAAATATTTATATAAAATAGAAAAACAAAGCAAACTTTTATTGATTGTAAATATGCATGTATTGTATATTATTTATATTAGCTGTCCTATGAGAAACAATATTCGAAAATGTCATTTAGTAAACAGTTTTATATTGATTAAGATATTTTTTTCGTGTTTCCGTATGGGAATACAGGCACCGAAAAGGTTAAAAAAAATTAAGTTCACGGAGAATAGCTGAAAGGAAACGACACAAGGTTAGAAATGAAAAAAAAAAAAAAAAATCAATGATATTGTATGCGACTCGATTTGAAATCAGGTTTAAAAATATTCAATTTTCTGAAATGATGAATGAAAAAGCAAAATCTGTTTTGTCCTTATATCCTTTTTCTGTATATAAACATTAATTTATCTCAGAGTAACTCTAATTGCTAAAATATGATTGACTATTATGTAATTTCGAAAACAAGCTTGACAGGTGGAGAATAACTTTTAAACATAAATAAACATACGAATTCATTTTTTTTGTAGTATGTGAAATTGGGTTGTTTTACCTCTGAGTGTCACTTTTTTGCACACAATGGGCTAAATTGGACAAGTCACAAGGACCGTAAGGATTCAGAGAAAATTGGGGAAGGGGACCTACTGACAGTTGTTAGAAGGCAGATGGAATCCTTCCATCAAGGCCATCCAGCGTATTCTTTAACACACTCTCATGCACAAAGGGGCAGATCTTTAAATCGTATTCGACGGACGGTGGGCTTTCCAGATAAATCGACAAAGAGATAAATCGTCAATTCACGTACAATTGGGACTCGAACCGAGGAACTGTAGATTAGGACCCGCCGCACTACCGATTAAGCCAACCCCGCCCTATGTATATAGAGTATTGGACATGATATATAATAGTATATTCTTGAGGTGTTCCATGCACGTCCGCGGTGATATCATTGTGGCAGACATTTTCAGCTCCCTGTAATTCGGCAGATATTTAACTAATTGATCCCAAATCTGATCTGGTGATCCTCTTGTTTAGTCTTGTGTCGGGCTAAGAGCTCGAGTCACATCGGTCACATCTGCATTCCCTGTAAAACAGAAATTAAAATTATTTTAAGTATTTGATATTTATCTTTGCATCTGGTCTCTTTCAAGCCCAGAATATCTAGGTTATAACAGTGGAATTCTTCTGTGAAGATATCAAAAGAATAGACTCTGTACACAAACTCTTCACATTCCAAGCACCTGCGGAGTGAAAATGGTTAGTGGGGTGTTTAAAGAAACTATGTTTATTGAGAGAGGAAGTGTCGACAATATGAAACACCTTTCTAATCGCAATCATGGGACAAAGACCTGTTCCTCCCATTACTAAAGGGTGAAGCTATCTACACTGCTGGGGCTTCCTCCAATGTACGTTTGACGATGTCAATATAAGCAAGTATTCAGGTACCAGCGATTGCTTCTGATCAGGAGTATCCGCCAGTTGATAAAACGTATCCTGTGAAACTATTCACTCAGAGCTGTCACCCACAAGCAAACAGAAAACACAGCGGGAGATTTCCTCTCAACAAAAGTCCACCAATGAAGTAAATTCAGTATCCATAATCAAGCTCAGAAACGTTATTCCATTCTGGTTGGTATATATGTTCAGCACCAAGACCCTGTGTGATTGACCCCTCCTCAGCAGAGTAGAAAAAAAAAAGAAAAGTAGTCAATAATATTTCTTTAATAAATAAAAATATCCTATAATATCATGAAATATAAATATGTATAGTATGTAGAGTAATAAGAGTCAAAATTTAAAAATGTACATATCATATATTATGATACCATAATAAAAAACACTGTGTCTCAGAAAAATATGCCTTACTAAACATTAGATAAAGAGTAGATTATAAATAATGCAATTTTGCAAATTCTTCGTAGTAATTGTTCTTCTCTTTTAAATGCAATTATCCGAGATTATAGGAAGACACTCTTTTTCATTAACCAATACTTCTCCTATACTCTCACTCTGTAGATTTGGCGATCTCCACGACTGAAATTTTCAGGTTTAATTCCATTTTCCCACTTAACACTCGAGTAATTTTTTGAACATTCTCCTTTTTCAGCAAAAAAATCGCGTCTTTTCCCTAAATTTTTTAAATTTTAACTCCAAATCTTTTTTAATTTTTAAAATAAATATCATAATTGAATTTTCAAAGCTTTTTTTTTTTCGCTATCTAAAGTAGTTTTTTCATCCATGTCAGCCATCAATAATTCAGTAATGTTTGCCCATGTTCCTACTGATTTTATCAGCTATTCGCGTTAACATTATTCTTTTATCCACGGAATACTTTTAAATGTGGATATCCGCACCGCGCAGGTCTCCAATTATATCATTAGCACAAAGATTATATATTAGGCAAGCTTCTAGAAATGGTTTAAATGTTGATAAATTTGTAAACAAGCATTACAACGCTGTAAGTGTGAATTAAGAGTGAGAGAAAGTGTTCCTGCATGTTTAAGACAAACATCTGTCAAATAAAGAGAATATAATGTTGAAAATTCGTTATCTGATATTTTGAAACTGTTTCCTGAACCATATTCAGTATTTAATAAATACGGAAATAAAAGGATGCTCATATCTTTACATTAACAATGTAAGATAAAAATATTTTCTACGGGAAAGCTTAAAAATGGAGATTAATACGAATTAGTTAAAATCTGGGGTGCCTAAAATTGCATCACTGAAAGTGATTTTCACACTAATGCTATACTCACGTATAGTTGTTCCAAATAACTCAACTCCAAGTTTTCCAATTTTGTCATCAATACTTTGAAATGATCGTTTTAGAAGAAAACTTAGGAGCATATTAAAAACCTTCATGCTTGGTCAGAAAAGGTCTAGATGAGAAATAATCTTGAACTTTATGTAATTCAGAGATTTCATATCTGCACATTTTTTGTAAATTAAACATAATTTCATCTCAGGAAAGGAACAAATTCAAAACGCTCTTAATACTTTCTGTGCCCCTGCGTTTTAGAGATTGGATCAAAATCGAGACCTGTATTAGGTAATGTCTTGAATAAAATGTCATCTAACAACTTAATAAATATTGGAAAGTGATTTTTTCGCTTTTCAATAATCACTACAAATGAGCTTGAAACAAGTTGTTTGTGCTGATCTAACATTTTTTTTTGCTTTTGATTTTTATATTTTTTTTTCATTCAGGATTAAATGCTCTTTATGTTGGAATGTAAAGAGAACTGTTTTTTTCATTAGTTACTTCATAATATGATTCAGAAAATGAGTTTCCTTTAAATAAATAAAAGAACTTGTCCCTTTAAGGCATAATAGGTATCCAAGTATTGTAAGTAAAGTTGTGAAAGGTCAAATCTAATTAAGCGGACTTAAATTCGTGATCAGATTGGACACTTCACAATAACACTACAAACATCTATCATGATCTAATGTTTATATATATGTATATCGATACTACTTCAGTCTTTCTACTGCGGGTCAAATTGACAGTTTGAGTATGTATTGTGTTTGCGTATTAATATTAACTGTTGTTCTGCCCTCTGACAACATATGTTGCCTCTTATTATGATTCACAGTAACACTACAGATAATGAACACCATAGCTACATAACACGTGCTCACTAGAAACTGAGCAAGTGTATATCTGCACTAATCAGAAGCAACATGAGAGGTGGATCAGTCAGCTTTGAAATCCAGAACAATCGAAATTCACTGGCCTGATTAGTTATTCGTCATGGAAATATCTCCAAGATTCAACAGTATATACTTCATCCTTAATGGTTAAAGGTAAAACCACATTTTAAGCATGTACAGCATTTTTACACTTACCAATGCTGAAGAATATCTAAAAACCTCTTCGTATAACCCTAAAGGTAACGTTTCCATAATTCCAGTTTACAGATAATGTTCTGAATTAATAATATTGAATATTATTTAGATTTGTGTAGAGAGGCGTGTACGCAATCTACATTGGCCGTAAGACCAGGATCATTATCTCAAATAATCTTCTGCACGGCTTGAGAGTCTGTTTCCGTTAAGTAGGAAAGGTTTTCATGTTTTATCAAAAAATTAAAAAACTGGTAATAATATCAAGCTGCATTTGTTTGGTAAATATAAGATCGATTTAACTTGTTAGGTTTTGATAAAAATAAATACTAACATCGTCAATCGATTAAAGAAAAAAAGGGAACAGTTTTATTTCCTATCAAACCAATATGGATTTATTAAATCAAAGTTTCTGAAACTGTTTCGGCTAAAATTTGCATTACTATGCAAGCTTGCGTATGAAATTGCGAAATGATTTTACTTTTGCTTTTATTGGAATAACTTTGCTGAATCAATTTTTGTTTTTTTTACATTTTATTGTTGAAGGGAATCTAAGAGTCAAGCAAGGATTATTTTTTGCATATTTGTTTAAGATCTGTAAAATAAACGTTGAATAGTAATGTGTAATTATCATCATCATCATCCTAAAGCAGCCATGGGCTACGGAGGTCCAACCAGATCATGTAATTTAGTTATCCAAGCAAGTCTGTCCTGAGCTACATGTGCTGCATCTGACCACTGAACACCAATTCTAATAAGGTCCTGTTTGACATTGTCTGTTCACCACAAACTAGGTCTTTCCCTCTTTCTGAGGCTTTTAGGCACACTGTTCATAACCCTATTCGCAAATCTATAATTATTCATACGGGTAACATGGCCAAACCAAACCAAATTTCAGACATTCGCATTAGATTAATCCAGACCCACTACAGCCAGGATCCCAATATTTAAACTCAACGAGACGTCACAAGAGGGAGCACCACACAAAATGTTGTGCCAATCGGTGAAGTATCTGCGGAATTACAGGGCGCCCGAAATCCGTCCCCAGGCAATGACGTCACAATGGATGTACAAGAACCTCATGTTCCCACACCCATGCGTTCGTTCATTATTTTGGAATATGCCTCTTACATAATTGGATTATTAAATGAACATTATAGTTTCGTATTAATTGCAATGTGATTTTAATAGTGCAATTAAGAAACGGTCAAAAAGTTATGAGTAAGGATATATCGAAAGGATTTATACATACACCGAAGAGCCAAAATATTATGACCATCTGCCTAACATGATATTGATCCTCCACATGCCACCAAACAGCTCTTACCCGGCGAGGCATGGATGCTACAGGATTTCTAAAAGTGTCTTGTTGTATCTGGTACCAACACGTTACTAGCAGATCCTTTAACTCTTGTAAGCTACGTAGTTGAGCTGACGCAGATGGGATATGCTGTTCTAACACAAACCACAGATGCTCGATTGAATTGATGTTTGGGGAATTTGAAGGCCAGGGTAATACCTGGAAGTATTCGTCATGTTCTGCGAACCATTCTCGAACGATACGGAAAGTGTAGCATGGCATATTATCCTGCTGAAATGAGGCACTACTAGAGGGGTATACCGTTGCCATGAAAAGATGTACCTGGTCTGCAATGATCTTTAGGTAGGAAGACGTCATAGTTTCCTGCACACGAATGACTTGATCCATGGTTTCCCATCACAACATTGCCCAAAGCATTATACTTCCTCCACCGGCTTGTTTTTGTCCCATGGTGCATCATGGTGCCAACACTTCCCCAGGTAAACGACGCCCACCTACCCGGCCATCCACATGGTACAACAGGACACGAGATTCGTCAGACCAGACAACCTTCTTCCAATCATTCAAGGTCCAGTTTTGATGTTCGCGTGCCCATTGTAGTCACTTTCGACAGTGAACCGAGGTTAGCATGGGCACTCGGAGCGGCCTGCGATTATGCAACCACATTTTCAGCAGGGTTCAACATACTGTGTATTGTGACACATTGCTCCTGTCAAATTACGGGCGAGTTGCGTCACAGTATTCCTTCTGTAGGCTCGTACGATACGGGATAGCCTAGCATCGATGAGCTGTGGTAGGCCCACACCATGCCTTCGGTTCGTGGTTTTTTCCTCCTCGGACCACTTTTTGAAGGTACTAACCACGGCTGACCGTGAGCACCCCACAAGCCTTGCCGTCTCGGAAATGCTTTGACCCAGTTGTCTGACCATTACTACTTGGCCTTTGTCAAACTCACTTAAGTCCGTTGCCTTTCCCATCTGAAGAACAAGAATAACACTGATTAACAGAGCTCAGTGTCAGGTGTTATTTTTACCTTTTCATGACCTTCACACGCGCCGTCGTTTACCTGCATTTGCTTCGATTTTGAAAAATTACGGTGTACATATTCATTATATGTTGAAACATTATGGTGTATATACCTGCACAGAGGGACGGGGTTTACACAAATATGTCCATTCAACGTATTTCTTCTAGGTGCAGATGTCAATAAACGCATTTTGTAAAAATTTTTCTTCCTATAAATGTGGATTTTCAGAGAGAGAGAGACTTTTTCTGCCGGAAATGCATTTCCTTGTTTATGCCTAAGAAGTTTCAGGATAAGTGATTCATTTCCTTCTCTATATTCTAGAAGTTCCAGGGAGAATGATGCATCACCTAGTTTGCTCATGAGGAGTTATAGGGGGAGTGATGCATCATTTTATCTGGTCTAAAGAGTTCCAGGGGGAGTACCTTGTCTATGTCTGAAGAGTTCCAAGGGAGAGATTTTCCTCTTTCATCATTAATAAGGACGTTTATGTGAAGTAAATTTCATGCAAATGGTTTTAATGGTGAATACTTCTGAAGAGTAATTGATTTCACGCCTGACTCTAATAAGTCAAGAATGAAAAACAAGTGTACTTGTGCTAGGCATTATTTTATCTGTCGTCGAGAATGGGAATATACTCATATGAAAAAATTGGGAATCTAGCTTTATCAAATTGTAATGAAGAGACCTGATGGGACCTGAATGATACTTGAAGGCACCTGAATGACTAATGAGCTAAATTTTTAAGCTCCTGTGGCATTTGATAGTGTGTGATAAGAATTAATATTTATTTTTATTTTTAAGATGGTGTATAATAATATGCTGTAATAAACATATAATAAATATCTCAAGCAATGGGTAGTTAATAGATAAAAAAACTTTACCTAGGTAATTTTGATCGTAGGGAGAAAACAAATATGATGCTTATTCAGTATATTATCACTAATACGCTGTATTTGGATAAAAGATCATAAAGATGTGGTTACCAACATATTTTGACACACTTTTGCACGATTTTCTAAAGGATATAAGTATTGATCCCACGACTGAAGGTTTTATGAGTTTGCATTGATGTTATGTCCTTAAGTATGTCCACAGTTTGGGTTTCGCCTTTCCTGTGATGGTAGTTTGCAGGATCTCCTCAGTTGGGATGACACTGCACTCTATATGGGATACTATATGTCTTTTGCAATATATCCTTTGCAAAATTGTGCCGAAGTGTGTCAAAAGATGTGTTGATAACCACATTTCATATCTAAAAACAGCATGATAGTGCGTTGAGGTACTAATTATGTAGCAATTGTGATTATCTCGGAAATCAATGGTATATAACTGATTACAAGCATAACAATAAGCAGCTTTTTAGGAAAAAAGGCAACGAAAAGTTTGTAAATATTTTGTAAGTTAAGAAAGAGGCGAAACGGTATGAATCTGAAACAAAAATAGTAACATGAGAATGAATGACGGTGGAAAATTCATAAAGTTTATCAATGTAATCAAACTGATAGGTTTCATTTATTTGGATATAATTTATTATTTTCGTTAATTAATCTTCTTCATTTCTGTTTCTTGAGGATGGGCTTGGCTCAGTAGGTATTGGGTCAGGCTCGTACTCCGTAGTTCCTGGGTTCGACTCTCAACAATGCCAGCATTGAGATTTATCTCAGCTAATCCCCACGCATCGGTGAGAGATGGGACTTATACATGAGAGCCATACCTTGTGCCCATTAAAGAACACGGTGGATGACCTTGATAGGAAATTCCCATCTGTCTCCGGTAGCTAACCGGTGGCTCACCTTCCCTAGCCTTGTCGGTGACTTTAGGGTCCTTGTGACCTGAACATTTAGCCCATTAGGAGCAAAAAAGTTCCCCATAGAAATAAATCAACCCAACAACTTATCTTTTGTTTTTTCTTTTAAATTTTTTCATCTACACAAATCATTCGCAGAAATATCCTGTTTTATATATCTTAGCAATAAAAATTGTTTCTCTCTTACATCTAGCACCGCTAACCAAGAATCACAAGCCAAATTATTTTATCTATTTTACTCGTCGTATGCAGCGTATTATATTTACTTTCCAAGATGCATAATAAAGCTCACCAGAGACGGAATATATATTAAGAATGAAATAAAGGAATGATGAATTGCTATACAGAAGTTTAAACATAAGATTCTTCTTTTTCTTTTATTGAGGACATGCTAGAGTAGAGAGGTAACGTCTGGCAAACACAAGCGCTGCGCTTCGTTGCTTAAACAAGAGAGCAACACAAGAAGGAAAAGATGGAGAAAATTTAAAAGAAACCAGCAGCATGAATATTTAAATTAATGTGACGTAAATAGCAACGCCATCGCGCGCAGTTAACGGTATATGTTTAAAACAAAGATGAACCCGAATGAGAGGAGAAAAATGCAGAACTGGGACATACTGAAAACAAATTTCAGGTGCTGTTTACCTTCCAGCATGACGTAAAATCGTGAAATAAAGAGCATTTCATACACATACAGAGGAAAGAACTTTAAATGACCTGTTTGGAAATATTTTTTTCAGTGCTGGTATCCCTTCAGAACAAGAAGAACCAGGCAAGGGATCTCACCTTAAGGAATGATAGGGCTAGATTATTGTTTCTAAATATTTTAAAAGGAAATTTATTTATGATAAGCATACATGGTACATTAGTATAGAAAGTTTCTTTATTAACTCTTTGCCATAAATCATTAAAATGAATATAAATTATAATAAATTTGAAAAAATGAGAACAATATGAATATGAAAATCCTGCATTTTAAACAATAAATTGCGAATGAAAATCAGATTTCAGTAACAAGTGGAACTTCTGACATTTTTATTGATTTTAAAACATTTATAACTTAAATAATGTACGGAATGATGCAGGACGATAAAAAATAATCGAGCTGCTTTAACTATGCATTTTCCCTATGGAGTAAAAAAATGAGTTAATAGAGTAGATTCTGAGACAGATTCATTAGTGAAGAAAAAGGTTAATTACATTACAATATTATTATTTCGCAGAAGAAATTTTCTCAGATTTGTAACATGTGGGAAAAAGCTTTATGACGGAAAGTAGAGAGTACGTGAGGCAGCAAAGAGCTCGCGATTTCTGTCATAAAAAAGCAAATCCTGAAGTTTGTTCTTCTTTATTTTTTAAATGAATAACCATTTCAATTAAAAGGATAAGTATTTAAATAAATTTTACTACATAGAGTTTCTCTGCAGTTGTTGGAAACATCGTTTTTCCTGAGAGCGGGAATAACCCTAATTTACCCACAAGCTCGCGGATTTGTCCTTTTCAGTAGAGGGGTGGGGTCAGTCGGTAGCGCCAGGCTCGTATCTGCAGTTCCCAGGTTAGAGCCTCATCTGGACCAGCGTTGAGATTTATCTCTGAAAAACTACCCGTCCTGCCCTCAGTCACTAGGGGAAACCGATGGACTTGGAAAGACCTCCTTCAAATGGGACGTAAAGCCGTGGCCTCTTATGCGAAAGAATCATTCCCTGTGCACGTTAAAGAACACGCTGGATAGCCTTGACAGAAGGCTATCATCTGTCTCCGTCAAGGAACAGCTGTCCAGCGAATCCCCTCTCCCAATCCTCTCTGAGTCCTCAGGTCATATTGACATGGCCATTTAACCTATTATACCCAAAAATGTGCCGCTCATAGATAAACAACTGAACTTTATCGGCAGACTTTAGAAATGTAATCCCAATGGCAAAATACATATGCATTTAAACCTGATTTAAACAGAAAAAAAAATGTTTAGTAAGAAAGCCAATATAAAATCAGTTGTATTAGAAAAAGTACACCACAGTTATATAGGTCAAATAAAACTTTTTGTGTACCTCTGAACATCATTTTTTCACACAGTGATCTAAGTATCCAAGTCTCAATTATCCCAAAAGAGAATATTAGGGAAGAGGATTCACTAGATAACTGTTAGGAAACAGATAGAAGTATACCGTCTAGGCCATTTAGCGTGTTCTTAAACGTTTATAGGGTATGGCTCTCCAGTAAACGGTTTAATATCCATCCGACGGGGGGCAGCTGTTCCAAGCTCATCTTTGTCCCTTTTGGCCTCTAGAAAAGAGTGGGGTGGGGATATCGGAAGAAATTTCTCAATTCAGATACAGTTACGACTCCAATCTGAGAACATTTGCTTTATAAGCCTGACGTCCTACCGACTGAGAGAGTTGTAAATGTGTTTACTAGATTCGCATGCGGGAACATAAAACAATTAAACTTCTTCACTCACTTCATCTAAATGTTACTGAATTGTACACTTGTCGAAATAAGCATATTCTTCAACTTAATCGCAATACGCAAATATTTCGCATAAAATGTTTCACATTTCCATTCTCCTGAGAGGCTGATATCGAGTGAGTATATTTCTATATCTACAGAAGAATCTATTTCTCACAGAATGCTTGATTGAAAATGTTGATATAGGTTATCAGTGATTAACCAACTTACTCCAGGCTCGTGACATCAAACTGATAGAGATTTTGATAACGAGTACATGGCCTAAATATATTCCTACATGTCATTCGGCTGCTAGAACAAATTGCAGCACTCGTAACTTAGTGGTGAGAGCAGAGGCAGAGGAGCTTCAGGCGCAGTTGTTAGTCTTGAGAATCCAATTAACAGTCAATTTTATACAACCAGTCTTGAATAAGCGAGAAAATTATCCATTGCATTTGTGTCGTCAGCAAACGCCGTCGATGTTGAAATGCATATTATTCGTCTAATTTATTGCGCTCTTTAAAAGACGAATTCACAGTTGTGTTGTCTAGAACTTTAACAGTACGTTTCCGTCAGTTAGCTTTAAGCACAAAGGGAAATATCTAAATACTGGAATTTAGCATTTCTAAGTAGCATTTGAGGCACTTTTACCTGGAATAATATTTAGAGGATAAAAATATAAACAACGTGAACAGAAATCATTCTGTTATCTGTATAAATGTGAAAAGAATTAGTAATTTTTCTGAGTACTCTGGTTGTTACATAAAACTGCTACTGAAGTCTGATCGCTGATTTCAATTCAGTAAATGTCCTGAAGGATGTTGCGTTATTTGAAATTACTGTTACAGTTCAGATAATGTAAAGTATAACAAGCGAAAGACCTGCAAAATTTTGCAAAATAGTAAAGTTTTGTTTTAATTTACAAAAATTAAATGGAATTTAACATAAACATCACTGTAAATAGCTATAAAGAAAATAAGTAATTTGCAAATTAATTATGAATACAAAACATAAATACATAAAAGTAATATGATGGTCTCTAGAAGATATCATTATGGCTGATCGCTGCATTAATTCAACTTAGATATTCTCGTCTAATGTAGCTGCAGTGGGAATCAAGAAATTATTCACATAGTTCCTCTGATTCCTTGGAAAGTAGACTGGGAAGTTCCTTGAAGAATATCAAGGATAGACTAGCTACTCTATTGAAAAAACTTTTTATAGGACAGCAGAGAACTAAGAAGTATTCTTCTTTCCCTACAGCTTTCGAAACCGGGGGCGGGGGTGGCTCAGTCGGTAGCGCGCCAGGCTCGTAATCTGTAGTTCCCAGGTTCGAGTCCCAGCTGGGTCAGCGTTGAGATTTATCTCCCCAAAATTCCCCGCCCTGCCCACGGTCAGTAGGGGACACCGATGGGCTTGGAAAGGCCGCCGTCCGTCAGATGGGACGTTAAGCCGTGGCCCCGTGTGTGGGAGAGCCATACCCTGTGCACGTTAAAGAACACACTGGATGGCCTTGACGGAAGGCTGTCATCTGTCTCCCAATAACTGTTCCAGTGGGTCCCCTCCCCCAACCTTCTCTGAACCTCCGGGGTCCATGTGACCTGGCCATTTAGCCCATGGTGTGCAAAAAAGTGCCGCTCAGAGGTAAAACAACCCAAGCTTTCGAAACCCGAATTGTCATTCTCAGATATGAGATGATCTTAACTAGGCATTCGCTCTAAATGTTTCTACTGAGGAATCTTACAGATAATATACAGTAAAACACGCCCTATCCCTCATATTCGTGAATGCGATTTGTGCGAATTCTCTTTCCCGCGCTAAAATATTTGTAAATCCAGCCAGTATTTTTTCGCTTATTCACTGGAATCTACTTTTCCGGTGAATAATCGAATTAATTTAACAAATTCCCTTATTCACTGAAACGATTTCCCGATTGAATACGTGTATAAACGAATTTCAACTAGTGAACTGAATTTGCGAATATGGGGGAAGGAAGGGATTACTGTATATTATCTTTACGATTCCTCGGTAGAAGCTTTTAGGGCGCTCTATCATTTTTAACAGATTCTTTGTTTTAACTGAAACGAAAGTTGTAAGAAATGCACAAAATCTAGCTTAATGTAAGTTTACCGAAAATGGGAATTATGAATTGATGGAAACGACACTTAATATATGGATTAAATAGATAGGATTGTGGATGTTATGGGCGTAAGAGAGTAAGCGCTTCCAATATATGAATATGTGACGAATGTGCCGAATTCCAATAATATGAATATGTGAAGTGCAGTTTCACAGCCAGTAAAGGGTAATTAGAAGGTTCAAAACACGTTACGGCTTGCATAATATAAAGTTGAGAAGCTGACTCAGCTGAAAAGGAAGTTGCTGGTGCCTTTATTCCAATCTTTCATGAAAACGGTTATAAGAGTGAGAAAGTGTGAATATTGATTGAATCGGCCTATTTTATAAGCAGGAGGGGTCTCTTACAGACATTCTAAGGCTGCAGACTGAAATCTGTGAAGTCAAAAGGAAAAATGTTGAAGAAGAAAGCATTATAGACGATTCGAAGACAAAGGTAGAGAGAGAGAATTAGAGGAGAGAAGTGCAAATTCAATATGACCATCCTTGGAAAGCATTTTTGTAAGCCCTTTCTTTTAGCTGAATAGAACGCAACATTAAAAATTTGTAACTCCCACCTTTAATATTAAAGTCGAAATCTGCGATACAAATAGTTTGCCTACTTCAGTTATCCCATTTAACCATATTACTCAGTAGGTATATTTTAAAATAGATAATTAGACCCTTTAATAATGATAATAACCGGAACGAAGAGGAAAAATTATTGAGTATATATACATTAACCGTAGTTTTTCAAGAAACTTGTTAAAGACTACTAAAATTGAGAAAACAAATTACACCGGGATGGCTTCGGGATTGCAATCCCCGTCTTTTTTCTCGTCTCGGATCACTTGAATCCCTCTCCCCATTATTCTTTCCTAGATCCGAGTCTTTTTAAGTATTATGTATATAACTATGGTAGACTAGAACATCATTGTAAATGCGAGAGATTTTGAAAAAAAGAAACCGTTAATTATTCACATACAATCAATGAATCGACCAACGTAGTTACTAATTACAGTTAGATGTTGAATTACAGAATAAATATGGGGCGGGGGTGAATTAGTCGGTAGCGAGCCAAGCTCGTAATCTGTAGTTCCCAGGTTTGAGTCCCAGCTGGGTCAGCGTTGAGATTTATCTCCGTAATACTCCCCGCCCTGCCCACGGTCAGTAGGGGACACCGATGGGCTTGGAAAGGCAGTCGGATGGGACGTTAAGCCGTGGCCCCCGTGTGCGGGAGAGCCATACCCTGTTCACGTTAAAGAACACGTTGGATGGGTTTGACGGGAGGCTACCATCTATCCTTTAAGAGCTGTCCAGTGGGTCCCCTCCCCGAACCGTCTCTGAGCCTTCGGAGTCCATGCGACCTGGTCATTTAGCTCATGGTGTGCAAAAAAGTGCCGCTCAGAGGTAAAACAACCCAACAGAATAAATATATATATTATTTGAAAAACATAACAGCTCACTGTATTTATGTGCATGCCTTATCCATAATAATAGACAAAGATTGATTTTTTTTTCATAACAGTCCCTCATTATTAGTGCCATGTGTGCTCTTCTGTGGCTTTATATAGAGACAAAGAGTTGCGTATGTATTAATGTGGTGGCGGAAGTATTTCTGACAAATATTTATTGTTGCATTTGCTCAGCACGAAAAGGCTCTCTGGTATATGTGCGACACTCACACATGTCGTAGATATTGTTTACTGGAAGAAAAGAAAGGGAACAGCGAAAGAGATGGTAAAAGTGTGGTAGAGCGGAGCTAGCTAATGATAATGGGTAACCTTCTGATTCAATATGGCTACCAGTAATGGTTGATGCTGAAACAAATATGTATGCTCTTAGCTGCATCTTTAGGAATCTTTTTCCTGTAGAGCAGTGGTGCCCAACAAGTGACTTACCGCGCGCCACTTTGACGGCTGAAGATTTTTGGCGAGCCACCTGGTTTAATGCACGTATATAAACAATAATTATTTAATGCAATTATATTTATTAACGGTATCATTTTAATTTAAAATTTGAAGATAATTCTAAACGCAAAACTACAAGTAAAAATAAAAATAAATATATATAACTATCCTACTCACGAGAAACCCTTTCTCCCCCAGAAATTTTCTTTTCCTTTTTTCCGGAATACCTTTGCCTACTTCTCGGGAATATGTTTGCTCTGTCTCTCTCTCTCCCCTATTCCAGAAAAAGAATCCACGTCCCAGGTAAAACATGAAGAAAGTATCTACCATTTACCCCTGAACTCTCTCTAGAAAGGGGGCGGGAGTGGCTTAGTCGGTAGCGCGCCAGGCTCGTAATCTGCAGTTCCCAGGTTCGAGTCCTAGCTGGGTCAGCGTTGAGATTTATCTCCTCAAAACTACCCGCCCTGCCCACGGTCAATTGGGGACACCGATGGGCTTCGAAAGGCCGCTGTCCGTCGGATGGGACGTTAAGCTGTGACCCGTGTGCGGGAGAGCCATACTCTGTGTTTGTTAAAGAACACACTGAATGGCCTTAACGGGAGGCTACCATCTGTCTCCTAACAGCTGTTTCAGTGAGTCACCTCCCCTAACCTTCTCTGAGCCTTCGGTGTCCTCATGACCTGGCCATTTAGCCCATGGTGTGCAAAAAAGTGCCGTTCATTGGTAAAATAACCTACCACTCTCTCTAGAAAGTCTCCATCATTCCACTTCGAATTCATTTGCCCACTTTCGTGAAAGTCCTTTTTCTACTCTCACAGAAAACATTCAACCTCATAATTGGAATGATTTTCACTCCTTTCAAAGAATGATTTTTCTCCCTCTGTGAATCCTTTACCAATCTTATAGAATTAAAATCATTTCATTTTTAATTAATGAATTTTAGATTAACGTTAAACTGGCAGAAAAAAAATTTCTTCTAATCATGATAATGGCGGCAACCATTTTGAAAATGTTATCTTAGTGATGATACTACGTAATGCTTTTTATAACAAAAACTATATTAAAAAATGAAATAATATAAAAGTATACAATAAATAAAAAAATGCAATGATTAACAATTATAACAACTACAGAAAAAAAAAATTTTTTGGAAAATACATGTTGGAAAATACATTATTATGGAAATACATTATTTTGGCAAAATACATGTTGATCAAGAACTTTAATGAAAAGGCTTTCTCTTATCTCTTGAATGCCTAATCATGAATGTCTACTCGACTAAAATACCTCTTATCTGTAACACCACCAACCTGTAGGAGCTTAGACTTTGCCTTGTATCCTTCTTAACTTTATTATTGCATCGTTATTACCTTACACTTCATTGCATCATCATAAAAAAATCATAAACCTTTTTATTTCCAAATTATTCAAAGAACTAAAATTTTGTCAAATGGAAAAACAATCGTTATTACTGATGTAGAACAGTTCTTCCCCACTATGCAGGAGAAGGTGTCGATCCATAAGAACTGACCTTGACCCCGGAGGGTCGGTAGATCCTCAGGGGTTCAGGGGTCAATGTCAGGCAGACAAGAAGCAGGGTGTTGCGGAACCCGATGGTCGAGTGGGTAGTTAGCTCGCTTGGGTACAGGCCAAAGGGACCTGGGTTCGAGCCCCGGGTAAAGGCATGGATGTTTGTGCTGTTTTCTACTGAGATCTTGCATCCTCATAGACCTTCTACTATGGCGTATTAAACTGGCAGGCTCCTGTCATATCTGCTTGAGGGGTATTTATTTATTTATTTATTTATTTTTATTACTGGTGTGAATAAGCTGTAGAAAACATAATATTTAAGATGTATATACCTACAACTAAATGTTTTCTTCCAAACTATTGAGACAAACTGCAATTATTATTAATTCATATTTATTGTCATTTTATTCGAAAACTTCTTGTTTTACAAAAGGAAACGTCTTCGTTTAAAAATAATGAAGTCTGTTGACTCTCCTGAATAACATAATGGTGTTATATAAGTGGACTTAAGCAAAATACGGAGCTCGTTAATTAGAAATGACATTGTACTTAAAGAATCTTTTTCTTCCAAATGCAGCTAAAGTATGACGAGTGCAACTTAAATTTATTTATTTTTCGAAAAGAATAGCTTCATTATCTCCATTTTCTTTCTATTAATTTCTAATGATTTGTAACGTAACTTCTAATGCAATTGCAAACACAAAGGGACAAAGCCAAACAGACAAACAGAGAATCCTATCTCAAACATTCTCGTTTAAATAATCCATATATAAATAATATTAATTTATCGCGTAGCAATAGCACACATAAAGCTCTTCAAATATAATGATACTAAATTCTGGAAGTTACTTTATAGCTCCATAACTGCATATTATTAAAAGTGTGCTGATGACCCATCGATAACTAATCGTGTAACGGATAAGGATGTTATATCATGATAGCTATTAATCTCTTGTTTCGCATATATTCAAACATGAGAGTAGCTACAGAGAAAGCTAGGTAAGTTTTTTACCGTCTTGAAAAAAAAATATATAAACAAAAGCTACATGGTATGTACAGTGACATGAAGATTGTCAGATCACTAATTTCTAAAAAAAATCGCTGCCAGATATTTTTTTCTGAATTCTGTAATCAGCCATAGTGTTCGGATACTTTTTTGAGCCTCTGTACAGAACAATGGCATTTAGCGCGCATTACTTTTAACTCTTTTCAACTCATTCTGAGTGAAAAGAAATATAACGGAGAATTGACAAGAACCTGTTGGTATAACAGGAATAGAAAAGATCTGTGAGGAAAACGAAACCTCAGCATAAAGACAACGTTATAAACAAAACATCCATGTAAACAAAACATCCATGTCATCCGATACTCGAGTCCCTTTACACACTACGAGGAGGGAACTGGTTGAGTCAGTAATGTGTCAAACTCGTAATCTGTAGTACCCAAGTTAGACTCCCTCTGTACCAGCGTTGAGATTTATCACGGCTGAACCTCCCAGCCTGTCCACGGTGAGAAATGGGACACCGATGCGCAAGGAAAGACCGCCGTCCATTGGATGGCCCATAAAGACGTGGCCCGGGAAACAGGAGAGACATACCCTGCACACCTTAAAAAAACTCACTGGATGGCCTTGCCGAGAGGCTGTCATATGTCTCCTAACAGCTGTCTAGTGTATCCCCTTTCTCGAAACTTCTCTGAGTCCTTAACGTGCTTGTAACCTGGCCATTTATATCATTGTATGCAAAAAAAAAACACTATCAGATGTAAAAGAAGCACCCAAATATCTGAACACTGCAAGCTCGCTAACCACTGAAACTATTTAATTAGGTACACTTGTTTCCACTCTGGAATAAAGAGACAGATAATGTGTCTTTGTTAATATCAATAGTTTAATCTTACCTGTATTCTTTCTTAGATACATTTCTCCCCACCAAAGATAATATGCTTTGGTCAATAAAACAGTATTTATCATCATGTTGAGGTTCCTGATATTTAGTTTATTTATGTTTTATTTTGGTTATGCTATTGCAGAACCTAATCTTTCTGCAGTCAAAGCTCAATTACATTTCAGACAGTTTAATCCTCACTGTATTCAACTACTCACTAAAAATGTAAAACTTCTCTAAAGAGAACTATCTTCATAAATACCTACAGTATATGCCACATTCTCTTGTGTATCGTTTCAGACTATACGTTCTGAACAATGAACGAACTGTTTTTATGGTATTATTCAAACCTGTTTGCAAAGACGAGAGAACACATGCACAAGGGGATTACAAAGATCAAAAATATATCCGGTTATAGTTACTCGCATCAACTATGATATAAAACTTCTTCGACCAAGTAAAGGTTGATTTGCAGCAGTAGGATAAATTGTTTTCCTATGCATTGCTTTTAACAAATTTTAGATAGCAGAACTAAAAAATTGTTTTGTTCTTTTTCAGTGTCAAATAACAAAATACCATTGATAGAACATTTTTTTATTTATTTATTTTACGTTTCCCTCTCTATCAATTTTCATTACTAGCAAGGAGAAACATCCCGGCGGGTTTTGAAAAAAGCAATCTTACTTTCGAAGGAAATTCTTTCTTTCACACCGAAATATATTTCAAATTAAATTAAGCTTATCCCATCGTTTAGAAATAAAAATGTAGTTGTCTCTAATAACTCAGTAATTCCTACATTTGTTTTCGTTTAAATTATCACGCACTAATTCTATTAACCCATTTCTTTCCTAAATTCGTGGATTGAACTTATTAGGAAAAGTATGCGAGATAAATTTAAATTGTTTGAAAGTAATTAGATCTTTTTTACTATTATAAATTTAAATTTCTGCTATCTGGAGAGTAAAATAAAAAAGAAGTTTAGGAGAAGAATCTATTCTAACCTCCCCTTTTTTTCCTTTCATTTTATTTTCATCTTTTTACCTTTTGTGTAGATGCACCTCTCTGCAGCCCAGGTCTACGGCGAGTGTACGGAGTCGGCAAACATGAGGCAGTCAGAGTGCTTTGCCAAGTAGAGTCCGATCCCCCGGAGGTGAAGTTCCACTGGAGGTTCAACACGTCTGACAGAAGTCTGGACGTTATCACGTTCACCACAAATGGGAAGGAAAGCACTGTGACCTACGTACCCAATTCCGACGACGACTACGGCTCCCTTGTGTGCTGGGGAACAAACGAGGTTGGGTGGCAGCGCGAGCCTTGCGTCTTCTCTATAGTTGCCGCAGGTACTTAAGGCTTTGTTGTTGTTCCTCTCTTTGTTGTTGTCCTTGTGTTTTTTTTCAATGTCTCTTGTTCAGACAGACACGTGCAAAGTTGCGACTGTTCGTCGATTGAAAGCTTTCGAAATGCACGTCTGACTGCTTTTCAATCAAACAAAACGACAAATTTAGTGGAAACGTCTCTTTTGCAGAAACAAAACGCAGGTGAACATTTTTATTCCTGCGAAAATTTATATTTTATTGAAAATTTTCTTATCCATTAATATTATTGTGAAAATTATCGTGATTAGATTTTGTTTCTTTTATCTTTCAATCAAAGAAAAAGAAATATTTAGTGGAAACGTTTGTATGAATTTGTCACGCAGAAACCTAGGGTTGAAATATTAGGAAACCTGAGTTAGAGTGTTGAGTACCTAATATTTGGAAAAATAATCAATAAATTTTAAATGAATTAAAATTTTAAAAGACGGTTATCTTCCTATACCTGTCCTAAAAAGTATAAAATAAACTTGAAACATACCGATGGTGCAATCAGACACTAAATCCGCATTCTCTTCAAAGGAAGATAGGGACCAATTGACCTACTCACCAAGATTGCCTGCACCCTATCTCCATTTGAAGAGAATACGAATTCAGTGACTGATTTCATCATGTTTTAGGTTTATTTTCTACTTTTAGGGCGCATATAGAAAAATATGTTTTTGAAATATTTTAATTTATATATTTTTAATTAATTATTTTTTTCTTTGTCACTAAAATCGTACCTTCAGAAACTTTGACTTAATATGTAACTCATAAACATCAATCATACTTCTCCTCTCTGTTTTTTGGGTGGAGGGAATAAATTTTTATCTCCTTTTAGAGGAAAAGAAGAAATTTGAAGAAATTTTTGTCTCCTTTTAGAGGACGAAGGGGGAATAATGGAGGGCATAATTTTACGTAGAGCTTTCATTTGTCACCTAACACGTAATTGTAGAGCCTTGTGTTCGGAAGATATAGTGAAAGAAAGACTTTGCGAATTTCCTCTTTTTTAGGGGGGAAGAAAGTATGGGGATATATTTTTATTATACACAACATTATTCACGTCACAAGACCTTGATATACAACTTGTTATATTCAGCCCTCGCTTTCCAAAGATATAGTAGAACAAGTCTTGGCATATTTTTTCCTTTTTCTTTGGTAGCGGGGAGGAATTTTTATAGACACTCCCATTGTCACAAACACAAACTTTTATTTGACTCATATCCAGTTACTTTCGGCCCTTATTCTTAAGATATAGCGGATAAATCGTTTTCATATTTCCCCTTTTCAAGGGGGAAGAAAGTATAGGAAGTAATTTTTTTATAACTTTATTATACACTACGCGTTTCAAACACTTTCATCGTCCTTCACTTCAGAAAGATATGGTGGAAAAACAGTTTTGACAAATCCCCAAACTGATAAAACGACAAACCGACAAATGACGAACGAAACGCAATAGGAAGACAGGTAATAATAATAATCCTGACTTTATGGCTTTGAAGGTAGATATATACCGTATATATATATATACCACCATTCAAAATCGATCGTTAGTGATTTATCTCGGGACATGTTGTTAGGCAGTTTTCATTTGAATCTTTAATTATGCAATTGTTTGGATTTGCGGTTTTCGTTAATTTGAAACTCGATTTAGATTTTTAGAAAAGTAAACGAATACGAGAAACAATTTACTTTTCAAAAGAAATAAATTTCCTTCTTTAAAAAAAAAGTTATAAGTCTACCTTTATTCCAAAACTGAGTTATTGATGCAAAATTTATAAGAAGAATAAAAACCTTCTTTATGATTTGGTTCAACAATAGGGTTATAATGTCAATAAAAGTCATTGGCTATTGTTGTCTGAAATTTGGTTATTGCACCAAATCAACAAAATTTTACTTTAAATATTGATAACTCAGTTTTTGGAAAAGATGTACATTTCCTACATAATCTATTCAATTATGATTATAATCCTTTTAAAATAAGTTAGAGAACAAGAAATATGGTTACGAAATGCCTATATCGATGTTGTGAAAATCGATGTGGAAAGTATCGAGATCTCTTCTTTATTCGAAATATAGATGGATGCAACATGGCTGAAACCACGCAACTAATTAAACACACGTTTGACCAAATATAAAATTTTAATGGGATCAAATGACACTGACTCTTTAAAAAATAGCACTTTGGATGTAAGCTCAAATCCACATTTTTAGGAATTTCTAAATTGTCCATTCCAATGGTCATCTTCTTTCTCCTGTGTCGAAAGTGCCCTGATATATATATTTTGCAAAAATTCTATAATTATAAATAATTGGTGTGTGGGCTCAATGTTTTTTTCAATATTAGTTTCCATGGTTGTACGGTTACCTATGTTTAACGTAAGGAAATTAAAGAGATAAGGAGAACAAATGAGATAAGGGAGATGATACTTTGCTGATTGTTATGTTTCAGACTTTTTTCCATCTGTTTAAAGGCGAAATTTTGTTTTATTTCTCAAACGGTTTCAAAATCAAACTAAAGAATTTACGAAGAAAATGATTTGTTTAATAATCTATAGCAGTTGTCTCAAGATAAAATCATCATTTTCGTAACAATGTAAACAAAAGAGGCAATTCAAAAAATAATTGAGACTGAAGTATCTAATTCTTCGAGACATTTATCTTCAAAGTTTCAATTATGAGATATTGCTAGAGCATTTGAATAAAGCTAAATAATGATTACATCTTACTATCATAGATTATTATATATAAAAAGCTAGGAAAAATATAAGCAATTTGAAAAGGATAAGTTGTACAGAGTGGCTATCAAATATTATTAAACTAGAAATGGATTTAATGTACATTGTCAAGCTGAAAACTTCGAGAAAGCAAAAATATTGAAAAACTCATTATCTTAATGAATTCTGCTTTCTCATCTCATTAACGTAACGTTAGCTGCATGTTGTCTGTTAATAAAAGCATTCGGAATTATAATCACGAAGGCTTAGTATCAGATCCGTAAGCAACACACGAGACATTCTTTGTTTCACTTTCTCTTGCAAAAAAATGTCTGTATCTTAGGCTTTCTTAAATATCCTAACACAAGCAGAAAACTTTCTTCTGTTGTAACAGAAGGTTTAAGCATGGGAATTGATTATGTCAATTATACGTGAAAAACTACACACTTAATTTCATAAACCTTATCATGCTCTAATCCTATTATATGCAACAAAAAATATTATTTTTATGTATGCGCAATTTCATCTAGCATTATACAACAGGTCGTAGTCACCAGACATTCTATATTCTACATTTACAATATATATATATAAATATACATATATTAAACTTAAAAAAATATATTTATAAATAATTGATTTAGTAAGAGAAAGGTTTTTCTTGGTAAACAGCCCATTATGTTTGTAAGCTAACGTTCCCAAGTTCGAGTTTCCATCGTCCCTGCATTCAGATTTTCTCTACTAATACTTTCACTACTCTTGGTGAGTAAGGAACATCGATGGCATGAAATGGTCATCGGATGAGACGTTAAGCCATTGTTTATGTACAAGAGAGTAATACCCAGCTCAAGTTAAAGAAAACGTTGGATGGCCTTAGCGGGATGTGTCCATTTGTCTCCTAACAGACGTCCAGTGGATTTCTCCCGCAATCCATCTTTGATCTCTTGAAAATTTTTGTGACTGACCATTTAACTCATTGTGTGTACAAATGGTAGAACAAATCAACAATTAGATATATTATTGGAATAATGATTAATAAAAAGACTAAACGTACACTGTATTTAGGAAGTTAATTCGAGTGAATTAAGTGCCTTTTAAAGGTATATTTGAGCGAAAAGCAATGTCCGTTCCCGTTTTTTTTATTGCGTAAAGAATGTTGCTTGATCAGCTCCCAATTCTTGTCGAAGTATGTGCTGCATTCTTTTGGGAGACAGGAAGGGGAGAATCAGGAGCAGCTTTGGACGTTGGCTATGTCAGTTGCTCCTAATGTTATTTTAAGTGGTTTTAGATCATCTGTAAGGGAAATACTGAAACAAGTAACCACACTTCAAATTGATCAAGTGTAGCTTGCAAGTTGTTTGTTTCTTTTATATTGAATTCTAATTACCAAATGCGCATCACCTCGCTACTATCCATTGCTGCAGCTATTAAATTTTAACGTATAAACCAGCTGTTCCCAACCCTTTTAGATCCAGGATCCCCTTTTACCCTTTTTAACACCCCCTTTACTCTTCCTAATGCCTTCTTTACTCTTTCTAAAGTCAACTTCCCATTTATCCCATTATCCTTTCTTAAATCCCATTTATCCTTTCTATTTTTGCTTTATCTTTTTAACGTCCTCTTTACTCTTTCTAATGTCGCTTACTCTTTTTAATGGAATTCGATTCGTTCCCTGTATAAAATAAGTTGAAATAATATTTTTCGTGTGTACTTGTATTTTTACCATGTATTTGCAATATTTTGATACCGCATCCACGAATTTCCAAGATACTTTGTCTAAACAAAATATGCATAACTATTTGTTAATCTAGGAACTATTAGATATTCTATTTAATCTATTTCTACAAAGAAAAAAACTCAAAGAAATGCCCCTACACCCACACCCACACACAATTTCTAAAACCCATACAAGGTTCCCGATGAGAAGAACTAACATTAAACATAAAATTATATTGTGCATATTAAAATTATTATTGTACGAACTTTATATGAATATTTACTATACGTAAACGCATATTTTCTCATAATTCTTGCTCTGTTATGTTGCTCCTAGGACCTCCAGAACCGCTTCAGAATTGCACTGTAGTCAATCACACAGAGGATTCTATACAAGTGGAATGCGTTGAAGGTTACAACGGTGGATTGTCACAAGTATTCACAATGGAAGTGTATGAAATTGAACACCGGCATTTGAGAGCTAATATAACGTTAGCACAGCCAGCGTTTGTGGTTCAAGGACTACCTAGTAGTACTGCACTGCAACTCGTAGTGTACGCTTCCAATGGCAAAGGTAGAAGTGTTCCACTTTCCTTATCAGCCACAACTCTACAAAGGGCAGAAAAACTGACGGGTAAGCTAAATTCATTAATTGATGGTTAGTCTTTATTTACGCATTAATATCGGTGTTATTGGCATTAAATGAAAATTGTCTAATCTGTCATGCAACTGTAATCTAATGAACGTAAAAATCTTCAGGATACAAAATCTAGCATTAGCAGATTTTGCAACATATTCATTCAATCATATTCTCCTAAACTTTGAAATATGCCTTTTGTAAGCAGAAAAAAATAAGGGTTTGCTCTGTTTATGAATTTTTCTACCTATCTACATCGAAGTGTAAGGATCAGTTAAATATTTAGTTTTTTTTTTTCTTGATGTTGAATACGTTCAATTAACACAACCTGGCCTTACTCATTGATTATATAGGCCTATGAATACCATAATAACGCTTTAGGGTGAGTGATTTGCTTATTTAAATCTCAGCAAACTTTAGAAATTAGAAGCTACTTTCCCCGTTCATAGAGAGCGCAATGAGCGACTTCACGTTCATTCGTAAGCCACAGCCGGTGCTAGTTTAATGGTTAAAAATACTGTGGCATGAATCTAGAGAGATGTGGGTTCCAATCGTGGCATCTCCCAAACTATTTTTTTCCACAAATTATTATTTATTTTAACACAATAATTTTATTATTATGCTTATTTAAAACAATACAGAAAGAAACAGAAAAAAGGATATTAATGTTAAACCATGTACATTCGATCTCATTCGGGTTCATATCTTTTGTCTGTAAAATAGACGTCTTTCATTCTCAAAACAACGTTTCCATAGAGTAAACATAACGTTTTGCGACAAATCTATACATGATAGTGAAAACTGGACAAAAATTTCTGACTCAGTAGTCAGGATTTGCTACAGAGCAGAAAGCATTTAAGAAATTAAACCATCGCAGGCCTGTGTCATAGCCACTCAGAGTTGCGGTTGATTTTCTTTTTACGAATTTCCTTATTAGAGTCACTCCTCATCAATTTCTTCACTATAATCTTCTTAATTAATAACCAAATATTTTCCTTTCAAATTTTAAATGATATTATTTGAAAATGATGTTAACTTTCGAAACTCCAAGTCAATTAGGATATCGTAAATTACCTGCTAGCCAGTATCGATTTTATACCGTTATCTAACGATGAACATTGAACGTTAAAACAGAATACAGAAATAAGTATAAAATACGTCACATGAAATTATAACATTTAATGAAGTCCGTTATTGATATCAGCATCATTGGTGTTTATCTGTACCTTTAACAATAAACCCAACTGATAAATTTTATTTTATTTCAAATTCAACCGTTTCCTATTGTTTTTGATGTTTATTCAGCCGATGTGCCTAGATACGTGACGGCATTTAGTGGCCCATGAGGCGCAAACAGGCCGAAAAATATAGTTTCGAACTGATACTGTCTGCTTTTTCTGTTTGCTCTTCATAATTTCAATATCAATTAAAATGTGTGAATTAATTTCGTTAATTTTTTAAGTCTTATTTTATTTACTTGTTTCATTTTATTAAATTATTATATTAATTTTCTTTTGTGATTATAATTCGCTAGTTTAAATGTATGAATAATCTGTGGCCTTCGACTGCTTCAAAGTTGTTGGCCTTCAAGCATAGCTGGTCTTCCCTTCTCTATGCAAAGTGAGCAGTGATTTTCAATAACGATATGATTAAAAACTTTTTAACACTTCAATATCCTGGTAACATTGCCGAATATATTTTTCTAAGTAATATTACTGCCCGATATCCTGCTCTTATGCCTTCATGTTTAAAATATTGAACAAATCCAAATTGGTCTTATTCATCGATTATAGCCAATAATTGCAGCCGTCATTAGTATTACGAACCTCATCATCAAAGTTGGACCTCAATATTTTCATCATGATATTTTTCATTAATAACTGGTCTTTTCGTTCGTAATGACGAATATATATATATTAAATGGTTCTAACTTTCACATTTAACCAGATTGAGTATTCTAATCTAGATGACTGATTACGTGCAGTTCAGATTACGTTAATTCCTGGGTATTCGGAAATAATGAAAGTTTTCGAAATGTAAACGTTCTATATTTTTGACAAATCAGTTTTCAAATATTCAAATTATTATGAAATCATTTAATGAAATTGATTACTGCGAATATGCATCAGAAACAACTCAAATTTATTCTTCTTTTCTCTTGCTACTTCTACGTCATAAAAATGTTTCTTCCAAAGGAAAGAAAACTTCGAAAATGTATGAAGAAGAAAAAAAAGTTAAACGACAGATTATTCTGAATCTAATGTAGAAATATTAAGAATTCAGATCATGCTATTTGCAAATAAATGCATTTGTCAGCGGTAAGGATCAAAGTTAATCGGAAATTTAATTAACTTTCCACTGCGTTAATTAGCATTGGGTCAATTAATCAATAAAGAAATTATATTGGGCGGCTTATTTAAAGTCCCAAAGTATCAAGATAATTTATATCATTTAAGTAACGCCTGTCTGTACGTTTCAATTACTCCTTTCATTTTCCCTATTTTTTCCCAGCTATTCTGAATAATTTTATTATGCTCAAAAATATTTGCAAAATAGTGTTTTAAACATTGATTAAAATACATGGCATTTTTTCTCGTTGAATTTGCTATTTTTGCACTATCCATGCTTAAAACTACGATCTACAATATTTCGATTTTATATATCCAAAGTTTGATGACTTTTCATTATGTTACTTAGAATTGACAGCAATTTTATTTTGTTATTTTTGCTTATGCTACTAATCAAATATCTTTGATTTGCATAAATGTAGGAATTT
This sequence comes from Ryuthela nishihirai, assembly GCA_038380435.1. Classification (NCBI taxonomy): domain Eukaryota; kingdom Metazoa; phylum Arthropoda; class Arachnida; order Araneae; family Heptathelidae; genus Ryuthela; species Ryuthela nishihirai. The sequence continues at coordinate 15,183,296 of JAWZYU010000016.1, forward strand.
GCATCATTTAAGATGATTCATGATAAAAATGATGCAACCAATTTCTGAAAGATTTTATTTATTAGCAGATCAGACACCAGCTCTTAGTTTAGAAATCTTGGATATTTCTGGTTTCACACAAGAACTGAGAAACAAATGGATAGTCTTACAATGAAGCCTTCAATATCGAACTCAATTTCTTAGCATTATCATATAAGCTAGGACAAATTGTTCCAGTATCTCGAACAGGACTAGCGAATCCTCGTCTTGTAAAACAAATAATCAATATACTGAATCTTCAGTTTTTTTTTTGACCAAACATTTTTAGCTGCATTTCTAAACGATTTTGCTGATCCATAGTACTCATTAAAAATGTATATTTTTGGTTTTTAATCATGGCATTTTCTTAATTCCTTTGTTTTTCCTAATTCATTACTCATTTAGAAATATATATTTCGGATTTTAAATACAGGGCTTTTCCTGCTGCACTTTAAAAATATTTTTTTTCTAGTGGTGGGTCTTTGCTAAGTTTCGGTTGCCCATCCATATCTGGAATATTTAGAAAATTTTATTCCTTTGATTTTAAATCCATGTTGCTATTTACTTTTCTTTCTTTAGGAAAACGTACGAAAATTAGGGAAGTATTTCGATCAAATATTTCTAATACAGTTTTTTACATGGTAAGAATTCCGAAAGATTTTATTTATTAGTAGATCAGACACCAGCTCTTAGTTTAGAAATATTGGATGTTTCTGGTTTCAAACAAGAATTGAGAAACAAATGGATAAGTTAAATAAGACTCATATGCAATAAGATGTTTAACAGCTTTGTTCTACTCCTCATCAATTGCTGTTGTTAAACTCTAGGATAGACTCCAGAGAATCTGTCAGCGACCTTATTCATACTCTCAAAACTCGCTTGAGCTACTATGATACTTCTGTCAAGAGTCAGGGTAAATATAATTCAATTTTAAAGTAATTTTCTGCAAGCATAAGGAGATATCTGATCTCCCATATCTCATCATCCATATGTTTGACTTTCGACACAGGAATTTTCCGAAACTTTGGCTCTATTCTCAGTACCAATGCTTTCGTTTGGGCACTTTCATTAAAGTGATAAAATTGTTTGCTGATTCCTGTAAGCTTTCTAATGTAGTCTGCAGCAGCTTGGAGACTTTCCATAGATCAGTATTTGGTGACTGCATGGTTAGATATAACATCTACTATCTACAAAAATTTAAATAAAATTGCTAAAAGCAAAATATTTTCGCGCATTAGATATATTTTTTTCAGTGCTTTTGCATCTGATATTTCTCTATTTTTGCTAAGACGGATTACACATGAAAGCTTCTTTGTCGTTATTTTACTTAACTTTTTTTCTGTTTGCTACTTTAGCCAATTCGTATAAATATTTCACAGGATTATGTTACCGGTCAGCTAACAGAAAAAAAACGATATTCGAGGTTCACTTTTAATTGTGAAAAACTACATTGAAAATTTAGTCTAAACAATGAAGACAATGGTAACAAAAACATATTAATATGACATAATTGTAAATGAAAAATTATATCCGGAGAAATGATTCAGAGTAAACAGTTGTCAAAGAGACTTTACATCAGTTTAACACTTTTAAGTTTTCTGAAAACTTTTAAGAAGTCTCTAGAAGGAAATGTTATAAAATGGAATTATTGTTGTCACAAAATGGAATAATCTCATTTGAGAAACAAACTGCAAAACAATCCGCTCCACACTCTATAAATTTTTAAGAAACATTTTAGAGATTAATACTCTGATGAAGAGGTGAAAGGGGACGAAATTATATGAGTAAATGCGTTCAGTATGAAATAATCACAGGGTATGTCCTGTAGGTATGGAATTCATGAAATAATAAGCTGAAAAAAATTGGTTTCGCAGTGAGTGGGATTCGAACCCACGTCTCCTGGAAACAGGCGTCCCCAGGAGACGTGGGTTCGAATCCCATTCATGGAAAAAACCTTTTTTTTTCAGTTTATTATGAGTGAGTATATTGTTTTAAATATCGTATTAACTATATATCATGAGTTAATACGTTATTTAAAATTCCAGAAAAGAAATGCTAAAATGCAGAAATTTAGTGATAAAAATCTACTGAGTTTCGGATTTTCCCCTAAACGTTTTGTAACAGTCTCTTGAGGGGTGCTATGAAGGGTAGCTCTCATACCATGCATAACTACACAAAATTCAATCGTTAACAGAATTTAAGTTGATTAAACCAATATCTGATGATATAGGGTTGGTAAATCGAAGTGTTATTATATATATTTTTTTCTGTATCTGTATTTCGTTCTCCTTTTAATCTTTTTGGTGTCTTCAGCTTAGATTTCTAATGGATCTGCTGACCTTAAAACTTCTAATAATACACCACTGCTTTCAGATGTGGGTGAAATACAACTTCCGTCTCATATTCATTATCTTTATAATCACTAACTATCAGAAACAATCAGAGTGTATTATTGCTTGTGGTATAGACTTTTTACAGTGATGAGATGATACTCCTCCTGATCAGTATATGCAGTATAATTAACTCTTTAGATAAATCTTTTAAAAACTCTTTGTTCATATCTTTCAACTCTTATTCTCTGTTATTATCTTTCTAGCAGTAACTCTTTGTATTATCTTCCCACGATAGGTGTATTGCAATTTTATAAAATTTCGGAAATGGCAACTGACTGTCGAAAATAACTGAGTGAAAATTGGTTTTTAAATGATATTCTTCGTAAATATTGCTAGGACTTGTGAATAACAGATTTTGAAAAGCTTCATTTTCTGTAGCGTTCACATTCAATTAGACTAACATAACCTTCTATTTAATTTAAAATTTAGATCGGGAATTTATTCTTCAAAACAGGTGTTCTGCAAACATTGTAATATAAGCCGTCATCATCGTGTAATATTCGTAAAAAGAAATTTTGTGTTGTACGTTTAAGTTTCATGGCGTATTTTTTGTCGTTTTAATAGTTCTTTTAAAATGCATTCCTATTATTTACACTTTTCGATTTCTTAAATTTTGAACTTTTTTAGTTATTTTCTTTTACATTTTATAATTGAATAGCATGTTATAATAAAAACTCAATAATCGGATTCGTTTTCATGCATTAGAAGCAAAACACTTCTAACGTTACGTGCATACCGAATTTCCATTTTAATGAAAAACTGTTTAATACAACCAGGCACGTGAGGCGCTGGGGGGAATATATCAGAAAAATGATTCTTTTCAGAGTCGGGTGTTAAGGCGAGTGGGCTAATACATTTATAATAATTTGAAAGAAATTAGGAAATAATAAATTGTTTCTTAAGTAGCTTTCCATGAAGCTACTTGCGTGTCAGTATAATATGCAATAGAAAATATCTGTAAGGAGGATTAGACCAGGGGAGGATGTTATCTCAGTCGGTAGTGCGCCAGGCTACCGACTGAGGTACGACTGAGGTACTGATACCTTCAGTTCGAGTCCCATCTGTCCTAAAGTTGAGCTTTATATCTGCTAAACCCTTTCTCTGACCTCAGTAGAAAAGGGGCCATAGATGGGCTTCGAAAGGCTGTGATGCAAACCCGTGGTCTTGTGTAGGAAAATCGTATCCTATGTACGTTAAAGAACAAGCTGGGTGGCCTTAACGGGAGGTTTACATTTGTCTCCTAACAATTGTTCAGTGGGTCTCCTTCCCCCTAAACTTTTATGATCCCATAGAGTTCCTGTGTCCTGGGCATTGAGCCCATTGTGTTCACAAAAGTGTCTTTCACAGGTAAAATAACATACAGCCACGCAAGGTGAAACATGATCAAGTAAGCAACATAGAATTAAAACGTCTGTGTTTTATAGTGTTCTAATCCAGGGTCTGCAATCGGCAGAACAAATTACTCAGCCAACGGTACTTTTTCAGAAATATTTATGGGTGACTAAAATAATAGACAGTCTATTTCTCCCTGTGATGTGAGTCCTGAATTATTTTCAGAATCTTTCCAAAAGTAGGGAAGTTACATTTTGTAACAGAATAATAACACACTAGGAACTAGCAATGAAACTGAGTCATCGTAACTTCTTTCTTCCCACACGTATACTAGCTGCATCTATGGCGCTATTGGCCAAGCTCTCATCTGTGTTATGTGTACTTTGGGAGAGCTAGAGTGCGTAAAATCGCATCACTTCACAGAAAGAATGATAGTCATCCTTAGTTTGATGTACCCAGCCCGTTAACACCAGACTCCCAATCATTGATATCGAATACCTGAAGTGATGAAGGTCGATTCGACATGCTCCAAACTGATAGCCTCATCTGAACTAGGATGCGATCAAGGATAGAATGGGATGGAAAGTGCATAGTCCCAAAACTTAGCGACTCGAGTGTTTCTGTTTGTTTTCGAGTGTGTGTGTTGGTTTTCGCTGATAAATGTGCCTGTTGGGATAAAATGAGCGGCTGATATAGAGCAATTCGGAATGCTGCTCGCTAGAATAAGAAAAAGAATACCAAATGTGTACGGCAATAAATCACCTCAAGCAAACAAGAAAACAACTTCGGTTCATTTTCTTCACTTGATAATCTAAATGGTTTTCGCATTTCTTTTACTGAGTTCCATCGCAAACACAGGAACTATTTTTAGGATTCAGTAAAGTTTCGGAAAGTTTTATTGATGTGAAGATTTTTATTTTTATGGAAATAACTATATGCTTGTCATCCCTCTTTTCCACCGCATTTAAAAAGCGAAAGTTTATTTGGTAACTTTCGTTTCCTGCTGGTTGCTTCTAGACGGGTACCGAGGTCATTCAGTTGGTAGCGCACCAGGCTCGTAATCTGCAATTCCAGGATCGAATCCAGCTTGAGTCATCGTTGAGATTTATCCTCGCTAAATCTCTTCGTCTTGTCCAGTGTCAGCAAGGGAAACCGATGGTATTGGAAAGGCTGCCGTCTATCGGATGGGATGTTAAGCCATAGTCAGTGTATGGGAGAGCCAAGATTTCCTTTCCTCCCAACTTTCTCTTAGACCGTGGATCACTTCTGATCCATTATGTGCATAAAAGTGCTGCTCAGAGGTAAAACAACCCAACTCAACCAGTTTCTTAACCTTGTTGCTTTTTAGAATATTGTCAAAAAGGTAACATTGCAATGCTAGAATTTAAATTTACCCTTTCGCTATAGCTAAATAATACACTGCTCACAAAAATTAGGGGAAATTTCAAAATGAATATGAAGCGATAAAAAAAAGAAGCATTTGATTTTTTTTATTAAACAAGAACATCAGAAAAGCAAACGACAAATCAAAGAAAGTTGTTCGATTATGCAAATGAGATGCAAACTCAATTGTCGAGATTGAGTAGCAAGTGACATATTGGTGGGGGTGAACAGAAGCATGTCAAACTGGACGAGAGTGCCACACATTGACTGTTGAGTAGGGTGTATGGTCACCCAAGACTGCCAAAACACACTGACAGCGATGGGGCATGGACAGGATCAGAATGTCCAGCAGTTCTTGTGGGATCCTCTGCCACTCTTGCTCCAGGGCAACCTCTAGCTCAAGAAGTGTTGCGGGAGGCATTGGACGGTTTGCCAGACACCTTCCCAGTGCATCCCAAGCTTTTTCAAAGGGATTCAAGTCTGGAGAACATGAAGGCCAGTCCATGCGTTCGATTCTTGCCTCCTGAAACATGTTGTTGACGAGATGCGCACGGTGGGGCATTGCATTATCGTCCACAAAAAGAACGTTGTTTCCAACTGCTCCAGCATAGGGTACCACTATAGGGTGCAGAACCTCATCTCGATATCTGACAGCAGTCAGCGTGTTTCTGATGACGTGGAGGTCGGTACAACCACCAATGCTGATGCCAGCCCACACCATGATTCCATCACCACCGAAGGAGTCCCTTTCTCGCATGAAACATGGATTCTCCCGTGTTCCTCGTTCACGCCAGATCAGGACACGATGACTGTCAGGCTGCAGACTGAACTGTGACTCACAGAGAAGAGGACAGTTGACCACTCATCACGGGTCCAATGACGATGCTCATCAGCCCACCTTCTACGGGTTCTACAGTGTTCAGCAGATAACGGAATGCATACCATTTGTCTCCGGCATGCAGTCCAACACGATGGAGCCGATTTCGTATGGTCTGAGTGCATATCCGTCGTCTAGTGGAAGCAAGAAACTGTCCCCGCAGCTCTGTTGCATTGCTGCGCCTGTTCCTTCTTGTCAATAAGGTCAAGTAGCGGTCATTTCTTGCTGTTGTGGCAGATGGACGACCCTGTCCTCGTCTTCTTCGTACTGTGCTAGTCTCTTGAAAGCGATTCCACAGTCTGCTAATCACGCTTTGGGATGTTCCAACTGCTGTTGCCATTGTCGTCTGTGTTTGACCAACTTCAAGACGTCCTATGGCTCTCCAGTCTTCGCATTCGGGCAAATCGTGTTGCAGGGGCATTGCAAAGGCTGGGAAATTGCAGGATGTGCACTTTCGAGATCAGGGAAAGTGCAGATACTACAGTACTTTCAGCCTTTCGTATAGTGCGTTTTAACCAATGAAATAAAAGTTGGTTTTGCATCTCATTTGCATAATCAAACAACTTTCTTTGACTTGTCATTTGCTTTTCTAATGTTCTTGTTTAATAAAAAAAATCAAATGCTTCTTTTTTTTATCGCTTTATATTCATTTTGAAATATTCCCTAATTTTTGTGAGCAGTGTATTATTTTAATAACAGGATTACTACGACTCTTCACACGAAATATTAACAAATTCAGCTCTACCATTTCCTTTATGGATGTTTAGTCTCTCATTCACATCTTACGCTAAGCCTCGAATATAGACTTGGAAATATAGATGTGAAATTATATATCCTTCTCCTTTCCGGCATATTCTTTCCGGCATATTTCTTTTACACCATCCATCAATCTTAGGTTTGCACTCATATTTCTTTCTGGATGCACTCCGCAATTAGACTTCGCCTGCATTAATCAAAATCTCAATCAATAACAGTCGTTTCACTCTCTCAAGATTCTCATTGGTTTCATTTATGAAGGAAACGGGATAGGATATCTTCCCAAAAGAGAACTTTCTTGAAATCTTCCTCTTTCTAGGTGTGATATCACTTTATCTGCCTAATAACACATTGGATACAGATTGAATTATAATGAATTGTAGAGTATAACAATGCTAAAAAAATTACATAAAGTGTAACAAAAACATGACTATTTGTTTATTAACAAGTACAATCAATAGTAATTCTAGCTATAACACACGTATTTTGCGCTAGTATTTTATTCAATTACTGTTTTTTAAATACTGCTTGTTAAATTGCAAAATTTTCTTTGCATATCAGTAATGTCATTTCCGCAATTTACGGAACTAAGTTTCGGCAATAACTAAATATTTAGAATTTTTTTTTCTAAATGAAAAATTTTCTAATAATTTTTTTTTCGTTTTATGTTTTCATTATCAAATCGGGTAAAAAAGTGTAAACAGTTAATATAAACAAAACTCCTCCAACCGGAAAATGCTAATAATGTAGATATAAATTTTCCCCTCATTCATCCATAATTTATTCGAAAGTATAGGAGCAAGCCTGAAAACCTATCTGCATAAATATTTGCGAAGAAACGAGATACGGATTTAATTAATAACGATGACGTAGGCGACATCAACGGCTATGCTTTATAAGTGTATTTTTATGTCTCAGCCTACCTATGTTATTTTCCGCCAATCCTTCTTTACGTTCTGAACCTTGGAAAGGCCCACGCTGGAAGAGAATGAAGCGAAAGAACTCAAAGAGACAGCAAATTCAATTATTCGTGCAGAAGTGCAATTAAAAAAGTAAGAAAGGAAATTATATATCCTCTCCTTTCCGGAGTATTTCTTCTACTCCATCCATCGATCTTAGGTTTGCACTCACATTCCTTTCCGGTTGCACTCCGTAATTAGGCTTTGCCTCCATTAATCAAAATCCCAATCAATAATAAGCGCTTCACTCTCTCAAGACTCTCATTTGTTGGACCCGCATGTGGTAAAAGAAAGCGCGTCTTCCTTAGAAGTAAAGGCTTTAGTATAATAAAGATACATTTCTCTGTCTATCCCCTTTCTATTTTTTTCCATTCTTGTCAGTATTAATTTGAATTATGAACATATGGATGCATTCCTTTTAAGTTTGTCCTTTCTCTTGAGTGGATATGCCTGGCACAGATATAGATTTTTTTTTCTGCTCATCTACCGTTTTTAAATTTAGAAAAAAATATAAAAGTTAAATGAGCGAGAGTTAACGGTAATAATTTGCTCAGCGTTTAAGATTATCAGGTTTTTAAATTTTGCTTAATTTCTGCGAACGTGTGTTCAAACTAATATAGAGATATTTAATATCAATGATATAAAAACAATCCAGTTTGAAATAAAGATGATTATAATACAAATATTTAATCGCAAATTCATTTTTAAATCCTATGCTTATATATCGATACAGTTTACTGATTTATTTTTTGTTGCTAAACTTTTATCTAGCAAATAGCAGATATAAATATATTGTAAATAGGAGATGTTTGAATACAATTGGGTGAATTATTAACTAACTTTGTAAATTAATTGTGCTAAACTAATTCATAAGTAATAAACAAAAGTTAGAGTTGCGTGTGGCCACTTCTAACTCATCAATGATATAGTAGAATTAAATAAACTTCTAACTATTATTTTAATTAATATGTATTTAATTTCTGTTTTCTCTTCAGAAATAGTTATCCTCACTCACTAAGGCTTGTTCATCCATATTCAGTATTAAAAACATTTTTAAATCCAAATTTTATTCCTTAAAGACCACACAAAGTTTTCTGAGAGGTGTAATGGGACTTCTGCTATTTTGCTCCGATTTTTAAGCTAATTAATTTTTGCCTCTTTCTTGGTTCTTCATAAAAAATGTGAAATAATTTGTCATTTAATGATTTTAAGAATTGCCGTATTTTTCTCAGTTTCTTAACTTTTGAAACCATGAATTTAGTAGCATGTAATTTTCATAGCTTGTAACTATGAATTAGAGGGAAAACCAAGATTAATAGTTTAGAATAACAAATATTTATTAAAAACCATTTTTGTTGTCAGCTAACATTATATATTGCTTGGTAATTCAGCATTAACTTACCAATAGCCATTAATGTAGGAATTAATTTCAGCCCAACATAAAATTATTTGAAAGCGTTTATGTTGCCGTGACCTCTATTTTCAAAACATTTAGTGATTCTTTACTCGGATAAATACTCTGAACTACTACTAAAAAAAATGTATCTCCAATAACATTTTTGTGATCTTACTCTATCTTTTACATAATTATATTAGCAAGAACTAGTACAGTCGCTCAAAAAATTATCCGAACAATATGCTTGATTACAGAATTCAGAAAAAATATCTGGCAACGAATTTTTTTTAGAAATTAGTGATCTGGCCACTTCGTGTCACATGACACGAAGTGGCCAGATCACTAATTTCTAAAAAAAATCGTCACATGACACGAAGTTGCCAGATCACTAATTTCTAAAAAAAATCGGTGCCAGATATTTTTTTTTGAATTCTGTAATCAACCATAGTGTTCGGATACTTTTTTGAGCGACTATACAATCGTATTCGCATCAAGACAGACGTTTTAAAAAAAAGTTTAAAGTATCAGCTGATAACTAACCTCTTGATGAAAGGATCAAAGCCATCCCTTAAGCCTCCCCTGTTAACGAGTGTGTACTCGTTAACAGGGTTAGCTAAATGCTTAGACGAACGATACCATTGTCGACTCATACTTATAGCAACACTTTTTTTCTGTCATTAATCATCTTGACCGTGACTTGCTGTTACAGGGAACGAAGACCACTGAAGATTTGTGCACAGTCATTCGTTTTTTCAGTAAATCGGACAGCTAAATTCTGTTTGTACTAAACGGTATTCTTTGAAGAAAAACTCATTTGATATAACAGCAATATAATGAGAGTAACTCCACAGCTTTATCCAAAGTTTCTACTCCTTGCAATTTGCTAATTCTATGAAGTGCTAATTTATAAATTTCATTTAAAATATACATAAATTAAAAAACATCTAGAAAAAAGCCTGGCCAGCGCGTTTCGACTTCATTCGGGTCGTTAATAAGCTGCTTCTGAGCCCACAGTCGTCTGTCTTAGTTAACCTCAACTTGAAACTCCCAACCGAGCGATATCACTTCTTTCAATTCTAAAACGAAATTCAAAAACTATATTACCCCACTGCTATTATAATATTAAAACGTTTGGCAACACTATCTCCTCAACCCTCTTTCCCCTCCCCATCTTTGCTGTTTTCTTCTGGATTATCGCAATCATTTTTCCACTGTTCAATCATATAACATTAGTCTCAGCGGTTCTTAAATATTTCTTTTTTTTTCCTGATGTATATATTTCATATATTCCTTCTTTTACTACGTTTAATATATAATTCACTCTCATATTATATGTGTATTTTGGTCTTTGCAGCTTTTCTCATTTTATTTATGTATCTTGATCTTTGCAGCTTTTTCTCATTTTATTTATGTATCAAACAGTTATGCAATTTCTGTATACATGTTTGAAATTTTGCATTGTCCTTCATATTTCTTTTTAATTTCCCATATATATAGAAGCATAAAGCACTTGAACATTTAAATTAATATCTCCCCCCGGCATGGAATAAACAATAATAATAATAAGCAATTACTTAGTTGTGAGGTAATTGCTCACAACAGTCAAGCCACCTATACTTCCACCTGCTCGAGCGATTCTACTTTGTGGGGTCGGTGTATATTGAAGGATATTCCTGGAAAAGAAACTTTGAGTTGACATAACACCTTTACAAAAAAAGAGGTACTTTATTAAATAAAAATGTTGAGGAACACTGGTCTAAACAACGAAGTCCTACAAGGGTTCAAGAGATGGGTGTAGAGGAAGGGGATCCTATGAGCAGTTGTTAGGAGACAGATGGGACCCATCCGTCAAGGCGGTCCAGCTGTTCTTTAAAGTACGCATCTTGAGTACACGGTCCACGGCTTAACATCCCATCTGACTAACGTCAGGTTTGTCGATACTCATTGTCTCATCGAGTACAAGAGCTGAAGTTTAGCGTAAAAAATCCCTTTAACTTAGAAGAAGTGAATAATTAGTCGGAGAAAATCGAATTTGGCGAGAGTAGGAACCGAATACACGACCTGAAAATACCATATCTAGTATATTTAGCACCAGGGTTATCCCTACTTTCGGAATGTACTGCGAGAGGCTTTGGAAATATTTTAACTACAGGAATATATTCGTGTCACCATCTATTATATTTTATTAATAGGTTATTAAGTCCACAAGTAATCCCAGGTATTTAAGATATATAAGTCGCACGCATAGCAGTTTGAAACTCCAATAATATTCCTAAAAAATTATATAAATGTCGGTAATATAAGTGTTTAAATAATATTGCATTTTTATTTAATACGAGTTATGATTCATTACATGCAATATTATTTTCAATAATCAAACAACATTTTTCCTGATGCAACTCATATTCTTGTAAACTCCATTCAATTTCTAAAGCGGCTCGTTTAAATAGCAAAAATGCATTTTGTGCCTTCTAAAAATGGATTGAACTGCCAAAGAGAGATTGCTCAATATGGATCCCACGCACTTGCGTGCTTTGCGCACTGCTTAATACATCTCATCATAGGATAAAAATTACATCTATTATCTTCCAAATATTGTTGATTCTGTACTGCCTCCCAAATCCAGAGTTTTCAGCAAAGAAATTCAAAAATATTAACTCAGAGTCGAATATCTGTTAATTTAGAATAACTGAAACGTAGTCGGGGAAAAAACTGTGGTGGGAGTGTGTTGCGAACTCACAATTATCAAACTTTTGATTACATTTCTGGTGATCTGTCCTCTCGATAGCATGAAAAGAATTTTCAGCTAACCTTCACTTATTGCAGTTTACAGAAAAATTTCCTGTGAGTTACAATTATCTATCATTAATAATCTAAACATTAATATCTAAACATTTAATGTTTTTCTAAAAACAACAAGTCAGTTCATTTTTTTAATGACGGAGATAACCTAGAAATACTGTTCAGCTTGTCTTGGTTTCGAATAGAGCATTTAAACACATACGTATACAGGCCCGCTGGTTTAGTAGGCGGATGTGCTAACCTCTAGACCAGATATGGGCTATTCTATATATGAAAAATAGATAGGGATATAAGGGGGATCGTATACACTGAAAAAACAAAATGACATCAATCTAAAAATGACGACAATTAGACAGCAAGTGATCCAGCACTCAATTGGTCAGAAATAAATGACGCCACAACGATCAAAGTCATACGAGGTATACTTACATCACGTCAAAAGATTGAAATTGATAGTGCGTAAGCGAATTATCTAATCCTCAATTCTTAAGTTTTTTAAGAGATCCTAGAGCTGCTGTGGGAATTTCAAAACACCATACACTAGAGGATTGTAATCTGATAAAACGTACAAAATTTGATGCATTTTTTTCTATATACCTTCATTTTGTGGCTTTTGAAGAAGGATTTATTAGTTTACTCAAGGGGTCCATTAGCAGTACTCAGTAACATTCATGGCTAAATGAAATTTATTCCAGACATAAGAGTACAATAATCTAAAAACATCAAGATGTATGCCCAATTGAAAAGCGAAAGTTTAGACTTCGTTACGTTGCATATTTCGTAAGATATTCCTTCCTTTAATGGCACTGAATAATCACAAAGAACGGTATATATAATGCTGAAAACAGTTTACAAATATCACTAATGAATAATGCTTTAGAGCATATTTCCCAAAGTGTCGTCCCCGGCCCAGTACCGGTCCTTGGGAAGAAAATACTTGTTCTTAGAAATAAACAAATAATCACGTGATCCTATTATGACAGCACGACATTCATGAACGCAGCAAAATACTAGTCCACAGAGTTGCTATATTCTTCTTCATATGAGCAGATATTTTCTTAGTTTTTTAAAACTAAGAACTGCACACATTATAAATATGACTTATTGTTATTAATTTAGTTTTAATTTCATAGCAATAAATGGAAGGTAAATATTATTCCCAATGACTCTATTCTCTCTGAATTAAATCTAGAATAGCATTGCAAACAGAAAATGAATGATTATGTACAACATCAGTAAGAAATATACTACAAATAATGAATCTTTTGGCAATCTTGAGATTGAAGGTGATTTAAGATCTAAAACTGAAAGCATTTCTGATATTTAAGAATTATCTTTTACGCTTCGTAAATGATTTTTAAAAGTGATCATGGTAAGAGAGATGGCAACGTTCTCCGAAACATCATTCCATACTTTTCTTCCTCTACAGACAAAGAAATGGCATTGGAATATCTTCTTGCAAATGCGATATTAATGTACAGTAGGTGTTGTCTAGTCCTGCTATTGATTGTGTGAAGAAATGGTTATTCGGTATTAAAATGCGAAAGTGCACGAAAGATTTTATAGCGTACAATTAAGATTAAGAGTAAAAAATTTATATTTTTTTGTTTCGTTATTTTTATGTGCGTTTATATGTTTGGGCAGCAAAATAAGGTACAGAAAATAAAAACAGCTGTATAATGTTTGGGAAACCTTAATTTAGAACATGAGTAGTAAAACCATTTTGAACTGAGACCAACGAGATGTCCAAAGACGAAGTTGGTGAGCACCAAATTTTGTAGCTGATCATCTCCCCCGCCAAACACATTCAAGTAAAAACCATAAAATGGCAATTAAAATTTTCACACTTAAAATGTTTTTACAGTGGTTACTAACCTGGATACAGTGATATTTTAAATATAAAATGAAACTATTTAAATTATTTTTAACATCGTTAGAGAAATGTACGATGTAAATTAACCTTTTAATGAAAAAGTAAAATATTTATTATATTTCGATTCTTTTTTATTTGTTGTTCAAATATAATATTATACATAATACTTTATTAGGGTGTCATTAGAACTTTTCAGTCGGAAAAAGGGTACTTCAAGTAAAAAGTTAAGAATCATTGTGTCATTGATTTATTATAAATTTACAGAGTTTTGCATTTCCATATTTAAGCAATGCAAACAATGTGAAGAGAAATTTGTTAAACATTAATTAGAAAATAATAACATTTTGTGGTTTCCAAATTTTACTATTTACTTGATTAATACGGACAACTCGAGTGTCAGTTTTTTTTTTTTATTATTATAAACATATCTCTTGCTTTAGAGTATTAATTCTTGATTTCTATTGCATAAAATACGCTAAATTTTGTTTCTCTGCCTGTATACCTTTTCAATCAGGTAAAATATTTTAGAAAAAAATTATGAGAGGATATTTATGCATTGTCTAGAATTTGAAAATATTTGTGTGATCCATAGATGAAAATTGCAATCTTCTATATATCGGATATTTTCTTTAATATTTCATTATGCTTAACAGAATGTATCATTAATTTAGCAGAAATGTAATTTCGATAAAAATCTAAGCTTTTAAACTAGAGTGTCACAAAAATATAGAAAGATTATAGTGCATGAAAAAGGTCTGAGTTAGAAGACTTCATAGTGAAGATCTGATGGCTGCCTATGAGCGAAAATTACTCTAAAGTATCACTTATTCAAAATTGTTCGGCTTTCATCTACATAATCACATATATACCTAAGTTTTCACTTCATTTGCATACAAAGAATATTAATACATCGCAAAAGTATAGACCACAAAAGTTTCTTTTAAATAGTAACACTTCCTCAAAAAGAGCATTACACTTTTTGTAGAATTTGTGCAACGCTCGTTATTCTCTATACCTAAGCTACATACAACGGATGGTAAACAAGATTCATCACCCATTTACAACATCGCTACGCATCACAAACTAGATGAAATCCTTTGAACACGTCTTTCTAGAGGAGAATTGCAACGCCAAACACGATACCACGATACTAAGCATCCGTTCATTACTCTGTTCTAATCGATCTTCCACATAGAACTTATGTGCACACTCTACTACCACCAATATTTTCCCATCCGACCGTATACATCCGTTTTCGCTCAGTCGAAAGTTTTAAAAGCGAGACTACATTTACGTGTCTCATTCAAACTGGCAACTAACGCTATAAACTAAGTGTCCGTGTCTCAAAGGACTAGCAATGCAAATTCCATTTGTAGCGAATATTCCTCCCATCTAGTCGTCTGCATCTTCCCCTTGCGCATTCCCCCATCTCCAGCTTCTCCCCGACACTTATTCTTCCTTCCTTTACCTGAATCTATTGATTGATAGAGGAGGCAAAGCTGAAATAAATAAGCCTCGTGTGAATACGTGATGCTTATCTTCCATCTCGCTCATCCCAGGGATGCGTGGATGTCAGCCAGCCCGAGAGAGAGAGGGAGCAAAAGAGAAATAGAGAGAAGGGGGAGAGAAATTGGAGACAGTTCTTTCCTGCCACGTATTTCTCTAGTCAATCGATAATCGCTCGCGCCTTGCGAGCTGCGTGGTTCATGAAACAAAAGGAATGAAATTCACGGACAACAAAAGTCGCTGCTCGTGTCTTGATTAACAGCTTGTCCAAAGAATGTAAGAGACAGTCGTATAGTTCTCTTTTATGTTGCAGGCGAGTATGGGAAACACGCTGTTTTAAAAGCTTCGAATTGTCTGTTAATAACAACTTGTTTGGTCCTAACGCGCATTGCTTGAAATTACCACTATCTGCAGGCTGAACCATCAACTAGCAATTTAGTTGTGTAAATATTTGAGCTCTATTGAAACTGATATTTCGTGTTTCATGCATTTCTTTGTGGACAACTTTTATGCTACGTAAACAGTTATGCAAATTGATCCTTTGCTATCATAACTTGGAACTCATTAAACTATTCTCCTCCTTAGCAATTTGTAATTAATTTCTTTTCTTTTCTAAAGAGATGCTTCTTCATAATCAAGATGTTAAAGCAACTTTATGGATTTTTTTTTGCTACAAAGATTGTACCATCTTCATAACCCCTAAAGCATACTTTGTTGGTCTTCTTTTAAATATTTTTCTTCTAAAACATTCAAACTTCTTTTTTTTTCAGTTATATAGTGTATTTATGGGTGATTTAATGTTGTGTGTATTAGAATTAAAGCGTTTGTTTCAATTCGGAAAAATGTTTACGTGCATTTCCCAGTCTCAAAAAGCAAATATATGTTGTCCATTTTTTATTGTATTGCAAATATAGGATTCTTTTACAAAATTTAATTAATTGCATTTGCGAACAGCTTAATTTCATTCTTCAATTTTAAACATAAAGTTGTATACCTCCTACGGAGTGCCGCCATTTATTTTGGCAAAATAATTCGTGTCAAAACAATGAATTAAGTGGCATTATATATATATTATTATCTCTGTTAATTAAAAAAATTCCAGGTAATCGAATTCCTGGTTAATCAGTCATCCATATTAAAAGTAAAGTGCCTCAAATTTTTCAGAAGATATCGTAACTATGTAGAATTTTCATAGCGCTAACATTACTGGTATTAAATACACTTTTATGGTTGTTTAGCATAAAGTTACCAAATTTATTTTTCTCTTTTATTCTCTTTTATATTCTTTTTAATGAAAGAGAGTTGTACAATAGGACTTAGAGTCAATGGAACGGACTTACTATATTCAGTAGCAGGTCAACAAATCTTGTTTGTTCCACATCGGTCGATGTACATCCGGGTGTTATGTTTCTTAATGAAATAGAGTTGTAGCAAGACGTGATATAAAAAAGAAGAAAAAAGAAAAATAAATTCGGTATCTTTATCCTAAACATCCATATAGTGTATTTAATACCAGTATCGTTCATTCACTTAAAGCGTGAAATCTTTTGCGGTCTCATCGTATTCTGTCAATAGTCTGCTGCATTTTGTAACTTTTTTTTCAATGACTATTTAAAATGGAGGGTAAAGTTATATAACGGAATTGTACTATTTGTTGAGATGTTATGCAACCACGGCTATTCCTGGTTCCGTCTTACGACACTACGCAGTTAAGAAAAGCCATGACTATCTAGAGCCGGGGGCAAGAATGCGCCATATAGACGCACCTCAACCCGACCTCACATGGCAGCAGTCTTATAAAAGGAAAGCTGACCACCGGAAGAAACCTAATATTTAATCTGTTCCCCGGTTAGCCATGAACGAGGATATGTAGGTCCAAGTTCGCTCGGCACCCGGGGTGGAGACTCTTAGTAAGGCCCAGACTTTTGAAAGGGCTCATGCCTACTAGGCAGGGAACGTTCGGCAGAGCCCTTGAACTTGCTCACACAGAGCACCTGAGGTTGAGGTCTAAGACACCGTCACCGTCCAACCGGTCGTCCCTACCGGTCGGCAATGTCGTCGGCCTCGGTTGGTCTTGGCTGTGTCCAACCGGGGAGCCATCCGATCAGCACAGCCTTCGACCGGGTTGCTGGGCCCGAAGCCCCCCCACCACGTCAAGGTGGTCCCCTATCGGAGGGGGGGGGGGGTATATAACGGAATGGCGTTCCTGGTCAATACTCGACTTCACTTCCCCTCCCTAATTTTATTTTAGATCCCGGTCTGTTTTATTTGTCATTTTCGCACAGCCATGTACTTCACAAAATCATACTGACCCCCTAATTATAACAATCTATCATTACTTATATTAATCTTTAAATATTCAATGCCAGGCAAAACGTTTTTAATATCTGATACAATAATTCGCTTCATACCGTTTTTATCTCATTTTCACTAAAACGAGATAATGTTTTCACTTTGTCGTCTGTCTGTCCGTCTGTATGTTTTCAGCTTTTTGTTTTCAGAAACAAATTGAAAATTATTTGGGGGTTAGAAAGATATTAATGAACTATTACGATTCGTAGTTTTCGAATCTCCCAAAAATTTAAATTACGCCCTCAAACACTGGAAAAAGTTGAAAATTATAAAACTTTGAATGAATATTGCAAAACTATGTATTTTTGCTAGAAATTTTAAATTTCAGTGGTGAAATGCGAAGCTACGAAGTTTGCATTGAGAGCAAAAAGTTTTTCTCTTACACCCAAGGGACTGGTAAACGCAACTTTCTGGTTTTAAGAGAAAACTGGAAAAATATTTTAAGTTGTACTAATGAAATATTATGATTCATATTTTCCAAATCCTTAAGCTATTTCAATTTTCATCGTTAAAGAGCACTAAATATGTTAAATGCGAAACTTTTCAAGAATATTTTGTTAGTTATCAGTTTATGGTAGAAATTTGAAATTTCTGTGGTAGAGTCTCAGGAAATATTCCAATGACAGCAAAAATCTGTCCCTTTTCTCAAGTGGTTATGAGAAGAGCAACTTTTTCATTTTAAGGAATAAAAAGAAAATACTTTTTATGCTGTAGAAGTACAAATAAAATCCCAATCATCCATTAGTTTGAATTAAAACTTTAAAAGGGTCCAAAAGTCGGTAAATAAAAACCTTCATTCTCTTTGAAAACGAGATTCCAATATTTGCCAGAGACGATATATTCTAAGTTGTCCTTTAATTTTTGGCACAAGTAAGAATATTTTTAAATGCCAACGTCAATTATGTTTCGAAGGAAATCACTTTAGAAACTGTTATATATAAATATTCTAGGCCTTTGAATTTACATGGAAATTTAATCATTCTTTAGTCATTAAGAAAATTGAGTTTCTACTTTATTAAAATAATTCGTGTATGCAAAAAAGGACCAGGGGAAACAACACCGCTTTTGGGATATTGATTTAGTGAATTTTGATATTGTTTCTTTTTACTTTTGATCATTAAAATATTTATGGAAAAATTGCTAGCCTGAAAGCAATTAAAACATTCCCACGATAATAATAAACCTCGTGCACTTCCGAATAAAAGCCATTATTCTTGAAATTGGAATCTGGCAGCACGTGCTTGATCGCAAACTGGAAGACGAGAAACAACTTTTATACAGGGTGATTCAGAATTCATCATCAATATTTAGTGGGGAGGAAGGGAATAAGAAAAGAAAGAGATTTCACATAGGAAAGTATGGGGGCAGACGAACGCATGGTGGTGTAGAGGGCGCTGTGTGTACACACCTCTCATACAGAAGCACAGCTGTTTGACGCGTGCAGTCAGTTGTCATTCGACAAGATGAATTTGCAGAAGTAACATGAACCGGTATACGTGGAATGAATGTGCAGATATGCATGTAACTTACGGTGCGGCAGAAGAAAGATGTCTTCGAGCCAAGCAATTGTATGCAGCGCGCTTCCCAAACCGCCGTGTGCCACAGCATCAAATGTTTTCACGTATTCATCGCCAACTGCGTGAAACAGGATCGTTTGCTGCTAGTAATGTTAATCAAGGGAGGCGCAGATCGGCACGGACAGTAGCAGTAGAAGCTGTCCTACAGGAAATCGAGGAACAACCTGGTGGTAGCACACGAGGTATGGCTAGGCAGTTTGGAATTTCGCAAGCAACAGCGTGGCGGATATTACACGATGAAGGGTTACATCCGTTTCATCTGCAAAGAGTGCAATTATTGGCAGCAGACGACCATCCCAAGTGTGTTATTTTTTGTCAGTGGTTCATGCAGAGAACAGCCGTTGATCCCAATTTCCCAACGTATGTTCTTTTCACCGATGAGGCGTTGTTCACTCGAGAGGGTGTCTTCAACACACACAATTGGCATGTGTGGGCTCATCAGAACCCACACGGTACAAGACCTGGAGCTGCGCAACAACGTTTTGCTGTCAATGTGTGGACTGGGATTGTCGGTGACTGTTTGTTGGGCCCGTATTTACTACCATCCCGTTTGGACGGTGCCAAGTACAGTCGCTCAAAAAAGTATCCGAACACTATGGTTGATTAAAAATTTTCAGGAAAAATATCTGGCAACGTTTATTAAGAAATTAGTGATCTGGCAACCTTCGTGTCACGTGACACGAAGGTTGCCAGATCACTATTTTCTAAAAAAAGTTGCCAGATATTTTTTCTGAATTTTTTTAATCAACCATAGTGTTCGGATACTTTTTTGAGCGACTGTACCTAACATTTCTTCAGACTGTGTTACCGGATCTTCTGAACGAGGTTCCTGATGGTAGTCTCCGGCGAATGTGGTTCCAGCATGACGGCGCTCCTGCACATTTCGCAAATGCTGTGCGTGCTTACCTACGCAGACAGTTTGGTGGTCAATGGATTGGCCGTGGTGGACCGGTTTCTTGGCCACCACGTTCACCGGATTTATCTCCAATCGATTTCTTTGTATGGGGTGCTATGAAAAACATGGTGTACGAGACCCCTGTTGATAGTGCTATGGATCTTGTAGCACGCATATCAGTTGCTGCCTCAAACATCCGGGAAATGCCAGGCATCTTCCACAGGGTCCGGCTGTCCATGCAACGCCGTTGTGAGTCATGCATTCTAGCACATGGTCGGCAGTTCGAGCACCTCTTGTAAGTCTGTACAACCAATGCAAAGAAATGTTACATGTAAGATAATAAATGTTTTTTCCTTACCACTTCCTTCTTATGTGTTCTTCCCATCATTCAACTGGGGTCATTTTGCCCTACTACATGGCATATGCGCCCATGCTTTCCTATGTGAAATCTCCTTCGTTTCTTATTTCCTACCTCCCCACCAAATATTGATGATGAATTCTGAATCACCCTGTATATAACGTGCAGTGCATAAATTGTTAATTATTTTAAAACATTTTTATTTAAATTTCTACCTTTCTATGTGTGTCCTATAAAGATATCTATAAAGCTGAAAACGATGAAAAATTATAAAAGCGAATTAATAATGATCTAGAAATTAAATCTCTGTAAAGTAAAAAAATATAAAAAAAGAAAATCTCGACTGATTGGGATTTGGTTACTCTGTCGATAACGAGCCAGGCTCGTAATCTGTAGTTACCAGGTCGAGACATCGATGGGCTTGGAAAGGTCGCCGTCCATCGGTTGTGGGGTTAAGCCATGACCTCAAGCGCGGGAGAGCCATAGACAGTGCACATTAAAGAACAGTCTCCAGAGCATTGACTACTGGTTTCCATCTGCATCCTTACAGCTATCTAGTGGATCCCCCTTCTCAGCTTTCTCTCAGCACTTTGGTCTCTCAAGCACAATCTCTCAACACGATCTCAAAAGTCTCACAACACAATCTCCCCAGCTGGGACACGAACTGGGAACTGCAGATTTCTGGCTGGCACGCTACCGACTGAGCCACCTCCGCCAAAAAGAGGGGATTTCATAGAATAAAATCCATGGGTAGGATTCCAATCCAATCGCATTACCTTCGCAGTAAGTCACATTAACAACGTGATTTCTATGATGGCTACACTAAAAACAAATTGTGAAGTTTCTAAGAGTATTAATATTTTAACCCCCTCCCCAAGCAGCTGCTTACAACAGAGGTCTGACAGGATCATGCTAATTTATATGCCATAGAGAAGGTTTGTGAGGAAGGCGGAACTTTAGCAGAAAGATCCAAGTGTCAGCTGGAATCCCGGTGCCTTTAATCAGTGGCGAAGAACGCTATCCTCTCGCCCACGGCATGGCTTAACATACACCAGTGTGTCACTTTATTGAAGTGATATCCATGTTATGTCAATAACTAGTCATCTTAAATCCTCAATAACTTTTTAAAATAATATTTTGGTGGAAAATGTGAAAAAGCATGTTAAAATTATGAATCGAAACAATTTCAGTTTTCATTCTTATTTCAAAAATTTTCACACTAAAAACAACACTTTAAAAAATATATCATTTGAGATCATCAAAATTTTAAATTTACTTTCACAAACTGCTAAAAATTTGCTTTTGAAGTTCAGAAATTTTTAAAAAATTATATCTTTCGTTTAACCTCTATAAATTGACTTTTCAGAAGGATTTTCCCACTGATATTGCTTCCATATACGTATTTCATTAAACAACTTTATGAAATGCATTTTCCTGCATTATCATATCATTCATATTTACCTAATTTTGATTAGTAAAATCTCCAGCTTCGTCGAAAATCGGGATCTAGATAGTTTTAACTAAAATTTTAATAATATATTTCCTTTTTAAAAATTTCATTTTAATAACCTTTTAATATATTTCAATTATATACTGTATAAATAGTTTATTTCAGAAGTGAATGAACTCTAAATCTTGCTTCTTATTATTGTAACATGAATCTGCTCCTACTAAAGTAGCCATCTAAGGTGTACTAATAATAATCACCCTTAAAATGAAAATAATAATAATAAACTCACCGAGATAAATAATTCATTTTTCTCATATGCTATTTATGAAACATAAGCTTAAAACTTTCCCTCTTGGCAAGATAAGCAATCAGAGTACTCCCTCTCTCTCTCTCTTTTTTATCTAAATTATTGAATGCATTAAAATCTTATAAAAGCGTATTTGGCGAAAAGGGAGAAAGGAATAGAATTATGCTGAGATGGAGTCTTTAATGTCTTATCAGCTGTGCACGATGCTAACCGAACTTAACGCTTCGGGTAAATTCCTCTTACCATGAGAAGATACAACGACTTTCCCAGTTTAATCTTTTCAAATACTCAGGAGGGAGGCATGTAATTAGAAAGTGGAACTCATCAAGCAGTTATTAGTCAGGTTACCACGCTCGAACCGGAGAAAACATTCGATAGTAATTAACAGTAAACGCTCTTGATAGTGATTTGTGTATCTCTGCACAATGACGTTACTCTTTCTTGACTTTTCAGGAATGCAAGGAATTATAATAATCCGACCAGTATTGGGACTTCTTATTGGAGTAGTTGTTGCCTTGGTAATCATCGCCATTATCATCGTAGTGTCGATGAAAATAAAGAAAAGGAGAAAACAGAAAGGTTCGTTGTATTTTGTGAAATTTTCTTTCTTTTTCTGAGATTTCTGAAACTGATGTTTATTAAACAATATGTTGCATGCATTGTTTCTTGCGAAGTGTAACGTTTAAAAAGTATATACGCCCCTTGTATTAACGAGTTTTTAGAAATTACGACTGAGAAATTTGTGTTTAATGATTTAGCAAAATTCTTTCGAACCGTTAATGCAATAATATATCAAACGTCAGTGAAATATTTAGGTATCGCTGTATGCATGCTTAATACACTCATTTCATAATTCTGCGGTATTATTTCCTCCCCAAGAGGATTACGAATACATCAAAAAGTTCTATCTAAATTTATATAATTAGGAAAATAAAAAAATGTTTGTGAATTACAGAGTGCAAAAGACTTGCAGACACCTTTTTCTTTTGCCTAATTCCCTAAAAAATACATTTGTTTTAAAGCTATAGATTAGAAAACCTGTAGAGTTAAAACAAAATGATTCCTACTGATTAAATATTTCTACTAATTTAAAAGAACACACGCAGTAAATAGGTTTTGATTTTCAAGTGCTACTGCAAATCCATTGGATAATAATTATACACATGTAGACCTTTGAAGTTTATCAGTTGTCTTAGATTTTAATTTTGAAGTTTAAAAATGGTAATATAATGGATTATTAGCAAAGAAAAAATTTTTTTCTTCTCTATCCAAATAAAAAGTTGATTTTTCAGTTAATATCTTGGATTATTTTAAAGGAATGCCTATAAATTGATCTTAAAAGAGTACTTAAAAAGTCTGACTACTTAAAAGAGTAGAATTATTCTACGAAACTTACATCCCGAGTTATTTATATAAATTATATAAATAACAACTTGCCATCAGTTGCAGGCAGGTTTGTCCACTGCGCTTGAGTTGAGATTTTTTCTTCTAAACTCCGGTTTGTCCTCTCGTCTAAAAAGCAGATATTGGGTATGGAAACATGCTAAACAACTCTTATAAAAAGTATTGTTACTACAGATGAGCGTGCTACAAGGGATCCGTGATGTGATGTATCGTCTTGATGTTCGCATGTACTACAGCGTGAGAATTAGGTCCCAACCACTTCGAACGAACTTAACTTAGAAATAAAGAATAACGGAGTTGTAATTAGGAAGATTTTGTGTGAAGGAAAACGTAGTTTGTTTTAGTCTGTGCGCTATAGTATAAAAAAGAAATGTTTTTATTTGGTGTGTTCGCGGGAGGTTAAATAAGTTTATTAGTGTGATCGTGTGAGTAAATTAGTAAAGGAAAAGAAGAATTCATTGTTTGAAGCGTGGTGATCAACGTCTGAAAGAAGCGGTTCTGAGAAACCAGTATACTTAGATGAAGTTTTGGAGTACTTGATGACTAAAATCTTAGAAAGAAGTCATTTGGTGTATAATTTATTTAGTTGTTTAGAAATTGATAAGGATGATTTATCGATAGATTGCAGGTTTGTTCACAATTATATTAGTTGGGTTGAGTGTATATAAAAGTTTTTATTCATACTTTTGTAATAAATTACATGATTTAAAAATTATAATTGTTAAGCCATTTCAGTATGGCCTACGGATCTGGTCATCTATGGCCACTTTTTTTCTTTTTTTTCAACCCTGCTGAGTAGTGGTCAACTTCACAGGGTCCTGGTGCTGACCATTTATACCTACTAGACTGGACTTGTTTATGGATTTGAGCTTGATTATGGATCCTGGACTTGTTTATGTATTTGAGCTTGATTATGGATCCTGGACTTGCTGCACTGGTGGGCCTCTGTTGAGGGAGAGTCTGCCGCTGTGTTTTCTGTTTGCTTCTGGGTTGCCAGCTCTAAGTGAACAGAGGCATGGGATACCTTATATCAGCTGGTGGATAATCCTAATCAGAGGCCATCGCAGGTACCTGAACCTTACTTAGCTAGTTGGGCATCGTCAAGCCTAAATTGGAGTAATATGTCTCAGGCAGGCAATATGGCTCTTGAAAAAGTCCACTTGAAAAGGTGGTGCCTGAAGTTCCTACCAGCATCGGTGACTTCAGCCTTTAGCGGAGGAGGAACAGGTCTTTGCCCCATGCCTGCGATCAGGGGGCTGTTTGATATTGTTGGCCCTACCAATCTCAATAAACCTAATTTCTTTAAAAATCCTACTAATCATTTTCTCTCTGCAGGAACGTGGAACGTGAGGACATTACATAGAGATTATTCTCTTGATGTCCTCATGCAGGAATTCCAGCGCTATAACCTAGATATTCTAGGCTTGCAAGAGACCAGATCGACAGGTAAAGGTGAGATACTTAAAAATAACTTTAAATTTCTCTTTACAGGGAGGGACGACAACAAGCATCACCAAGGCGTGGGTCTGCTTCTCAGCAGACACGCTAGCGATGCTCTTCTAGGATATGAGTGCATTAATGAAAGGTTTCTTACAGCAAAATTTCAGACAAGCATTAAAGACTTGAATGTTATCTGCTGTTATGCCCCCACTGAGGATTCTGATGAGGATGAGAAGGATAGGTTTTACAGACAACTTCAGGATATTTTGAATTCTGTCAAGAAAGGAGATATTACCCTTGTTCTTGGTGACTTCAATGCCAAAGTTGGTACCGACTCTGACCTTTGGGGAGGAGTAATAGGCCCTTTTGGTATTGGTAGCTGCAATGGCAATGGGCAACGTCTCCTACAGGTAAGTAAACTAAATGGTTTCAGAATAACTAACACATATTACAAACACCGCGACATACATAAACACACATGGGTTTCACCTGATGGGCTGCATAAGAATATGATTGATTAGATATTAATTAACAGCAAATGGGCTAGTTCTGTTAGAAATACCAGGGCATATAGGGGAGCTGAAATTGGACCTGACCATTACCTTGTTAAAAGTGTCTTGCAACTTAAACTTAAAAAGTGTTGTGCTAGGGTTAAAAAATTTACCTTTAATACTGAAGCTCTGAAAGACCCAGTTATAGCTAAAGCTTACCATGATAGGTTACGTAGTCATTATGACAGTCATGGTTTGCTTAATACTGAAGTTGAGGAAGAATGGGGCCATTTTAAACAGGCTTTTTTGGAAACTAACAGTACTCTTTTAGGGAAAAAGGAGCAGAGGAGGCAGAATTATTTAAGTGATAAGGCACTTGAGCTTATTTCAGAAAGAAGGAACTGCAGGAATGTCCTTAATCAGTACCCTACTAGTCCTAATAGAAAGCATTACAAAGAACTTAATAAACTTGTAAAGGGTCAGTTAGCTACTGATAAGAATCTTTGGCTTGATGGCCTTGCTGACAAAGCTGAGGAAGCAGTTAAACAGCACAACAGCAGAGAGCTGTACCAGATAGTTAATGTTTTGTGTGGTAGAAAACGAACAGGTATACAGGGATTGAAGGATAAACAAGGCAAGGTTATAGAAGGTGAGGATTCTGTCATGGCTAGGTGGGCTGAGCATTTCAGTGATGTTCTAAACAATGTGGTTAGTTCTACTCCCATTGTTTGCAATGATGATAGATGCTTTTTTTTTCTTTAATGTTGGCCCTATAACACAATCTGAAGTTAGTTTGGCTATTTCTAAACTTAAACTTCATAAATCCCCAGTGGTGGATGAAATTACTACGGAAATGCTTAGAGCTGGGAATGTTTCAGTTACCATTTGGATGACTGAAATTTTGAATAACTTTTATGATAAAGGCATGGTTCCTAAAGATTTTACCAGAGCTATTATTATCCCTATTTTCAAAAAAGGTGATCGCAGTTCTTGTGATAACTATAGGGGTATCAGCCTACTCTCCATTCCAGGTAAAGTTCTTTCCATGATTGTGCTTAATAGAATTAAGAATCTGGTTGACAGGCAATTGCGTGATGAGCAATGTGTATTCAGAAGTGGTAGGGGATGTGTAGATCAGATATTTTCACTTAGGCAGATTCTTGAGAAATGTTTAGAGTTTCAGAAACCTTTGGTTGCTAGCTTTGTTGATTTCAAAAAGGCTTTCGACTCTGTTGATCGTCATAATTTGTGGTTGATTGTGAGATCATATGGTATACCAGACAAGTTAGTTAACATAATGAAAGCTCTCTATAATAAAACTGAGTCATGTGTGAGGGTTGGTAAGTCTTGTAGCAATTGGTTTAGCATTACTTCTGGTGTTCGACAAGGGTGCATTTTGTCTCCTTTTCTCTTTAGTTTGGTTGTTGATTATGTTATGCGAAATTCACTTCAAGGGAAAGCTTTTGGCCTTAAATGGGCTGGAGATACGACAATTTCTGATTTAGATTATGCTGATGATTTAGCCCTTTTGGCAAATGATGTTGATGAGATGAACTCTTTCATTCGAACTGTTGATGAGACTGGTAGTACAATAGGTTTGGTTATAAACAGAGAGAAAACTAAAGTGATGAAAATTGGTCAGGCAGGTTGTGATTCAGTTAATCTGAATGGTTGCAGTCTTGAGCAGGTGTCACAGTTTAATTACCTTGGGAGCTGCATAACTGATACTGGTAATGTGCGGCATGAGATTAACAGACGAATAGGTATTGCTGCCGGGACTTTTAAGAATCTATGGAGATTGTGGAGAAATAGGCGTATACACCTAAAGAATAAAATTAGACTGTATAATAGTTTGATTCTTTCTAGGGTTAGTTATGGTAGTGAAACGTGGACGCTGTATAAGCAAGATAACAGGAAACTAGATGCTTTTGATTCTAGATGCTTACGCAGTATCTTGGGTATTAGGTGGTTTAACTTTGTAACTAATGATGAGGTTAGGCAAAGGAGTCTGCAACCTCCTTTAAGCAGCATATTGTGCAGAGAGAGACTCCGCTGGTTTGGCCATGTTGCCCGTATGGATAATTATAGATTGGCGAATAGGGTTATGAACAGTGTGCCTAAAGGCCTCAGAAGGAGTGGGAGACCTAGGATGCGGTGGGCAGACAATGTCAAACAGGACCTTGTTAGAATTGGTGTATAGTGGCCGGATGCAGCAGATGTAACTCAGGACAGATATGCTTGGAGAATTAAACTGCGCGGTCTGGTTGGACCTCCGTAGCCCATGGCTGCTTGAGGATGATGATGATGATGATGATGATGATGATGATGATGATGATGATGATGATGATGATGATGATGATGATGATGATTTTTGAACTCACGCTCAGTTTCCATCTGTTTAATTCATAACAGTATTTTCTTTCATTTTTATGTCAGTCAGACATGCTTATTTCTGATTAGTATCTTGGTTTCAATATTGTAAATTATACATTGAAAAACCAATTTTATACACTCCCACTTAATAACATTTGGATCCACCTTTCCCCCTCACAACAGCAGCAACACGTCGTGTCATGGACCCAACCAGGTGTTTATAAACGTTCAAGTGGTATTGCAGTCCATGATTCCAGCAAAACTCCCCGCCCTGTCCACGGTCAGTAGGGGACACCGATGGGCTTGGAAACGACGTTAAGCCGTGGTACCGTTGCGGGAGAGCCATACCCTGTGCACGTTAAAGAACACGCCGGATAGCCTTGACGGAAGGCTGTCATCTGTCTCCCAATAGGTGTTCCAGTGGGTCCCCTCCCCCAACCTTCTCTGAACCTTCGGGGTTCTTGTGACCTGGCCATTTAGCCCATTGTGTGCAAAAAAGTGCAGCTCAGAGGTAAAACAACCCAACCCATGATTCCAAGACAGCCATTAGTAAAATGCTGAGAATTGCCAATGGTGAGTTTCGGTATCGAATGCTGCAGGTTTTACTGGTTTTGAAGTAGTCCTGGTACACAAGTGCGATGATCGCAAACAGAAATTCCAGACATTCTGCAGTCGCATATATGAAGCACCCTATCTGCTCTCATTATCTGTTTTCGACCGAACTCCTTCAAGTCGCAATGTTTAGTCATCATAACAGGGGTGGGGGTGGCTCAGTCGGTAGCATGTCAGGCTCATAATGTGTAGTTTACAAGTTCGAGTCCCAGCTGAGTCATTAAGATTTATCTCCGCAAAACTCTTCACCCTGCCCACGATCAGTAAAGGACACCGATGGGCTTGGAAAGGCCGCTGTCTATTGGATGGGACGTTAATCTGTGGCCCTGTGTGAGGGACAGCTGGGTGGCCCTGTTAAAGCCACCCAGCTGTCCTTCTGTGCGAGTTAAAGAGGGCCCTGTCCGTACACGTTAAAGAACGTGCTGGATGGCCTTAGCGGGGGTTACCATCTGTCTCTCAATGGCTGTTCCAGTGCGTCCCCCAACCTTCTATGAGCCTTCGAGGTCCTTGTGGCCTGGTCATTTAGCCTATTGTGTGCAAAAATGTGCCGCTCAGAGGTAAAACATCCTAACCCATCATAGCAGTCGCAGTTACACAGTAAGTAAGTATCTGACCTATTTATAGTCCGCAAGGGGTTATGGTTAGCTTTATTATTGTGGTGGATTAGGAAAGGTTTATGGATGGATATGCTTTGTATACTAAATTCTGCTTTCGATCTATGTTACTACTCTAAAGTGTCTGCTGCACTCTGATAGGGTATCATGGTTACGTTTAACATCTGGTAAACATATTTATGCCATCTACATAAAGATTATTTAGCTTCTAATTGGTTTAAATAGCATAGGTTTCCTCCCCCCGACCTTTTTAACTATTAATAAAATGTGAAGCTCCACCGCCTCAGCTTAGCTGGAGCATAATCAATATGTCCCTAGTTTGAAGTGGGGATGCTTGAAACAATTGGAGCAATTGAAACAATTCAATATGTCCCTAGTTTGAAGTGGGGATGCTTGAAAGAATTGGAGCAATTGAAACAATTAAATACGTCCCTAGTTTAAAATGGCTGGGCTTTTCATGCCCAGCCGATTTTAAACTAGGGACATATTTAAATTTCAAGCCCAGCCGATTTAAACGAACGACAGTTTGAAGTGACTGGGCTTTTCAAGCCCAGCCACTTCAAACTATCGTTCGTCGGATGGAATGCTAAGCTGTGGAATCGTTCAACTATCGTTCGTCGGATGGAACGCTAAGCCGTGGAGTCGTGTGTGTATGAGAGCCACACCATACCATGTGCATGTTATAGGACATGCTGGATGACTTTGAAGGGAGGCTTCCAATACCAATAGTATCCTAAAACTGTTCAGTGGGTCCGCTTCCTTCAAACTTCTCTGAGCACGTGGAATCCTTGTGACCTGGGCATTTATCCCACTGTGTGAGCAAAATGCCGCTCAGAGGTAAAATAACCGAAACCATAATAATCAGCTTTCGAAGGGGATGGTGTGCATTTTTTACGCTTCTCTGTTTCTCGTTAGTTTTCTGGCTTTCAAACTGTGAATTGCAGATTTCTAATTATGTTATTTATTTTTAATTTGTGCGAAATATAAACTATTTATAAACGTTTGAAGAATAGCTTTAACGGAGGCTTATATCTGTATTCCAACATTAATATGCAATGTATTTGAAAAGTAGATTTACCTGTTTAATGATTTCTATTTAACACAGATTTCAATCAACGTTAATAATTTTCTCCTCTCAATTAAAGAATTTCATTAAGATTAGAAGAGAGAGGTTTGATTCGCAGACTTCTGAATTAGTGCAAACAATGGATAATACAGAGGATAATGCATAAGGAGAATTGAGAATTTCTCCCCCAAAATTTAATGAGAAAAAATTCAGAGCACTTTATTTTTGAACGATAAATAAAAATACGTGAATAGAATGAAAGTACAGACTTTTCATCCAATGTCATTCATGTGCATTACTAGTCTTTTACATCAGATTTAAAAAGATGACGCTATCGAAGATAAAAGGTTTCGGTAATGTTTTGCTTACAGCAGCACTCAGCAGCGGAATGCGACACAGGTATTCGCAGAAGTACAAGACACTCTAGCTGTCAAAAGGTCAGAGCGACTGGGGAGAACGAAGTGACAAGCTAGAAGCAAAAGCGACGGAAACTGCAGCATGTCACGAATGGAGTGTCCAGGTGAAAAGTGACTCTAGAGAATCCATCGAAGTCATTTCCCTTCACCAAACTTGTCATGAGGAGGAAATCAGAGGCCACGGAGGCAAACCTCACTCCCCGACAAGCAGAAATCCAGTTTCCGGTCCAGAAACGACAACTCCCATCAAATTCCGTGACAGATAGCATCGGTTGCGTGGCTGTCGTTACCACAACTCAGCGATTCGATCCTTCGGATTACTTTCGGATTTTATTATTGGGTAGCTAAAATTGAATGATAATTACATTACGATAAGAACGCGCACCGTCGCTAACGATTCGTCATTAACATGTGTTGTAAAATGGAAATGGAATGACTGAAGCTTTTGTTAGTATAATAGCGTAAGATTTAATTCTGGTGTCTGCTGCACATGATAGACTCAAGAAAAAATGGTTAGAGTTTGAATTTTAAGTGTAGGATGATAAACATGATAACAAATATTCAGTAGTTTGCAAGTCACATCAATGGTGCAATGGTTTACGCTTGATACCAATGTTGCATTGATTTACATTCGATATGATTGTTCCCTATAATGTGAATTTGATATGATTGTGTGCTACAGTATGCATTTTATATCATTTTTTGGTGTATTATGCATTGTATATCAAAGCTGCAGTAATATCTTCATATTAAATTTGCAGTATATGTAAATATCAGTATTATCCATTTATATCCACGTTAGGGCAGGGTATTTACGCATTCAATAACACTTAAGGCTAGAGGTGTTGTGTACAGGAAAGCGATATCTTGTGCAGGTTAAAGAACATATCTAGATGTCCCTGATGGGAGGATTCCATCTGTCTCCTAACAGCTTTACAGTGGGTCCCCTTTCCTCAACTTTTTCCGAGCCCTTTGGTTCTCATGACGAAGCCATTTAGCTCATTGTGTGCACAAAAGTGCCTCTCAGAGGTAACACAATCCGTACGGACGATGCGGTTAATACTAATTGCATTATTTGCAATGAATATTAATCCTCCAGCAACTTACATTCTGCATGCATTGCACTACACTCGTCTCTCAACTTTCGTCGGGGTTCCGTTCCAACCAGCAGGACGTGAGGCGGTCGGACGTAAATCGATACATTAAATCAACAGAGTTATAGGGGATAAGGAACTTAACCGTAATACGTATACTGCCCCAAACACTATATATTTCACTGATATTGGATTGTTAACAATTATTATTGATAAAAAACAAGAACAATAGTAATGATGAAAAAGAGAAGAGACCGTAATAATCACCAAGACTGTTGCTGAACTGTGTAGCTGTAGATTAGAAAAAGTGTTTGATATGACATATTATTTTAATTTCTAAACTTTATAAAACTGTACTATGCGTTACTGCCACTATAAAACAGGAGTATAATCACCCAAATCTTCCTCCACAATCACCTCTTCATTACCTTCCATATGTGAAAGACCAAGCTGCGGCTCTTCTGGTGTAGCCTTTGTTTTTTTTTTAATGAAAATGTCCAATGTGCTTTGCTTATACCTCTTCATCTTTGCATCATAAATTTATTTACAGCAAGTAAACGAATCGTGTACTTTCCTTTCTACTAATAAGTAGAGTTCAACATTGGAGTCATTTTGGGAACATCGCTAACTACAGAGAACATTTCTGCAAGACTTTTCACTGTGAATTGTTTAACTATCTCTTCTTGTTTCTCGTTTCCCTCTTCCTTTTCTCGTTCTTCCTCTTCTGCAACACGTTGTTCATCCAGTTCGACCAATTCTTCGTTGATCAACTCTTCAGGGCACTTTCTATGACTTGAACTATGTCGTCATCATTCACTTCGAGATTCAGATTGTTTGCTAGGCCCACTATTTCTTCACTCAATTTAAAAGGTGTTCATTTTTTTCAAAACTTCCAAAATCGTGCACAAACCTTTTTAATGTCTTTTTTCATATGCCACTCATACATTGAGAGGTCAATTCGTCCCAATACACAGCAATATTTTAATAGCATGATAAATATTGAATTATTTCCAGAATTGCTTGAGAGTCTGATCATTTCCTTCAGTGGCAGAAATGGCTTGTGAAAAAGTTTTCCATAGATAATAAGCCTTAAACACTGCAATAACTCCCTGTTTCATCGGTTGGATCAATGAAGTAGTGTTTGGAGGGAGAAACATGACCTTGATCTTGGGGTGAAGATTATCGATGTAAGGTGGATGATCTGGAGCATTATTTAGAATTAATAAAATTTTAAATTCTACATTTTCTTTTACAAAAAAGCTTTCCGTTTCACTCGCATAACAGTTGATTAAGGCATCCTCAAACAATTTTTGAGTCTTCCACAACTTTTTATTGCTCCCATAATGAACTGAAAGAGTATGCTTCCTAATGTTTTTGAAGTCTCGTGGATTCTCACTGCTCCATATTACAAATGATTTCAGTTTATATTGGGACGGGGGTGGCTCAGTCGGTAGCGCGCCAGGCTCGTAATTTGTAGTTCCCAGGTTCGAGTCCCAGCTGGGTCAGCGTTGAGATTTATCTCCGCAAAATTTCCCCGCCCTGCCCACGGTCAGTAGGGGACACCGATAGGCTTGGAAAGGCCGCCGTCTGTCGGATGGGACGTTAAGCCATGACCCCGTGTGCGGGAGAGCCATACCCTGTGCACGTTAAAGAACACGCTGGATGGCCTTGACGGGAGGCTACCATCTGTCTCCCAACAGCTGTTCCAGTGGGTACCCTCCCCCAACCTTCTCTGAGCCTTCGGGATCCATGTGACCTGGCCATTTAGCCCATGGTGTGCAAAAAAGTGCCGCTCAGAGTTAAAACAACCCAACCCATTTCAGTTTATATCCAGCCACATTACCCCATAACAGAAGCGTAATACGTTCTTTAAGAGCTTTGAAACCAGGCATAAATTTTAGCTTTTTCTGGATTAATGTCCGCTCGGGCATTTTATTTTTTAAAAACAAGGAGGTCTCATCCATATTAAATATTTACTGTGGCAAATAATTTTCCTCCGTAATAATTTTATTCAATTTCTCCACAAACTCCTTGGCAGCCTTCTCATCGGCACTTGTAGATATACCATACACAAATAACCTATTTCTCAAACACAAAATCAACAGAGAAACTGTTGAAGACACGTGCCGATTGCCGATGGAGGTTTGCGCTGTTGTCACCGCGCATGATGCATTGTTGTAAATAGAAACCTTTTCACCTTACACTCGCTTGCGTCTGGTTCGAAATTATAGTCGAAAATGTTATCTATTCCTTTATGGGATCACGGACGTATCTTCGAGAGGACGTAAGTCGAGGGATGACTGTATTTTGTTTTTCACAGCAAAGTTACTAATATTTTCCTTTCATATTTCAATAGTTTGCCTTTCATGTCATTACTGTTGCGTAAATTCGCATTTGATATTATAGTTTGTTTACGCAACTGCTCTAGGCACATTCCAATGTTCAAAACCTCACACCGTTTTAGAGAAAAAAAATGAATATATTGTTGCATCATTAATAATGATGGTTTCCCCCTTTACTTCAATGTTGCTTTAACTTGCCTTTCATATGATTCTTGCAGTAATTTACACTTGATCAGAAGGCGGGGGCAGGCAAGATTGATCAGGGCCGAGATATCTAGAGGGGTGGAGGGGTTAAGTGGGCAACTCCTTCCTCTCGGCCTCATTTAATAATGCTGATAACTGGAACGGAAGTTAAAAAATATGTTATATGTATACTTATATACTGTATATATTACGTTTTTTGTCCAAGGAATTTGTTTAAAACATCTAAAACGAAGGGCATAAATTATTCTGGAACGGCGTTTCGGTTCATTCATGCTCAATATTGCCTCCCCCTCTTCACTCGAATAATTTTCTCCCCCCTATCACTTGGATTTCCCACTTTCACTCGAATAACTCCCCCCCAACACACATACACATTCACTCGGATAACGTGATTCCTACCAGACCTGCATCTAGAAAAAAAAATCGAATGGGAAGAAAGGGAAAGAAACTCATTCGAGCCGAAAAATTGTAAAAGGGAAGGAGACTAGATTTCCATTGCAGTTTAACATCTCCACCTCTGTTTCACATATTTTTAAAAATTTCTTGAAAAATGCACGAAATATAAATAATTTTAATAAATTTTGGCATCTATCACTCTTAATAGAATTCTAAAAGGAGGATGGCAACCTTTGCCCCCCATAGAGCCGGCCCTAATCTCCACCCCCTTTATCTTTTACTAGATCCGGGCCTGCCTTGATAACTACTGTAATCTCATTTCGATGTTCAAAAATATGAATCTTTAACAGAATAAAAACAAATAGATTATTTCATTTACCCCATTGTCTCCCAGAGAACTATGAAGATACGAAACGACAAATTTCGTAACCTAAAGAAAACTTCTGTAAAGCATTTAGAAAGATTATTCCTCTTTTTCTCATTTTTCTAGTATTGCTTTTATTATTATTGTAGAATATTATATGCAGAATATGCGAATAGCCATCCGAAGTATCGATGATTTCAATAAGTTTCACGAAAAAGTACGTCACTGCCGATCTTTGAAAATTTTGCATAATGTTCTTAGAGCAATAGGTTCGAGTCCCAGCTGGGCCAGCGTTGAGACTTATCTCCGCAAAACTCCCCGCCCTGCCCTCGGTCAGTAGGGGACTCGATGGGCTTGGAAAGCCGCCGTCCGTCGGATGGACGTTAAGCCGTGGCCCCGTGTGCGGGAGAGCCATACCCTGTGCACGTTAAAGAACACGCTGGATGGCCTTGACGGGAGGCTACCATCTGTCTCCTAACAACTGCTCCAGTGGATAATTAAGCATTATGCTCAGTGCTCACTGAATTATGACCGCCTCCCTCCATGTTATCATGGAGGGAGGTGGTGATAATTCAGTGAGCACTGAGCATAATGCTTAATTTTCTCGTTATTTATTTTTTTCATTTTGTGTTGGTAAGAACTGAAAGAATATTTTTACAAGATTGAGATAACAATTATTCGGAAGAATCATTTCTATTTTCTATTCAGTTAATGTGCATTTTATCCGAATAATTTATCTTTCACGGTACGAGTTTTGGTGAGGTATACTTTACATGGAGGTAAGTATAGTTTAAACAGAAAAATTGTATCTTATTTTTAGCTAACACTGTAGTTCTCACTTATTGTTTATTTAGAATACCTGTCAGTAAATATCGTAATACGACATTGAAAACCAAGGAAGAAGAATATGGGAAGACTTTTGTTTTTCATTTCAACACTTATATTATGTGCCAAAATGTTCATTTAATGGAATATGTTTCGTATAGAAATCTGCCCAAGCACCTGGTACGCTATCAAGAGATTGTGGGTTCAGATCACACCCGAAAAATGGCAAATTTTTCTCTATAGTTTTGTCATCATATGAATAATTGCAAAATAATAGTGTGTGAAAAGTATGTAAAAATCTGACCAATAATTCTCTAATTTATTTAATAGATAGAACGACGCTTTATTTCGGGACCCAGAAACAAATCATTAGGCTGATTTTGCTCCTTGACTCCCAAAAGACTATTGCAGTGATTATTGTCAACGATTCAGGCAAATTTCCATTTCAAATTTTAGTACGACGATGATGATGCACGCGAAGCCGCATATTCATGCCTGCAACTGACAGGGCAGGTTGTTGTCCGTTTACATATTTCGGGAACCAAGGTTCATGCAGCGGCACGCAACTCTAGCAGTTCCTCTTGCTAAACTGACTTTAATCGACCGACAACGTAACAAAATGGGTATTGCAAATGACAATTGTAGTGGCATTATTGTGTGAGCGACCGCTGATCGATCGCCGTCCATTTTGAATGCGTGTGTATCCGACAAACAGCAGGTGATTGATTCTCAGACCGTATTTTAACGAAGGCTGCTTTCGAGTAGTTATTAATTTTACGATGCACTCTCAATAAACAGTTCTTCTTGTAAGTGGAGCCTGAATTAACTAGATTTAACCGCTTGACTTACAAATATTAGAAAGGGATCCGTTGAATACTATCGATCCTTCTATTTCGAAATCTTACTCGTATCGGTTGTACAATATGTTAGTGAGAAAAAATATAAAATACTACCAACTACCATAATTCAATATCTATAGAATGCATATAACCATCATGTGTGACTTTGAAATTATCAAATATATATCAAATATAATATGTTAGCTCTGATAATAAGTGAAGCCTCATATTTGATAAATTATTTCCGCAATTCGTTAATCTTGGCAAATTATTAATTAAAATAATTATAACTTTTGTTTCATATCTAAAAGGTATCAGATTCCTCGATGGAATTACTATTAGGAGACATTTGTTCTAATTGCGACATATCCTACAGTAATGCCACCAAGGTAGAAAATATTTATGATCACAGAGAACATTTTTGTAGAATAGAGATACTGCTTCTTACAACTTGCTTCTCAGTCCAGAAGCAAATTTTATTTTTAAACGCATGTCTCTATAAACGTTTTGAACATCACTCGTACATTTACATTGCATACTTTATAATTTTTTTGAAATTCTAAAATTAACTACAATTGGAAGAGACGGCGAAAATATTTATATACTTCGTACAGAAAAATATTTCTTTCTGTTTTCGAATTTTTAATGAAATAAATTGCGTTGAAAGAGAAATATTAGAAATAAAATACTTTCTAAAAGGTGTCTTACGTCATATACTAAGATATATTTTCTTCCTTGCAGAATCCCAAAGAGCGTCTGGAGTCTCAGATAAGTAAGTAGAATATTGTTACAGATTTTTAGCAATATTTTTTTTTTGATAACTGTGTTTATATTCGTAATCGATAAACAGACAGTACATGAACTGATTTGATAACTGAGATAATTAATTTACGTCAATAACGTTAAAATTTTAGTATTAGTTATTTGAAGTACCAATAGTCTAACTAACTAATGAATAATTAGTTTTAACATTCATCAAATATCAAACAATAAATTAATACAATATTCCAAAACTGAATCATGCAAAATGCAAGAAGGAAACAACACTCTCTGAAATAGCTAAAGATGAGCTCGAATCATGATGAAGCTGAAATAGCTAAGATTAAATAGCTCTCTGAAATAGCTAAAGATAAACATCTACTAAGCAAACACCGACAATTTGTGTTGTCATCTCGCACAACACCCTTTCACTAATACTACAAATTTTATAGTGTATTCCTCTATTTTTAAATTAAGTGTGTTTCATTATCTACAAGACGTAATCCACTTGTTTACACTTGTTGTATGCACATATTCCGCTTCAGTATATCATCGAACTGTTCATTTTTAAATTATTTACAAATATTGACTGAATTTTACGGATATAAAATATAAATACCTGATATATAGATTATTTTAGGCATTTAAAAAACTTTCATTCATAACAAAGAGCCCAAATGTTTCGAAAACTATATATTGTTCAATTATTTAATTTCTTAAGTTAATAAACGAAACCTTGTAATTGTAATAAAATGCAATGAAAAAGGCATTTAACGCTTTTCATCAGCGACGTTGTAGAGAGTATCTTGGATATCGAGCAGTTAACTTTCGCAAATAATGAAGAATTACAGTATAGGAGCTTTTGTATGGTTTTATTTCGATGATTAAACTGTTGTCAGAAATGCAATACGATAATCTCCAAAAACTTATTATAAAAAGGACTCCCAAATTACGATTAAGATAGAGTTACCATACTTCCTCCAAAAGGAGGACATGTCCTCCTTTTTCATCTCATGTTATCCCAGAATTTTGAAAAAAAAAACAACATGAAATGTCCTTTTTTTTGTATAAACTCATAACGTGTTTCAAATTAAAATTAAAGCACTCTTTTGGAATTTCCTTTTTTAAATTTCTTGAACCCATATCTATAATATTATTTACTGTTATCCGTGAACTAATTTACTGTAAATGCAAATAGTGAATGTTAAATTAACCCTTTTAATGAACCTGTTTAGAAAACTGCCAAAAAGTTTGCTCTGCCCACAGATAGGTGGAGCTATGAAAATTGAAACCCTTATCTTGCAGCATAAAAGACTTAGTTTGTAAGAGCCTTCTAATACAAGATCATGCCCTACCAAGACAGAAATCACTGCTGACCAATACTCATTCAAAGTTCATAAAAACAGAAAGTTTACCATGTGCAACAGCAGATAATTGCTAAAATTATGACACTTGCAACGTAACTCTTGATTGCTTCTCAAGTAAAAATAAAAATTGTCAATCATATGTTTTAAAATATATTTAATAAGTATTATGCCTTTTTCTGACTCAATTGTTAGTCAATATTTGAAATAAAACATAGTAGGTAAAAATATGATTTCACAAATTGAAAGCATGTTCTCCTTTGTCCTCCATTTCTAGCTGTTTCAATTGCTTGTTTCATTTAAAGATTTATAACTTAACAGTTTTAATAAACTTTTCCCCACCAAAATATTAATATGGACTCATTCAAGTTTTTGTACCGTGTAATATGCATGTCTGTTGAAATGAATAATCGCATTAGAATGAAAAGATGCTTAATACTTATGAAGATGGGAGTAAATGAGGCCTGGAGGCATCACTTGGGGACTAATATTTCAGTCTCACAACTGCAATTGTTTTTTAAATATGCATATATTTACTGACATTCTTCCTAAAAAATTAAAATCTTTCTTTGAATGAATATTTAATTTCGTTTTATTTCGAACTAATCGGTTTTGCTTCTTAATCCGCTTTGAATTGGAAAAAAATAATTATACATTTTAAAGACTTGAGTATGAATATAGAAGGAAAAAGGGGAAAACTCTTTAAAAGCATATATAAAAAACATAAGAACAAGATTAATATTTAATAATCTGTTGTATTAAAAGCAATTTCTTTAAGATTAAAATTATTTTGCTTTCAAAAAGTCCGATTTCTAGCATATTTTTATGCGTTGTTTACTCATCATCACCATCATCATCATCATCCTCAAGCAGCCATGGTCTATGGAGGTCCAACCAGACTGTGCAGTTTAATTCTCCAAGCATATCTGTCCTGAGCTACATCTGCTGCATCCGGCAACTGCACACCAATTCTAACAAGGTCCTGTTTGACATTGTCTGCCCACCGCATCCTAGGTCTCCCCCTCCTTCTGAGGCCTCTAGGCACACTGTTCATAACCCTATTCGCCAATCTATAATTATCCATATAGGCAACATGGCCAAACCACCGGAGTCCCTCTCTGCACGATATGCTGCTTAAAGGAAGTTGCAGACTCCTTTGCCTAACCTCATCATTAGTACAAAGTTAAACCACCTAATACCCAAGATACTGCGTAAGCATCTAGAATCAAAAACATCCAGTTTCCTGTTATCTTGTTTACACAGTGTCCGAGTTTCACTACCCTAACTAACCCTAGAAAGGACCAAACTATTATAAATAAAAAAATAAATAAATACCCCCTCAAGCAGCTGCTTACCACAGAGGTCTGACAGGAGCCTGTCAGTTTATATGCCACAGTAGGAGATCTGAGAGGATGGCAGGACCTCAGCAGAAAAACGACACACACATCCATGCCTAGTTCCGGGGCTCGAACCCAGGTCCCTTAGATCAGTAGCCAAGCGTGCTAACCACTCGGCCACGGGACGGCTAAACTATTATACAGTCAAATTTTAGTCTTTAGGTGTATACGCCTATTTCTCCACAATCTCCATAGATTCTTAAAAGTCCCGGCAGCAATCCCTATTCGTCTGTTAATCTCATGCCGCACATCACCAGCATCTGTTACATAACTCCCAAGGTAA
Source organism: Ryuthela nishihirai (assembly GCA_038380435.1). Classification (NCBI taxonomy): domain Eukaryota; kingdom Metazoa; phylum Arthropoda; class Arachnida; order Araneae; family Heptathelidae; genus Ryuthela; species Ryuthela nishihirai. The sequence goes on from JAWZYU010000016.1 coordinate 15,223,813, forward strand.
TTAAACTGTGACACCTGCTCAAGACTGCAACTATTCAGATTAACTGAATTTGATTTAATGAATTTAACCTGCCTGACCAATTTTCATCACTTTAGTTTCCTCTCTGTTTATAACCAAACCTACTCTACTACCAGTCTCATCAACAGCTCGAATGAAAGAGATCATCTCATCAACATCATCTCCCAAAAGGGCTAAATCATCAGCATAATCTAAATCAGACATTTTTATATCTCCAGTCCATGTAAGGCCAAAATCTTTCCCTTGAAGTGAATTTTGCACAACATAATCAATAACCAAGCTAAAGAGAAAAGGAGACAAAATGCACCCTTGTCGAACACCAGAAGTAATGCGAAACCAATTGCTACAAGACTTACCAACTCTCACACATGACTCAGTGTTATTATAAAAAGCTTTCATTATATTAACCAACTTCTCTGGTATACCATATGATCTCACAATCAACCACAAATTATGACGATCAACAGAATCGAAAGCCATTTTGAAATCAACAAAGCTAGCAAACAAAGGTTTCTGAAACTCTAAACATTTCTCAAGAATCTGCCTAAGTGAAAATATCTGATCCACACGTCCCCTATCACTTCTGAATCCTCATTGCTCATTACGCAATTGACTGTCAATCAGATTCTTAATTCTATTAAGCACAGTCATGCAAAAAAACTTACCTGGAACAGAGAGTAGGCTGATACCCTTGTAGTTATAACAAGAACTGCGATCACCTTTATTGAAAATAAGGATTATAATAGCTACGGTAAAATCTTTAGGAACCATGCCTTTATCATTAAAGATATTCAAAATTTCAGTCATCCAAGTGGTAACCGAAACATTCTCAACTCTAAGCATTTCTCTAGTAATTCCATCTACCTCTGGGGATTTATGTAGTTTAAGTTTAGAAATAGCCAAAATAACTTCAGATTGTGTTATAGGGCCAACATTAAAGCCACCAATGCATCTATCATCATTACAAACAATGGGAGTAGAACTAACCACATTGTTTAGATCATCACTGAAATGCTCAGCCCACCTAGCCATGACAGAATCCTCAACTTCTATAACCTTACCTTGTTTATCCTTCAATCCCTGTATACCTGTCCGTTTTCTATCACATAAAACATTAACTATCTGGTACAGCTCTCTGCTGTTGTGCTGCCTAACTGCTTCCTCAGCTTTGTCAGCCAAGCTATCAAGCCAAAGATTTTTATCAGTAGCTAACTGATCGTTTACACGTTTATTAAGCTCTCTGTAATCTTTTCTATTAGGACTAGTAGGATACTGATTAAGGACATTCCTGCAGTTCCTTCTTTCTGAAATAAGCTCAATTGCCTTATCACTTAAATAATTCTGTCTCCTCTGCTCCTTTTTTCCTAAAAGAGTACTGTTTCCAAAAAAGCCTGTTTAAAATGGCCCCATTCTTCCTCAACTTCAGTATTAAGCAAACCATGACTGTCATAATGACTAAGTAACCTATCATGGTAAGCTTTAGCTATAACTGGGTCTTTCAGAGCTTCAGTATTAAAGGTAAATTTTTTAACCCAGCACAACAATTTTTAAGTTTAAGTTGCAAGACACTTTTAACAAGGTAATGGTCAGATCCAATTTCAGCTCCCCTATATGCCCTGGTATTTCTAACAGAACTAGCCAATTTGCTGTTAATTAATATATAATCAATCATATTCTTATGCAGCCCATCAGGTGAAACCCATGTGTATTTATGTATGTCACGGTGTTTGTAATATGTGTTAGTTATTCTGAATCCATTGAGTTTACTTACCTGTAGGAGACGTTGCCCATTGCCATTGCAGCTACCAATACCAAAAGGTCCAATTACTCACCGTTGTATTATTTTATTGAATATCTCAAAATTAAGAATCTTGACCAAACGTTTCGACCATTTTTGCATCCGAAACATTAGTATGCAAATTCTAGTTAAAAATGATAATTGTTTTCAAATTAAAGTCAAATATTAACATAAAAAGGTAGTAATACATCCCATCAATAATATTTGAAAATAAACAGAGGCTTATAACTTTCTTAAGTATTATTTTCCCACGCGCATAAATTATGCAGATGATTATGGTTTATTGGCCTCCTTACATAAAAACGCCCATTTATTAGGAGAAGTTTATTTCTTGCAATTCTATAGATCCATTTTTTACCAGCATGAAAGATTAAAAAATTCACTGCCCCATTTAAATTTTTCCTATTTCTTAGAGTGACCGAGAGACACAATGACATTTAAATATATTTATCAGATGGCGAAAAAAATCTCAAGTATAAAGAATGCCAATATACTGGAAACGTATGTTCGAAACCATAATAATGTCTTGTGTGATGGATTGAATCTTTTTTTCACATTGTCCATTTCCTCAGGTTTTGAAGGGAAAGGAAAACACTTCTTCTCCACTCTAATGAATCTTGTTTCTTAGTAGGGGCACATTTCAAGATTCTTTTCTACAAATGATGGTCGTCTTCTTTCACAACAGGTATCTCAGCAAGAAGCATGCGATTGAATAAGGATGAAAAAAAATAACATGGAGGTCAGATGCAATAAAGAAAAAAAAATAAGGGGAAGAATATATATATATCATTCTTTGCACAAGGGAGCAGCTTAGTTAGGGGTTCCCATGTGCGATGGTAGACAGAAAAGAAGAACTTTCACTCAACTCGTATTCCTCTCACAGTGGTGTGAGCAATCGACCGTAATATAGGAGCTCTTCGTTTCCTGCACCTGGCAACAGAAAGAAATCAGGCATCTACGCCTTTCATGAAATCTGGCAATACTGATGAGCGCCGCCTAACGCCAGTTCTCATTTGTCTTTTTTTCTTCTCCCTCTTCTTCCTTATTATTTTTTTCTTTCTCCTCACATTCAACCTTACTCTCTTTCTTCACATGTAATGTCGACAGATTCTTAGTCGCTCCTTCGATGAATAGATGACTGTAAAAAATATTTCGTGTTTTTTTACCTCTACAGACGGATGAGTTTTTTACATTGTCATTTTTCTTGAAACTGTGTTGTTTAGTTGATTTTAGATGAAATCTTTTTTCTTATCTCAGAACTTAAGGAACAAATATTTTTTTGTCTTCAGGGAAAAGACTAGTTATTTTTGCTTAATTAGGAGTACGTCATATTGCTTTAAGTATATTTACATTCCTACAAAGTAGCATTTCTGGAAATCGAACTTTTTATATATCCGTGAAAAATAAATTCAAAATATATAGAGATGAATAAGAGAAAAAAAAACAACAACATTGATATGAAGAGATCATTAAATTCCCTAAGGTTAGATACTTTTCAAAATTATGATTTTAATTTTTTGTTACGAGATTGATATTCATCTTTACTACAAGAAATATTGCGTTCCCAAAAAATCAGAGTAGAATGGTTACTTCACCATATACTGAATTTGAATCCAAACGATGTCTCATAACAGTTCACATAAATTTCAAATGTGTAATTTAAGTATATATATATTGTTATTTTACCTTTTGGTGAGAATTAATCAGATTTTTTTATTCCAACCCTCTGCAATGGGCAAAAAAATTCCAACCCTCTGCAATAGCAAATGGGTTCATTTCCCGTCTGAGATCCTACAATTAAGAGGTAATTTTTAACCAACAAAAAATAACAAAAAGTTTTTAATTAACAAAATTTTTTAATAAATTATGAGAAATATATTTACGTTTTATTTATTAAATTAAATACATATCTATGGATGTTATTAATCATTTTTGTTTGTAATGAAATTTGAAACAAGCATTTACATTCATTAATTGTTTTGCTAAAAACTCCTTTACCTAAAACGATTTCCTAATTGCGTTTGGAACAAATCTTAATTTATATTATAATTTTTTTTTCTTTTTTTTTTGTACTAAACTTCTCTGCGATTGAACGTTATGACAGTTTAGATTCAATAATCAAAACCTAAATTTTAACTACTGAAATTAATTTAAACATAAGTTGTTCTAATAGACAAAATGATATTTTGAAATGGATGGGGCTTATTCGCCCCATCCATTTCAAATACGAATATTAATTATCGTCAAATATACCGTGTGCTTGAAAATATAAACGTAATATCTAATCTTGATTTTGTGAATAGGAGATGATATTCAGGGTGTTTGAAAACACGGTAAAGTATTTGAGGGAAGTTCTCATCAGGTTTATAAAGTGATCCATCAAATTGTTCCTTATCCCAGAATCTCCTCAATCTTGGAATCCTCGTGAACTTGACATTCAGTTCATTGTGCAGCTGAAATAAATGCTTCTCATCGAATTTAAATATTGGCGTTAAAATTTAATTTCCCACCTCTTCCTAAAGCAGATTATTCGTTTTCTTAATTTAAAAGTGACCTCTATCTTAGAATCTTTCCGATCTTTATATTCAGCTCATTGTGCTTTAAAAAGAATCCATGTCGCTTAAGGTATTAGCTTCGAAATTCAGATTTAAAATTCATTGCTACACCTGTTCTTTAAAGGTAATCAGGCCACTGTATTTCTTGATCCCTCCCATGACTTTTGCTTTGGGTTCTGTTTTTAAGTAGTTAAAATAAATGATTGCGCAGAAAACTAATTCCCGATTCGGGCTTTGAAATAAATTTCTGATCTGCTCTTAAAGGCATCTTTTGGTGTTTCTTCTTTCACCATGTACTATTTAAATCCCTTTGGCGTGATATTTAGCTGTTTTTACAACTAAAATGATTGCTACTCAAGGATTTAACTTCAAGATTCGGATTCATATAAATCAAGTTTCTACTACTAAAGACACTTCGTTGAATTCTCTTATTCCATGACCTTGCAATTCATCTCATTATGAAGCTGAAATTACTTTAGTCACTCAGGATTACAACCTTTTCCCAGGTAACTTTACAACCTTTTCCAGGTTTTTTTACAGGTAATCCGTTGAAATTTATTATTCCACCATTACCTCAATATTCTGGTCCTTATAGTTTTAATATTCAATTCACTATGAATGATGCTCAGTGAATTAACTTAGGTTTAAAAACAAAATTCCCACCTATTCCCAAAGTAGTCTATTGAACTTTCTTAATCCACTACGCTCTCTGTTTTGTAATTCTTGTGAGATTGACATTCAGATCATTATGCAGCTGAAAATAAATACAGCTGGATTAATTTATTTTACACTTCAGGTTAAAATATAACTTTTGACCGGACTTCTACATCGATTACTTTAGCAGCAAAACGATTCTGGAGCTAGCAAGAGCGAAATAAGCAAAAGAAAGAAGAAGAGCAAAAGCAGAAAAAACGAAGAGAAACCAGACGACGAACTTCTGACAGGAAGAGACTGGCATCTTAACTGGTAAGTGTTCCGTGAACGTCCGGTCAAGGAGGACTGTCAGCAACGAAGTGATCTTTACAGACATCCTCTGACAAATCGACCGCATGATTGCAGCTCTCTGTGGCGTCGAACTATTCATTAGCTCGTCTACTTTCTCACACACACTAAGAAAAAGATAATTAAAAAAAAGCGCTGCACCGATACGATTCGTAAAGATCAACTTTTCATTTTCTCTGTTTATGATTAGCGGTTAGAAAAGATCATCGGTTTACGAAAAAAAAAACACTTCACGCAGCTTCCATTACTCTTAGTAAGTGCTACTTATAACTTGGACTGCCGTTATTTCGACAGTATTTTGAAGATCACCTAGTAAGAATTTCTTACAGCTTAGTGCTTTTAGAGTAAAATATTGTTAGAAATAAGAGAGAAAAGATTATCCCGTTGTTCAAGAAATGCTTTTCCGAAAAATAGAGCAGAAAGGATTTTATTTGCTCATTCCCGTGTTCGAAATGATGAATGGTTTCTTGTATTTAGTAGAATCTACCTTACCTACAGGGAACAATGAATGAATCCAAGCTGCTGTGATTTAGAAAAGCGATTCAATTACTGTTTTAAAACTATAATACATATTTCATGTAAATAATGGTGGAATAGAAAAAACGGTAAAAGTATCGAAGACTGCAGAAAACCCTAAAGTTGGGCGAGACCTTATTGGAGTATATGGAGTTTACTTAATTTCCATGGAATACAGTATAGCTGGTAGAATTCGATCTATAGGCAAACGTTTATGAACAATTTAGAAGTTTAAAAGCTGTAATTTTTTTGGTAAGCACTACATCTCATTTTCCAAGTAATCTAAAAAACACCGTTCACACTTCGATATCTTCTCATAATATCAATAAACCAAACAAAACAGTTCACTCTTCGTTAGACTTTCTACGGCTTACACCCGAAAACTTTGCATTTGATGCTGGATGCGTTGTAAATACCAGAGTACGTAAAATACTTTTGCATTTATGTTTTCAAAGCACGTATTGCTTATGTATGGTGCGTAATGTTTCCAAAATGCAATAAAAAATGCATTCTTTTCCAAACGTGTATACAGTGGAATCAAGTCTTACAAGAGAGTTAGGTGCTGAAGTCAGCGCATAAGGCAAAAATCGCGTATAGTCAAAATTAGACTAGAAAATCCTTTAAATCTCTCATAAAGTACAGTATACCGAGTTTTGTAAATACATCCTGTAGAGGTAATAAAGAGGGCATGCAAAATGTAATTCCACAAGTTTTTTAATTGCATAAGAAAGAGGAAGATGGAATAATAAAAGAATAAATAGCGAAGATTTTGAGATTGAAGCAATTCCTAAAACTGTTATACAACCAATTGGATTTGATTTCCTTCAGAACAGCCCAAATACGCCGAGGCATGGAACTTGAAAGATGCTGGATGCGTTGTGCAGGAATGTTGTACCATGCGAAAATTATTGTGTCACATAGTTTGCAAATTGGACGACACATTCTCTCTGCGAGCATCCGTTATCACCCCCATTTAAAAGCTGCTCGATAGGATTTAGATTGGGGACTGTGCAGGCCAATGAATCAAGGAAAACTCGTCGGCATGTTGCTGGAAACATCCGATGATGATACGTGCCTTGTGAGCAGATGAATTATCATGCTGAACGTGTCCATCTGAGTGAGGATAAACTGTAGCCATGAAGGAATGAACTTGGTCATCAATGATGTTCAATATATCATGGCATTCAGAAGTCCTTCGACAACTATTAGGGGGCCTTATGTGTGGCAGGAAAACATTCCCCACACACCGCCATCATCGACCTGTACTGTTGATACCAGACAAGATATATCAATAGCTTCATGCTATTTGTGCCAAATTCTGATCCTTCCATCAGCATTATGCAAAAGCAACTTCGATTCGTCCAACCAGGTTACCTTTTTCCAGTCCTCAGTGTCGATGTACCACTTGAGACGCGCTTTCGTGTTTTTTACTGACAGCCTCGGCACTAAGCATGGTCGGTGGCTGTTGTTGCCCTTCTGAACATTAATGTTTAATTCTGCTCTGATTTGCCTGGTTGGGCCTGTCTCTTCGCTTGCATAATTTTCTCCAGTCTCCTTTGAACTCTCTGAACCACAAGCTATTTTCGTCCCAGGATCGGCGATTACTGTTAGTTTTTTGCTTTTCGCACCATTCTCGGTAAATCCTTCAAACGGTTGTGCGTGAAAAGCCCAGAAGGACGGCCGTTTAGGAGATGGTAGAACCGGCACACGTAGCACCAGCTAGGCGTGCCAGATTTATCACGCATACCATCGGTTGAAAAACTCGACATTAAACAATGTTGTATACTCTCAAAACTAGCTAATGCTGAAATATGAATAAAAAGAGGTGAATAAACGGTATTCATTTAAGGTTGGATACTTTTCTGCAATCAATTAACATGACTTTAAAGATGATTGAACTTATATGCAGATTAATAATTTTTTGCATTTATTACCCTTATTAGCATTTTTAAATCTACGACTTTCAGCTCCATAGTAGTATACTATTTTTAAAAATAGTAGTAAACTATTTTTTGCATTAATTTTAATAATCCACGTGTTTACATATTTAGTAACAAAATATGCTACAACGCTACTTCCTTTTACTCTTATATTTCCTTTTACAAAAAGAATCATTATTGAGCCGTTAAAGATGGAATATTTCTATGAGATTCTGCATATTTCATATGACTTACATTTTAAAATCCTGAAATAAAATAGTTGATGTAACAACACATAATAAAGTGACTTGTGCAACTTTCATACGTGATCATCATGAGAATTTTAAAGTAAGTTTCTTTCGAGATGAAGCTATAAACCATAAAATAACTCTATTTCGGAGCTGAAAGTCATAGATTACAACAAAACTATTTTCGTAACATTAATATATTCTAAACAGCAGGCCACTACAAGAAGAGACCCAAAGAAGGACATTCAGATATATTTCCAACTATAGAGAAAAGGAATGATAGCCCACTGAGTGTCCAGCAATATTGGACACGCGGTGTCTAAAGGTTCTTTTAATCGTTTAAGTCCTTTGCCGCCTAGGAAATAAGACGGTGTTCCGTTGCCAGCAAATGGAACTAAGCTCCAGAAAATTGAAACAATTCCCGACAGTATTCGCGTGAGCTGAAGAGGAGACGGTCCTCTGGACTCATCCATCATGTCCGAAGAGAGAAAGAGGGAGATAAAGAGAGAGAGAGCATGCGAGACGGGAATCGAGAAAGGAAATTCAAAATTAACTCTGCCCTTTCACTACAACAGCTTCTACAGCAGTAGCCGTGCCGGTATTGCTGACTACTAGAAACATTCCACTTCCCAAGGAAGAAGGGTGTAAAGACGGTAAGCGCTGCCGGAGATAGTAGGGGAGTAAGAGTGAGAACTGGGGGGGGGGGGGGGGGGTGAGAATAGAAACGTTAGTAGTGAGCATGCGTAGCTGGAGTAACAGGGAATGGAAGGATGCGCCTGCTTGAGTTTCGAATCGTTGGAAGTGACAAAACTAAGTCGGAGATTGCAACGGTGCTCAACCATGTAGCAGTCATGGCTTTTTCTTTATAATTCTTCCATATGTTACTTTTTTTTAGTGTCTCTCTTTTTCACTGTCTGTTTTTTGTTTCTAAATGTATGAGATGTTTTCAGCTGCAGAAAGAAAAAAAAAAAGTCACTCTGAGGAAATAAAGTTGTGTTTAATGCGGGTAACAAATTGAAGACGGTATTGGGAGGGGTGGGAGGGGTGGGAGAGAGCAAGATAAAAGAAATAGAGATGAGTGAAACAAAGAGACTGTGTGAGGATAACATTATGACATTTATAAAATTAGCGCTAACGCTAAGAATTTAAATGCTCATAAGTTTCATTTGTAGCTAATTGGAAAATACGGATAAACAGTGAAATTTCATTTATTACTGAATTTTGCTTTCGTTTTACAAAGCAATAAAGTATACTACTTTGTACCGATAGATAAACTTATCCAATATTGAAAAGATAAGCGACATAAAACTAAAAAAATCAAAATCTGGAAGGTTGCTGTAGAACAAAAAAAAAAAAAGCTTCGTTGACACAAAGATAATGTTCATTTTAAAACCATCCCACAGTGTATTAAGAGATTGGGTCTGGAATAAAGAATTAGTTTGGTATAAAGAATAGGTTTGAATCCCTATAAGGTAAATACTTTCATTATCTGATGCATCTTAATATTATAATGATAATGATAAAGGTTCTGCTGACTTTTTATCTCCTCGCAATTCTGCTTTCTGGTGTATTATAATGACAGGCTCCTTCATACCTACATAGCAAATAGTCTTCTTCAAGAGTAATTTGTTTAGTTAAATTATTCTTAATATTTTGTATATTAGAAATGCAAAGGAGAAATTTAAGACATCTACCGCATATTAGGTCTAATATTTTATCATATCTGATCATATTTATGCAAGGTCGGATCCAGAGGAGGGCGCATGAGGGGCATGCTCCCTCGACCCCCACCTCTCTTTCAGAATGCTAAATAAGGAAATAGAGGCAAAATGTTATTAAATCTATTCATATTGCATGCATTTTTCAATAACTTTTAAAGACAAATGTTATATTGCATTTAAAATCCAGTCTTTTCCCTTTTTACATTTTTTCGTCTCGATTGTGTCCATCCCCCTCCGATATATATTTTTTTAAATACGCGCTTGCTTCTAGTCAGTATACGTTTCAGTATACGGTCACGAGATGCACATGACTATTGTAAAAATTAAAATACGTACTTGAAATAAACTTATTGTTTCGCACGTTTAGTATGACCTTGCGACATAGTATTGAATATCAGTATTCCGTCATGTATAATACTCTAAGTTTTCAATATGATTCATTCTAAGTGGGTAATGCTTTACAGATACAGAACAATGTATTTATCAGCATTATCCATTAACCTGGTGAGTAGAGTGTCTCTTCAATTGCATTTATAAAGCTTAAATTTAGTTTCGCAACTCTAATAATTTTCGGATGCAATAATTAATTAATTTTAAATCTAATAATTGAATTTATTAATTCTATTTTTTTCCTATTTTAATTGCTCAATTGCTGTATTATGAAGACCGATTCCCTGGGTAGAAACTCTTGGAAGTTCTGTGACCGCCAAACTTTGTTTTAGTTATGCAGAAAAAAACGACTATTTCCCATTATGACCTTAAGGTTAATATTATCTAGGAGTTTCCAAACATTCCAGAAGATTTGCTATACCATACACTAGGTCCGGACACTAGGTCACTAGAAAACATTCGAGGAGGAGAGGGACAAAAACACATTTGAGACGGAAAAATGTTCCTTCTTATTTTACTTGCCTTGCACTTAAAATCCTGGTATATAAATATATTTCGCATTTTATCAGTAATTTATAATAATTACTAGCTGAACGTACCCGGCGCTGCCCGGGTGTCATTTTTAATGTGTATATTCTTATTTTCACCTCACTAAAGGCAAATTTTGTATGTAAACTCCCTCCCCTCCTACATTTTAGCACAGATTTTCAACAGGAATAAATTTGCCCGGTATTGAAAATTCGGGCAAATGGATCGTTGTTAACGTCAGCGAGCTCTATCACAGCCTGTGGCTTAGTTTCTGCGTAAGCTATCGAGATTTTATTTTCTTTACCACCGATTTTACCGCCCTTTGGCTCTCGTGATATTCGTTCGCACGGTCCAAATTTCCTGCACAGCGTCCCCCGTGATTGGTTCAAAAATCAGGTTCCCATTTGGCCCGTGGCTTCGTTTCTACACAAGTTGTGACAGCTCGTGTCTCACTTTTAATCTGTATATTTTGTTGTTTCCTGCAATGATGGTTAGTTTTGTGAATATCCCCCCCGACATTTTACACAATTTGAATACGAAGAATCTCCCGGTGTTGCAAAGGTCACTGCTGATTCGGCGCGCACTCTCGAGGTCCGTGGCAAACGATCGAGATATTTATTTCGTCAGATTTTGGCATTCTGTTGTTCCCAACGAACTTCACCGAAAGGTCCCAAAATTCGAAGGCGGGTTCCCCCTGTTCGACCCCATGTTTAATTAGAAAACAAGTCCCTAGGTCAATGGAACGCCTAAATAATGCTTTAGGAAATGTGGGCAATCTGGCAACGGCATCAGATTTGCAGCAGAGATTTAAATGCTATTTTAACTCTTTACTTTCACAGTTAGGGAGCAATAAATGGCAACAGTAAATTTACAGCGAATCTCGTTTCCCGTAGGAATAGCATGGTAAACGTTTTTGCTTCTAACCAGCCCCCCTTTTGTACTTTCGACCTGAAATTTGGCACTGCAATCTGGACCACAACCAGAAACAATCTCAGAAAATCGGAAGCGTGTCTGTTGATTGTTCGATGAGTTATGGTTGCCATAAACAAACACACACAAAGACAGGCATCTTCTTTTATTATATAAATGAGATAGTAGCATTGAAAGTAAAAGCTAATTTTGTTAAAATATTAAACTTTTATTATTAATAAGACTTAAAGAATTAAAACTGATAATTTGTACAGATTTTAGATGTCTTTGCAAAGAATTTAAAATATTTCCTACATTACATCCATAAAACCTAGATTTTCTGCGCATTTCACCTGGATGCTTGGAGAACGCATTTAGATTAAGAGGGTATCAGAAGCTGTACTCTCCTAGAAGCATTACCAAACTGCTCGTAACGTAAATTGCTAGTCTCTGTGCCCATGTTACACAAGTGCAGCGATGGAAAAATTTTAATTTCAAATCATAGTACAATTTATTCTCACTTTTTTGCGGTACGTTAAAATTGCTTCTTCACGTGGGAGTTAATGAACGTTTTGACTTCCTTAAAAATTTTAAAATTTTACTTCACAAACAAAATTTAATAGTATGAGAGAGATAATATACCATCTTGAGAGTGTGTTAATTTCACAAGTCTTATGGTTTTTGATATTAAACTATTTGCACGCCACAGGTCTTTTAGTTTAACTCATTCTGCGTAATGTAGACGTAGAGGGTTAAAAAAAAAGCTCACCTAGGATAGCTTAGTAAAGAACACGTTCAAACGCTTGAATGAAGTGTTATGAAAACGGTATGTAGGGAAAACAAGCTAACATCTTTGGAAGCAAGTCTCTGCAGTGTGTTTAAGTAATTAAGGCCGTATCTGGGGCTCTTTTTTTATGGTCTTTTAATAACATGGGACCAAATTAGGCGCAGACCAAGCGATGCATAAAGTACAGGAGGATAGTACATTAGCGGCAATCAGTGGATAACCACCTTTGTTTAAGTGGAGAGTCTCTCTCCTGTCTAAATTGGTCTCATTAAGTGATGCAAAATGTACGTGCATTACAGAGAAAATACGATAGCAGGAAGATGAGTAATATTGAAGTTACGTAGGTGGAGTCTAGGAAGATAAGTACTTTTATTAAAGTACATACGTATAAATGTTTTTTTTTTCACGAAATTTATTTTTCTCTAATATAGAGTGATGGTCAAGATGTGAAACTAATATATGACTAATAAAGAAAAGTAATTTTGAAATTTTCGTGCTTAATAGACCTCACTTCATTAAAATATGCTTTTAAACCGAAGTTGATTGTTTTTCATTACATATCGGCTATCCATATTTTCCCAAATTGATGTCATTGATAGTAAGTATGAAATAGAGATTATCTTGCCCAGGGCTCATCTCTATCAAGTCAGTTTCAAACTCCATCATGAAATTTCTAATATTGCATGTAATTGTGAAAAACAAGAGAAAATATGTAAACAATAAGTTTTTGGTTATGATTTCAATCTCTTAAGCAGCGTCCAGAAATTAAAGTTACTAATTAACCAAGCTTTTGATTATTTTTTTCAAATATTTCCTTTTTATTAATGAGTCGCTTTCAGGGTTCACGATTTTTCATCATTAAGTTTTTATGAATTATTCATAATAATTAAAAAAGTTGATGTTTTAATTTAATCGTCGAATAATTATAAAATGATACAACAGATGTAGAATAATTAAAAATGGTTATGTTTAAAAAATAAATAAAAATATTTTTGTATCTATGCTTTACTATCGTATTCTACTTTTTTTCGTTAATGGAATCGTGCTAATAATTTCCAAAGCATTTCAGATTCGGGATAATGTATTTCAGATGTTTCAGATTCGAATTCATGTCTAATGTAGTTAAATTTTATTCAGCATCGGTTTTCAAATCACGAATCGCAACACTACATTGGACAGCCAATTCATGGTATATATAAAATGATGTGCTTTTTAATTAAATCTACTAAATTTAGATATATGTTAATTTCTAATAAATATATAAAAATAATGAATGAAGTGCTTTTTAATTAAATCTGCTAAATTGCATATGTGTTAATTTCTAATAAGTATATCAGGCCTAATGTATTGCTTACTACTTAAATTTCGTTTTCAGAATCTGTTTAGTTATGTTTTTTTTTTTTCGGGGGGGGGGGGGGGGGTTAAGCGGAAGTGGTGCATTGCTAAGAACAAATTCACTTATATTTATGTAATATATGAACATTGAAATTTATCTACATATTCGAAACAGTAAAAAAATAATTAAGCAATTGTGATAATAATCAATGCATATAGGTTTTTCGAAAAAAAAAATGTTTTAAATGTTCTGAAACATGATCAGTCATGTAGTCACAATTTGTACCATGTAATCAATTCTTTATTAAATAACATTTTTCTCAACTGCCATATAATAGCATACAACACAAAATCCTATTGTTCTTCTGGATTAAACGGGGTTTTTTTAATGAAATTTCTGGTGCAGTGTTATTACAGTATTTAAGCAATATAAGTCAGCCTGTTTTACAGATTATATTAGCATACAATCTAATATCAGAAATGATTTGACAAAGATATTTCGGAATGCAAATTTTTCGGAATATTTCGGAATACAAATTATTTCAAACAATCAATATTCAGTTTGAACACGATCTTCATAATGATAGTAATTGCACTGAATTTATTAAAACTTGATTGTATTATTATACGGTCGTGTTTTATACATGTGCAAAGATACAGCACACTCCATATTTGATTAAAAAAGGTTAAACTGAGTTTTTATAATTCTAATATTTTCGTAGCAGTTATATCATAGAAAAATCAATACTTTTTTTCATTTATTTATTGCTGATAATAGTGTAGAGAGCGACATCAGAAACTTTCAGTTTATCCACTGGGTACAGTGCAATAAAAGTTTCCTGCAACCACGAGGGGTATATCTCCAATGACAATATAGTGAATACCTTATTGTTTATAATTAGGGAATTGGTTACTAAGACGCATTTCGAGTACTAGATACTTCAGTTAACCGGTTTTCGGATAATCAGTGAGATACTGTAACGAATGTTAGTTGAATTAAAACTTGCCATTCCGTTTTTAGAATTTGTCAAATCAGTTGTATTGATTCCATTTAATTCTCGAGACTCTCCACACGTATCGTGATTCTCTTAAAACAGTTAAATAAAGCGAGAAAAATTATTTACTTCCAAATGTTCACCGTCCATACGCAAGAAATAAAGCCTATTTTCGGTACTTCGCTTCTCCCGAACGCAGCTTTAAATGGACACACTTAGAATTCTCCGCAGTGGCGAGCAGTTTTAGAATTACATTTCCATATCTTTTCGGAACTAATTACGCAAAGCTAGGATATAAAAATAATCCTTAAAGCCAGCCCCTTTAAGAGACATAACGCTTATCAAGTAGTTAAGGATCTTTACATTTTACCACTGTCAAAAACTTATCTATTTAATCACCGTAATTAACAGACAAAATCCGTTAATAGAAAATTAACTCTCACTTGTTAACAATAGTCAGAAATCACGTCCGTAATTAAAATTCGCTTTCTCCACCCCTTTCCTGGAATAAGTGTTATAAAAGATTAATCTTAATTACTCTTCTGGTAGGTTTTGACGATTTACTAGGCCACATTACAATTTCTATTGGATGTTAGTTTTATTGACTGAAGAAATGGGAAACTCACACATTTTTTTAAAGGATTGTGTAAGTACTTTTTTTGCCCATTCATCTTATCTAGGGTACAGATTAGTCGAATTAATGAGACGAAATGCCCACGATGACAGAACACTTCTCTTCCTTCTACTTGAACTTTCCTAAGAAATGAAAGATATAAGAAATGCCAAGAGCAGTCTTTTCTTAACTCATAGTATAATTTGTTTCTAATTCTTCCCTCTAGTGATTCTGTAATGACCTAAATTTATTGTGCTATCCTCTATAGTAGGAGTTTATCAAAGCAATGTCTCTTATTTTAGCTGATATATATAGTTATTTTTTAAATCACATGTCCTTTGTTTTAGATCAGGGCCGGCCAACCTACTGCTCATAAACGAAATAATCTATATAGAGTATCTGGCTCATTATTTTCGATTTTTAACCAAACACATTTAGGGGCATAACTAAACGATTTCGCCAATTCATAGTGCTCATGAAAAATGTATATTTTTGCTTTTTAATCAAGAATATTTTCTTAATTCCATAAAAATATAGTTTTTTTTTTCGTTCATTTCTTATATTTCAATCCAGGGTACAGATAACAGGGTCTCAAACGCACGTCATTAGTGAGTTGTTTTACAAATAACTACCTACCAATACAAAACCAACAAGTACTGTTTTACCAATAACTATTGTTTGTTTGGTACGAAACATATTAAATGGTCAGAAGGATCCTAAATTTGATACGTTTATATATCAAACCTAACTAATTTAAAAGACAGCATGTTAACAACTTTGTCATCCGTCCATTCAGTTTTAAGAGTATTATCGTGTATAAAAAAATAAGCTTGGATGATTTTAAAGTCATTTTGTTTTATATGCAATTCCTTCTGAGTGTGTGATATAGTTTGAATTTTAATCTTTTATTGTAAATTATACTAAGCAACCAACCAGTTGCTTTCTCCTCTTAATTGAAAATTGTAAAGGACCGCGTTTTCGGAGACATCGGATTCTTGATAAAATGGTATTGAAATAAAGTAGCAAAAGCGTCATTAACAAGACGTTTGATAAGCTCGTGGTTTTTTATGTATCAAGTTAACTTATTAACAAAAAAACTGTTCTACAGTGACACGAACTGAGAACAAAACCATGATATTGGAAAATATTATCATTCTCTTGATAAACCGAGAGTTATTGTTTCTGATTCTCTTAGGTAGCACGGAGATTGGCTTTCATAGAGAGAGTATGCACATTTTGCAAAGGTATTTTGTTTGTTCCTTGAAATCTCTTTACAAAGCATTTAGAATGACATAATTTTCACATTAAAACTTTTGTCCAATATCTCATAATATATTGGAAAAATATGTCAGTTTATAGCAATATAACATTATAACACCTTATTTATCAATATTATGTTGGAGATTGGCAGTCGTCACTTCTATTTTTGTCATTATAATATGCTTTTTATTCAATAAACACGTTAAACACTGTATAGAAAAATTATTTTAACCAACTTTTACATTTGTTCTAACTGCTCTTTGTTTCTCTTGCTCTTTAAGGTTTAACATAACAAAGTTATAATGAATGATGCATTGTAGCGAAATCAATTTTTAAATTTTTAATGCCAAGAAAGAACCAAATTTGGTATCTTAGCATATATAACGAGGAAACGGAGAGATATAATATTATAGACCAAAAGGAAGACTGATTAATTCTCAATAACATAATGTAGATTGAATGTACAAAAAAGGTTGAACATTCTAACTTCAAAACAACTCTTCACGCTTCCTACAATTAAGCTCTCAGTTTGCATTAAAAGTAACAGAATGATATCTGAGTTAGTTCTTAGATTCTATAATCTCTAGAGGAATTATGCTCTTTTAAAAAGGCAAGTTGTTAATTTCAATATTGATAAAGAGCGAGATGTAATAATTTGGTCAAAATAATTTGCTGGGTTTTGATGTCGAATGTAATATTTGTATAAAATTTAAACGAAAGAAAACGAATGTTAAACATTGTTAAAAGTGCCTACGTAAATTGTTTGAAGTTGTTCACATAGTGCTTTTAATAAAAATGTAATTTTTACTCGATATAAGTTTCGAAGTAGATATGGACCTTGTGTGGTTGTATTAAAACTTAAAACATTGGGTTTAATGAAAGAAAAAGATTTAGTACGAAGCAAAAATCTATAATTCAGTAGTAAAGAATCACAGGATATCCTGTACACATGGAACTCATGAAATAATAAGTTGAAAAAAAGGGTTCAGCTTATTATTTCCCAAAAATCTGTTTTTGATCTCTCTTTTATTTACCTTTTATTTTGATTTATTTATCTCTCTTTTATTTCTCATTTCCATAGAAAGCATTATAGTATAAAGACCTTCAGTAGTAAAATAAAAGCTCTGTGATCCACACAAATTGATAAGAAATAGGATATCGTTAGGCTTGTAAAATCCGTCCATAAGTTTCTAGTTCAGTCATTTTATGCACTATTGTTTTTATATATTGCGTTTGCCTGGTGATTCCTATCTCCATAAAACAATCCATTTCACAGCCCTACGCTGAGCTTTCTGACTGGCCGATTATTAATTGGAAAAAAAAATTGGAAGCTCTGAAAAATTCAATTTAAATTTTCTTTTTATTTTTAAATTTACCTGTATGCATGCAACTATTTGTATCGCTGAGCTTATAAACACAATAAGACTTCATGTGCTAGCATAGAAAACATTTTAGACAAAAGTAATATATATATAATACACAATGGAATTTTAGATGAAAAGAAACAATAGTAATTTACGATATTCTCAACTTCTGTACCTGTACATACATGCAAGATAATACACCTCTTGCCAACAGCACAAACAAGAGCAGTGAGTTGCACTAAAACCAATCTTGCAGTTATTGGCTAGACGGTACTCATATCATGGTCAGCCAATCTCATGTATATTGATGTATATCGTTCTGTTCGTAGTCCACAGTGTGGGTGACCACATTACCTGCCATGCTGCTGGCCCTTAATGTCGCAGAATGGGTATGCGTGGAAGGCAGAGGAAAGTGGGTGCGTCTCCACGGAGGATCAGGGTCAGAGAAACAAGTTCTCCAATCCCCTCAGTCGGTACTTCCATCTTTGCACGCGCCGCACGTGTTAAGCAGCGATATATTGCGCTGCAGAGCTAGCAGCGGTGAAGTGGCTTCCCGCAGCATTATGGCCTCTGAACAGCTTTCTTACGGCTTTGCTCTTGTTAGATACCGAAGTGCATTCATGAGTGTAGCAGGAATAGAAGCGGTGTTCTATCTCTGTAACTGCACTATAGCAATCTTTTCCACTATAGCCATTAAAGTACTTTGTAAGCACAAGAGAAAAAAGTGCTAGAATTAGAAAGACGTATAATCCTGTAATTTAATACACAAAGTACTATGGTTTCTGATGAGAAATTATGTTAAAGTAGAAGAGATAAATGATTTTCTGAAAACTAGTAGAAGAAAGTTATCATTATTTGT
Organism: Ryuthela nishihirai; assembly: GCA_038380435.1. Classification (NCBI taxonomy): domain Eukaryota; kingdom Metazoa; phylum Arthropoda; class Arachnida; order Araneae; family Heptathelidae; genus Ryuthela; species Ryuthela nishihirai. The sequence continues at coordinate 15,242,630 of JAWZYU010000016.1, forward strand.
TCAGTGCTTCAAAACAGCTCTAACACTTTTACTATCATAACTGCAAAAAAAAAATAGAGAAGGCGGATGCAGGTGAGGAATAATTTAATGAATTTCTGAACCTTACCAAAGCTATTTTATATTATAATGATTAAACTGAAGAAATATGAAAGGAAAAACTGTTTAATCTATCACGGAAACACTACGAAAACAATGAAGTGTAATAAAAACATAATAATAGATGTCAACTTCATGAAACGGTATTGCCAGATTACTACTATCTGTTCAGAATGATGCTGTATATGGGCATCGTATACATTCGCTTTATGACTGACTGTCGCCAAGGGTAATTTGCCATTTCCAGAAATTCCAAAAAAGTGTCTCTAATAGGTGAAACAGCACAGTTTCCATGTATTCAGTTTTAAATGTATTTACATACTCTGTTATCATATTCTCCGTGTTACATTTACTTATTACAGCCGCCTAGATATAGAAATATTGAAAATGTTATGAGAATGTAATATTTCTATATCTAGGCGGCTGCAATAAATAAAATTTTACAAGTCTCTAATTTAAACTATCATTTCGCTACATTATTAAGAATAAAACATATATATCATAACCACTAACCATGAATACCGGAAAGTCCGAAGCTAAAATTTTTCATAAGTTGTATAACAAATAGCTTTAACCAACTGTCAGAACGAAGGACAATATAAATATTGCTAAAAATATTTCAGTTGCTTTTCCGTATGTAAGTAATATCAGTCAACTTTTCTTTCTGTTCAAAGTATTGTCTAACAGGTAAAGTTCGTAGAAATGAAGTTTCCCAAATTTTTCACGAAAATTAAGCATTTCATGGAAATGCTGCTATAAAGATACGTATAAGGATATTGAATAACTCATGTATAATAAATCATCGAATCATAAATGTCATCATGGATGTATTAGGCATCGGTGTTTTCATTTGTACGTTTTTGGTCTCTCCATTAAAATAAACGACCACAACGAAACCAACACATAGAGATAAAGAGGAAAAGAATAACGTAATTTACGTTGGGTAATGACCATACATCACCTGACTAGCCATCTCATCTTGGTCCTTGTATCGTTGTTCCCTCCGATTTCTGAGTCTGGCTACCCCACCAAGCGCAAGGAAGAGAAAAGAGCGCCAAACAATCAAGAAAAAAAAAATAAAATGCAATCCATCTCATCGGAAAAGCTGAACCAGTGCCAACCGCTCCATTCTCCTCTTTCCTACTTATCCACCTCAGTCGGTTCTTCTCTCTCTTCTCTCCTTTCTTCGTCTTCGAGCCTAGAGCAACCATTGTGCACCCGAAATTAACTTAGACACAGCGTCAAATTTGATTTTTCCAATTCCCTCCTGCTTAAGCTTTAACCGCAAAGCAAAATGCTTACACTTCATTTTCGTTTTTTTTTTTTTTGCCCTTCTCTCCCGCTTTCTCTTAGTTTATTTCTTCTTTTTGATTCTTTCCTTTTATTTTCTTCATTTTTCTTATTTTGTTTTTCTTTTTTTTGTTCACTTGACCCTGCAGTTTGTTTTCCTACTATTTTCTTTTTTGTTCCATGAGAAATTTGATAGAGCCACTAAACTGGTTGTTGAACTAGAACCGTTATTTTACTTTTATCTGTGTTTTTTCTTTCCCTTAGATCTCAAACACCTTTGAAGAAAGATACTGATGACATGCCAGATGGGGAAGAAAAGGGACCAGATATAATTCCAGCTAATATTATAAACAGAGCTTATTATACAGGTAAGATTTTATTCTATTCCAATTTTTTTTCTTTGACTTATATGTTAGTAGCAGCAGGGAAAAAAACTTCTGTCAATGTGGAAGAAGTGTTAGAATGTCTTGACCCCAGAAAAGTGAAATTTCAGCTCTAATCTTTAACTAAAACTCTAACCTAATCCATGCATTAACATCCTGTGCTGTCTAGGCACACCATAGGATATACGATGGCTTACAATTTACATGCTATTTCCACTGAAATATAATGGGTTAGAGTAAGTCATTCAAGCTTCTTGTTATTTTGCCTGCATAGTTAATACCAATTAGGTAATAAATTTGTGTAACATATGGTTAAAATATATGTAATTTAAGTAATTTAACGATACTGAAACTAATTCTTAAATTTGTTCTTTGCTAATTAGTATTTGTGTGATAACAATTTAGAAATATAAACTACTGTTTCGAAGCAGGATAACTTACTTTTTGTTGGTCTCTGATTTTTTGAATTATATAATATATGGTAATTTTTTTATTTTAATACTGTAATATTTTACATTAATAACTCCATGAGCTTTAGTGTGATGTCCTTCAATTGCAAAATGACAGAAGATAATACTATCAGTAGTGTAATATATCAATAGTGTAAATAAAAATATTTCGAAGCTCTTTTTTAAATTTCTCAAAGTTTTAACCAAAGTATGAAATTAGTATGATAAATTTCTAAATATGGTGATATCCAAATAATAATGTCTAGATTCGCTTAATGTTTGCCAGTATCATTTCTATAGTAGAGTTTGAAATGAATCTTTTCCGTAGATTCTATTGATATCTCGAATTGAATAATGTAAATAAATAGTGTAAATAATGAATTCAATAGTGTAAATAAAAATATTTCGAAGCTCTTTTTTAAATTTCTCAAAGTTTTAACCAAAGTATGAAATTAGTATGATAAATTTCTAAATATGGTGATATCCAAATAATAATGTCTAGATTCGCTTAATGTTTGCCAGTATCATTTCTATAGTAGAGTTTGAAATGAATCTTTTCCGTAGATTCTATTGATATCTCGAATTGAATAATGTAAATAAATAGTGTAAATAATGAATTCAATAGTGTAAATAAAAATATTTCGAAGCTCTTTTTTAAATTTCTCAAAGTTTTAACCAAAGTATGAAATTAGTATGATAAATTTCTAAATATGGTGATATCCAAATAATAATGTCTAGATTCGCTTAGTGTTTGCCAGTATCATTTCTATAGTAGAGTTTGAAATGAATCTTTTCCGTAGATTCTATTGATATCTCGAATTGAATAATGTAAATAAATAGTGTAAATAATGAATTCAATAGTGTAAATAAAAATATTTCGAAGCTCTTTTTTAAATTTCTCAAAGTTTTAACCAAAGTATGAAATTAGTATGATAAATTTCTAAGTAAGGTGATATCCAAATACTAATACCTAGATTCGCTTAATGTTTGCCAGTATCATTTCTATAGTAGAGTACGAAATGAATCTTTTCCGTAGATTCTATTGACATCTCGAATTACACGATTTTATTGAACTTCCGAAGAATTTTAATTGCAAATATCAATTATTCTTTAACAAGTGAACACGAAATTCAATAAATGCAGCTCATTAGCCACCTATTGATCAGCAGCATTCCTTTTATAAAAAAAAAAATTCGTGTTAAAATCACTACCTAAGTAGTTTTCGATAAAATAGTTTTATCATTTTCTAACTGAGGACATCACCCTAAACTTCGATGAGCTACGTCTACTCTCCTAATTTTGATAATAATGATGTACACCATTACAGGTTTCTCCAAATTTGCTTTTTTTTTCAATAACAGTTTACAATACTGTACTATTGTATGATATTCAGAAAGTGTACCTCTTTTTCTCTATCCGTTTAATCAGCATCACGTTTCCTTCAGGAATCTCTGAATGATCGTAGCAGTCTTTTCCTGTTGTATTTCATGGTACCATAAACACCAAACTTAGTTTCAATCGTCAATTCCCTCAAATGTGTATATATACAAATATTTCCTATACTTATGAAGTATCCTTTGTTCAGAAGATGGTGAATAAAAATTGCCCATTTGGTACCTAAACAATAATTTAATACGTATCATAAAGCCGTAAGCCATGACGTGCATAAACAAAACAGTTTCATATAAAAGCCTTTTGCGATCCATGTAGAATGAAAGATACAATTTTCAAACGTTTTATTTTGTTACGGAAAAGTAAGTGACATAATTAACATAAATGCATCATTACATTGCAATATTTATGATTATTTCGAAACTTTTGTTATATGGTTTGTTTACAAAGCAGAGAAATTTATGAACGTTTTTTTTTTCCTTACAAAAATTTTCCTTTCGCCTTAAAAGCGTTTTTTCAAAATTATAGATGAATAATCTTACTTTGTCATTTGGTAGAGTTCAGCGGTTTGATCACCAAATACATGTTTAAATCAATCTTAGATAAGTGTGTATTGTTCTTTCCAGAAAACTTTTTCCGATATGCAAGTCAAATATAAATAGAAAAGTTGGAGAGGATCTGATATATCCCTTATTTTAGTTTGGTGGATTTTTATAGAGTTCTTAGTGGAACAGGATGTATTTTTTTGCATAAATCATATTTTCTGTCGTCATATTAATATGATACAAAAAGTAAGTAAAAAAACTGAAATTTGCTGAATCTTTTGTTAAAAAAAGATATACCGAAGAGCCAAAACATTATGCCCAGCGCGTCTTTATGTAAATGGAAGCAACTGGAGGTAAACGCCGGCGCGTGCGAAGTCCATGACACCGTATAAATAACACCTGATACTGAGCTCTGTTAATCAGTGTTATTCTTGTTCTTTAGATGTGAAAGGCAGGGTACTTATGTGAGTTTGACAACGGCCAAATTGTAATGGCCAGACAATTGGGTCAGAGCATTTCCGAGATGGCAAGGCTTGTTGGGTGCTCACGGTCAGCCGTGGTTAGAACCTTCAAAAAGTGGTCCGAGGAGGGAAAAACCACGAACCATCTCAAGGTTTGGGCCTACCACAGCTCATCGATGCTAGACTATCCTGTATCGTACGAGCCTACAGAAGATATATTGCGACGCAATTCCTGTAATTTGAATGCTGGTGAGGGGAGTAATATGGCGCAACTCCCCATATTTTGAGTGCTAGTGACGGGAATAATGTGTCACAACACACAGTACATCGAACCCTGATGAAATTGGGCTGCGTAGCAGCAGGCCGGTCCGAGTGCCCATGCTAACCTCGGTTCACCTTCGAAAGTGTCTACAATGGGCAAGCGATCGTCAAAACTGTACTTTCAGTGATTGAAAGAAGGTCGTCTGGTCTGATGAACCTCGTTTCCTGTTGCACCATGTGGACAGCTGGTACATGTGCGTTTTTTACCAGGGGAAATGTTGACACCAGCATGCACTGTGGGATGAAAACAAGCCAGTGGAGGAAGTGTAATGCTTTGAGAAATGTTCTGCTGGGAAATCCTGAGTCTATTCATTCATGTGCAGGAAACTATGTCTACCACCAACCTAAACATCATTGCAGACAACATACATCCTTTCATGGCAACAGTTATATCCCTCAAGTAGTGACTTCTTTCAGCAGGATAATGTGCTATGCCACACTTTCCGGATTGTTCGAGAATGGTTGTGGAACATGAGGAAGACTTCCAGGTTATTACCTTGGCCTCTAAATTCCCCAGACATCAATCCAATCGAGCAACTGTGGTTTGTGTTGGAACAGCATATCCGATCTGCGTCAGCTCAACCACGTAACTTACAAGATTTAAAGGATCTACTGGTAACGTGGTGGTACCAGATGCCACAAGACACCTTTAGAAATCTTGTAGCATCCATGCATCGCCGGGTAAGAGCTGTTTTGGAGGCATGTGGAGGCATTTAACATCATGTTAGGCAGGTGGTCATAATGTTTTGGCTCTTCGATGTATATTCACTAAGACAGAAGCAAAGTTTTTTAATTTAGTTAGGCTAATACACAAGGATAAGAACTAAAAAAAATACTTTAAAGATAGCTCGTTCCCATACCTTTTATGGCGATGTAAATGGTACACAAGTCTGACTAATAAAAATACACTACAGGAAAAAAAATTGCAACACCTGAAAGGATTACTGCCATTTTATTGAAACGCGGGCAGCTGTTAGCACCATGAGGTTGTGACACATTACTACATCACTGAGATGTGTTTAGTGACGATTATCAAAAAAAAATATGAAAAATTATCACTGTACCTACCTGGTAAATGGTATAATTAGTATGATGATGTTGAACCGCACTGCGTAGCAATGCATTCATGAACCAGCAGGGAAGGCTATCGTACAGCCCTATGATGTCCTCCTGAGGGATAGAACGCCAAATAGCGCGAAGTCGCTGTTCCATTTCAGCGACAGTGGTTGGAGCTGTTGGCCCATCATGTCCCAGACGTGTTCAATAGTGAAACTTCTGGCGAGCATGGTGGCCATGGTAGTATCTGAACGTTTCGTTCATGTAGATACTGCAGACAAATGTGGACTGTGTGAGGACAGGCGTTATCTTGCTGGTAAAAGGTTCCGTGCTGCTGAATAAATGGGACAACCACTAATTAATAGCTGCAAAATGTTGGTAACATATCGTTGGGCAGTTAGAGATTCCCTTATGATGACCGATTCTGACCGAGATGTCCGACTAATGACCTCCCACCCAGAAACACCAGGTGCTAGAGCTGTGTGACGGTGTCACATGCAATTGGTGGCGTTCCTTTCCCCTGGATGACGGCGAACACGTTGTCTACCATCGTGCTGACCAAGACAAAAATGATATTCGTCATTAAACATCAGGTACTCCACTCTTGTTCGTTCTAGTTCTGGATGAGGTGACACCACTGAAGATGTGCTTGCATATGGCCAGATGTGAGGGGCAAACGCAGTGCCAGATGATAGGCTCGCAATGAAAACAGTTAAAGCCCGTTGTTTACTGTCCGCCTGGTAGGTATTCCATGTGTTACCTGTTGTCAGTCCCTTTGAAGTTGCGTTGTAGTTGTGAATCTGTCATGCAATGCCATGCGTCGCAAATGGCGGATCTATCGCTTCGTGATACATATTTCGTCTTCCTGATCTTTTTCGGCATGTGGTGGATCCTTTTTTAACCCACTGGCGCCATATGTGTACGATGGTGCTGGGATTGCGACCAACAAGGTTGGCCACATCTCTGTATAACAAACCAGCTTCTCTAAGGCCAATGATTCTTCCACGCTTAAAGTCTGTTAACTTTTGGATCGGCTGTCGACGTCTGCGTAAGGGCATCTTTAGCGGTTTAGAACACATCCACAACGTTTTGTCAACCAGAGAGCTTTGGTTGCCTTTGTCTGTGTTTGACTGCTCCGCATCTGTAACGTCAGTTCGCGCCTGTCCAATCGTTTCAATCGTCCTGCAAATCTGATCATTTCCATGCATTTCCATACACTCCCACCTCCCAAATTTTCGTCACATTTGCATAACTTCTTCCAAGTGTTGCATTTTTTATTTACTGAAGTGTATTTTCTTAGGTCAATTCGTTAATGATTGGTATTGGTGAGTGGAACAATAAAGAATTTTATGAATCACCCATTTACAATTATGAAACTATAGGCAGAAACAACTACATGGAAGTAATATTGAAATATAGCTAGATGTTTATTAATAAGAACGTTTACATTATTTTTAGACATGTACTGCGCGACTTCTTTAACAACCTGCTAATGCACTCTCATATTATTACTAGACAAAAGCAAAGAAATAAACAAGAATAAAAAAATATGCTACTAGTTGTATCCAGAGTTACACCACCAATAGTTCTGAAGACGCGTCCATTTTTGTTCAAGAAATAAATATACTAAAAGAATGAGACCTACAAGCTTGCGAAAACAAGTCACACAGTAAACAAACATTTGATGGATTATCATTTCCTTTCTACTACAAAGCAAAGGAATTTCCTGTAAACCCATTCCTAGCAATCGCCCATCAGTCAAAACTTTGCCACAGCTTACCTTCCTCATACACTAAGTGTTATCTGTAAAGAACATAAATCCCTGCAGCATCTGCAGAGCGTTGCAAAGGTCAGACCAAGTAGAACAGTACTCAAAGTGATGAAGCGGTAGCTTTCATAGTAATCCGTGAGCCTCCTATACAAATCAGGTTCACTAGAGGTGCCAAAGTAATTGCTGTGGGTAAAGTTGTGAGAAAAAGCCCTTTATTTTTAAATCGAATCATTGCCATGCATGAGATTATAGTGATGTCGACTATAATGCAATATTAGTGAAACTAATCATGCAAATTGCATGTGAAGCATTTGTTGTGTTGGGTCAGTTACAGAAATAACGTTGAGTTGGTTTGTATTATATTACTTTATCTCTGAGTAGCACTGTAGTGTCTACTATGAACTATATGGTCACAAAGAACCCAAGCGCACACAGATGGTTAGGGGAAAAAGATCCACTAGATTACCGTTGATTGAAAAGACCAGATACCATTGACTGAAAGTTTCACGTGAATGCCATACAGCGTGTTCTTTGATATGTATGTTATCAAATTACATAATGTATATTTTCACTCGGGCCAATATTTTTTATGGTAGAACTTGTTGTTAAACTGAGGTATATATACATTGATTTCCATAAATTAAGGATCAAGCAGAAAATCTGTTATATCTGCTGCATGTGAATCGAAAGATAGGGATATATAAACACAGTGCATAAGAGTAACATATTTAATTCTCAAAATTACTCTACACAAAAATGTAACACAGTAATGTGAAGCTCAACTCACGTGCCCCAAGTAGTTCAATATGTATTCATAGCAGTAAGAGTGTAGTCACTTCTTACTGCTACGCAAGCTTCTCAACGGCGTCTGCTCCTCTAAAATACATCGAAGTTCCAAGTGGCTTGCAAGAGCGGATTTCAAGGGAACAACCCATTTCCTGAGAGCTCCCATGCATGTTCTATTGGATTTAGGGCAGGAGACTGGGGTGGCTTCTCCATACGTTAATAGCGCTATTCTCCAAATAGCAATCAATAACGTGATAACGGTGCTGGCGGACATTATCATCCCGTAGGAGGAAGGTATTAGCTATCATATCCTCATATCATAGCACAGAGGAGTCCAAGATTTAATCCCTGTACCATATCCAACCAGACTATTGGAAGCACATAGATATCTATGTGGCTGGTCAAAAGACATCTCTCCCCAAACCATGACACTACCATCACCGTAAGTGTCCATTCCCCGATATTTGTGGCATGTAGCGTGTTTCTGGTTCCTTCCATATCTACTGACACCGTGAATTGCCGTGCAAGGCAAATCTTGATCTATCCATGAAAAGCACGGACTGCCATTGATTATGGGTCCAGTTGGTAGGATGTCTGCGCCAGTTTAGATGTCTCCTCCTGAGGCGTTGGTTCAGGGGCATGCACATCAGTGGTCACATAGCTTATAGGCACACCTCATGAAGTCTATCATATAGTGGTAGCGGTTTTTCCAGTTCAACTCACTGCTCCGAGGTCCGATCGCATTTGATGTGTTGGCATCCTGCCCCTCCTGGAAGATAACACCTGACAGCGGTCCTCCTTTGGGGTTGTTTCCCGTCGTCCCCACTGCTGAATCGTCCATGCACCATTGAATGACTCACACGAAACCATCTGGCAACATCTGCTTGACTTTGTCCATCCTCTTGCCGACCTATTTACGATACATTATGTCTGGTAGACATGCTTACCAAATGTGCTGTTTCGAAAACTACACCTAGCACTTTGCAAGAGAACTGCAGAACAGATTCGATGCTACCTAATACTGACCACCATAAATTCTTAGGTGATGTGCTAGATTCAGGACTAAATTTAAAGCTACATCTGGGAAAAATATGTACACTAGGAAACAAACTTTTTTTAATTTTGCCAAGTTTTAGGCAAAACCAGATGGGATGATCACCAAGAAATCTTTTGCATCTTTATAAAACGAAGGTGAGGCAAAGTTAGAATATGGTCTGGCTTTATTGGAAAGAATGCTAGAATATAAGTTTATAAGCCTAAACGCAATACAAAACAAATTTACCAGATTGTCTCCCGATTTCCTGAAGGAAACCCCACCCCACCCCCGAATTTAGCTCATGTAGCAAAAACCTCACTAAGGGCTAAATTTTTATTTGTAAAATATTATAAATGATTTTATCTGAAGCATAAAGATCATTTTTCATAAAAAAAATATACAAATTATAAATTCTATCCTCTTTTTTTACATCAGAAAAGATAATTTTTTTGTAAAATCCTGAATATTAAAAATAAAGATCACATCTTCATCAAAGAACCCATTTGGACTTTACACTTACCAAACATAAGCGGGTTTATACCCAATATCATTAAGAAAAGTGAAACAGATAGAAAAGTACTAAAATTCTTAAGTGAATCATTTATTAAATCAGAATATGCTAATTTTTGCAGAATTTTATTTATAAATCATATTTTCAAAATGAGGATACAGCCATAGCTTCCTTCATCATTCCTGCTAAAAATGTATCAAAACAATTTAAATTTTCATTTCAGACAACCATTTCACGGGTTGAACTCTTTGTAATATATGAAGCTGTCTTATAGGTACAGATTGTAAAACAGCAGTTATCTGTGACAAAAGATATTTATTATAATGATCATTTTAAAATCTATAAAGTATTATGTACTTAAAGATATTAATCTATAAAGATTTATAAATTTATACATCTATAAACCATATTCAAATTCTGTCAAAAACGGAAAAAATATTATCTTATAATGGTTACCGAGTGACTGCGGAATGACAGATAAATAAAATGTGGATAAAATTGCAAAGGATGCGATTAATCTACAAGCTATAACTCAGTTTTAAACGCTTCTAATCCTGAACATTCATACTTTCTTAACGTTAGAGAGCTCCTTCAGTTTTCTGTTTTAATGTCATCATTTTCTAACTTATTTTCACCAAAATAATACCTAATAAGTTATTTTTTAAAAATCGATCATATATTTTAAAGTATTCGAGTTTTAGACTCCAGACAATTGTAACGTTTTGAATAAAATATCGTAATGTTTTAGTTTCGCTCGTCAAGTCTGATTTTGCTTAAATTTATTCTAAACAGCCATTATTACACTTGGTGAATAATTCAAAAAGATGGTTTTCTATGATTTGAAAATGTCAAAAAAAATTTAAAAAAAAGTGATCATTCTGATTTCAACATGTCATTATATAGATTGAATAATATTACATTATTCCAGATTTTTAAAACATTACTTTATCTTATGATCGAAATTCTTACTCTAGGTGGCTAAAATTCTTTCATTCTAGAACAAAACCTGAATTATTTAATTGCTATTTAACTTAAGCCTCAAATTAATTACAAATAAAATTGATTTACAAAATCTGTTTGTCGAAATATTTCTCAGCAACATATCCCTTTTTGAATCAGGTACTGTGTTTTTATCTTTTCTTTACGATTCATACTTTATTTTAAAATTTACAATATTAAATTATTTATTTTCGCAATCCATTTGTTTTTATTCTTACTATAAGTCAAGGTACATTAATGTAATATGTGAAAAACAAGAAAAGAAAGTGTAAAATGAAATATCATAGCTAATTTTTGTCCTTGATCTGATGTTTATTTAGATTTCTTAATTTCTTTTTCGACCATAAGAAAAGATTGATGTTGAAGTTTTGATACAACAGCAAAAAAAGCTTAGATAGAAATCGGTACTCAGAATAGAATAAAGCAATAAAAGTTAAAGCAAAATTTTATCGGTTATCATTAGAGCATAAACAATAAACTGCGAACAGTTATATTTCCCATGGTGCTGCGGCAAGGCAGATTTCCGCTAAAAATCAATTTTTCTTAGAGTCATAATCGAATTTTTCTTACAGTAGTTTTTTAGTCGAAAGCCCAAGGCAACCGATAATGCTCACTGTAATGGATCCAGTTTGATTTTATTACTATATGAAATATTTTATTTCGATCGCCTGTCTCTCTTTCAGTTTAAAAAAAATTTAACGTCTTCCTAGATAAGTAATAAAACTCGCTTAAGATGTTCCCGCATGATAAATTTTCAAGCGAATCCTTTCTATGTTATTAGGCCACGTAAATTCTTCGATGTTGGCAGGCGAGTGGTAAAAGCTTCCATATATCTCAACAGTCTGTCCCGTAAGTCCTGGCTTCGCGTTTGAACCCTGTTGTCAAGATTCGTTACACCTTTAAATGGCCTAACGTCTTCCCCTGGCGTAAAATAGGTACCAACTTTTCGTTGGGACAGTTAAAGTGGGTAAAAGTAGTTGAATCGATAACCTTCTGTTTTCAAGAATATTTCTTATCATGCCTACGTGGTAAACCAAGTGAGTGAGACACACGCCAGTGAATTTTACTGGCTTGGAAAAGAAATGACAATATCTCGTAAAGTTTTTTGCAAATATTCAAAGTCTATTGTGTTTCTTAAAGTTACCATACTTAAAAGAAAGAGTCACAAAATTATCTTTTAGACGCCACGCCTTTGTCTTTTATGTTTACATACTTTTTTATACATGTATAAAAACAGAATCAGTGATACGAAAACTTTGTTTCACTTTGCTTTCTACGCATTTATGGGACAGTCTAGGTTTTCCTGTTACTTTTAAGAGCACTGAATAAAGCTTTACAATGAGTGAAAAGCTCAAGGAGTAGAGGTAAAATTTTTATCTATGCAATGAATACATTTTATTCAATATCTTAATTTACATTTCAATAAAGATTCGTTAATGTAAGTTTATAGTACAAAATTGAAGACTTTTGTGAAAGAAAGGATTTTATTACGTTTAAACAATTGTTGAGAAAGAAAATTCCTATCACAGAATTTACTACAATTATTGTTAGGGTTGTAACACTTTTAGCATTATTTCTCCCAATATCATTACTGAAGGATAGGACTGGATCCAGGAATGTAAATTGAGAATCAGGGAGTTAGTCAAGTAACTGGATTAAATCGGAATGAAAAAAACAGTTCTTCTCTAGGATGTGTAGTTGTCCTTGCTCTTTTTTCCCAGAAACATTATTGTCGAAAGCGACATAATATCTTAATATATATATAAATATACGTACTATTTTGTACATTTTGTCATAGTGATTTGTGTTTACATAAAACTTATCAGATTGATTTTCTAAGTTCCAAAGGGCTACCTTTTCGAATGATTGCTTAGCTAACTTTAATAGAGTACATATATAAATCAGAAACGCAGATAGTTTACTTCACTGGGAGAATTACAGAAATAATTATATTATTTGCGTGTTTTTAACAGTAACAGCAATGAGAACAATAATATCAAATATAGCTTAAATTTTTGACACCAGTATAAGAGGTCGGGGCAGCGTGTTTTGCGCGATTGATATACAGTATATATATATATATTGTATTATGAATTAAATTTCGAATATTTGTGCAAATATTATATTCTTATAATGCTTTTGTGAAAATTCACAACCAACCAATTAATTAGCAAAATGTTGTTAACAGAAGATCCTAAAGAAAGTTCTCCGTCAAGTAGTGCTGTGGTGAGTCGGCATTGGCCGGAATCTCCGCGGCATGAACAAGTAGAGCATCCTATAGCAGCTTCTACGTATAGGAAGGTAAGTTTCTTTTTTTCTGAATCTGCTTCTTTAATAGCAGTGAAGAAATAAATGTTTCGTGGCCTTATCAATGTTCATATTTTCTAATATGAAGGAGAAGGTAGAATTTTCAACGTCCATTGCATATTTGTAAAAGAGGTTAAGCTACTCTAAAATAGGATATTAATAATCTTCAAATAAATCTGACATATAATAGAAAAACGGAACAAATTTAGGTTTCATGAATGTAATCCTCCAGATTCTGAATCAGAAGATTAGAAAAGATACCTAGTCTATGCAATCCTTATACAGTTGAAAATATATAATAACGTCGTAGATGATCTGCAGTTTCGAACGTCAGAAAATGTTACCTGTAGAAGCATCAAATTAAGAATTCTGTTATTTTTAATAATATAGCTAATACCGCTTTGATATGCTTATTTCAATATTTTAGCATTCTTATATATCTCATTTAAAGGTTTGAAAATAATATTTGCGTTCTTAACATTGAACTGATTTTTTTCAAAATTATTCTAAATTTAAATCTCCTGATCGGCAATGATAAATGTTCAATAATTTAACATTCGCTTTCAATTGTTTCCTGAATTGTTGCCATTCCCTAATAGTTCTTTTTTTGGTTTGTTTTTAATGCAATGAAGAAATCGACATTTTAATTGAAGGCAATTTAAATTACATAATAAGTATATATTGTAATTTCTTTACTTTGTATTTCATTATCGTTTCGAAAACTGTTATATTGTAATTTCTTTACTTTGCATTTCATTATCGTTTTGAAAACTGTTCCACTTTTTCTGGATTAATATTTATCGTTTCCAGAATGTATAAAATGTGAATTTGAAACAAAAATTTCCGCAGCGGTAATGCACACTTAATTGAAAGTGGTTTGAATTTTAGCTCTGTAGTAGATTTTTAGCTCTCTAAGGCTTAAATTTTCTGAAATTGTATATGTATCTTCAATAAAATATTTAACTAAATGATAATTCTAACAGATTTAAAAATATCTAAAAAAAATGCATGTTTTATAAATTTACTTGTATAAATTGTCTAAATCTGAATTTAGGCATTTGTGAGTTAATCTAGTAAACGAGAAAACATGGCAAATTTCACATTAAAAATGCATTTCGGACTAAAAAATACATTGTAAAGCCCAGAAATATAAAACGTCCATAAATACAGTGGACCCCCGATATAACGCGCATGTCTGGCGGGAAACAACACCCGCGTTATAAGGTGAACCGCGTTATACCGAGCGGCGCGGTGGCGACACAATAAATTTCACACTATAAGCTTTTCTTTTACTCATCATGCATACAATAATTAAACACTATTCAAAATACATGTAGGAACTCAATACATACACAATTAGTCAATACGCAGTAACAATAAAATGCGATACTCACTAACGCCGCACGGATCTGTATAAACATGTTTGAACTTATCGCGAACATCGCCCGCGCTATAACCGAGTGCGCGGTGTAGCGAGCAGCGCTATACGAAGGTCCACTGTATATAGTTCCGTGATTTCCTATTTTTTGAGTTATGCATTGCATTTTTGATCCGAGTTCAATATCAATATAGCAATATCTTATCGCATAAGATGCTAATATACATATGGCAATTATATAACTAATCGTGACTTTTGATAGAGATAACAATACTTAAAAAGGCGAAACAAACACTTGGTATACTAAAATATCATTATAATCGTATTGAAGCGATGAAATAATATACTTTTTGTCAAGAATAGTTGGATACGTGAGCAATTAAACAAGCACTTGTGGTTTACTGGCTATTGTATTCTTAATCACTATCTAATACTTGAATTATATTACTTATAACTATATTTTTTAGGCTTATAGGCTATATAAAGTGACATTTTAGTATAATGAAATAGTGCGAGTGCCCAAAATATATTCGTTACAACGAAAGTTCGTCACAGTGAAACGCTGAGAAAAAATTACAAAACAATTGTTACCTATTACGAAATCATTATAATGAAAGAAATTTACAATGAATTTGTGTTCAGATGCTAAAACCCAGATTTTCTTTATAAACTTTCGTTGCAGTTTTAATATAGAGATACACAGTACATCGGAAAAGTTCGAAAAATAATTTAGTTTTACTTAATATTTCATTACATCAACATTCTGTTTATTTGGTTACTTAGCACCAGATGTAATGGTTTTGATGTCAGAAGAACAAGCTGCTAAAATAAAATACTACTAATGTTGGAATATTGGCTAACTCCTAGACACCAACAACTGTGTCATCCCAATATATTAAAAACCGTTTCTATTTTATTTTAATTTTTATTATTATTATTAACATACTAAAATGTGAAATGAGTTAAAGATAATAATGCCTATACCCGGTCTAGTGGTTAGCGTAGCTTACTTCCAAACCAAAGGGTATGTCCCTGTGTAAATGTTTATATGTTCTATGAGAAACCAGGACGAACTCTATGGAACATCTAGGTTATATCCTTCCTTTGTGTAGAGAAGCAACTTCTTCCCTCTATAAAAATTACTTAATGCCTTTATCTGGTTTCATTTATATAGATATATTTTTTTCATTATCAAAAATTATTGATTATATTGTTAATTTTTATATTCTAATATAATAATGCGTTCCTTCTTTTTTTACAACCTGTTAGGCGATCAGCAATATTCAATAATCGATTCAAAGGAACCAGTGGGAACGGGCTAATAATGTCCAACATTTATATGTAAAACATTTACATTTCGTGCATTTTTATATCGCACACCTTTCACCAAGATTGCTGCTCAAAATAATGAGAAAACACCAATATATGTTTCGACTGTATTCATAAGGTTTTATTTCTTAGCCTGATCGGATGGCCAATTTATTTTACTACATTTAAATGGTCAGATCAAAATATGAAACTCAAAATGGTCCAGTTTTTAATTTTCAAACGAAGGCCAGTTCCTTAACTCATTTAATTTGAAAGAACTAATTTCCTCCCTAATCATCGTGATACCAAATAGCAGAATAACTCATCATCGACGGTGGAAATTATAGAATTATTGTTTCTATATTATCTTATTATATGTTTCTATATATCTTTATTATCGTTGTATCTATGATACAACGTTTTAACAATTGGCTCAACCTGGATTCTTAGACAAATAAGTGTCTCATCTTCAAGTTAGTTAACATAAATATGTTTTACTACGAAATTAGTTATCTGAAAAGAAAAAGTTTAATTGAAATTGGCTTTATCCGATTGTTATTTATAGAGAACAATTCTAGAAACAATGATAAATTCTTTCAATAATGATGACCGCTTATGAGATTAAACAGCCCGACAAGCCTGACAAATAATCGAATACTTAACGTTAGAGTAAGCTCATGAAACCACCACGCCAACGAATGAAATTTGAGCTAATTATTCTAAATTATTTACTTTTAATTTTACTCTGTTTCATTTTGTATGCTTTTTAAGTTGAAAATTCTAATTATAAATTTCTGTTTTTATACTTTTTATTTATTATTTATTTTGTCCCTTTATGTTCCTTATTATATATATTCTTTTATCATTTTGAATATTTTTTATTTCTTATTATGATTTTTTTTTCTTACTAGGGAACAGGTAATGTCGTTGTCTGCAAAGGATTATAAAAGTTCGATCAACAAGCAGAACTAAGCAAATGTAATTTACAACTATGGTGAGATTCAGAAAAAATGAAAATTACCTATATTCGCTGTACTTGGCTGTTCTCTTAAAATTTCTGTAGATTAGTTGGCAAAACTACAACTTCTTGAAGATCATTCGATCGATTTTGCCCAAATGCACGCTGCTTCTTTGTCCAGTATACATTATCTGTTACTTTAGTAACACGTTAAATCACAATACTTCATCGTAACAATGCTACTATTATGTTGTAAGTCAATTTTGGCATAAAGAAAAATTATCTTGAGCAGAATGGGATCTGAACCTACCACTCTCTGATGACGTCAGGCGCTCTGACGCTGAGCTTCCGGCTGTGGATCAGTTATCCTCTAATGTGGATGTTAAACCCCGTCATGGTAGAAACAGCCACTAGTGACTGCCTTAACACTTCAAGTGAAGGATCTGTTGTTGCAGATTCTCAGGCTCGGAACTGCACCAAGCCAACAACCTCCATGGGACGACTGTCTGGCAATATTGTTTATGAGTTACCCTCAATTCTCATGCAGAGTTCATAGGTATCTTTAGTAGGTATTCTCATTAACCATTCTTTAAAACGTTTCGTATGTTTACGCAGTATTTTTGGTACGATGCGGTTTGAATGTGTATGTAATGATGAGATTAGATGAAGTAGTCAGTAACCTGATTTAGAGCAGCATCATACACAGGGAGAGACTGTGTAATTTTCGTTATGTTACCTTCATGCGATACTACAGATAAGTGTATAGTTTTTAGCTGAGATCTTAAGGCCTCAGAAAAAATGAGAAACTGAAAATGCCGTCCAGATATTGTTAGAATCGGCCTGCAGTGGCCAAATTCAACAACTTTAGTTCAAAATAGACATGTTTGGAAGATTAATTTGCAGAGTCTGATTGGACGTCTGTAGCCTATGGTGCATGAGGATAATGTATGTGTATGTATACATCACTGATGCTTCTTTTTGTTAATTTTTTTTAAATATTCAGTTTTTGAACTAAAGCTATTTTACAGTTGCAACTAAGTATCTAAGTACTAAGTACTATCAACTACTTCAAATCAAGGATCCTTAAGGATCCTTGATTTGAAGTGACTTCATAAGTATATAACTTCAGATTTCTTTGCAAATTATAGAACATAGTGGTCCAGAATGGAATTTACAGAAGTTCCAGTGAATATGATATGTGGGAAATATGTCACTATAAAATAAAATAATTTAAAAAGTGAAGGATAGGATGTCTTAAGATTTTCGTCAGATTACGTTCCTAGAAGAGGTGTCGAAAGTCCAGACTGATTTTACTATAGAAATAATGATACAATTGGATCTCATGTTCCTGTTGACGGATCCAATATTTAATATACAGTTGCTCAAAAAATATCCGAAAACTATGGTTGATTACAGAATTCAGAAAAAATATCTGGCAAAGATTTTTTAGAAATTAATGATCTGGCAACCTTCGTGTTCTCTTGGCTGTTCTCTTAAAATTTCAGTTACATTAGTTGGCAAAACTAGAACTTCTTGAAGATCATTCAATCGATTTTGCCCAAATGCACGCTGCTTCTTTGCCTAGTATACATTATCTGTTACTTTAGTAACACGTTAAATCACAATACTTCATCGTAACAATGCTACTATTTTGTTGTAAGTCAACTTTGGCATAAAGAAAAATTGTCTTCAGTTGAATGGGATCTTGTGAAGTGAAGGTTGTGAAGTTGAATGTAGAAAGTTTCCAGATCACTAATTTCTAAAATAATCGTTGCTAGATATTTTTTCTGAATTCTGTAATCAACCATAGTGTTCGGATATTTTTTGAGCGACTGTACATAGATATTAATGAAAATAACGTGTTTAATCAAATGTCAATCAAGTATAAAATACAACAGTGTTAAAATCAATGTTGCCTTATAAATAGAAGAGGTACCCTGAAACTTTTACCTTTGTATAAACTGCATAACAGTTAGATCACAAATCCACCGAATTTTAAAAAGAGACAATCAGTGGAAACACCTGAAAGATTTTAGATTTTACTGTGTGTTTGTTTCTCATGTACACAGACGGACATGCCCATTTTTATATTAGTCAAATTCACTTAGTAGTATTGCGCTAGTTAAGGATCAAAGTCCTTCATCCCAGCAATGAATTCTGCTGTTGGCTTATAATAACTTGGTTTCAATTAGACAATTTCTGCATTGATCCTGGTCTTCAACAATTGTTCGCACATTTATACGAGAAAAATCCAACTGCTTCCAGTTTCAAAAACCGACAAGTTACTTTCTTTGAGTTTATCACGTTTTCTTTCACTTGTTACGTAAAACGCTTTCTTTTGCGTGTTTGTAACAATATCATCTAGACCAGTGGTTCTCAAACTTTTATGCTTCACGTACCCCCTGGAAATGTGTGTGTAAGTGACGTACCCCTTGTATAGATAGATAAAATTATAGTTATAGAATAACAATGGGAATAAAATAAAACATATATTTATATAAACATCTATCTAGCGACTTTTGAGCTCTCACGGCGTACCTCAAAAAATTTTACCGCGTACCCTACATTCAGAACCCCTAATCTAGGCACTCACCTTTCCATTCTTTACAGCAATTTTTTAAGATTAAATACGATTGGGTTGCTTTACCTCTGAGCTGTGCTTTTTTTGCACACAATGGGAAATGGACTGGTCACAAGGACTTCGAATGCTCTGAAAATTTTGAGGGCAGACCCACTAGACAACTCTTAGGAGACATATGGTAATCTAATGTCAAGGCCATGCAGTGTTCTTTTACGCGCTCAGGGTATACCTTTCTTGCACAGGGCGCCACGGCTTAACATTCCATCTGATAGCCCGAGGCCTGGTTATATCGACTAGTTTCGAGTCGTACAGTTATCATTTTTGATATCGCAGTCCGGCAGTATTCGCTATATTTTACGATGAATTAAAAAACGGTATTGCTACAACTAAAGTGTTAATGGCTTTTTGTTATATTAGGCAAAAAAAAATATAGAATCCTTCAAAAAATGTCATATATCTATTTCTGCAATGGTAAAAAAAGGAAACGGTAATATTTCATGTAATATGAAATCCTATCATAAAATTAACGACACTTATTAAAATTGAAACTATTCTTCCAAGCAATACATAATAAAATAATAAAAAGTGATTACAAAAATCAAGTATGCTCTCTGTTCTTTACTGCGGTTCTTATCTCTAAACGATTAGGTAATCTTATTTGTTTGCAGCAGCCCAGAAAACTACCCGAAGCAACATCTCCCAAAGGCGCTAAGAAAGACCAGCCACTGCGGTTATCTTCAACGGCTCGCCAGCCACTGACCTATCGGATCACTCAGCTTTGGTGACGCCTTGTGCTTGCCCAAGTCAAATTGTTATTGATCAGTGGGACAAATTGGAAAGGCGGAGCTCTCTAGCTCCAGAGCTCTTTTCTTTCCTTTGATCACGATTGTGCTTCTTGCGTTTGTGGGTCACAAAAGCCTGGCCATGTGGACTTTCGGAAAAACAACGAAGTTCAAATGAAGAGAAAAAGAAACTCGAACGAGGAGAAAAATGTTTGAAAGTCTGAGTGCAAGTAGTAATTCTAAACTACGATTTGGATGGGTGACTGGAAACAATAAAAAAGCGGTTCGTGTCTCTGAAGTTAAAAGCACATTTCAAAATTTCAAAATTTGTCGAACAACGCAAAGAATAATTTATACATTATAAAAATGATAGGAATTACTCTATTTCATCGGTGAAAACTGACAAGTATAGGTGTTTCACATAGTTTTAAGGAATGTAATTTTTACTTTATTGTAAGAAATGTGAATACATTATTGTGATACATTTTCTCTATATTGTTACGACAGAAGAATCTGGCAACCGAAAGCAAAGTTTCAGCCAACGAATTGAACTTTGGGAGAATTTGGAGAAGAAGAGTGGAGCGTTAACGGTCGTTTTGTATTGTAACGGTCGTTGTGTGTTGTAACGGTCGGAGAGTTCGAAAATGGACGGTGAGCTGTTCTGAGACAGTGCGCGTAAGTATCAAGAAGTAACTTGATGTGTTGTGTATACGCGGAAGGATAAAAGTGGGATCTTTTATCGTTAAGTATCAAGAAGTAACTTGATGTGTTGTGTATACGCGGAAGTATAAAAGTGGGAACTTTTATGGCTAACTTCGAATGTCTACACGGACTGTCTTTTTGTTCGGCTATTGTGTGAAAAGTTATTAGCACAGGACGAGAATTGGTTTACGAGTGACCGAGTCATCTTCGGGTGACCTGGTAAATCAAGTAAAAGGTAGTATTTAGTAAAATACACAGAGCTGATATTGTGTGCTCTACGCAGGAAGATTGATGACTTGTGCATGTTAATAGTTGATTTGTTGATAAGATACTTCATCCATATTTCCTTTGTAACAATTTACCTTGTATTGAATTTGGTTTTGAAATATAGCTTTTAATACTCACGCTCAGTGGCTATCCATTTTTGTGATCCGCAACATTTGGTGTCAGAAGTGGGATTAATTAATTGAATGCCGTTAACTAGAAGTATGGATGAATTAGTAAAGTTGATAAATAGCTTCAAAGCCGATATGACTAATATGAAAGCCGATATGGCTGCGCTGATGACTGATAGGAAAGCCATTATTTCTACGCTGATGACTGATAGGAAAGCCATTATTGCTACGCTGATGACTGATAGGAAAGCCGTTATTGCTACGCTGGTGACTGATATGAAAGCCGATATGGCTACGCAGATGACTGATATTAAAAGTGATCTAGCTGCCCAAAGCGATAAAATAGGTGACTTGAAAGCCGAAATGGCCGCACAAAATACTGAGATGAGAGATGAAGTGGCTCCTCAAGTTGGTAAGATTATTGATCAGTTCAAGGATAGTAAAACCGAACTCAATAGACAATGCAATAGTTTAAATGTTGAATTTGTCAGTGAAAAAGATGATCTTGATAGTGTTAAGTTAGATTGTAAACATGGAAAAGAAAAAGAGAAAGGCAACGCATATAAAAATGTGGATCTGCTACTGGAAATCAAGAATCGTAGAGATAGCGCAGATAATGCCTTTGACCACGCAACTACTGGTAATGCATGGCAGAGTGTCTATGTCGCTGGTGACATGTCTAGGAACTGTGAAGAACAATCACACAGATCAGAGAGCTGCGAGACTATACAGTACGCTTTGCACTTCAAAATACCTAGGTATACAAGTCTGGCACGATCTGAAGAGAGATCCACACGAAAGGTATTCTATTCCTCGCTCTCAGCAAAATGCGTCATGGACAATTATCGCAAAGGCAGAGTAACGAGTGGTAATGAAGGGGAACGAAACAGAGTTTACGTTTCGCAGAGTGGTCCGAGTAAAGAAGAGGCGTCCATTCATCATAGATACAAAGTGCCATTCGACTTTACCGCGGAAGTCGGAGAGATTTTTCCGAAGCATATAGCCACACTCGAATCGTTTATAGAAAGTGGGGATTTAAGAAAGAAGAATTCCGAAGAATGGCTTAGAAGCGTAACAGGTGATGCTAGTAAAGGAGCTTCAGGCAGAGACAGTACTTCAAAGACTAACTTTCTGGATGAAACTAAGCCTCAGAGTTACGATCAGAGAGAAGTGAATCCCTCAGATAATTTCAACGTAGCCACGCTGAATTTCTTTTCTGAACAGTCAATGTGCAGATTTGGACATTATAACCATTTAGATTATAAGGATATAGAAAAGTTTTATCACGACTACAAGAGCTCTAAAGTGGACAATATCATGTTACAAAACTCGTCGCTGATCTCCAGAATGAACAATTTGGCAATCATGACTGATGTTTCCCTGGCTAATTACAATGAGAGCTCCAAGAAAGTGAATTCCGAAGAAACAGCAACTATGACCTCCTCGGGTCATGTGTTTTGCTGGAGACCCGAGTGGCGCCATCGGATGGTAGATAAATACGGTACAGGAGGTGTCGGCGACAAAGTGAGTCTTGTCTTGGCTCCTGCACTTGCTGCTTTAGGTCTCAAGGTCCCTATGATCTCCGGTCGTGCTCTCCAATTGACGGGAGATACTCTGGACAAATTGGAATCCATCCCTGGCTTCACAGTCGACTGCACTAAAGATAAAATCGAGCAGATGATGGAAGACGTCGGATGCTGCATCGTAGGACAGACAGAGGAGCTGGTGCCAACAGATAAGGAGATTTACCGCTGCAAGGATCTGACGGCTACCGTAGATAGCGTTCCTCTAAGGAGATGCTCAATTGTGTCCAAAAAGCTGGCTGAAGGAGTGTGCGCTTTGGTTTATGATGTTGAATTCGGAAAAGGAGCTATTGATCTCATCAGTACAGAAGATGTTGCTGTTGATTTAGTTAAGAAAATGGTTGCAGCATCACAAGCTCGTGGAATGAAGAGTTTGAGTTGTTCAGCTGTTATCAGCAACATGGATTCACCTCTTGAAAACTCTGTTGACAACTCTCTGGAAGTGATGGAAGCTGTTCAGTGTTTCCTTGGTGACGGATCCTTGGAACTGCAAGAGCTCGTCGAAGAGTTAGGAGGAGAACTTCTGCGTTTGGTGAACATTGTGGATAATAGGGTAGATGAAGCATCACGTGTCCGCAAGGTTCTGCATAACGGCAATGCTTTGAACAAGTTTCGTAACATGTTAATAGAACAAGGAGTATCTGAAGATGTTGCAAGCTGGCTATGTGAAGGTAAAACAGAAAAAATATTGCTAGCAGCCCGACACATCACTGATTTCACTTATACAGGAGAAACAGGTAAGGTTGTCGGATTAGAAGCTGCAGTTCTAACAAGATTATGGAAGGAGGAGATGGACCGAGGCGCTAAAAAGAATTATGGAGCTGATATTATAATTGTGAAGCACCTTGGGGATCAAATTGATTCAGGTGAAGTATGGCTGAAGGTTCATCACGACAGTTCTGAATTAAGTGAAAGTCAACTGACAAAAGGGTCAGACTGGAGGATGAAACTCCTCCCTAGATTTTATGTCACTAATGACTTTCATTCCTTGTTACTGTTGATAGAAGTAAAAATCCAAAGAAGAAAACTTTTTACAGGTTTTGCACGAAAACTCTTAGTCGATTCTTCTCCCTGCAGAGACATAAACGTGTTCACAAGGGCTATAGGCCTTACACGTATTTTGTTTGTGGACGAGGCTTCAGTCAGAAAAGAAATCTACGTCATAATGAGATTCGCTTTCATTTTGACACAGACGTGGTATATCGCATTCGTCGATGTCCAGCTACAAAGTGCAAGGTGGTTCACGTGGATCGTTTGGCCCCGTTTCATCGAAGAACTGAAGAAGCTTTGGAATCCAGAATTGTTCGGGACGAACAATACCTAGGAAGGGGGCAGTGTTACGACAGAAGAATCTGGCAACCGAAAGCAAAGTTTCAGCCAACGAATTGAACTTTGGGAGAATTTGGAGAAGAAGAGTGGAGCGTTAACGGTCGTTTTGTATTGTAACGGTCGTTGTGTGTTGTAACGGTCGGAGAGTTCGAAAATGGACGGTGAGCTGTTCTGAGACAGTGCGCGTAAGTATCAAGAAGTAACTTGATGTGTTGTGTATACGCGGAAGGATAAAAGTGGGATCTTTTATCGTTAAGTATCAAGAAGTAACTTGATGTGTTGTGTATACGCGGAAGTATAAAAGTGGGAACTTTTATGGCTAACTTCGAATGTCTACACGGACTGTCTTTTTGTTCGGCTATTGTGTGAAAAGTTATTAGCACAGGACGAGAATTGGTTTACGAGTGACCGAGTCATCTTCGGGTGACCTGGTAAATCAAGTAAAAGGTAGTATTTAGTAAAATACACAGAGCTGATATTGTGTGCTCTACGCAGGAAGATTGATGACTTGTGCATGTTAATAGTTGATTTGTTGATAAGATACTTCATCCATATTTCCTTTGTAACAATTTACCTTGTATTGAATTTGGTTTTGAAATATAGCTTTTAATACTCACGCTCAGTGGCTATCCATTTTTGTGATCCGCAACAATATTTTAGATTTAAAGTATGTTTTGAGGTTCCAGAACTCGGAAAAAGGTTTACCCAATGCCATTTGTTTGTCCTTAGTCATCAGAAAAGATTTGTTTATTAAGTTGGAAATTTGTACCTTTTTTATCAATACTAATGCCTTAGGAATCAAAATCTTGTGACAATTAAAAACATTTGAATTAGAGTGCGTTTAAAAATGGCAATTTTCGCAAATGTGACCCTAACTGTTTTCATCAAATTCTAAAGCGTATTTATCATATGGGTCAAGAAATAACTACTATATAGATCATAACTACTATATAGATCATATGGGTCAAGAAATAGTCATGTTTACTCAAGTCAAAGTTTTTTTAGTTCACGGGGAAAGTCAAAATGGAAATTCATTCTAATGTTCATTATGCGAAGTAATTTTCTTAATAATATAATATTTTAGCTGACCTCGCGTTATATTAACAATACACATACTGGTATGAATAAATACCCCCTCAAGCAGCTGTTTGTCACAGAGGTCTGACAGGAGCCTGTCAGTTTATATGCCACAGTAAAAGGTCTGAGAGGATGGTAGGACCTCAGCAGAAAAACGACACAAATAGCCATGCCTTACCCGGGGCTCGAACCCAGGTCCCTTAGATCAGTAGCCAAGCGCGCTAACCACTCGGCCATGGGACAAAGAATATAAAATAATTAAGAGTTGACTACAAGGACAATCGAGAGATCATTGTCGCTTCCATTTCGAACTCAGGTTAGGTTTCTTTTCCTTTAGGTCAAGCTTGCAATCTGATGTTCCCAGTCAAGTTCAAGTTCCAACTATGCCTGGGTTGATCTTTATCACCGCTTGTCCCGTTCTTCCCTCAGTGAGAAAATGTAAACCAGTGGGCTTGGAAAGGACGCTGCCCATCAGATGGGCCGTTAAGCAGTGGCCCTATGGAGTGAAGAGCCATATTCTGTACACATTAAAGAATACATTGGGTAGCCATATGTTGCATATATAGCAAAAGACGTATGGCTTCCATATGTCTCCTAACAGCTGTAGAGTTGGTTCTATTCTATCTCTGAGCCTTGGGGTCCTTGTGACTTAACCAGTTATCCCATTGTGTGTACAAAAGTACCGCTCAGAGGTAAAACAATGTGTAAATTAAAAGTTGCATTTGAAAACATAAAATTGAAAAATTTATTTTCAAATTGCATTTGAAAGAAATTTTTACATATTTGAAGTTAAAATTTATGTATATTTTGAATGTAGCTGTTGCCACGTATAGTCACATATAGTCAATATATAGTCAAAAGCCCGGACCTAGAAAACAATTGTGTGGGGGGTGAGTGGGGCAAGAAACACAATCAAGCCAGAAAAATGTAAAGGGGAGGAGGACAAGAGACTGATTTCCAAAACATCTTAACATTCCCCCTCAGTTTTACAGGTTTAAAAAAATCATGAAAAATGCATCAAATATAAATAAGTTTAATCTGTTTTCTTTGCTTTATTACCATTATTTGCATTCTGAATCGGGGAGGACGTCCCACCGAATGTATGAATATTCTTGAATGATCTAAAAAGGAAACAAACGTTCTCCCATTTTGATAGTGCCCAATATTAAACTTTCAAAACTGTGTGGAAACATTATAGTCCATTATTTTTCTCTAATCTATCACTATAAAATCTTCAAAAGCATTTATGCTTAGAAGAAACGAGAATTCTCGTAAAGCACCCGGGTGATTCCCGAAATCCATATACTTTCACAACAAAATCGATATTTATGCTCCTTTTTCAAGTAACATATTTTAAACCTTCTCAACGAAATGAAACCTGAACTGAAGCTACTACGGCGACTCTACCTTCACCAATATTTTTATAGCGCAGTCATATATTGGCAAACATTCCCTAGCTTCTCGTAATTCGCTCTACACAAAGATAATCCATAATAGATATCCATAGCAACCAGACAACCATAGATAGACTATCTATTTGCTTATGGAAACACTGTGTACTTTAGCGTAATGCATCGCAGAGTTGAGGCCGCTGTTAAATATTTACAACCCGCCCTTAATTGTACACTCGGATGCCTCACCTTCTCCATAAACGATCTCAGATTTCCAATTCATGCGTGCTACAGGAATTCTGATTCAGCTAACCTTAGCAATGCGTTTCCTTCACATTATTTCCCACTCGCACAGAGGCGAAAGTCCTAACTTCGTTGTACTGACCAAAATTGTGCTCTAGTTTTTGCACAACCTGTGAATTGTTTAAACGTTCAGAAAGGCTTTAGCAAATGAGATGTTATAGATGAGGATTCTAACGATTTGTTTCTCCTTCTTCTCGCAATTCAAAACTTATAAAGATATCCAATAATATATCTTCAAAGCAACCGTGTTTTTCTATGTAAATAGTACATATACAGGGTGAATCTGAAAAAGTGGGCAAAACTTAACGGGGCGGTAGAACGCAGCTATACGAGCAATATTCGTCATAGAATGTATGGTCGGAACGCAAACGGCGAGCCGCTAGGTGGCGTTGGAAATGGTATAAAAGGGTCGGTCCTCGCACCCAACGGCATAAAAATAATGTACACAAAGGGCATATCCGCCATTTCGTGGTTAGTATAACCAGCCATCCTCTCGGCAATCCACGGTAGAAATGCCGTTGGGTGCGAGGACCGACCCTTTTATACCATTTCCAACGCCACCTAGCAGCTCGCCGTTTGCGTTCCGACCATACATTCTATGACGAATATTGCTCGTATAGCTGCGTTCTACCACCCTGTAAAGTTTTGCCCACTTTTTCAGATTCACCCTGTATACACATTTCCTTATGGAAATCGTGTGTTCTTTAAACGCATACTAACACTATACCTGAGGAAACACTTTTCACTTCATTATTTTACCTTGGTAGTGTCGCTCAAAAAAGTATCCGAACATTACGGTTGATTACAAAATTCAGAAAAAATATCTGGCAACGATTATTTTAGAAATTAGTGATCTGGCAACCTTCGTGTCACGTGACAAGTACTGCGTTCGTGTTACGTGACACGAAGGTTGCCAGATCACTAATTTCTAAAAAAATCGTTGCCAGATATTTTTTCTGAATTTTGTAATCAACCGTAGTGTTCCGATACTTTTTTGAGCTACTGTACCATGAATAAAACGCCATTTTTACTTGCTACCTTTACAAATGTATGTTTACACTATTTTAAAATGTAATAACGATATATCTATTTTTAATATGCGTGTTTTATAAAGCAAAATGAAATATTTTCTGAAATAATTTCATTTACCAAAATATTTTCGAAAGAAGAAATAGAACTAGAAATTTATTTATGCATAAAAGGAATCTGTTTGGAACCAATCTTCTTTCGAAAATTTTTAGATCTGAGCAATAATATAGGAACTGTTTTTAAAATTTCAAGTTTTACTTTTTAGTGACGATATTCCCCTTCTTGGAAGGGTAGGTTTTGACTGAACCCATTAATGGAGAGAAAGGAGAACAGAGGGGAAAAGGGGGAAAATATTTATCTCTAAGACTTAGACATATTTAACCATTAAAGAGTGAGATTTTCTCTACATATTACTCTGTATCTAGTAAAGGTATTCGAAAACGCTTAACTCCTAGTTGGTAGTTTCCCCAAGAGACCCTAGTAATATCCGTAATACAAGGATATGTAAGAAAGTAAGATCTCAGTTTGTTTCCCCGCCAAACTAACAAACATCTGCAGCTGCGCCACCACCGAACGTTAGCACGAAACACTTTTACTAAGTGGCGTTAATCTTCACTATTACACATTCGTACTGTGAGGCTACAAAGTAGGAGTGAGCATGGTGAAGGCACTGCACGTGTATGTAAAACTGGAAATCCAAGAAGTACTGCGTTTCTGTATGCACAAATGAATTAAAAGTCGAAATTTTTCGGCAACTAATGGTTATGTACAGCTCGAATGTTCTGTCACTGCAGCATGTTAACAAATGGTGCGAGTTCGAAAAAGTAGTGGATGACAATATTTGGAGCCTGGAGATAGGCAACTGTTCACCACCAATCATACAGTCAACACCTGGCGAGGTCGGATTTTCACTTCTTTGAGAATCTGAATAAGCATCTTTGAGGACAACGTTTTCTATCGTATGATGACGTCAAAGTTGAAGTCAAAAGTGGCTTAAAAGACGTCATACTATTAAAAGGTTTCGATACGACCGTTACACGTATCTGCAATATCTGGTGACTACGTACAAAAATAATTACCTGCTTGAGGGACATTTCCTTCATACTGTCTTCGGTGTAATTACCTATGTCCTGCAGAGATTAAGTAGGAAACCTTACTTTCTGACTTACACTAGTATATAGAAAATCGATCATGGCTGTAAGAGAAGGAACATGAGAAAACAATGGTTAATGAACCAGAACTTACCTACTGTTATGATCGTACTTGTAAAGTTAACTGTCTAAAAGTTTATTTTGTGTTACAAAGACTTCTAAGTTTCAATCTGTATTATTTATATTTTAAACAACTCTTTTCAGTTTACCTTTAATAACATATTTTGCTATTATATATTTTTTTTGTTTTCCAGCCTGAAGATATCACTTACGTAGAATTATCTTTACCGCGAGATCACCACGGAGTAGCAGCGGTAAGAAGAAAAGATCCTCCAACAGAATATGCAAATATAGATCTACATAGTCACTTGCATCTTCAGACCATCGCCGTAGAAAGGGACGAGGAAGAAGAAGTTGGGAACAACACTTGTGAGACACCCCTCATGAGCAGTAGACGAGAGAGTGCGGTTTGAAACGAACTCATAGTTGATTCCAAACTTTTTTCATAACTGTGATCGCTGTTAAGGCAATCTCAAAGTGAGACTCTGATAAAAGGAGCCAATCACCAACGGTTTTTTATACCTCTGCACGGTCGTGTTCACCAACTGTTCTTCCGTTTGTATATAGCCAGTTCTTTTTAAGACCATTCTGGAAATCATGCAATTTCCGTTTTCTTTTGCCTGTGAGAGTATGAACAAAAGATTTAAAAGAAGGAGCAAATGCTAGTAAAGAATAAAAAATGAAACATTGAGACAGAAATGTCACGCGTCATCACAAAAAGTGATCACGTGGTTTTCCTATAAGTTTCGGTTTCGTATGAGACTTTGGATGAAAGTGAACGATTACAGCGACAACGCATCTGTCCATCACATTTTTTTCCTCCTCCGGTTTGTAAATTCAAGAGGAACTGGACACAGATTTTTCTAAGAAAACAATAAAAGGATGGTTCAAACCATGCTCATTTAGGAAGCACATATGCCAAGAAAGATCGTTGTTTTCTGTTTAATGTTTTTGAAGAAAGAACAAAAAATTTGAAAGGAGTTCTTCACTCTCTTTACTATGCTACAGCGGGAATCAAGAGGATTCATCTGCTACAATATAACAATTGCACAAGAATTTCAAAAATAAACTTATTTTATATTTATTGGCTCATTATTTCTGTCTTCAAATCATTTCTAATGTACAATCATACAGTGATTATATATAAAAAAAATACCCCCTCAAGCAGCTGCTTGCCACAGAGGTCTGACAGGAGCCTGTCAATTTATATGCCACAGTAGAAGATCTGAGAGGATGGCAGGTCCTCAGCAGAAAATAACACGAACATCCATGCCTTACCCGGGGCTCGAACCCAGGTCCCTTAAGATCAGTAGCCAAGCGTGCTAACCACTTGTCCACGGGACGGCTAACCAAGCTGAAAACATCGGTTCTCGTCCGATCCCCGAAGTTAAGCAGCTTTGGCGCGGTCAGTAGTTGGGAGGGTGACCACCTGGGAACACCGCGTGCAGTTGATTATATATAAACATCAGTTTAAGAGATTCATTTCGAACAATTTCTTCATACGCTGATATTTCAAAAGCCTTAGTTTTAGCAATCATTTCCAAAAGTGCTTACTTTGTTTTCTAACATGTTTTAGAGCACGCCATTTCAGATTTTTCTTCAAATATTTTTAAAACCCCGTCCACAGTCCTGAATTATGGACAGCCAAGTTATAAACAAAGACCCAAAATGCCATTACATCTTTGGTTTTTAAAAATATATTCGCGATTTTTTAAATAAAAACAGTTAAATTAAATCAAGCCGATACAGCATTTGTATATTTGCCCTGGTTTCTAAAAGATCATTAAATTTTTAAATGGGAAAGAAAAAGTATTTATTTTTCTTTTTTTACCATAGTAGACCTTAAACTGATTATTCAATTGGTAAATTATCATTAAAAATAGTCATATATTAAACAATGATATATATATATACACGCTCATTTGCCATTAAATACTGACCATCCCAAAGTATGCTGACGAATGAGCTGTACGAGAGGAATAAAAGCTGGTGCTCAATAACAGCCGCAGCATTCAATTTGTTTCTGAATTTCTGAGGCAAGGAAATTTAAAATTGACGCAAACAGTGGGAAAACTGCGAAATTATTCAGAATTTAAAGAGGCCTGCTTAGTAGTGCTAGGTACTGGAACTCAAAACTTACGCTGCTCGTTCGCTCTTCCAGCGCATCTTGGGAGCAGGAACGCTATAGGGAAATATCCAGTAAACACAAGATTTATGGGAGTGTAAGAGGGAAGAGGAGCCCAACATCATTGGTAGGTCAACAGGTTCAGACACCCGGTTTCTAACAAAACACTGGACAGTGACAACACACTGTGCTTTTTTCGAATTTATGCGCTGTAGACCCCCAAAGCGACATCAACTTTTATCTCCTACAACAGAGAAAGCTTCTTTCGATTAGTGCGGGAATATAAGTAAGGACAGTGGTCGACTGGAAAATAATTTTCTGTTTCGGAGTTCTCCGATTCCGTTTTCACCTTGCAGATGAACGTCTACTCGTACGGCGAAAGCAGTATGATGCATATCGACCCCATGTTCATTACACAAAGACAGCAGGCAGATGGAAGGGGTGCCATGAATTGAGAGACGTTCTGTGGGATGTTTTAGATTGGGTGGCTTTACCTCTGAGCGGCAATTTTTCGGCATACAGTGGGATAAATGGTCAAGTCATAAGGACCCCAAGGCTCAGAGAAGGTTGGAGGAAGGGAAACTGCACATTGCAAAGCTCCTGCATACAGAATGTGTCTAGCAAACTAGAGCAATGGTTTTCAACCACCTATTAATCTCTTCTCTTTTATTATAAAACTATAATTATTAGTGTAGAATGGCTTATTTTAATACATCCTCTTAATTTGTTGCAAATATTTTCGTGGGATGGTTGATGCCATTTTTAAGCAAAAAGGGACTAGATTTAGCTTATCGGACCATAACTGAGATAGTGTTAGGATGATAGCCGTTGCTTTCAACTGACATGACACTACGTGTTTGCGTTTAAGCAATTACTGGGGGCAGTGGCTAGTAAACACTTCATCAATTTTTTGCGAGGCATCTATAGAATGCTATTAGTTAAATTTTTCGATCCGCCTACAATGTACATTAGTGCTACGAATATATTTGCGCAGTGTAAAAATTGGTATTACCTTACATCAGTTTAGGGTGGCAACTTGATTTTCAACATTTTATTATGTAAAATAACACTATATCTTGTTGAACAGTTGCACGCAAAAAGCGAAATCTACTCCCGAGACAACTGTAAGGTTACACCATATATTTATCTGTTACCAAATATAGGTGTAAGTAATACCACATTCGGGTCAATTTTACGTCTGAAAAGCAAAACTAATATCAACAGGTATCAATTTAGTAGAATTTATATTATTATTGTTTCTTAACAAAATGGAAAATGGTTATTTATTATAAATTCATTTGTTGATATTTAGGCTGGTAGATATGAATCATCATAAAATGAAAAAAAGAGGTAAAAACAAAATATTTTATAATAGTATATAACACCTCGAAATAAAACCGATCAATACACATCTTCAATTTGAAATATTTTTAAATAATTATAGAATAGTGAAATAAAATGAAATGCCAAATTGGAGAGTAGAATGATATAAGTTAAATATCAAGCTGAAGCATTGTATTTTGCCTCAGGTTTGGTGTTATATTACACCATATCATATTGTTAAATATGAAAACCGTGAAAGGTACTGATCTCATATTGTGGTGTAAGGTTACACTATAAACATTTGTAGCTTCTAGTATTATTCTCTGACCTCTGTGTAGCGGAAAAATGTCAGGACCAAAAATGCTTATCTCATAACTGGTCCCGTTATGTAAGCTATAAGGTTCAGTAAGCTGAAAAAATCCGATAATTTTTAAACCTAAAATATTTTTTGCAGAATAGTGAAATAAAATTAAATGGAAAATTGAAGAATAGAATATTATTAGTTAAATATCAAGTTCAAGCATTGGATTTTGCTTCAAAGTTTGTGTTATCTTACACCATCACATGGTTATCAATATGAAAACCGCGAAAGCTCCTGACCTTACACTATATTGTGGTGTGACGTCACACCATAAACTGAATATGTGGTGTGACGTCAAAGCATATACTGAATATTGTGGTGTGAAGTTCATCTTATTGTTCGTCTTACAGACGGATATATGAGATAGATAAGTTAATTATTATATAATAATTTGACGTATTATAGCCGGTAAATGAAAAGCAAACTGCATTTGTTAAAAAAACTAAATTTTTGAATGAAAAGTCGCTTAGGTCCACAGTAGTGTAAGACATTAGATAGTTCGGAGGGTTATGGAAATTCCGAGCACACTAGCAGCAAGAAAACTATTCGTAGTATATTTTATCTTCACATTAAGTTTTTTGTCACCTGCCCAAAATGTTTTGAGAATTTGTAGTTTCAGAAACGCTGCATTTGACTAAAAAAGTGGCTTTTCTCAGCGTACTCTGATTTCTAGATCGATAAATTGTGCTACCGGCGCCACAAAATTATCTTCGTGATCTAAGCGAATGATGAGCTATAGATGGCTATCTGAGACAGATCATCTGACACATTGTCAGGAGGAAATGGGATCATTCTCGATCCCGTCAAAAACTAAATTCTTTTTTGTCCAATTCCTTCTAGGGACTAGAGTATATTAAAGTAAATTATTCCTATAAAAAGCAAACCATTGGTAAAATTTTAAGAATGGTCATAAATATTAAATGTTACTTTAATAAGATTTATTGTTTATAAAATTATACGAAGTCTGAATATTTGAAATTATTTTGAGAATTTTGCCAATGCACATAAAGGAAAAAAAATTACAAACCATTTCCTTCTAAATTAATCAAACACTGTTAATGATAGTTTAAAAAGTTAGAATTAAATGGTGGTATATAGGCAACACCCAGCATTGAAAATCAAATTGGCCCATGGAGAATATTTGGAAATTAAAAAGCAGGATAAGAAATATGTTTGTTTTCACAAAGGAAATATAGATGAGGTTGGTGAAGTGGATAGTTCATTCGGTAGGCCGTTGGAAACATCATACTTGATATGTCTAGGCTCGAATCCTCATTTTGCCGGCATCCAGATTGCTCCGCCTTCGATAACTTCTGTTCTGCCTTATATAAAGAAGAGGATACCTAGACTTGGAAAAGCAGACATCCTCCAAAAGAGACATGTGGCTCTGTGTGCTGGAAAGTCATACTACACGAGATAGCTTTGACGTAGAGGTGGCCTTCTGTCTCTTATTAAATGTTCAATGAATCCTTTCCCCACACTAAATTCTAACAACTTGGGATGTTTGTGACTTGGACATTTAGCTCACTATGTATAAAGAAGTAAAACTTGTAAACGAAACAACTGAACACAATGAAATGAGAACGTCAAACAACTGAAAATTAAACGTGAAAAATATTGGTAGTCAAACAACGTGAAAAGTGTACATATAAATATAAATAAATTAAAATTTAAAAAAATACATATCTTTCCATATGCGTCTTTAATCTAATTTTCTAAAAATTAAAAAATTAGATTAAAGCATATCGATGGTGCAATCAGTCACTGAATTCGTATTCATTTCAAAGGATGATATAAGATAAGATAAGATAATTTTTATATCAGATAATGTTTAATAGCATACAAAAACTTTTGAGTCTCACAAGAGTAGGCTCGTTCGTGAGATCTCCATACAGAAACAATTTAAATTGAAAACTTCAGTCGTCACATTGAATATAATACACGAAAAACGAAAACAATTCGGAAAAAAATTTTCTAGTAATCCAGAAGTGTGAAAGTCAGAAAGGAAGAAACATTCAATATCTATGTTACATATAAACAGTTCTAGCAGTTTAATGCAAAAAAGTTTCCACATCATCCAGTTTCAAATCGCAGTTCTTGAGAACTTTAGAAAACCATGGCAATCTTGTTGAGTAAGTAAATCGACGCCCTATTTTCCTGTGAAGTGAATTATTTTCCTGTGAAATGAATACGAATTCAATGATTGATTGCACCATCGATATGCTTTAGTTTTATTTTCTACTTTTTAGAGCGCATATGGAATGGTAGATATTTTTTTAAATTTCAATTTATTGATTTTTTTGTCATTAAAAACACCTACTTTCAGAAACTTTCACATGTAATATGTCTCATAAACATCACTCACAATTTTCTTCCCCTGTTTTTGAAGTCGTGCTTAAAGTAACCCATAACATTGGTGGCATCACAAGCTTTAAATTAAAAGTATAACTCGTTAAGGTCACCCCTGCGAAAAAACCCCAACTTTTTGGGAAAGGAGAATGGGAGGGTAGTGAAATTTCAAATAATCTATGACGGTCCTCATATCAGCTTTCATTTGACACCTAACTCATAATTCTAGGCTATCGCATTCGGAAGACAGAGGAACAATCGTTTTTATATTTACTCTCATTTAGGGGAAAGAAACGGAAGGGTGGATTTTTTTTAACCGTTAATATTCTCCATCTCACAAACTTTCATTTGACGCATAGCTTGTCACTTTCGGCACTCGCGTTCTGGAGACGTAGAGAACAGTCGTTTTCGTATTTCCCCTTCTAGAGGAGAAGAAACATGGGAAGTAAATTTTGTATAGCCTATAACACTCCTCGCGTCAAAAGCTGTCGTTTGACGCATAGCTTTGTTGCTTTCGGCACTCGCATTCTGAGGATATAAAGGAACAGTTGTTTTCATATTTCCCCTTATTTAGAGAGGAAGAAAACATGGGGGAATAAACATACCCCTTGCATCATAAGCTTTCATTTGACCCAGGAATCATTAAGTTTGACCGTCGCGTTCGAAAGATATGGTGGAACAACTGTTTTTACAAATCCACAAACCGACAAATGTCAAGCGAAAAGTAACAGGAAGACAATAAGGGTCATTCAAGTGAAAAGAGGACAACCCCTATATAAGGGTAATCAAATGAGTAATCTTTGTGCTCTCACATAGGGAAAGATGAAGGAAATCGTGAACACTATAATCAGCGACAAATATCAGCGTGAATGTAATAGACGTTGCGTGGATTCCACTCAAACTCGGCATGGAAACATCCAAAGTTGAACAATCTGCGGTATGCTGACGTTTAATTTGACTAACATGTCCACTATTTATTGAATTTCTGAACGGTGGTAACACGATCAACTCGCAACGATATTTCGAATCTATGATCATTTGAAGGTAGTCAATTAAGTCGAAGTTCTTGGAACTTTTGAGTAAACCGTTTGCTTGGCATGCTTGGGGGAGGGGGGGGGGACATCCTCATAATCTGTAGATGCCTGGAAAATCCTCCCTATAGTCCTGGTACTCTTGTATTAGATTTTCACATTTCTGAACGTCTAACTAATGTCTTGAAAAGAAGGAAGTTGAAATCGGAAGAAGAGTTTCAATATGTTGTTAAACTTC
Organism: Ryuthela nishihirai; assembly: GCA_038380435.1. NCBI lineage: Eukaryota > Metazoa > Arthropoda > Arachnida > Araneae > Heptathelidae > Ryuthela > Ryuthela nishihirai. The sequence continues at coordinate 15,279,487 of JAWZYU010000016.1, forward strand.
TTCATTCCCACCATCCAAATTAGGCTGATACTGATTTCATACGAATGTCTCAATAGGTATGACGATTTTGAAAAAATCAATTTTTTTTTTAAACTTCATGCAATTAATACTCGGTGAAAGAACCACTCTCCCCATACTAAACATCAAGACTTTTTTATGTTTAAGGCATTTGGAAGATGGTTTCTTGAAAATCTTACATTAAGACGTTTCGAGGCGACTTCGCTGCTTTTAGCAAGTGAAATATATTTCGTGTAGCAACGGTGTCGTTTCTTAAGTGTTTTATATATCAACCCTCGAATAAAAGCATGAAAAATGACTTTCTGCATCAGAACTAAACCTAATGAGTCAGAAATACGACGATGCATAAAGAAGCATTAGTGAGATTATCATTTCTTTCCATTAACATATAAATGTATTTTCCTGGTATTCAAAGACAAAAAATTATAGCTTACGAATGAGGGAAAAATAATACGAAAAACTACTTAACGTTTTACTTTTAATACATTTTCGTTTTCTCGTTCGAATATGTTAGCTAAAGGCAAAAATTAAAACCAGAAATGGGTTCTAGCAATTTTCACGAACGTGAAGTGAGGCTTAAGGGACCTGAGATAATGAGTTAAATCTATTCCCAGAAATGTACTAAAAAAGAGATGATAAACATTTGCGTAAAAATAAAAGACGTTAAACGTAAAGAATGTCAATGAAGATCATTACAATGCATTACAGAAATAATTCAGCTTAGGAAAAAACTTAAAAGACGACACCCGACTCATAATTGTGTGATAAACATCAGAGAATGAAGGAATAATTCAAGAAAACGAAAAGAGCAAAAATTAAACTTTATTCATGAAATAATCGGCATTTTAGAGATAAAAGCAAAATTAAATACCCGATAAAATTATAGGTCTAGTAAATATTTGGTACGATATTTTTATGGGAAAGTGAATTCAGAGGAATGGCTACAGATACTATTTTTAAATAATCAGCTTTTAACATTTATTTAAAATATTAAGTCTAAATTTTGACTTTCATACACAAAAGCTCCGTACTTTAAAAATGAAAGTTTAAATGTTTAACAAACGCGTTGCCTTTCATAAAAATTGGTATGTTTAAATGCAAACTAATTAGCAAAATTATGTGTTTGTCGAGAAAACTTTTCCGGTTTTCTACGATTAAGAATAAAAATATTAATATCGAGCTATACAGTTGCATCGGTTCAGTAGATATCAATTTTCAAACACTGATGAAACACATCTTGAAAAAAAAAAACTTTAAATTGTAAGGTTGTATCTAGTGTAGGATTTCTCTACCTGTGATCGGCCTTTAATGACATTTAGAAGTTGTAACAATATGAAAATTATATATAAAAATTTCATCATAATACGCATTTCTACAAATATTTATTTCAATAATTTTTATTAGACAATTCAGTTTAAATTAGCCCCTATTTTATAGTTGTTACGTAAATACAATTGCAAACAAAGATCTAGAACATGCCTACTAAGACCGAAGTGATGTTTGCTGACTATTAACTCAACGGTAACACTAAAAAGGTTATCTTACCAGAAAAGTAATTGTTACGTATCCACTCTATAAGTTAAGGTCAAAGTAGTATAATCTTTTATTAAAATTGAAGATTTTTTTATTAACCAACTGAACGGTACCGGCGCTGCCTGGTATCACTTTTAATCTATATATTCTTATTTTCAGTGCATTAAAAATAAATTTTGTAAATACCCCTCTCCCCCAACAGTTTAGCACAGATTTCCAACAGAAAGAAATTTTTCCGGTGTTTGCTTGGATCGTTGTTGACATCAGCGAGAGGTCCTGTATAGTTAGAGGTTGGCCTTTTCTTCTTATACATCCTTCCTTCTAAGGTGGACCTATTTGTAAAGGGGGCCTCGGCCCCCTTATCATCAGGTCCATACGCATAAAGGGCAGTGGGTGCGGAAGAGGTTGGCCATCTCGGTGATTGACTGCGATTGGTTGATTGAGTCACGTGGTTTATGGGCGCCATGTTTTGTCGTTTAGTGAGACGAAAGCCTATGAGTTAGTGTGGGTACCTAGTTAAAACTTCTCAGTTGTTATAGTTTTACACATTTCTACCCCTTATTTTTTTTCTATAAAAGCTTCCATATTTTATCAATGCTTCACTGCGCTTTATTTGGGTGTAAAAATTCCACGCATAAAAAAAATTACTGAAGATTTTTCCAAGATTTTTTTTTTATTTCAGAGGTACTAACAAAATATCAATATTTACAATTTTCGAATCTCCATTAGTTGGAATTTCCATTGTCAGAGAGTGTTAAAGGTAATAAATGAAAACTGAAAAGGCGGCCTCTAACGGCGGAATAAGCTGGTAAATACCAAATATTTAAACGAATATTACAAACGATCTATTTATGCTAGAAACTTACAATTTTGGTGATAGATGTAATGATTAAATGGTTTACACTAATAGTAATCGTTTGTCCCGTTGTCCAAAGGGTGTGGTGGAGAAATGCAACTTTTATTTTTAAGAGGTAAACAAAAAACATTTTTCGTGTTGTACAGGCACTAATAAAAATATTAATAAGTTTATTTTTCCCGTCATTCAGCAGTTTAATTTTCACTTTTAGAGGGTACTGAATGTGTAGTATAACTAGAAGAATGCATATCGCCTCTGTCGCTCTGGTATATTGGAATTGCGTTAGAATGAAGTTCTTTTTTGCTTAGTTTTCCACTCCTTAAAAATTTTAATTCAAGTTAATGAATGATTGGGGGGGGGGGGGTTAATGTGCATAGTAGTATTTTACTAGTAATTATACAACATAAAAAGCATTTGTCGTTTAGTTTTTAAATTTAAAAATTTCTTTTATGACATCCTTCTAAAAAAGGGACAGATCATTGTTGTTAGTGGACTATTTCTTGACACTCTACCGCCGAAATTTCTACCATAAACAGATTACTTAAAAGTATTTAGTGATCTCTAAAGATATAAATTAAAACCATCTTTGAAAATCAGAATTATAATATTTCGTTAGTATTAACTAAAAAGGAGTTTCCTATTATCTCTTAAAATAAAGAGTTCCGTTTCCTACCTCTCCTAGGCGTAAGGGTCAACTCATTGTTGTCAATGGAATATTCAAGACCTCACATTCCACCACCAAAATTTAAAATTTCTAGCAAAACTGCATCGTTTGCAATATTGGTTCTAAATTTTGAATTTTTAAATTTCTTTCTACCGTTAGAGGGAGCAATTATAACTATTGGGAGATTCGGAAAGTGCAAATCGTAATATTTCATCAATACCAGTCCACCCCAAAATGAATTTTAAATTTATCTCTAAAATCACAATATTCTGTTTAAACAATAAAATTTCATCCCCTCTGGGGGTCTAAAGGGTCAACTCATTGTTGCTCATTATTGCCATTGCTTCGTAACCTTCACATTCCAACACTAAAATTTCAAACTTCTAACAAAAGTACATCGTTTGAAATATTAGTTTGAAATTTGGGGATTTTTTTAAATTTTCCCCCGTTAGAGGGCGCAGTTATACCTTTTGGGATATTCGGAAAGTGAAAATCTTAATATTTCATCAATACCTATCCAACAAAAAAAGAATTTTTTTACTTATCTGTATAAAAAAATAAAGTTCGATGTCTACACATGGACATCGGACAAAGCGAAATTTTTATCCTTTTTTTTTAAAAAAAAGCAATAAAATTTACTTTTCGTTTTCAGCTGCTTTCTAAAGTGCTTCCAATCGTGAACACTTAAATCTGTATCAAATATTACCCTACCCATTTCGGTAATCCATAAATATTCGTGCAATACCATTTAACTTTGCACGCTAAACAATTCGAGAGACGACAAAACATGGCGTCCAATTTCGAGATGGTCAACCTCTACCTATATAGGGGCCTCTAACGTCAGCTACTCTCTAATAGTCCGTGACTTAGTTCTGTGTAAGCTACTGAGATGTTTATATCCGTTACCATAGATTTTGCTTCCCTATGGATCTCGTGATTTCGTCAGCAGGATCCAAATTCCTGCACAGCGTGCCTCATGTGCTCCAGTGATTGGTTTAAAAATCAGGTTGGCCCTTGCTTCGTTTCTACACAAATTGTGACAGCTCGTGTCTCACTTTTAATCTGCATATTCTGTTGTTTCCTGCACTAAAGATTAGTTTTGTGAGTATCTCCCCTTGACATCTTATCACAGTTTCAACACGAAGAATTTTCGGTATTCCAAAAGTCATTGCTGACTCGGCACGCGCTATTAGAGCCCGTGACAAACGATCGAGATATTTATTTCGTCAGATTTTGGCATTCTGTAATTCCCGACGTACTTCACCGAAAGGTCCCAAATTTTGTAGTCGGGTTCTTCTATCCGACCCCATGTTGGATTAGAAAATCAAATCCCTAGCTGCAATGGAACGTCTCAATAATACATTTGGAAACGTGGGGAATCTGGCAACGGCAGCAGATTTATATGCTATTTTAAATTTATATGCTATTTCAATTCTTTACATTCACAGTTAAGGAGCAATAACTGCCAACAATAAATTTGACAGCGATTCTCGTTTCCGTAGGAATAACATGGTAAATATTTTTGCTTCTAGCAAGCCCCCCGTTTGGACTTTCGACTTGAAATTTGGCACTGCAATATGGACCATAACCAGAAATATTGTCTCAAAATTTGAAGCGTGTACGTTGATTTCCCAATGAGTTTATTGCTGCTGCAGACACACATAGACACCTTTTTTATTATATAGACTAGCTGAACTTACCCGGCGCTGCCCGGGTCACTTTTAACCTGTATATTCTTTTCACTGCACCAAAGATAAATTTTGTAAGTACTCCCCTCCCCCTCGACATTTTAGCACACATTTTCAATAGGAAGAAATTTGTCAGATGTTGATTTGGATCGTTGTCGACGTCAGCGAGCTCTCTCATAGCTCGTGGCTTAGTTTTTGCGTAAGCTATCGAGATTTTTATTTCCGTTACTACAGATTTTGCCGCCCTATGGCTTCCGTGATATTCGTCCGCATGGTCGAAATTTCATGCACAGCAACGTCCCCCTTGTGCACCGGTGATTGGTTAAAAAATCAGGTTCTCACTTGACCGTGACATCGTTTCTACACAAATTGCGACAGCTCGTGTATCACTTTTAATCTGCATAATTTGTTTCGTGCACTAATGGTTAGTTTTTTAAGTATCTCCCCCCGACATTTTATGATAATTTGAACACGAAGAATTTCCCGGTGTTGCAAAGGTCATTGCTGATTCGGCGCGCGCTCTCAGAGCCCTTAGCAAACGATCGAGATATTTTTATTTCGTCAGATTTTGGCATTCTGTAATTCCCGATGTACTTTACCGAAAGGCCCTAAATTTCGCAAGCGGGTTTCCCGTACCCGACCCCATTTTTGATTGGAAAATCAGGTCTATAGCTGCAATGGAACGCCTAAATAGTGCTTTTGGAAATGTGGGGAATCTGGCAACGTATCAGATTTGCAACAGAGGATTTAAATGCTATTTTAACACTTTACTCTCACAGTTAGTGAGCAATAAATGGCAACAGTAAATTTGACAGCGATTCTCGTTTCCCGTACGAAGAAAATGGTAAATATTTTTTGTTCTAGCAAACCCCCTTTTGGACTTTCGACCTGAAAATTGGCACTGCAATCCGGACCACAACCAGAAACGTTCTCTGAAAATTTGGAGTGTGTATGTTGAATTCCCGATGAGTTATGGCTGCCACAGACAGACTCGCAGACAGACAGACACCTTCTTTTATTATATAGAAGATTATGGGTTCTCAACGTGGGGTACGCGGTAATATTTTTTTGATGTGGCGTGAGAGCTCAAAAGTCGCTACATCTAGTAACAAAGTCGCTAAGTTGGCAACACTGCTACTGATTAATTTCTGGGCCAGTGATTCCAGGAAAATGTTTATAATTTTATAAGATTTGTTAAATTGTTTATGTCATTTTTTGTGTTTATCGATATATGTAATTTATAAATGCAAAATTTAATGTATATATATATATGTTTTATTTTATTCCCATGGTTATACTATAACTATAGTTTTATCTATCTATACAAGGGGTACGCCAGTTACATACACATTTCCAGAGGGAAAGACAATAATTGGAAGAACCCAGGGAAGCATTCAAAAATACAAATTTATTTCACGCCATGAAGTATTTTTATTCGAAAGTAGGTTATAAATCAGTCGTGGAAAAGAGGTACCATTTGCTTCAAGCGTGCATTTGAATAGATTTGAGGAATGATATAATTATTTAAAAATCAAGTTTGAAACGAGAGAAAAATGCAGAATTAATTTTCCACTTTAACTTTAAAAATCCGACGCTAGTCACAAACACGGTTAAACTCTTATCATATGTAAAACGTAGTATCTGCTTTATATTCGACGAGGCAATCCGATCTTTCTCAGAACACAATAGATGCTCGTTATTCTGAAGAAGAAGCCGTCAATAACACGAATACTTTATGGTTAAAATCAGAAATTCTGAAGTATGAAACTTTCTTTCATTCTATGCATCAGTAAGTAGGAGTGACAATCGTAAATCCATGTTCCTGTTTAGAGTTGCCTTCTTACGTTAGCACCATTACAGCAAAAAGAAGTCGGTAAGCAGTAGTTCATTTAAGTTTTTTTAGATCCTACGGAATTGTCTTTTTTTTTGACTGCCTGTCAGTGAAGTAGTTTATATTGTTAATAATGCATTTTTAATTGGGAATATATTCTCTATAGTTTATTTTTTAACCTAAGCTTAACTCTCTTCTATTTTTTAGTCTATTTTAAAATCCACGATTAACTCTGTATTTTCTAGTTTATTTTAAAATCTAGACTAAACTTTCTTCTATTTTCTCTAGCTTATTTTAAAATCTAGACTTAACTCTCTTCTATTTTTCTACTTTATTTTTAAATCTAGGCTTAACGCTATCATCGTGTAAGTGTATGTTTTCATTAAAACATGAAAATTATTCACTTTCCTATTTGATTATGAATTATATTCTAAGTCTTGCCTTCCTCACACGGGTCGGGAGTGGCGAGCGGAATCTGTAGTTTCTAGATTCGAGTCCTAGTTGGGTCAAAGTTGAGATTTATCTCCGCAAAACGCCCTGCCTACGGTCAGTAGGGGACGCCGATTGGCTTGGAAAGACCACCGTCCGTCGTATGGAACGTTAGGCCGTAGTCCCATGTGCATGAGAGCCATACCCTGTGCACGTTAAAGAACACGCTGGATGGCCTTGATGGGAGGCAGCCATCTGTGTCCCAACAGCTGATCCAGTGAATTCCCTCCCCCAATCTTCTCTGAGCCTTCGGGATCCTTGGGACCTGGCCATTTAGCCCATTGTGTACAAAAAAAGTCCCGCTCAGAGGTAACCTAACCCTTCCTCACAGCGGCACTTTTCTATGGTATATTAAACTAACAAACTTATGTGGTAAAAACGTCAGAAGGATATTTTTTATGTAGTATATATATCTTATACACAAAATTATGTAAAGAAAAAATTGTATGACTGTCAGTTTTTGATCTAAAATCTAGGCATTATAAATAATTTCTATTGTGCACGGTTCGTAAGAAGAATGTATCAATATATAAAATTCACTCGAATTCTTTTTAAGAAATATAGTGACCACTAAAAACCAATAAATGCCATTTAAAAAATCGTATTTTCAAATGCTCTTTTTTAAGTGGCATATACCATATATTAACATTTCTGCCAATGGATTTTTCTATTCACATGAATGTATCCTAGAACTCAAATATTCTTTTCTGGTGTTGCTGTAACTCAATCTTCATCTTAAATAGCATTTATATTAACTTCATTTCAACATATTAACGAATGCTATAAATAAGCAACTGAATACATAACTCTTCGCTTTATATTTTATTGTAGTGTGTGTTTTAATTCAAAATTACTATTTCCTGGTAGACTATGCTTTCAGATTGGGGAAAATTTTTGAATTCGTAGTATAATGAGTCAAATCAATCGCTTAATAAATTTTTGACAATTTTTTCAACTGAAAAGGAATTTTCACTCTGAGTTTAATGTTAAGGTCAAAACTTAGATGAGAGATTGTCTTGAGTCAGGTGGGATCCAAACTCACGACTTAAAGGATAGGTGCTATGACCGCTGAGCTATCGGCAGCAGATCAAGACAGTATATATTTGATGTTATGAACTTTCTTTCCTGAAGTATACAATTGTCTGTTTTCTTGAAGGTACTGTCTTCGTATTATATAATCAGGTATATATATTCAGTTGTTTGCAGCGTTCTGAAGTAGATAGCGATATATGTCACGTACAGTTCAAACACTTAAACATTTTAATTGAATTTCTCTACGTTTATTTCAATTGAAAAGAAAGTTATTACTCGTAGTTTAACGTCAATTTTAAAATGTAGAGAAAAAACTTGTTATCAGGGTTGGGTTGTTTTACTTCTGAACGGCACTTTGGGAGACAGACGGTAGTCTCCCGTCAAGGCCATCCAGCATGTTCTTTAACGTGCACAGGCTATGTCTCTCCCGCACACGGGGCCACGGCTTAACGTCCTCTCCGACGGACGACGGTTTCTACAAGCCCATCGGTGTCCCCTACTGACCGTGGGCAGGGCGGGGAATTTTGCGGAGATAAATCTCAACGCTGACCCAGCTGGGACTGGAACCTGGGAACTACAGATTACGAGCCTGGCGCGCCATGGTTTCATATCCACCCGACTCAAGACACTTTTTTTCCTATAAACTGATGAAGACGTTAGGAAGTTAATCTGATGCATCGAAAAGGAAGTTATAACCTTCCAATTAGCAATGGTGCCATCCTTTTATAGAGTTGGGTTATTTTACCTCTGAGCAGCAATATTTTTGTATACAATAGATTAAATAGCCAGGTCACAAGGACCTGAGAAGGTTTGGGGAAGGAGATCCATTGGACAGCTGTTAGGAGACAGATGATAGCCTACTGTCAAGGTTATCCAGCGTGTTTTTTAGCTGCATAGAGGGCCACGGCTTAACATCCCATCAGACGGACGGCGTCATTTCTTAGCCTATCGGTGTCCCATACTAAACCAGGCGGGACTCGAGCTGGAAGCTGCAGATTACGAGAAAGGCGCTCTGCCGATTGAACTACATCCCCCTCCACTTTTATAAGTTATGACTCTGACGCTGTTTCGATTCCAATATCTCTCTCTGAAACTTCACCGACCCCAATCTCCACGTCTGAAACTCTCTTGGGCAAGGCAGGAGTTTCTCAATCGGTAGCGCGCCAGGTTCGTAATCTGCAGTTCTCATGTTCGAATCCCACCTGTGCCACCGTTGTGACTTATCTCCGCTAACACCCACCCTACACGACACTGATGAGATGAGAAAGGTCGCCGTCCGTGGGATGGGACATAAAGTCGTAACACCATGTGCAGGAGATTCACACACTATGCACGTTAAAGAACATGCCGGATGGCCTTTGACGGTAGACTGCCATATATCTTCTAATAGCTGTCCCTTCCCCCGACTTTCTCTGAACCAATGGAGTCCTTGTAACCTTGTCAATATAGCCTATTATATGAAAAAAAATTCAGTGGTAAAACAATAACAACTGTAATGCACTTCTTCACTTCCCTCAATCTCCAAAGTTCTAAACAATTCGTTTCATAGTTACAGTCACCAATTTTTTGATAGCTCTGAATGTTAACAAAACATTACTAATAAAATCGTATTCCACTCCAGTATTAGCAATCATTAATTATGTTTAGTTTCAAGCCCTATGAGATAACTTCGACCTCACTGGCTTTTTGTCGTCTTTTTCGCTCCAAAAATTTCGGAACTGTGTAACTGCTATTTAACCGTTATCAGAATAGCCTTCTTAATTCCCCCCCCCCCCCCAACGGATTACTTCCTTACTTTTCAGTTCCTTAACCGAGGTTTTGGTTTTGTTCAAACCGCCATATGACCATCTACGATTTAGTGAGTGAACAACTTATTCTACTTATAGCTTAAAGTCATCGACTCGTGGCACTTGCATGTGCGAAGTCATGAATTGCCTTAAGCTCTTGAGGGAGTATCAATAGATATGCTAATATTGTCCAAGTTGTCTTCACGTCAATATCTATGTAATCAGCAAACAGAAAATCTGTATCGTCGTATCTAGTGTTGCGTAGTGTTATTGTCAGATCTAGTTCTTAGTCTTATTAAAGTGATTAGAAAAGCCCATAGAATTTTAGTAAGTAAACAAGTATTTGAAGTAATTATACAAGTGTAAAGATAACAAGTATTTTATTTTAGTGAAATTTTGATTTTGTGGTTATTTTCCTTCTTGAGCAGTTCTCTAGCAGAGCATTAAATGAATAATATAAGCGGATATCTTTTGGGCATTTTACTTATATTTTTTATTGAGAAAATGAAAATTCGTATGGATCCCTAAATAAATGTAAATCATTCTATACTATAAGAGAATAATTTAACTCATTTCGACAATTAGTCAGAAATTGCCTGAAGCCCAGATATATGTAGTAAGTTCCAAATGTTTCCGGCCCAAGGGTATTAAAGAGTTAATAGAATCAAGCGATAATTTGTGTTTTCAAATACAATAACCTTTTATTTCAATATATTTTTTAGAACGGCTAATTAACTTTTCTATGCCACTGAAAAAATAATCTGAATATTTGTCCTTAAAATGGTCTAAAACTGCAGAAATGACTTCTTCATCACTTGTGAATTTTTCACACGCAGATTCTGTACAATTTTTAAAACAAAAAACTAGGTCGCTAGGAGCTGTAAGGTGGGTGATTTAATTCCTGGAAATCACATTACTGAATAGCAGCCTTCGCAGCAACTGAAGTGTGCACTGGCGCATTGTCGTGCAATAACCTCACTCCCCGGGACAGCCTTCCTCGACTTTTCTCTTTGGTTAGTCCTTCAATTTGTACATTAATGACGCATAATATTCACCAGTAACTGTAGTATTTCGTTCCTTAAAGTCGACTAGCAGAATTCCCTAAGAATCCCAAAAGATGGTGGCCATGATCTTTTTTGGGGGATTGTGTCACTTTTGCTTTTTTTGGCAGTTGGGATCCAGGATGCCGCCACTCCATAGATTCCCGTTTATATATATATATACAGAACCACAGTTTCATCTCCCGTGAAAATTGAATCAATCACTTCTTTTTCTTGCCCCTCACAGAGTGCTAAAAATTCAGTACAGCATTCCGCGCGTCATTGTTTTTGACAACACTCAAAAGTTTTGGGACCCATCTTGCACTCACTTTGTTCATACCAAGATGGTCGTGTAAAATTCTAAGCACCGTCGTTTTTGAAAGTCCACACCTTGCTGATAATTCTTTAGTTTTCAGTCGCCTATCCTTTAGCACCTCTTCTTGCACCAGCGTAATTGCTTCCGGAGTGTGTTTATGCAGGTCTGCCTTGACGAGGTTCAACTTCAATCGAATCTCTCCCTAACCGAAGCTGTTTAGCTAATTCTTTAACCGTCGAATATGACGGGGAAGATTCGCCGTAAACAGCATCTAAACGTCGTTTAATTTCTGCCGGGCTTTCGCCTTCTTTCGCCAAATATTTAATAACCGCACGATACTCAAGTTTAAACATTTTAAAATATTGGGCAACAGCACTTCTATCTGCGACACTAGTTGGAGTGCTACTGATGCTAGATCTGCAAAATCCTAACTGCAGTGCAACAAAACATAGGGTAGACGGTTGACGGAATTAGACCTATCAATTCTTGTTCTAACGTGTTTGGGACGGAAACTTTTGGACCTTACTACGTATATTGTATACAACAACATAATTATATTAAAAGTTTGAAATTTTTATCTTGGTACATCCCCATTAAATTCATAAAAGTTAATAGAAATCCAATACTACATATTCTGAAATTGTGTGCAATTTGCAATGAAAATTCAATAGTGAAATTCACTTTAAAAAGATAAAAAAGAAATTCGTATAAAGTCACAAACTAAAAAAAACTTATTTTATGTATAAGAAGTGATCTTTTTGTTATCAAAAGTTCAAAAAAATTACTCTAATGTTGCCTAGAAAACTGTAAGAAAATCTGTGAAAATTTCAGTCTTGGACAGCACGAATTTTACAGAATGAAATGTAGAGAGGAGGTACTGGGTAATAAAAGGCCTGTCTTCCCATAATTGTGTATAACTGCATTTAAAAGCGCAAACTTTACACAGAGGAATTTGCAAAATTACATTCCAGTAAATTTTTATATAATATTTAGTAAGCCATATTTTTCTGAAATACAAGCCATTTTTTCCACAGTATGTTTTTCAGTTGATTATTACTCATTAATAAACCATTAGGCAGATTTCTTTTACTTTCAAACATAATGAGATTAAAAAATCAAATGCAAGGTTACACAAAAATTCAAATCGAAGAACAGAAGCTGGAACTGAATGACCTTTGCGTTTGGAAATATCCATCACATGTACAACTAGTCTCTGGGACTGCAGTAGATATGATAAGGCTATTCGAACAATTATTCTAAAATTGCTTGTTTGCCATAACTTTCAAGTAAAACGCTTTCTAATATATGTTTATAGGGTTTTTTCCTTCTTCTTCTTCTGACCATTAAATACGCCCTTGAATTTATGCTTCAGACTTATGCTACACTACAGCTTTTTATATTTGAAAGAACTAACAAAGAGTAATGCAAATTGTGCAACTGGAAAAATAAAAATGCCTTTTAGAGAATATCATAAATATTTTGTTTTTAATTATTTATATTTCCTTGATTCCATTTTATATTTTTCAATGTAAAATTTAGTATTCGCTAAATAATCCGTCAATTGATTTGACAAAATATTTAAAAGATATTTAGTATAGAGGCCATAGAATATATCTTTATATCATCTCTAAGAATCGAATTTGGGCGCCAATGAAGATATATCAAATTATAATTTGAAGAAGATAGCATGCTTCGATATGTATCACATTCTTCTACTGTTCTATTGTTCTTCAAGTATGCTACTTATACTGATATCGCAACAAAATGCAAAAACAAATCTGTAAATAAAAACTTACTTTCTTATCGATTTTACAAGAAGGAAACAAATAGTGTTATCTCAGTGAAGCAATTTAAAACTACAACTGAGTAGAATTTTTAACACTACTGCTTTATAAATATTGTGAGATTTCCCCATCTCTGTATTATCGTTTTTCAGCATTAAAAGATTTACAAAACAACAAATTTTAAGTTTTAGATTTTCGTAAACAATTTAACGAAAATAATCCATTTATATTCAGTTATGTTGCGAAGGAAAAGGGATACACGCAAAAAGAAAAAAACAGAAGAAAAAACACAAAATAATAGGAGTTTCCAGAAAACACTGTTTCAAAAATTGACGATAAAGGATTAAATATAATGTCTTTGCAAAACAGAGTTATTTATTTATAAACACAAGTGGGAAAAGACTGGGGAAAATAGAGGCAAAGCTCTTCTACCCTAAAAATTAGAGTTATGCCAGTCGCAAAAAATATAGTTCATATATAACAAAACTAACGCAATTAGCTGATTTCATTTCACAAAATAGAAAATTATTCCAAAATAAGATTTCTATTTATAAATCCACTCTGCATATTACTTAAACGATGTTACGAATCAATTTTCATAATACAGAAAAATCCTGAATCACTTAAAACCAGCTAATGTTCATATCGTACTATCTGTTTGAAGCTTCTTTCTCAGTAAACACGTCTACAATTGCACAATTGCAACTCACAAACAAAACTTTGAATATCCTAATATGGTATAATCCGGGTTAGTTGGAATTTAAGCAATCTGCAGTCTCATGCAACCTAAATAAATCGAAGAAAATAAATAATGAATAAAAGAATGTGTTTTACATAAATCGAATAATGCAGTTACACATAATGCAAAACCTAGTTTTACCTGAGATAAGAAGGTCCTGAAAACCGGTACACATAGGTACATTTTCCTAAAAAGCAGTCTCATCATGTTGGGATTTATTGTGCTTGTGAATATAAATTGCATATAATCATTCTTGGTTTCTTCGATTTGTACTAAATTTCTTGAATATGTTATCTTGTTATTCATAAATTGATATTCTGTAAATAAATATGTGCCCATACTAATAATTAATATGATATTTCGCCAATATTTCCTGTGTAAATTTGAATAATATTGTAAATCACAAGTCCTGCTTAATAATAGATGATTTTTTTTGCTTTTACTCCACAACTAGTGCTGACCCTGATCCTTATTATCATCAGCTGATCTTCATGAAATTTTATTCTCTACTGATGGCTCTGAAGAGATATAAGGGTCCCCGAATCCACCAAATAAACTGTTCTGCTCAAACTTTAAAATAGCATTTAGTTATCAGTGAACTGTTTTATATTAAGTTAACTATGCACTGCATTAGTGAAGCTTAATTTCAAGGACAGATAACAATAACTAGGGAACCCGAGCTCTGAAGATCTTCTTGTAAGATAAGTTCACTACATATAAAAATTTTCACCTTATTTGTATTGTATATATTTGTGAAGGTTCATAATTTTATTTATTTTGTATGCTGTAGTTTCTTTGACTGGCAGGAGAAATGATTAATAGTGCATATTAAAAATTTATTCATAGGTTACCATAGTTACCATACTTTCGTTAGATTTTGCCATTCTGTTATTCCGGACTTGCTTCACTGAAAGGTCCCAAATTTCGTAGGCGGGTTACCCCTGCTCGACCCCATGTTTGGTTAGAAAATCAAGTCCCTAGCTGCAATGGAACGCCTAAATTGGAAATGTGGGGAATCTTTCAACGGTATCAGATTTGCAACAGCAGATTTAAATGCTATTTTAATTCTTTCACAGTTAGGGAGCAATGAATGTCAACAGTAAATTTGACAGCGATTCTCGTTTCTCGTAGGAATAGTATGGTAAAATATTTTTGCTTCTAGCAAGTCCCCCCTTTTGGACTTTCGACCTGAAATTTGGCGCTGCAATCCGGACCACAACCTGAAACATTTTCTGAAATTTGGAGCGTGTACGTTGATTTCCCGATGAGTTATGGCTGCCCCAGACAGACACCTTCTTCTAATATATAGATTGTTTGTAATAAAACATAATACTAACAATTATCCTGCAGATAGCAAAGTTTTGAGGTTCACGGAAAAATTACCTTTCGACTAATGGGATGCGAATCCAGTATCTCCTGTCTAACATGTTAAATACTGCACTTCTGGGCTACTGACCGTCGGCCAAGTTTTCCAATAACGAGGACTACTAACTATTTAGTATGTAATAATCTTTATAGAACTAAATTGGCTTTACCTAGAAATTCGACTGATAGAAGCAGTACATGCTGCGGAAACTCACTTTCCCTAACATGTTGGCGACTGCACCAATTTATGTGGGAACACATCTTTCGCAACGAGTTGTCGACACGCCAATTTATGTGACTTTCTCAATATGTTGGCACTGCGCCGATTACGAGAGTTTAGGACGAGTGGTTTCTGAATTCCTGTAGTTTAGGTAGTAGTTTGCACCTTCCTATTAATACCTGCTAGTCGATTAGTCAACAGATGGTTAGAGGGAAAAGTTTCACCAGACTTCGGAGAGCTGCAGTTGTAAGCTTAGTGAGATTATGGTCAAAACGATTCCAACATAAATATTTGTAACACAAATACTTCACATTTTGTATGAAACAAATATATAAGAGAATTGTGGGCTAGAGAGTCGCATAGTCTAATTTCTCTCCACATATGCTGAATGATATGATTTCATGTACAGATAAGGGACGGTAGCTTGTGAATATCAGTTCAAGCTCTACTAGTAAAATTTGAATCGATATTAACTGTTGGACAAGGACCACCTAGATACACCGGGCCAGGACAGTCGTTCAACAAAAGGAGGAGAAATTGAATATGTGCAAAGATATAAATGATTTAATTTGTCTAAAATTTAACTACAAGCTATTTCAAATATTTATTTTTGGACAACATAAAGTAAAATAATTTACTATTATAATTTTATTGAAATATTTATAAATATTTTAAAATAATTAATTACCAATTTTTAAAAAAATAAATAACTATCAGTTTAGTTTCAAGAGATTAAATATTATTAAAATAATATTTAATCTTTTTTTCTTGTTAGTGCATTGTTCAGGGCATTATGATATAGATAACTTTGGTTATACCCACTTTCAGTCGAAGCATCACGAATACACCGTGACATTAAATTAACAAGAGTCGGGAACTGCTCTCTAGAAATATTACACCATCTTTTCATTAGACAGTCCACTTAAAGTTTCTTGTTTGATGGGTATGGAAACCGTTGTTTTACGCGCCTCTTCAGAAATTACTATCAATGTGTACTTTGATTTATATCTGGTGATTCCGGGAGAACACTGAATAAGATAATTTAGCCATCGCGTTTCTGAAATCAATGCATTACTTTATAGGACTTATACACTAGAGTAGGGATTCTCAACGTGGGGTACGCGGTAAATTTTTTGGGGTACGCCGTGAGAGTTGTTTCATTGACTACCCAGTAAACTGTTTATAATTTTATAAGATTTGTTAAATTGTTTATGTCATTTTTGTGTTTATTGATATATATATATAATTTATTAATACAAAATTTAATGTATATATATATATATCATTTTATTCCCATTGTTATACTATAACTATAGATTTATCTATCTATACAAGTGGTACGCCAGTTACATACACATTTCCAGAGGGTACATGAAGCATAAATGGTTGAGAACTACTGCACTAGAGCATTGCTTTTTTAAAAAATGGACTTTAAAAAAGAAAGAAACGCCGAATAAGTAGCTGTAGATGATTACTCAAAACGTTACTACAACATTCTTCATAAATTTTATTTCCTAACGGAATGAATGAACACTGTCCATGCAAAGAAATTGCGCCATGCAACAATTTCGTTCTCTCACTGTCGAAAGCAAAGAATCGGCGTGAAAGAGATCATTGGGTAGGCGCCATGCTTTCACTCGCTGATTTGATTACAAATGCACAAATAACTCATATAAGCATAGAATATTCTTCCTTTCTCGGTAATGACACCGCAAACTGTCATTCAGTGATGAGCAATCTGGTTATTGAGTGAGGGATAGTTTGTGTACAATAACCCGGCTTTGCTACATCGGACTTTGTGATTCCTGAGGACAAATTAACACTTGATGTTGACAACCCACATCATACCCTTCATTGTCTCTTGTTCTTAAGATGAGTTTTGTTATCCCAACTGATGCTCGTACACATCTCTTGTTGAGTGTCTGTTATTGCTCTTCAACAATTAAGACTCTTCCTATTTTTATCAAGTGCAAATCACCTTCGAAATAGTTTTTCTTGACACTGTAGTAATCTTCCTGGCCTTTGTTGCAGAATCACTCACGAAAGTTGGCTCCTCGTTTAAGTCAGTGATGCGTCTCTTGCAGCCAGCAGCATTCTAGCACCGCACTCGTGGCAAGGTCTTCTTGTACTCATATCTTTAAACGGCATCCGGGAAGAAATCTGCATAGTTGTCGCATCATTCATTTGCATCTCCAGGGTGGTATGCGATGCTTACGTCATATAAAAGCATTCAGGCAGTAGCGTATGCAAGAGTGAGGGCGGTTATAAGCTTATAAATATCCCCCTCCTCCTTGAAAGCTTTAATAATATATATTTTTTAAAACAGTCCTTGTGTTTAATAGATAAATGTGAAAATAAATAAAATGTGAAAATCTACATTATTAGAGTTTTCTGGTCACATAAGTGCATGCGCATAACCCATGTAGTACCATTTTTCTGATTATTCGTGTCTGCTGCTCAGACAATAGATTGAATTACGCATTCAGTAATAATATGGCATGGTGATTAACTTCCAATCAGTTGAATGGGCAAGACAATTCATCATCCGATACGTCTCACAAAATAATTACACCGTAATTTAAAATCACATGTATCTGGCAGAATGTCCGACTTGCTAAGTCGAGTTTCTATCCTCTATAGTTTTAAACACATTTGAATCTCGCTTCTCAGCCAATCGCACCCAGAACCAATTAAAGAGTCCACTGTGAAAGGCAGAAATTCTAATCTCTTTTCCACCGGTAGTTGTGAGAGAGAGATATCATGTCAGAATCAGCGTTTTATGTCCGGAGTTCATTACGAACACAAGGATAGAGATAAGGTATAAGACTCTATGAAGTTTGTCTTGGTTTTTCATACAGTTTATCCAAGGACTTACCATCTGTCTTCTGGTCAGGTACACTATGTCTGGTAGAGGTTGTTTTTTTTGGACAATTCAAGGATCTGATATTTTGGTCAGAATGATCAAAATGAATCATTCAGTGAAATTAAAATTCAATTTTCAGCTAACATAAAAATGGAAATGTTCTTCTGATTAGCCTTGACCTTTATACGATATATCTGAGCTCAATAAAAATGGCGTTTATCAGAAAACTATACTTACAAATGGGAGTCGAACTCGAATTAAGGCAGTCACAGTGTCAGGTGAGAAAATGCGATAACACCGAAACACTAAGTCTCTATGTAGCTCTTGGTATTAGCTATGTTGATTTACACCAAACCGATTTAGTACCTCTCCTCTCTTATTGGATCAAGAAAGAGGTGTGAAGAAGC
The DNA here is from genome assembly GCA_038380435.1 of Ryuthela nishihirai. Lineage (NCBI taxonomy): Eukaryota > Metazoa > Arthropoda > Arachnida > Araneae > Heptathelidae > Ryuthela > Ryuthela nishihirai. The sequence continues at coordinate 15,298,119 of JAWZYU010000016.1, forward strand.
TACGAGATGAATACCACATATTCGTTTTCTGGTTGACAGAGAATTCCTTTTAGTTGGGTTGCTTTACCTCTGAGCTGCATCTTTTTACACACAATGGGCTAAATGACCATGTCACAAGAAACCTAAGGACTCAGAGATGGTTGTAGAAAGAGAACTCACTGGACAACTATTAAGTGACAAATGGTAGCCTCCTGTTAAGGCCATCCAGCGTGTCTTTAACGTACATAGGATATGGCTCTCCCGCACACAAGTTGAGGTTTTACGTTCCATCTGACGGATGGCGGTCTTTCCAAGCCCATCAGTATCTCCTACTGACCGAGTGCAGGATGAGGTGTTTTGCGGAGATAAATCTCAGCATTGCCTCAACTATGACTCGAAACTGGAAACTACAGATGAAGAGCCTGGTGCGTTGTTAACTGAGCCACCCCCACCCCACTCCTATTAGTGTCCCTTTAGATGGGTAATTTAATAGTCTACTATGTTAATCCAGCATTATTCTTTCAATATTCTTTCTTTCTAGCTAATTTAGTTCTTCAGACAAGATTTCATAGTTTATAGTTCCTATCCCTTATTAATGTAAATATATATTTCTCTGCTGTTGTTGTGCATTCAGCTCGCTCGATATTCTGCCAATCTCAAATTTACAAGTTTTAAAACTATCGAAAACATTTAGTAGGAGTATACCGAAGATCCAAAACATTATGACCACCTGCATAAATGATGTTGGACCTCCACATGCTTCCAAAACAGTTCTTACCCGGCGAGGAATGGACGCTACAAGATTTCTACACGTGTCTTGTGGTATCTGGTCCGTATGTACCAAGACGTTACCAGCAGATCCTTTAACTCTTGTAAGTTACGTGGTTGAGCTGACGCAGATCGGATATGCTGTTCCAAAACAAACCACAGATGCTCGATTGGATTGATATCTGGGAAATTTGAAGTCCAGAACAATACCTGGAAGTCTTCCTCATGTTCCACGAACCATTCTCGAACAATCCGGAAAGTGTGGCAGGCGCATTATCCTGCTGAAAGAAGTTACTATTTGTGGAATATAACTGTTGCCATGAAAGGATGTACGTTGTCTGCAATGACGTTTAGATTGGTGGTAAACGTCATAGTTTCCTGCACATGAATGACTGGACCCAGGGTTTCCCAGCAAAACATTGCCCAAAGCATTACACTTCCTCCACTGACATGTTTTCGTCCCATGGTGCATCCTGGTGTCAACACTTCTCCAGGTAAACGATATACGCATACCCGGCCATCCACATGGTGCAACATATAATCGAACCAGACGACCTTCTTACAAAATCATTCAAGGTCCAATTTTGATGCTTGTGTGCCCATTGTAGGCGCTTTCAATGGTGAACCGAGGTTAGCATGGGCACTTGGAATGGCCTGTGACTATGCAGCCCCATATTCAGCAGGTTCGATATACTGTGTGTTGTAACATATTACTCCCGTCACCTGCATTCAAATTACGGGCGAGTTGCGCCAGAGTATTCCATCTGTTGTCTCGTACCATACGGGATACCCTTCGCTCACCTCTAGCATCGATGAGCTGTGGTCGGCCCACACCTTGACGGCGGTTCGTGGTTTTTCCCTCCTCGGACCACTTTTTGAAGGAACTAACCACGGCCGACCGTGAGCACCCCACGAGCCCTTCTGTCTCGGAAGTGCTTTGGCCCGGTCGTCTGGCCATTTACAATTTGGCCTTTGATTAACAGAGCTCAGTATCAGGTGTTATTTATATCGTTTAATAGCCTTCACACGCGCCGTTGCTTACCTGCAGTTTCTTCGATTTGCATAAAGATGCACTGTCATAATGTTTTGGCTCTTCGGTGTATATATACAGAGAATTATTTTTCTGGACATTCCAATCTCTTTCATTCGTAAAACCGTCAAAATTAATGTTAACAGTGCCCAAACAACGTTTGGCTCCAGGAGGCTCTGTCCCAACAATGAAAATGAATTAAGCTTCACTAAGCACTCTGGGGCGGGAGTGACTCAGTTGGTAGCGCGCCAGGCTCGTAATCTGTAGTTCCCAGGTTCGAGTCCCAGCTGAGTCAACGTTGAGACTTATCTCCGCAAAACTCCCCGACCTGCCCACGGTCAGTAGGAGACATCGATGGGCTTGAAAAGGCTGCCGTCTGTCGCATGGGACGTTACGCCGTGGTCCCGTGTGCGGGAGAGTCATACCCTGTGCACTTTAAAGAACACGCTGGATGGCCTTGACGGGAGGCTGCCATCTGTCTCCCAACAGCTGTGCCAGTGGCTCCCCTCCCCCAACCTTCTCTGAGCCTTCGGGATCCATGTGACCTGGCCATTTAGCCCATGGTGTGCAAAAAAGTGTCTCTCAGAGGTAAACATTACACTTCCTCCACTGAAAATTTAGACCCAGACGTAAAAAGAATAAAGATCTGTATTTTGTAAAAAGAAAATAAACCAGACAGTGATATGTCAAAAAATGTCAAAAGAAAGAGGAGCTTTGATTTTAAAATCTTCCAGATACTCATCTCTGGGAATAATGAGAATTGGATTGAAAAACAATGACGCTTAGTAGCACCTGACATTACTTCAGTCGCCAAATTGTGGTTATTATTGGACCAGACTTCTCACAATTCTCACAAGCTGCATTTTTTCTACCGTTTTAAAATTCGCAATCATAACGGAAATGTTCTTCTAATATAAAAACGATTTTGCACTTAAGTTTCTAGAATTCATCAACAGCAGCTGATTTGTTTTTCAAAATTCAGAGTTTTTACTTGAAAGAGAAAGAAAAAAAAGCAGGAAAAAAGTTGACATATTCCAAATAAATTAATTCATATTTATCTTTTGATTTTCTTGGTAGAAAAAATTCCAATTCAACTTCCATCATTCTACGCTATTTAAATACGGCGGATAAGGAGTCTAAGAGTTTGTAAGAGCTATAATGTCATGTTCTTTTGGAATAAGAACGAACGTTGCCAAAGTTTCATTTTCAAGACTGTGACTGATTCCACTCTGAAAATGACATTCACACATGATGCAAAGTAATGAGGGCTCCAAGCATTTTGCCACAATATCTCAAACCATACAAACGTAGAGGATGGGGAATAGTATTCCCGTCCCAATGAACTATTTATCCAACAATCATCTCCCATCTGCTTCTTCCCCATCTTCTCTTAAGCCATACAAACTTAGAGGATGGTGAATAGTATTCCCGTCCCAATGAAATATTTATCCAATAGTTGTCTCCCATCTACTTCTTCCCCATCTTCTCAAGCCATGCAAACTTGGAGGATGGAGAATAGTGCATCCGTCCCTAAGAATTATTTATACAACAATTATTTTGCATCTTCTTTCCCCCTATCTTCTCAAGCCATACAAACTTTAAAGATGAGAAATAGGACCCCCATGAACCATTGAACTGTGTATCCAACAATCGTGTTTCCTCTACTTTATTCCCGTATTTTCTTCCACAGCGATACGAAACCCAACTCTGAAATTCGCCAGATGTCCATATACAACCGTCCAACAGAAAAAGTTAATTTCTGAACCGAATCAGTTATATTATAAGGTTGTGAGGTCACAAGGCCACAAAGTTAAAAAGGGTATTAAAAATTATATTTGCTTGAAGGCTTTTAGGATAGTGCAGACGACTATCATTAAAACCACTCATATTGTTTTTCAACGTGAAAAAGATATAGCTTTGCGTATATGGGTTCTAGCTTAACGTCCCAACTGACGGAAGGCAAACAAGAAAATCTCAGTACTGACAGAAATGAGGGTTGAACCTAGTTACTAAAAGTTACGAGACTAGGGCATTAATTATTTGGCATACTATGCAGGTAAGAATAGACGTGCGGACTTGAAAGCAGCATTTGAATAAGCAATCAAAATTTAAAAATTAAAATAATTGTTAAGCAATAACTCTCGTAGATTTACACTGATCATTTTGATTTTTAATAAATAAATTTTGCACATGAGACTACCTCTCAAATTAGAAGATAACTACATCCGATTCTTAGAGTTATAATGGCAGCTAAATAAAAACCACTGCTAAAAACCATAAGTCAATGGTCTATCAATTACATTTCAATCATTTGTCACTCAACCAATGATTTTTAAGAATATCATCATCATCATCATCATCCTCAAGCAGCCATGGGCTACGGAGGTCCAACCAGACCGCGCAGTTTAATTCTCCAAGCATATCTGTCCTGAGCTACATCTGCTGCATCCGGCCACTATACACCAATTCTAACAAGGTCCTGTTTGACATTGTCTGCCCACCGCATCCTAGGTCTCCCCTTCTTTCTGAGGCCTCTAGGCACACTGTTCATAACCCTATTCGCCAATCTATAATTATCCATACGGGCAACATGGCCAAACCAGCGGAGTCTCTCTCTGCACAATATGCTGCTTAAAGGAGGTTGCAGACTCCTTTGCCTAACCTCATCATTAGTTACAAAGTTAAACCACCTAATACCCAAGATACTGCGTAAGCATCTAGAATCAAAAGCATCTAGTTTCCTGTTATCTTGCTTACACAGCGTCCAATTTCACTACCATAACTAACCCTAGAAAGAATCAAACTATTATACAGTCTAATTTTAGTCTTTAGGTGTATACGCCTATTTCTCCACAATCTCCATAGATTCTTAAAAGTCCCGGCAGCAATACCTATTCGTCTGTTAATCTCATGCCGCACATCACCAGTATCAGTTACGCAGCTCCCAAGGTAATTAAACTGTGACACCTGCTCAAGACTGCAACCATTCAGATTAACTGAATCACAACCTGCCTGACCAATTTTCATCACTTTAGTTTTCTCTCTGTTTATAACCACACCTACTCTACTACCAGTCTGATCAACAGATCGAATAAAAGAGTTCATCTCATCAACATCATTTGCCAAAAGGGCTAAATCATCAGCATAATCTAAATCAGAAATGTTCGTATCTCCAGCCCATTTAAGGCCAAAAGCTTTCCCTTGAAGTGAATTTCGCATAACATAATCAACAACCAAACTAAAGAGAAAAGGAGACAAAATGCACCCTTGTCGAACACCAGAAGTAATGCTAAACCAATTGCTACAAGTCTTACCAACCCTCACACATGACTCAGTGTTATTATAGAGAGCTTTCATTATGTTAACTAACTTGTCTGGTATACCATTTGATCTCACAATCAACCACAAATTATGACGATCAACAGAGTCGAAAGCCTTTTTGAAATCAACAAAGCTAGCAACCAAAGGTTTCTGAAACTCTAAACATTTCTCAAGAATCTGCCTAAGTGAAAATATCTGATATACACATCCCCTACCACTTCTGAATCCACATTGTTCATCACGCAATTGCCTGTCAACCAGATTCTTAATTCTATTAAGCACAATCATGGAAAGAACTTTACCTGGAACGGAGAGTAGGCTGATACCCCTATAGTTATCACAAGAACTGCGATCACCTTTTTTGAAAATAGGGATAATAATAGCTCTGGTAAAATCTTTAGGAACCATGCCTTTATCATAAAAGTTATTCAAAATTTCAGCCATCCAAATGGTAACTGAAACATTCCCAGCTCTAAGCATTTCCGTAGTAATTTCATCCACCCCTGGGGATTTATGAAGTTTAAGTTTAGAAATAGCCAAACTAACTTCAGATTGTGTTATAGGGCCAACATTAAAGCCAACAATGCATCTATCATCATTGCAAACAATGGGAGTAGAACTAACCACATTGTTTAGAACATCACTGAAATGCTCAGCCCACCTAGCCATGACAGAATCCTCACCTTCTATAACCTTGCCTTGTTTATCCTTCAATCCCTGTTCGTTTTCTACCACACAAAACAAACAGGACCTTGTTAGACAAAACAAACAGGACCTTGTTAGAATTGGTGTATAGTGTTCGTTTTCTACCACACAAAATTTGTTAGAATTGGTGTATACCTGTTCGTTTTCTACCACACAAAACATTAACTATCTGGTACAGCTCTCTGCTGTTGTGCTGTCTAACTGCTTCCTCAGCTTTGTCAGCAAGGCCATCAAGCCAAAGATTCTTATCAGTAGCTAACTGACCCTTTACACGTTTATTAAGTTCTTTGTAATACTTTCTATTAGGACTAGTAGGGTATTGATTAAGGACATTCCTGCAGTTCCTTCTTTCTGAAATAAGCTCAAGTGCCTTATCATTTAAATAATTCTGCCTCCTCTGCTCCTTTTTCCCTAAAAGAGTACTGTTAGTTTCCAAAAAAGCCTGTTTAAAATGGCCCCATTCTTCCTCAACTTCAGTATTAAGCAAACCATGATTGTCATAATGACTACGTAACCTATCATGGTAAGCTTTAGCTATAACTGGGTCTTTCAGAGCTTCTGTATTAAAGGTAAATTTTTTAACCCTAGCACAACACTTTTTAAGTTTAAGTTGCAAGACACTTTTAACAAGGTAATGGTCAGATCCAATTTCAGCTCCCCTATATGCCCTGGTATTTCTAACAGAACTAGCCCATTTGCTGTTAATTAATATATAATCAATCATATTCTTATGCAGCCCATCAGGTGAAACCCATGTGTGTTTATGTATGTCGCGGTGTTTGTAATATGTGTTAGTTATTCTGAAACCATTTAGTTTACTTACCTGTAGGAGACGTTGCCCATTGCCATTGCAGCTACCAATACCAAAAGGGCCTATTACTCCTCCCCAAAGGTCAGAGTCGGTACCAACTTTGGCATTGAAGTCACCAAGAACAAGGGTAACATCTCCTTTCTTGACAGAATTCAAAATATCCTGAAGTTGTCTGTAAAACCTATTCTTCTCATCCTCATCAGAATCCTCAGTGGGGGCATAACAGCAGATAACATTCAAGTCTTTAATGCTTGTCTGAAATTTTGCTGTAAGAAGCCTTTCATTAATGCACTCATATCCAAGAAGAGCTTCACTAGCATGTCTGCTGAGCAGCAGACCCACGCCTTGGTGATGCTTTCCATCCTCCCTCCCTGTAAAGAGAAATTTAAAGTTATTTTTAAGTATCTCACCTTTACCTGTCCATCTGGTCTCTTGCAAGCCTAGAATATCTAGGTTATAGCGCTGGAATTCCTGCATGAGGACATCAAGAGAATAATCTCTATGTAATGTCCTCACGTTCCACGTTCCTGCAGAGAGAAAATGATTAGTAGGATTTTTAAAGAAATTAGGTTTATTGAGATTGGTAGGGCCAACAATATCAAACAGCCCCCTGATCGCAGGCATGGGGCAAAGACCTGTTCCTCCTCCGCTAAAGGCTGAAGTCACTGATGCTGGTAGGAACTTCAGGCACCACCTTTTCAAGTGGACTTTTTCAAGAACCATATGGCCTGCCTGAGACACATTACTCCAGTTTAGGCTTGACGATGCCCAACTAGCTAAGTAAGGTTCAGGTACCTGCGATGGCCTCTGATTAGGATTATCCACCAGCTGATATAAGGTATCCCATGCCTCTGTTCACTTAGAGCTGGCAACCCAGAAGCAAACAGAAAACACAGCGGCAGACTCTCCCTCAACAGAGGCCCACCAGTGCAGCAAGTCCAGGATCCATAATCAAGCTCAAATCCATAAACAAGTCCAGTCTAGTAGGTATAAATGGTCAGCAACAGGACCCTGTGAAGTTGACCACTCCTCAGCAGGGTTGAAAAAAAGAAAAAAAGTGGCCATAGATGACCAGATCAGTAGGCCATACTGAACTGGCAGCCCTCCCCTTCCGTTCCCTTCCAAAAGAGAATATCTCTTTTGAAAGGTACTAACGGCCTGCACCAAATGGAACGCAAAATTAGAAAAATCGATATTTTGAAGAATAATACACTATGTTGAAAAAAGTGTCCGGACACTTCCACGTTATGTGAATGGAAAGCTACTTTCAAAGCTCCCTAACATTGAAAATAAACCTTTTACGCAAAAACTCTTATTGGCGATAAATGTTATATGTCACTTAAATCTCTCTAAATATATTCCCCGCAATATTTAATAGTTTTTAGTTAATTAGTTTAATATTTAAAGAATGAATGGAAACTGAAACATTTATCTTCAACTTTTGACATTTGTGAAAAAACACTTAACATAAATTAAATATCTGAAGTTTGTATAATTATTTTTTAAGATTTCATCAATTTGGGGGCAATTTGAAACTGTCGTCTGCGATTAAATGATCCCGCTTCAATAACTTTAAATACTGATCGAAGATTGTTGAAAATTGACACTGTCACATTGTCTCCAAATTGTTGGAATCTTAAAAAATCGTCATAAAAACTTCAGATATTTAATTTACGTTAGTGAACAAATTGTTACAAGAGTTGCGTTTTAGTATCTATTGAAGTGTTTTCTGTTGTGAAATACATATTCAAACTTCCGTAACTCATTAAATACTGAACGAATATTGTTGAAAATCAAGATATTGATTTATTTGGTTGAGATCTTTATCTGCAATCACATTTTTTCAAAACAAAAAACTTATTTTAGAAGTTATAGAGCTTTGATGTTAGCTTCCCATTGACTTAACATGGGGATTTTCCTTAATTTATGGAAACCAGTGTATATTCCACCTGCAATAATTTTTGAAATGGTGAATAAATTCTAAAATTCGAGATTTAAAAAGATTCCATTTTTTTAAAGGACGGAGATATCCTCTAAGCTTGTGTTGGATTCTCGTACACTGTACAAACGCTTACACGAGGAATACAACATACAAACACACAAGAACATGCCCTCCGGAATAGTAGTGAGATACGCTAAACACCAGGCCAGGTAGGATTTAGATCTTGAATTCATCTTTATCCTCATTCCTTTGAAAAGTTATCAAGATATTGCTTTTGAATTCTTTTGCATTAACATAAAATGGAGATTCCCTACGATTTAATAGGACTTTATATATTATTTAAAAAAAAAAAACAGAGTAAAAGAGTACGAGTGATTTACGGTGATTAAAACAATTTCGAATATTCTTAAAATCCACTATTAAAAAAAAAATGGGTAATATAAAAAAAATAGCCGTCTCGTGGCCGATTGGTTAGCGCGCTTGGCTAGTGATCTAAAGGACCTGGGTTCGAGCCCCGGATAAGGCATGTCGTTTTTCTGCTGAGGTCTTGCCATCCTCACAGACCTTCTACTATGGCATATAAACTGACAGACTTCTGTCAGACCTCTGTGGCAAGCAGCTGCTTGAGGGGGTATTTAGTTATTTTTAATATAATAAAATCGATATAATATCGAGAGCATTCTTACATAACTGTATTTAGCTGAGATATGAAAAAAACTTAGAAGTGAGTAATTCTATTAGCTTTTAATTCAATTTATCTCAATCAAATTCATATCGTACTGAAGCAAACACGTTTAAAAACAAAAGCAAGATTTAGCGTTTTTTACCAATTAACATAAAGGGTGAGAAGTTGGTGAAGAGTAGGGGTCAATTGGATGCTCATGCAACAGGAGTTATTCTGGGAAATGTCACTCGACAAGATTACCTGTGTTTGGAGACTTTGCTTTCGATCCGTATCGATCAGTCGGAAGAGTCTGACGGGAACGCTTCGCTGCATCACTTCTCCGATATCAGTCGGTTTTCTAGCTCCTCGATCTTCCCCACATTCCTCCCATTTCAACAGCTTCGAAAGCAGCAATAGAAAACGTATCTCACTTGAAATGGGAAAGCTGCGAAAATAAGTTTATCTTTTCTAATTTTATTATTTGATAGAATTCAAGATGAAATAAATATATATGCATTTTACTAGACTTTTATTGCTTTTGAAAGCGATTTCTTAGGATTGAAAATGATGGAAAAATTTAGTGATGTGACACATATTTCTTATAAAGTGAGATCATTAGTTTAGCATTAGCGATTATTCAGTCTTTATTATTTTAATATATTTAATATATTTATCAAATAGTAGAGTCTAACACAGATGTGGAAAACCTACGACTTTTAGGTCGCATGTGGCCTTTTGCATACTTTTCTACACATACTCAAATTCAGATATGATTATCATATAATATAAAAATTTATAATATTATTGTAATTATAATACTGGTGTAACTACACTGGCGGAAATTGAAAAGAGAACACCATTAACAATTGAAGTGTAATCTATGAGTTTTTTTAGTAGAAATAATTTGTTGAGAAAGGACAGTGATCACACGTCTCAAGTGATTAAATGTTTATTTTATATTTCAATGAGTATTACATTTTATAGAAGACACATTTTAATAAAGTGTTGAACCACCTCGAGCAGCAAATACAAGCATCCAATCTGGCATGCAATCGTTCGTACAAAATACTGCATATCACGCTGGGGGATACCATTCCATGTGCTTTCAACTTGGACGCGTAATTCAGCGATGGTCGTTGCCTGCCGCGGTCCGCGAAGAGTCTTTGTCCGATCCAGTCCCAGGCATGTTCGATTGGAGACAAGTCTGGAAAGCGTGCTGGCCAAGGGAGTTGGTGCATTGCCTGTAGAGCATGTTGAGTTGTCCGGGTGGAGTGTGGGCGGGCGTTATCCTGCTGGAATATCGCATTTGGGATTACACTCAAATATGACAGGACGATCTGCTGTACGATTTCGCTGACGTATGTATTGCTATTCAGTGTACCTGTACAAACACCAGACACCTACGAGAGTGATAGCTAATCGCTCCCCACATCATGATGCCCGGCGTGGGCCCTGTGTGTCACTGGCGGATGCACGATGGAAGAAGCCGCTCACCTTGTCGCCTTCAGACGCGTAAACGACCATCAGACGCTCCTAAACAGAATCGGCTTTCATCACTGAAGACCACAGACTTCCACTCTTCCCTCCAATGAACTCGTTCTTGACACCACTGCAAACGAGCTCGACAGGGACGAGGTGACAGTGGTAACCGTGCCCGTAGTCCTGCTTCCGAAAGACGATTGCGTATCATTCTTATAAATGCCCTTGATATGACAGAGGATCGAATATGTGACACCATAGCTGTCTGCTCTGCTATCGCCACCCTCTTGATACGCAGATCCTCTCATGCGTCCGTAACTCTGTGTTCCTCAGAATCACGTCTGCGAGTGCGCGAATGCCCTTCTGACCATTGACACCACCATCGTACCATTGCCGAATCTCTCGTACAATGCGGTGTGCAATTTGACGAAAAGATTAACCTGCTTCCCGAAGACCCACTATATGACCTCGCTCAAACTCCACTAACTGAACAAATGTTGCACGCCTGCGTCGTCCAGGCATAGCAGCTTCTTCAAAGAGCCCTGAACAACACGACACAAGACGAATAACTTCTTTCTTCACGTCTTAGTCTTTAAATAGGCGTTGCGTACATTTTCATGTTGTCGTCCTCAGTGATGTATTTTTTCACCCAATGACTTTCAATCTTGGATCACGGGTTCTGCTGGCCTTAACTATTAACATATTATAATATGACGTTTCTAAAGGAATTCCTTCTGGGTATTCTTTTTTTTCAATTTTCGCCAGTGTATAATATTATTATATATCTTCTATTTTTTTTATTTTTTTTAAATTTGATAAATGTGAAATTAATGCAACGTTTATATTTAAAAATATTAAATTGTTTTTAACCTCTTCAAAGTTTTTTAAAATATTAGTGAATAGATGAATTGAAATATTTTTGCTTTACATCTAATCGTGCATTGTGAGAAAAATGAATCATTTTTAGAGCCTATAGATTATTTCGATGTTTGGATATCTTGATAATTTGCTCCCTGATGGGGACTAGTTGGAGTAACTTTCGGCCTTCTATTGAGAAAACGTTCCCCACCAATGATATAACCATCACTAATATAGCAATGCATTCAGAAATCAATTTAGGAAGTTTTCTGAATCATTCCAACACCCAAATATTCAGCTGTACACTCGCTGTATTTTACATTAAGTTTTAATCTTAGGGTAAGAATCGTGGGAGATTTCTGCGTAAAAACAGACTTATAAATTTGAACTGTTAATATTCAAAGTACAGTCTCTCAAAAAAGCATCCGAACACTATGGCTGATTACAGAATTCAGAAAAAAAAATCTGGCAACGATTTTTTTAGAAATTAGTGATCTGACAACCTTCGCGTCACGTGACAGGAAGGTTGCCAGATCACTTATTTCTGAAAAAATTGTTGCCAGATATTTTTTTCTGAATTCTGTAATCAGCCATAGTGTTCGGATACTTTTTTGAGCGACTGTGCATGTTCTATAGATTGCAGAGGGGAAAATAGTGAATCAAGATGGAGCTCCAGCTCATACTGAATATTAATTATAATCTCTTTATGAAAAGAAGCTAATCATTTCTTATACGATCACCAAAAAAACATAATTGTCTCATATATAGAATCAGGTAAATTTCATGTTAATTCGGTTATAAATGCACGATAAAACATCTACAATTTTTAGAGAACTCTATAAACAAACAATCATCAATCATCTTTGCTGAAGATGATTAATTGCTAAAGAGCATATTTCCCATGAATTTTAAAAAATGCATGGGTTGGGTTGGGATGTTTTACCTCTGAGCGGCACTTTTTTGCACACCATGGGCTAAATGGCCAGGTCACTAGGACCCCGAAGGCTCAGAGAAGGTTGGGGGAGGGGACCCACTGGAACAGCTGTTGGGAGACAGATGGTAACCTCCCGTCAAGGCCATCCAGCGTATTCTTTAACGTGCACAGGGTATGGCTCTCCCGCACACGGGGCCACGGCTTAACGTCCCATCCGACGGACGGCGGCATTTCCAAGCCCATCGGTGTCCCCTACTGACCGTGGGCAAGGCGGGGAATTTTGCGGAAAAATGCATGGGAATATGCTCTTACTCATAACTCATTAACTCTTAACTCATATCGGCTATTGCAACTTTTTTGTCATTCTGACCTTATTGTTGATCTCTTTGCTTTAGAATGCTCAAATTAATAGAAACAAATTTAATAATGTGTTCAAGAATAAATTAGGAAATAAAATTGTGGTCAGATGATAAATCTTAGCAAGATAGTTTGCTAGCATAGTTTGCATCAGTGTTGTTGATGTTGCAGAGATGAAAAGCCAAAAACTTGCCAACAAGCGTTATCAAAAGAAGGAAACCTACAAATGTGGTAAGTTTCAGAAAGGAAAAACAAAAAACTCTTTTTTTCTGTACTCGCTGTACTTTTAGTTTTGCTCTACTTGCCTATGGCAATCACCGTGAAAAAACCACTATTGCTCAAGACCATTCAACCAACTTCGCCGAAATTCAATAACGTTATTTTTTTTTCCTCTAATAGTCTAAAAGGTGCACCAAATGTCGAGGGAATTGGACCAAGCTTTCTATCGTATTCGTGATAGCATTAAATAAACTAACAGACAGATACAAAAGGAAACTCGGGATTTTTTTTCTGGCTGATCATTTGTCTTTACAATACTGTTACGACATATGAACGTGCAACAATAAAATCATAATGTGATGTGTAATTTGATGCTCGTGTTGTGTCTCATCGTGAGAATTACGTCACTAACGTATTGGAACAGACAGAGATTTTAAAAATATAACAAGTGAAGAAAGTTTTTAGAGTTCACCGTATTGTAAAGAGTTGAATTGTCTTTTGGTACAGCTGGCGTTATGAAATCTAATTTTAGTGGAAGTAATATGTCGAAGAAGTCTACTAGTGGAGAAGTAAAGGAGATTTAATGGCAGCGAGGTATTTAAGGTAAAAAAGTAGAATTTGAAAGGTATACCTTGGTAACGTATAGGCTCACAAAGATATCGGTGTCGCTTATTGAATGCTGTAAAAAAATCTCTGTATTCTTTCAATAGAGTCTGTAAGAATGGTAGCAGAACTATTTGAAATACAGTTTAAATTTGTGAAACATTCTTTTGATGGTATAATTTCATACTGATAGTAGACAAATTTGTGTTTAGTTTAAATTGCTATTTAAACGTGATCTAGTTACCTTTATAATTAAATTAGCTCATTTATCATTTGGCTGGTAATCATTTTTCTCTTGAACTCAAGCTCAGTTTTCTATTAAAAATTCATAACGATACTGAGCAATTTAAAATAGGAGCTAACAAGCGTTTTTTTGCGTTTATCACTGGAAGTTATTTTTTCTGGTAAATATTTTTCACGACTGAAAACAAACGAAATTCTGCTCTTTCCTTTAAACACCAGCAGTGGCGCTTTCTCCACCATTGTCGATATACATGTTATTTTAGAATATTTTAAAACATATTTCACTCGTCAGAACTTAAAGAAACCACTTTACAACATTTTTTGTTTTTGATGATGATGATAATGACGAAAAAACTGTAGTTTCGTTACATATTTGGAACACGTTTTATCATTACTTAAATAGCCAAAAATCTTTAGTACACAATAACGCTATCGCGCCTAACAGAGTAGTTAATGTTTAACGAATCAACTACAGGCTGACTCGCTAACTGCTAAACGCAATAATATGCCTTGTGCTAGTTTTATACGGCTTAGTTTGTTATGTTGAAGGCAATATTTTACATGTTTAAAGCAAAAAATGAAGTCCTTGTTTCTATTAGTACGCTATTATCGAATTATTGGTTGGAAATGCAGCAATATAATCGCCGACTATACATTCAAGCTAGTCGAAAAGCGTTTACCGAACATTCTAGCTGCATCTTACTTAAACATTTTCTGCTCAGCTGTAAAAGTTGAAATACAGATCGCGTCATTGAACTAGGAAATAAACTTTTCTCATATTCATCATCATCATCATCATCATCATCATTATCCTCAAGCAGCCATGGGCTACGGAGGTCCAACCAGACCGTGCAATTTAGTTCTCCAAGCAAGTCTATCCTGAGCTACATCTACTGCATCTGGCCACTGCACACCAATTCTTACAAGGTCCTGTTTGACATTGTCTGCCCACCGCATCCTAGGTCTCCCCTTCTTTCTGAGGCCTTTAGGCACACTGTTCATAACCCTACTCGCCAATCTATAATTATTCATACGGGCAACATGGCCAAACCAACGGAGTCTCTCTCTGTACAATATGCTGCTTAAAGGAGGTTGCAAACTCCTTTTCCTAACCTCATCATTAGTTACAAAGTTGAACCACCTAATGCCCAAGATACTGCGTAAGCATCTGGAATCAAAAGCATCTAGTTTCCTGTTATCTTGTTTACAAAGTGTCCAAGTTTAACTACCATAACTAACTCTAGAAAGAACCAAACTATTATACAGTCAAATTTTAGTCTTTAGGTGTATACGCCTATTTCTCCACACTCTCCATAGATTCTTAAAAGTCCCGGCAGCAATCCCTATTCGTCTGATAATCTCATGCCGCACATCACCATTATCTGTTACATAGCTCCAAAGATAATTAAACTGTGACACCTGCTCAAGACTGCAACCATTCAGATTAACTGAATCACACCCTGCCTGACCAATTATCATCACTTTAGTTTTCTCTCTGTTTATAACCAAACCTACTCTACTACCAGTCTCATCAACTGCTCGAATGAAAGAGTTCATCTCATCAACATCATATTACATTCTCATATTACATCTTTATAACTGTTAGGCCAAGCGTTTTTATATACGGTGTGTGCATAATTTAATCTATAATCTACAGATCTTGCTGACGTATTTGTTTCACATAGACAATAATTTTCAAGTATATAAATATATTACTCAGTTAACGTTTCTGACAAATGCTAAATTTAACATTAAATTTTTTTTTATAATGCCTGTGGAATGTTTCTGGCCTTTTTTAATTGGAATTGTATCGAAAAGAATGTTTTTATTTTAAATATATTGTTCTGTAATTGCTGACAGAGTTGGGTTGGATTGTGTTACCTTTGAGCGGTCTTTTATTTACCAACAATGGGCTAATTGGTTAGGTCTAAGAACCCGAATAGCTCAGAGAAGGGCATCCACTGGACAGCTGTTAAGAGATAGATGGTTAAAAGGAGGCCTTTTAAAGCCATCCATCGTGTTCTTTAACTTGTACAGAGGCACTCCAGCACACGGAATCACAGTTTAATGTCCCATCCGATAGATGGTAACATTTTCTAACCCAATGGAGTACCCTTTATCACCGAAAGAATAACAGGGATTAAGGGAAACAACTCTCAACACAGGGCCAGTTGAGACTTAAACTTGATAATGATTATGAGCCAGGGGAGCTACGGACGAACCAATCTTCGCTCACTCACAGACTATATATACCTAGAGCTGAAAAATGGGACAAAAGTAACAAGATCAAAATATCAGTTTGTTTCACTTGTGTGAAATATATGTAAATATGAATTCTGAAAATTACTTCAGGAAAATCAAAGTATTATCTTATTTCTGTAATGCTACCAATGAAACATTCTCAAATGGAATTTTATTTTACTGTTATGAAGAAAACATCTAATATCTGCAAATATCTAAACCTTTGGTTTCTACTGTTGTCCTCAGATTATTACAGATTTTATGGTTCTTAATTATTAAGAATGAGTTGATATGTTTAGTCGCATATGATCAAAATCACTGGAAAAACTTCTTAAAGAATTTAAAAATGATACTGCAAACCAGTAAAGGTCAGAAGTATTTTTGCACCTCAGACAAAGAAGTAAATTAGATTCAATTTTTCTTTGGAAATATTATTAATTTTTTAATATAATTTACATGTTATTTGATTTTTTGGTATGAGAATGCTGTAAAAATGCACCATTAAGACAATGGCATCTAGATAAATCTAGACGTTCAAGATAAACCTAGACGAAATATTTGGTGGATCATTAAATGTCAATACTTTAAGTCTTAGAGATAACATATAATAATAATATAATAAAAATATGAAATCATAGAATCCTAGGAAGACACTGAACAATTTCAAAGGATACTATCCTGAACGAAACATACCTGAATTCAACACTGCATGCAACAGTCGCACTAGTATTTTGCAAGAGGTCTGAACCATTGAATTCTGAGAATGTACAGTCCAAAAAATAAATGATTAATTGTATAATAAAAGCCAATGACGACGACGTTAAGAAAAATGAATAATTAAATTAAGTGCTGGTAATTTTTCCATCAATCGCTATATTACAATCCACAATGAGTGCAAAGCTGTTTTCGCAGAAGACATTATGGTTATGAGTTTTAGTTCATTCGCTTTACAGATCTAAGCTAAGCTCAGATATATATGTGTAGTTCGCATACAAAGTAGGTCTTGGATCGACTTCAAACAAATACAGGCGACAAAAAGGAGATTTTCGCTGCCTCGGCAGAGCCTCAAAGGAAGAACGGAAAAACTCGTGAGATCAGATATTGATTTTTCCATCACAGAAAAGGAGATCATGAGTTTTGGTAAGAGTGGACGAAAACGAAAACGACGTAAACGAAAAAGAAGAATTCCTGGCGACAGAAGAGCATTCAGGTGTGTATCAGCGTGCGTGAGTTTTTGTGTTTTCGTGTGTTCCATGTGATTCCAGGAGATCATGTTTACTCGTTTGCATAACCTAAACAAATGAAAAGGAGATAATGTATGCGAGATGTAAAACGTTGTCTATATATAGCTCTGCGTGCACTGCCTCGCAGATGCTTAATAATAAATATTTCGGTCGATGTGCCTTTCATGTTGCGTATCACGGCTTTAATAGGAGGCAACAATCACTATTACCGTTGCACCGGGTGTAATGGACTCTAATAGGATGCTTAGATTGTGACCACCGGTACCCAGATTCGATTCTCTCAGAGAGTGTTTTTTTATTCTGCTTGTTCGCGCTCTGATCTCAGCGATAAGAGAATAAATGAAGTCTTCAATGGTCGTTTTCGTCAATATGAAATTTTGAACATTTGATCTTAGTGAATGTTCCAAAGGAGGCATAGTTGAAAATAACAAGAACAAAATTGTTACTTTTTTTTTAATTGTTTTGTTCATAATACTGATACCAAACTCAGTATAGTTGATACTGATATCGAAAATTTTAATAACTAACTGAAAGAAAGAATGCTTTTTAAGTAAGAGAAAAATGAAGAATTAGCAGAATATTTCCGTTTTTGCGATACTAACTTACGAGATTACCATAATGTGTCAGATGAAAGCAGAAGATATTTCCATGATCAGAAGGTCCCCGTTACAGTCGCTCAAAAAAGTATCCGAACACTATAGCTGACTACAGAATTCAGAAAAAAATATCTGGCAACGATTTTTTTCTGAATTCTGTAATCAGCCATAGTGTTCCGGCTGCGATTGATATATAAATTCCCCAATAACGCTCTTCTTGCGTGTCCGGATGTGTACATAAGATGAATTTCCATTCCTGATTGCCATCGTATCTAACAGTAATTAAATTTTAACGATTGTTCGTTGGACTGAAAAATGGAAACATCCTCATCTCATGTCAATGGGGTATCGAATTCGAGGCTTCGTAACTGACATAATAAATTTTTATGGAAACATACGACTGAAGATAAATATGCAATGTCAATTAAACTATCTAAATTTCGATTTTGAACAATATCTACTCAGTACTTACTATATTAGTTTAGAGTTGTAGAAGTTTGCATATTGAATATGAGACATATCAATCACATGAATTCACCTCAAAAGTTAACAAAAACTTAAAAAAAGTTTTATTTCAAACAATTTAATAAAATAAGTTGATTTTTTAAAATTCTGTGCAAATAGTTCTTTCAGTAAACGTCGGTTTTACAAAAGGCTGCAGTTAAATATTTGAGCGTGCAAGGCCCTTTAAATTCCCAACAAATATTGTTGAAAATAAGAGATTTAAAGAGATTTCAATGAGATTTAAATTTCTCTAGTCCTATTTATACTATAAGAAGCTTATTATAGAAATGGTGCATCTTCGAATATGATTCTCTATTGACTTAACGTGGGAATGTGTCCATTTTTCTGTCTAGTATCTCAATAAGCTAACTGGCCAAAACTACTAAAATGCATTCATGCAGCTAAGTCACATGGACTTAGTTTGGGATGTTAGAGGTAATGCTTTGTGATTCAGTAAAAAGTACTCTTTAGCCTACATTGCCTGGCCAAATTATTATGAACACTGCATTGTGCTCGAAGAACGATGGAACATGTCAGTGACGTTAATATCTTACGTCACTACGAAATCCTATAATAACGGTAAAGTCATAGTGGAAATCAAAGTCAAGTGTGACATGGGTAAAAAGGCTGATCTGACTGACCTCGAAAGAGGGTTCATCGTTATAGCACAATAGGCATAAGCATCAACGGATGTAATGGAATTCAGCGGAGAATCAAGAGGCTCAATATTTCAAATGTATGCAGAATGGCAATGATCCTAACAAAATCCATCAATCTTGGCAAATGAGGGAGAAAAAAGGCTCTGGCAGTATAAGCATTAAGTAAATGCTGATAATAATTTTCCCAAGCAGTATGTGTTTGTATCCAATTATTAGTTACAAATCCGGCAATATAGTAACGTATCTACTTTCAAACCAGTTGAACAAAAATATTACCCGACTCATTTGCTCCTCGGGTATGTGGAAATTATTTGAATAGTTTCTCGATAGCTGAGGATTGACTGCACAAAATAGCTTATTCATAAAAGTAAAATACATATGTCATCAGGACGAATGAATATATCAGGAGAACATGTATGCAAAAACCCATTCTGGCCAAAACTCTCTTTTTATAATTGTTTCGATTGAATATTGATAGATATTAATTTTTAAGTATTATTATTTTAAACACATTCATCACATTTTACACTAATAAAACAGTATTAATAAATACCATTAATAATCGTAGATCGGATTCAAATTCAGGAAGTGAGCTGGACATTCCCTCTTTTTAAATTCATAATTGCCTTTATTTTCCATAACTTTTTAGTACAAAATTAAGTCCTACGAAGCTAAAAAGCCTTATCAGCAGGAAACCAAATACAGTATACAATATCACAGTGATAATTTTATAAAATAACTCCATATTACCTTTAAACGATACCATAGAATAAACAGTTTTTAAATATTTTTTAGAAGCTATGTCTTGAAAACTGTCTTCCAATATTAGTGGTTTCCTTGTAATTGCCAATATTCATCTCTCTATAACACACAGGTCTGTACGTCAATTAATAGATATGCCCCCCTCGACCGTGATTCCTCCTTTTCCTCCATATGCAGATTCATCTATACGACAATCCAAAAACCTCGTACAATTCTCCAGTCTAAGCCTTGACTCATTAGAGAAAACAAACATGGATGCTCCGAGCAGTTCTCCCGTTATGTGGTAATTAATACATGGCATATTCCAGTCTATTCCAGAATGCTTAACGTCATGTCTATAAAGTTAAACCCGGCGTAACTGCATGCAATTATTGGTACCATGTCGTCGAGAGAAGAACTTAGTAATTTTGAAAGGAGCATGATTGATGTGGCACCTTTGGCTGGAGCTTTGTTCATTAAGACAGCTGAACTCGTTAATGTTTCACGAGGAACAGTTTCCAAGGTCATGTCTGCGTGGGAATCTAAAGAGAAGACATCATCTGCAAAATGAAACAGTGGGCGCAAGCACATACTCCATAATCAGGAGATTCGATCGGTATGCTATGCAGAAAGCGAAACTGGCGAGCTACAGCTAATCAGTTGTGCATGGATTTCAACATAGGACGCGAAAGGCAGGTTTCGTCAAAAACGGTACATCGATAACTTCATAGAGCTGGATATCATGGTCGAGTAGCACTTCAAAAGACACTCATCACATCTCTCAACTCACGTTGTCGAGTCCATGGTGTAAAGAGCACAAGCAGTGATGAAATGTGATATTCTTCCACCATCTCCTGTTCTACTCAGATCTTCAATAGCAGAAAGAGGTGTGGGAACAGAATGAAGAGCATACACCCCCCCCCCCCTCAAGCGGGTCTGGAATTTCATCCTGGGACATCAGTAGACTTCACCATTTTTTCCCTTCTGGCGAATTACCATACACTTTGTTTCGGACAAATAAACTTTTTTAATTTAAAATGTGTTAAAAAACTGTGTGTAAAAATGTGTTTAAAAATGTGTTTAAAAACAAGTGTTAAATAAGTAAGTGCATGTGTGTTGTAAACAGAAGGAAACTTACAACTCTGACTGCTTGTTTCCTACTGTTAAGATTTGTGGCGGTTCTGTAATGGTGTAGGGTGCTTTCTCATCGCATGGTTTGGGTGCACTCATTCCGTTGGAAAGCAAGATTAATGCCAATCGCTATTTGACATCCTGAGTAATCATCATCATCCAATGGTACAACATTTCTTCATGAAGAGATAGTTGTCTTTCAGGATGACAATGCTCCCATCAACAAAGCTTAATTTTCAAAGCCTTGCCGTCAAACCACTGGGTGCGGTCGCCCAGTTGTTTGAACAGGATGATACTGAACTCTTCACATACCGAGCCACTACGGTCACTAGATATCAACTGGCTGGAAAATCTATGGGAACTTCTGAAACGACGTCTCAGGCAACGTTTTTCAGCTCCATCGAACAAGCAGGAATTTTTCACCTTTCTTATGGACGAATTGTGTTCTATTCCTCCTGCTGACTTTCAGATACTGGTAGACTCTATGCCAAGCTGTACTGGACTCACTTGGCGGGACCAACACCGTATTAGTGATTTTACGTTGCTGTTTCCGCTGTTTTGTCCATTACCTGCATATTATCGTATAGTAAAACACAGCAAATACATTGTATAAATACATATATTAATGTGATGAAATGTGGAATGATAAGCATATATACTTTCGTTTTCATGTTGGAACTGTTCTAGTCACCAACAGTTCCAACTTTAGATTTTCTCTAATTTATCGAATTCATTAATCGAACATTTTGCAGACTCAGCTGCGGAGTAAAAGGATCTGTATACGAATCTCGAATAAGCCATGGATTTATTCTTTCTGCTGAAGTCTAGACTGAACGTTTGCTCTCAGACCTCTGTGGCAAAATGAAATGGTTGAGCATTTTTTTTTTCAATAATGGAAATAAATATTGGCGTATCTAATCAAAAAGCCTACTGATATATAATAGTTTTAACGGTTTGGTTTCTTAGGACAATAGTACTTTAAGAGCCTAAATAGCACAGTTGGTCGGCGACACAGTTGTGACAAATTTATTATAATAATCGCTTATGTTGAATATCAGAATGTTAAAAATATATAGCACTTGTCTAAAAGTTTATTATTATTATCTAAAAGTTATAATTCTTTATCATTCCAACTACTCAACCATCTTAACTTGCTAACTATCGAAACAGATGCAAAATTTATGTCTCAAAATGAAAATAATTATCTATAAAAATTTTCAACTATAAAAATATCTGAGATATCTAGTGATTACATTCCTGTATTCTAACTAGTAGTACAATAGACAATGTTAAAAAAGTAATATCAATCCTAAAAACCATTTAACACTTTTAAAAGTTTTTTCATCGTTTGTTATGTTTTGCTAGTAACAACTGTCTTACCATGGGTAGTGAAGCGAAAGTAAATGACAGAAGGAAGACAAAAAAGATAGGGAGAGAATTGTCAGATTACACACGTGTGGCACTAATTAGACTGTGGCCTCTTTTCCTGAACAGTTGGGCACATGCCACACCGGCGTTCACAGTATAATGGATGGAAACATTCTCCCGGTGGGATCTCCATCGTGCAGATGAGGCCCGTTGCAGGCCTCTTCTCTCCGTCGCTTTACGTCAGTGCTGAATCTCACTCCTCAGTCGGATCGAACATTTCCCAACTATCACGTAAAGCAAATCAATCTGCAACGCTGAACTTTCTCCACCGTTATTCGAAAGCGAATTATGCAGCAAAACCTCTTCTGTAATCCTTTCGTAATCCTTCTTCTATTCCCACGGGTCGGAGTGTAAAGAATGTAGTTCGCCATCGAACGGTTGAGCCGAGGGAATTTCGTTGCACTCCGAGAAGCGTGAAGGTGGAAAAAGGAAAAAGACCAAGCATACGTGAAAATTGAAAATGAGGCGAGACTGAAAATGGATAAATGAAAGAGGGGAGAGGAAAAAAAAAAGAAGTCTTAAGAGCATGAATATTTTAATACATTCAATAAGCAGATTATGAAAGTGCAATTACATCTGGCTTTCTAGTTTCCTTGAATTTTAATGCACCTTTTTATTTCGCATTTTCAAATGATTTAAAGTTATCTAGGTGATGAATTAGTAGTCTGCTATTGATAGTGGGAAAAAATGTGAATGTTATAAAATCAAAATAATGGAAAGAAACGACAGTTTAGTGTTGGAAGAGATGTAAACTTGATACAGAAAGAGAGTAGTTGTTGAGATAGTGACTTTCTTTCTTGTGATCAAGAAAGAATATGATGATCATCTGGGCCGGATGTAGGGGTGGGAGTGTAAGAGGAACAGGCACCACCCACCTTTGAGAATGCTAGTAAGATTAATTGCAGGACAAAAATATTAAACTTGTGCATATTCCACGCTTTTTCCATGATTTTTTTAAACCTCTAAAAAGAAGGGAAAATGTACACTGCAACGGAAATCAAATCTCTTGCCCTCTTCCCGTTATTTTTTTGTCTAGATTTGGGCCTGATTATCGTTAACTATTTTTGAGGACGAATCACCGGTAAAGCAAAGTTTTCTTCAGAATGGCCATTCTGTGCTCCTGTCACTTTACATTATATCCATGTTGTTAAGTTTTCTGTGCCATACACATGCTAGCCCACTGCCATGGCAAGGAAGACAGTAAGGTCAACAGAATATTGATGATTATGTCGGACTCTTAGCTTCGTCATGTTTATTGAGTAGCAATTGCATAGTTTGTATGGCAATTGGGGAGACTATGAGTGCGCAGTAGAAGCTTCAGTAATTTTCACAGATCACAAGTTGATTAACAACTGATTGCTAAGTCAATGACATTTGATCTAAGCAAACTTGTCAAAGTGCCTACTGCACAATCTCATAGTCTTTCCATAACCTCCTTAGTTGTCATTCACGATATGTCACACTATTCAAAATTATTTTATTCTTTCCACATCACAAAAATGGTAGTTTTTAATTACAACTGACCTGCAAACTATGTATGCATTTATCTGCAGGATCAAAGAATAAATTCATTGACATTTTTCAGTAGTATTGTATATTTCAATAGTTTTGATTATTAAATATTTAAAAGAGAAAAAAAGGAATCTAATATTTTAGGGTGTTAATTATGCTAATTGGTTAACGTTACTTTATTCTTATTTTAATTTTTTTTTCTATCTGCATTTTGTACTTTTGAAAATGTTTACACATAATATTTCTCTGGGTATTTGAATAAGAAGGGTATCATGAGATGTCCTGTTCCTTTCTTTAATTATTGATAAAATCTGCAGTAATTTGCCGTAACTTCTACTTGAGTAACGAGTTAGTGGTCATCGACCCTTTCTTTTATCCTAAATGACCATGGAAAAAAAGCAGACTGCGCAGTTGAACACATCGTCGATCCACATTTGTCATTGGTTAATTGAACTATCAATCACTTGTCAATCAAACCAATGATCTAACAGACCAAAGATTACTGTTTGATTAACAATGATTGATGAATCAATCAAACAGTGATCTATGAGAACCTTCGATTGTCAACAACAGTTTCATTACTGCCATACGTGACACACCACTGCAAATTGTTATTGAACGATGTCACCTCGTCTTTGTTAGTTAAGGGGTTAAACAGTGTTTATTAGAAAAACAGCAACTGATGATAAGAGAAGACACTAGACGGTAATCGAGGTAGGCAATGCACGGATGCCGTGATTAATGTCCTTAGTTACTGTGCGAAGGGACCAAGGGATGGATATTTATTTCATTGTGTTTTCTTTCTGCTGAGGTCTCAGGACTGGGAATGGTATTGTGTCGCCTTCCCCACATATCTTCCTTATGACTTATTTTCCTGACTGGTCAGACCTCTGTGGCAAGCAGCTTTTCGAGGAGTAACTTATGTATTTCTTTACACATGTGTAATGCAACAGAATTTGGATTTTCATTTTGTTCCTGTACGTTAGATAAATGTATGTTAGAAACCAGAATAATTTTCTTGAGTAAAGGTGGTCTCTTCCAATAGTATTTGCATAATAATCCTTCTGATGGAATTTACATTACGACCCTCAAATTGAATTTATATAGAAAGGCTCCACATCTAACGTTTAATGATCACAATATAAGAAGAAATCTCAGGAATAACTATTCAGAAAAGAGATATTAAGCTGGGCATGTATTGAGTACTGGATTAGTGATACGAATACGAAGAGATTTTGAAAATTTGCAAGCTTCGTAAGCTGTAGCAGCCACTTATGTTACTATGTAGTCATCAAAGTGACGGAATGACTCATCCACATTGTCAAAGGCAAAATAAAATAAAATGTGGAAAGGAAAGGTTTCTAGTGTCCCTCCAGTTGGCATGCTGAGAATTCAGGTTTTTACTTATAGCACTAGGACCTCAAGGATTCAAATTAGCCTGTACACTTCGCTAATCAAACTTTAGTATATATCAATAGTTTTTATATGCATATACCATAGGATATAAGCAACAGAGTTAAAAACATCTACAAGGATTCCTCGCGACTTTCCTTCCAAGAAAGGGGAAAAAATTCTCTGAAAAGGTGAGCCAGGACCACTACATTATTATGTATACAGATTCTTATTGTAACTTAAATTCAAATAAGGGTTTGATCGCTTAATCTTTCTCCCCTCTTCCAAATAATGGAGTCATAAAACGGAGGAAGAGTACCTAGAAAATTTGGCTGTTCTAGTACCTAGAAAGAGCTAGAACAGCCAAATTCTATATAGAGCTTCTTCTCATCAAAACGTAAATCAAAATAACGTTCTGACAACCTAACCGTTCTTTCTCCTGCAATAAAGGGGCAAGACTGCCTCCGTTATTAGCTGACCATGTTCTTAATCTGCAGTCCTCAAGTTCGAGTCCCAACTGTGCCAGCGTTGGGTTTTAAATACACAAACCCTCACCCTGCCCTCGGTGAGAAAAGAGACACCAGTGGGCTTGGAAAAACCGCCGTCCCTCAGAGGGGAAGTTAAGCCACTGGCCCTTGTGCAGCAGAACCATACCTGTGCCCATTAAAGAACACTTGGATATATTTGACGGGAGGCTTCCATATATTTCCTAATAGCTGTTCAGTGGGTCCACTTTCCCAACCTTCTCTGAGTCCTTGAGGTCCATGTGACTTGGCCATTTAGCCCATTGTGTGCCAAAAGTGCCGCTCAACAATAAAACATCAACAAAATCCTTCACCAAAATGACTAATTCCCCAAAAATAAAAAAGGATGATTCGCAAACATTTGCTGAGGGTATTAAGTTACATTTTAAATGAAAACTTCTGAAATTGAAACTGATATGCACTGTTTCAATTATTTTCCTCCTTTCTGCTCCCCACCCGGAAAAAAAGGGGAGGGCAAGTAGAAATTCACGGGGGTAGATAATAACAAGTTGTATGTCAAATGAAACTTTGCTATGTGGAGAAAGTGTCGTCTGTTAGATAAATATTTCAGAGATTTTAAAATAATTGAATTAAGGACCCGAGCAAGATCGATATAATCTGTAAGTATTTATTTGTAATGTGATTTCTGAAGTGAATCTCTAGCTGCATGAACTTGTAAATAAATTAATGTTACTTACTATAATTTTTACGATATTTCAAGCTAAGATGATTGAATATTTAATTCCTAGCTCGGGCTTAATTAGATGATGTGAACAAAAGTTAATAAGATAAAGTATTGAAATATAAATAGGCTATATTAATAAATCCTCATGTTGAGCATAAAGGAAGCTTATTAATATTTAATTTTTCTTTTTCTATACGAAAATGCATATGCTCTGATGCTTAATACTTTTCAAAATGAACATTTCTATCAGGTAACAAAATTTGATATATTTCATATAAAACTGAACTCTGTTCCGGAATGCAAAAGGCATAAAGCATACATATCCTGGAATGGGATCTGCTGAGTCGGTAGTGCGTCAGGCTTATAATCTGATGTTTCCAGGTCGAGTCCTTGTTTGCTTGCTGCGAAATTCTCTCCACTAATCTAAGCTGTACATTGAAAGGGACTCCGATGAATAGAAAGACGGTCATCTCTGATGGAACGTTAAGCCGTGTCTCCGAGAGAAGAAACATACCCTGTGCGCGTTGATGACGACGTTGGGTAATCTTCACTGGAAGCTTTCGGCTTCTGTACAATAGTTATTGTTTTGGGCTGTTTCACCTGTGGGAGGTATTTTTTTTTTCCACACAATGAATTAAATGGCCAGGTCACTAGGACCTAAAGAATCGCAGAAGGGGAGCCATGGACAGCTGTTAGGGGACAGATGGAAGTCACCCGTCAAGATTATCCAGAGTATTTTTAGCATACGGTACAATGGCTCTCATGTCAGAGAACCGCGACTTTAACGTCCCATGCGAAGGACGGCGTCTTTACAAGCCCATCGATGTCCTCTTTCTAACCAAGGGTAGAACGGGAGTAAGCAAAGATATATCTCAACTCTGCTCCAGATGGGACTTGAGCATGGGAACTGCAGATTTCGATACTGGCACTACCGTCTAAGACAACCCCCGTCCTTCTACCAACAGTAATCGATTGGATTTCTACTCAGCTCCGAGTTTTTGGGGACTTTGTACTTCGCCATTCTGCTCATTATATCCAAAAAAGTGCAACTCAGAAGTGAAACAATCTAGCCCAGCTGAAATATTATTAACTGACCATTATTGTTTTTTTCCTTTTTGCAACGTTTCGTTAAACAACAATTTCAATAATTATTTCTTTCTCTTTGTACTTATTGTTCAGTTCATAAATAATAAAAATAAATAAATACCCCCTCAAGCAGCTGCTTGCCATAGAGGTTTGACAGGAGCCTGTCAGTTTATATGCCACAGTAGAAAGTCTGAGAGGATGGCAGGACCTCAGCAGAAAAACGACACATACATCCATGCCTTACCCGGGGCTCAGGTATTTCAAATTGATATGTTTGTACCATTATAATCAAATATAACGGGTATTTTCGGTGAATCAGTACGAGCATGAACTTGTAAATAAATTATTTTTATTCGATAGGAATATTACAAAATTTGAAGCTAAGAAAACTAAATATCTAATTACGAGCTTGGGTTTAATTAGAATTCTGAACAAAGTTAATATGTTAAAATATTGAAACCTGAATAAAGATACCTTCTTGAATCCTCGCAATAAGTTGAATATAAAAGAATCTTATTGAAATTTGCTTATGCTCATTTGTGTATTTAATTTATGTTATTGAGATTTAATTATCAGGAATCCGAATTCGATCTAGGCGTCTTTTCATCCATAATTTTACTCTATTATAAAATATGTAAAATATAAAGCAAATTCTGATGAAATCCCAAACTTGTTTATTCTACAAACGTTCCAAGAAAGTTAACATAGTCATATACTGGTTTTTTACCTCCCTGCATTCAATAGTTTTTTTTACATACTCTTTCATGCATCAGAAGTTGTTTTCGTACTCTCCAAGATAAGATGTTATAGTATCGTCAAGTTTCAGAACAGGATTTTTTTAATGGCACCAACTTGAGAAAGATAGGCGTGTTGCCTTCATCGGGAAAGCAGCGCGAAATCGATAAAGGTCTACGTTTGATTGCGATCCGATATTGGAATTTAGAAAAAGCTCTTGCAGCTTTCTCTCACACTTGGGAGATACACGTGATCATTCCTTGAGAGGTAATCGGTGCGTTTGAAATATGTGTCACCCAATGAGAGTTGTCGTTGACAGATGGATGCCCGTCAGATTGCATGAGTCGATGCATATTTATAACACTTTCGATAAAATAAAACGATTTTGTTATGCATATAGAAACGATAGCATTCAAAGTACATAATTAAAAGACCGATATAAAGACAACGTAGTTCCCAGATTCGAGTCCCAGCTGGGTCAGCGTTGAGATTTTTCTCCGCAAAATTCCCCGCCCTGCCCACGGTCAGTAGGGGACACCGATGGGCTTGGAAAGGCCGCCGTCCGTCGATGGGACTTTAAGCCGTGGCCCCGTGTGCGGGAGAGCCATACCCTGTGCACGTTAAAGAACACGCTGGATGGCCTTGACGGGAGGCTACCATCTGTCTCTCAACCGCTATTCCAGTGGGTCCCCTCCCCCAACCTTCTCTGAGCCTTCGGGGTCCATGTGACCTGGCCATTTAGTCCATGGTGTGCAAAAAAGTGCCGCTCAGAGGTAAAACAACCCAACCTAAAGACAATGTTTGTATGTGTATAACAAAATTATATTTAGTTTCATTTTGATAGCTAAACAGATGAAGGTATTGCACACTTTAAAAAGTAGATATCTGTCTTTTGTATCTGGTTAATACTTTTATATTAGCCAGATACATTCACTGAAATTCAGTACTGAAGGTTTTCTAAACAAATGCTCAACACCACATTATTTGCATCAAAAATCTAAATAATTTCATGAACAGCAAAATATTGTCAAAATATATCAAGAGGTGATAGAAAACGAAGAACAATATTTCCTTGATCATTCGTGGAATTGTCATATTGAAATAAAATATGTAAAAGTGGACATTATTTATAGAACGGCACGATATATGAAGATTTATAATATTTTGGAACACTCTATGTACTCTCCAACAAACCTTTTCGTTTATACGTCATTGAGCTTTAACGTAAAGTGCCTCTTTTTATTGAAACAGACCAATACAAAGTCAAACCCACATTTATCCAAGTTTTCACAAAAGTAAAATCAGATCTAGTATATCGATTTTAGTCTCCTCTCTTATACATTGCCCACGTGTATCTTCAACAATGTTCACGAAAACCTTTCACTCAGCGTATATTGCACCATAAACTAAGGCTTAATGGACATGCCCTTTTAGGATACAAAGTAGAAGTCGAAAGAAGAAAATAAGTTAATGCATTGCTCCTTTTTAGGCTATGAAGTAAAGTCAAGGTTTTCTTACGAACAGAAAAAAATTATTTCAGTCAACCACGACAGATGATGGTTCCGAACTTTGTAAATGCTTTTTGCTTCAAACTACAATTTAGAGTTGCATCCTAAGGCCAGATTCAGTAAAAGACTGAACTCGCAGACTCTTTGCATTCGTAAACGATACAATGTCAAATCAGAGTTCCTCTCTACAAAGCCTACCTATCTTCTGTTCATTCTATGATTTCTAAGGTAGAATGCATTATTCAATGTCAAAATATTCTGCATTATTAATGATTTCTTGACTTATTCATTTATTTGAACTCTGAGTAACGTTGATAGAAGAAGAAATAGATAACTTTGTATCCACTATATTTTTTTATCTGCAGCGGAAGAACTGCTGCAGTATACTGATATACAGTGATGTGTCTCTGAATGAAAATAATACTTAAAGTTACCATTATTATATATTTATGTCAGTGTCTAACATTTAAAACAATAAATGTACCTTTTTCGTAATTCGTTGCATATTACAATATACCCAATCCACCATCAATTTTAATTTCCCTCAGATATCGGTCATGGTAATAAACATTTTAAATATTACATTTTATTATGGATGAAACTTTTTAAAATATGTAGTAGTGGGAAAATGAGGCATTCTGAAAAGTTATTATTTATTGAATTTTGCAGAAACTTCAGAAAATTGCAAAGAATCAGAAACCCACGCCTAAAACTCTTGAGTATTAAGAAAACATTTCGAAGTTATAAATGAAATCTTAATGGGAAGTTGGCATTAAAACAAGATGGTAGTTGTGTTAAAATGACATATTGTACTAAAGGAATGAAATGGATATACATGATCTATAAAGATTTCTAATGGAAAACTTCCTCAAAAGTAAAATATCTGTCTGTCATGACAAAAAAAAACAACAGTTATTCCAACTTTGTGCAAAGGAAATATAATGTTATGAGAAATTGTATTCACTTCAAATGATGGGTCAAAATCGATTTACGTATTCAACAAAACTTCCTGGCCCCCTATCTTCCTTTCAGGTGACTATGAATTCAGCGAGTGATTTCACCATTGGTTTAATTTTGTTTCTGTTTACTATTTTGCTTTTGAGAGTGAAAAAGATAGGCATTTTATAACCTTTTTAAGAAGTGATATATTAGGTTTCAAGCCCAATATGAAAGTCATAAGTAATGTATCAAGATTTCGGATGGGTCATTTATTCTCTGACCGGCACTGTTTTTATATACATTGGACTAAAAGGCCATCTCAAGGACACACAAGAAGTTGTTAAACGACAGATGGAAGTCTCCCGTTAAGGTCATATAGCTTGTTCTTTAGCTGGGTTATGATGTTTTACCTCTGAGCGGCACTTTTTTGCCCACAATGGGCTAAATAGTCAGATCACAAGGACCCTGAGAGCTCAGAGTAGGTCGGAGGAGGGAACCCACAGAATAGTTGTTAGGAGACAGATGATAGCCTTACGTAAAAACCATCCAGCTTGTTCTTTAATGTGCACAAGGTGTAGCTCTCTCGCACTTAATCAACGAACAACGGCTTTTCCAAACCCATCGGTGTCTCCTACTGACAGAGATCAGGGAGGAAAGTTTGTGGAGATAAATATTAATGCTGGCAGAAGGGGGACTAGCAACCTGGCAACTGTAGATTACGAGCGTAGCTCGCTACAGATTGAGCCATCCGCGCCACAGCGTGTTCTCTATCATCAAAGGTATATCTGTTTCGTACAAGGTACATGGTTTCATCTTCCCATCTGACTGACCTCGATCTCGCCAATTCCATCGGTACCCTTTTTCTCACGGAGCGCAATGTTGTGATTAGCGTGGAAAATCTCATTGGAGTAAAATATTAGGATTCGAAGCTGGGAACATAAGTTTACGAGCTCATCGTGCTACTGATTTAACCAACTTCTGGCGTTCCTAAACTGATAGATGTTAAGATAAATTTTATCATAAATATAGCCATTAATGCTTACAAATGTTCCCATATTACG
Source organism: Ryuthela nishihirai (assembly GCA_038380435.1). NCBI lineage: Eukaryota > Metazoa > Arthropoda > Arachnida > Araneae > Heptathelidae > Ryuthela > Ryuthela nishihirai. Next base: position 15,330,018 of record JAWZYU010000016.1, read on the forward strand.
AGATACTAGTGTAATCCTAAAAAAATAAAAATGTAAGGAATAATGTGAAAACTTGTGTGGCTGAATGAATAAAAACAAATGTACAGACCTTGCGTACTGTTATTAAATGGTTCAACCAAAATGAAGTACTAAGCGAGCCATTTCCTCCATGAAAATTTGCGTAAATAACTTTGATTCAAATTAAATTAAAATTAAATTTTTAGGGAAAAAAAGTCCTTATTGTATTTTATTACATATGATAAACAAACATAAAAATAGCTATATATAAGATACCGTTTAACAAATGATGACGGACAAACAAATTTTAAAATCGAAGCAAATAAATTACTACATTGTAACGTTTAAAACTTGCTTTAAAAATATTACAATTTCGTACAAAAATATTTCCAAAAGTAAAGAAATTAGATCTATGGAATCTAAGAAAATCACTTTTCAGTATTAAAATCTTCAAATATTGGACAAGAACTGAGAATGAGGATGATGAACAAGAATGAGGCTTTCATTGGGAAAGAAATAAATGCTGCTGGTAATAAACAGCTGGAGTTGACGCTGATGTTACTAGGGCCTTTGAAGGGCAGGGGTAGAAAGCCAAAATTATACTTTTCCTTGGAATTTTTTCAGCATCAACTAGAAATACAAGAATTCCTGTGATAATCTTTTTTAATCATAATTTGCAAGTCATTAGTTAGATGTTGCCTGTTTAAACCTCACGATAAATTTTAAAAGATTAAATTTGATGTAAAGAATGCATCAAAAACAGTTTTTGCATGTAACGAATATGGCATTCAACAGAATTAAGTTGAGGCTGATTCTAGAAATAGAGAACAAAATATCATATGAAAACTGTACCCAGTATAAAGATGCAAGGCACAGGGCGGTCACAGCCAAAAGTGCTTACTACCGCGCAGTTGTGGCGCATTACAATAGCCTGGGTTAAAATACATGTAGCGCTATATTGATTCAGGGCAGAATGAACTCACTATTGCAGGAAGACGTTTAAAGAATCAGTTGTCTGAGAACAAATGTTTGAAACAAGAGATAAACGTCCATAGTGTTGAATAAATCTAACTGAACAATATCTGAAACTGGGAACTGTTTAATAAAAAAGAACTGTGCGAAGATAAAAAGCCATTAATTCAGAAGTTAAATTTAATCGTATAAGAAAAACAATTTATTTCCTGAAGATTTCAAAATATATTTTAATGTTCTCTGTGGCGTATCTAGGGACGTATCCCTCCCCCATTAAAACTCAAACATGTAAACTATTTCCCTATTGCAAGTTGCAGGGTACTTTAAGGAATGGTTGTGTTGTTTTACATCTGATCACACAACTCTAAGCCATTTTTACACAAAACGGGCTTAATGGCAAACACAGTAAGTACTCATAGAATATTAGGGAATTGGAGGAAGCCCTGGACAACTTCTGGAGACATGAACGTCTCCCATTGAGTCCATTCAGCATGTTCTTTAACGTGCGAAGAGTATATAACCCTCTTGCACATGTCTGGTTTTAACGATTCCTCCGATAGACAGTGATTTTTACAAGACCATTAGGAAGGCCGCCGTCCAGAGTATTTCCTTTCTCACAGAGGTTAGAACGGAGTTAGCTGGGTAAATATCAAAAGCAATCAAAGTTGAGATCTGATTTTTTTAACTAATCGGGAAAACATCTCTAATTGCGTTTCTCCTAAAATTATTTTCTCTCGAACAAAACAATTTTAGCTTTAAAAAACTAAACAGGGGTCCTACGAGGAGAAACGAAAGCGATGTACAAGAAACTAGAAAAAAATACAGAAGAAACATACGGAGCGAAGAAAGAGAAGAGCAAAGTTACAAAATACCCCAAGGGTAAGGAAAAAGAATAGGGAAAGAGAGCTAAAGATATAAAAAAAACTGCCCCTAGAGATGTGCATGAGCTCAGAGAATAGAAGAAAGACAGAAAGTAGGGAGGGAAAAAAAGCTGTCTCTTGCTTCTCTCTCTCTCTGGTTCCTTACATCAGCTCTTCTCCCTTGTCATCAAGTGTCCGAAGAGATCAGTAATAAGCCCCGTCACATAGCCACATCACTGCTCGTAAAGGGAACGTAGACATAACCCACGCGTCAGGCAGTTGAGGTGCGTAAGTGTCTGCAGTGCACCCTGACCACTTTGGTCTTCTCGCAGACCAACTATATTTTTATTTTGTTTTCCACTTTCTTCTTTATTTTGCTTCTTTTATTATCACGTTCGGTCAATGTTTTGGCTCTAGATTATGTCGAAAGATCATTGCAAAGATAAGTGTTTGAAGAGTTATGCCACGGTTTTAGAGGTATTAAAGGAGTAACCTTGGAGAGAGACAATGATAAAAGAGAACGTATAGCGAACGTTAGCTGACACATATTGCATTGCGAAAAAGATAAGTGAAAGCTGTAGAGAGACAAAAAGGATCAAACTGTGTCGCCTGTCTTTGTGCTGATCCCGAAAGCTACATTTGGAATGTAGAGCACGGTAGTTTTGATGATGTATTCCTCCGACTCTCGCATTAATCAGGAAACAAATACAGAGCATACAAAAAAGGAAAAACAGTCGTTTCGCCTTTTCGGATACTTCAGCAATATTAACAATGCTTTATAAATGTTAAATTCTAGCTTTGCTGAACTCCACGCATTAGATAATTATGTGTGGGTATTCTGAATCTTATTTGCAGCAAAGCACGATACGGTACGTGTAGTTAATATATTTCTAAACTGGGTATGATTTTTCGAAACTTAACCGAATTATCATTTAATAGGTTTGTGTAAATCATCAAGACGCAAACATCGGTTGACATAGATGGATATTTGTGCTAACCTATATTGATTCCACGTCAGCATTAATATACCAATATACAAATTACTGATATTGTAGTAAAATTACCGTATAAAATAGTAAAAACGTTTCATATACTTCAAAAACCGTTCCTCGATCTGTTTAACTCAAGACATTTGCAGATGAATACCATCTGAATTAGATAATAAGTAATATTTGAATCTCTTCATTTATATTTATAACCATATAGATTACCACATTTCTGCTTATTAAATGATTATTTTAAAATATATATATATACTGTATATATATATATATTTAAACAAGGTTCTGTTGTTTTACCACTGAGAGGCACTTAGGCTAATTATGCTGAAATCTGGTGCTGTTGCCACAGCGCAAGTTTTCAGGCTAAATGATCACATTCTAAATATCTTAATGAACGGTTAATTATCGCATTCCAAAGATCCTAATGAATGCATACGTAGAGATGATTCTATTTATGCAACTTTTCCTTCATTTGGTTCCATGTTTATTTTCATTTGTAAGTTGGAGAGATAGTTTTTTCTTCCCAATTAATTAATCAATCCCTTTATTTCCGTATTTATTTAATTTAAATAGTCTTCAATATTTCATTCTGAATGATATTATGGTGCTTGCCACTTCAGCAATAACCATAATTGTGGTTGGGAAACTTAATTCATGTTCCAATGTGTATAGTATCATGTGACTAAATCTAGCTGATGCAGTTGTTAGGAGGTGACTTACTTACCACGGTGGGTGTACTTATCTGAGAGAGTCTGACTTCAACTAGAACTGACTCCTTGATTTCTCTCAACCGTATATGCAATATGGTATTAAAATTTGCTAAAACTGATATTTCATGTTTTTCTTGGATGATACCAAGAAAAACATTAAATATTAGTATTTTCGAAGTCAAGCTATATCTCAGGAAACAGAAATATTGCTGTTAAGATCAATAACGTATTCGTCATAAGATTATTATTATTCAGAAAAATTTTGAAAAACACTTAATTCTTCATTAAATAAAAAATAAACATCATTTATAATATACAAGCCTTTCTATAACTGATTTCAATCCAGAAATGAATGTCCATAACATTAAATCCATCCTCTTTCCAATTTTTTTGCTTCTTGTTTTTCCGTTAACTAAATTCCTCCCCAATATCGAAGGAAAAAAAAATCTAGTGTTTAAATATTTTCTTTTGTAATAGCTCAGGCTATTTCTTCCTGGCGAAAACGCAAACGATATTGATAACTACAGTGTTTATTTCGTTCTCTTGGTTTTATTCTGAGTAGAGAACCCAAAAAGCAGAAAACGTGAAAAGCAAATGCACGTCAGAAGAAACCGGATATCAAAAGTATATCAATCTTCGAGGTTATTAACTTGTCATTTCCAACGCAGTGACGAAGTTTTCTTCACTCTATGAGATATCGAAGTGTCCTAAATGCATACGTAAAGAAGAGTTGATTCTATTTATGCAATTTTTCCTTTATTTGGTTCCTTGTTTATTTGCATTTGTAACGGACAGTTAGAGATATATTTTTTCTTTCCATTTGAATATAAGTGTAAAATAGCAAGGTTATTATTTTTGTATTGTTTATGAAAATATTTATACTTAAATAAAAATTGTAGGTTTATCGAATTAGTGTTAAAAATATTCTTTCTGTCTGGTGAAATTATTAAAACAGAATTTTTAAGAAACTGTGTTTTATATTTTTAACAGGGTGATTTATGATTATTTCACTATAACCTTGATTATTACGATATATATATATATATTTCAATATTTCGGGATTATTTGCACTGGTTCTTTTTTGATGTTGTTTTAAATAATTTCAATAAAGGGAAATAATTGAACAATAACACTAAACTTCTCTGTTTCATATACAATGTCCACTAAGAAAATGCATCTGTTATACATAACTTTTCTAGTATACAGGGTAATTAAAAAGAATCTTTACAATTGTGAACACCTAATAAATAAGATGATTCTGAAAAACCTAGAAATTAAAAGGTAAACAGTAAAAAATATTTTGTAATGCTGAAAATATTGATTTTATTCCAGTGTTCATGGTTGAGAGAAATATCTCTCTGAGACAACATAAGAATACCATAAAACTCTTTAAATGAATGTCTAATTGAAACGAAAATATTTTAACCTATGTATAACTCATGTAGTAGAATTAGGGTTTATTTCCACTTATAGTCGATACATATATATCTGACAATTTTTACATGCAACAATTAATAGTGGAAACACAAACACGCAAACAGAAACAAAAAAAAAACGTATAATTTTAAATATTACACGTTCGGGGTCAAAAGGCTGAATAGTCCGGTCCAGATACCGGTTTAATTTTTCTATATATTTTATAAGGAAGTCCAATACTTTAAGCTAATTGTGCGCAAAAAAGTGCCTCTCTGAGGAAGATATGGCTCTGAAAACCGTTTTCAAACATTTCTATTGATTTCGGATTCAAAATAAAGGATGTTTATAAAGTAACTATCCATTTCTGTGAACAAACCTTTTAATAACTGTCTTTGTGTTACAAATGAAGCAAAAACATGAAAACAACAAAAGATTAATACGATTCAACATCACCCCCTTGCATGTCTACACACAAATCCCAACGTTCAATGGTAGCACGGTAACTTTCCAAGATATCAGGTGTAATCTTATCCACTGCAGCTATATGATCCGCTCCTTCATTTGATTAATGCTGTTAATCTTCATCTTGTACACATCTGATCCGATATAACCCCACGTAAAAAAAATCTGGAGATGTGAGGTCAGATGACCTTGTAGCCCAAATTCTGACGGAACCTCTTCTGATCCATCTACCCGGAAAGCTTTCATGTAGGTAGTTACGGACATTTTTTTGCGAAATGGGGCGATGCCCCATCTTTTTGGAAGACAACAGTGTCGATAATTTCATTACACACAAGTTGCGGCACCAAACAGATCCCCAGCTTATCCCGATAAATGTCGCCAGTAATTGTGTTCTCAGAAAAATAGAAAGAGTCATACACCTTGGTCTTTGTGATACCCAACCAAACATTAACCTTTTGAGAATCCCTGACCCACTCCAGACTTTGATGTGGATGTTCGTCAGCTAAAATCCTGCAATTGTGCCTGTTGACATGTCCACATCTGTGGAACGTCTCCTCATCACTGAACAAAATGTTATTCATGAGATCTTCTCGTTCCACGGCTTCCAAAAGATCATTACATATAGCCGCACGAGCTTCATAGTCCTCCTTGTGTAGCTTATGAAGCATCTGTATATGATAACACGGTTTTTTCAATGTGAAACATAATGTTTTCCAAACAACCGTTTGCGTTACACAAAGCTTCCTGCTAAGTCATCTTGTTGATGGACGAGGGCTACGATTGATTGTATCCTCGATGCATTCGACAGTTTCTGGTGATACTGGAGGTCGACCAGAACGTTTCTCATCATGAACACTCCTTTTTCTCCGAAATTTGTTCACCAGGGATCTGATTGCTGCCCTTGTTGGTTGTGGTTTATGGAATTTACTAGTGAACTCTTGTCTCACCCTTTCGAAGAAACACCTCGCAGACGTGCCTCAACTACTATTATTATTTCTTCAGTCATCAGCATGATTCACAAAACCTGGAATAGAAAATAATCAGTCAGCGTTTTCAGGAAAATTGATAGTTACTTTATAAATACACTGTATATATAAATAAATATGCTCCATGATACTTGGACGATTGTCACAGTACATTGTTTTTTTCCAAGCGGTAGGTATAATTCATCTTCGATTTTGCGACTTATTTTTTAGAAGAGAATCTGTTTAATACTGAAATTCGAAACGATCAAGGCAATCATTCGATAGCTTTGTGGAAGAAATGGAATACATAAGGAATCACTACAGCTGTCGAAAGGTCCAAGAGAATTGGGAAGTGTCTGATGAAATTTGTTGATTCTATACTGAAAATATTACACATCACCTAGAAAGATTTAAATGAAGCGATGTAGATTATTTATTAAACATTTTTAACAAATAATTGGCATATATCATTCTGTCTGATGTTCCTTTCATCTATAAAATTACAACTTTTGGATCGGGAATGATGCTATCCTATGAAAAGTTAATTCACGATGTAACAGTATTAATAAAAGAAATACATATAACATAGAAAGCTTTCGAAATGAATAAAAGATTATTAGCAAAATTTATTTTAACGAAATGGTTTATCTGACGATTCACCTGACAATGAAATCCCTATGCTTGAATTGAAAATGAATATCATATATTCATTTGTGAGATGATTCTTAATAAGCAACATCAACTTCATTCGCTGATAACTCCTTACAATTCACTTACTATTTTGACACCGCGTCAGTTCTAAGAACTGTTTTTTTACCGTTCGTGAAATTTGTAAAGCCAACATTGTCAAAATACTTTATATACAAGCGAATTGCTGAAAACTTAACTTTCATTAACTTGAGAGCTAAATTCGAAATCTCTTTTCTATAATCTCGCTTCAAATTATTATTATTTCATCACTATTTTCAATTTTAAATTTATCATCTATAATAACCTCTTTAGCCGTTCGGCGGCCAAATAGTCAGCGTGCATGGCTATTGATCAAAGGGACCCGAGGCTAGACCCTCGGGTAAGGCATGGATAGTGGTGGTGTATTTCTGCTGTAGTCTCGCCTTCCTATCAGACTTCTATGGCAAGCAGCTGCTTGAGGGGATAATTATTTATTTTATAACTTATTATCCGACATCCAATTAATTATTTTACAGAGAGGACTAATATTTATCCATTTTTTAAAAATATTGATGGGCTTCACGAATAACTGCTTGCTTTCTTAACATTTTTGCTTATATACTGTGGTTTTCCCTAAATATCTACTCTTTAATATAATGGCTATACGTTAGTCTGTATACCACGGTATACTTTAAAATTTTGATTATATTTTCAAACAATGTATTATTTTTCCTGTTAAAATTTGCCTTTCCGTTTATGGCAGTAGCTTTTGATATTACCTGATGTGTGCTACATTGCTATCCATATTCTAGAAATGCCCATTTTGGCTATTTGGTTTGTTTTAGTGCTTATTTATGAACTAAGTCATTGCTATCGAGGGCGAAATTTGGCTCAGCCAGCAGCACACAAGGCTCGTAACGTGATGTTTCTAGGTTTGAGTCTTCGCTGTACCTGCACCAAGATTTTCTTTGCAAATACTAGTTCTGCCCTCGGTGAAAAAGATGAATATCGATCACCATTGAGATCGAAAAGTCAGTCCTCCATCAGATAGGATGTTAAGACGTAGGTCCGTGAGCAGGACACAAATACTCTATGTACATTAATGGACACAGCGGACAGCCTTGACAGGAGACTTCCATCTGTTTACAAACAGCTATCCTTTGCATTCTCTTGTACTACCTGGCTCTTCCCTGGGAACCTTGCGACCTCGCCATTTAGCTCATTATACGAAAATATAATATTTCTCGCTACCATTTTCATCATGAATTTCCATTATACTTACTACTAGTGCTCATCCCCATTACCACCACCACCACAATATAACAACTACTACTATTAGGACCACAGCCATTTGCAACTTGATTTTTCGGCATGCTTTTCATTTATAAATAAGGAAATAAGGATTCTTAGCAAATGTATTATTAAAATATTAAAGTCAATTAATTAAAATCAAAATCTATAATATTTCTCTCAAATATATGTATATTAGATAAATGCATGTATTTCCTCAATGCATCGGGGAACCCAGTCCAGTGCTAAACGAAAAACAACATAATTATCAATACACCAATTCGGACTAATATTTATGCTTGGTAAGTTAATGAAGTTAGACATTTGAAGTACTCTAGAAAAGACGAAGTTTTGGAACAAATACTGTAATACGATGTATGCAATTTTAGGTAATTACTAGGTCTAATATTCAGGTTATTTCAAATTATATCAACATAGATTTTTGAAGACAGCTGAATAAGATGTTGGTGAATAATTTCTCATTGTACAGATTCGTAAACGACTTTCTCGATTGCCAGCACTTCAGAATAAACCAAATTAATCTGAAAGGCAATAATCTTACGTGCTTAGATGATCTAAGGAGACTAAACGTTGCTGCAAAATCATTCAAGAAGGAGATGTAATGATCTGATTAGATCATTACATTCTCCTTACATTAGAAGCAGGATGGACTTGGCACGACAGATACTTTATTCTTTACAAAAACGCTTTGGCATTAGCTAGACGAGAATCTCCATAAGGGAATGGTCTAATTTTATAATGCTAATATCGTATATATATATATGATGATCACAAAGCTTTAGCAAGCTTATATTGCATTTTAATATGGCAATAAAATATTTGTCTATGATTTACAGAAGAACTTAGAGACATCAGATTTTTTGTTATTTATTATTTTGATATAATTTCTTGGAGTCATTAACGGAAAAAATAAATATAACCAAATTGTATTCATTAAGTATTGTTGATTAAAAAACGTTGGAAATAATACCTGCTTTTTAAAATAACCTGCTATTAATGCTCTATATAGTACTAGTTTCTAAAATTGGGCTTGAATTTAAAGATTTTTAGATCGTTTAAAAGAAAACAGATATTGGTTTCAATTTGTTGTTTGTCCGTCTGTCAGCCTCTAGATATTAACAGTTTTTTTTTAGATAAATTAAAATTTATTATTGGGTTTGATGGGTATTGATGAAATATAATGATTCGCATTTTCAAAATTAACTAAAGGTTTTAATGAAGCCTTGTAATGGTAGAAAAGGTTGAAAAGAGCAAAATTTAAACAAATATTGCTAACGACTTAGTACGCATTTATGATAGATATTCGAAATTTTTGAATTGTAGATAATTCATTTGTGATAGTAAAGAAGTTTATGTGGAGATTAAAGATTTCCTTTCTTATCTTTCGGATGTTGGGAAAACTCAACATTTTTATTTTAAGAGATAATGAAAAATTCCTTTTGAGTTGGATGATAATTATTGTTATTTTTCAAATCTTTAATAAGGTTTTAATTTTCACCATTTGCGGAGCTAAATGTAGAAAATGAAAACTTTAATCAAGGGTTCTTGGGCAGGGAGTGGTTCAGGCGGTAGCGTGCCAGGCTCGTAATTTGCAGTTCCCAGGTTCGAGTTCCACCTGGACTAGAGTTGAGATTTTCTCCCGAAAACTCCCTCCCTGCTCTTGGTCAGTAGGGGACAGCAATGAGATTTGAAAGGTCGCCGTCCATCGGATGGGACGTTAAGCCATGGTGGTTCATGAAACCCATGCCTTTTGCAAGTTAAAGAACACGCTGGATGGCCTTGACGGAGGCTACCATCTATATCTTAGCACCTATCCAGTGTGTCCCCTTCCACAACCTTCTCTGAACCCTCGGGGTCCTTGTGACCTGGCCATTTAGCTCATTGTGTGCAAAACAAATGCGGTGTAGCGGTAAAACAACCCAACTCATGGGTTCTTAATCTTTTTTTAGATCTCGCATCCCTTGCAACGATGTATGAAAGCCTCGAATCTTCATCAATTCTCCTCGCACTGCGATTTGCAGGTTTCCTTGTTCGGTTCATTCTTTGAAAATAAATAATAAGCAGATTTCCAAATATTCCTCTCAAACTCCCTGGTGATGAGGCACTTCAGATTAAGGATCACTATTTAAATCAATATTAAACACGATCTACATATTTTATAATTTTTGTGATGATTTACCCTCTTAACTCGGGAGGACGGAACTTTTTCGTTTAAAACGCTAAATGATAAATTTATTTTGCATTTTACAGCTTCTAATAAAATGTCATTATTTGCATTTTCCTAATCATAGGTTTGTTCAAATTGCCACTATTAAAGTGTCATATTCGCCAGAGGCGATATGTATTTTTCTGTATTCTATTTCACATAAAAATGAAGATTCAAATTCTAAAAGTTCAAAGATGGCAATAGCCAATAAAAAAACCCATAAAACATGAGTTCTAGCAAGAGCAACTCGACTCTCTTTAAAAGTCAGTATTCCCTGTTTCTAACAATATGACAACTAATAGTATAAAATAGGTTGCTGGAATGTTTGAAGAAAAAACATATTAAGAAAATTAAATAAATCACAAGAAAATTTTTAATCCTCCAAATATTTGAATTTATATTTCTGACATTTGCTTAGGCAATAATCAATTTTTAAATCTTATCAAGTTTTAAAAAATGTGAAAGAACTTCATTTTTAGGCGACATTAAGAAGTGCTGTTGTATACATCATCATCATCATGCTATTCTGAAAATGAATTGCTATTCTGAATGTTTAACACTCTTTATTTTTTTCTAGACTCATTTAGTCTCTGAACTTCATCCACTGGGTCGAAGTGGGAAAAAATAAAATTGAGCGGGGTAAATAAAAAAGAGACTGGATAGCATTTAATATAAACTTTTTCCTCCATTTTAGTGGTATTTGAAATATTTCTCGAAAAGGCTTGAAGTAAGAGACATACATGTGTTTAATATTTCGTCTCCATTCGGATTATTAGCATCTTCAAGAACGGTGGGAGAGAGAGGTAAGAGTTTTTTTTCTTTATTCATAAAAGCTAATGGCCCCATGTCATGCTTCCCCTGCCATAAATCTGGCCCTATATACAACAACACTTCTTAATGTCGCCTAATAATGTACGACTGATCTGATTAAATTTCAAGAATGGTTCAAGGCATCTTTTGCGTCTAAAATATGAAGTATATATAAATAAAGATTCATCAACATGTAAAAAAAAAGAAAAAAAAGTATAAAAAACCCTTAGATCTATCGAAGAGATTCGTTCTCAGAAGTATACATCGGCTGAAAGAGGAATCTTCACAAAGTCCAAAGCTCTAAAGAAAAATATCCGTGTACTGCAGAGAATGACGAAAGAAATCTATAGTAACACACACTGAATATTCGGGAAGAAACATCGATCAGAGATTCGAGGACATCGCACAAAATATTGGGTAAAAAGTTCAAGAGATCTGGTTACATTTTGCCAAATTTCAATGCTTACGAGCTTCTTTACAGAGTGCCCTCATTCAAAAAATGTTAAAAAAGAAAGTCTTGCTTATTCCAAAATAAGCGAACACCACTTTAACTAGGTTTCATATACGTATATATCGATTTTGATCTGCTATTTCAGAAGTAATAACGTTATTTACTTGGAAAGAATTCAAATGGGAAACATTATTTTGCTAGAATTTTCCATAGATATTCTTTAAAGATCTATTATTTCAGGAATTTTCAAACTATGGTGGGCGACATCTTTGAAAAGGACCACAGCACATTAACTTTTAACTTTCATTTTTCTTACTGTAAGTAAAAGAATAAAAATTCATGTTTTGAAATGCATTCATTCCATAAATAAAAGGGGCGGGGGTGGCTCAATCGGTAGCGCGCCAGGCTCGTAATCTGTAGTTCCCAGGTTCGAGTCCCAGCTGGGTCAGCGTTGAGATTTATCTCCGCAAAAATTCCCCGCCCTGCCCACGGTCAGTAGGGGACACCGATGGGCTTGGAAAGGTCGCGGTCCGTCGGATGGGACGTTAAGCCGTGGCCCCGTGTGCGGGAGAGCCATACCCTGTGCACGTTAAAGAACACGCTGGATGGCCTTGACGGGAGGCTACCATCTGTCTCCCAACAGCTGTTCGAGTGGGTCCCCTCCCCCAACCTTCTCTGAGCCTTCGGGGTCCATGTGACCTGGCCATTTAGCCCATGGTGTGCAAAAAAGTGCCGTCAGAGGTAAAACAACCCAACCCATAAATAAAAAAGTTAAATGACTCGATTTAATGATTGTTTAAAAGAACCAAATTTATATATAATAATAATTATAATAATCATAGATCGATTTACTCATCATTGGAACTACCTCGTTGAAATTAAATCTAATTTTATTAGATAAAAATATCATCATCCTCAAGCAGCCATGGGCTACGCAGGTCCAACCAGACCGTGCAATTTAGTTCTCCAAGCAAGTGTATCCTGAGCTACATCTACTGCATCTGGCCACTGCACACCAATTCTAACAAGGTCCTGTTTGACATTGTCTGCCCACCCCATCCTAGGTCTCCCCTTCTTTCTGAGGCCTTTAGGCACAAGATTCATAACCCTATTCGCCAATCTATAATTATCCATACGGGCAACATGGCCAAACCAACAGAGACTCTCTCTGCACAATATGCTGCTTAAAGGAGGTTGCAAACTCCTTTGCCTAATCTCATCATTAGTTACAAAGTTGAACCACCCCTTGTTTACAAAGTGTCCAAGTTTCACTACCATAACTAACCCTAGAAAGAACCAGACTATTATACAGTCTAAGTTTAGTCTTTAGGTGTATACGCCTATTTCTCCACACTCTCCATAGGTTCTTAAAAGTCCCGGCAGCAATCCCTATTCGTCTGTTAATCTCATGCCGCACATCACCATTATCTGTTACATAGCTCCCAAGATAATTAAACTGTGACACCTGCTCAAGACTGCAACCATTCAGATTAACTGAATCACAGCCTGCCTGACCAATTTTCATCACTTTAGTTTTCTCTCTGTTTATAACAAAACCTACTCTACTACCAGTCTCATCAACAGCTCGAATGAAAGAGTTCATCTCATCAACATCATTTGCCAAAAGGGCTAAATTATCAGCATAATCTAAATCAGAAATTTTCGTATCTCCAGCCCATTTAAGGCCATAATCTTTCCCTTGAAGTGAATTTCGCATAACATAATCAATAACCAAGCTAAAGAGAAAAGGAGACAAAATGCACCCTTGTCGAACACCAGAAGTAATGCTAAACCAATTGCTACAAGCCTTACCAACTCTCACACACGACTCAGTGTTATTATAGAGAGCTTTCATAATGTTAACTAACTTGTCTGGTATATCATATGATCTCACAATCAACCACAAATTATCAACAGAGTCGAAAGCCTTTTTGAAATCAACAAAGCTAGCAACCAAAGGTTTCTGAAACTCTAAACATTTCTCAAGAATATGCCTAAGTGAAAATATCTGATCCACACATCCCCTACCACTTCTGAATCCACATTGCTCCTCACGCAATTGACTGTCAACCAGATTCTTAATTCTATTAAGCACAATCATGGAAAGAACTTTAGCTGGAACAGAGAGTAGGCTGATACCCCTATAGGTATCACAAGAACTGCGATCACCTTTTTTGAAAATAGGGATAACAATAGCTCTGGTAAAATCCTTAGGAACCATGCCTTTATCATAAAAGATATTCAGAATTTCAGTCATCCAAGTGGTAACCGAAACATTCCCAGCTCTAAACATTTCCGTAGTAATTTCATCTACCCCTGGGGATTTATGAAGTTTAAGTTTAGAAACAGCCAAAATAACTTCAGATTGTGTTATAGGGCCAACATTAAAGCCACCAATGCATCTATCATCATTACAAACAATGGGAGTAGAACTAACTACATTGTTTAGAACATCACTGAAATGCTCAGCCCACCTAGCCATAACAGAATCCTCCCCTTCTATAACCTTACCTTGTTTATCCTTCAATCCTTGTATGCCTGTCCGTTTTCTACCACACAAAACATTAACTATCTGGTACAGCTCTCTGCTGTTGTGCTGTCTAACTGCTTCCTCGGCTTTGTCAGCCAAACCATCAAGCCAAAGATTCTTATCAGCAGCTAACTGATCCTTTACAAGTTTATTAAGGTCTCTGTAATGCTTTCTATTAGGACTAGTAGGGTATTGATTAAGGGCATTCCTGCAGTTCTTTCTTTCCGAAATAAGCTCAAGTGCCTTATCACTCAGATAATTTTGCCTCTTCTGCTCCTTTTTTCCTAAAAGAGTACTGTTAGTGTCCAAAAAAGCCTGTTTAAAATGATCCCATTCTTCCTCAACTTCAGTAGTAAGCAAACCATGACTGTCATAATGACTAAGTAACCTATCATGGTAAGCTTTGGCCATAACTGGATTTTTCATAGCTTCAGTATTAAAAGTAAATTTTTTAACCCTAGCACAACACTTTTTAAGTTTAAGTTGCAACACACTTTTAACAAGGTAATGGTCAGATATAATTTCAGCTCCCCTATATGCCCTGGTATTCCTAACAGAACTAGCCCATTTGCTGTTAATTAATATGTAATCAATCATATTCTTATGCAGCCCATCAGGTGAAACCCATGTGTACTTATGTATGTCGCGGTGTTTCTAATAAGTGTTAGTTATTCTGAATCCATTGAGTTTACTTACCTGTAGGAGACGTTGCCCATTGCCATTGCAGCTACCAATACCAAAAGGGCCTATTACTCCTCCCCAAAGGTCAGAGTCAGTACCAACTTTGGCATTGAAGTCACCAAGAACAAGGGTAATATCTCCTTTCTTGACAGAATTCAAAATATCCTGAAGTTGTTCATAAAACCTATCCTTCTCATCCTCATCGGCATCCTCAGTGGGGGCATAATAGCAGATAACATTCAAGTCTTTAACGCTTGTCTGAAATTTTGCGGTAAGAAACCTTTCATTGGGCCTCGGAGAGTAGTATTCTTTTTTGGTGCCTTTCAAATAAAAAGTTTTAAAAACCTTGTGTTATTTGAAACTTCAGGTTTTTTAACTTTGTCCAACTTCAGTTTTTATCGTATAAACGCCTATTGCTACAATAATTTCGACATTAATTATTAGAATTATTAAATCAGCCAGCAGTTTTTCTGTTTTTATTATTATGATATATTTTCATCTTCGTGAGTTCCATGCTGCATTGTTTTTCTTTTCTTTTTCGTGATGCGTTTTGTTTTCTTCACAAAAATTAAATAATATGTAATTGCAAAATATGTTAAACTTCTTCAGATTCTATATGCATTACAATGTATAATACTTTTTAGATTTTTTTAAACACAGTAAAAGATGCATGTGGGCTTGCGTGCCCGGATCTAGAAAAAAAGTCGAGGATGGTCAAGAAACACAATCCAGACGAAAAAATGAAAAAGAGAGGTCCAAGAGACTGGATTTCCTATTTCCACCTCCCTTTTACAGGTCTTTAAAAAGTTCTCGAAAAATTAATGATATAAAACAAGAATATTTTGCCTCTATTCTGTATTACCTTTACTAAAATTCTGAAAGAGTCGGGGGGGGGGGGGGGGGGCATGGCCCTGCGGTCTTGTAATGTTGGTAAAGTGTATCTCATAGGTAGAAGCTACATAAAGTAACATGAAGGTAACAGTGTTTGACATGCAGCATGGACTGTTTTGCTACATTTCACAAGTGTTTTTCATTTGATGCATTTATCATGGTAAAGTGAATAGAGAATATAATTCTTTTCTTTTATGTTCGTTTTTATTGATTTCTGAGATTTCAGAATTTCGCAGCTGTCGGGACAGTTTTTACACTATAATGTAATGCTTAATTTCAGTGAAATGTTTAAAATAATCAATATTGCAAATTCTTTCTTGTTCCTTTGGTCATAAATAAAGCATATTTAAATGGAAACATGTTTTCTTCTATAATCAAAAATTCGAGTTTGAACTGGTTAAATGAAAGTGAAATAATGTAAAATTCCCATCGTCCATTACCATTGGGATTTGAGTCAACCAGAGAACTGTAATGTGCTATTCTATTCCCACCAAACTGATATATTAATATAAGAAATACAATAAGTAGTTCAAATATACACCAATAAATAAAAATAAATACCCCCTCAAGCAGCTGCTAGCCACAGAGGTCTGACAGGAGCCTTACCCAGGGCTCGAACCCAGGTCCCTTAAATCAGTAGTCAAGCGCGCTAACCACTCGGCCATGGGACGGATATACACCAATGCTCAAAATAAAAGAACATTGCAGTATCCGAAAAGTGCATGATATGAAGTTTTTGCAATTTAGAAAAAAGATGATGCTTTCACATTTAGCCAACGTGGCCAGGAACATGCATTTCGGTGTTGCTATAAAAGAGAGTTGTTGCGGTCACGACGGGTTTTCATTCCATCCAGTGTGGCCTTCACTTACAATACCTTTACTACAATTTTAATTCACCATGTCAGAAAGACGACTTATGGGTGATAGGGCACAGTAATAAGGGATAGGTACAATGAATTTGGATAAATTCCAAACCAAAAAATTCAGGGTTTTAAAGCAAAATGTCGTTCCAAGACTGGAGATAATTTCAAGAAATAAGGCAGGTTAGTCATAAACGAGGACTATGTCGTCCTAAAGACCACAGTAACAGTAGGAAAATGTCAACTTGGCATCAATCTTAGGAGACATCTGCTGTCAGATGGATGACAGTTACAGACATACTGTCGAAGAAGATGCATGAAAGAGCGTTTGTATTCACGGAGACCAAGGTTCCCTTCATCGCATTCAACAGAAGAACTGATATAAAGCGATGCAGACAACGTCGCCTAATGGGTAAATGTGCTCTTCACGGATGAGTCCAGATTCAATTGAACACAAATTCTCGACGTATGTTCATCTAGAGTACAAGGAACTCGCCGCATCCGTTATATCATTAGAGAAAGAAATCATCCTGGTGCCTGTAGTGGTCTGGGTTGCAATCATGATGACTGACTGCCAGAACTTCACATCTTTCAAGAGGGCACACTGGCTACTCAAAAATACAGAAAGAAGAATATTACGTTCTGTTTGAGCCTTCTCAGTAGCAATTTGCGATATTTTGTCTTTATGGATAGTAATGTCTATCCCGACAGGTTTCATGTATTTGATGATTTCCATGAAGATATTCATAATATGGACTGGCCAGCCAGATATCTGAACCCGAATTCAATCGAACAATATGTGGAGCCTTCCACAAGTTAACATTTATTATATTGGCTGAAAATAATTTTGGCACCAATTATATTTGCTGAGAATGGTTTTGATATTAATTATATTTGCTGATAATAGTTTTGACATTAATTATATTTGCTAAAAATAATTTTCATTTAGCACTTTTGTCCATTATCCTGCAGTTTTGACATCCAGTAAAATTTAAACCCTAAGCCTGTGCTTTTTAAACTATTCCAACTACGGAACAATTTTTAGAATCAAATCCTTTGCATAACCTGCAGTTTTCTTTTGAACTGATAATGCATACAAACATAAATATGCGCGTGTACAAATAAAGCGAAAGATAAATAAAACAGCAATAAAAACATACCTTTATTGAACAAAGTACAGTAAAATTTATTCTACGTTTTCTTAGTAAGAAAGATGCGTTTGTTTTGATGAGCATAAAAATCTGAAATTCGGTGTAAGAAGCAATAATTGCAATCTCAGATCAGTCTCAGCATTCAATTTATTTCACAATCGTTTCGTGGAAGAGAGTTAGAAAATCATTGCCCAAGTGATAAATGCTAAAACGTATTTCCAAACAATAGCACCAAAAAATAGATAATAAATAAATAATAAAATAATTAATGTTCTTGTTCACAAGTTCACAAGTAATTTGTATTTTCCTTAGCATTAAGTTCCAAAAATTAACATAATTTTTGGCATCTTTTTTTCGCTTTTCTAGTTTGATATCCAAATTTCACCAACGGCAAAACCTATACAGACATCTGTAAACAGGCATTCACACTCAGAAATCAAATGCTGATATCACCAAGTTTTTTCACTTTCCCTAGGGACATGAAGCTATTTTAACTCAGCTTCTGCTTCGAGGGACGTTATATCTTTCCATTTCGAGCCGCTCCGTGATTCGCATTCTTCAAAGTCCAGGCGAAAAAAATGCGAAAACGGATGTAAGGAAAGAAAAAAAAAACCTCTAAACTTAGAGTGAGAGAGACCACCAGAAAACTCGCCCACCTGAACAGAATCTCCTTCTTGACCAGATGGACATCCTAGAAGAGATTCATGTTAGGGCTGAAGTTTTCCTCTCTCCATCGTTTCTCCTGCTCTCCTTCTCTTGGATCTGGAAGATGATTTAAAGAGGACCGCAGAATTTAACGATAAGATCTTCCGTCGCAAAGTCACTTTTTTATATCTCGTCTCACATCCGATAATCCCCGGATTCTTTAGCTTAATGTAGCCTTTTCCTGACAAGTGCACTACTCGACATTCAATATTCTCTTGTGACAAGAATTCAAAGAAATGCTCTTCCTGATCTTTCTCTACCTATTCTCGCTCCTTTTTTCTCTCCTGCACTCTCTTTCCGAGAACCTTCGAACTTGATGCGTTTTCTCTCTCCCTCTCTAATTTTTTTTTTCCTTTTTCTATTTCTCATCCTAGGGCCTTTTTTATTATTCTCGGGACTGCTTTCTACATTGTTACTAGTCACGATATGGAAATTCTGTTCAGAGCACCTCTATAATGAAATTTATGTTTTTTTTAACTTTCAAATAATTAAATGCTCTTCACTGAAAGTCTCAGTATAACTCCCCTCCCCCATTCTCTTTGTTTAATTTAGTTCTTGCTTGGATTACGAATTCTCTACATAAAACAGTAAATGGTTGTTCATGTTTGAAACTGTTTAGTGTATGGTATATTTCAGATTTTTCGTCCAATAAACAATGTGTGAGTCCAACACTCAGCTAATGAAATAAATGATCAATATACTGAATCTGACTCATTTTTTACCAAACATTTTAAGGTGAATAAGTAATCGATTTTGCCAACTTACAATACTCATTAAAAACGTTTATTTTTGTGTTTTAATGAAGGTATTTTCATGATTCCTTAAACATATAGTGTTTTTTTTTTAATTCATTACTCATTAGAAATATATGTTTTGATTTCTAAGTACAGAATTTTTCCTGCGGCCTATTTTTTTACTTAAATGAACTCGGTTAATTTCATTCATTAGTGATTTGAAAATTAGTGAAAAATAAAACAATTAGAATAAAGAAATAACACATTTTGTAGTTTTAGCTGAAGAAAGAAGAAGATTAATTTAACATAGATGTGTGAAATAATAGTTTTTATTTCGGAGAGTTTGGAGAGTTTGTGATTTCGGAGAGTTTGTGGATATAATTTTTTTATGAGATATAAAAAATATTTTTAGGATGAACTCTAAAATATTTCACTTTTAAAACGCTTTTAATTCTGCTGAATATTCTAAATAATAAATAATTTTCAGCTACTTGATTGAGAGAATTAATTTTTATTGTTCTGAGGTAGTTCACATTCATGTTGCAATTCGTAAGAATAGATAAAATTTCCCTTATTTAATAAAATCTTAAAATTTTAATTTATTTTACAAAACGATGAAACTTATTTGCAGTCTAAAATCAACAGCCAAAAGGAAAATAAATGGAGCAAAATTAAATTACTTTAAAAATTTAATCAACTAGATTCGGTTCAGACAAAGAGCCATAAATAAAATAACATGTCTGTTACTATTACTTGGTAAAACTGTCTCACATAAGGGTCCATATCTAAAACAAATTAAAGAGGAGGTGATGGTAAAGAAATAGATACAATCGGAATAGCTCAAAAATGCTGTTTCTGGCATTTTCATTTTATCATAGATTAACCTCTCTGAACAGAGTAATATGTGATATCTTCTCGCCATTCCAGGAAAGATAAAATTCCAATCAAAATTCTTACAAAAGGAAGCATGCCTACCTTGACAACCACCCGAGTTCAACTTTCTCACACACTGAAATGATTTTAGAGCTTAGGTATGGGGGACAAGGGTTGTCTCAGTCGGTAGCGTGTCAGGCTCGTAATCTAGCTCAGTTCAGGTCGCAACTGTGTATGCATTGAGATTTATCTCCGTTAATCGCGTGCGCTCTCGGTGCGAAAGAAAACACCAATAACCTTAAAAAGGTTGAGTTAAGCCGTGACCCGTGTGCAGGAAAGGCGTATATCTGTCCACGTTAAACGATACACTAAATCGCTTTCACGGGAAGCTTCCATCTGTCTTCTAAAAGATATACAGTGGATCCTTCTATCCAAGATTTACTCAGAAGTAGGGGTTCTTGTAATCTGGCTGTTTAGTCCACTGCGAACAAAAAACTTGCCGCTCAGAGGTAAAACAGCCCAAGCCATATGTATGTCTCTCAGCGTCATTGTAAAGTACCAGTGATGAATCACGTGGTCACGTTAATTTCTGTGTTCTAATTTGCATTGATTTCCTCGTTCTCGTGAATTATGCCATGATCTCAATTTCAATCATAAGGATCTCATTCATACTTTACATTTAACGAGACTCACCTCACTGAATCCCCATTCCCATGGTGCGACTGAAATTATTAGAACTCTAGTAGTTGATAACGCATAGAGAGTAACATCATCAACTGGAAGAATATTACTCGCCAGTTGACGAAATCAGCTTACCTGAGTCGTGTGGGACATGATATATGTTAGCACCTATGGCAGGAAGTTTAGACAGCATGATATATTGCAGAAGACGTCCTATCTACAACATGGTTAAAAATCATTTACAATGTCCTGAAATAGAAACTGAGTGTAGCCCGCTCATCTGTAACTGTCAAAAAATTCCCTCTGGTAAGAAGATGCCCACAAATGGGAATAATTTTATATTACCTGCAAGTGCATTAGCTGACTCAATTTGTTAATTAGTGAAGTGTTTCATATAGAAGCTTTCTCTTTTTAATTAGCAATCATTTGGATTGATACCTCAGGGATGCTCACAAGGCTAAGAGTCTAAATAATAACACTCAAATGTTTTAGTGATATAAGCAGCTATACATCCACCGTTCACTGAGGGCAAACAGTATAATACCGAAGTGAAAAAACAGACAATTTAATTAATGTTTCATCTGTTTCTTTTGAAAACGTGATGTTTTGCTGAATAGTTAAAATCTCAATTATCTAGACCTCTTTGATATGATATTTTATATCGCTTTCAAGGTATTAATTCTTTTAATATTCCACCTTCTTGTAATAAAAGATGCCAATTTTAGCTTAGTAAGCAATTATCCTATTATGAGCATGTTCTTTCTGTTGATTTATTAGTAATGTAAGAAAAAAATTCGCTCTTAATTCTTTCAAATAATCTTCTTCCCAGTATTGTATTTCAGCATATAAATACTTCAAAATGGACTTGGCTTATGTTTAAAATCTCTAGAACAGAACTCTTCCTTCTTCTAAAGCTGAGAGTTCCTATTAAAAGAAGTTAAAAGCGTACGCCAGCCCTAGTTCTAGACGTCTGTGGCGTAGACAATTATCCACTTCCGAAAATTATGTTGCTTGTGTTCTGTTTTACATCTGAGTGGCACCTTTTTGCACACAATGGGCTAAACAGCCAGGTCACAAGGACGCTAACTTAGAGAAGGTTGGGGTAAGGGACTGCATTCCGCAGCTATTAAGAAACGGATGAAAGCCTCCCGTCATGGCCATTTAGGGTGTTCTTTAAGTGCACAGATTATGGCTCTGCTGCAAAGAGGGCCACAGCTTAACGTCCCATCCGACGGACGGCTGACATTCCAGATTTTTCAATGTCCCCTTTCTCACTGAAGACAGGATGGCGGTCAGGGGGAGATAAATTTCAATGCTGGCAGAGTTGGAACTGGAATCAATATTAAACTGCAATAATTAATAACACATATCCTGAGTCCGTAGACTTATTAATTTATTTATTTAAGATTTAATAAATTTAAAATGTAATCAAAGGTTACAGGTTGGTGAATCCTTGCCTAGAAGGAAGAATCAAACATTTTTGCTTCCTATAATTCCTTACTTCTGTTCATATGGATTATAAATATGAAAAACTACACTAGTTGTTTCCTTCTTCTGGCGCTTTGAATATCAATAATAAACTCTTATACAGACTTAGAGCTAGAAAAAATACAAGGAAAAAAATGTCCTTTGCAAAATAAATATACCGAAGATTTCTACGTTACTAATTGAATAAATAAAAGAGCAGGCAAAATTGAAAATGAAGGTTTTTCTGCTGTAAATATATTTATTAAAAAAAATTACAGTTTCTTTACAATCGAGAAAAATATCGTGACGCCTAAACAATTTAAAGAAGAGTAATGATGAAACCAGTATTTTTTTTTGCAGTCGAATAACACTGAATTTTTCGAGTAATAAATGTAAAAGAAGTTTCGTTTGTTGAGATTAAATAAAGATATTTTGCAAGCAGCTGAATCAAAGTTGTTCGCTGGCAAAAAATATGCAGAAGGAAAACAACAAATAAAATGATTTCTTTTACTGACTTTTTTACTTTGACTTTCGTGATTTATTTTTTAAATTACATTTTACAAATGACTGTCAAACAAGCTTCTTATTTCATTTAACTACATGTTTACTATATCCTGCGAAAAAAATCAACGATAACTCCATAATATATGCTATTTTTCATTAAAGATTAAAAAAAAGGTCTAAGTGTGTACAGTTTAGGAAACTAGAAAATTGTGGTTGTCTACGACAAATACTTTTTTATGACTAAGAGTTTCAGAATTTACTTGCTTACTCATAGACAAAAAGAAGAAATTTTAAAATTATGTTTATCAATTAGGAATATATAATTATTCCAAATTGAGCTCGTAAAAATAAATAAAAATAATCATATAAAAATTCGTGTATTTTAAATGTTAAAAAATATGTCGTAAGCAACACAGGTTTATCTCTTATCTGTTAAACAAGGCCCGTCCAAAACATGGTTCATGAGGTGCATGCGACTCTTTGCAAAAAACTTGCGCTTATAAAACAAATAATCGATATACTGTATCTGGCTCTTTCCTTCCAGAAATTGAACAAAACTTTTATGTACATAACTGAATGATTTTTCCAATTCATAGTACTCATTGGGGAGGGGTGGCTCAGTCGATAACGCCTAGACTTGTAAATCTGTAGTTCCCAGGTTCGAGTCCTGTCTGGGCGAACTTTGAGATTTATCTCCTCAAAACTCCTCGCCCTGCTTTCGGTCAATAGGGGACACCGATGGACTTGTAAAGCCACAATCCGTCAGATGGGACTTAAGCCATGGTCAATGTGCGGAAAAGCCATACCCTGTGCACGTTAAAAAACACGCTGGAAGGCCTTGACGGGAGGCTACCATCTGTTTCCCAGCGGCTTTCCAGTGGGTTTCCTTCTCCCAACTTTTTTTGAGACCCAGAATCTTTGTGACTTGGCCATTTAGCCCCATTGTGGGCAAACAAAGTTCTGTTCCGAGGTAAATACCGCAACAACAAACTATAGTACTTATTAAAAATGTATATTTTTGCTTTTCAATCAAGATATTTTCTTGATTCCTTAAAAAAAATTTTTTTTCCAGTTCATTACTCGTTAGAAATATATGTTTTCGTTTTCAAGTAGGGAATTTTTCCTGTGGTTCTTTCAGATTAGAGCTCTTTTACTAATGGCTTTTCATTAAGTTTGAGTTGGACTGGTTCTAAGTTCCTGGTTGGTTCCGCAATGCACGTTTTAAAATATAATTAAATTTAGCAATTCACAATACCACTGCTTTCGATGATTTTTATCCGTTTATGTGTGAATGTATTTTAATATGCATAACGAAGATTATCTATTAGAAACAAAGCAAAAAAACATTTTGTTTCCGTTCTACAAAAGTCTGGTTTGAATCGATTTCATTTTGTCGCACTCAGTAAATCTTTTCCAATCGAAGAGCAACAACACCAGAAGCAGTTCAGTTGCCTATAGCTAAAATACGACACTGCAGTAATGGATTTTGCGATTACAGAGAGTACGATAATGTAATAATACAGTAATGATACATAAAGCGTAAGAAATATCTTCAGGAAGAACGTGTTAGAATTGCTTCTTTGCTTTTATTGTTCTTTCTAAGCTTTCTCAGTCAGCCTCGAAACCGACTTTAAAAAAGGAAAGAGTTTAATGCCTTTTCCGTTGTATGAAACAATAAGTGTATCAATTTTCTATGAAAAAAAAAAACACAAAGAAAAGGCTGAAACTTCCTTTCAAAATTTAAACCACCTTTTCCACTCTCCGGTAATAAACAAAGGCTGACGACTCTGTGAAGATGGTGAGTCCCTTTGGACAGGAGTTCGTAGGGTAAAATAAACAACTAGAGCCGTAAGAAAGCACGAAAAAGCATAAATAAAAATCATGTGTCAAGAACAAAGTGATTGATAACAATACTGAGAGTCGCGAATTGAATTTTGGTGTTCATCGGTAAGATGTATTACAACTTTATAGAATCGACTGTAAGCGACCAGATTCGACAAATCGGAAATGGTGTGAAAATATTGTTCTCTGGAGAGGGGATTAGAAGATCTTCACGTGCAACATTTCCTAGTGGCTACGAACGTTGAGGTTGCATTCCAAACGTTTTCAGATGAAGTAAGATTCTTTCGGGCCACTCAATAGCTAAATAAATTGTTGGGGTTTGCAGCTTTTTGCACTTCTTTCTTTATATTCTTTCTGAAAAGGAATGAAGTTGAAGTAATTCTCCTGTAAGTTGTTAAACGTATAATTCAAGATCTTTTGATCTGCTCTAGAACTCAACATTGCTTTTTTGTTTAAAGCGATGATAAGTAAATCAATTTTATTATATTGTGTTTTGTTGTAAAATCTGTAAATTAATAGTGTAAGGTGGAAGGTCAATAGATCTGTTTTGAAAATTTGGTATAAATCATACATTCGTTTTCTTATCTTGGAATAATAAAATATTAATTAAACTCTATAAATTCTTTAATTTTACCAAACTCGTCAAACGTCATAACTGGTCAAGAATTATTTTCGATATTTCTAAAACTATGAAAACGATAATTGATAAGAAAGACTCATCGATATATCGTAATAGCCATTGAAAAATATATGTAAAATACATTTTTTCCATCACATTTTCGCAATTTTTTAAAATTCTAAATTCGAATTCTAGTTTCAATAATGCCGCTGTTTTAATTATATTTTAAAACACGCCACTTTGCTTGAAAAGACCATTCGTTTTAGATTAGTGCTGCATTCTTCTCTTCCAGGTCTTTCAGACTAGCCTCAGAAAACAGGTTTGATATGCAGGAATACTAGTGCTCTGAAATAGTAAAAGCACACTAATATAATTAATCTGTGGCTTGTGGGTGTTTTTATGGTAATTATTTGATAATCTACCTATCAGCTACCGTACGCATAAAAAATTTATCTCTAAAAAACGAATATACTGAATACATATATAAATGGACGAAGGGAAGGGGGATAGACAGACTGAGAGACAGACGGCAAAGTGCAAACATTAACGTGTTTCTTTAAAACGAGTTGAAATCAATATTTTAGCATTTATTGCAACAACGTAGTTTTCATTACACATTTCTATAACGACGTTTAAAAATAATTCAAACAATTTCTTAAATAAAATATTACGGTGTCCCAGTAGGTAGCCACTGGAATAATGATTTACACTTTTACCTGTAGACGCAGAAATCAATAAATAGTTTTTCTGATGCGCGGGATTCGAAAACACGTCTTTTCGCATTCATGCTAGAGTGTTCTGACCACTAAACTAGCATCGGATCAGTCATTTTTAACAACTAATGAGACATATAAATCTACCAGAACTTGTCGCCCGTGATTCTATCTATGATCAGGAAAGACAACTTCTGTTTTTTAACGTTTCTCTGAATAAGATGCAAATTCACATCATATTAATATTTAAAATTTCGGATAGATTTCTATGTCAATTAGTGTATAAATGACAGATCTGTTGTTATTTAGTGGTTAGAATACTCTGGAATGAATCTAGAGAGACTTGGGTCCGAGTCACGCACATCGGCAAAACTAATTTTTTCCCCACAAAACTATTTATTGTAAAAATTTAATGAAATTTTATCACTTTTATTTGTTTGAAGAGATTGTCGTGAACATTTTGTGCTCATTAAGAATCCGCATCGCTTGGTCCTCTTCAAGTCCTTCATTGGAAGCCTTGGTGCTCTTCTCTGAAAAAGGTTACGTACCTGTGCCGTAGACTGACATTTAAGAGATAATCACAGGCAAAGAAAACTAGTTGTTAAATGGCAAAATTTGATATTCGTTTTAATCAACTAAAAATGTTTGTGAAAGTAATCTAGAAATGCGTTATGCTATTGGGATTTAATTATTGTCAATACATCGCCTAAATAACTATTAGAAACTTTTCTTCTTTCTTATTTTTAGCTTGAAACTGTCTCGTAAAAAGGATCATTCTTAAAAGTATTAAATGACATTTTTCAGGAGTTGGCTTTACGTATTCATAAATTATTTGTTAGGTAAATTTATAAGACGGTATTCCTAAGACATCTAAAAATAATTAACAGATACAACTTACAACACATTTACAACTCTTCATTATTGCGACTGATTTCTTTTTAGTTCAATTTTTTGACAAGTTCATTACAGTGACTTTAATATTTTATTTTATAAATGAAACGTAAAAAAAACTGCTATGTTTTTACCTCCATATTTTTTATTTTTGTCCTATGTATTTCATTCCTTATCAACTCTGGTAAAAGGATATAAATAACCTTTCCTCTTCTTTCCCTTTGTCCTCCTAGCTCAATTCTTGGTATGGGAATTGTCTGGTCTCTTTTTTTTCTACGCGAAGGATAACAGGTGTAGTAAGTTGTTCGCCAATCTTCATTCTGTCATCCTCGTAAGCATTCGGAGACAACCAACAATTCTGTCATGCTTCCAATAACCGACACGACAGCATCAGAGATTGTCTCTTTATTATTTCTTCCCTGGAACAGGAGGAATATCATATGGTGATGTCCAGTCAGATTATATTACTTGTAGGCCAAATTTCTCGTCTTGGCTTCATGTTGCGTTATATATGTTTAAAGATGCAGCATATATATATTGTTTCTTTCAGCATTTATGTTTTTCTAGCATTTCTGTTCCCTTGCAGGAGGTAGTCATTATTTTCTGAAAAGATAGAAAAGAAAGAAACAGCAACTGTAATTCAAAACGTTTTGAGGGGCCCGATAATTTAGTTTTGGGAGATGCGAGATTTCAGTTTCGGGGAAGGTTCGAGAATTTAATATATGCAGTTTCGTGAGATCGGGGGGGGGGGGGGGGTCTGAAATAAGACTTGAGTAGTATTTCCAATTTGCTAAAATAGTCCACCGAATAGGAAAGGTTAAAAATCTATATGAAATAAGATTTCATAGTTGTTTTGTTTTAATCTATATTTAATGTTGGTCATAAAATATGGAGCTAAAATAAAATTATATATTTTAAGAAACAACTGTTTTGTATTTCAAAGTCGATAGACAAGTTTGAGATTTCGTATATGACAAACGGATTTTTTGAGGAGGGTTGTTGGGGCCACCTTGCTCCCCTCTTCTCCGTACGTCGCTACCCCTGACCAAATGTCACAGGAGGAAGCATCTAAACTGGTACAGACATCATGTAAACTGAACTTAGGAGCAATGTTAGTTCGTGCTCTTCAAAATGAATCGAGATTTGCCTTCCACAGCTATTTGCGACATCAGTTAATATGGAGGGATCCAGGAACACGGTATCATGCCACAAATATTCGTGAATGGAATACTTACGGTAGTGGTAGTGTCATGGTTTGGGGAGGGATATCTTTGAGTTGCCGCACGGATCTATACTTACTTACAACAGGCGACAGGGATGAAATCTTGGATCTCTTTGGGCTACCATGTGAGGATGCATTGGTTAATACCTTCCTCCTACAGTTATTATATATTCCTTCCTCCGCAGCACCGTTGTCGCCTTGTTGTTTTGCTATTTGGAGAATAGTGTTATTAACCGTATGGAGTGGCCATCCCAGGCTCCCAACCTAAATCCAATAGAACATGCATGGAATGTTCCTGGGAGATGGGTTTCTCCCCTGAATCAAGCTCCTGAAAGCCTCCTGTAACTTTTTACGCGCTTTGGATGAGCAATGGAGAAATACACCCACAACGATGCTGGATAGTCTTATCAACATGTATTCGTATATCAATTTGGATTCATCAATTTAATTTTATTTACAAGTGTTATTCTTACACATAGTGTTTATATACACCTAACTTTCGATTCACATGCAGCAGATCAAATGGGCTTTGGTCAATGGTTTCTCATTGGTCATAGTGTCGATGATCGTTTTGTTTCTCACTGACCACAGTGTCAATGCTCATTTTGTTTCTCACTGGCCACAATGTCGATGTTCCTTTTGTTTCTCACTGGCCACAATATCGATATTCATAACGTTTCTCACTTGCTACAGTTCGAAGTTCATAATGTTTCTCACTGGCTACAGTATCGATGTTCGTAATGTTTCTCAGTAGTCACAGTGCCGATGTCCGTTTTGTTTCTGATTGTGCACCGTGTCGATGTTCATAATATTTTCACTGGCCACAGTGTTGATGTTAATTTTGTTTCTCACTGCCCACAGTGTTGATGTTCATAACGTTTCTCACTGGTCACAGTGTCGACGTTCATTATGTTTTTCACTAGCCACAGTATCAATGTCCGTTTTGTTTCTCACTGACCACTGTGTCACTGTTTGTTTTGTTTCTCATTGGCCACCGTGTTGATATTCATAATATGTTTCACTGGCCACAGTGTTGATGTTCGTTTTGTTCCTCACTGGTCTCAGTGTCGATGTTCATTATGTTTCTCACTGGCCACAGTGTCAATGTCCGTTTTGTTTCTCACTGGCCAGTGTCAATGTCCGTTTTGTTTCTCACTGACCACAGTCTCGATGTCCATTTTTTCTCATTACCACAGTGTAGATGCTCTTTTTGTTTCTAACTGTCCAATTGTTCCTATTCCAGAGTGTGCCTCAGAAAATTGTTCAAAGTACAGATAACTGCGACATTTATGTTTTCTATTAACACCGGGAAAATGACGCAGCCACGAACCAAGATTTATGTGTCGGTATCAATGTTAAGTATATCCACGTTCTTTGGTTTTATTTTATTCTATTCTTTCACCTTAGCTCGTCCATGACCATGTATTTTACCTAAAACTTTTCGACTTATTCGGAAAAAGAGCGTTCCTTAAGGAGTCCGGAACTGATTTCTTAGGATAAGGGAGAGGTTATTTTAAACCACAATCCTGTCCTTACCATTACAAGCTTACCAATATTATAAAATTGCTTTAGAAATTATTGATTAATGAAACTTTTCTAATAACGTAAATGCATTATTGCATACAATTTTATTGTTACACCTATCTTCGTATTACTTTTAGCTTCTCATTTGCAGTTTAGTCAGTTTGTCGGTTTATGGATTTGTGAAATCAGTTGTCCCACCATACCTTTTGAATTTGACAGATAAACTAAATGATTTATATGTTTGAAATGAAAACTTTGACGCGGGAGTGTTATAGACTGTAATAAATTAATGCCCCCATATATTCTTCCTCCTAAAAAGGGGAAATATGAAAACGATTGTTCATCTATATCTCCAGAACGCGAGTGCCGAAAGTAACAAGCTATAAGTCAAATGAAAGCTTGTGCTATGACACACAGAGTGCCATAGACTATACAAAAAATACCAATCTTCCTATAGGCTCCCTAAAATGTAGAAAATATACCAAAAACATATAGTATTTAGACAAATGGAATTCTCTTCCAGTTAGGTGCCACTTTAGCTCACCGGAGTTAGAAATTACCAAGTTCTCTTTTCCAGCGAAGTGCCAATGGTTAGGTGGCCAAGGCACCTACCTAAGCAACACCAGGAGAGATTTCCGATAGATATGCGTTTCCTTGTACAACTATATTAGTTCATAAATCCATAATCAGTGATTAGGGAAGGGGGCGTATTTCTGAATTGTAGTCTCTGGCACGAGAACACTCAGAACCGATACTTTTCTTTTCCCTTATTTCCAAAAGCATCCCAAAGTTTTTTCATTACTATTTGTATTTCCTTATGCCCACACGACATGTAAATTTATTCCATCCAATCAATATGAGCAACAAAAATAGATTCACGTTAACTGCTCGTTCTGATAATTTAAAAGCACAAAAATTTATTAATTCTGTATCGTAATGCCTCGCCATAATCCGGCTAATTGTTATAAATAACTTGGGCCAGTTCAGCTATTCAATAATTATGAAGCACAATCTACGATATACTTTGAGTAATGGGGAAAATATACTCCGCGTTAGCAGAAAGTAATTTGAAGCTATCTCTTCAGAATTAATTAAGCATTTGATAAGGCAAATGAAAACAGAGATAGCTCTGGAGCATACTGGCTACATCAGCAATAATAACACTTCAACGTTTTCTCTACCTCAGCGCCATCTGTTAGACGAATTTGAAAGAAAACGACAGGTATTGAAAGGTAAATATTTTGCTTCATTAACAAATACAGTAGAGCGTCTGTGATAGCAAGAATTGATTTGCAATATAAATTCTGTTTTTTTAGTTCTATTCCACTTTAAAGAGTGATTCTGGACCTAAAAGATATTATATATGTTTTCTATGGTATCGAGACCACGAAATATAGTCAACATTTTAATAACATAAATAATCTAGATATCATCACTTCATTGACAAAAAAATTAAAAACGGAAAATAACATGCAGTTTTTCTTTAAGCTGAATTCAATGATTTTATATTATTTAAAATATTTTTTCTACTATAAACAATTTAGTTTCAATTTTTTTGTAAAAAAAATCTACTAAAATCAATTTTAAATACAGTTTAATTAAATATATAGTAAAAACTTTATAATTTGGGTAAATTGAGGATACAGGTAGTTCGGATAGTCGATTTCAAACAAAACAGTTAATTTATTATATACATATAAACGTTTTTATGTTACATTAAAGAGAGCATCACAGCAAAAACATTTAACTAATTTAATTTTGGTACATTATACATATAAAATGAAATATTACATTCAAATTTAACAAATAAATGCACGGTGAGCCATTTTCCTAAATGATCCATGCGCTCCGGATAATCAAGGTTCGGATTTATACTGTTTTTCAAAATGATTCATATTTATTAATTTTGTTTGTTGGGAAATGCGAGCTGTATTTCTTATGCGATTCGATAATATTGGAAAATAACGACTGTTTGGAAGTAGAGTGAAATTGTTTGTCTGTAAGAAATTGAGAGCAGCTGTTCTGATGCATGTAAACCTATCGACAATGTTTGCGTTCTTCAGAAGAAAGTTAGGCTTCTTTTATACGCGTGTTTTCATAACAACATTGGTACATAAATATTACAATAAAAAAATATTTTTTCATTCCTATATTTTTCAACTTCAATACATATTCTGCTCATTCATCAGCATAATATCTTCGGTGCCGTAATGCCTATGAAATTGTATATTTCCATTCGGAAAATTGGCTCTCCGATGCATGTATATCTTCCATGGACAATCATAAACTCTATTTTAATAACGTTCGCCCGCTGATTTCATTTTTTTAAAAATGAAAACTGCAAACAGTGACTCATCTCTTTCAATTTTTGTCCAATATTTTTGGTGCATACCAAAGTGATATTGCCAATTCATAGTACTCATTAAAAATATATGTTTTATTTTTCATCAAGATATTTTCTTGATTCTTTAAAAATACAATTTTTTTCTTCCATTTCATTACTCATTAGTTAGACCGAAAAGTAGGTTTTTGTTTTTACGTACAGAATTGTTCCTAGCGGTTCATCAAAAATATATCGTTTTGCCTAGTGGCTCTTCACTAAGTTAGGGTTCAAGGGGCCTGGTCTATATAATCCAGATTGTATTTTTTTTTCTGTGGATTTTATTCAACTGGAGAAAACATATTGATATATTTACCTACCTAAAACGGGATATCTATCCTTAAACTATCTTCCCTTCAGCTTACTGGTATACACCTAGAATGGACAACCTAGACTAGAATATGCACTCTAGAATGGGTTCAAAGCAGTTTTATTGAATTGGGCACACCACAACAAAATATAGAAAATTGTATACCATTAAAAGGAACCAAGTTAAAAATTGAGGGAATATATTAAAAAGATTTCCTTACACATCGATCCATTAAAGATTTTACTCTCTAAAATAATACTGTCCCGGAAATACTGTACAGGGAATTTTAGGTAAATTTTGTAATATTAAGAGGAGTAAGTGTTGCATCAAATTTCCGTAGAATAAGTTAATAATTTTGAGGAGCTTTGAAATATAATTAATCAATATCTATAATAAATAAATATTAAAAAAATGCATTAATATGCTGTTTAACAGAAAATGTATCATGGTATAAATTATTATTTTCGGACTCTCCGGTCAGGTAAAGCCATGATTTATTAGTCTGGGTATGTTTTCAACTTGCAAACTCTTTTTATAGATTCATCATTAATCATAAATAATGCAGTTAAAGTGGAATGTAATTTTTTTTTCTTTTTGTTACAAAGCATGCAAATAATACTACTTGTATAATGATTATTGCAAAACGCAAATCATTTTTATACCACAGATTTCGAAAGTTATGCCCACACAGAGCAAATGCCCTGCGTATGTAACAACAGCATGAATGTTTAATATCTTAAATCTCAATCATAAGGTTACAAAATTTATCACTGAAGCATCCCTTTAGAAATAATCTAAAATATGCCTATGTAAGACATATTACAGAGATTACAAGTTTAAGGAAATATCTTGCATAAAAATACCATGACATTTATGTTCGTAAATCAAGGATGGTGTAAAGAGTGCCTGAATTATTCAGCGACATAATCACAAGCAAACAACATTTCTAAACAATTTGCATGTTTTAAACTAATTTGCATTTCAAAATAGCTGCGTGTTTTCACGGAAGGAAAACAAAATTTGCAAACAACTGCATTATTACTGCTAAGATTGTGCAACTTCTCAAGTTTAGAATTAAGGAAAGTAAAAAGACGAAACATTGATTTGAAAAAATATATATATATATTTTAAATGATTTGAGAAATACCAAGTTATTATATTCTAGCTTTTAAAATAACCGATACAATATTGTGCCATACCAAAATGTTATATAAGTTGTATATTATGTCAATGGGAATCTAACTTCGAAGCTCTATAACTTCTAAAATACGCATTTAATGTAAAAATGTTGCTGAAGATAAAGTTCATAATCAAGTTCATTTTCAACAATATTTATTCAATGTTTAAGGAGTTTGGAAGCTGTAATATTTAACAATTTATATATTGTTTAATATCATTCATAATTCTCTAATATTGAAATAACCATTACGCAAACTATTAAAATGTATATTAATTTCATAAAATGGTTTGAAATAATATTGAATTTATTTCAGTTTTAATCAAGTTTTAATCAGTTTCCGAGGTAAAATTTTACGACGCGTTACTGTTGTGAAATATTTCAGCTTCAAAAACTTTTTAAATATTGAACGAATATTATTGAAAAATCGTGATTTAAACGTATTTGATTATGATCATTAATTGATCTTCAGTCACATTTTCCTATTAAATATATAGTTAAGAAGTTATACAGCCTCGAAATTAGATCCCCATTGACATAACATAGTAAAAGGTTTTTGTAGGCCAACTTATAACAAAATATGAAAAATGTGGCGATCGTGCAAGTCTTTAGTAATAACTATTTCCTGCATAAATTATTTTTAAAAAAGTCGCAAATTAAAATAACATATTCATTTATTTAAGTGTTAAATTTAATATATTTGAAAATAATTTCTTCTTTTCTTAATTATATATATTATATCAAGCGTATGCATTAGTGTATAAAATATTTTGAAAATATGCGGAAGCAATTATAAGTGTTTAAAAAATATTGACAGAGAAAATATGCAGAAGTACATTATACATGTACAAGTAGTATTTTATATTTATTATTTAGCTGGCTACGGAAACATGGAAATACATCTGTCATAGTATATTATTACATGAGATATCGCGCCCTCTATTTAATAGCATTCTATTCCCTTTAATAATAATCAAATGGAAAATATTAAGAGAAAATATTTTCCATTTAATCATTAGCAAAAGGAAAAACATTATTATAAACTTGGAAATATTGTGATACTTGATATAAATAAAATTACACTCAGTATTTTAAAATGCAATCATTTTCGCAAAAACGTTTTTCATTATGTCTTATAAAACGTATTTCGGAAAAAGATATAGTCATTTTTGATCAATTTTGCTAGCTATGGATTTTTGGAAAATCACCTGTCATAGTATATTATTCTATGCGATATCGGGCATTCTATTTAATAGCATTCTATTCTGGAATCTTTTTCCTGCAATACTGTTGGAGTATTGCGAAGGAAAGTATTTATTTTTATTTTGCTTTTGTATAAGGTTATCATTATTATTGCTAGAGGGGAGGATTGCTTTTATTTTTTATTACTTTTCAAATATTAGCCAATACTAAGCTGAATCATCCTACAACATCGCAAGACTATTGCGAAGTAAGGAGAAACTAGAAAAACTTCTTGTCAGGGACTGCATCTGTCTGAGATAAATCTTTTACGACATCAACATAATGCTACTTACGATCGCTATATCATTTGTTGTCGTTTCAGGTATTGCGCTCGTTTCTCTTTTCTCTATCCTATTGTTTTATGCTCTTTTACGTACTTTTTTTATCTCATTTTTCTTTCCTTCTTTCAGGTACCCAATTTTTTTAACGTTTGCAATTTTTATCTTCTCTCTTTTTTTATTTTTGGATGTTTTCTATTCTTTTTAATCCTTTTCGTTCTCTCAAAGTCTTGTTTTTTTCGTTGTCAACAAAGCATTAGGATTCAACAGCCAAATAGCAAAGGATGCTTAAAGAAAATACTTTTTTTTTGGATGAAAAGAACATTATGTTATGAATTGCAGCAATACTCATAAAAATTGTGATTTCTTTTTTGCATTTACCTGCTTATCAGTTCTGTAGAACTCCATTTAATTAATTGCATAGAGGCTCTCAAAGTAATTAATGCCAATTAATTAACACTAATACTTTTATTTGAATGGGCTATAAGGATATGAAGATGCTACAAAGCGCTACTAGAACCATTAGCCACATAATTTCATTTATTAATTTCTCTCTTTCCATTATTAGTTTCACACAATAATATCCAGTCATTTAATACATTATGTTCTTTGTATTGACAGGGCAGGGGTGACTCTGTCGGTAGTTCGCCAGGCTCGTAATCTCTATTTCCTAGGTTCGTGTCCCACTTTGCCAGAGTTGAGATTTACCTCCGCTAAACCTGTCGTCGGTGAGAAAGAGGACATCGTGGGCTTGGAAAGGCCGCCGTCCGCGGACGGGACATAAAGCCGTGGCCCGTGTGCATGTTAAAGAACACCGTGAATAAAGGGAGGCTTCCCATTGTCTCCTAACAGCTGCCTAGTGTGTTCCCTTCCCCAACCTCTGAGTTTTTCGGGCTCTTCCTGAAAAGTGCCGCTCAGAAGTAAAACAACCCAACTCGTATTGACAAAGAGTAAAAGCTTTTATTTTCTTTATTTCAGTCTTCCGAATACTCAATATTATGTAATTTCTGAATTAGTCACAAAGTAACTCTTATGCTTATTCTACCTCCCCAATCGTTACATTTTCATTCTTAATTTATTCAGAATTCGAATTTCGAATTCGATCTTTTTTAATTTTTTTGTACAGTTATCAGCTAGTATATGATTGAATATGGTATATACGTAAAGAGTATAAATGATTATCCTTACTCCCGTCTGTATGTCCGATTGTATGTTAAACTAGTGCTTACATCTATATATATATAAAACTGGTGCTCAAAAAATACAGCCTTAGTTATGTCAGTTCCAAACTAACTTCGAAGATGTATAACTCTTGAAATAGTTCTTACGGAAAATGGGAACAAAGCTAAATTAAAAATCTCAATGGAATCTATCGAAATTTTGCTTTCAAACAATATTCTCTTGACATTTAAAGAGTATGGAAGTTCGAATATTTAACAGCAGTAAATGAGTACAATAAAAATTGGCAAATATGAAAGAATATTTTCAGCATACTTCTGAAATATACTCTTATTGGTTTTAAAATAACGATTTGAAATAATATTTATCATTGAAGTTTGAATTAATTTCTAAAATAGAACAAATGTTGAAAATCAAGATTAAGATTATTTAGATAGAAGATCCCTTGAGATCTTGGACAAAGAAGGTTCCCGCTCCCACTTGCAATTTTGAAATTTATTATACTTATTTACATTTGATGTATTTTTCAAGAAATTTTAAAGATATGTAAAATCGGAGGCGAAAATGCTATACTGAATTCGAAATCCAGTCTCTTGTCCCCCCCCCCCCCCTCTTCTGATCACCTCGACGTTTTTTCAAGATTCGGGCCTGCAACAGTGTAATAAGATTTAGAACAAGTACATAGTCTTTCCCATGCATTAGAAAATATTACAAGATTCTTATAGGTTAGAAAAAGTTTGTATGTGTATAACATGGACAAATAGTAATAATATTTGAAAAAGATGAATGCAAATTCCATGGAACTCTATGGCTAAATCCTCTGTGTCTAAAAATGAGATGCTCAATGATGAATAGGCGCATTTCTAGAAGTAACAAAGAAATAAATAATGAATTGCAGCAATACTGATAAAAACTGTGATTTCTTTTTTGCATTTACCTGCTTATCAGTTCTGTAGAACTCCATTTAATTAATTGCATGGAGGCTCTCAAAGTAATTAATGCCAATTAATTAACACTAATTCACCTAGACAGCCAAATTAACATTGGATGAAGACGAGGTGAAGAACCATCGATCAGTCATTCATTATTCTGCTACTTATTCAGGTTTGAATTTAATTCATGTTAAGCGATGAATTTACTAAGTGATCACGAAAAAAAAACTAAAAAAAACTCCGCCATTTGCATATAATTTTGTAACGACGTTGACGAATACATATTTGAATATTTTTCAGACATAGTATAATTAATGATCTATATGTCTAATTAGCATTCATATAAGAAAGCTTAAATATTAATCTAAAATGTTAATTAGATTTTTTATCCATGTTTTTCGAAGATTTTTTACCCGTTAATAGGAAATTAAATGTTGGTAGTGTGATAAAAGAATAGAACTCTGGTAAAGTCTCTACCGCATCAATCAATATACAGTATGTATAAAGATGAGTTAAATAGTATTTACTTAAATTGTATCTGATTTTTTCCCTTCATTTTTAAGTCTAAACCTAACCTAAAACTAAAGGAGGAATATAACAGGCGACAAGGAGTGCTGGTAGATTAAAAGATATGTCACTAAACTTAGATACATTTCAATGTAACTTTTGGCAAAAGGGCATGCAATAAGTTGCAAAACTACAAGACGATATATATTCTTAATATTTTATCAAATTACGTATTTTAAATATTTAAAAAAATATTTTCTCGATGCGAATTCCAAGCATTCAGAAAAAGCATTGAATGAGATTTTTAAACTCCCTTCCTGATTCTTAGTACCATAGTTTTCATGAATATATAGATATATAATTTTGAGGAAAAGATGATTTTCGCTTATGAGGAGGTAGGGGGATCATCGGAGAAACTCATTATTTCCAAAACAGTGTTTATTAGTTCTATGTCATCAAATAATCTATTTATTACTATTGATTGATTATACCATAGTGTTGCTGAACATGATCGATTGCAGCAGGCGATTTATCATTTCCTTCTATCGCAATTAACACCAGCATTTTACATTTCCTCTGACAACTTCTCTGCTTGTTCTGCTTGGTGCCATTTAAATTGTAACCAATTCCAAATAGAGACATTAGACTTGATATACAGTGGTTGCAAAAAGTCCTTTACACACGCTGGTTTTTTTCCAATTTTTTACACATATTTTCAAAAAAAAAAAAGCCGTATAACTACAGACAACAGGATGACACTGAGATTGAATTGGCTCTCATTATAACCAATCAAATGCTCTGTCATACTGATCAGTCAGTGATAAGTAAATTGGGATTGTTGGCTTTGACATAAGTTTCAGTGCAATTTAAGACAGAATTTTTGTACGGGGGTTAGTTGTATTTTGCATTCAACATTTTGCGCAGCGTAAATAAAGAACATTTAAGCAAAGATGTTTTTTGACTCGTAATCAGAAATATATAATAAATCTAAAGGAAGAAGGCTATATTTTGCTTCAAATCGCTGTTCAAATGTCATGTAAACTTTCTACTTTTTTGATAATGTGAAAAAAAATCATTTTGAAACTGTTGCTGGAAAAGAAAGATAGACACGGGAAAACAGCTTTACCTACTGACAAAGTATTGCATAGGATAAGCTTTCGAACAGAAACTCAATGTTTTACAACTTTTGAAAGACTGGATATTGTCATAAAATATCAATGTGTGCTCAAGAACTGTAAAAGGTTTATATAAATCGTATAAGATGCTTTCAAATCTCTTCCAAAATTCCTTTACTGATAACAGATTTTCAGCAAAAGAGACGAATATAATGGGCAAAGAAGCATTCACTGTGAACTATTAAGGCTAGAAAAAGCAATTTTCTGTGATGGCAGTCACTTTTACCTTACTGGAAATCAGAACTTTGCCTACCTAAATAGAGAGCTCATGAGGAATTCAACTGACACTATCTTAAAGTTACTGAGAAACACTGAACGAAAGTCGTAGTATGGAGTTACATGTCTTGTTGGGGTGTTGAAATGTTACATTTTGCGAGACAACAATGAAAGTTAATAATACATCGAAATATTGAAAGCGAAATTGTTACCAGCAACCAAAGATCTTTTTGGCGATACACCTTGGACCTTTTCGACCATAACGCTCCTTGTCACCAAGGAATTGTTCAGAAAGTGTTTGGCATTAAAAGGCTGGAATAGCCTAAAGTGTTAGGCATTTAAAAGCTGGACAGTCTCCGTACTTTAATCATATTCACTACTTGATTTATACAAAATTAGTTATGAAACCTCTAAGAAGAAGTCTTCAAATAAGCGTGAGGTAATTGAGGATTTCCTATTTTGTTTTAACCATATTCTTACAAAAGGACTGCTTCCGAAATCAGTGCAGTTCATTGTCAAAAAAAAATGTAAAACGACCATTAAGGCGAACTTATTAAACATCCTTTGAAAAACGCTTAATATTATCATTAATATTTGCAATAAGTACTATATTTTTTCAAATAGATATAAAATAGTTCACGAAATTTAAGTTTTTGTTAATTGATATGTATGTCATAGCATATTACAATTTCTAATTGATTGCATTCCAGTAATTTCATCTCAACCAACCTTTTACATAGCAGAAAACTAAATACAATTTTGGAATCAGCATATAAACTGGTTAGAGTGAATAATAAGAGTTATATATAGCTAGTAATTCCTTGACTAGAAATTAGCATGAACAAGAGAAATATGTAAAGTTACAAGTGTGTCCAGGAGTTTTGGCTACCAATATAACAAGAATCATCATCATCCTCAAGCAGCCATGGGCTACGGAGATCCAACCGGACCGCGCAATTTAGCTCTCCAAGCATATCTGTCCTGAGCTGCATCATGTCGCCACTGCACACCGTTTCTAACAAGGTCCTGTTTGTCTGCCCACTGCATTCCTAGTCCCTCCCCCCTCTTTCTGATGACTTTAGATACACTATATTATAATCCTATTCGCTAATATATAATTATTCATACGGGCAACATGGCCAAATCAACGGAGTCTCTCTCTCTGCATAATGCACTGCTCAGATGAGGTTGCCGACTCCTTTACTTAACATCTTCATTACTTACAGTTGAATCACCTAATGCCCAAGATACTGAGTAAGCATCTAGAATCAAAAGCATCAATTTTCCTGTTATCTTTTTTTGCACTGTTTACAAAGCATCCAAGTTTCATTACTATAACTAATCCTAGAAAGAACCAAACTATTATACAGTCCAATTTCAGTCTTTAGGTGTATACGCCTATTTCTCCAAACTCTCCATAGATTCCTAAAAGTCCAAGAGGCAATTCCTATTCGCCTGTTAATCTCATGCCGCACATCGCCAGTATCTGTTACATAACTCCCAAGATAATTAAACTGATACACTTGCTCAGGGGAACAACCATTCAGAGTGACTGAAACACCAACTGCCTGACCAATTTTCATCACTCAACATTATCTCACCAAATCTCAATTTTCAACACTATTCGTGTAATATTCAAAGACTCATTGAAGTTGGAATTATTTAACAGCAGATGCTGCTATTATACTTATCTCAAAATTCTTCTTTGAAACCTAACGTAAACTGAAAGAACAATTGCACAAATTCTACAATTGCATTTGTTCTGATAAGCGATTTTGATGAAAAGAGTTAAGATCAGCTACGCTGTTGTTATACTTGTTAATTCCTTCCAAATTAGCCTAAACTGAAATGACAATTGTATCAACTGCTGCAATTACGTTACTTTAGTAAGTGGTCTGTTGTCTCAATGATCATTCACATTTTGATGAAAATTGTTATGACCAGGGACGCTGTTGTTAAATGCTTAAACCACCAAAACTCTTTAAAATAGTAAGTGAATGTTTTTGAAAAACGAGGTTGCGAGAGATTTGAGTGAGATCTTTATTTTACCTGTTGTGGCATTTTTTTCAAAAAAAGCCTATTTTCATAAAGAGCTTTTAGCTGCAGTTTTGTATTTACATACCACATGAGTGACCTTTGGTGGACCTTTGGTAATATACTTTATATTGTATCCAATAATGCATAACGTAATAAAACAAATGATAAATGCAAATCACAACATAAAGTTATACTATTTGTAATTTATGGAATATATCATTTAAATTATTTCTTAAATATTATTAAAGTTAAATATTTTATTGTCTAAATAATTTTCAATCTTCTCAAACCCAACTCCAATTATTTAGATATCTGATTGCATGCTTATTCAGTGATTTTACACAGTATTCCTTTCGTGAATTTGAAATACGTACATTTCGTCTACTTTATTTTGATATCGGACAGAGTTCCATTACATCTGGAATAATTGTATTCGAAATGATTTAGGCATATTTGTAATATAACCGCCGTCCCGTGGCCGAGTGGTTAGCACGCTTGGCTACTGATCAACGGGACCTGGGTTCGAGCCCCGGTGTAAGGCATGGATGTATGTGTTGTTTTTCTGCTGAGGTCCTGCCATCCTCTCAGATCTTCTACTTTGGCATATAAACTGACAGGCTCCTGTCAGACCTCTGTGGCAAGCAGCTGCTTGAGGGGGTAATATAACCACTGGCGTAATTAGTAGGGGAAGGTCCAATGGTAAAACATTTTGGCCCCTATTTCTACTACTTTTTTGATTGATTTGGTGAATTAAATTTTTATGCAATTAAATACATATTTTTCCGTTGAAAAGAGAAATTTAGTGTAGTTGAAATATAATAATTTATTAAAATAACGTACAAAATCAATATTAATAAATGTAAAAGTAAAATGAAATTTATTCATGTGACAAAAAAAACTGTTAAAACATTTCTTTTTTAGTTTCACTTTCTCAAAATAATCAATAATTTCATTCGATTTCATCATAATCTATGAGATTAAAAAGGAAATTCTCACAATCGTTGTAGTTTCTATACTCTGATTTTGATAAAGGAATTAAATGGATTTTTATGGGCCCACGATAATAATGTATTATTGACATTCTGTTTTCCTAACTTTTTACTTAATGATTCGTGTTACCTACAAGCCAAATATTAAAAATTATTTCTTTTTAACTAGGCCA
Organism: Ryuthela nishihirai; assembly: GCA_038380435.1. Taxonomy (NCBI): domain Eukaryota; kingdom Metazoa; phylum Arthropoda; class Arachnida; order Araneae; family Heptathelidae; genus Ryuthela; species Ryuthela nishihirai. The sequence goes on from JAWZYU010000016.1 coordinate 15,372,331, forward strand.
CATGATATAAATATTGGAATCTGTGGTTGGTTTAGAGCATGGGTGTCCAACCTTTTGACTTCCCTGGGCCACATTGAGTGAAGATGAATTACTTTGGGTCGCACTTGAAATAACCAGAAAAGTTTTTAATTTGGATATTTGCTTGTGTCCCTAATACTTTTGTCATTAGTGCTCTGTAGTAACAACAACACTTGAAACCTCTGCGCTCTCGTACATCTTCAAAATATATCATATATTCATCGGTTATAACCTGTAGCTCTTACCAGATTCCTCAGATCGTCTCCAGTCCATTGAAATACTTTCCAGAGTCTTCTTCAATACCACTAATTGGATGTATCCCTCGCTATGCTTATCGACCCCAATCACCATCTTGTACCTTTGATAATATCTCGTCATAATTCCTTCCCAAGTCATTACATAAGTAATAACCGTGACATCACACTTATGTATAAGCCCAGGCTCCTTTGCTAAGTAGATCATACTTCCTCTTCTTCTCTACCTCCACGGTCATAAGATTGTCTTGGGAGGACCACTATGTCGGCAGACCACTATCCTGGAGTACCACTATGTCGTAAACACGTAAATTTTACGATTTTGTGGACCGCATTACCAGCTGTCCAGGGCCGCGGGTTGGACACGCCTGGTTTAGAGCAACACAGAAATCTTTAGAATGTTCCTCCAAAATTATTGATTCGCGATTTCAAATTTTTTTCAGACCTTTATTTGACAAAACTGTTCTAATCCTTAATAATATTTTAGTTTGTACGTATCCTGAACTTCGGCTTAATAAAACGATGGGCATGGAAAGAGTGGGGTCCGCCGTCGGATAAGGTTTTAAGCCTTGACTCCATGTGCAGGAAAACCATACTTTGTGTATGTTTAATTAAAATTTCTGCGTAGCATTTGCAAAGAAGATTTAATCTCTCTCTTAACAGATGTCTTAGTGAGATCTCTTCCCTACCCATTTCTGACCCCTGTGAGCCCTTGCAACCTGATCACTTAGCCAATTTATCCTCAAAGGTGCCGTTTAAAGGAAATGCAACACAGTCCAACTTAGTTCATTAATGATTTATTAAGTGGTTCCTTACGTATAGAGGAAAGATATTTTTTCACCAATGTACAGTACAGAATCTGTCGAATTTCTTCCAGTTTCCTTCCCAAACATTTTTAGGCACATTAAGTAAATGATATTGCTAATCCATACATTTCATTAAAATGTATATTTTTGTATTTTTAGATAATTTATGTTTTTTAAATAATAAAATATTTTCTTGCTTCCTAAAAATATTTTTTTTCAATTCATTACTCATTAGAAATGCATGTTTTTGTTTTCTAAATAGATAATTTCCTGCTTTTTTTTAGAGGCTCTTCGTTGAATTTGGGTTCATCAGCCCAGATTTAGAAATTTCGAAATCAGTACCGCAGACATATATCAAGTTAATTTTAATATTATTTTTAACATATACCAAGAGCATTTTATATGCCATTGATAGTTCCCTTGTCGTTCTTACTACTTTAAAAATCCAGTGTTCGGTTTACGTTATTAATGAAATTAAATGATTAATTTATTTTTAATCTTTTTACATATACAGGTGCTCCCCTACTTACGAACAGGTTAAGTTCTCGAGGTTTTGTCGTAAGTCGAAATGTTCGTAAGTCGAAAACTAACTTAAAAAGTACATTTGTACACAGAATAACACTTATTGTTTGATCCGTTAATGTACTTACTAGAATGCATTACACTCGTTTACCCGCTTGCTATTGTTTACTAGCTGGTGTTTCAAATGTGGTAAAAATCTGCTGTGGTGTATTGTAACATAAAGTCGATGTTATAAATAAAACAACTTATATTGTTAATGCATATGTTTGCACATTAATAATATAATACGAATTGTAAATAACAAAAAAGAAAATTAGACCACGCTATCGACTTCAACGCCACGAATCCGAGCGAAATTTAAATTTTAGACGTACCGTCAAATTGTTCGTAAGTCTGAAAGTTCGTAAGTTGAACATTCGCAAGTAGGGGAGCACGTGTATTGAGCTTTACAAATGTTTGTGAAATAATACTGCTCCTCCATTTAATGTTGCTTTTCCCCAAAAGATGGCGACACTTCCTGAGCAGCAAACAAGTTTCACGAAAAAGAATCCTTATCGTATAACCGTTGAATTTACATATCCTCATGTATTGCTTAGTACTTTTTACTATTATTATTTTAAAATTTATTTCTAAATCAAAATTAGAATAAACAATTCTTCTGTATAATAATGACTTAGTACGTTAATAAATGTCATATATTAGCATATTGTAAAATTTAGAAAATGAATGCACTTGGTTAAAATAAGAGTAAACTAAAATAACTTTTAAATATGAACTCTAAAGTACTAACTATTTTGTTTTCTAAAGAGTTCAAATTAGTTTCTTTTCTCTGGGCTACAATATTTTGATCTACTGGCCTAAATGGAAAGACCACAAATACATTAAGTCGCAGAATATAATTAGGGAATGCAGTCCAGTAAACAGCTACATTTAGGGATAAACAGAAGCCTTCCGTCAATGTAATAACGATGTTTTTATTTCGGACAATATTTAACTTTTCCCCCACAAGGGACCACCGCTTAATATTACCACTGACGGCTATGATTTATACCCTCTCCGAATATATATATTATTATTTGTACCCTCTCCGATTTTCTTACAAATATTGCTCTTCCCAATTTCCACAGATAAGGACACTGGTAAGTACATGGACACTGGTAAGTTACATGTGATACTGAAAATTTATTCACGTTAAACTCATATTTCGAAAAATAAATTTTGTTTGCATACTGCACCATAGAGAATGTCTGTAAGGAAGGACAAACTTTAAACAGAATGATAACATAAGACATGTTCCGGAAACTAGCAAACTAACAAATTTAATTTTCTTCAAAATGGAACCAACTACCTTAAAAAATACAGCTCTACACCATCTTCTTCCAAATTGGAGTTAGAACACCAGCTTGATTCCTGTTATTAGGGACAAAACTTTGACGATAGAATTCTCATAAACAAATGGCCGAAGTTTCTCTTTGTCGCCTATAGTTTCCACCATTTTATTAGTTATCCTTGATTAACTATTGGAATCTCTTATATCCTCCTTTAAACAAAAATTAACTCACATCCTTCATCTCATCCATTTCTTAGCCTATTACTAAGGCTCAACACGTTTGCTGAAGATAGTGTACGGAAAACTAAGAGTAGAGAGAAGTTCTTTTTAGTTGTTTGAGTTTTTTCCCTCGGCTTTACGCGGACCTTATTCTTTTGCACGCAGTGAGCTAAATGACCAGGGCACAAGGACCCAAGGTCTCACAGAGGGGACCCACTGGACAGTTGGTAGGAGACAGATGGGAGACTCAATTCAAGGCCAGCCAGCGCATGAGCATCCGCAGAAAATTTTCCAGGGCGGGGGGGGGGGGGCAAAGCTTGGAAACAAATAATTATATCAATAAATTTTTATTTAATCATTTAATTTTTTAGGGTTTTTATTTTCACACGTAGGTTATAGAATACAATATTGCATCAATTCAAAAACACATACGTAATGTATATAAATTACGTTTAAATTGTTACGATTATAATTTTTGGAGTTTTTTACTCGATCCCAGGGGGGGGGGGGCTAGTGCCCCGTTTGCCCCCACTGCGGACGCCCATGAGCCAGCGTGCTCTTTAATGTTCACAGGCGATGGGCATCACTGTTTTGTATTGTACAGAGCATTACTGTTTCACGTTCCATCCCACTATGGCCTTTCCAAGCCCATCGGTGTTCTCTTTCTGACCGAGGACAAGCTAGGGGTTTGGCGGAGATAAATTTCAACGATGGCCTATGTAGGACTCGAACCCGGGAGCTGCATAGTGCGAGTCTGGCACGCTCCCGACTTTTGAACTGGCAGCAACGATTTGGTTTCTCCACATCTGGAAATGGGAAAAAAGACCTCTACTATTCAGTCTTAAGAGAAAAATCAAAAATAATTTTTTGATTGGATAGGTAGTAGTAAAACATTTTTCTAATCATCCATTAGTTCGAATTTTCACCGTTAGAGGATGATGAAGTCGGGAAGTTAACTTGCCTTTTGAAAACCAGCATTCCGTATTCGTCAGTAGCAATATTGCTATTCTAGCTTCAAAATGTAAACTGAAAAATATTCTTCTTAGAATCGAGCGAACGTTACGTCGGACACTTTATTAAGATGAAAATTTATGTGTAAGTTTAATTTTCAAATTTCTCATTAATTTCTAATTTCTTAATTTTCTGCGCTTTCCCAGAACGTTACGATACAAGTTATCACCGGCAAAGATAAAGTATCAATTAACGAATCATCTACGATTAACATAAAATAGTGAGTTCATCATTTACTAGAGCTCTGGAGAGGCTTGGGCTGATTCTGACTCAGTCGCAACCTGCAGTTCCCAGTTCGAGTCCCAACTGTATCCGCGTTGAGAGTTATCTCCACTGGCCTGACCTCAATCAGAGGGCGTACACGGATGAGCATGGAAACGCTGCCGTCCATCGAATGGGACGTTATACATTAATCTAATATATTATTATATATAGTGGCTCTGTATGCACACAGTCATGCTCGTGCATGATAAAGAACATTCTGGATAGACATGACGGGGGCTTCAGTCTGTCTCCTAACAGCTGTCTAGTGGGTCCCCTTCTCCAACCTTCTCTGAGCCTTTGGGGTCCTTACGATCTGGCCATTTAGCCCATTGTGTGCCAAAAAAGTGCTGTTCAGATGTAAACCAACCAACCTAACGCTTTCAAACTATTGCTGTCGGTGCTACTGAATTCTTCTAATGTCTTTGACGCACGTTGAAAGTTAACAAGGAAAATCATTGGTTTGAAAAAGAAAAATCAAAACATCAATATTGTGACAAATTCAAAATATTCTAGATTAAAATACCTTTCAGTTTCATCTGCTGAACGATTCAGAGGAAAGTAAAAGCTAAAGAGATTTTTCGAGCCAAAAACACTGGTTCTACGAGAATATAAATCACTTACGAGTTCTTCCCACTGTAATCTTAATTTGACGAGATAAAAATGGATCGAATACTTCTTCCTTATTATAACGCTACTTAATTATCACGCTAAATGCTCGCAACAATCTTTAGTGGCAGCCTGTTAATGAAGTTTCTTAAACCACTCTCTTCCAGACACGAAAATACTCCCGACAATAGTTATGCAGCTTTTTGTGACAGGTGCAGAGAAGCTTAGAGAATGTGGCTCGATTGCGAGTATGTTTCAGGTGTTCCTAAACTAAAAAAAACATTTTCGGAATATAATTCCTCTCTCTCTGAGCGAGACTCATGCTAGAACGTTTCGTGATATTGGATTCAATTTTTATTTGAGGATTTTCACTGAAATTGTTATAAAGTTGTGATAAAACTTTATCTACTTATAGGGTGCAAACTAGAGTTGTCAACAGTGCTTCGGTCAGAAAAGGAAACATGAGCAAGCTCACTGGACAAAAACAAATTCAAATATGAAAAAAGATGAGTAAAAGGAGGGTGCAATTATGGTTGAATGTTAACAAATTCCTCAGTTTGTATGGTCATAATAAAACAGTATCAGTTAGCTTTACACCTACACTTTATAAACATAAGAACATTATAAATATCTCCCCTCCAACAAAAGAAATATCATAAAACATTAAATATTATTTTTAGAATAGTAATTGCATGAATTTTATAATTGAATTTAGAAAAGAAGTACAAATAGTTAAAAATAGAATTTTTGAAAGCAAAAGTAGTTAAAAGTAGAAATTATTAAATTAAAATTAGTTAAAAGTAAAATATTGTTAAATTATAAATAGTTAAAACTAGAAATTATTATAGTAGAAAATTAAAAATAATTAAAAATTGAAATTATTAAATTAAAAATTTAGAATTACTTAAAAGTAGAAATTATGAAAATAGACCTAGTTAAAAGTAGAAATTTTTAAATTAGAAATAGTTAAAAATAGAAACTTTTTAAATTGGAAATATCTAAAAGTAGAAATTTTTAAATTAGAGATATTTAAAAGTAGAAATTATGCATTTAATTAGAGATATTTAAAGGTAGAAATTATTTAATTAGAGATAATTAAAGGTAAAAATTATTTAATTAGAACTAGTTAAAAGTAGAAATTTTAAATTAGAAATGGTTAAAAATCTATACAAAATGAAATACACAAAATTTTAGACTGTAAATACATTTCATATTCTTAGAAGCGGAAATAAATTTCAAAAATTTGTTTCATTCAAGAGTTTTATATTCATTATTAGTATTCCCATAGAGCACACAGAGATCTAAAGGGTTGAAACGGTAGTATGTACAGGGTTATTCATAAATACCTGAACACTTCCAAATTTTTATTACAACATTTATAAAGCGAGAGGCACATAAAGCATACCAACGGATAGTGGAGCTCTCAATGTTTTGATTTCACATTATAAATTATCAATGTGAGCGTCTTTGGTAATCACATACACGTCAACCATGCATTTCCCTCTCCTCCCACACTTTGATCACGTCGTCCCGATAGATCCCTCCGATGGCATCCATGATCCTCCATTTTAACTCGTCCAGAGTAGTCGGCACCTAGACGTTATCCTTGATACACCCCATAGATCTATAGACGTTAGATCCGGTGATCTTGGCAGCCATTTCAAGAGCGACAAGTAATTGGCAGTACCACGTCCCATCCATCGTCAACGCAGATTCTCATTAAGATAATGTTCACTTTGAGAATTTGCAATATAAAATTAAAACTTTGAGAGCTCCCCTATCGATCGGAAGCTTTATATGCCGCTCTCTTTATAAATGTTGTGATAAAATAGTGAAAATTTTCTAGAATTTATGAATAATCCTACAGTTAGTTTTTGTACTATTTAGTCTAAACCGTATAGGTTTCATCTGTACCTCCAATAAATAAAAAACCTTTGATTAAAACAACACTTTTGGAAAGAAATGAAAGCTAAAGAGTGTTCAACAAATTGAGAATTATTATACTTTTTTGTCAATAAAAATTCTGCGTGGAATTTTGGTGAAATTATGTTATGCTCTTAAACTATTATATATTCATTAAATTTTTCGTGATATTATATATATATATCTTTTTTTTTCACTCCTGAATGTTACATTCCACTTCCTAGATTCTGTTAACATTTGAAGCAATTATTGTGGGCTTATATCCTACTATTTTCAGTGGTGTGCACAGGTTATCAAAAATAGCAGAAAACAGTTTGACTCATTAAAAAATAAATAAAAAAAGCTACCATAAGACGAAAGCATCGTCATGTTCTTTCTCTCAACTCTTTTATTAGTGAATTCAACGAAACCAGATGCAGCATGAATCTTACACGAGTTGAAATGTTTGTGAGGAAAGAGTCTGAAAACAAACGGAAGAGTGCACTCAGACAGAAAGATAAATTAATACATAAATAAATGAAATATGCTTTATTGTATACAACGCACACACCTCGGAGAACAGTCGCAACATGAAGAAAGTTGTTCACTTTCCCCAAGCAGTCTGAAATTCCACCAAATGCGCCGTACACCGATAAATGTTTTATTAATGTAAGAAGGCTTACAGTGAGGCTGTAAGAGACAGAAGGAGCTAAAAAGACGCGGATGATTCTTCCAGAATCTAACATCCTCAGAAGGAAAGCCCTACTTGATGGCATTTACTATTCGCCACGTGGAACAGTCGTCCATAACGCTTTCGTGTTGGAAAGTCAGGCATACATATTAACTTCAAGATTTTCCAAAGAAAGAAACACAACCATATGGCAGTCTAAGAAAGGAAGCTGGCTTTGGCGTTTTGCCATTGATCTTACGGAACCAAGAGTGTTTCTGAAATAGAGAAATCAAGTAGTACGAGGCGTCTATTTTTCCCCCTCCTTTCATTGGAACTACAACTATTTTTCTTTTCATTCATTTCGTATACTTCACCTGCTTCGAAAATCAGCACATATAAAGATGTTTTGAGCTGCAGTTTGAAATCCATCATGACTCCACACCATGTTGCTCATGGTATACGAGAAGAAGAACTCTTAAGCAAGTTGGATTGTGTTCTTCTTTTTACGCTTCAGAATGGACTAAATGACCAGGTCACAAGGACCACAAAGATTAGAACAGGTTGCGAAAGTTAGAAGGAATTTGAAGACTAATAATTTCTTATTACTTTTAGCCTTATTGTCGTTGATGCTAAAAGTAACTTTTGTCAACTGTTTTATATTTCAGAAGACACCAATACTACTTTTTGGGGGGGGAGGGGAGGCTAAATTATTTTCCCTTCTCTTTGCAATTTCTATTTTAAAATGGAAATAATGCTCTTAATGGATTAGTGGAAGAAAAAGGTCGCAAAATGTGAACAGCAAAGCTATTATTTTGTCACTTTGGATTTTATTTCGACCTACTCTTCCATCACCAGAAACCAGCTTCCTTTCCGCTATTTTAGTACAACAGCGCTTCAACTAGAAAATCATGTCTCCTCAGGAGGCAAACTGCATTCTCTCTTAAAACCACAGAAAGATATTTTTTTTTGCAAAAATGTATACATTACATTCAACGAATTTTCAAAAAGTTACAATTTTATAACTTTATAGTTCCCCCTTGCAGACTTTATGAATACTGACTCTCTTCTCTTATCCTCTGACTGTAGTCAACTGACTCCTTCTTGATGCATTCCTTCAATAATTACTTATAGCATCTCTTCTAGGTAAAAGATCAAAAAGTACACTATGAATCATTAACAACGATTATCACCTTAAATGTCCGAGTCTAGTAGAGGAGAAAGCCACATAAAATGTTTTAGTCCCAACTGAGCATGTGGTGGATTTTTTTCCTCCATTCCTCTTTCTAATCTCGATGGGAAAGGAGATACTGATAGGTTGGATAAACTGCTGTCTGTCGCAGCGAATATTATGCCGTGCCCCGTGTGCAGGAGAGTCATACTTTGTGTCCGTTAAAGGGCACTCTAAATGGTCTTAACGGAAAGTTAATTTCTCCCTAGAGAATATAGTGGGTCTCTTTCCCCAACCTTCTCACAGCCCTTGGTCTCTTTGTTACCTGGCCATTTAGTCCATTGTCTGCACTAAGGCGCCGCTCAGAAGCCAAACAACTCAACGCACATTTGGCTTGGTTTCGTTAAAACTGCCCAAGGTCATATAAAACTTATCTACAGAGATATGGGGCTCTTGTGACCTATCCAATTAGCACATTATAAGGCTGGAGAAAATGCCATTCAAGGAGAAGCAAACCGATTTAACTTTGCTGAAAACGTATTAACATGTCTGTTGGTTCCCCAAAGAAATCGAAACGCCTTGCTGGCTGCGTTTCATTTATAATTTAATGTTTTGGTAGATGGAGCAAAGTTCAAAAGTTCCGTAAGAAAGGTCGACGCAGCGAAACGGAAGGAAGGAAAACAAAGCTCTGTTGCAAAGTCTAATTTTCTTCGCAAGTGCATTCAAGTGTAACGCTTCGGGGCCAGGAGAACGCTATAATGCCGACGCTGTTTTGCCCGGTACTGGTGGTAATTGGGCGTTAGGACAGAGAATGTGCTATTAACTTCCTAACGCAGGACGTTTTATCTACGAAAGAGGCGAATAAAAGAGCGTCCCTCTGAGATGAGAATATACATTTCGCTCTTTTCTTGTTTGTTTTTGAAGAGAAAAGCGTGCTTATTTGATGAACCTCTTTGTTGCATTCGGATATTACTGCGAAAGGACAAAACTTGTAAGAGGAAAAATAAAGAGGCAATGAGAATGTGATTGTAGAAAGAAACTACTTCATATTCAATGTTTGGTTAAGGTTGTCGCTAACCGATTTGATTCAAAAGTGGTGGAATATCCAAGCAACAAGAATTTGAGGATTCATGGTTGCTGAAACGGACCTACTGGACAGATGGATACAAATACCAGCTAGCAGAGATCTGCTAGCTAGCCGGATCCAGCTATACTAGCTAACCGGATCCAGAGCAGGAAGCGTTATGCCACCCTTCGGAATGCTAGTAAGGATAATAGTGGCAAAAATTATTAACCTTATTTACATTTCATGGATTTTTCAAGTATTTTTTTAAGATCTGTAAAACGGAGGAGGAAATGTTATATTGCATTGGAAATCCAATCTCTTGCCCTTTCCCCACTTTATACTTTTTCTGATTGTGTTTCAAACCTCCGCCCCCTTGTTTACTAGATCCGGACCTGGTTATAATAATTTTACAGTAAAATGTCGGTATAACGAACGCCAAAATAATATTTTAAAAATAATATTAATAGATGCCACTGATGTTCTTTTATTCAATTCATATTAACTTTATAAAAATATAAAACGTGCTTTCAATTTATTCGTATTAAATATACAGAACAATACAATAGACTTCAACAATTATTAAAACATCTGAAAAAAAAAACTCATAAATTCATCAACCATTCTCATTAACATCCAAATCATTAGCAACAATTGGAAAAAGTTACCTCTCCTGAAGTAAAGATGGCGCAAGGTCCGCCACATCTCAATGAAAGATTTATAGGTCTTATTCTGGAAGATTATAGCGTCTGATGCGTGGTTTAACGGTAGAAGGCTCTGGCATATATCTAGAGAGTTACGGATTCGACTCCCGCCATGTAAGTGCTTTCAAATTTTTCATTTATTTAAATTAATTTTTTTCCAACTGGCAAGTCGAACTAGTTTTGGCATAACACCATCTTTTAAAGTTAATAGAATTAAGCTAATGTTTTCATCATTGGTATGTTTTAATTTTATTCGTTTTCCTTTCCTTACACGCATAAGAATATAGTTATTTTTCAAAAGGAAATAAAAATATTTATGTATTACAGCAAAATTTTGCTGTGCATGGCACATCTTATCTTTCAGCCAAACTCTTCCACTTGTCAGTTTGTTTACATCAGAGAAGAAGGACCAGTCGCTGCCCAGCCAATTGTGTTCGTCTCTGGGGAAGCAAAGCAGCGACAGCGAAGTCATCACCTACGGCATGCATGTCTTGAATGTATAAACTGTATGAGAGAATGAATGTTTTTCTTCAATGTGGAAGACGTTGCTGGAGAAACAGATGGATTTTTTTCCAGAGTCTTTCAACGCTCTCCCTCAACTTTTTTGGGTTCTAAACACGCATCTATATTAGTTATTTTTTTTTGTTTGTTTTTAATCCAAGTGTTCCGTGGCTTTAGGAAGTTTGAAAACATTTGTTCTGTAGCAAACACTGTTTTATAACCAACAATTTCTGATTTGTTGACTGGTGATCCGTGTAATCTAAAAATTTCATAACCATAGGTCGAATCAGGTCCGTATTTTGACTTTCTGAGGCCCTAAGCTACAATAAGTTAAGAGGCCCCAAAATTTTGAAAGTCGAAATAAGTTATAATTTATTATTCTAATAGAAGGGAATGTCATGTCCCTCGAATATTATATTTATTTATTGTATATTTTTGTTGTATTATATTGTTGTATATATTTTTATGTGATTTTTGAAATGTTTGTGCTGGGATGACTCATTGTTGTCGTTTTCGGGTCTGAGGCTTGCTGCTTGTTGAAAGAATCAATGCCAGAAGTTGTTTGTGCCGTGTATGACTAACTAGCCGGCAGCGTGAAGTCCGCGCATGAGGCTAGGAGAAGGAGTTGGAAGCAGCAGTCTGTGCGTTAGCTGTCAAGCGAAGAAGTCGTGTTGACACGCGTCAAAATGACGCTGTCCTTCTCAAATTAACCCTTGAAGTCAGGGTGCGATTCCAAGAGGAAATCCAGATTTTTGGAGAATCTTATCTTTTATTCTTGTGGTTCAGGAGGAGCCACGGTGTAGTCAAAGAAAAATCCTTTCACCGAGTTTTCGAGGTCTGTAAAGTGAGAAATTGCAGAGTGTAAAAATTCACCTCATTTTAGTAATATTTGCAGTAGCAAAGCAGCAAAGGCTTACGGAGTTGAGCGGTGAATTTGATAGTAGTTTTGTGGATTCAGAAAGAACCACAGTGTGAAGCAGCAAAGGCCCACGGAGTGGAGTTCATTCCCAGCACGTAGCTGTATATAGTGTGAATAAAAGTTGTGTCGTCCCTATATAACTCTCGTGCAGTAATTGATGGGTTATTGTTAATCTTCATTCAAAGCAGCAAGATTGAGGCATACAGTGGCACGGGCATAAAAACCCGCGAATCTGTGAATTCACCGAAGTGAACTAAGTAGCAATATCATCGTCCCTCTCTCTCTCCTGTTCGAACACCGGGTCACTACATCTGTCACAGTGTGAAAGAATCCGAACTTACAGGGGTCACGACAGGGAACATTAAAAAAAATGTAAAATTGGTGTGGTGGAAACATTATTCTAGCACTGGTTTACAATGATGATTGTTTAAAGCTCAGATGTACCGTTTTGCACAATAGATTAATTTGAATATAAAATTTCGTGATACAGTAAACTTAAATTTTTGAAGCTCCTCATAATCGTGAGGCCCTAAGCTGTAGCTCAGGTAGCTTATGCGTAAGTCCTGCCCTGGATCGAATACACATTAATGAGTGCATATATACTCATACATACATACATACATACATACATACATAATCCTCATGTAGCCATGGAGCTACAGGAGGTAAAACCAGACTGAAATTTTGCTCTCCAGATATGTCTGTCCTGAGCTAAGCTGTCTCATTTGCCACTGTAGGCCAATTCTCATTAGGCATTGAATTATTACCTCCCTACTCATGGTTTGTCAATTGGTAGTTAATTTCGAAGATCTATAACTTTTAAAATAAGCGTTTTATAAGAAAATATGGCTGAGGATAATTTTAAGTTCTTATCAAATCTATCCAAATCTCTATTTTGCAACAACGTTCTTTCAGTATTTTAACAGTTATGAAGACTAAACATCTAAGAACAGCAAAAATTATTTTTGTGAGGAAATTCATAATTTCTTAAAGTGGCAATGTGTTCTAAGAAATTTATCAAAAAATTAACGAATACTGAAAGAATTGCTTACACGCACTTTTAATATACGTAGTTATTCATGGAATGTTTGACATAACCAGGTAGTGACATCACCAACTAGCAAAATTAAAATTACACTTTTATATTACAATATCATATGCACAACCTAAATGCATTTACATTTACATAGTTTCATGTGGTGTGTATGGGCATTAGAAGGTTCAAAAAGTAAATCAGCATAGAGTTTTAGCCTTATAGGTATATTGACAGAGTGCATGTAATCTGGGTTTACGAAAAATGTTTTTGTGGTTATAACTAACTACAGGGATATTTTTTATAAAAAGTAATAAACACTGCAGAAAATTTTTATAGACGGTCATTTTGGTGTCTCCTCCTGTTATGGTGTCTCCCGGTGTGGTCCGCAACCCCCTAGTGAAGCCACTGCTAGTAGCTTTAAGGTGCTGTGAAGAAAACGCATAAATGTAAAATGAAAAACAAAATTTGAAAGATTGCATATTTAACTATACAAGCATTGATAATGACAAAATGAATAATAAAAATATATTGCTTCTCTATATAAGAGCCTACCAAGAGAAGTTTCAAAGTAAGGTAGAAGCTATTCTGAATTGGAATGTCAAAAATCTATCCTTCCCCAACAGATTCAGAGAGTATTTGGGTTGGGTTGTTTTACCTCTGAGCGGCACTTTTTTGCACACCATGGGCTAAATGGCCAGGTCACATGGACCCCAAAGGCTCAGAGAAGGTTGGGGGAGGGTACCCACTGGAACAGCTGCTGGGAGACAGATGGTAGCCTCCCGTCAAGGCCATCCAGCGTGTTCTTTAACGTGCACAGGGTATGGCTCTCCCGCACACGGGGCCACGGCTTAACATCCCATCCGACGGACGGCGGCCTATTCCAAGCCCATCGGTGTCCCCTACTGACCGTGGGCAGGGCGGGGAGTTTGGCGGAGATAAATCTCAACGCTGACGCAGCTGGGACTCGAACCTGGGAACTACAGATTACGAGCCTGGCGCGCTACCGACTGAGCCACCCCCGCCCCAATTCAGAGAGTAAAATAAACTAAAATTCTAAGTATTAATTTTATACTATACTACATTACGAAGGTGCGCAATATATATGAGCCATATTCTTTACTGTAAATATATTCTGGCATTGTCTTGAGTGGAAATAAATTGACTTTTTTTTTTGTAGTAATAGCTGTGCATAAAAACAGGGTGACAGAAACACTAAGAATTCGAAAAGCAAATATCTAAAAAATAATAATGAAAAAAAAAAGACAACTGTCAGATAACGTTCTCGTCAATCTTTCAGAGTTCTAGCTTCTTCTCCAAAATACGTTATGTTCTTTGCAGTTTATTTCCCTCTGGCAAAACAAGAAGGATATTCTTACCTCTGCTACATCACTGCTGTCGCATTGATGTCTAATCCACCGAAGTAAGAAAAGTAGAGAAGCGACTGCCCAGCATGTTCCAGAAAGTCTGTATACTTGCATTTTGCGAAGTATCCTTATGTTTTTTGAAACATAGAGAGTAACTCCATAAATAAACGGAATGTCATCTCAAGTCTACGAAGGAAATGAATTCTCCAACTCAAAGCGAAGGAAAGTTGATTCCCTGAAACATAGACAACGACGAACAGAAAGTTTCAAAGGCAAGATAGAGTTGAAATATAATTTTACAGAATATATATATTTCATTTCCTCGTGATGCTCTATCTTGAGCAGACTAGTTTCGGTTATAAACTGTGTGCTCGATGAGTTTCAGTGTAAGAGATATGGTAAAAAAGTATATCTGTAGAAGATTCTAAAATATTCTTAAAATACTTATTAACTGAGCACCTTCAATTTGCTCTTAAACTTTCAAGATTATTTTAAAACATTAGTAAATTTTTCAGAAACAGTTTTTTCAGTGAGATCAACGAATGTTTTACTAATGGCTGAAATGCCTAGTTCTACGATGGATATTAAAACAACTTTTGATTTCATAAATTGCTATATATTGATACATTTTGCTGAAATGTAAATGGAGGCATTTTATGGTGTATGTTAATCAATAGCAGTTTAAATGAGCGAAAGAGCAGCAGCTCGTAACTCAATGTGCTAGAAGGAATGCCCATGCAGGTTCAGATCAAGAACACTCCGGATTCTCCTTGTCTTTTAAATTATTGTTATCAAATTTCTAAGAATATAGTAGTTCGGTGATTTAAATGTGATTTACTAACTTGAGCTTATATATCAAACTCTACCTAATTTAAATCATACCTATCTATACCGGGAATGGGCCTATTGCCGTGAGCCAAACTGGTCCCAGACATAGTTAATATTTCAATGCGTAGGATAGGAAAACAAATAAGCTGTTACTAATACTTTGCTCGGTTTTCTTTAGACAACATGGCCACTGATACAAAAATTTGCTGTAAGTGATACAGTGATCACAGAACATGTTTTTTGTCTCAGTGGCAATATTAGGGGGAAGGGAAATGGTTGGGTTGGATTGTTTTAGCTCTGAGGAGTACTTTGTTTAGCACACATAGGTCAAAATGAACAAGTCATTAGGATTCCAAAAGCTCAGATCAGAGAAGGTTGGGGGGGGGGGAAGCGGATCCACTGAGCAGCTGTTAGGTGACCCATGATAGTGTCCCGTAAAAGCATCCGGTGTGTTCTTTAATGTATATAAGGTTTTTCTAAGCCCGCCAGTGTCTCCTGTCTGACCAAGGGCAGGGTGGGAGTAAAAACGGAGATAAATCTGAACGCTGGCCTGTTGGCAAGTGAGACTAGAATATGGGAACTACCGACTGAGTCACTCCCACCTCCTGTTCGTCAGGATAACTAAAGTAGTATATCCTCTGTACTAATCCACCCCAGGTCGATTCAATTTGTGCATACCTCTGGTGTCATACTACCACAAAATTTTCCAGTTAGGATGATTTGGATAATTTGGTCTTTCGGGGACAAGGACCTATCTCTATAAAGTCTTCAAATGAAACTTTAAGATGATTAATTATGACTTACAGATTTAAATCTTTTTCGTTAGGAGACCTGGAACATGCGAAATACAATTGGGTCTTATTAAGTTCCAGGATAGAATTTCTGGTAGTTCACTGACGTTATTACATTGAGACTGGATTACATTGAAAAGGAAAAAAAAAATATGTTATCATTCACTAAGGAGCTTGCCACAATAATGATTGATGGAAGTTTTGGTAGGTTAGGGATCTTTCAAAATGAGAAAAAAATTGCGTTTCTTCAGGCAGGAAGCATACTGCTTTAACTGTGAGTAATGGGAGGGGAAATGGAGGGGAAATCCCAAGGCTCATTATAATAATTTGATTACAGAGACATTCTAAAATAAGGGCTTTGGATAAGTTTCTGGAAAAGAAATGTCATAATTTTATTCCAATAATAAGGGTAATAATAAAGGGTAATTTCTTTTGTTCCACTTAAAGAGTAGTTCTGTTTTTTTGCCAAATAAAGAATAGTTCTGTTTTTTACCTCTTAAAGGGTAGTTCTGTTTTTTTTGCCAAATAAAGAATAGTTCTGTTTTTTTGCCACTTAAAGGGTAGTTCTGTTGTTTTTGCCACTTAAAGAGTAATTCTATTATTTTCCGCTTAAAGGGTAATTCTGTATTTTGTCCACTTAAAGGATAGGTCTGCTTTCTGCTCGCTTAAAGGGTAACTGTGCTTTCTGCCCCTTTAAACAGCAACTTCGCTCCCTGAACGAATATACTTTCTTTCTTTTACTGACAGTACTTCGTATCTCTTCTCTTTTCTGCTGATAGAGTAGCTCGTTTCTTGCTAGTTTTTTTTTCTGTTTTCTGCTAGCCAAAACAGAATTTCGGCACTTTTTCCATTAAAAAAGTACTTCGGCTCTTTGTCCATTGAAAAAAATAATTCGTCCTTTGTCAACTAAAAATGTAATTACGCACTTTGTCCACTGAATATATAATTTGTTTTTTTGCCCACTGAAAAAGTAACTTTTTGTTTGCTGAAACAGTAGCTCGGTTTTCAACAAACTGAAACAATAGCTTGGTTTTTCACAAGCTGAAACAATAGCTTCAGGACTCTCTCTCTCTCCGCTTTCCTACCCACTGGATTAATAACACATCTCTCCTCTCTGTAAAGTTGCTCATTTCGCTAACTACAATATTAATTAGAGCACAATTTAATTACTTTTATATGTTTAGGGTATTAAAAAATAATTATTTCAAACGTTCTCCTAAATTCATTATTTATTATGCTATCAAATTTACTGATGGAGAAAAGTTATCAAAATTGAAAAAATAAACAACTAAACGTCCTTAATTAAATAAAAATCAATTTTAAATCCATAAAAGCAAATCTAAATCTCCTCATTCTTTTTATTTACAACAAAAATTACATATTCAAATACACGAATGGTAAACAAGAATACAGAAACTAATGCATAAACACAATTAGTTACAGCAAAATTATGCTTACTTAAGTGAGTTAAATGGATTTGAAAGCAATAAATTATTTTACAGCTTTTAAATTAATTTCTCTTGTAAATAAAATAATTACAGAAAATCGTCTTTACGAATATTAGCTTAGTTTCTTTACACAACACACAGTAGAGAACGAACACATCTCTATTCATTTATGCAAACTGTGAATACGGGTTGTTCTTTTTAGTTTGCGTTTTTCTTCCCACTTGTGCTTACAAATTCCAAAAAAATCAATCGCTTGTTTTTGAAATTTTTAGAGCATCCCATGAGATATGCTGTATTTCTATGCTAGTTGTTTAAACCTATTTTATTTCGTTTCGGTCATGGTGTAGTAGTACTAGAGTAAGATTTAATCTCATTCTCACTATAGGTTTGGTTGGGTTGTTTTTCCTCTGAGCGGCACTTATTTTGCACACAATCCGCTAAATGACTAGATCACAAGGACCCCAAAGTTTCAGGGAATGTTTGGAGGTGGGAACTAACTGAAACAGATGTTGGGAGACAAATGGTAGCCTCCCGTCAAGGCCATTCAGCGTTATCTTTAACGTGCACAGGGTATGGCTCTCCCGCACACGGAACCACAGCTTAACGTCCCATCCGATGGACAGCGGCCTTTCCAAGCCCATCGGTGTCCCCTATTGCCTAAGCAGAATTTTGCGGAAATAAATCTTATCGCTGACCCAGCTGGGACTCGAACCTGGGAATTGCAGATTACGAGACTGGTGCACTACCAACTGAGCTACCACGCCCCCTTACCTATTATAATATAGATTGAATTTCTTCACTTGAAAGTGACACTTTTGTGCCCACAATTAAGATAAATGGCCAAGCCACTAAGATTCCAAATGTTCAGAGTTGCATGGGTTTAGAGCATGAGTAGGAGAAAATCTACTGGACAGCTGTTAAGGTTGGTTGTTTTACCTCTAGATGGCTCTTTTTTTTTCATACAATGAGTCACAAGAACTTTGAAGGTTCAGAATGCGTTGGAATAAGGAGACCCACTGGACAGATGGAAGACTCCCACCAAGGACATCCAATACAAATATAACGTGTTCTTTAACGTGCACAAGGTATGGCTTTCCTATGCACGGAGTCATGGCTTCACGTCCCATCCGACGGACGGAGACTTTTACCAAGATTTATATCCCCTTTTTGACCGAGGGCAAGGGGGGGAGGGCTTAGTGGCGATAAATCTCAACGCTGACACAGATGGGACTCGAACCTAGAAAATACAGATTAAGAGACTAGCGGTTTACCGACTCAACTACCTCTCATCCAAGACAGGTGTTGGAAGATGGAACGTATATATATTAGATGAGAGAGCGTCTGAAAAATATTTTAATTTCTAGCTGTGACGAACAATGTCTTTAATTTGTTTTAATTTTTGGAAAACATATTTTTTTTTTCAAAATCAGAACAGAAGCTCTTTCGGCTCTAACACTAATAAAGTTCTAGCCATTAATCTATAGAAATTGTCTCATTCTGGATAAGAAGATTAGAACGGGGATTAAAGCATTCTCTTTTCATGCGTCATATTTCGGTTGCCGAACTCATTCAAGATGCCCTCAATACCAAGCACATTTTCACGAGTGTTTACATCGGTGAATTATCTGTTAGCACTTGCCCTTAATATTCCTCAGTCCCTCATTGGCGCAGGCCAGGTAATTATCAGGGCATTGGCCATCAGCTTTTGTAGTGAATGGATAAAATAATTAATAACAAAAGGAAACAACGCGGTGCACTTTACATGCTCTATCGACTATCTCATTTATTTTCAATTATCAAAGCTAAAGAGTACAAAAATGTAATTATCTTTGTAATCATTTGTCTTGTGATACCATCCTTCACTGCTGATGGCTTTTATGTTGTTCACTCTGTCTTGTCATTGGGGTTGCCATCAACGATATATGTGTATCTTTCTAATCAACTGTCAGGCTGGGAAAACACATTTACGACTTATCCAAATCTGTATATTGAGTATAACATGCACCAGTGTAGCGTGAAGAGTTTGGATTGGTTAGTGCTAAAATGAACTGCAATACTTTGCCAACAAAGTTAAGTTGCTAAGTGAAAAGTTATGGTTGAATACTGTTATTCTAAACCTACGATGTTGTTGTATTAAGATATTAATGAGTCTTGGGATCATGACTAAGACTGCATCTCCAGTGATGGGCGGGCGGCAGGGGGATGCACATTTGATGCATTGTTCAAGAACGTTTTTAAACCTCTAAAACAGAGGGGAAAATTTTATAACGGAATGGAATTTTAGCACATTTTTACTGCTCGATATAGTTACTCCCCTCCCCATCCCTTTTATTTTTTTCTTCTAAATTCAGACATGGTGTAAAGTAAGCAGACACTGAGATACTGAGACTATACAGATGATGCTTTGGCAGTATTGGTTATTAAACACACTATGTGGCTGTTTAGCATGAAAAATAACAAATTATCTTCTTTTTTATATCTTTTATATTGCGCCTTGTGAATTAGAACTTGCTGTGCCTTAATAGAATAGAGTTGTACAATAGCATTAGGAGTCAAAAGTTCTACAATAAGCATTAGGAGTCACATCCGTCGATTTACATCCGGGTGTTATGGTCAGGGAAAGTTCTTTGGATGTCTTGAGTTTTGTCGTACTAAAAACACACATAGAAGCTCTATTTCCTAAACAAGATAAACGACATAAAGGAGTTAAAAAGTCCAAAAAATTCTTAGAAGGCACCAAAATTTCGAAAAATTTATTTACTCTTTTATGTCATTTATTTTGTTTACAATAATAGAGCTTCTATGTGTGTTCCCTGGTACGACTAAACTCAAGACATCCAAAGGATTTCTCTAACCATAACATCCGAATATAAATCGATGGATGTGGAACAAACATGAATTGTTGATCTGCTACGAAATATATGGAGTTCATTCCATTGACTTCTAATTCTACTGTACAATTCTATTCCATTAAGGCACAGCAAGTTCTAATGTCACAAGACGCGATATAAAAAAGATTTAAAAAAATTCTTATTTTTTATGCCAAACAGTCATATAGCGTATTTAATGCCAATATTGTCAGCGCTGTGAAAATTCTTTACTTATGTAGATCAGAGTCATCTAATCTATAACCCGCGGTCAAGATCTGGACTCAATAGCAGGTTTCTCAAAGCGGCCGAATAAATGGATACGTAGATCGATCTTTATTAACTGTATACAATATACGGAAATAAATCTCTCCATATCCATAAGAGTTCACATTCGCAAGTGGATTTAATTTTACATTAATATAATGCAATCCAACATATATTTTCAATTTCCATAAAACTAATGTAGATAATTTTGCAATAATGTAATTGATATTATTAAAATACATTGTTACAGTTATTATTTATTAACCAAATTTTAAGTGTCTTAAAGAATTGATCATCCCAAATTTTCAAGATCATATCCCTTGGAATAGCATTAAAACATTACTAACTGAATAAATATAACTCCTTTCTGTTAATGTTCTAGAGCAGGGGTGGGCAACCTTTTTAAGTGTACGTACGAAAATCGCCAAATCTTTGATACAAAATTTTCTCACGTCCCAACCGAAATTTTTGGAACATATTATTATTTGGTGTCTTTTAAATATTGGGAGAAGCTTTTCAAATAATCAAAAATCACAGTAGATCGGTAAAATCGAAGAATATTGTAAGAATGATTATTGTAAGTCACGTAAGATTGAATGAATATAAAAATTAGTGACGGAATTTTTACTTAAAAGTTCTACCCTGTTGATAGTGTGGATATTTTTTTATTAGCCTTTAAATGTAATTCTAGCTACCATATACAACCACACAATTTAAAGACGCAATTTTTAACATCATCAAAATAATAAACAATAATTTTGAATATTCTGTTTTTGTTTTTTTATAAAGATCAATCAGACATAAGTTTTTCAAGTTTTTCCAATATATTACAGTGCCCAATTTCTTAACAGTTTTACTTGACTAAAGAACAATAAAAGAATATAAAATTAAAGATATTCTGTTTGTCCTTTACGACTAATACATAAAAATTACAGAAAAAATAAAATATTAAACAGAAGTTAACCTTTACTTTTTTTTAGCAGAAAACATCAAATCAAAACTAGAGAAAGAAAAATTGTGGATATTTTATTCTATTATTAAGAAGAAAAATTATGGACGTTATATTTAGCAGCAATGAGACTTCTGTTACTGCATCACTGATGACAGATAATTTATATCAGGTTTATATTTTGTAACCTTTAGAGATATTTATTAATTTTATGTTAACAAGGATTATGAAGAGTGTTTTTTTTACTTGCAGCAAAGAAGTCTAATGCTGACCTCTGGTTAATGACTTTATATCAATAAAGTTTGGATATTAAAAAATAAATAATTTTTGTCAATAAAATGTTGGTCATAAATTTATACTAAAATTTTAAGCCATTTGAATTTTAAACTTCAAATGAAAACTTTGTTAAAATATAGTCATATTGCGAAATTTAAATTTCTAAACCATTTCACGAGTTCAAAAAAACACTAATTGTCAAAATATTTTAGAGAGCTTTAATTACTTTTTCGAACCAATTTCTTTCAAACTAAAATGCTTTGCCTTAAAAAACGATTTTTTTATCAATTTTCTTTCTCTAGACATTAAGGAAAATCCGCAATATTTAGTCCTATATAAATCACAATTTTTTTTATTTCATAATCGAAATATATTTATTTATATTCTGGATAGTATATTTTCTTAAAATATTGTAAATATTAGGCAAATTGACTATATATTTATTTCCATGTTTTATTTTATTTAGCAGATTTTGGAATGATGAAATTTCCTTGATAACATTATTTTAAAGTGAATATTCTAGACGACGATATAAGAATGAAATAGAAATTCTGATTTCATACATCAGTACATTTAATACCATCAAAATATATTCCTTTAAAAAGAGAAATTCCATGTCTTTAAATGCATTTTCACTCTTTACATTAAGAATAATGTACATTTTTCAAAGTGTATGCAATTCAGAGATAGATATGAGCACACTTCACGAAAATGAAACCCGAACACCAACCTCAGCTATAGACAAATCGAACTCCTCTACAAATGCATCTTCTTTTATTATGGTAGAGGAGTTGGAGAACCACTGTCGTAGAAGAAATTCGCGAAATGCCTACCCATTTACAACCTCTCTGCGGACTTCAAGTTGTAATCATCTCCCCACTTCCCATTGACTTTGGCGCCAGCATTGCTATAGATGGCGTCAGATGATCCCTCAATATCCTCCCAGATGCTGCAGAATGAGGATGTTCTCTCTCCATGATGTGCACTAGCTCTTGCGTATATGGAATCCTGTATACATGTAATACTGTCTCCAGTGGCAGCGAATGTGCGCCCGCACATTGTACTAACGGTAGTGCTGTTGCAGATAACGGTTGCGAGTCGAGAAAAACTTCTTCTGAACCGAGGCTTTGTTTCCGTTATCTTCACTAGAGATGTGGCATTTGTTCCAGTTTTCGTTTCCTGCTTTGAGCTCCTTGTATTTAGTCTTTGGAATGGATGGATATCTTGGAAGAATGATGTTCAAGAACGAATAACACAACGTGCTAATGTAAAGCATACAATTATTAAAAGAAACTCGTTTGACAGAACGAAAAACGGTTTTCCATGCGGTAAAATAAATCTTAATGTAGTAAAGTTTAACAGTATGAAGAATATCTGGAAGTGCAAGATAAGTATTGTAAATGTGACGCTATAGAGTCAGAAAAGTTAAAAGAGAGGGCCAAGAGACTGAATTTCCAATGCAGTGTAACATTTCCCTCTTAGTTTTAGAGGTTTTTAAAAAAATTAATGAAAAATGCGTGAAATATGCACGTTTAATAATTTTTGGCCTCTAGTAACCTTAGTAGCATCCTCAAAGGATTGGGGGGGAAGAAGATCCCATTGATTCAGCTCTGGATAAAAACAAATCGAAACAAATATAGTTTCAGTAAAAAAAAAGGGACATCTCAGACTTAAAAAGCTATAACTAATTAAGTAGCTTGTTTCATGAAACATGTTCAACCTCTTGAACAACGTATTAAATAGTGTTTAAGAATAATTTTTGGGGGTTGAATGCAAACAATTTTCTAAAAACAAAAGACAGAATTTCGGAAAAAATACGTTTAGTAACTCATAGTTCTGATGTATAGATAGTCTTGAGGAGAAGCTCTCTAACTGTCTGATTCCTACCATTATAGACACGCAACAAAGGAAAAACTATAAAACACATGAATGTTTCTATTGGCCATGGGGCACTTAGCAGAATGTTTCTATTGAAAAAAAAATAGTAATTCAGAATTCAACAAAGATTGGTGCCTACGGAATACTTTATATCTGAAAACAAATAATGTTACTGCATGATTCCGTTGAGTAATTGCGATTAAATAGAAATAATAATTGCGAATTTCATTGCTCTATTAAGAAATATTTCATTACAGTTATTTATTGTAATAATAATAAAATAGAAATTTAGAGAGTTTTTTTTAAATATCTAACAAGAAATTGATTAACAGCTTTCTTATCTGAACATATCAGAACCAAACCTAAAAATAAACCAGAGTCTGAAATATTTTCTCTGCAATTGTAATCATTGTTTTTCTCGATGCAAAGTCAGTCACGAAAACAAATTTTTAAGCGATTCATGTGACAGTGAATAGTACAGTCGATAAAATTAGGACAAACGAAATTTTAATTTGGATTTGTAATATTAGGTTTCTATAGGGAAAACGCTCAGCAGGTTTTTCAGAACTCGACGACGCACCACGCAAGTGCAGTATATTTCTGTGATAAAAGTACCGTTTCGAATGAAAGTAATCAAATTCATGAAAGCTTCGAAATGTTTCCTATGGTTTAGTACAGAAAGTTTCAAGAAAAATTTGGGTAGAAAGAGTCGTCCTTTAATAATTTTTTACTAGAGGAAAAAATCGCAGGTCGATCTTGCTAGTGGCAAAGCTAAAGAGAAGCCTTAATAATTAATATTTGCAGTAATGGCTACCAGATGGCAGAACATGTCGATATCTTTACCTATTACGTACAATTCAATTTTCTGGGATTTTAACTCGGTTTTCAAACAACATATCAAAGCCCAATGATAAGCTTCCCACCATCATGAGAGTTCGTAGACAGGCACAATAGAATTATATTTCTACCCTCCCCCACCCGTTATATTCCTTGGAACACATTACATTCTCTTCCCAGCTGGCACTTAGAAATCCCTGAAAACTGAAAGTAACATTATGAAAGTAAGTCCACTGTCCACTGCTCGGAAAGTTCCTAAAATATATATGGCGACAGCGATTGGAGCTTGAACTGAAAGGCGGTGGATCTATATGATCCCCTCCCCTCTTCAGAGTAATCTTAAGTCTTTCAAGAAACATTGATATATTAATTCTTTCCGTGCATTTATTTGCATACGAAATTATGAATCCAAAACATTATTTTGACTCTACATTGCATTGCATCGTCGAACATCAGTTAGGTTTGGAGGTTTTACCACTGAGCGGAACTTTTTTGCACATAAAATGCTAAATAGCCAGTCACAAGGACCCCAAGGGCTCAGAGAATTTTATGAAGATCCACTGGACAGTTGTTAGGAAGCAGATGGAAATTTCCTGTCATGGCCATCCAGCATGTTCTTCAACGTATACAGGGTGTGGCTCTCATGAACACAGAGCTACGGCTTTATGTCCCATCCAAGGTACTGCGACTTTCCAAAGTCATCGTTGTCCCATTTTTCATTGAGGACATGGTGGGATTAACGGAAATAAATCTTAACGCTGTCACGACAGATCATCAGTGTATAAGTTTTTTTTAACCTTTAAAACGTACCGGTGTCGGATCAACGATATTTATTTCGCTAGAACAGTTTCGTCTAGTGGAAAAGGGTGGGATAAGGAAGGGCCGACCCTATCTTTCTCCCCTTGCTCCTGCACCACTGCTCCTGAAGAACTTCTGAAGAAGAGTTCTAATATTCCACTTTAAGAATTGTTGCCTTACGCGATATTACTCTTTCCATGATTAGACTTTGATTTTCAATTCCTGGTTAGGATGGAGGTGTACAATTGGCCATGGAATATTTTAAGGAGCTGTGAGGTGCACTTGCAGCGGAATGGTAATATTAGTATCCGAATTATCATATATGGAAATATCCACGGGCTGTTGATGAAATTCCACTTCATTCCACGTGTGTGTCTGTCCACAGTCTGTAGGATGACACGTAAGCCGTGAGTCCGTGTGCAGGAGAGCCTACTCTGTGAACGTTAATAACACGCTAGATGGCCTTGGCATGAGGCTATCAACGTAAGACTTGTCCAGTGTGTCCTCTTTCCCAATCCTCTCTGAGCCTTCTGGACCCTTATGATATGGAAATTTAGTCAGTTGTGTGCACAAAATGTAGCTTTTATAAACTCTTATCTTCACTAATCAACTAGTCGGTTTGAAGTACTGTCATTTTAGTCATTTTCAAATCTTTAGTTTACTCCCTTGAAAAATCCTTGAAGCACAGTTTAAAAACTAGAGCATTACTCCCAAAAAATCGGAACCCTTTCAACACCAATTCCTGGTGAAAGAATTGGTTTCTACACCAGTAAAATGTAAGAGCATTTGCAAAGTCTAACGGTAAATATTCTGTGCCCAGATGGTCACTTAGATTTTCTATCATGTCGAAAGATCTAAGCAAATATTCTGCTACTTAAAATTAGAAACCCTTTCAATACCAGTTCCTGGGGAAAACATTGGTTCCTACATCAGTAAAATATCAGAGCATTTGCAATGTCTAACTGTCAATATTTTAAGACCAGATGATCACTCAGATGTTTTGTCATGTAGAAAGATCTAAACAAATCCTGCTACAGTATTTCTTGTGGTTGTTTCGAATTGTTGAGTTGGCAGTAGAAGTCGAGTTTCGAAAATGCGAAAAAGTCTTGAAAAAGAGTTGGGATGAAGGGGAATTCGAAAACAGCTCAGAAACGGAAATTGAGAAGGGGAAAGGGAAGAGTAGTAATCAAATCCGAAATACGATAACAGAGTTTGAATATAATGAAAGGGTACGCAAAAGCATTGGTTCAGCTGAAAGGAAGAAACTCAGAAACGGTTTTTTATTTTGCAGGAAACTAGAGAATGGAAAGGAAAACTGAAACAAATAGAAATAGAAAAAGAATGCTAAGGAAAGAGGAGGTGGATCTGAAGCAATCAAACTGCCGAAATTGGACACGGAAAATTAGAATAATATTTCTAGCGAACTGGAAAACTAAAGATCAGTGGAGAGAAACAAGTATGAGATTGAACAATGT
This sequence comes from Ryuthela nishihirai, assembly GCA_038380435.1. Taxonomy (NCBI): domain Eukaryota; kingdom Metazoa; phylum Arthropoda; class Arachnida; order Araneae; family Heptathelidae; genus Ryuthela; species Ryuthela nishihirai. The sequence goes on from JAWZYU010000016.1 coordinate 15,399,102, forward strand.
ATGAAATGATAATAATGAAATGAAAAAACGAACAAATGAGGAAATATCTTATATATTCATTGTTATAAATATATTTCATACATTTTGCATATTTATATATTGGGAATCTTTTACTGAATGATTTACACTTAAGCTAATGACAAGAAACATTCATATTATAATGCCCATATTGGTGAAAATGCATACGATTAAAATTATACATTAAAACTTCTGCAAATATTAAAATAATGGATAAACAAAAGTTGAATATTGACTTTAATGTAGTTTATGTTGTATATTATGAATATGGAATGAGACTGGGTAATATTTCCTCTAAGTCAGGGGTGGGTAATTGTTTTCATATCTACACTGCGCATGCGTATTGACGTGGTCGTCCTAGTGGAAAATACGAGATGAATCTTCGGTCGCGCACGGGAAGGAAATCTCGGTTCAAGGCGTATTTTTCTGACTGTCTTAGCGGACCACAAAAAACTCTTAGCGGGCCGCTATTTGCCCACCCCTGCTCTAAGTGATACTTTTTTGCACACAATGGGCTAAATAGCTAGGTCACAAGGATCCCATGGGTGTCTCCCTTCAAGGCAAACCAGCGTATCCTTTAGAGTGCATAGGGTATGGCTTTCCTGCACATGGTGCGACAGCTTAACGTCTCATCGGACGGACGGTAGTCTTTCCAAGCCCAGCAGTGTCCACTTTCTCACTGAGGACCAACTGGGGTTAGCAGAAAAAATTTCAATACAGGACTAGTTAAGACTAGAACCCAGTTGGGACTCGAACATGGATTACGAGCCAGGCACGCTACCGACTGAGCCAACCCCTGCCACTTAAAATGAGAGTGCAAAAACTAAACAGGCATCTATGAAATAAATTTATCTTTACCAATAATTTAATGTAAACTCTTATAAATCTATATTATTAAGATAACTTCATTTTCCAGTTTGCATTACAATAAGTTATGATTTCTAGTTCTGCCTCTAGTTCAAGTATGCTTGTAATTTCTAGTGTTACCACCCCCAAAAAAACATGTATATCACGTTACAAATTACAGAGCTGGGAGTTGGGTTGTTTTACCTCTGAGCGGCACTTTTTTGCACACCATGGGCTAAATGGCCAGGTCACATAGACCCCGAAGGCTCAGAGAAGGTTGGGGACCCACTGGAACAGCTGTTGGGAGACAGATGGTAGCCTCCCGTCAAGGCCATCCAGCGTGTTCTTTAACGTGCACAGGATATAGCTCTCCCGCACACGGGGCCACGGCTTAACGTCCCATCCGACGGACGGCGGCCTTTCCAAGCCCATCGGTGTCCCCTACTGACCGTGGGCAGGGCGGGGAATTTTGCGGAGATAAATCTCAACGCTGACCCAGCTGGGACTCGAACCTGGGAACTACAGATTACGAGCCTGGCGCGCTACCGAGTGAGCCATCCCCGCCCAGAGCTGGGAGTTAATCGCAAAACATGAATTATTTCTCTTTCATTTGCAATGAACGGTTTCACGTATTTACGGCATATTAAACATGAGCATTCTACATATGAACGATGATTTTGATTTAAGAAACTGCAAATCAGAGTCAGATTATCCTGTTCCTGTGGTTACATATTTTATTATTTGTTTATTTTGTGATATAAATTGTATTAATAACTTTCGTTATATTTTGATTTATTCCAAAGTAATTTTTAAAATTGTAACAAGGTATAAGTCAGAAACTGAATAATAGTAGTAAACTACAGGTAAAATCCGATAGAGAAAAAAATTGCTTCAGCGATGTTTGTGTTCCGAGCCCATAATCTACTGAAAAATGTCATATATCATGTCATAGCATCTTACTGGTTTTCAAGAGGTAGTGGGTTTGGACCCACTCTAGTAGAAACTATTTTTCCCCCACCTAAGTCTATGATTGTCGTAAGTCAGCCGAACATTACCTGTGAGTAAATATTACTGAATTTCTCACTAATAGAGCTGTATTCACGTGTTTGATTATATGTATGAGAAAAAACGCTTTATTTAGATAATTGTTTAATACCGTTTCTGATCGATAGATGACGCCACGAGCATGGAAACACCATCATAATCTCCCGTTAGAGGGAACTGAGCAAGGAAGGTTTACTAGCTGAATTGGCAGAATATCTGATGTCTTCAGGAAGTGTAAGTTTGGGTTCCGCTGAGACTGCTTTTTTCCAGCTAAACTTTCAATAGTGAGCAGAATTTTAATTGAGTTTTTATTTTACAAACAGAATTATGTAAATTTAGGTTTACCCTCCAAGATATTGTATAAACTATAAACTACGATATCGAACTCTAGTCTATTGCACTCCACAAACAGTTTAGTGGATGAGGAGATACGTAAATGGAAAATGTTGCCTTGACTCTTAAGAGAGCCATTTCATTCGAGAAGCACAGAAAACAAGCCGTTACTTTATCCCCTTACCAGGAGCGGTAGCATGATTTCGGTTAGGGATGGAGATGACTACGATCAGACTCGAGACATACATATTTTATCGACCCGACTTAGTCACGAAAAATTCGATATTATGCAATTAAGATATAGAGAAATGATGTTTTGATAGCATTTCACAAAAACAACGAGCTAAAAACAAACGAAATTCATAATGACAAATAAAAGGTTTTATTAATAAGGAAAAAAAAACGTGCTACCGATAGAGCAAAAATCAATACAACCGATGAATGCAAATTTTCACTGTCAAAGGGCGTATGAGGATATTGTTTGTATGTAGGTAGGTAGGTAGGTAGTTATGCATACGTATCGTTTCAGAATTATGAAAAGTGATGCCTTTAAGTTTAATGCAATATTTTCAGGATATTTGAGTAGCAGTTATGTGGTTATGATGGTAAAGTGTGTTGACAAGACGTTATAATTATCGGTTGATAACATCTTTTTGAGAAAGTAGGAATTACTTGATTATCTTGAATACAATCGTATTATTCCTCCAGTAATGATTACACTATGAAATCCTAATGAGACTCTTTCTGATGTTATTGTCAGGTGAGTCTATTGCCTCCGTTTTCCAACTTTCGGATAATATTAGCAGAAGATAGAATCAAAACTGTGACATTTAAATTTTTTTATTACATCAAGGGATCATTTTCTCGCAATTATCCGTGGTAATGAGTTGGAGAGATATAATGTTAAATAACGAATAATGGAAAACGCTTAGAATAACTTTGCTACACTAAGAAACAAAGAGTTCTTTAAGAAGGCATAGAGGGATCATTCCAAGTGGCTGAGATGATTAAGAGAGTGTTACTGGCTGAATCTTTTAAAGAGAGGAAGCAGGCATTGAGGTAAGGAGATAGGGTGAAACTCAGAATTTAATTCCCATTTACGGAAACAATATAGTTCTGCTAACCCACACCCTGCTATCGGTGGGAAAGCGGACACCGATGGCCTTCTAAAGGCTGCCGTCCGTCGAATCGAACATTAAGTCGTGGACACTTGTGGAAGTTAAAGCACACGCTGGATAGTATTGACTGGGGGTTTCCATCTGTCTCCTAAAAGATGTTCTGGGATCCCCTCCCTTAACCTAATCGGAGCCCTTGGAATCCTTCTGACCTGGTCTTTTAGTGTATTATTTGCAAAAAAGGGTCGCTCAGATCTGAGACAACCGAACTTGGACAAATAAAAGACGAAATTTACCAACCCTGGATACATACACCAATTTCTTATATTCTTATATACTCAGATATTATAGTATTCCTGTAAAAGTGTGTTACGAGCACCTCTGACTCATAAGAAAACATCTTAATATCAGAATACTTTTAATACTCAGTAAATCTTTCAATTAAGAAAATAATATACGAAGAGTATTAAACCACATTAGTTATGGTAGGGGTTCCGCTAAGCTCATTAGACCCTATTAAAGAGCAAGTTTTGCTACTTACATTGCCAAGTGAATATTAATAATTTTTTTTGCTATTACTTCTGTTACCATGCATTATCATTCTTGTCAATGGCTTGGTTGGTTGGTTGAGATATCACGCTTTAGTAGAACAAACATCTCTTGGTGTATTATGCGATATAAAATATGTTTTCCGAAAAAAAAAAGCAAATTTTAACCGCATGCTTTACAAGCAAAAAAAATTAAAGTGGAACAAAGAAATGGTATTAAAGTTGTCTTGTTGTCGAAATGCCGTTAGTTGATTATTAAAGGACAGGGAATCTTGTTTATTGGGTTGGGTTGTTTCACCTCTGAGCGGCACTTTTTTTCACACCATGGGCTAAATGGCCAGGTCACATGGACCCCGAAGGCTCAGAGAAGGTTGGGGGAGGGGACCCACTGGAACAGCTGTTGGGAGACAGATGGTAGCCTCCCGTCAAGGCCATCCAGCGTGTTCTTTAACGTGCACAGGGTATGGCTCTCCCGCACACGGGGCCACGGCTTAACGTCCCATCCGACGGACGGCGGCCTTTCCAAGCCCATCGGTGTCCCCTACTGACCGTGGGTAGGGCGGGGAATTTTGCGGAGATAAATCTCAACGCTCTTGTTTATTGGAGTGAGCGATTATGGGAAGTTTAGAAGGGCTTATTTAAAGCCTATGAACATTTATTTAAGAACTGTGAACGTTTAACATTTCGTCACAGATAGCATAACTGGAAACTTTAACACTCTGCTTAACCATGTTTTATTAAGGTTTCAAACAATTTAATCAATTCTTAGGTGCAATATGGTGACGAATGAAAAATATATTATGTAAACCAGACGTTATATCTAAGAATTGAAGAATAAGGAAATTATAACTCGTGTGGTTTTTGATACCCCAATTGAGTAATGAAAAATTAGGTAGGATGTTTTTCTGTTAAGTTCTATCACAATTTTAAATATCGCTGATAGGCTCTGATCTGATAGTTGACCCGTGCATGGTCAAACTACAGCCCGAGAGTTACATGCGGCCCGCGAGAGGTTTTCATCCGGCCCATGTCAGTTCAGATCTTTATAAAACAAATTTATACATTACGAGAATCCTATACTAGATCAAGATTATCTGATGAACATTTAAATGCATTATTACTTCAGTAGTAAAGAATTACAAAATATGTTCTGTAGACATGGAACTCATGAAATAATAAACTGAAAAAAATTGGTTTTGCCATGGGACGAATTTCTGGCAAACGAACATCGACGTTGGTCATTGATGATGTAGTGGTAGCATAACTGACATGTTTCCAGGAGACGTGGGTTCGAATCCCACTCATGGCAAAACCAATGCATTATTACTTATTTTCACAAGTAATTTGAGTTCGGATATTGAAAAACTTACAAACAACGTAAAACTACTACATTTATTATATCAATTAAATTGCTTACAAATATTATAAAACAGTTACATGTATCAGATATGGTATTTTCATTGATAAATAAATGCGTTTTATTAAACTTAGTAGCCCATGGAATTGTTTTGAATTTGAATCTGGCTCTCAACACGAAAAGTTTGGCTCAAGATCATTCTTGTATGCATATATAATGGGAAGAAGTTTTGGAAACCACTGCACTGAATTACAAAGCCTGAAAAAAATTTTAAAAGTTAGCTTTAATTCTTTTATTTGGTCTTCCCAAACCAGCAGAAAATTCTCAAATTTTTTTTTATAGAAAATCAGATTGCAAAGGTCAGTTGCATCTTTTCATGAGAATGAGGCCAACCGTAGAAACCCAAGTCACTTCTATCTAAATCTTAACTTTCGTAAATATTCATCTAGAATTTTAAAAATAGCTATATGCAGCTGGAATATTTGACAGCAAAAGTTGCCAGTCATAAAAATTGATCTCAAAAGCTAATCAAAGCAAACCTAGTAGAATGTGAAGCCATTTACTAAATATTGTATGGCTATAAGTCAGTTTAATATTTGTTCCATTTCTCGTCAACTTTAACAAACTTTTACGGAGGCGTAGCGATGTTATTAAACACTCCATTATCATAACTCTTGAATAGCTAAAATTAATTAAATAGAATGAAGTTTGCTGAATTTCAAGATCTAAGTATCATTTTTGTTTTAATTAACCTTCAGTACCATCCCTATAAAAAGCATTCTTAGAAATATTGATTTTTCCAATTTCCCATTCCACTGATGTAAAATAAGAATCCTCAAGTGATTTGAAATGGCTTCATAATAAAAGACATGATTCTATTATTTTTTAATAAGCTTAAGTATTTTCTCTACATTATAGCTCTGATAACGTCTCTAATAAGTTGAACATTCTAGTACACGCAAGCTCCAAAATGCAGCATTCTCCTCTACGACTGCTCACCTACTATACTAGACAGTGAGTAAAACTAAATTAGACAGCTTGTGTAGGTTAAATAAGCTTCTAATTAACTCTTTCATACCTGTACATCTAGTTCTTTTTTTTTATAAAAAAAGAAATAAGGAAACTTAGCCTCCGTTTCTCTGAAATTAAATGAATATAGCGATGGCCAGGCTTTGGTGAACTCTGTACCTTCATTTTGACGGGCACATGTCCACAAGGCCCTTGAGCGTATTTCGTGGTTTTAATTAGGTGCTGTTTCTCAAAGCATAATTAACAGTTTTCATTAAATCAATAACTTTCTCTGGAATTAACCCCTGAAACATGTGCTAAAGAAAGTTTCGTTTTAGGGAATCTTTGAGTTTATTATTTCGTCTAGGTTATACAGAAGATCGATTTCATTCCTGAAAAAAAAATTTTTTTGGAGGGGAGGAGGGGGTTCTGATTGTTTCTTGATACTAATATGAACTTTTATACATCACCGTCATTTTATGGTATTTTGATATTATACGAAGGCTAAAACTCAAATATCTCAGTTATTAAAACAATAAGTACGTTTGAAATAATAAGCTGGGAAAAAAAATTATTTTTCCCTGCTTTTTAGTATGTGATAAACAAGTGTTTGTTCAGTGAGTCCTTGTAACGGCCACTTGAGAAATATGGTATAGAGGTAATTTTGAAAGTACTGTGATACTATTTTAGGAACATAATGGGACAGGACTTGGAATTACATCATTGACGAGAATATTCTGTGCAACTGTGTCTTTTTTCCCCTTTTATACATTATCGAATTGTTTTCAGTTGTCTACAAGGTTGCAATTTCGTAAAAAACATAATGGCATGGGTCATGCTCAGTCTTTCTCTTGTAATGCTGAAGGAAATTGTTTTCAACATGATGGGATACGAAACCATGACCTTCTGATGATACACTAGGTACTCTATAAGTTTTTTCCTTTTTTTGCGGAATAATTTTAGTTTTCATTAGGTTTGTGTTGAGGAGGTAACACTTGCTTTTTTGCGAAAAACACGTCAATATCTCATTTATTATTTAGCTTATTACATAAAAGCTAAATTGGAGATTACTCGAAGGTCTCATTCAAAGTTCTCTAAATTTGGATATCAATATTATCGAAGGTTACAAGTTTAATTAACACGCAGTATTAGGAGTGGCTTATATACACTATATATATTGGGCTACCAAATTAATAGAGAATTTCCATGTTATGTCAGAGTGAATCTAACTTCGAATCTCTATAATTCTTAAATATGCATTCTTAATATATAAATGTGACTGAAGGTAAATTAAGGATCATAATCAAATCTATTTAAATCTCGTTTTTCATAAATAGTTCATAGTTATCATAATAATTTTTCATAAATAGTTCAGTAGGTAGAGTTATGGAAACAAGAATATTTCACAACAGTAATGAATCGTAAGAATGCACCTCATAAATTAATTAAAACTTAAATAAAAAGCAATTAAATATATATATACATTTCAAACCACTTAAATATATAGATGCATTAGAAGTTTGCGTAACTGTGATTTCAATAATAGACTATTATGAATGATTTTTATAATAATTTTTTTTTATATTTCATCTTCCATAACTAGTTAAACATTAGCAGAATAATGTAAAAAAATCGAAATTTAAACATATCAGATTATGATTTTTAATTTATCCTAAGGCACAGTTTTCTACTAACTGCCTATTTCAAATTATAAAGCTTCGAAGTTATTCTTCCATTGACATAACGCAGTGTATATCTATTATTCATGTAAACATAAAATGTTTATACTTCTCTAGTAATATTTACGATTGTCAAATCAACCCAAATTTTGCATTTGCACAGTGGTCCAAGGCTACTTCCTATTTTCTTACTTTCAGGTCTCTGTCCGTTCTTCCAGGTGAAGGTTTGAAACACACTTCTGACAAACCTTTTTTCTAAATGTCCTACTGGCGGAGTAGTTAACATACTTGAATGCTAGGTAGGAACCTGGGTTAAGTTCCGCCTAATGAATGAATGTTTATTTTCTTATGCTCTCTTTGTGTGGAGGCGCGGGGCTGTCTCAGTCGGTAACGCTCCAAGATCGTAATCTGCATTTCCCAGGTTCGAGTCACAACTAGGCCAGCGTCAAGATTTTCTCCATAAATCTTCCCGTCCTGTTTTCACTCCCCGCCCTTCTTTCGGTCAGTAAGGGACACCGATGGACTTGGAAAGGCCGTCGTCCATCGGATGGAACATTAAGCCGTGTTTCTGAGTGCCATACCCTTTGCACGTTAAAGAACACACTGGATGGCTTTGACGGAAGTCTACCATCTGTTTCTCTCTCAACAGCTGTCCAGTGGGTTCCTTCCCCCAACCTTCTCTGAGCTCTTGGAGTTTTAGTGACCTGGCCATTTAGCCCATTGTGTGCAAAAAAAGAGGCTAAGACGTAAAGCAATACAATCCATCCAGCTCAAGACAATGTTTTCTCTATATTTGACATCGGCATTAAGCAAAGTGTACTTACTTCCCTTGTAGTTGAACGAAACTTACGAAATTTTCTTCAGATTATTAATCAATTAGCTGTATACTCGTAACATCCATTGGGCCATCTGCTTCAAGAGGTTGTTTGAAGACACTGCCTACAAGAGACACAGAGTTGTGTGCTGCAGGTAGGAAAGTTCATAACATCAATTAGAGGATGTTTTGATGAATTGTCAGGTGCTCAGTGGTCCCGAGCACCTGACAAGTAATCAGGAAGTCATGGATTCGTAACCCACAACTGAAAACAATGTTTACATTTGATATCAACGGTAAACTAAGAGTAATAATTTCTCTTACAGAACCTTTCTACTGTTTACAATTTTATTTTTTACAGATTTTTATTATGATTTTTTTAAACAAATGTTGAGTTTAATATGCATTTTTGTGTAAGTAGATCAAATTTTAAGTTATATAATATAGAAAAAAAATGACTTTTTTACCGACGTGTAATGAACTATTTCGGAAGTGCATTGCCAAGAGAAAAAGGTTGAAAAACACTGCTCTAAAATACGAACATAACGCAAAATGTCATCTAAAACTAGAGAATTCGTCACAATCAGTGCAGGAAACAACTGATATTTCACTGAAATGCAGTTTCAAATTCCGTAATTCTATAACGATGTTTAAAAACACCCATCTTTGGTTCCCTCTCCTCTCGAAAAATGACTGAAACCTCTTATTTAAGGGATAATTTAAATTTTTCATAAAGTTTCGATAATGTGGATCAGTTCGTTAAACTATTAAACTACTGGAAATGAGTTAGGACACCATTTATAGAGCCCGAACCATTTACACAATATTTTAGACCGATTTGTGGAAAAATATCGTCTGACTTATCATAAGAAATGTATGTCACTAAATCATTTATTTTATTCTTATATTACTAATTATAATTATTTTATGAAAAAATTAAAAATTCAATAATATTTGGAAAGAAAACTATTAGAAATACTAGTAGGAACTAAAATTTCGTGGGTAACATTATTATAAATGAAAAGTGTCATTCATTTATTGCAGATAGAAAATACGTAAAAAAATAAAAAATAAAAAGCTGCATGTTACTTATTTTTAATTTTAGTGCTCTTGGTTACTGATCAAAAGGCCTTGGGTTCGAGCCCCGGGTAAAGCATGAATGTTTGTGCTGGTTTTCTGCTGAGATCTCGCCTTCCTCACAGATCTTCGACTATGGCGTATAAACTGACAGCCTCTTGTCAGACCTCTTTGCCAAGCAGCTGCTTGAGGGAACATTTATTTTTGTTTTTAAAAGCTGATTAAAAGGTTGAAATTATAATAAAAAATATTTTACATTTTTACTTAATTTTTTCGCAACTGAAATAATTATTTGAAATTTAATTTTTTTGAGGACGAATTCGAACACATCTGTAGTATGCCTGACAAAGCCCGAATCCAAACTCATCTCTAGTTACTACATAATATTGCATGTTGCAAATGAAATCTTACTTGTTACAATAACATTAAGATATGTTACACATATAACTTTAGAATAATGCATGCAAAAAGGTTTTACTGTTATAACGTTATCGGGTGTCGTCAAGTTACTGTTACAATCATCGTTCTTAAAATTTAAATTACAAATTCCAGTCCCATTCTCTTACACTAGAATAAAGTTCGTCTCTGACTAATGAAAGTATCAGTTCTATATGCTCTTTAGTTTTCTTAATTAAAATTCTTTGAACTCGGAACGAATTATTTACTTTGCAATCCTCACTCACCATCGTCAAAACAAGCTTTGAAGAATTGCTTATATATATATAACTTAAATATTCGAAAAGCTTTTGTTCTTATTCTAGCCATCTTATCTCCTTTTCACCCAAACTCTCATCACAGAGGAGCATTGTTTGTATTAGAAGCTGATGATTTCACTTTTAATTAAAAGAGTCTTTTCTCTTCTGCATCACTGCAAAACACAGTTAGTTAGTAGGATTGGTAGGAGTGCTCCTCTGGGTTATTAAATGTTGCTTTGCAATGCGTAGTATGCGGCGAATTTCGACAACTAAACACTGGTGAAACATTTCAACCCTAGTTATGAGACAGACGGAACGATGGCATTCAATATAAACTGCAATATGAAGAAACAAACACAGGAAGATAAATAAATAATTCGCAGAAAATATGTATTTCCAACTATTTCAAATAAAAAGCACATGTTATGGTATGCTTTGAAAGTATGAATGAAATGGTTTAATAAAACCTCTAACTAGAATTATGTATCCATCGAAATGATTCGTTGAGATTTTATTTTGTTCAAATTATGTAATAAATCATTTAAATTCTGCAATAATTCAAAAGATTGTGTAATCAAAGTATGGAGTATTCTAAGTTCGTTGGATTGTTTTACCTCTGAGCAGCATTTTTTTACACACATTGGGCAGGACACGATGGGAGAAGCGTATCTTTCTGACGGAGAGCTGGGTGGGGGATTAGCAGAGATAAATCTCAAAGCTGGCCAAGGTGTGAGTCGAACCTAGGAACTACAGACTACTTCTGGCATCTATCGACTGAACCATAACCCATCCAGCATTAGCTCTGAACTCTTGAAGTTCATATCATAATTATTTGGAAAATATATATTATATCCCATACCATTTTGAAATAAGACATGGATTTTCATAAAACTAATTACTACACTATATAGTGGTGGGGGTGGCTAAGGCAATAGCGAGCGAGGATCGTAATCTGCAGTTCCCAGGTTGGGATCCCAGATGGGCCAGCGTTGAGATTTATCTCCGCAAAACTCCCCACCCTGCTAACGGTCAGTAGGCTTACACCGATGGGCTTGGAAGGGCCGCCGTCCTTCGGATAGGACGTTAAGCCTTGGCCCACTCGGATGTAATCACACGGAGATAAATCCACGTGGTCCCGTGTGAAGTAATGGGAGAGCCATACCTATGCATGATGTATGGCCTTGACGGGAGGCTACCATCTGTTCGGTGGGCTCCCTTCCCCCAACTTTCCCAAGCCCTTGGGTCTCTGTGACCTGGCCATTTAACCCACTGTGTGCAAAAAATGCCGCTCAGAGGTAAAATAACCCAACCCAACTATATTATATTTTCAGGATAGTCAGAAAATTTTTACGCTAGTTATTGATACTATCTCGTTATTTGACATTTTGTAAAATTGTGAGGGGGATTTACTCAGTCGGTAGCGCACCGAGCTAGTAACCTGATTTTCGCTGGTCGAGTCCCTATTGTATGTGCGATGAGCTTTTTTCAGCTAACACTGTCTTAGTGAGGAAGTAAAATCGATGGGATCACCCCTGTGCACGGGAGACAAAACGTCGTGGTTAGCCCTCTGCATTTAAAGTAACAAGTTGGATGGCTTTGACGAGAAGCTTTCATTTGTATCCTAGCAGCCGGATAGTGAATCCTCTTCAATCCTCAGCTCTGCGATGTTAAGGTTCTCGAAAATTAGCCACTTAGTCCATTGTGTACAAAATGCTGTACCGCTTAGTGGTAGAACAATACAGCCCAAGTGACAATATTGAGTATAATTGATTTTTTTTCTCAACACTAGTACCAAAAAACCGTTATCCTACCTTCCTTCGAAACATGCAGACACTGTGAGAAGTGTATGGAGGAAGAATTCAAAAAGATATTGGCTGGGTATGGTTATTACTCTGAGCAACGCTTCTTTTGCATACAATGGGCTAAATGGCGAGGTACCGAGGACCCTCAAGGGCTCAGAGAGGGTTAGAGGGAAATGGCCCATTGAGCAACTGTTAGGAGACAGGTGGAAGCCTCCTGACAAAGCCATTCACGTGTTTCTTAACGTGCCTCTAGCACAAAGTGTTACGGCTTAATATCCCACACGACAGACGGCGGCTTTTCGCAGCCCAACGGTGTTACCTTTCTCACAGAGGACAGAACTGGAATTAAGAAAGAAAGTTTTCATGGTAGGACTCAAACCTGGGAACTGCAGATTAAGTGTCTGACTCGCTACTGACTGATTCAACTCCCACCCAGAAAGGTACGAAATCCTTTATTCTGTATACTGGCATAGCCAAAAAAATAAAATTTCCCTCTGCAAGATGCTGCAATAAGATTAAAAGCGTCTTTATAGAATTAATTTAAAACACTGTACTATGAAAAATTTTATACTTATAATGATTTACTTAAAAATTTAACTTTTGGGTGCCGTAGATACTGTGCCGATAAAAATTTTATCTTTGAATGCCGAAGATGCTGTGAAGATCTAGAGTCTAGAGTTAAAAACGTGAAGCCTCCCGCCACATTATTTACTTAAATTGAATTTATCCCGAAGGCAAGTTAATAAATGGTTTTGGAAACTGAAAGTCCTCGAGGTCTATGGGCATTTGCTGTTCGTGAGATAATGCTGAACGTGCATATAAAAATAACTCTCGTGCCTCAGAAACTGCTAAATTGGGTATTCTTTTTCGGAGAGAAATAACTAACTGCATTAAATTTAAAGTTCAGCAGACTGCGGTGTTCGTAGTAGTAAATAGAACAATTTCGTAATTTTTGCTTAAGTACAACAGAATACTCCAGAGCTACGTTAAGTGCTGTGCAGTATGCGACTTCTCTACTTGCCTAACATTTCAAATTCAATTGCTACCGACAACTGAGAAAAAGGATATAACAGGCTTTCGCAAGAATTAACATGAAAATGATGTAAACAGTCGGCAGAGAGCATTTAGTTAACATTGGCATAAACAGGATGTTTCGTACTGAGGCTTGTTCAAAAAAGATGTTATGTCAATGGGGATCTAACTTCAAAGCTCTTTAACTTCTGAAAAATGGGGAAAGAGAGAATTAAATCCCATTATCAATTCTATTTAAATCTCGATTTTGAACAATGGTTTATTTAGTATTTAAAGAGTTATGGAATCTGGAATCTTTCACAACAGTGACTACATCATTAAGAATTTACCTCAGAAATCAAATTAAAACTGAAATAATAAATATTGTTTTAAACCATTTAATAAAATAAATATGCATTTTAGAAGTCCTGGCAGTGATTATTTCTATATTAGATAATTATGAATTATCAGAGTATAGCAGTTTTCATAACTTTTTAAATACTGAATGAGTATTGTGGAAAATCTAGATTTAAATAGATTTCATTACGATCTTTATTTTATTTTCTATCATATTTTTCCGTTAAATTCATACTTTAGAAACTACGGAGCTTTTATTTTAGATTTCCGTTGACACATAACATGGAAAGTCACTAATATTTTGATAGGGCAGTGTGTGTGTGTGTGTGTGAGTGTCTATATACCTGCAAAAAACACACATATTCAGATAATGTTACGCACAAAAAATACTAAAAACATTGATTTTTTTTTCTGACAAACAGTTTGTGAAATTCTAATCCATAAGAATAATTTTATACATTTCACTAACCTTGCATAAACATAAATAAATTACCAATCTTAACACCCTCGGCATTCCGCTTCGGTCAGTGTTGAGATTAATCTTCCCAAAACTCTCCGCCTTCCTGGTCAGTAGGGAACACCAATGGGCTTGGAGAAGCCGCCGTCCATCAAATGGGATTGTAAAACCGTGGCCCGTAAGCCGTGTGCTGGAGAGTTATACCCCAATGGAAAAGGCCATGCTGGATGGACCTTTCCACGCTGGACTGGCCACCATTTAGTGGGTCCTCTCCCTCCAACCTTCTCGCATTATGTACAAAACACTGCCACTCAGAGGTAAAACAACCCAACCTACCCTGGGCATGAATTCTCACCTCAAAGACGATTATAAAATTGACTATAAGGTTTGTTTTTGTTGGTACGTTGTATTTGTCTATAACTATAGCCCTGCATAGATGATAAAAGTTCTATCCGTAACTTCAAGATCTTATTGGGAAGGTTTATCAACATCCGCATATTGGCTACTTAAGAACCGTCGAGTTTTTACAAAACCTTGAGGTCTGATGAATGTTTCCGAGTTAATGTGTAATGGTTTTTGTATGACCAATAATTTACATTTTGACAGTCAATTTTACTCTTTTAAATGCAGCTATACCGCTTTTATAGGAAGATAGTAATTTTCATTACCCAGTATTTCTTTCTATATTTCTCTAGGTAAAATTCGTGATCTCGATAACAGAAACTTCACAGATTTAATTCTTATTTTCTATCCACAATTCGAGTAAATTTTTGAACTTACATTCTTTGTGAGCAAAAAGTTCGCTTCTTTCACATAAAAAAAGTTTTTTCTTATGGCTTTATCCGAAAGCATTTTTTCTTTTAAAGCGAATATCATCATTGGATTTTCAAATCAGACTTTTTTTCACTATTCCAAATACTTTTCCCCCCGATTCATATCAGCTATTAATAATGCAGTAACGTTTGCACACGTTCCTTCAGATCCTTTCCTTGTCATATCCGCTATTCACTTGAACATTATTGTTTAACAGCGGTGTTATCCGCTATTCGCATAAACAGTAATGTTTTATACGCGAAGCGCTTTTAATTCTGTATATCCGCGCATAAAAATGCTGATATCCTTCGCGAATCTGATATCCCGAATATCAGCATCCACGAAGAGCTCTATTTATAGAATTCAGGCTTCTCATCACAACCGCGCTTCGTGGGACTCGTGGCCAGCGATAACACTCTTGTGGCGTCATCGTTGTCCTTCTCTCATAAAGCATGCTCTGATGATGCAAAGAAAGTGTCTCCTTCAATGACTTCAAGCAGCAATGCATTTTGAATAGACAGCTTCACCAGTTGGGTATCGTTTACGCTGTGTGTAAAGAATTTTTGGATAAAAGATGTTTCATTTTTTGCTAATTTGATTGGGTAAATAAGGTTTTTTTTTGCTCCGCGTTATAGCGAATCCGCGTAGCCGAGGACGTGTTAGACATAGCCCCCTGTATTTCTTATATATTCAGCTTTGAAACGTAATGATATCTACATAGATGCATATTTTTTGGGTATGTTTCAACAGTCATCGCAATCGCTATTAAAAAGTCACAAAGATCCGTTTCATCCTTTACTATAAGAAGCTTTCATGTTTAGTTCTTCTTCAATGTTAATAACAGATTGTATTAAGTAGGTTATAGCTTGGACATAATGGACTGGTGCAGGTAACATGAAAATAGATTGTGCTGAAAAAATTAGTTAGTAAGGAGCCTAGTTCAGCTGAGTTTGTGCTAGAATGAATTTGACGAGTGGCTGGAGCGAGTGAAGATATTTGTAGGTATGTAGATATTTAAAATCAGAAGACAAAAATGATCAGTGCGCAAATTTCATCTTCTTGGGGTACTCTTATCTTTATTGTTGAGAATACAGTTGAGGTAAATGAAGGGAATTTGCATTTAATAGCAGAAACTTACAATCGAATTATAACTTGCTGAAAAGTGTATGAATCTACATGTTAACGGTACAGATTTTATTCCTTAAAATATTATATATTTAATTTTGCGTATGATAACAAGAATTATGAAATTACACTTTTAACTGTTATTAGAATTAATTTAGCTCCTAGTTCAGTAAAGAACCAAAGCCAAGATTTGTGTAGTGGAATCAGCTGAAAACAAAAGTTATGCCTGTTAAGTATGACATTTTAGCTGGTCCCCTTTGCAATTGCAACACTTGACATCACTTCATTCGATTATTTCGAAGGGGCGGGGGTGGCTCAGTCGGTAGCGCGCCAGGCTCGTAATCTGTAGTTCCCAAGTTCGAGTCCCAGCTGGGTCAGCGTTGAGATTTATCTCCGCAAAATTTCCCCGCCCTGCCCACGGTCAGTCGGGGACACCGATGGGCTTGAATAGGCCGCCGTCCGTCGGATGGGACGTTAAGCCGTGGCCCCGTGTGCTGGAGAGCCATACCCTGTGCACGTTAAAGAACACGCTGGTTGGCCTTGACGGGAGACTACCACCTGTCTCCCAACAGCTGTTCCAGTGGGTCCCCTCCCCCAACCTTCTCTGAGCCTTCGGGGTCCATGTGACCTGGCCGTTTAGCCCATAAGTGCCGCTCAGAGGTAAAACAACCCAACGATTATTTCGAAACTGAAGACTGTATATTAAGGTGAAAGTTGCTTAACCATTAATTAATGTTTTTATACTGCTTTATTCAGATGTGTAAACAAAACATGCAAAAAATGGTAATGATATTATGTCCCCTGAAGATAAAAAAATGAAATATATTGGATTTTGACGACTTTTTTCTTGCGTGTTTACGGCATAATAGAGATAGTCTACATAACTTATAATAATTATTTTTAGTGCAGCTTACAAACATTCAGAAACTGTTTGGGCATTTTCATAGATTTAGTAATTTTTAGAACATAAATATTTAATAAAACCTTAAAACTGAAAATATTGGGCTTTACACTGAGCTCATTGGATCAGCAAGAAAAGATCACATGAGATTATCTCTCAAGGAATTTAATCAAATTTTTCTAATAGTTTATACAAAATATTTCTATTTATCATTTCTATTGACCAGTGTCCTTTGTAAAAATGTCCAACCTTTCAAGATCTTAAATTCTCGAGGAATTTATTTTGAATATTTGTCAGCTAAGCAAGATTGCTTATTTTTTTTAAATTATTCAACTCAAGATATTCAGTTTCAGTACGAAGAAGAGCAAGACTTTTCCTCGTCTTTTATCTGTTGCCCTTTGCCTACAGTGTCTATAAACTACGTCTGTCCCTTTGAAGTGTTATAACTGCAACTCCGTTTGCAACATCTGAAATTTAAAGAGGCGTCTTTGTATTCCAGTGAGACCACTGCTGGCAATCCCACTTTGGTTCCTAAACCGACAGAGCACTTCAAGTTAAACAGGAGGAAACTAAAGGTTGCTGGAGGAGGGAATACGCAGTGTCGTAAAAGACGCTACCGGACCCATTTTGGTCCCAGGTGCTACCCTTCCCACCACCACCACGGCGCTGTCTATCTCTTCTCTGCGCTTTCGGACATTCTATCTATCGCCCCGTGCGGAATTTAGTCTGCGATCGCGCTCAAGCTATTGCAATGCTGCTGAAACCGATTTTTTTTTTTAAACATTTCATTCTTTCTTTCCTATCCACTCTCTTTCTATCATCCCGTTTGCCTTTGGTAGGACTTCTGGTTTACGACCACCTAAAGTAGGGAAGTAAATCCGATTTATAGGAAGGATGCCTCAAGTACTTCTGAACGCTCGTAAACTTCTTCTAACCAATCCGACGCAATGATGTTGATAGTGTAGTGTAGAAAGAAACAGACTTGTTCTTGAAGGATAATATTAAACCAATGGTAACTAAAAATCATAGGATAAACTATACATTTTTCGTGTAAGGAGAAGAGACAACGTGAAGGATGAGCGCTTAAAGGTTGGCGGAATGTAAAGAAGAGACTGACGAGTGTTTGATGAGTGACAGTGGCAGAGAGGGTAGGAGAGGGAATGAATCATAAACGCCTCAACTTTTATTTCACTGAGAGATAACATTTATGCGCTGAAGATGGAGCTAGGTGGAACTTGATCCGCCTAAAAACCCCCATACATCATGGACGTGAATGGCCCACAAACGTTAATAAACTGCGCCCTTAGGAGGTGCGAACATAACTTTATGGTATTTGCGAAGTGAGTTTGCTGAAATGTTGTCAAACATATCTCGCCTACAGAAAAAAAGGAACATTCATTCAGAAAAGAAAACCTGTAAAGGTGAAAGGTTGTCCTTCAACTCTGTTGGTTAGGAATCTTTATTTTTAACACACATTATATATAAATATGTTTGATATATTGTGTTTATTTTTATTAACTTATCTGAAAATAAAGAGTACTTATTGTGGTTATTTTTAGTTACTTATATAAAAACGTAGAATAGCCATTACGATTCTTTTTATAATTCATATAATAACACTGAATGGTGTATAGAGAATAAAGACACGATAAGTTGATGGCTACGCCGAAGTATATTTGAAGTCAAATGAATTATTAGAAATACATTCTCTTAAAGCAGTTCACTTGCCACGAAGGTCTTACAGGAGCTTGTCAGTATATATGTCATAGAAATATCTTTATGACAGCAGACAGTTCTAAAGAGAGAGATAAGCACAACATTAAAAGTTTTCCTTGTTTCAAGCACAGGTTCTTCTGAGAAAATTAAAATAATTTCCATTTTTATACACACCAGTTTGCAAGAATCACTTTGGAAATCTAGGAATATAATTTACTGAAATACTAAAAATAATTAAAAATGTCGCAGTATTCAAGGCGTTTGAAAATGTAACTTGTAATTAAGACATAGATTCAATGTTAAAATAACGTTTTTTCATCCACGAAATGCTTCTGAATTATTATGCATGTGATGACAGAATGAAATGATTGATGGGAGATTAGGAAGATTGAATTTCGTTCGGTAAACACTTTTGAAGTTTTACAGCTGAAGCGTTTCGTTAAATTACCGATAGGGATTTTTTTTAACTTCTAAGAAAAAGTGGGGAGCGTGTATATAATTTATAGTCGAAAATTCCTTTTGTGCCCTCTCTTTTCGAGGGGATTGAAATGATTGAAATGATTGTTTTATATGTCTTTATTATTCCGTATGATAAAGATGGGATTAAAACCCCAACCTGAGGCGTTGGAGAATAACTTGAAACCCATCATTTTTTAAGGGTATTTAAATTTCTCTAATCAGGCATCGCATGCACCAACAGTACAATATGCCATATGGCATACCTTCTATGGCATATAACGATATTTGGAAAAGTTAAAAAAAAATGCTTCTTTGGAGAATTTGAATGAAACACAGTGTCTTGCTTATACTGAAAGATACTATGCAAATGATCTAGCACTGACATCTCCAGGGGCGGGGGTGCTCAGTCCGTAGCGCGCCAGACTCGTAATCTGCAGTTCCCAGGTTCGAGTCCCAGCTGAGTCAGCGTTGAGATTTATCTCCGCACAACTCCCCGCCCTGCCCACGGTCAGTAGGGGAGTTCGCCATCCGTCGGATGGGACATTAAGCCGTGGACCCGTGTGCGGGAGAGCCATAACCTGTGCACGTCAAAGAACACGCTGAATGGCTTTGACGGGAGGCTACCATCTGTCTCCCAACAGCTATTCCAGTGGGTTCCCTTCCCCAACCTTCTCTGAGCCATCGGGGTCCTTGTGACCTGGCAATTTCGCCCATGGTGTGCAAAAAAGTGCCGCTTAGAAGTAAAACAACTCAACGTTATCTCCACCTTCCCAACAGACTACTTCCCCAGCACCACCTTACAACAAATAAATACCACAAAGTGCATTCACTACTATATTTAAATACGTATATGCCTTTAGTGTTTTCGTTTAATACGACCACATGACCTCTTTTTTTTGGGCGATGTGATTAATCTCGATAGACCATTGGACTCCAAGAAAATTGTTTAAAATCTAATGTAAATTTAGAAATCTTTTTGAACATGTAATAAGGCATCAATCGCTTGTAATAACTTTCCTTAAAAAGAAACATCAATTTTAGATTATCTAAAACTTTTCTATATTGAAGTTTTCATTACAGTGGAACATAGTATAATGCGGGATATCAAGAGCATGCAAATTCTTTTTCAAAACTCATGAATAGTTAGCTGAAAAGTATTGAGTTTTACTATAAACGGGACTCGAGCCCACACCTTCCAGTTACATGCCAGGTATTCTCACCACTAAACTATCTAGGCTAATTGTCTGTCAGTTAATTGTACTTATAAAATTTCAGGATTTTTTTTAAAGTTTATGATATAATCCCCTAAATCCATTTTTAAGCTATTTATCGTATTTTAAACATTTTACCAACGGAAGTTCTAAGCATTTCTTTATTCAAGATTATTATGCATTTCACGTGGGTGGAACGGCAACAATATTTTTGCTAATTCTGGCAGTACTGGTTTAATTGTACCAATATTGGACATATCTTGAAGGATACTTAAAAATACAATAAAGCATTGGAGGGAAAGCATACTTTATTCCTCGGTGATAATTATTTAGAGTAAAAAAGAATACAGGAACGGCTTTTCGGTTTGTTACGGTTCAAACTATTCATTTGCCGTCCTATTTTTTTTTCTACCTTTTGCCTGATGGAACTTCCTTTAAATGGACTATCTCTGCTAAATCCCCACCCTGCCTCGGGGAGAAAGAGACATGGATGAACTTGAAAAAGTCGCCGTCTGTTGAGATAGGATGCTAAGCTGCGGTACCGTCTGCAGGAGAACCATTCTATGTGCAACGTTAAAAAATACGCTGTATGGTCTTGACAGTAGGCTTTTACCTATCTTCCTATAGCTATCTAATGGGTCGTCTTCCCAACATCTTCACTGAGTCATTGGTGTTCTAGTGGTCTCGCCATTTAGTCCATTATGTGGAAAAAAATGCCGCTCAGAGATAAAACAACCTATCCCTTAAATGGGCATTTTTTGGTAACATGAAACACAAGCAATCACTTTCAGTAATACCTACATTAGTTTTTATTAAAATCTAATTTTAGTATGCAATTCTTAAGAAAACAAAGTTTCTTACTCAATAACATTAAATATCCTGTTTTCACGTCTATAACTTTATCACATTTTTCTCCTTTATTATGAAATATCAAAATTATATATGGGTGTCGGACAAATAATGCGAGGGGAGATTCGAGATGCACTCTTTCCATATACACAAAAAGACATCACACTGAATGTTGTGCCAGCACATTCCCTCACTCAAACAGTTTAATGGACGGTCACCAGACAAGAAGTCGCACCAAAACATTTCTCAAAAAACGTTACAGAAGTTCTTAGTGCAACAGTTCCTGACTTACTGATTGGCTGGGGTAGTCCAATTCTATGATCACCAATGAGCCCTGATTTGATACTTCTTTTTTTCATATGAGGCTTTGTAAAGAATTATGTTTATGTTTACAAGAACATGATTCGAAACTTGAATCATTTGAAAGCCAGAATAAGTGAAGCAAGTAACAAGAAATATGATACATCGTGAATTGCAGAAAGTGGAATAACGATTGAACGTATGCAGGTCACGAACCATACACGATGCGAAAATTTACTAATTATGTTCAAAACTATTTGAGGTACTCTTTCAACCATAATGTTTGTAAAACAATTATTTTCAAAAAATATGTATATGTTATTCTGCTACATACTGCTTCTCGAAACTTCACCATTATTTTTTGAATCTCTTTATATTTTTCCAAAGTTTTTGTTTTAATTAAAGTTAAGAAATCATAAGTACTGCAAATAACATAAGATTGTCACCCATGTCACAAAATATTGGAATATGTGCATAATAATCACATTCTACTCTTCACAATGTCGCCAAAGTATAATATTATGGTTCCAAAATATTAATTTCTTCCTCAGTCTTTATTCACGGAAAATCAATTTTCCGTTTTCCGTCTAATCCGATAGATGGCGTGAAAGCAATGTTACATTAATGAATGTCTGTTCTAGTAAGATCATCTGAGCTTCGCGTTAGTTTTGTATTTGTTCTGGTTTATCCCATAACCAAGAAATCCATTTTGTTTTAAGCAGGACCGGATCTAGGGGAGAGGGAAGGAGGCCTATTAGGGACCATCCCTCCTTAAGAATGCTAGTAAGGGTAATAAATAAAATAATAATAAATACCCCCTCAAACAGCTGCTTGCCACAGAGGTCTGACAGGAGCCTGTCAGTTTATATGCCACAGTAGAAGGTCTGTGAGGATGGCAGGACCTCAGCAGAAAAACGACACATACATCCATGCCTTACCCGGGGTTCGAACCCAGGTACCTTAGATCAGTAGCCAAGCGCGCTAACCACTCGGAGGCAAAAAATTATTAATAAATCATGTATTTTTCAGGAATTTTTTAAATACTTGTAAAACGGAGAAGAAAATGGTATACTCATTGAAAATACAATCTCTTGTCCCTTACCTTTTCCTGTCAATATTGTGTTCCCCGCCCCCCCACTCGATTTTCTTTTCAGATCCTGGCCTGCCTCCAAGACATCATTTCCTAACTCAAGAAACCCCCAGTACCTCTGAAAATTCACAATGTCATCATACTACAGTATAATTAGCAAATTTTCATACACAACCTGAAAATGCACATGAGCTAGTAATCTCTCATTTGAAATTCTGCTGCAAATGACTATGCTTATAAAAAGTACTCACAAAGGCAAAAAAAAGTTAAACCTGGTTAAAGTAAAGACAATTGTGATGTTAACTCTTCGTTTGTCGGTCCCTCGGTTCGATCGCTATACGCGACGGGTGAAAGAGTCTTTCGGATAGAATCAAGCGGTTTATTCACAATTGCAGAGACTCGATACTGAGGCTCCTCCCCAATAAATTAGTCCAACTTCAGGCTTTACTTAAAAATAACAAAGATTTATTTAACCTTCCAACGTACTTGCTGGACGAGGACATATGCTCAATTACATGGATTACAACAACACCAGCTTACTATGCCTGTTCAGCTGTATTTACAGAGCCAATGCCGCTATTACCAGTCGGCATTTCCCAGCTTTACCAATTCTCGTCCGTCTCCTTCCGAAACTCGACCGGCTCTCCCTTCATCGTTGCCAAACCCTTTCTTCCTTTCTTTTCTATGCCTCACCATCTGGGCGTCCGTTAGCCCTCAGGGACCCGGGTCACTTGCCAGCGGACGCTAGCCGTTCCCTGTACACTGCTACTGCAATTAACTTTCCAGATGTCGGGAGAGAGAGCCTCCCCGTAGCATATGACTATTTTGGCGAAATCCAAAATAAATATACACAGCCTGAAAAAAAAAAAAATCTAAAAAGGCCTCTAGCCCGACAACAATGCTGTTTAATTTTAATGAGATTAGTGAATTTGAGTTTTTTATTTTTGCTTTGCAATAAGATTAACATCCTGATATTCAAGCTCAATTAGTAATCTGTTAAGTTCGTAATCTGATATTTCCAGCTGGAGTTCTCACTGCTGAGATATTCTCCGCTAACACTCGCTATGACCTTGGTGTAAAAGGTGATATCGATGATCTTCGATATATGTCATAATCAATCGGGGAAAAGTTAATTGTGGCTCCGTGTGCACAAGGATCATCCTTGTGTACGCTAAAGAGCAAAATGAATGTCCCTGATGGGAGATTTCTATTTTTTCAAGGGGCAGGGATTGGTTCGGCTGGTAGCTCGCCAGACTCGTAATCTGAAGTTCCCTTCTTCGACTTCGACTTGTGCCAACATTGATGTTTATCTCCTTAGGTTTGCTGCATATTTGAGCTCATTAAGGTTTTCTATACATAGGACAACAATTGCGGGGAGTTCCTTGCTCTTTCCAGACGAATATACTTCGCGAATTGGTGTTCAGTTGAATCGGACTCATCCGTGAAGAGCACATTTTCCACTGGAGTAGCTCTGAAGGTGATGTGTGCATCACTTTACTTATATAAATATATTATTTATATATGTTATTTAATTTATTAAGGAGATCTTCTTTTGAACAGGATTGGGGGCACATTTGTCTTCGTACATACAGACCTCGTTCTACACACAATAAGTAATCAAACTCTCTTCGCCGTGGTCGCTGACAGCTCGGAAGACTGTGCAGCTGTACAATGCATATGAGATGCATTACCTCATGCTGCTTTCACAATCTGCGTGGTCAAACCCGACCAGCTTTCCTGTTAACGACAGGATAGTCATCTTCCTGAACAGTTGTAGCTTTAGGATGGCTTGCCCAATCTACGACTAAAATTGACCAATCTATATGTTTCTTAAAATTGTTTTCAAAGTTAACGCTAAACTTTTTGGAACAGAAATCAGTAGCGATCTTCTCCATGCGCTCTTTTGTAGCAACTTAATATACATTTCCTAATCGTGTCGGTTAAATGTGGACGTATTTTCTTCTTCTGCATTGAGAAATTTACATATACACCATACATTCATTTACTTTTCAAGTACGATAGTATTTTTTTAATTTGGTTCATTAGAGTATATTCTAAAGTTTGAAATTATCTAAATTACGGGTGCAGGGGTGGTTAGTGGCGAGCCAAACTCATTATCTTCAGTTCCCAAGTTTGAGTACAAATGTGCCAGCGTTGAAATTAATCTCCACTAAATTCACTCTGCCTTCTGTGAGAAAGGGACACCGTTGGGCTTGAAAAGGCCATCTTCCGTCATATGGGACGTTAGCCGTGGTTGTGTGTGTTGGAGTACTATACCATATGTTTGTTAAAGAACAAGCTAGATGGCCTTGAAGGGTGGCCTGTCACCTAACGACTTCTCAGTAGGTCTCCTTCACCCAATCTGCTTTGAGCCGTTCAGGTTTATGATCTGATCATTTAGCCCAAGTCATGCATAAAAGTGCCACTCAGAGGTAAAACAACACAAAAAAGCCTAAAATACGAAGTATTTGAAAGATGGTTTGTTGCAAGTTTTTTATCTAAATGTTTTACGATTGCAAGCGAATTTTTTAAACGGGCTTGGACTGGAAAAGTTGAGCCCGAGCCCAACTCTCTACAGCGAGGTGAAAGTTGGAGGGGAGGGGGGCGGAGTTGAGTGGAAATGAATCTTAGAATATCGGCAAACATTTATATATTACTATTTTATAATAAAATAAAATAAATAAAAAATAAATACCTCCTCAAGCAGCTGCTTGCCACAGAGGTCTGACAGGATCCTGTCAGTTTATATGCCACAGTAGGATATCTGAGAGGATGGCAGGACCTCAGCAGAAAAACGACACACACACATCCATGCCTAATCCGGGGCTCGAACCCAGGTCCCTTAGATCAGTAGCCAAGCGTGCTAACCACTCGGCAAACTAGTTTTAATAACTACTAGTATTTTAGCAATTCAATGTATTTACGCTCACTGTCTTTGGTATTATTTTATAGCAATATTTAATATGTTTATATTACCATATTTTATGTTGCACATAGAGCTTCCCACTAACTAATTTACTCTAAAAGTTGGAAGGATATGCTATAAAAATAGGTTTCGTTTATTAAAGAATCACAGGATATGTCCTGTAGACATGCAACTCATGAAATAAATAGCTGATAGGTTTCGTATGTTTAGTGAAAATTTGATATATATTCCCAAGCACCATCCCTTTTAATTTTATTACTCAAAGCAGTTATTTGTGTATGGTTATTAAAAAAGAAGAATGGTGAACGGAGCAGTTAGAGTGTAATTGCGAAACAAACACACAAAAATCTCGAAATGTTAAATATTCCCAAAGGAGAGTTTTCTCCGTGAAATATGAAACAAATATATATATTCAAACTAGAAGATGAAAATATACTATTTATATCGCTTAGATAGGTTATAATACGTATCACAAAGATTTCCACTATTAGAAACTAAAAGAAGTGTTAGATGCCAAAAGATTCCATTTGACTTGCGCAAATAGGAGATCAGACGACACTCTTCGAATTGAAACGCCGCTCTCCTGAGGTATTGATCTGATTAGAAGTTATAATGAGCTTCGCAGGCGGTACTGTGGAGAGTACAATTAGTGCATTCGTAGTTAGCGTGTGTGCTTTTACCATTATCGTAACAAGGAGGACCTGCAATTGCGCACTTATCTTCAACAGAGGCATTCCCGTGTAGCTAATATTAGCCATATTATGGGTGGAATAATAGAAACACAAAATAGTGCATCTGCTCTCTTTGTCTACCATAAATGCATGTATATATCGTTTAAATGGAATTTCATTGTTCGAAGGAATCAGAGCTAGCATATTAGAACGATTTCTTTTTCTTAATTAAAAAGGTTTGTTGTTTGTTTTTCTTAATACCGTTACTCAAAGGTGAGGGAAAATAAAAACACATGTGCAGTGATATGTGTGGAATGTTGATATAGTTATTTTAAGTTGCTCATTGCGATTCTGATAGATATGTAAATTAAACCATTGTCTAGAAAGGTAGGAAATTTTGTGATGATTTTGATTGTGTGATGAAAAATAAAAACGATATTAATTGCATGGTAGTTATGTTTTCAAAATATAATTTCCATATTCATGCACACAAAATTCACTTCATTCACTTCATTATAGGCAGATGATGAATGTCATTGTAGGTAAATATTGAGTGTCATTGTAGGTCATTATAGGTAGATGGTAAAAGTCATTGAAGGTCATTATAGGTAGATAGTGAATGTCATTGTAGGTAGATGGTGAATGTCATTGTAGGTCATTATAGGTAGATAGTGAATGTCATTGTAGGTAGATGGTGAATATGATTATAGGTCATTGTAGATAGATGGTGAATGTCATTGTAGGTCATTATAGGTAGATGTTGAATATAGTTATAGGTTATTGTAGGTAGATGGTGAAAATTGTTGTAGGTCATTGTAAGTAGATGAGAAATGTTATGGTAGCTAGATTTAACCTGCAAAAAAATATTGTACACGCGTTATTGATTGCTATAAAGAAAATCGCATTATAATAAGTACCAAAAACATCGGTATAGGATTGACAACACTGAGAACATTCGTATCGTACAGCAGAGTCCCCGGTTTATAGTGAATCAGAATGCCCACTCACAGCAGATGAACTTAAATTTGTATAATAGCGCAGCATTGTTGAATTTCTCTCCAAAGACAGATTCAGTGGGTTGGAAATTTAACATATCTTAAGTGCTCGATTTCAGTAGTATACTATGTCACGCACACAAGTATGTGAGTGATGTAAAACATTCCTTTACAGACACCTACAAGTGCTAAATGAAATGCTTTTGCGTAGCAACAGTCGTGAATGGCAATAATGGTGACACAACTGACGTCTTCTCCGATGCAATCTCAGGATTGTTTACGTTGGTTCGGTAGCGTAGAAATAATTTGCATGTAAAGCTGAACAACTGGAATGTGAGTGCACTGTGAATATCGAGGCAGTTGCCTCCACAGGGTAAGACAAGGCGCATCTAGATTGTCTCCCTCATGCTCTAAGGTTACACGATAAATTGGACAGATTCTTCAGTCGTATGATTTCAGATGAAGAACTTGAATCCATTTTTAGTACTAGAAAGCAAGAAATTTATTTTGTAGTAGTGTTAGTAAACATCCCTCCTCCTAAAATGTTCAAATGTATACCCTTCGCTAGGACACCTTATGGCCTGGTAGGACGAGGAGGTCATTTCTACGCGATGACTTGCATCATCATAGGAAACTATGATTGTCACAACACTGAAAGAGGGGAGGTGCCGTCACACCCTCTTTATAGTCAGAACTTGTCCCATGTGACTACCATCTTTTTTCGTGCCTCTTAAGGAGCAACTGGGAAAACAAGTTTGCCTCTATGGTAAATGAAGGATGAGGTGCATGATTGTCTGCAACATCAACCTATGGGAACTTTGTGGCACTGGCATTAAGAAGCTTTCACATCACTGGATTTTTTATGGCTAAGGATTTTTTAAGGATGGAACTGATTATGAGTGAATTATATCATATTCTACATTATATATACTATCTGCTTAGGAAGTTTCATATGGATTTGTGTTCGATTGTCTAGCTGTTATATTAATTACTGTAGCTGTTAATCAACTGATTAATTGAGTTGTTAATTAATTATCATTATTAAATGTCATACATTATGTTATCACATTTTTCTTTTGGAAATTGATTTTAAATTTATTATTTATATTGGAACACTTACACTTGAAATTGATGTAACAAGGTCAATGTTTGACGTAACAAAGATGTACACGGATTTGTACAAAAGGAAGAATATTATCTATTTTTAGAAATCCGATGATTTCTGAAGATGGGGGGGACATGAAAACTTCAGTTCGATATCACTAAAACCGGTAGGTGAATTGTAGACAAATATTTTCCTCTGTTAAATATAAAGTGCGTAGAAATGGGTCGACTATAATTAACAATTATTATTAATCTCGGTAATGTTTGGAATACTTCCAATCTTTGGATAAATTCCTGTTCTCAATGATATACCGATGGGAAAAAAATGTAGTGAAGAGTATATTAATTAAGATATTTTGCTAATAAGGGGAGTAATTATAGCCAACGCAATTTCAGTATGGCCATGAAGGAATCTGAGTTGTTCTATTAGGTGGAAAAATCAATCTGTCGAATCCTAACGAAAAAATTGGACTTTATTAGACATTAATAGAAATATCATGAATTTCTATTCATTTAAAATATCTCTGTACCTCATTGGCAAGGTCATATTTCAACTATCCTTGCCTCAAACTATGCAGAAGGGAATAATTGGGGTCTTCCAGGCTATTATTGTATTTCGTTGCAAAAATATTGTTTATAATTTTTAAAATTACATTCAGTCTACTAAAAGTTTCAGTTTGGATTTTTTCACTTCTCAACGCACTTTTCGTTGTTTTACACTAAACGGCTCACTGATCAGGTCACAAGAAAGCTAAGGGCTTAGAATGGGTAAGAAAGGATGGCCATCCGAATTGTTCTTTAACCTGTACAGAATATTTTAATTTTTTTAATTACCCCCTCAAGCAGCTGCTTGCCACAGAGGTCTGACAGGCTTGCCACAGTAGAAGGTCTGAGAGGATGGCAGGACCTCAGCAGAAAAACGACACAAACAGCCATGCCTTACCCGGGGCTCGAACCCAGGTCCCGTAGATCAGTAGCCAAGCGCGCTAACCACTCGGCCACGGGACAGCTAGTACAGAATATTAATATCCTCCATTTGGGGCTGGCTCAAACTGCAGCCAGGCTAGTAATGTGCAGGTTCTAGGTTCGAGATCCAACTGTGTCAACATTCAGATTCATCTCCGTTAACCTTCGCCCTGCCATCGGTGAGAAGGGGAGCCCCCATGAGCTTAGAAAGACTGCCGTCCGTTCGACGGACTTTAAGCCTGATCCTGTATAAGGATGAGAACATTAAAGAACGTGCTGGATGGCTTTGACGGGAGGTTTCCATCTACTTCTTGTCCAGTGTTATTAACAACTGTCCCTTCCCCAATCTCTTCTGAGCCCTTCATGAAGTTCTGCCTGGCCATTTAGTCCATTATGTGAAGAAAAATGCGGCTCAGAGGTTAAACAACCCAATCTTCCACACAAGGCTCCTGCACAGTGCGTTTCTTATTGCTCGATGTGACGACAACCATTATGAAACCATCGGTTTTCCGCCTTCAAGTGAGACAGATTGTCGAAGTTTTCGGTTGAGTTGCGTTGCTTTATCTTGAGCGGCATTTTTGACCCACATGACTGTGGGAACCCACTGTACAGCTGTTAGGAGAGGCCATTCAATGCATTCTTTAACGTTCACAGGGTATAGCTTTCTCACACACCAGCCACGGCTTAACGTCCCACCCTACGGACACCGGCCATTCCAAGTCCATCGGTGTCCGTTACTGACTGCGGGCGAGGCTGGGAATTTTGCGGTGATAAATCTCAACGCTGGCTCAGCTGGGACTCGAACCTGGGAACTGTAGATTATACGAGCCTGGCGAGCTACCGACTGAGCCACCCGTGCTCCAAATCTCAGCAGAGATCGGGTAAGCAGAGAAGTTCCCAATGCAGATACAATGGGGACTCGAACAAAGGAACGCCAGATTACTAGCCGAGGACACTATACTGACTGAATCCATACCCGTCACACCATAAATGGATTTTTACATTTCGGAAATTTGGAAGAGGCCATAGTGGATGAGTTGTAATTCTGGTTGGTTGCAAAGTGGAAAAAAAAGCGTGGTTTCAAGTCCTGGAAAAGAAGTTGCTGCGTTTGTTTGCTGATGCTGTGTTTCTTTTGATATTTCGCCTTCCTCACAGATTGTCTGTATTTCGTGTTGTGCTTACAGACTTCTGTTTGATATCTGGGGTAGAAGAGCCTAAGGAGTAATTTACTCAGTTTTTTTTGTTCCCTTAGTAAGGCTGTCCCGTGACCGAGTGGTTAGCGTGCTTGGCTACAGAGTAAAGGGACCTGGGTTCGAACCCTGGGAAAGGCATGGATGCTTGTCTTGTCTTTCTGCTGAGGTTTCGCCTTCCTCCAGACCTCTATAGCGTATAAGCTGACAGGCTCCTGTCAGACCTCTGTGACAAGCAGCTGCTTGAGTGGGTATTTATTTATTATTTAAAAAAGGAAACCACTGTCTTAAAATATCACCATTCAACGAAAAGAACTTATTCTGTCCTATTGCTTCACTTTCATAAGCTCTTCAAACCTTTCTTTGTAATGTCGCTTTGCTCACAATATTGTAAAGTGAATCCATCTGATTCTTGTCATTCGCTAGAACGATTTAATCTACTTAGTTTACAATAAGATTAACTTGAAAGTTTTCGTACAGTTGATCCCTAAGACTTTCAGTAGCGACTTCTCTGTCACTGAATCGAATAACAGTGAAAACAAGGGATTATATAACTCCTGAAAGAAAGGTTTTGTTCACATCGGTCTTATTAGGTTGTTTACCATTTCCTTATTATTAAATAATTCTTTTCTATCGAAGTTAGTGTTAACTATAGTTTAAGTTCATAAAAAAGTAAATTTGAGTTAGAAGGAAACAATTATTTATCCTGTGCGTCGCATAATTTATTAAATAATGGCTGTAATATTACTTCCTGTTTCCATGCAGTACACGTTAATAGTGTACTAATACGTGTCTTGGAAAAGAATTTTATAAAGAAGAAATTTATTTTCTCTTTACGTTCCTAAATCAAAGCGAAATTAACGTTTCTTTACTGAAAGAAAGGTTTTTGTTTTATTTCAACGGTGTATTAAGAAATATTTTTCTATTCTTCGTTTCATTAAAAATTGTTTTGATATGCAAAACTATGTAAATAGATAGAGTACTAATTGCATTTGACAAGCAGAACATTTTGAAGCTTCTGTAACTAGTTGTCTTAATTTCGTTAGATGGTTTTCAGTGTTTCTGGGACGAAGTGCGAAAAAACCTGATTATTCATCATCGGATTAACAGGCAAACGGCTTTAGAGGGTAGACTTCGAATTATAATTAAAAGTGGAATTTGTGATAACTACTTTATTAAAGTGAGTTTTCAGCTTTTGATCGCATAAATCTACAGGCTTTGAATTCGAAGGAAAAATATATAGTAAGTCCCTGGATATTGGAAATATTTGAGGTCATTTATACTAGTGTTTCTCGACTGGAAGTCTGGAAGTTGTAAACTGAGGAGTCGGCGCGTTTAATAGATTCAGTGAAACATAATTTTTTCCCCTTAGTATCATTGTCATTACTCCTAGAAAAATTATTTCCTTTGTTTTCAATAATTATTGCTTTGACTTAATAAAGGTTTTTTTTCGCATTTTAATTTATTTTTGTATTTGTAAATATTTCAACTTTAAATAGTACTTTTTAAATTTTTACGTTTTTTTTTTCAGTTTTTTAAACTTTTGACTGGAATAAAAAACACGATGAAAATACTATACCTATATGTATTTACATTTTAGTCAATTTAAAAAATAAATAAAATACCCATCAAGAAGCTTTTTCCCATAG
Source organism: Ryuthela nishihirai (assembly GCA_038380435.1). Taxonomy (NCBI): domain Eukaryota; kingdom Metazoa; phylum Arthropoda; class Arachnida; order Araneae; family Heptathelidae; genus Ryuthela; species Ryuthela nishihirai. The sequence continues at coordinate 15,431,228 of JAWZYU010000016.1, forward strand.
AACTCTGACAGGATACTATCGGTATTATACGCCGTAGTGAAGGTCTGTGAGGAGAGCGAGACTTCGGCAGAAAAATAACACAAATGATGAAACATCCACGCTTCTCCCAGGGAGCGAACCCAAAGTCCTTTGATCAGTAACGAAGAATGCTAACCACTGGGCAATGGAAGAAAAACTTTGTTCTAACCTATCCCGGACGGAATTTGAATATGCAACCTTTTTAATATTCAATTTAATCAAAATATTTAAACTACAGTTGAGAAGAAAGGTTATCATAATAGGTGAAACTACGTATGGAGTCCCCACTCCAAATTGGTTGAGAAACACTGATTTACACCACCTTTCACCTCGTTCATTGAACCCTTCTGATGAGAACAGGGATTTCTTCATAACCAGTTCATATCGCATTTATATGCAGTTTCTAGTTTCCTAACTAAAGGATAAAGTAATGAAATACGCTAAATGTGCGGTGTACGTCAAACCACATGTCGTACAGGTAAGAATAAACATGCCGTATACATAAAACCATCCTAATGAGTACAGAAAACGCCATATAAATAGCGGAAAGTTATACTTCTGATAATTAATAATAATAAATTTCGCGTGAATCATTTGTTAAAATCTCAAGTTGCTTTAATTTCTTTCTTTACAACATAATCTTTCTTAGTTTAAAACACCGAATTTGTTTCTGCTATGTTATATTTTGTAGTGAAAAATGCTTTAAACTCTTTCATTGAGTTCAGCCTCTTAATCGGTAAGGGAGATATATGCACCTTTCCACCGTGCCTGTCTTCCACCGCCATCTCTGTTTCCTTTCTTGGTAAGGAAAAGCTTTGTTAAACATCTTGGGTTATGTTTCATAAAGAGAAATGTAATTACTCCTGTCTTCTCACCGAGTTACTCCTCTGCTTCCGCATCTCACAGATCTTTTAGAGTGAGCTTCATCTCATGTTTCATTCAGTTTTTTCGTTACCTACCTTAATAAAAAATGCGTTTTTTCGAACAAATTCAAGTCTGAAAAGTTGATGCTTTTCACGAATGCATTTATGATGTCTGTATGATAGATACATAACTTAATAATAGCATTAATATGCATAAAGCCAGTGTAAAAAAAAGGACGCAGTGAATACTCAAACGAGAAAAATATCTAAACAAAGCTGAAATCAACAAAAACGTCTTCAGATATAAATGATAAAAATATACTGAAATTCTCTCAGCATTAAAAGCAAAACAAAAACATTTCCCCGGTGAATATGAGGATATCTGAAAGTTTCAAAACTGGAATATATTCTTTACGAAATTATATCTAGGCTTCTCCATGTTAGTTAGTTACGTAACGTGGAATTTTTCCTCATTCTTGTGTATTAATTTTTCTTTTTTCCTGCTGTTTTTGTTCCCTTTGTTAATGGAAAGTAGCAAGTTTCAAATGAAAGCCAGTAATACTAACTGCGTAGCTCAAGTACTAAGCTACTCGGAGTTTACAGGCCTGCTGATAACACCAAAAAATTTCCAAAATGCAGAGTTTCATGACCAGAAAAGCCATTAATCATCCCACGCCCAGAGACAGCGATTATCTGCCACCGTGAAAGCTTCGCAAAACGATCGCCTTCCACACACAACAGGAGGAACAATTATGCGCAATTCTTGAAGTGCAGAGTTTTACCGGAATCCTAAAATGATGTTTGTTGGATAGTTTCGTTGCTGACTTCAAGGTTAGGAAACTGGGAGATTAAATAGATCTAATAAGAATTTCACTAAAGACGAGAAGGCCTTAAAGGATTTGGCTTTTAAATGTTGAAGGTAAAAGAAAATAAACAAGAGGAAAAGGAAATCTCCTTTCACATATTCTAAATTAAATATAGACTCCAGCCAAGACCGATAGGAGATGCCGACAAACAGAACAGTTGATTAGAGTACCGTATTAAGGGGAATTCCAAAAAGGAATCGGAAAAGGATAGTCGAAAGGATTGCTTTGTTGTATCACTGATTTTTCCCTCATTTGCAAAAAAAACGCCAGCCCCGTAATCCGAAGTTCCCGGTTCGAGTCCCAATTGTGCTAACGTTAAGATTTATCTCCACTAACCAGCAACCTGCTCTCTCTGAGATAAGGCACACCGATGGGCTTGGAAAGGCCGCCGTCCTTCGGATAAAATGTGAAGCCGTGTTCATGAGAGCCAAAAACTCTGCATGTCAAAGAACACTCTAGATGTCCTTGCCTATAAGTTTCCATCTATCTCCAAAGCTGTCCAATGCATCATCCCCTTCCACAACCTTCTCTGAGCCCTTGGGGTCCTTGTGACCTGGCCATTTGACCAATGGTGTACATGAAAAGAGTCCCTAAGAGGTAAAACAAGACCTCAATCTCTGTGGCAGGTAGGCCGAAGGACTAATATTTTTCTTTTTTTAACTTAACCTTTTAACCTTTAATAAGGAAACTTATTCATTAGATGGCTTTGACGGGGAGACTTCCATCTCTCTACTAACAGCTGGCAAGTGGATCTCCACCACATAACCTTTTCTGAGAGTTTCAAATCTTTGCCATTAAGACCTGGCCTATTGTGTTAAAAAATGCGTCGCTCAGAGGTTAAAGTAACCAAACCCATCCATCTAAAATCCTCAAGTGAAAAACTGCTAAGGAAAATCTAACCAGATTCGAAAATGTTCTCAATAATTCTAGCTTATAGCACATGTTCCAGATAAAACCTGTATAAAATTATTTACCCTATTACAATGAATGCTATCGGATATTACTTTTGATTTAAAATATCTCACACTTCTACCTTCTTTCGCTGCCTTCAACTTAAAATCCATACGAAATATGACTAATGATATCTAATAAAGGTTATTCGGACACCTTCGTCCATATACGCCACAGCAATGGCTCAAACAGGTATAAAAGGACGCACGTGGCCTAGCAAACATCATAGACACGCATTAACAGGAGAATGGGCAGTACGGCAGAGCTCAGTGACTTTAAACGTGGCACGGTCATAGCATGTCACCTTAGCATCAATTCGGAACATTTCATCCCTGCTGCAGCTGTCCCGATCAACTGTAAGTGATGTAATTGTGAAGTAGGAGCAACAATAGCGCAACCGCAACCCGGTAGGTTCCGTAAAATGACAGAGCGGGACCGCCGAGTGTTTTTCGAAAACATTTTGATATTTCGTTAATAGCTATTAATTTTCGACAGCAAGATGCCTTCTTTCAACAAGACGACGTCCCATCTCATTGCCCCTGTTTGGTAAGGATTGTTTCGAGGAACATTTTAGTGAGTTCACAACCCTCGAATGACAGTCTCACTCTCTGAATTTGAACCCTATTCAGCATCTGTGGGAAGTGGAGCGATGCATTCTAGCCCTAAACCCACCACCGGTAATTCTTCGCGTTTTATGGACGGTTCTCCTGGAATCATGGCCTGCAACACCACCCTGATAGAGTCCACGTTGGGTTGTTTTACCTCTGAGAGGCACTTTTTTGCACACAATGGGCTAAATGGCCAGGTCACAAGGACCCCGAGGTTTCAGAGAAGGTTGGGGGAGGGGACCCACTGGAACAGCTGTTGGGAGACAGATGGTAGCCTCCCGTCAAGGCCATCTAGCATGTTCTTCAACTTCCACTGGGTATGGCTCTCCCGCACACGGTGACACGGCTTAACGTCCCATCCGACGGACGGCGGCCTTTCCAAGCCCACCGGTGTCCCCTACTGACCGTGGGCAGGGCGGAGAGTTTTGCGGAGATAAGTCTCAACGCTGACCCAGCTGGGACTCGAACTTGGGAACTGCAGATTACGAGTCTGGCGCGCTACCGACTGAGCCATCCCCTCCCCATAGAGTCCACGCCACAACGTGTTATTGCTGTTGTGATAGCCAAAAGTGGACCCACATCTTATTAGGTGGTTCTGTATAATAAATTGTCCTTTCAGTGTATATATATATATACCATTATTTACTTTAACACTGCTTCACATTTGCTTTAGTTTAGTTCAACTCGGCTGATTTATCTGTGCTTTATTATACACTAGCGAAAATTGCCCTTTTACGGAAGGGTTGTAAAACAACCAAGAAGCCCATGGGTGGAAATTATCTTTTTTTAAATACACACTGAAGCAGCTGCTTGCCACAAAGTCTGACAGGAACCTGTCAGTTTATACGCTATAGCAGATCTGTGAGGAAGACGGGATCTCAGCAAAAAATAACACAAACGTCATTCATGCCTTCTCAATGCTCGAATCCATATCCCTTTTGATCTGTAGCCAAGCACGCTAACCACTCGGCCATGAGGTAGCACCTTATGTGTAAATAATGTGAATAATAAATAAAATAAATACTCCATCAAGCAGCTGCTTGCCACAGAGGTCTGACAGGAGCCTGTCAGTTTATATGCCACAGTAGAAGGTCTGAGAGGATGGCAAGACCTCAGCAGAAAAAACACATACATCCATGCCTTACCCGGGGCTCGAACCCAGGTCTCTTAGATCAGTAGCCAAGCGCGCTAACCACTCAGCCATGGGACGGCTTGAATAATAATGATGGCTATAAATTAGAGTCAATCCCTTCTTTATACTCAGGAATGTAACATTTTTAAATAAAGTTTCTTGATATGAAATTCAACAGCTTTCCAGTCGATGTCAGACTGCAAAAACTAAATTTGTTTTAGATTCAGGGTTGGATTCAGTTAGAAGTTTTAACTCTATTTTTTAATGCAATACATATTGCTTTGGGAATTTCTGTAATTAAAATTGCAGAGCGGGCATTTCCAAACCGTCTGGAAATCCCTTAATGATTTTTTTGAAGAGCTCACCCAAACCTTACATTTCTTGTAAACCGTAATAAGAAAAAGATCAATAGCTTTATAAGCGATGGGAAATGAAACATTAAATGAGGTCTCCTAACACAAATTTTTTTTTAATTTTTTATGTATTTTTACTTTTATAATTAGTATAAGAGTACGTATATTTCATATTTCAAATCAAGAATTTATGCTCAGATAGAAAAATATAGCTTTGAGAAGAATACTTACGCAATTTTAATTATTGTAGGGTTTTGGATTAGACCGTATAATAGTTATACCATTTTACCCATTGTAAGGTTTCGAACAGAGCGTTTGGAACCAATTTTCATTTGTAACATTGCTTTCTATGAAAAATTTCACTTTGTTTAAGGTTGTTTCACTGAATGTCGCATTTTCGCGAACTAGTTAACAATGTTAAGCGTTATATTTTGTTTTTTAAATTTCTTTTTAGGTGGTGCGAAAATCCTCTTTGCAAATCGTTCTTTACAGTTAATCCTTCCCGTTTACAGTGGGAACACCCAAGATTTTTTTCATGACATTATTTCATGATATCATTTATTAACCGAGCAAGAGAATATATATATGCTACTACTTTTATTCTATTACCACCTTAAATAAGATTGTCGTCCTTAAATAAGATGGAGGGATCTTATACAAATAACTGCTCAGTGGTTGACTTAGTCTTCAGCAAATCAGTCTCGTAATCTGCGAAACCATGTCCCCGTGTTCAACATACTCTGGGCGCGTTAAAGAACACATCGAATAGACTTGACCGGGAGCTACGATCTATCTCTTAAAAACTCTCGACCTCAAGGATTCATTAACCTTTGAAGTCCTTGTGTTTTATTAGGGAGGGTGACATGTATCACATTTAGCGCAATGGGTACAAAAAAAGTACCGTTCAGAGGAAAACAATCCTAACCAACACAATTAACTATGATGTGTTCCTCTTCATATTCATATCATTTAAAGACAGATTTGTCATTAAGTAATGCGTGAGGTACGTCTTCTTAACCTTTTCACAGCGGCTGGGACAGCATCTGTCCCGACACATTTCCGTGCCTGCTCAGCGGCTGGGACACTTTTGGAGCTCTTCATGGGGGGATGGAAATCAAGGTGTGTTGCCTCGTGCTGCTGGCGGCGTAGAGGGAAGGAGTTACCCCGTACCGCCTGCAGTGCTGCGACGTGAATACAATAGGTCCCGGCTAAAGAGTTTGTTTCCTGTTACAATGAAAGCATGGAGAGGAGCCACAACTGAGCTTTTAGTTCAGCCTTTGAGTTTGGTTACTTGTTTCTCAGTTCTGTTTAGTTTTCCCGAATGTTTATATTATATATTTACTCTCTTTCGTCAGAGTTACTGTTTTGTGCTTTATCATGTCAAAGTGTAGAGATTTAACGGAAAAAGAAATTCAAGATGAATTAGGACCCCAGAAATTAAATGAAACTTTGCCGATTTTGATTGAAGCTCATGATTTATTAAGACGATTGCTAAATTTATACTTCTAAGTAACGGAACATCATGTAATTATACAATTGTGTTTGTCATAAAAATACTATTCCATTATTTATTTATTCCAACACTGGAGATTTTTCTTCAATATTCTGCAGATGCAGTGGCGATATAAAAAAAAAATCCCATTTCTCTGTCTTAGCAACATCAAAATTCCAGCTCTCTAATGCTTTGTTGATGTATACAGAAATAATGTTTTCATTAAAGTGCTAACTTCGGATCTTTTTTTCGTATAATGAAAAATATTTATGCATAAAATTGTTTTTGTTAAATATAGATTGGTCCTATTGCTCAAAGGAACCCAGAACCAGAAAAAAATAGGGGGGAAAGAGGGGTTAAGTTACAAATTATTACGTAGTGGAAAATTTTTAACAAGCTTGGTCGTATCCTTAATTCAGTTCAACTGTTTAAAATATGTAGTAAACGATACTCCTTATGCAACAAGTTTTAATTTTACGTATATCTCGTTACAATCGATCCCAATATAATTTCTCTTCCCCTTTTTTTTGGAGGCAGAGGCCATAATTCCAATTTTTCAAGGGATTTTTTTTCCCAGGCGTATGATAAGTAATTGGGATGCAAGCATTTATATTGCATTAAGTTATAAGAGGAAGCTGTATACTGATAAAATTACTGATATTTATACTGATAGTGTTGTAAACGATTTTGGAAAATCAAAATGGCTGATACAGACAAAATACCAAAAATATATTTTAGATTATTACATGTGAATCAAAATGTTTAATTTGAAATATAGTTTTGGAAAATTTCATTTTAAGAAAGTGTTACTTCTGCAATTTCAGTGCCTGAGCTATCGTAGCTCTGTTACTGCTGCAGGGAAATATTAATTTCTTCGAAATTTGATATGTTACATTTTTGTCGCAAATATTTAAAAAAAAAATAAATACCCCCTCAAGCAGCTGCTTGCCACAGAGGTCTGACAGGAGCCTGTCAGTTTATATGCCACAGTAGGAGATCTGAGAGGATGGCAGGACCTCAGCAGAAAAACGACACACACACACACATCCATGCGTAATCCGGGGCTCGAACCCAGGTCCCTTAGATCAGTAGCCAAGCTTGCTAACCACTCGGCCACGGGACAGCACACAAATATTTACGTTTCCGAATAAATATTGAATGAAAAATCCCTCAAGCGGCTGCTTGCCACAGAGATCTGATAGGAAAATCTCAGCAGAAAAACGATACATACATCCATGACTTACAGGGATTCGAACCCAGATCCTTTAGATCAGTAGCCATGCGCACTAACCACTTGGCCACAGGATGGTAAATAAATATTAGAGAACAAATAATTTCTTATCATTATTCTTCAAACGAAACTAAGAGATAAAAATGTTTTATTTATTTCCTGTAAATACAAAATTCAAATCATTTGTATTAGAACACATGTAATCTTTAGCATGAAAGTTGCGTAATATTTATAAGGTAATTGTTCTGATAATTACAAGAAAATATAACTGGGCATCATGAAAAAAGAGATAATACAATATCTGACAGTACAGATAACTACGTTTATGAGTAAGGATCTTTATTAGATCCAATAAAACCCTACTATGCCAATTTAGTTTTTACAGTCATATTTGCTTACAAATAGCATTTATTGGTCAACCCTCTTTATTAATATTTCCTTTATTATTATGCAGTCATGTGACCGATTGGTTAGCGCGCTTGGCTACTGATATAAGAGGCCTGGGTTCGAGCCTCGGGTAAGCATGGATGTATGTGTCGTTTTTCGTGATCAATCAGCTACTTCTGCTGAGTTTTCTCCATCCTCACAGACCTTCTACTCTGGCATATAAACTGACAGGCTCCTGTCAGACCTCTGTGGCAAGCAGCTGCTTGAGGAGTTTTTTTAATACTATATTATTCATCCATTTATTTACTATAGGCTTGGAAACCTGTGACTTAGTAATTAGCATTGTCAGATAGTGATCAAAGGAAATGTGGGTTCGAGCCCTTGATAAGCCATGGAGGTTTCTCGTCTTTCGGCTTAGGTCTCGCATACCTCATACACCACTTTGTGGCATATTATACTAATAGACTCTCGTCTTCCCTCTGTGCCAAGTAACTGATTGAGGGATAATTATTTATTTTATATGAAATATAGGCGTGTGAGGTTTCTCCTTGTGTTTTGCTCCTCTCTACTAATAAAAAAAATATTTAAAATTGAAAAAAAAAAAATCAGAGAAATTTCTGCCTTCACGGTAGTTTTACATCAGCCTAGTCTAGAACACCATACTGAGAGCAAGTTTGATAAAATTTGATAATTATGCTCATCAAGATTTTAACACTTTGGTAATTTGTCATGTGCTCCGGGTAAGGCATGGCTGTTTGTGTCGTTTTCCTGCTGAGGGCCTGCCATCCTCTCAGACCTTCTACTATGGCATATAAACTGACAGGCTCCTGTCAGACCTCTGTGGCAAGCAGCTGCTTGAGGGGGTATTTATTTTATTTATTTATACACAAGAGAGAGAAAAAATATTTATTTTTTATCTGATTTGCATGGTTTTGTAATACGGGAGCATAAGGGATTAAAATGAGTCAGAACATTGGTGTGGAAAGGTAAAGTTAAAATGTCTCAGAACAGATAAAGAGAGTGCCTAATGAAGTATATCGAATTATGTTCACCAAATATTATGAGAATGAAAAATAAACATTATTTTTGGAAATATCTTTATTGAAAATATCTGTGGAAATATCTTATATTATTTCTCACTATTGCATACGCCTAAAATTAAGTTGTGGGTAAAAATTATCTGCTTCCCACTCTTTGTAGCATAAGGTTTAATAGAGAAAATCCTCAGTTAAAAATCTGAACATTTATTATTATTTTTTGCAATGCATTAGTTTTAGTTCAATTTTTTTTTAATTCACAAATTTAAATATCAGTGACATTTTCTAAAAACTATTATTATCGAAGACCAATAATAACCAAAAAATCATAACCAAAAAATGTGATAAATATAGACAGGGATATACCAAAGAGTAACATGTCAAGAGACCTCCCCCCACTCACCCCCCGAAAATTCGGTCATGTACGAAACCTCAAACTTGTCCAAAAGGTGTGAAATCCAAAACAATTATTTTGCATATTTTGCTTTAACCTAATAATATAAGTCCGACACTAAAATCAGATTAAAAAGAAAACTACAAAATTTTATTCCGTATAGAATATCATTCAAAAATTTCCTGTCGTCAGATGGAATATTTTACTCTTATTCGCAGAACCCCCTCTCCCCCACTGGAAACTAAATCCTGTGCACGTGTCTGAATACAAGTACAGGACAGAGAAATGGAAACAGTTTCATGTTATCTCAACAGAATATCACATTCTGACCTTAATAACTCTTCTATATGCTTTTTAATGAAAAAAATATATCTAAAGATAAATTAACGATATCAACAACTCTATCTATATCTCGATTTAATTAATATTTGTTCAATATTCAAATAGGCATGAACTCTAAAATACCTAATAGGCTACAAAAAATTGACTCCAAATTTTTACTTAAACATTGAAACAGATTAAAAATTCATCATCATCAAGCACCTATGGGCTATGGAGGTTTAACCAGACCGTGCAATTTAGCTCTCCAAGAACACTGGAAGAATCAAGTTTGATCTCTGATCTCTTAATATGTTTTAATATTTCAGTTAAATTTTTGAGTCATTTTTTTTCTCTCAGCATTTTAAATATTCCATCTTTTATAATCTTGGAACACTGAACTAATATTGTTCAAAATCGAGATTTAGATAGATTTAACTGAGATCTTAATTTAACTCTAGATCTATTTCTCATTAAAAATCATTTTAAAAAAAGCTATTGAGCTCTGAACATTATTGAGATAACATGGAAATGTTTCCATATTTTTTGTCCAGTATCTGTATATATTCTGTAAATGCAAAATAAATAAATACCCCCTCAAGCAGCTGCTTGCCACAGAGGTCTGACAGTTTATATGCCATAGTAGAAGATCTGAGAGGATGGCAGGCCCTCAGCAGAGGGCAACACGAACATCCATGCCTTACCCGGGGTTCGAACCCAGGTCCCGTAGATCAGTAGCCAAGCGCTCGAACCACTCGACCACGGGACGGCTACTAGCTCTTATTATTGAGGAAGCACAAGAAACAGCACTCACAACACGGTATGCCCAGAAGCAACCAAGGTGGGGGCACTTAAGAGGATTAACTAATGGATGGAGAGGGTCATTGGAAACTGGGAGTGGTACTATCCTCTTCCTACCCCTCTGAAAGAATTTGGCGCGAAATGCGCCGCTACAGCAGAGAGTTTGCTGAGAAAACGAGCCGCCGTCAAAAGGTTAATAGAGTACAGGCAAGTGGCCGAGTGTTAGCGCGCTTGACTACTGATCTACGGGTCCTGGGTTCGAGCCCCGGGTAAGGCATGGATGTTCCTGTTGTTTTCTGCTGAGGTCCTACCATCCTCTCAGATCTTCTACTGTGGCATATAAACTGACAGGCTCCTGTTAGACCTCTGTGGCAAGCAGCTGCTTGAGGGGGTATTTATTTATTTTTTTTTTTATATTTCCTAATATCGTCACTTCGAAAAATATCATTTCAAATATCATGATGATAGCCGAAAAATATATGCTGATATATCATCTCATAATAACAGTCAGTAGGAGACACCAATGGTCTTGGAAAGGCTGCTTTCTGTCGGATGGGATGTGAATCAGATCATAGCATCGGAAATCTGCTGAGAAAAGTGAAGTCAAGGCCCTATATACAGCAGAGTCATATAATCTCTGCATATTAAAGAACATGCTGGATGGTCTTAGCAGGACGCTTCCATCTATCACCTAACAGTGGTCCAGTGGGTCATCTTGCTCCTTACCTTCTCTGATCCGTCGGGATTTTTGTGACCTGACACAGCCCATTTGTGCAAAAAAAAGTGCCGCTCAGAGGTAAAGCAAATCATACAAGAGACCACGTCTTTAGGTATTATTTATGGTTATTGAGGATTAAAACGAAAATTTCTGTAAAACCTGTATATTGTTCAGATTTGAAAATATTAGAAACTTTGTAATATTAAACGATGAATTTTGAAGTTCTCGGAATTTTTTTGTATATAGTAAGAATGTATTTTTTTTAATTTTCGAATTTTTCGAAATTTCATTCGAAATATATATATATCATAAAAAAATTATTTGGAAAAAATTATTGCCGAAAGTGCAGGATTCGAACCTGCGACTCTCCAGATACATGCGCTCTGGTATGTGACCGAAGAGTCGAGGGTTCGTATCCGCACCGTCGACAATAATTTTTTCCAAATAATTATTTATTGAATTATATATCTACAAGTAATCTGTGCATTTACTATATATATACATATGATATTATAGACTGATATATTATGATTATTTCATAAAGTTGAAGCGATTTCCCGCTTTCATTACTTTTTTTAGCGACAGTTCTTTACAAATTGTAGGATACAAAGGTTAAAATCGATATTTTGTATTTGTAATTGTTTGGTTTGTGTTGAAGCGATTTCCCGCTTTCATTACTTTTTTAGCGACAGTTCTCTTACAAATTGTAGGATACAAAGGTTAAAAATCGATATTTTGCATTTGTAATTGTTTGGTTTGTGTTTCATGGTAGCAAAAAAATTAATAAAACATGCGAATTTTGCTTCTTTTCTTCATTTTGATATGAGAGGGAAAAAGGGAAGAAAGTATCAGTAGTTCAAATAAAAAAAAGAAAAGAAAAAGGGGCCGGAGGAGAATTTTTTATGCATTTCTTTATTTTATTTCTTTGAAACACTAATTTTTTCTGTAGAAACTAATGTTTAAAAGATCTGAACGACGTTTATTTTTCATTCTTTAATAACGTGTCAATGTACATGCTGATCATTCATGTATTTTTATCATTATTATTCAAGACTATTTGTACCGTAAAAAAAATAATGTTTTGTGTCATTTCTAAATAATAATTTACAAAAAAAAGTTCGTCATTTATTACATTCTTCGGACACCATCGTTTCCCATATTATCGCCAATTTGATGAAAGGATTAAACAGCGATATTGGAAGTGCAATATTTAAGACAATTTTTATATTCTTAAAATAAACAAAATATCAACTGATGAATCATGAATAGTGGCAAGGGGTGTAACTAGGTCCCCAAATAATTGGTTAATAAAGCCCCAGTCTTTCATCTGGATTAATTTTCAGTTAGCGCTCAGCATTAAAAATACTTATAATGGTAATGAACTTTTCTGTTGTCAAGAAGGCGTTAATTTTCAGTGGGCGGTTCAAATAACTTTTATATTTATCTTTATTCTTAACCAAATAACTTTTTTGATTAAAAAATTACTCCATATACCATCCCTTTGGCGTGGAAGTCTGAGACTGTCAGTATAATAAAGCGGTCTCCCACTTTTTTTTAGTCCAACGCCCTCTTTTACCAGGAATAATTTTCCAACGCTCCCTTCACGGAAATAAAATTAGTTGAAAAGTAGATGGTTATAGTTCTCCCGTTATCGGTTTGATAAGGCAAACTTCCACACAGAATTCTAAAAGCATTCGTTGTAAACCACTGGTATAATATTTCGTAGAAAAAGATCTGTGAGAGAGGCGAGATCACAGTCAAAAGACAACATGCATCAAAAAAGAAGGCATTCAGGACTTATAAGTATATTTCAACACAGTAGATAACAATTTGAAGATACACCAAAAAATATATTGCTTAAACACATACAGAGTGTTGGATGGATTTATTTGTTAAATTTCGTGACGAAGCATTCTGTTTTTATTACAGAAGAGTTATTTAATAAGAGGTTTAGATTAATTGGCTAATAATCTGATTAGTAATTGCATACATAAGGAAGTCTGGACCTGAAAGGAGTGGTAATCATGTAACTTGGGACTTGAGAGATGCCTCAAACATCATATAAAGATATCTTACACTTGTAGTTTTAATGTTATGCAAAGTTCGGTAAAGGTGTGAAACACTGTTCAATTGTGCTAATGACAACCATAATGAATTTCGACATCTAATCAGACTTTCGCATAAATGACAACCAGGTTAATTAATGAGAGTTATTCTACCTAAGGGAAATTTTCGACAATTCCAGCTGTTCACATCTCACCTCGAGATATTTCCAGAGATTCTATCGACACTGCGCTAGTACTTAATATACACTCATAAAACTGTTCACCTGAACGAACAGTCGCTTGCTTCATTAATTTTAAGATCCATCAAAATACTCTAGGTTAAAGAATTTACAGTTAATTAACGTAACCAAAATTAGTTCACATCACCTTTCGTTCCATCACATTTTTCTGTAATACATCAAATGAGTCAAAAAAAAGAAACGCATTCAAGAAAATATTTATATATGAAATGTTCCTATAAAACAGCTATATTATAATATGAAATGTTCCTATAAAACAGCTATATTATAATATGAAATGTTCCTATAAAGAAACTGGAGATTTTCTTAGCTACTTTTGCGTCAAAGACGTATGAACATGATTTAGATATTTCTAGTAATTTCTATTGCTATCACAGCTATTAATTCGTGCTCTGTTTACCACAGACTTTTAATTCTATTGCAAAACGTTTCGGATTTTAAAAACCCTACTATATTACTTATCCCTCTCTCTACCAACACTCTTTCCGTACTGGAGTTCCCAGTGTGCTTGATCAAATTTTATTTTATAAGAAAGTAGGATCCGATTGATCAGTCTCGTACTAAACACTGCAAAGGTCACATCTTCTAATGATTGGTATAATATTAAAAATGTCAAATGCCACATCATAGAAATAACAAGATTAATACATATTTCTTAATGCTTGTGTGGGGAGGAGCGCCTAGGATATATGTCGTTTATGGCGAACTATTAATTGAAATATCAATATCATATCTCATAAAAATGATTTTGTTTTGAATTTCGTCTTCATTTCGCATTGTTTTTCCTTTCCTAGTTTCCACAGTTTGTCTGCTATTGAAATATACACATGCGGTCATTTGTCTTTGAAATGCTTGTTTATAATATGGGGCTTTTTTATGCATTTAAAATTTTTAATTGCACAATTTAATTGCAATCAGTTCTTTCACAAGTGTTAAAGTATGTTCACATAAATAATTATGAACATAAAATTTTTCTTTTTGAACATCTGTTACATATTTAGCAGCCGTCCCATGGCCGAGTGGTTAGCGCGCTTGGCTACTGATCTAAGGGACCTGGGTTCGAGCCCCGGATAAGGCATGGATGTATGTATCGTTTTTCTGCTGAGGTCCTGCCATCCTCTCAGACCTACTATGGCATATAAACTGACAGGCTCCTGTCAGACCTCTGTGGCAAGCAGCTGCTTGAGGAGGTATTTATTTATTTTTGCATATTTATTTTCGTCAAATTTCAGTTTGCCAAATATTATACCTGCTATTTCACACCTTGCGTAGAAGAATAATAAGACGGCATGTAAGGTATGAATATTGAAAACTATCTACTCCCTGTTCTCATCCATACATAGTCCCTGCTGAATAAATGATTATACGATCAATATTCGCTTTCTCCATCGATTCCGTAATATTACACATTGTCGAATCTCCAATAACCTTTCGCTAGTGACTGCCGGGTAGCAATTTCTTCGACCCTTTTTTTCGTCTTCTTCGGAAAAATCCATCTTATATCATGCAGGTAGAATTTGACTTCTTGCAAAAGCAAAATGAAACGTTTAAAAATTTAAGAATTTTCCAAATGTTAAAATATTTGACAGAATAGTCGAGAGATCAGGTTTCTAAAATTTTTCTTTGAGATACGCGATCAGCTAAATATTTACAAATGGTTTAGTTTTTTACTCGAAAAACTGCAATAGAAATATTTTCCTTTTTCCTCAAGAATGCTTCATAATTATTTAGGAGAAGATTTAAAGTTGGAATTGTGTATTAAAATATTAAATTATGGTTATTAAATCAGAGTGATATCAAAGCTTTGTTTTAAAAACTGGAAAATTAGTTTTATATTCAATTCCTGTTGGTGTATGCGATTTATTAATGATTTTATTACTAATTTATTACTAACTCTTTTAGTTCTTTTGGCAAATGATGGTAAATTGAACTACTTCGTTAAAGTTGTTGATGAGGCTGGTAATGGAGTAAGTTTGGCAATGAACACAGAGAATTAAAGTGATGAAAAATAGTCAAGTAAGTTTTGTTAAGTCATTTTGCATAGTTGCACCCTTGAGTAAGTATCTCAGTTTAATTATCACTGGAGCTGTGTAACAGGTATTGGTAACGTGCGGCAACAGATAAATAGAAGAATAGGGATTGGTGCAGGAACTTTTAAGAATAAATGGAGAGTGTGGAAAATAGCCCTATATACATAAAGATTAAAATTTCGCTAATAATTGCTTGGTTCTTTCTAGGATTAGTTATGGCAATGAAACATGGACCTTCTGTAAGCAAGAAAACCGAAAACTTGATAACTTTGATTATATATATTTACCCAGTATCGTGAGAATTAGGTAGCTTGACCTAATAAGTAGTGATGAGGTTAAGAGAAAGAGTAAGCAAACTCTTTTGAGCAGCATATTGAGCGGAGAGACTGCTTTGCTATGCGAATTTTATTTTTGGGTTTTGTGAATAGGATTATGAACAGTGCCTAAAGGCCCCAGAAAAAGGGGGATGACCCAGGATGTGTGGGCAGACAATGTCAAACACGACTTTTCTACAATTGGCTTGCACTGGCCAACTGCAGTAGCTGTAACTCAGGATAGACGTGTTTGGAGAATAAACACAGTTTGATTGAACCTTTGTAGCCCATGGCTGCTTGAAGATTTGGTGCGGTTGTGAAAATTTAATTTTAGTTTCATCATTCATTCCACAAGCGAATATTCACTCTGATGGATCAAACAAATTCAATACTCCTCGGAAGTCTCTTGAAGGAGATAGTCTATAAAACGAAATTATTTAGAAAGCACCACAAGCGATATTTATATTTATTCTCTTTAATTCGACGTTAAATACAGAAAATTTTTCATCAATTTCTTCTGACCAAAAAAATATAAATTAAACGAACGTACTGCACTATTTTCAAGTATTCTCTTTAAACCTTTTTTTTTTCAATAAAGGATTAGCTAAAATAACTGTCAATACCGGCTGTTTTGATTTTCTATGATGCATTCGATTGATTTCCTTTTGTTTCTTTCAGAAGAGAAGAATTTTTTTTGAAATATTCGTTTATTATCGTATTAACGAAAAAGCAGATAATCTTATGTATCTTTGG
Source organism: Ryuthela nishihirai (assembly GCA_038380435.1). NCBI lineage: Eukaryota > Metazoa > Arthropoda > Arachnida > Araneae > Heptathelidae > Ryuthela > Ryuthela nishihirai. The sequence continues at coordinate 15,447,799 of JAWZYU010000016.1, forward strand.
TTTCCAGTAGTGCGTTTATTTCATTTCCGTTTGTTACGATTAGAACGAATCGACTTCATAAGAAATCTGACTAAGTGTAAGTCGGATTAAAGATGATAGATGCAAACCCTTTATTTAATAACGTAAAAGAAATACATCCAAATAGTGCAATGCGTTCTTTTAATTTAGAATTATTTTGTTCAGTTGGAATTGATTTCTTAAATAATTTGGTGTATTCAATCTCGGATTAAAGAGAATAGATGTGAATATCACTTATAGTGATTTCTAAACAGTTTCTCTAAAGAGGGCCTCGTTCAACACATTTCCGAGGAGTGTTGAATTTGTTTGATCTATGGCAGATAATTTAGAATTAGTCTTAGTAATCCTAATTATTTCTCATCATTTCCTTTTTTCCACTTAATTGTCTTCCAACAAGTTGTCGTCCACCCAAATGTTGCATCCACGCAATCGACATCCACCCAATTGTCGCGCGGGGGCGGGGGCGGGGGTGGCTAAGTCGGTAGCGGCCCAGGCTCGTAATCTGTAGTTCCCAGGTTCGAGTCCCAGCTGGGTCAGCATTGAGATTTATCTCCGCAAAATTCCCCGCCCTGCCCACGGTCAGTAGGGGACACCGATGGGCTTGGAAAGGCCGCCGTCCGTCGGATGGAACGTTAAGCCGTGGCCCCGTGTGCGGGAGAGCCATAACCTGTGCACGTTAAAGAACACGCTGGATGGCCTTGACGGGAAGCTACCATATGTCTCCTAACAGCTGTTCCAGTGGGTCTCCTCCCCCAACCTTCTCTGAGCCTTCGGGGTCCACGTGACCTGGCCATTTAGCCCATGGTGTGCAAAAAAGCGCCGCTCAGAGGTAAAACAACCCACCCCAACTCAATTGTCGCGCTCTCCGCTTTCTCTTGGCACAGAAGCCTCAATAGTTGAAAAATCCTTCGCCAACCTTGAACTGTATACGGCTAGGATATCCTGTCAATGCAACATCCGAAAAAAAGGTCATGTGAATGTACTGGATGAGGATTTCTCCACTTGGCGATTTCATTTCACATCCCACCATAGAGTTCATCCCTGTAGTCATCGGATTTTCATTTGTTTGGGAAACTGAAGAAGCATATCCGAGAACGATGCTTACCATCGTATGAACGATCAAAGTGAGGGTCACAAAATGGTTTTAGGAACACGACACATCCATCGCTCAGCAGTGTTTCGATAAACTGATCGACCGTTACGACAAGTGTCTCAATAAATCTGGTAACTTGGTAAAAAAACAATATACGTGTGTTGGAATATTCTGTATATTGTCTTCCGTAAAATCTACATAAATTAAATGGGAATTTCACTTTCTGATTTTATTTTCGAATGTTTCAGCCTCTATCGCAGTTATTAAATTTAAACCGAGGAGGAATGTTCATCTCACCCACTTTATATACACACGTTCAGTTTATGACTTTCAGATTCACAGCTTGCTTTTTCTTGATTAAGACTTTGAGTCCTAAAGTGGTACTACTACAGTTTTTCTTATTTAGCCAAGACGTAGGAGATCCTACTAATTTTACATTCGTATAATTTTATACGAATGAGAAATATATTTCATACGGATGAGAATTTCACATGCCCAAAATGATCGTTTCTATTAAATGATGTGAAATTTGCCTACATCGTTTCAACGGAAAAGAGTTGGGTTGTTTTACCTCTGAGAGGCACTTTTTAGCATACCATGGGCTAAATGACCAGGTCACAAGGACCCGAAAGCTTAGAGAAGTTTGGGGGAGGGGACCCACTACAACAGCTGTTGGGAGACAGATGGTAGCCTCCCGTCAAGGACATCCAGCGTGTTCTTTAACGTGCACAGGGTATTACTCTCCCGCACACGGGGGCCACGGCTTAACGTCCCATCCGACAGACGGTGGCCTTTTCAAGACCAGCGGTGTCCCCTACTGACCGTGGGCAGGGCGGGGAATTTTGCGGAGATAAATCTCAACGCTGACCCAGCTGGGACTCGAACCTGGGAACTGCAGATTATGAGCCTGGTGCACTACCGACTGAGCCCCGCCCCAACGGAAAAGAACAAATAGAGTAGAATCATTATATTTAAGGCCATTTATCTAGAACTCTGCAGAACAGAGCCATTTGAGCTCGAAAACGTCTTTGTATACGATGACGACAGTTATGAAAGTGAATGATTTACTATCGGCTGTGTCGAATCCGTGACGTAGCGTACTGAAAGGGATTATTTGAATCGCTCAGAGTCTGTACTTCGTCAATCAAGTAGTTTAATCACAACCGACCGTTCCCCCTTTGCACAGTGCTTTCCCCCCCTATGTCGCAATCGTCCACGTTGCCTTCTTGACCTGGACCCCCTATGTCGCAATCGACCGGAAATTGACCTGTGCTGGGCCACATTGCCTTCTGAACTTTGTCCCCTATGTCGCAATCGACCGGAAATTGACCCTGGCGTAGCAACTGTCGTGGTATTAATAATTCATAATTAATAATTCATAATTAATAATTCATAATTAAAAATTCCTCCCCCCTTTTAAACCCTTGTGCTATCTAGTTTTTAACTCTAATTTTAAGTCCTCCTTCTCGAATAGTCTCGATTTTTCGTTATTTCAGACTCACCTTTTATTTTAAAACCTCGATTTTGCAAACCCCCTGGTTGAGCTATATTTTAAGTCCTCCTTCTCGAATAGTCTCGATTTTCCTTTATCGATTTTTCTTTATTTCAGACCCCCCAATGGTTGACTTATATTTTAAACCCTCCACTTGCAGACCCCCTGGTTGACCTATATTTTAAGCCCTACCTATATTTTAAGCCCCCCTCCTTCCCTCGGATTACAAGCCTCAGAATAATTGCACAGAAAAGGATGACACAAGTCTCAATTGTAAAAACAACTCCAAAAAGACCCCCCTGGTTGACCTATATTTTAAGCCCTACCTATATTCTAAGCTCCCTCCTTCCCTCGGACTGATTGATGCACGCCTAAGAATAATTGCACAGAAAAGGATGATTACAAGGCTCAATTGCAAAAACACCTCCAAAAAGACCCCCTGGTTGACCTACATTTTAAGCTCTACCTATATTTTAAGGCCCCTCCTTCCCTCGGACCGGCTGATGCACACCTCAGAATAATTGCACCGAAAAGGATGATACAAGTCTCAATTGTAAAATCAACTCCCAAAGTTGTATTCTTATTAAACCTCCCTCCCCTTAAAAAACTAATCGGTGGTGTCCAATACGTATTTTAGTACATCTCCTGTATTTAAAAACTCTCTAGGTATTCATCTGAAATTTTACAAGACCACTCAACTCTTTCTGAATGACAACGGTCAGAATGCCTAATGCAGCTCTCTAAATAAAACTTTCTTTAACAGAAAATCAACTCTCAAAGTTGTATTCTTATTAATTAAACACTCATCAAAACCACACATCCCTTCTATTAAAAGTTACCTCTATTAAAACTTCACAAACTCACGTCCTTTTACAAGTTCTCTAAATATGTTGTATATTCTCTGTATTTATTCCTTATAATTAAACACTCATCAAAAATTCTCTCACCTTTATTAAAAAATCACTCCACGGTCGTAATAAAAAAAAAACAGTTTTCTGTAGATGGGTTTCATCCAAAAAAAAAAAAAAATCCTCCACCTGCAGTGAGATTCGAACCGACTATCTTGGGCTCGATAGCCGGACGCACTCGACTATGGTTTGTACTTAATGTGGCCTAGAAAGGTGTCGAACGGGTCAGACATTTCAAATATTAACCTAATACGTTTTTTACAACCTTCGTATTCTTTATAACTAGTTTTTTCTACGTATTTCTTATAATGAACCCGATAGTCCTTTCACATTAACATATGTATTTTTTATAACTCACGTATTTTAAGTCCGTTTCAGTAACACTTATTTCTTTTAACTCCGTGACTGTTGGCTGTCGCTTACTAGGACTATCCACAGTAACTATTTTTAAAAGACTGGCCCGCAGAAAATGCCGATGGGTTAAAAATTAATAAAAACTGATTATACTCGTCATGATGAAAAATATTGAGGGGTAATAGGGCCGACCTAAAAGACTCAGTGTTCGGATCCTCACCCTGGACTACGTTTCACTGACGGATGGTTAAGTCCTGTGAAATTATTCCAAACGGGGAATCACAAGGGTTTTATTAACGAATGAATCTTGGATCTGTGCTGCTTCCGTGTCAGGAGCACTGCCCTACATCGTGAAAACCCACTAGCACTCTTTATCGTGGTTTTCGGACTCGATATTTTTCCAAGTCCCGAGACGGTTCTCCCAATTCTATCCTTTACGATACAAGGGCGTTTCAATGTACCCAATGTAGACAAACCCTTTTGAAATGACGCGTCCTAAACCTCCAAGTGCTGGGCTTATTAAAATTAGTCTCCATCGGGTTGGTCCCGTCAGATATCTGTGTTTCCACGTAGTAATGCTACACTGAAGAAAAGTCGGCTAAAAAACCGTCTTTAACATCGTTTGCGTGCGAACGTATGCCGCATCACGCTGTTGAAATCGGGTAAAAAAAAATAACTTTTTTTTTTGTACGCAGTAGAATGTTCAAAGTACGTTGCAGTTACTGTTGCGTAAAAACTTTAGTTCCATCACGAATGCACGTTAACGGTGTAGGGGAACATTAGTTTTAGCAAATACTTCAACTATAAAAAAAAAATAATACAATGTCTCACGCACCCTTTCAACTTACCTGCACTAATCCACTGATATTTTATTTGCAGCTGGACTGATAGTCAAAATTTAGCAAATATTACAAAGAATCTCTCAATTGTAAAAATCAACTCTCAAAGTTGTATTCTTATTAATTAAAACCCTTTCTATTAAAAGTTACCTCTATTAAAAATCTTTTGCTATTCATTTTGCCAGGACTGCTAAACGATTCCCTTTTATTAAATTTCAATTCTTTGGGATTCATTTTTTCCAACCCCGTTAATCGATCCCCTAGTAAATAAAAACTCTCACTCACCTTTATTAAAATCATCCAGCGCTCGTAATAAATCAGTTTAATCGGGAAAAAAAAAAAAAATCATTCCCTCGCTAGCGTACCTCAACGTTAATTTCGGGAAAAAGTCTCATCGGATCCAAGGTCCACGTATTTTACTAGAAGAATGACACCGTAACTGTTCCACAGAAAAATTAATAAAATTTGGTTTAAATTATTCGTAGGACTTGTATATAAGATCTACCTTGCAATAGACGTTCAACAGGCTAAAAGTTTTCCAAGTCCGTTATCAGTGTATCGGAAATCGTACGTTTCCTGTAGACATCCTTCAGATCGTTTATTAGGGGGTAGCAACAGCACTTTCGCCACATCACACGATATGGTGCAATCCTTTATCAGCTGGAAGATCAAAAGGTCAAATGTCCAGCGCTTCACTGTGTCTGCATTTGACACTGATAAGTTTTAAAAATAGATATTTCCTAGAATCCACATTGCCTTCTCAGATTAAACTTTGAACCCTATGTCGCAACCGACCATATTTTAAGTCCTCTTCATAGAACCCCTGGTTGACTTATATTTTAAGTCCCTTTCTCGAATTTTCTTGTTTTTCCCCTGTTTAACCCATATTCCCTCCCCTCTTTAAACCAAATCAGTTTTTGCGCATTTAATCGGTGTCATCCAACGTCCATACTATTTTTAGTACGTCTCCTGTATTTAAAAAAAAAAATATTGGCTTTCGTCGCCGTATTTGAACGCGCTACCTCAGTGTCGATAGCTGAAGTGTCATCGCCAGGGCGCGGATTTTTGCGGAGCTAAATCTCAACTCTGGCCCTGCTATCAGCTCGACAATATTTGCTACTGATAAAACGATTTCCTTCATTAAAAATAAAAACTAATTAAATAATGGGGGTATCACTGGGAAAATACTGGGAAGAACCCAAACTGATTTCGTGCTAAAACATCTCCAGATTTCAGCTTACTTGAAAAACTATTGTTAGAAATGAACCAGTGACTTGAATCACTCAACTTCCATAAGAATACACAATTATGGTACAGTGTCGGGAAGAAATATGTTTCAACGAAATTCAATTGCATGTATTACGATCAGAAAAATAATTTAGGGGACAAAGTTTAAAATAGTTATTAAATGGTACCTTACAGTGCAAGTGCGCTTCAGGCGAAAAGCCTCCCCTTCGAACACTGCACCCCGTTTTTCCGAAGTAACTGTGTCACAAGTCTTCCTACATCATCCCTAAACAGAGAATCGGATTCAATGTGCAAGAAGATCAAGACCTCATTTGAAGGAGCACATAGTGGATACTGTACTCCATAGTGAAATGAACATTGGCCTCTTGCGGGACCTAGTTATATCCCTACTCCAAGAGAATTACTAATGAAAACGTGCTATTGTTAATGTATGTAATTCCGACAAAAAATGTTTTGTCTGTTTTAGCCACTTTGTATCCTGCAATAGGAAACACTGAACACTTTAACAACTATATACATTTAGAAGAAAACACATCAGGTCTAATTTTCCCTTTAACAATAAATCAAATATCTAAATTCGAAAAAATTAACATTTCTGTTTGGATACGAGAAAGAGATGTTCCCACTCTACATCACACCATTCAGATTTAAAGCGCACGCAAATCTCCTACTGTTATCAGACGATGAAAAGCAGCATTATTGTTCCATTAAGAATTTGTTTCTATGAAATTCAAAGGGAGAATGCTGTTTTCCATATTATAGGGAATGCAATTAATAATTCCTTGCAGAAGGTTGTCCTTTAGGTTATGAAATAATCTTATTAGAATGCTTAAAATTGAGATGACACACATTAGCTCCTCGGAGAAGCGCTAGCGGGTAGAAGACTATACCCGTGTAATGAAAATATTCATTCGACATAAAAAAAACCTACGCCAATATCGCGTACACTGACGTGCTCCTCTTAGCTGATGTGTTTGGTGGCAGATACTGACCACTGCTATGTTTACACAGCTCCTGCCTTCATACCTGAAGATGACAAATACTAGAGTTGATAACCTACAATGTATCTTTTTGGAAGGCATACGAGGAGGAATTTCGGTGATATGCAGACAACAAGCATTTAGAATGAAAAACTGATTGCAAGTTTGCTTTACTGTCATACAAACCTGAAAAGAGATGAAATGGGTAGTACTTTACCCATGATATACCATGTGACTAGGTCGTTAAATCAAATTACATGCATAAACGAAAATTAGAAAAACAACGAAATGCTTGGTAAATTCAATGAGAATCACTAAAATGTAAAGAGTGTTGGAATATCTGTAAATGCACACACATTTCATTGGATAGGTGAATATTTTCACAATTCTTTGGAAGTGGAAGGCACAATAACTGTAAAACATACTGTGACGAGAGAGAAAGTATAAAAATGTAGTGGGATGGTTGTAAAAATTCGCTTCTAAACAGAAAATTACAACGCAAATACTGAAAGATAGAAAAAAAAAAACGACTATTCGACGGTTATTCCAAACTGCTATCTCACGCTCTTTTCAGATTTCCTGGTTCTATAGTTCCCTGGTACGTAGCGCATAAGTGTGGGTGTAGTTGGCTATTTTTCGTTGCAAACACAAGTTGTTTTCACTATTAGTTATTTTTCCTGCATGAGAATACACTATTCTATACTACATTGCGTACACACGGATGGACGAATATCACAAAATACTTTGCATATAGAAAACATCAGCAAAGAACCACAGAAGTTTGGAAATTTAAAATCTGAAAACTCAGTGTTTATAAGAAAACAACAATATTTTCAGTACTTCCATGAAAAGTTGAATCCCAGAATCGATCCGCTAGACCCGACTTTGCATTCTCTGACTTCAACCACCAATAAAACGTAATGTAAGCTCTCTCGTCAGTTATCCCAAGCCGCTATCTCTTTTCAGAGTTTCTGCCCCCCTCGGTACGTTTGAATAAGCGCATAAGTGTGGGTGAAAATGGCTATTTTTCGCTGCAAACACAAGTTTTTCGACAAAGATAGGGTGTTTCACTACAATCTAACACGGGATTTCATGTGTGTTTAGTTATTTTTCCTGCATGAGAATATTTCTAATCCTTCTCATAGACAGCAGGTTAGTTACTTCGGATCTAACAAAGCCAAGGTTTGAGATCCATAATAAGACATGAACGTTTGTGTTGTTTTCCTACCAAGATCCCGACATCCTCTCACCCCCTTCTACTGGGTCGTATGAAAAAATCCTGTAACTGTTACGACAATTAGCTGCGTGAAGGCGTATTTATTTTTAAAGCAAAGACACACTAATTTCGGACTCGCTAGCTAGAGAATGATATATTAACTTGCTAAAGTTTGATTTTAATGATCAGATAGTGTATACATCACCACTTTTTTAGTTCATACTAATATCTTCTAACTTTCAAAGGAAATATTGTCTCATTATAAGCGATTTCATACAAAGAGATGCGCACTCTATGCTTCACATTTAAATCTATAGAGATAACGATCACTGCCCATGGAACACATCTGTGAAAAACACGCTATGATAGGGTTTGAGGAAGATTTTTAGTCCATGGTGGTGCTGCACTGCAGGAAAGCACATTATCTTTGAGATCAGAACCTACATGAAAGTTATACTGTTTGGGTTTGAGAAAGATTCTTTAGTTCACGGGACACTGCATGAATAAGTGCATAAGTGTGGGTGAAGACGGCTATTTTTCGCTGCAAACACAAGTTTTTCGACAAAGATAGGGTGTTTCACTACAGTCTAACACGGGATTTCATGTGTGTTTAGTTATTTTTCCTGCATGAGAATATTTCTAATCTATCTCATAGACAGCAGGTTAGTTACTTCGGATCTAACAAAGCCAAGGTCTGAGATCCATAGTAAGACATGAACGTTTGTGTTGTTTTCCTACCAAGGTCCCGACATCCTCTCACATGAAATATTACTGTACTAGGATCTAGAAAAATCACTATCCATTACATTAATTTTTTTATTACATTCATGTATTTCACCCCCATTTTCTTGTCAAGAGCTAAAATTATTTGATGAATGAACGACAAAATATCTTCAAATGCAGTGGACGCATGACAGAATAACTTCAAAATAAGTTCCAATAGCTGAAAAAACAACTGTAAAAATTAGATAAATACAGGGATAGGGAAAGACAGAATTGCTTTCAAATCATTAAAATACCTTAAATGTGTGGTTGAATCACCACCAAATATCTCCACCACACTTTTAAAGGAAATATTTTCTCATTATAAGCGATTTCATACAAAGAGATACGCACTCTATGCTTCACATTTAAATCTATAGAGATAACGATCACTGCCCATGGAACACATCTGTGAAAAAACACACTACGATTGGGTTTGAGAAAGATTTTTAGCCCATGGGGGTGCTGCACTGCAAGAAGACACATTATCTTTGATATCAGAACGTACGTGAAAGTTATACTGTTTGGGTTTGAGAAAGATTCTTTAGTTCACAGGGCACCGCATTACACTAAAGCACACTGTCTTGTACGTATGTCTATCTGTATGTTTGTTTCTCTCTCTCTCTGTTTGTGTGTGTGTGTGTGTGTGTGTTTGTGTCTATGTGTAAATATGTATGTTACTACGAAATGTGTGTACGTGTAGATGTGTGCATATATGTCAAGATGTAACTGTGTCTGCATGTTTGTTTCTCTCTAGGTGTGTGTGTGTGTGTTTCAGTGAATCGTGTATGTGTGCGTATTTGAGTGTGTGTATGTTCATGTATGTTAATATGTTTCTTTATATGTATATGTTTTCGTGCGTATGTGTTAAGATGTCTGTGTGCACATAGTCGTTTCTCTGTATGTGTATACGTCTTCATGTTTGTCTCTCTGTGTGTGTGTGTGTTAAAGTGTCTGTATGTGTTTCATCTTTATGTGCATATGTTATCGTATGTGTGTGTGTGTGTGTTCACATGCACGAATAAACATATTGTCTTACGGACACTTGCTTGCTACAGAACAAGCTAACAATTTAAAACGAGACTTGTGGTTATGCAAAATATTTCATGTGTGCGTATGTGAGTGTGTGTATGTTCATGTATGTTAATATGTTTCTTTATATGTATATGTTTTCGTGCGTATGTGTTAAGATGTCTGTGTGCCCATAGTCGTTTCTCTGTATGTGTATACGTCTTCATGTTTGTCTCTCTCTGTGTGTGTGTGTGTGTGTTAAAGTGTCTGTATGTGTTTCATCTTTATGTGCATATGCTATCGTATGTGTGTGTGTTTGTTCACATGCAAGAATAAACAAATCAACCGAGAATATTTCAAACTTAGAATAATACGACATCCTGAAGTTTGAAATATTCTCGGTTGAATGTCCTCTTCTGTATTAGCAGAACACACACACACACACGCTTTGCTCGTTACGAGACATCTGACAGGAAACGTAACATAAGACAGTCGTGTTCAAAAAATATTCGAACGTGCTGAAGAAAAATCCTTACATCTCCTGAAATATGAGTATTCAAGTTAAGATCTGTGATGAAACATTTTGCATAGCCACAACTCTCGTTTTAAATTGTTAGCTTCTTCTGTAGCAAGCAAGTGTCCGTAAGACAATATGTTTATTCTTGCATGTGAACAAACACACACACATACGATAGCATATGCACATAAAGATGAAACACATACAGACACTTTAACACACACACACACACAGAGAGAGACAAACATGAAGACGTATACACATACAGAGAAACGACTATGGGCACACAGACATCTTAACACATACGCACGAAAACATATACATATAAAGAAACATATTAACATACATGAACATACACACACTCACATACGCACACATGAAATATTTTGCATAACCACAAGTCTCGTTTTAAATTGTTAGCTTGTTCTGTAGCAAGCAAGTGTCCGTAAGACAATATGTTTATTCGTGCATGTGAACACACACACACACACACACACATACGATAACATATGCACATAAAGATGAAACACATACAGACACTTTAACACACACACACACAGAGAGACAAACATGAAGACGTATACACATACAGAGAAACGACTATGTGCACACAGACATCTTAACACATACGCACGAAAACATATACATATAAAGAAACATATTAACATACATGAACGTACACACACTCACATACGCACACATACACGATTCACTGAAACACACACACACACACCTAGAGAGAAACAAACATGCAGACACAGTTACATCTTGACATATATGCACACATCTACACGTACACACATTTCGTAGTAACATACATATTTACACATAGACACAAACACACACACACACACACACACAAACAGAGAGAGAGAGAAACAAACATACAGATAGACATACGTACAAGACAGTGTGCTTTAGTGTAATGCGGTGCCCTGTGAACTAAAGAATCTTTCTCAAACCCAAACAGTATAACTTTCACGTACGTTCTGATATCAAAGATAATGTGTCTTCTTGCAGTGCAGCACCCCCATGGGCTAAAAATCTTTCTCAAACCCAATCGTAGTGTGTTTTTTCACAGATGTGTTCCATGGGCAGTGATCGTTATCTCTATAGATTTAAATGTGAAGCATAGAGTGCGTATCTCTTTGTATGAAATCGCTTATAATGAGAAAATATTTCCTTTAAAAGTGTGGTGGAGATATTTGGTGGTGATTCAACCACACATTTAAGGTATTTTAATGATTTGAAAGCAATTCTGTCTTTCCCTATCCCTGTATTTATCTAATTTTTACAGTTGTTTTTTCAGCTATTGGAACTTATTTTGAAGTTATTCTGTCATGCGTCCACTGCATTTGAAGATATTTTGTCGTTCATTCATCAAATAATTTTAGCTCTTGACAAGAAAATGGGGGTGAAATACATGAATGTAATAAAAAAATTAATGTAATGGATAGTGATTTTTCTAGATCCTAGTACAGTAATATTTCATGTGAGAGGATGTCGGGACCTTGGTAGGAAAACAACACAAACGTTCATGTCTTACTATGGATCTCAGACCTTGGCTTTGTTAGATCCGAAGTAACTAACCTGCTGTCTATGAGATAGATTAGAAATATTCTCATGCAGGAAAAATAACTAAACACACATGAAATCCCGTGTTAGACTGTAGTGAAACACCCTATCTTTGTCGAAAAACTTGTGTTTGCAGCGAAAAATAGCCGTCTTCACCCACACTTATGCACTTATTCATGCAGTGTCCCGTGAACTAAAGAATCTTTCTCAAACCCAAACAGTATAACTTTCATGTAGGTTCTGATCTCAAAGATAATGTGCTTTCCTGCAGTGCAGCACCACCATGGACTAAAAATCTTCCTCAAACCCTATCATAGCGTGTTTTTCACAGATGTGTTCCATGGGCAGTGATCGTTATCTCTATAGATTTAAATGTGAAGCATAGAGTGCGCATCTCTTTGTATGAAATCGCTTATAATGAGACAATATTTCCTTTGAAAGTTAGAAGATATTAGTATGAACTAAAAAAGTGGTGATGTATACACTATCTGATCATTAAAATCAAACTTTAGCAAGTTAATATATCATTCTCTAGCTAGCGAGTCCGAAATTAGTGTGTCTTTGCTTTAAAAATAAATACGCCTTCACGCAGCTAATTGTCGTAACAGTTACAGGATTTTTTCATACGACCCAGTAGAAGGGGGTGAGAGGATGTCGGGATCTTGGTAGGAAAACAACACAAACGTTCATGTCTTATTATGGATCTCAAACCTTGGCTTTGTTAGATCCGAAGTAACTAACCTGCTGTCTATGAGAAGGATTAGAAATATTCTCATGCAGGAAAAATAACTAAACACACATGAAATCCCGTGTTAGATTGTAGTGAAACACCCTATCTTTGTCGAAAAACTTGTGTTTGCAGCGAAAAATAGCCATTTTCACCCACACTTATGCGCTTATTCAAACGTACCGAGGGGGGCAGAAACTCTGAAAAGAGATAGCGGCTTGGGATAACTGACGAGAGAGCTTACATTACGTTTTATTGGTGGTTGAAGTCAGAGAATGCAAAGTCGGGTCTAGCGGATCGATTCTGGGATTCAACTTTTCATGGAAGTACTGAAAATATTGTTGTTTTCTTATAAACACTGAGTTTTCAGATTTTAAATTTCCAAACTTCTGTGGTTCTTTGCTGATGTTTTCTATATGCAAAGCATTTTGTGATATTCGTCCATCCGTGTGTACGCAATGTAGTATAGAAATGTGTATTCTCATGCAGGAAAAATAACTAATAGTGAAAACAACTTGTGTTTGCAACGAAAAATAGCCAACTACACCCACACTTATGCGCTACGTACCAGGGAACTATAGAACCAGGAAATCTGAAAAGAGCGTGAGATAGCAGTTTGGAATAACCGTCGAATAGTCGTTTTTTTTTTTTTCTATCTTTCAGTATTTGCGTTGTAATTTTCTGTTTAGAAGCGATTTTTTACAACCATCCCACTACATTTTTATACTTTCTCTCTCGTCACAGTATGTTTTACAGTTATTGTGCCTTCCACTTCCAAAGAATTGTGAAAATATTCACCTATCCAATGAAATGTGTGTGCATTTACAGATATTCCAACACTCTTTACATTTTAGTGATTCTCATTGAATTTACCAAGCATTTCGTTGTTTTTCTAATTTTCGTTTATGCATGTAATTTGATTTAACGACCTAGTCACATGGTATATCATGGGTAAAGTACTACCCATTTCATCTCTTTTCAGGTTTGTATGACAGTAAAGCAAACTTGCAATCAGTTTTTCATTCTAAATGCTTGTTGTCTGCATATCACCGAAATTCCTCCTCGTATGCCTTCCAAAAAGATACATTGTAGGTTATCAACTCTAGTATTTGTCATCTTCAGGTATGAAGGCAGGAGCTGTGTAAACATAGCAGTGGTCAGTATCTGCCACCAAACACATCAGCTAAGAGGAGCACGTCAGTGTACGCGATATTGGCGTAGGTTTTTTTTATGTCGAATGAATATTTTCATTACACGGGTATAGTCTTCTACCCGCTAGCGCTTCTCCGAGGAGCTAATGTGTGTCATCTCAATTTTAAGCATTCTAATAAGATTATTTCATAACCTAAAGGACAACCTTCTGCAAGGAATTATTAATTGCATTCCCTATAATATGGAAAACAGCATTCTCCCTTTGAATTTCATAGAAACAAATTCTTAATGGAACAATAATGCTGCTTTTCATCGTCTGATAACAGTAGGAGATTTGCGTGCGCTTTAAATCTGAATGGTGTGATGTAGAGTGGGAACATCTCTTTCTCGTATCCAAACAGAAATGTTAATTTTTTCGAATTTAGATATTTGATTTATTGTTAAAGGGAAAATTAGACCTGATGTGTTTTCTTCTAAATGTATATAGTTGTTAAAGTGTTCAGTGTTTCCTATTGCAGGATACAAAGTGGCTAAAACAGACAAAACATTTTTTGTCGGAATTACATACATTAACAATAGCACGTTTTCATTAGTAATTCTCTTGGAGTAGGGATATAACTAGGTCCCGCAAGAGGCCAATGTTCATTTCACTATGGAGTACAGTATCCACTATGTGCTCCTTCAAATGAGGTCTTGATCTTCTTGCACATTGAATCCGATTCTCTGTTTAGGGATGATGTAGGAAGACTTGTGACACAGTTACTTCGGAAAAACGGGGTGCAGTGTTCGAAGGGGAGGCTTTTCGCCTGAAGCGCACTTGCACTGTAAGGTACCATTTAATAACTATTTTAAACTTTGTCCCCTAAATTATTTTTCTGATCGTAATACATGCAATTGAATTTCGTTGAAACATATTTCTTCCCGACACTGTACCATAATTGTGTATTCTTATGGAAGTTGAGTGATTCAAGTCACTGGTTCATTTCTAACAATAGTTTTTCAAGTAAGCTGAAATCTGGAGATGTTTTAGCACGAAATCAGTTTGGGTTCTTCCCAGTATTTTCCCAGTGATACCCCCATTATTTAATTAGTTTTTATTTTTAATGAAGGAAATCGTTTTATCAGTAGCAAATATTGTCGAGCTGATAGCAGGGCCAGAGTTGAGATTTAGCTCCGCAAAAATCCGCGCCCTGGCGATGACACTTCAGCTATCGACACTGAGGTAGCGCGTTCAAATACGGCGACGAAAGCCAATATTTTTTTTTTTAAATACAGGAGACGTACTAAAAATAGTATGGACGTTGGATGACACCGATTAAATGCGCAAAAACTGATTTGGTTTAAAGAGGGGAGGGAATATGGGTTAAACAGGGGAAAAACAAGAAAATTCGAGAAAGGGACTTAAAATATAAGTCAACCAGGGGTTCTATGAAGAGGACTTAAAATATGGTCGGTTGCGACATAGGGTTCAAAGTTTAATCTGAGAAGGCAATGTGGATTCTAGGAAATATCTATTTTTAAAACTTATCAGTGTCAAATGCAGACACAGTGAAGCGCTGGACATTTGACCTTTTGATCTTCCAGCTGATAAAGGATTGCACCATATCGTGTGACGTGGCGAAAGTGCTGTTGCTACCCCCTAATAAACGATCTGAAGGATGTCTACAGGAAACGTACGATTTCCGATACACTGATAACGGACTTGGAAAACTTTTAGCCTGTTGAACGTCTATTGCAAGGTAGATCTTATATACAAGTCCTACGAATAATTTAAACCAAATTTTATTAATTTTTCTGTGGAACAGTTACGGTGTCATTCTTCTAGTAAAATACGTGGACCTTGGATCCGATGAGACTTTTTCCCGAAATTAACGTTGAGGTACGCTAGCGAGGGAATGATTTTTTTTTTTTTTCCCGATTAAACTGATTTATTACGAGCGCTGGATGATTTTAATAAAGGTGAGTGAGAGTTTTTATTTACTAGGGGATCGATTAACGGGGTTGGAAAAAATGAATCCCAAAGAATTGAAATTTAATAAAAGGGAATCGTTTAGCAGTCCTGGCAAAATGAATAGCAAAAGATTTTTAATAGAGGTAACTTTTAATAGAAAGGGTTTTAATTAATAAGAATACAACTTTGAGAGTTGATTTTTACAATTGAGAGATTCTTTGTAATATTTGCTAAATTTTGACTATCAGTCCAGCTGCAAATAAAATATCAGTGGATTAGTGCAGGTAAGTTGAAAGGGTGCGTGAGACATTGTATTATTTTTTTTTTATAGTTGAAGTATTTGCTAAAACTAATGTTCCCCTACACCGTTAACGTGCATTCGTGATGGAACTAAAGTTTTTACGCAACAGTAACTGCAACGTACTTTGAACATTCTACTGCGTACAAAAAAAAAAGTTATTTTTTTTTACCCGATTTCAACAGCGTGATGCGGCATACGTTCGCACGCAAACGATGTTAAAGACGGTTTTTTAGCCGACTTTTCTTCAGTGTAGCATTACTACGTGGAAACACAGATATCTGACGGGACCAACCCGATGGAGACTAATTTTAATAAGCCCAGCACTTGGAGGTTTAGGACGCGTCATTTCAAAAGGGTTTGTCTACATTGGGTACATTGAAACGCCCTTGTATCGTAAAGGATAGAATTGGGAGAACCGTCTCGGGACTTGGAAAAATATCGAGTCCGAAAACCACGATAAAGAGTGCTAGTGGGTTTTCACGATGTAGGGCAGTGCTCCTGACACGGAAGCAGCACAGATCCAAGATTCATTCGTTAATAAAACCCTTGTGATTCCCCGTTTGGAATAATTTCACAGGACTTAACCATCCGTCAGTGAAACGTAGTCCAGGGTGAGGATCCGAACACTGAGTCTTTTAGGTCGGCCCTATTACCCCTCAATATTTTTCATCATGACGAGTATAATCAGTTTTTATTAATTTTTAACCCATCGGCATTTTCTGCGGGCCAGTCTTTTAAAAATAGTTACTGTGGATAGTCCTAGTAAGCGACAGTCAACAGTCACGGAGTTAAAAGAAATAAGTGTTACTGAAACGGACTTAAAATACGTGAGTTATAAAAAATACATATGTTAATGTGAAAGGACTATCGGGTTCATTATAAGAAATACGTAGAAAAAACTAGTTATAAAGAATACGAAGGTTGTAAAAAACGTATTAGGTTAATATTTGAAATGTCTGACCCGTTCGACACCTTTCTAGGCCACATTAAGTACAAACCATAGTCGAGTGCGTCCGGCTATCGAGCCCAAGATAGTCGGTTCGAATCTCACTGCAGGTGGAGGATTTTTTTTTTTTTTTGGATGAAACCCATCTACAGAAAACTGTTTTTTTTTTATTACGACCGTGGAGTGATTTTTTAATAAAGGTGAGAGAATTTTTGATGAGTGTTTAATTATAAGGAATAAATACAGAGAATATACAACATATTTAGAGAACTTGTAAAAGGACGTGAGTTTGTGAAGTTTTAATAGAGGTAACTTTTAATAGAAGGGATGTGTGGTTTTGATGAGTGTTTAATTAATAAGAATACAACTTTGAGAGTTGATTTTCTGTTAAAGAAAGTTTTATTTAGAGAGCTGCATTAGGCATTCTGACCGTTGTCATTCAGAAAGAGTTGAGTGGTCTTGTAAAATTTCAGATGAATACCTAGAGAGTTTTTAAATACAGGAGATGTACTAAAATACGTATTGGACACCACCGATTAGTTTTTTAAGGGGAGGGAGGTTTAATAAGAATACAACTTTGGGAGTTGATTTTACAATTGAGACTTGTATCATCCTTTTCGGTGCAATTATTCTGAGGTGTGCATCAGCCGGTCCGAGGGAAGGAGGGGCCTTAAAATATAGGTAGAGCTTAAAATGTAGGTCAACCAGGGGGTCTTTTTGGAGGTGTTTTTACAATTGAGCCTTGTAATCATCCTTTTCTGTGCAATTATTCTTAGGCGTGCATCAATCAGTCCGAGGGAAGGAGGGAGCTTAGAATATAGGTAGGGCTTAAAATATAGGTCAACCAGGGGGGTCTTTTTGGAGTTGTTTTTACAATTGAGACTTGTGTCATCCTTTTCTGTGCAATTATTCTGAGGCTTGTAATCCGAGGGAAGGAGGGGGGCTTAAAATATAGGTAGGGCTTAAAATATAGGTCAACCAGGGGGTCTGCAAGTGGAGGGTTTAAAATATAAGTCAACCATTGGGGGGTCTGAAATAAAGAAAAATCGATAAAGGAAAATCGAGACTATTCGAGAAGGAGGACTTAAAATATAGCTCAACCAGGGGGTTTGCAAAATCGAGGTTTTAAAATAAAAGGTGAGTCTGAAATAACGAAAAATCGAGACTATTCGAGAAGGAGGACTTAAAATTAGAGTTAAAAACTAGATAGCACAAGGGTTTAAAAGGGGGGAGGAATTTTTAATTATGAATTATTAATTATGAATTATTAATTATGAATTATTAATACCACGACAGTTGCTACGCCAGGGTCAATTTCCGGTCGATTGCAACATAGGGGACAAAGTTCAGAAGGCAATGTGGCCCAGCACAGGTCAATTTCCGGTCGATTGCGACATAGGGGGTCCAGGTCAAGAAGGCAACGTGGACGATTGCGACATAGGGGGGAAAGCACTGTGCAAAGGGGGAACGGTCGGTTGTGATTAAACTACTCAATCATCATCTCCTCCGTATAACCTGACAATAACGGTCAAAGTATCCGTCATAATACGTAATCGCCAACCGTTGTTCTAACGAAGAGCTTTGTGACTCGATAACGTAACGAATGGAATGTACGATCTCGGGATATTTTCCGCTTAAAACGACGTTCAAGCAAATTAATATGGGATATAAAGCATATCTAATATATTTAGAGGATTGTGAGTGATTGACTGACGGCTTGAGAGGGGATCACGCTAATTCTAACTATGATGCAGAAATGGTAAAGCTCTGAAAATTCGCATCTAGGATTAATCCGGAATCTCAAAAATAACAGGTTTTCGACTTCCGACGTGTCTTTCAAGGTCAAACGGAAGTTGCTTAGAGGTCAAACCATGATCTACGAGTGCTAGAAACGTAAAAATTGGGGACTGAGTGTTTCGAGTCGTAGATGTCGGAAATGTTACCAAATTTCGTATTCGAAGTCAAAGGTCGAATTTAGATTATTATCAGTGGTACTTATTATTAAAGTCTTATTTATTATCAGTGCTGAAAGGCTGAAAATTAGTTCCTGGGGATATTTTGAGTCGTAGATCTCGGAAATGAGAAATTTTGGATGTTATAATATCCTTTGAGGTCAAAGATCAAATATAAATCTACCAGCTTTAGAAGACTAAAAGTTGCTGCCTCTGGGTATTTTCACTTATAGATCCAGAAATTATGCCAAATTTTGGATGCGATGGGTCCTTCGCGGTCAAAGGTCAAATTTAGTTCTATCAGTGCTAGAGAACTAAAAATTAGTTCTTGAGGGGTATTTTGAGTCGTAGATCTCAGAAATGTGAAATTTTGGATGTTATGATGCTCTTTGAGGTAAAAGTTCAAATATAAATCTACCATTGTTAGAAGGCTAAAAATTGGTGCATTTGGATATTTTGAGTTATAGATCTAGAAATTATGACAAATTTTAGATGCGATGGGTCGTTTGAGTTCAAAGGTAAAATATAAATCTGCTAGTGTTAGAGGGCTAAAACATGGTGCCGGTGGCTATTTTGACTTATACATGCGATGGGTCCTTCAAGGTCAAAGGTCAAATTTAGATCTATCAATGCTAGAGAGCTAAAAATTGATTCTTGGGGTTATTTCGAGTCATAGATCTTAGAAATGTGAAATTTTAGATGTGATGATGGACCCTTTGAGGTCAAAGATCAAATATAGATCTAGGAGTGTTAGAGGGGTAAAAATGGTGCCTGTGGGTATTTTGAGTTATAGATCCAGAAATCAGGCCAAATTCTGGATGTGATGGGTC
This sequence comes from Ryuthela nishihirai, assembly GCA_038380435.1. Lineage (NCBI taxonomy): Eukaryota > Metazoa > Arthropoda > Arachnida > Araneae > Heptathelidae > Ryuthela > Ryuthela nishihirai. The sequence goes on from JAWZYU010000016.1 coordinate 15,467,671, forward strand.
CTTTGAGATCAAAGGTCAAAATTCTATATACCAGTGCTGAAGAGCTAATAATTGTGAATAGGGCTATCTCAGGCAGTAGAGCTCAGAAATAAGAATTTTCAGAAGCGGTGCCACATTCAATGTCAAATAGAGATCGGAGTGACGGGCTAGAAATCAAGAGGTACAGTCCCTCAAAAAAGTAACCGAACACTACGGTTGATTACAGAATTCAGAAAAAATATCTGGCAACGATTTTTTTACAAATTAGTGATCTGGCAACCTTCGTGTCACGTGACACGAAGGTTGCCAGATCACTAATTTCAAAAAAAAATCGTTGCCAGATATTTTTTCTGAATTCTGTAATCAACCGTAGTGTTCGGATACTTTTTTGAGCGACTGTACCTATGTAAATGGTGTTCCAAATTTTAGTTGGACTGCCCTTTTGTTTTTGGTGCAAGTCATTTTTAAAAACAATGTAATGAAACATTATATTTCATTTGAAGTTTATCGATTTTTACCCTTTATATAAAATATATATAGACGATTGCGAGTGATCTATTGACGGTTGACTATCTGGTGACTGACAAGGAATCTCTCTATGGTGAGAAAATGGTAGAACTGAAAATTTGCACCTAGAGGTAATCCAGGCCTTAGATTTCGGGAAAAATACGAAATATGACCTACGATGCTTTCTTGAAGGTGAAATAGAGGTCAAGTAGAGGTCAAACCATGATCTACGAGTGCTAGCAACGTGAATATTTGTGTGCGGGATTGTTTTAGGTTGTAGATGTTGGAAAGGTTATTAAATTTCGGATGTGGAGGGTCGTTCGATGTCAAAGGTTAAATTTAGATCAATAAGTGCTAGAGAGATAGAAATCGGTTCCTGGGGATTTTTTTTGAAATATAGATCTCAGAAATTATGGCAAATTTTGGATACAATGGATTCTTCGAAGTCAACGGTCAATTCGATGCTGGGGAGCTAAAATTGGCGAATAGGGCTATTTCAGGCAGTAGAACTCAGAAATGAGAGGAATTTTCAGAACGGTGTAGCAATCCAAATTCAAATAGGAGAGCCAATGCATGGTCGTAGTGACGAGCTAGAATCAAAGAGCTGCCAAAGGCACCGATTGATTTTTAGTACAATGCACTTTCATATTGGTCTCTGTTTCTAACTTTCAGAACATCGTGCGCTATTCACCTCTTAGTATTAAATTTGAGAGAAGTTTCCTAATGCTTTTTGGTGTATTTTTCTTCAATTTATTTCATAGCTCCTACATTATATTATATTTTGTGTTGTTTGCATAATGTAAATAAAGGTGCCTTATTTTCAGATTAAACTAGTGGAAAAACTAGAAAGCTTGGTATAAAATAATGGCTATTCGGTAAATGCACATTAAGCACATTTTTATTTCTTTCTCATTATTAAATGGGCTGGGGTTGGTTCGCAATTTGAAGTCCCGTGTTCGAACCCCAGCTGTGCTAGCGTTGATATTTATACACGCTAACCCTCACTCTCCCCTCAGTGGGAAAGGGGACACAATTAGGCTTACAAAGTTCGCCTTCCATCTGATAGAAAGTATCAGTTAGCAAGGAATATGAAATAAATAACTAAATAAATGAAATGAAGCGGTAATATTTAAAATAAATTTATTAAGTGTTATAAGACAAATGGTCTTCCATTTGTACTTAGAATGCAATTCGAAAGAATTGCTTAAATTAAATTAATAAGTAATGTATTTCAACAGGTTCTTTTATTCATATTATAACTTAGGTACCCATATCCGTAGATCCGGCAGTAGTTACAGCAACATTACCATGAACCAGGTGGGCAAAAAGAACGCCTGAAATGTATTTTTACTTTAGTGACAACTGAAATTTTGTATTTATATAAAATGACAGAATCATGTTCCAATGCTAATCTCCCTTTTCTTAATAAAAATGGAATTTGTAGTTTATGAATAAGATTATTCTGTTCACTCCTGACCCCCGAAATATCAGCACTGTAATAGTTGACTCACACAACTGTCACTTGGAGCAGTCCAGGACGCAGATCATTTCAAGTTGATCGTTGGCGTCACGCCCGACCCGCATTCCTCTGCGATGTTGATGCACCAGTCGTTCGCAAGAGGAAGAATGTCGTAAAACAAAACTTAAAAAAATGCTTAAAAATATTGCTGAAACAACAATAAAACATCAAACAAAAGAGAAACGAATCTCAATAGCACAGACAAATATTGATCTGGGAAGCTTATAAAAACATTTGCTTTGACAAATTCAGTAACAAACGGCAATTGAAGGCACTAGTAATATGTGAAAAGCAAATCTGCTATAAAATATATATCTGCATTATGAAGAATCCAAAATGATAGTAATTACCTTGATATCGTTGGGTTTTATTTACTGAAAAAATATATCAACATAATGCCTTTGTAACATGGGTAGGAATCAAAACAGATGTATATACCTGAACTAAAATTATGGTGTTCTACCCAAATACTACTACTGTCTTACTGGTCCATGGCGTCCAATGGAGTAGTCATATGAGTTCTCCCTATAGCACGGCTGGATCTAGGGGGAGGGTGGAGGGTCAAGGAGGCCATGCCCCCTCCTCTTTGAGAATGTTAGTAAGGGAAATGTAGTCAAAATACGATTAAACTTGTGCATGTTTCAAGAATTTTTCAACAAATCTTTTAAAAACCTATAAAACATAGTGTAAAATGTTACACTGCAATGGAATCCATTCCCCTTTTCATTTTTTCCAGCTAGATTGCCCTTTAATTTTTTTTAGATATGGGCCTGCACTGTATTATATATATATAGAAACATTGTGGTGTAAACCTCTTGACTCTAACATCCTACCAACAAAATTTCGACTTTCTAGCATAAATAGATCGTTTGCCAGTTTTGTTTAACGTTTTAGCAATTTTCAAACTTTCTCAAACGTTAGTGCCGCTATTAAAACTATTAGTATATTCGGAAAATGCAAATCCTAACATTTCGTCAATACCTATCCAAACCGAAAAGAAATTTTAATAAATCTCTATAACCATTTAAAAAATGTTGTAGTTCACGTACGTCATACAGATAGAAAGCTGCTAAAAAATTTGTTTTCCCCGCAGCTGTAACATATTGCACACTCATTATTACTAGTATTTATTAATAGAAGAAGCCGCCTCCTCATTCAAAAATCTATGAAATACGCTCTTGAAAACGCTTAAAGTTAATTTGAATTTTTTTTTGTAAAATGGAATCAGTACTTTTAAATAGTTGTTATAACACACACCACATCCTTGTATCCTTTTGTAGATGGAAGAGTAATCACATAAATATGTAGATCGCTCTTATACATACATAATCATAAATAAATAAATAAATAAATAATAAATACCCCCTCAAGCAGCTGCTTGCCACAGAGGTCTGACAGGAGCCTGTCAGTTTATATGCCATAGTAGTAGATCTGAGAGGATGGCAGAACCTCAGCAGAAAAATGACACACACATCCATGCCTAATCCGGGGCTCGAACCCAGGTCCCTTAGTTCAGTAGCCATTGATATTTATTATTTTAATGCTAATAAGATAACGACCTTATCAATAAGCATCAGAACAACAAACTCTTCTTATTAATGCTTATGGATAAAGCAAATTTTTTTGACGAGCAGTTCAAAACTACTCTTAGCAACAAGTAAGTCTTTAACGTTGATGTTTTAGTTTTGATGTATTTTGTATGCTAGAAAAATGTCTAGTTAAACTATTAAGACGACAACAAGTTCAAGTTTTAATGACTGCGTGGTAAACTCGAAATTACATCTTGCAAAATAATTTCACCTCAAGTGTTTTATTTTTTAATCGATTCAGTAATTACTAAATTGTTTCGAGCTCGAAAAATATTGCAAATCTGAATTCCTATTAATTTTGTAATATGTGCCAGACAGAAAGTTTACGCAGAAAGAAAACAGAAACAAAATGCAGTAACCTCAATAACATTAACAAGACATACTTTTTACTGTTCCCTTCGGAAGTTAGTCAATGTGGACGGTGGCAGTAATAGTGACACTACTAATGTCTAACAGAAGGAAAAAGGAAAACTAAAAAGGGAGGCAGTTAAGGGACGTCGTCCTCCACTGCTAATCAGCAACACTACCGTTGCTGTCTCAGGTCATCAGAACTTCGCGACTGAAAGCGTGATTTAATTAACTTATTAGCCTCAACTAACGGCTTGCGTGCGTCTGCTTCCTATTGGAGCCTCTGTTTCTGCTTGCGGCTGCAGTTTTTGTAGAAGCCGCCGTCGACTCAGACGTGAAGGTAGTTGCTTTCCTTCCTTCAGGCTCTTCTCTCAGTGCTGGAAATGATTTATAGGGCTGGAGGCTCTTTAAGTTTGTGGTTTGCTGGATGAAGCTGCAGGAAACAGTTCTACGGCAGGGAGAAGATAAACGCTGAAGGTAACTGTTTTTACTAAAAAAGAAAACAGCTCTTCCTCCAACATTAACAGGATGGCTATTTTTAGCAGATGCTTCCGTTCAAAGAATTATTCGCATATTTCCCTCCTTGGCCCCTAGAATTAATAGCGACATGTTTGAGGTGACAGTGGTTGTGACATGACATATATCTATGTAGTAGAAAGTAGAAAGAATGCACTAAGTAATTGAATGTGTTGGCATTCATGTAAGGTAGGTAAGTCTTGATGTTCAGTTCTCGTGGACATTATTCTTATTAGATGTTTATGAACCTCCGACTCTGTCATGTCTAATCCAACACATTGATCCAATCTTCCTCTCCTTCACAGCAAGTCTTTCACTTCTATTTATCACGTATGCGTGGACGTCTCTATGTGTGTATGTGTTACTACTAAAGCTTTAATTACTCTAACATGCTTCGGTGAACAGCCTTACAGCTTGAGTTTGAGACCTTTCCGGACAAGGATGGTATGCAAGTTGTCAGAGGAAGCAAAGGGTATTAGTTATACGCCCTAACAGAAGAGGTTCATTCCTGCGCTCACGGAAAAGAGGCTTACGGGACTCAACAAGACATCTTGAATGAAATGCTAATATCGGTTCATCGCTTCGGGTTTAATTGCTGTTCCAGTGTAACGAGCTTTAAAACAGTTTTGGGGTAATTGAATGGGGACATTCCAGCATTAAAATTTCCTCCGTTTCTCATTTAGTTGCATTACAAATTCATTCGCCAATGTTTCTCATCGACCTTTTGACCGACTACTAGTTTGGGTCATGTGTGTGTGTTAAAAGTGAGGAAAGTAATCTCCCATATAATTCGCATTTTGGGATGTGGGGCGTGAAGGTATTAAGCTCGATTTACGTACAATTAAAGTTTCTTTATAGTTACTTTGTTTCTATAATGTTATCGTTTAATGACTAAGTCAGAATATTCAACGACCGTGATTTTGCGATTGCAGGTTTCATTTGGAGATAGTTGGGTCCTGTTTAATGAGGCTTAAATCAGTATCTTGAATAAGATTAGAATTGCTTTACAAACACATTGTAAATTATTGTTATTTGTTAAGTGATTTTATTTCCCAACAATGTTTTTTCTTGTACTATACATGTCTTCATGCATCTTGCTGGCGACAGCAATAGGTTTGGAAAGGCCAGTCGGATGGGACGTTAATACATAGTATCATGCGCAAGAGAGCATACCCTGTGCATGCTAGAAATACATTGCACGGCCTTTACAGATTCTTCTTTCTGTCTCCTACCAGCTGTCCAGTGGGATTCTTTCTTTCAAATTTCTCTGAGATTTTGTCGTCCTTGTAACCTGGGCATTCAGTACATTGTGTGCAAAACATGCCTTTGAGAGGTAAAGGGGCGGGGGTGGCTCAGTCGGTAGCGCTCCAGGCTCGTAATCTGTAGTTCCCAGGTTCGAGTCCCAGCTGGGTCAGCGTTGAGATTTATCTCCGCAAAATTCCCCGCCATGCCCACGGTCAATAGGGGACACCGATGGGCTTGAAAAAGCCGCCGTCCATCGGATGGGACGTTAAGCCGTGGCACTGTGTGAGGGAGAGCCATACCCTGTGCACGTTAAAGAACGCGCTGGATGGCTTTGACGGAAGATTACCATCTGTCTTCCAACAGCTGTTCCAGTAGGTGGGACACTCTGAGCCTTCAGGGTCCATGACCTGGCCATTTAGCCGATGGTGTGCAAAAAAGTGCTGCTCAGAGGTAAAACAACCCAACCTCTTGTTGATGGATATCTTTTCCAGTGGTCAGTAGTGTAGTGGTATATTACCTGACATGTTAGAAGATCATGGGTACTTATCATACTCGATTTTCTGTGCTACCTTGAAATTTGTTCTCAGCTACACAAGGATGAGTTATAAAAGAATAATTTTCTTGGCTTACGTTTTTGAAAATGAGCAAAAAGTAAAAATTATTTTTATACTTATATATTATATATACAATATATATATATATCAATTCATTATACTTTTATCAATTAACGAAAGTTTGAATGATTGAGAGAACGAGGAATACGTTTATCAGTAAAGGATAGCTAAAAAGTAAATGGGAACAGAATTGTGAAACTTCTTATTAGCTGGTGGTATTAAACGGAGGATACTAAGTAAATTGATTTTACTTTAAGGATTAACCGATAATCAGATATATCTTTATAACAATATAATGGGAAGTAGTTTACTTCAGTCAGAAGTGTATCTAGGTTGGTAGCTTGATGTTTCCAGATTCGAGTCCTCAGCGATCACATTTTCTTCGCGAGAACAGTTTTCCCGCTTCGTTACTGCCCTCAGTTACAAAGTGAAGCTGACTGGATTGGGAGGATCGTCGTTTATCCTATGGAATGTTAAGACGTGGTCCACGTATAGGAGAGTCATACCCTCTGAATGTTAAAGAGCATTAATGTTGGCTTTGACCGTAGGCTTCCCTCTGTCTCCTAATATATCACCAATGGATGGATGTTCCAGCTTAGTTCTGAAGTGTGAGATAAGAGTTCAGTGAAGCAGGATGTGTTTTGTGCAGCACATCAAATTTTCGATTAGTCTTGTCTTACGCAGGATCCTCTTTGTTCGCCGCCATTTTGTCACTATTTCATAAACAGTCTTTACAAGACTTACGACTTCAAGATTTTTTCATGGCGACCTTTTCTGATCCCAGATTGAAGAATACATTCAGATTTATACATCCTGGAGTTCACATCAAGAATCTTTATCTGAAATTCATACTATTACTAATGATGAAGACTCGATTCAGGTGGCGCAGTAAATATCCAAAATTGTGTCCATCATCACCATGGCATCGATCGAAACTACAGACAAAGTTCTTCTTTGGAAATGTCCAACTGTAAATAACGTATATATTGAAGTTCAACATCATGGCTCTGCCATCAAACGAGTATATATCTCAAAACTCCCGTTTCTTGTGACAAACGAAGAAATTACGTTGGAACTAGCAGCATGTGGAATAGTACAGGACGTTGAAAAAGAAAAGTGCAAAGAAGAAAAATTCAAGAATAGTCTTACTGGGAATAGAGTAGCTAGAATCGAAATGAGGAACGAACTCTCAAATTTCTTGTTCATTTCTTGTATATATCGCTACACTTTCATACTCAGGTATGATTAAACTGTGCCGACGATGCAAGCTTCCTAGCCATTTTGCTAATAACTGTCCTAAGGCTACACAAAATAGGAAAACCTTTGCGGATTCGATATCATCGCTAAAAGTGCAATTAGTTAATGAAGATATGGAAGACAAAATTAACCAAAGAATAGGTAAACTCTACGAAGCCAATGGGAAGAATAGGTAAAGAAGAGAAGCCAATGGGAGAAAATTCAACAAAACGGAAGGGCAGCCCGCTTCCGCTATTTCGGCCGTTTTTTTTAGCTCACCCACCTCTGCTGAAAAAAATCAACACTGCCGAAAACTTTGAGATACTCGACGGGGAATTGATCATAGGCCCCATACGTGAGGAGCAAGCTGAAAAGACAACCGAAAACAACAAAGATACAGAGCAAGAAAATTTGTGAAAAACTCTGGAACAACCTCTGAAACACAGAAAAATTGAAACTGAAAAAGAAAAAGCAAAAAATTAATAGCTGGACCAAAAAAGCGACATGTATGCAGCTGAAGAAGCTCTTCAAAGCAATAGCCACAAAAGTCACCTGTAACTTGATATAGAAAATCTTACAAAAATCCTAGATAATCAAGGAGAAGTAAAGAAAGATTATATCGAATTTCTTAAGGAGCTAACAGGAAAGTATTATTCAATTGGACCTGATTTTACAGTGGGCATGATTACACAATTCCTCCCTGCTTTTGAAGAATTCAGAATTGGAATTATTTAGTATGCTCAGGCCCTGAGTCCGCAATAAGTTTTGACTGACTGAGTTGGTATTTTTGCATTTCTTTTGCCTTTCTTTCCCTTTTCTCCATCTTTTTCTTTTCCCTTTCTCTTGCTCTTCTTTCCTAAGATAGCTCACAGGGACATCCGATGTCAAAGTGGGCATCCCTTTCTTCAATTTCACTTTCTTCTATCATACATTTTGTCTATTTTTGCTGCTATCATGTCTTCTATATAATTTATTATACTTCCTTTCCTTTCTCCCTGCATTTTAATTAATCGTTTAGTCCTCTGAGCTTCGACATTGCACCGATTTAATTTTTATTTTATCAGTCCCTTTCGGGTAAGCCGATGAAGGAGGTATGGGCCTATGGTCTAGTACCACTTTGTTAAACATGATCTTTGATCATGCTTAGTTCTGAGCCTTTGTTATTAACCAATTGTGTGTTAAAAGTACCACTCAGAAATAAAACAATTAATCTGTTATAAAGTATTTTGACGAGTTTTCCCAATTGCTATTACAGAAATATTTTTATATGTCTTAATAATACCATGTGAACAATTGATTCTCAACATGGCTTAATTAACTTTCCAGGATATTAATGAATATGTTCTCATTGCATTATAGTAACTCTAATATTTTTTAAATCTGTTACCCTCAGCATATCCTATAGATTCAGGGCGTTCAAACCTCCCATGTCGATATTTGACAACTAATGCTAATCTGGTGAGGGGTGGGGGAGATACGTAATTTTGCCTTTGAGTATGCGTAAATTCTTCTCCTGGTAAGGGTTGGGTTGTTTAACCTCTGAGGGGGTATTTTTTTTACCGTGCACTGAGCTAAATGACCAGTTCACAAAGACCCCATGGACTCAGAATAGGTTGCGACTACGGGAATCTACTAGACAGCTATTAGGAGACAGATCAGTCTCCGGTCAAGGCCATCTAGCGTGTTCTTTAACGTGCATGGGGTTTGTCTCTCTTACTTACTTGGCTAAGAGATTTACTTCCCATCCTATGAACAACGATCTTTACAGCCCATCGATGTCCTCTTTCTCAACGAAAGAAAAGTGGGGGTTAGTGGAGATAAATCTCAACTGAACCTGAAAACTTTAGATTATGAATCTTGTGCGCTACCAACTAAGTCAACCCCAGTCATTTCCCGCCACTCTATGAACAATGCATTATTTACTAAGCGTGAGAAACTTGAATAACATAAAGTATACTGAACAGTTTTGCAATAAAATATTTTAAGATATCTTTCTTTGGTAGCGGCCTGCTGCTTCCCGAATATTTTCCTGAACATTATATAATATGCATTCTCGAAACTCGAGTATATTTTTGCGAAATAGAGTCACCACCTGAATGATCAGAAACACTACCCTCTATAATATTCCTTTAAAATCCGTGAATAGAACCAAAACTTTGTGATATTTTCATAATGGTCTCCATGGGAAATTAAGCAGAAAGTTTTTCGATTCAACTGTGGGATTTTTATTCATCCATGAATCTGAGAATCAAACAAAATTTGCTATTAATAGAGTCACCACCTGATTGATCAGAACACTTCCCTTGATCATATTCCTTTAAAATCCGTGAATAGAACCTTATTTTAGGCACTAATATGAACATAAATAAGTGGAACAAACATTTAATGACGTCTTACACTTACCAATTTTGGGAGGGAAATTTGAACAACTGTAAAAATATTTACAGAAAATATACTAGAACGATTTCTAACTCCGTTCTCTCCTCCGTTCTTATCTGTCTATCTGCTTCCCTCTCTATTTCTTCTTTTATCTTTGTTTTCCTTCTTACACTGTAATTTCCTACCCGAGTCAGCTGCCAAGACTCTCAGTTCAGGACCCAAATATCAAAGCACTCTGCACATAAAATTTGCATTAGCAGACCACAGCATCCCTTCATCGATCATGGGGATAATACGGCACTTTAATGTGTTTGTATGTGAGGCTGATTTCCTGGAAATTCAACCCCGAACTAGCATTTTGTGAAAATGGCTTTTCATCGAACGCTAGAGAGAGGTTGGGGAGGGGGAGGGTAAGGAATGGGAATGAAACAGCGGGTCTGAGGCTGTCCTCTTGGGGCTCTTGAAAAGCTCTTCTGCTTTTATCTCGTAAAAATCTCGCGGAAGAAATAAAATAAATGTCTTTAGATTTCGACTGTAGATCGGAGGTTTAAAATGCCACTATTTCTCCGCTCTTTGGGAAGTCGAACTCTCCAGTAAGCATCTTAAAGTTGAATTACAAACACACTAATTTATGTCTACATACACAAAGTTGAAAGATATGATGATGCAAGCATAAAGGACCTTTGGAGCAGCGCAGTTCACTTTAAATGTTACCTTCCTGATTTCAGGGAACGAAATTATCGTTTGCATCCTCAAGAGCATAATTTATTTGATATGTATGTACAGGGTGTTTCAAAAGTTGGTTTAGTCTTAGAGAACTACAAATCAAATGCATAGAAATATGTCCAAACATATCAAATTTTGTCTGGTATATTAGAGTGGCAATTCGATGTGACTTCCAGTTGTAATACAACAAATACGTATAATTTCCTCCAGTTTTAACATCCACCTATACTATGTACAGAGGAATTCAAAATTCGCGCTACCCAAAGTGTAAATGCTTGTTATTCTACGCAAAATGAACGGAATTAAATAGCGATTATAACGTTGGCAACCCTGCAGACAATGACACATGCAACATTGTTTAGTTTAGTTCTCACGCTGTCAATTCTTTGTTGATGAAGTGTATTGTACTAGTTGCCCATAATGAAACTTTCCCAGACCGAACGTATATACGTAGTCAAACGTTATCTAACAATCAAATCATTTTTAACTGTTCAAGCGCACTTCAATGAATAGTTTCCTGATTCCTTTCAACATCTATTGTAACACTTTGTTAACAATTTGTAAACGCAAATTGAGAATAAATGAAATTTTCCAATGAGTTGTGCGAATTTTCAATCACCTGTAGCATTTCTCTCATGAATTCTGCAACTACGCCAGTAATTCTTGACCATAGAACATCAACATTTGCAGGTAAAGGTGGAACGTACACTTTATCCTTATCGAATCCCCGTAATAAAATGCTTAGTAGAGTTTAGTTGAGGGATCGAGGTGTCCATGATATGGGATCCGCTCTGCTTACCCATATATTTTATATTATACCTGCACACTTCTCCATGGAAATGAGGATGAGCAAACTTCTTGTATCGGACTTCCTTTATTTTTAACTAAAATACACAACGAACTCGCTCTGCACCAGTGAATTTCGTCATTTTGGTCTCTACTGTCCGGGAGTTGGGTTGGGTTGTTTTACCTCTCAGCGGCACTTTTTTGCACACCATGGACTAAATGGCCATGTCACATGGACCCCAAAGGCTCAGAGAAGGTTGGGGGAGGGGACCCTTTGGAACTGTCGTGCTCACATTTGTTTCAAAATGTGGACGCGACTGTTTGGTGCAGAAAGTCTCGGCCACCATTATCTTCAGCCACTAGTGTCTTTTGGCATCCAGTTCAGGTGAGGAAGAACACCGCAGCCGGCACTACAGCATGGTCAGATGACAGGAGGCCTTCGAGACTTGTTGTTGTAAACAACCCACGCCAGATGGGTCGAGGATTCGCACCTAAACCCTCGCGGACCAATGAACATCGTCCACGTGTAACCGGTGGATGACCTTTTTGCCAGTGGTCGACAGAAGGAGAAGCAGAAAAGGCGCGTATTTTTTTTCAATTTCGTCTCTGAACTGCTAGGAGCAGGACATGTGGCAGTGGTTCCTTGCGAGTGAAAAAGAGCAGAGCCGGATGAAGGCACGTATGTGAAGTGTAACTGAGGACTGAACAGCAAGGACATTCAACTACGTGCGGTGCACGAGTTGATGGCGGCAGCACGGCCACCGACCATGCATCTTCTTGTAGTCCACCTGAGATGAACGAGGTAAGGGTCGAATTCATTCTGATCTGTTTTTTTCCACGTGAGATTAGTGTCAATTATCGCCGCAAAGCTGCTCCTATATGGGACTGAGAGACTGTTAGCTCCCACCAGCCTCTCGAGCGTTTTTCTCGGACACACGAGTTTTGGAATTGGCTATTGTATGCCACTCACTAAGTTTCCCTTATAAGTAAGGGACCGCACAGTGGGAGCCCATTGAAAAGTATATTAATCGAATGTGTGATGTGTGACTGATTGAAAAAGTACGATAAATAAATGTTGATTTTTGTTATATATAACTGCTCTTGGTTTAGATATATGTATACGTGTGTATCATTTTAATGTTGGTGTGGGAGCCAGCCTCAGACAGGCTGCAGGGAAGTAAGTCGACCACTAATGTTGTGCCTCCTCTAAAATACTCGGGGGTGGTTACAACAGAACATCTGTTGGGAGACAGATGGTAGCCTCCCGTCAAGACCATCCAGCGCGTTCTTTACCGTGCACAGGTTATGGCTCTCCAGCACAAGGGGAAATAGCTTAATGTCCCATCCGATTGACGTCGGCTTTTCCAAGCCAGTCGGTGTCCCCTACTGACTCTGGGCAGAACGGGGGATTTTGCGGAGATAAACTCAACGCTGACCCAGCTGGGACTCGAACCTAGGAACTACAGATTACGAGCCTGACGCGCTACCGACTCAGTCACCTACGCCCACTGTCCGGTTTTGGGTTGTTGTTGTTTTACCTCTGAGCGGCACTTTTTTGCACACCATGAGCTAAATGGCCAGGTCACATGCACCCCGAAGACTCAGAGAAGGTTGGGGGTAGGGGACCCACTGGAACAGCTGTTGGGAGACAGATGGTAGCCTCCCGTCAAGACCATCCAGCGTGTTCTTTAACGTGCACAGGGTATGGCTCTCCCGCACACGGGGCCACGGCTTAACGTCCCATCCGACGGGCGGCGGCCTCTCCAAGCCCATCGGTGTCCCCTACTGATCGTGGGCAGGGCGGGGAATTTTGCGGAGATAGATCTCAACGCTGACCCAGCTGGGACTCGAACCTGGGAACTACAGATTACGAGCCTGACGCGCTACCGACTGAGTCACCTACGCCCACTGTCCGGGAGCGATAGCATTGTAGGTAGTATTATAATAATATGTTATTTATAATAAAACTGAATTTCCACTTATTTCTTCATATAATAACTTGGATGTGAATTCTAATCTATTCGCAGATGACCACATGCTGCTAGTAAAATAGAAAAATACTAATTCTGCGTTTTTTACACAATCATTCATGTATATGTAGACATAATTTACTATAACAAATTGATGCAAAATAATGATTGTAAAGTGCCTTTAAATTAAAGGGTAATATCTACTGTTCCAGCAGGGCAAACTTTGTGTGTTTTGTTAGTCCTAACTGAGATAGTGGTCAGCAGTGACTTCGGTCTTAGTAGGGAATGTCCTTGTATGAGAAGGCCTGTAAAAACTAGGAAGAGTTTCTAAGATTTTTCTCTGTCCTATGTGTTGCAAATAGGAAATATATATATATATTGGCGCCTCTTGATTACTGATGCCCTTCTTATCTTTCTTACCGTCTAGCTCCGGTACTAACCCTTCAAATACGAATCTAGTCACTCGGCAATCAAATGCACTTGTTCAATACTATTTTTTTTACATAAAAATTTCTTTTACAATAACTGCTTTGACAATTTTTATCAAAGCTTACCTTTATGTAAGATTCAAACACTGCTTAAGAGGCAACACGTTGAGAAAAGTAATCATCCACTAAATAAAATTCACTTTCTTGATAATTTTATATTTTTTTGGAAGTCCAAATTACCTGCATGAGTTATAAATCCCTTAATATGTAGGATTAGTAAAAAAAAAATGAACACTGAAGCGCATTTTTCGGATAAATAATTCACAAACTTCGAGATTCTCTCCGTGGTTTCGTTACCATCATCCCCTACAAAAAGAAACTATTTCTCTCTATACCCCCTCTCTATACGGTTAGCCTGGAAACGCTGTGCATCTGTCCTTCTTTTACATTAGCGCTTCAGTTCTTTTACCATCATATACTTCCTGTTCTTTGTCTTCACTCCTGGGAGTGATCGCTCATATCAGATAAGATGAACTGTGACGCTGTTCACAATTTTGTCCTAGGGTTTAACAGGAGAAGCGGCGAACTTGGCTTATAGTGATCATCGCTGCAAACTGGAAGGAAGGAACCAGGAATGAAAAACAGAAATTTGTCTGACAGCATGCGTTCGAACTCCATTGCCTGATTACATGCCACCATTTACTTTACCTTATTACTGTTGCAACAGAGTGGCTATTGTTTCGATAACAGAAATATATTTTTATTATTTTGTACATCCTTCGTATAGGTAAAAGGATTGCTTGTATGCCTGAAATGCAGTAGAGTGCTATGACGTAAGATTTTTTTCTAGTTGTTATTTTAAAGTAGTTTAGAGAAAAGAAAATCTCATTTTTATCTGGAAAGATCAACCTCCATATAATGTGTCCATATAATGTGTCTCCATATAATGGTGCTTTAACAGTTGAGCTACGCGCCTCCGAAAAAATCACAGTGATGTTACAAAAAAAAACCCAATATAGAGAGAGGTTTAGTTCAAAGAATACTATCTCCCATACTGGGAACTCGAACCCGGAAGAATTAGGTTACGAACTTAAGATACTACCAACTAAACCAATCGTAATGCCTTTGAAGCAAGATATCAACATATAATTGAGTTGTTTTACCTTTGAGTGGCTCTTTTTTGCACACCATGGGCTAAATAGCCTGGTCACATGGACCCCGAAAGCTCAGAGAGTGTTGGGGAAGGGGACACATTGGAACAATTGTTGTTGGGAGACAGATGGTAGCCTCCCGTCAAGGCCATCCAGCGCGTTCTTAAATGTGCACAGAGTTTGGCTCTCCAGCACATTGGACCACGACTTAACATCCCATCCGACGAACGGCGACTTTTCCAAGCCCATCGGTGTCCCCTACTGACACATATAATTGATATATCTAAACGTTTATGAGATACTTTCGAGGATTTATTTTATATCAAGAATTGCTATTGGCTCCATAGACGGCGGGTATTTTTTTTCTACCTTATATTTCATTGTAGTTTACACTTTGGGACGAGAACAGATCATGAAAGAAAACATTAGCAGGATGGTTGGAAATATTTGTTGTATTACTAACCGTAATAAAATAAGTCACTGAAAATATTCATTTTTCTGATGAAGAATGCATAAATAGATAACTATATACAGACCCGGGTCTAAAAAAATAAAGAGAAGTGGGTGAAGCAAGCGACGTAATCCAACCGGAAAAGGGTAAAAAGAGAAGCCAAGTGATTGGATTTCATTTGTAGTGTAACTTTTTCCCCTTTGCTTTAGTGTTTAAAAAAAATCTTGCAAAATGCATGGAATATGCACGTTTAATAATTTTGGCTTCCATTAACTCTTACTAGTATTCTCCAATTGGAGCGTCGTGGCCCCCCTTGTGCCCTCCTCCTTCTAGATCCGGTTCTGCTTACATACGTATATGCGTAATCCTCAAGGAATCATGGGTCACGAAAATTCAATCACACTGTGTAATTTTAGTCTTCCCAACAGGTATATATTCAGTTAGTACTGTTGCCTTGGCCTACGACAGGTTGATTTCAACAAAGCCCTATTTGACATTGTCCGATCACTCCATTTTAGATCTCCTTTTTTTGAGGCATTTAAGCACGCTTTCCTACTCTGTTCCCTAATTTATAGTTCTGTATTAGCATACAACACAGGCAATAAATGTAACAACACCCTGTATAAGATGTTGCTTAAAGGTGGTTGCTAGTTCTTTGTCTAAATCCATCATTACTTGAACACTCAAAACTACTTAATGCCTATAATACTGCGCAAACATCTGCAATCAAGAGCATCAAAATTCTACTTTCTTGCTTGCAAAGGGACCAAATTTATACTACCACAGGACATTAAATAGTATAGGGCACTTAAATATGGAGCCATAAGAAACTTAAGAAATGACAGTAAAGCACTTAGATACCTTAGGACACTTAATAAAGGATTAAACTGTTTTATAGACTAATGTTAATCTTCAGGTGCATATGCCTATTCTCTCCCAATTTGCAGATGAATAACGAAATAGAATTGCAGCAGTGTAATATCCTTCATTTACCTCAAGTAGCACATCACCAGTATCTGCTACATAGCTCCTAAACTAATTAAGCTGAAACACGTGTTCCAGAGTTCAACTATTTAAACAAACTGAGGTACCATTTGCTTTCATCATGGCAGTTTTCTTACATTTGAAACGAACTAATCATTCCGACGATTTTTGGCTGGATTGCTCTGGATGGCAATATTTGTTTTTGCCCAATTGATTAGTCTCTTCACAAGAACTCAAATTTAGAACTTAGAGGCGAAAGGAATTCATACTTTTGAGGCAGATAAAACATTCCCATCAGTAGCATCCAGCATGTTTTTAATTAGCACCAGATATTGCTCTTATGACAACGGAACCACTGCTTAGTGCTCCATCCTACTGGGGACAGAACAACGAAGGAACGAAGTGGCACATTTCGAACCTCAACATCTCAAGGTAGGAGGAGCCTGGCGAGCTAGTTACTGCTCCTCCTGACGACCATCGAAATTTTTCTTTTTAGTGGCGTGAACGTCGAAGTATCCGATGACGCCACAACCATCACTCAACGGATCGCTATGCGAAGGAGAAAATGGAGCAACCACACACATATACACACGAAACGAGTCGGCAAAGGCACATGAAATTTGCATTAGAAGACCGCAGACATTCCGCATCGATCATGCGAGTAATACGGCTTTCTAATGGGTTTGGATATGTGGATGATTTCTCCTAAACTCAAGCGTAAATGACGTTTTGGGGAAATGGTCTTTCAGGGGAATAGAATTATTCCTTTAAAAGGCCTGAGTTTGAATGATTTTCGCAAAGATTACGATTTCCTACGTTTATCTTCTCTGCGATTTCCCTTTTTATTTCTTTCCTCTCTTAATGATGAAGTTAAGAAAGGAAATTGGATTTAAATGGAAAATGAATTTTGATACATTTCATTAACAGGAAGAGAAGGAATTATAATGTGCACTTAAAATGAGTCATTCCATTAAAAAATGAAATACTGAATACGTTTGTTATTGCATCTGAAAGAAAAAACGAATATTTACAGAGACAATGCTCGCTATTCCATTAAATTTACCCATAAAAACATTAGAGTAAATCTCTTTAAGTATTTTGAAATTAAATATAAAAATGCATTTTTTTCTTTCGTTAAAATTAATGATCGTTTTTAACTTATAAAAAGCGCATGGTGTAAAGCGTATAACAAAATGATTAAAGTGGCGTGAATACCTTAGAGCAGTGGTTCTCAAACTTTTGTGCTTCACGTATCCCCTGGAAATGTGTATGTAACTGACTTACCCCTTGTATAGATAGATAAAACTGTAGTTATAGTCTAACAATGGGAATAAAATAAAACATATATATATATGCACATTAAATTTTGTATTCATAAATTACATATATCGATAAACACAAAAAATGACATAAACAATTTAACAAATCTTATAAAATTATAAACTTTTACTTTGTTACTAGATCTAGCGACTTTTGAGCTCTCATGGCGTTCCCCAAAAAATTTTACTGCGTATCCCACTTTGAGAACCCCTATCTTAGAGTATTGTACTAAATTGTATTCTCCTAAAACTCTGAATGATTCTTTGTCATCATATGCTTCGAGTTTAGAAAAGTAATGTAAATTTTCAATCCAACCGACACAAATATGTAAATACATGAATCAGATGGACATTTAAAATCAAAGGCGAAGTATTCAATAGTTAATGCTATCGTTGTCGATCTCCAAATTCGCAAACTGCTCTTTTAAAGCAGAACATTTTCATTTGTAGCGTAGAATGCTTTAAGATATATGCGAAAGACGTATTTGTAACCTGAAACAAACAGAAACGGATGTGCTCCATCGTAAAACTGTATCAAATTGATGTTTATCCTTTCTCGAAGTATGAGAAATAAACATAACCCCTCCAGACTGTGTAATTTGAGAATATTGCTCTCCCTTACTTTGGAAATAAATAAAATGAGCATATTGAGAAGATGAAGAATATACATCTCTCGAGAAGTATAAAAAATTCGTTTGTTGTCCTATCTGTAAACATGTAAAATGAATATGTTGTTCTTCTCTATCATTTTGCAAAATTTGCATGTCGATTCTCGCCGGAATTATGTTAAATAAGCTTGCTTTTTTCTCTGCAGGAATACGTAAAATGAGTGTATTAGATCCTGCTGCAACTACGTAAAATTTATGTGACTTTTCCTGAAGCTAGGTAAAATTAGTACGTTTATCCTTCTCTGCGTTTAAGTAAATTGAGTTACTTGCTTCTCTGTGAAACTGTGCAAAAGAATTATGTTGCTATTCTCTTGAAATGTTGTTCCTGCCTGCTGTTCTCTTTGTCCGGTGGATCCAGGTTTTTTAAATGGTTATGCACTTGAGTAGGGCCGGATGTAGGAGGAGTAAGGGAGTATGGATCCCCCTTTCAGAATACGATTAAGGGAAAAAGAGGCAAAAATTATTAAACTTATTTATATTTCATGAATTTTTCAATAAGTTTAAAAAACTCGTAAAACGGAGAGGAAATGATATGTTTGCATTGGAAATCAAGTGTCTTGCCCGCCCGCCTGTACTTTTTTTTGGCTCGATTTTGTTTCTTGCCCAACCCCCTCTATTTTTTTCTAGATACGGGCTGGCTCTTGAGCAAGTTTGTCAGTTTAATATCTCGGTAGTTGTGTGAAAATCATTGGTAATGAGTGACATAAGATAAACAACAGAATAGGCATTGCTTCTGGGACCTTGTGGAGATTGTATGAAAATAGCTGTAAACATCTATAGATTAAAATTAAGCTGTAACAGTTTGGGTCTTTCTAAAGTTTGCTATGGTACTGAAACCTGAACTTTCGTAGTCAAGATAAGAGGACACTTGATGTTTTTGATTGCAGTTTTTTACGACATTTCTTAGTTATTAGGGGGTTTTCAGTGTGGAAGTTGGGTTGGGTTGTTTTACCTCTGAGCTGCTCTTCTTCACACACAAAGGCCAGATCACAAGGACACTGAGGGTCAGGTCACAAGGCTAGGTAATGGCCAGGTCACAAGGCTAGGTAATGGCCAGGTCACAAAGACGCTGAGGGTTCAGAGAAAGTCGTGGATTCACGGGGCAACTGTTAGGAGCCAGATGGTAGCCTCGTTAAGGCCATCCAGTGTGTTCTTTAATGTACGAAGGGTATGGCTCTCCCGCATAAGAAGATATGGCTTAACATCCCATCCACGGAATGAGGCCTTTCCAAGCCGATCGATGTCACCTACTGATAGAGGAAAAGGCGAGTTTTGTGGAGATAAATCTCAACGATGACCCAGGTAGGATCGAACCTTGGAACTTTAGATTAAGAGCCACCGACAATATACCTCCTCCCCTCTGCTTAAGGAGTGTGTGTATGTGGGCATGTATACATGTGTACATGCATATGTGTGCATTTATGTATATACACAAACACACTCATTCATTCACTAACTCACTCACACTGATGTACACAGTCATATCGGAATAATATGACCACCCAAGGAGTGACAGTGTACCTGCCTAGGCGCGTCACAGAATGCACCATGTGTTGTGCGCACCTCGCGGTTGCAAGCACTATTCAATTTTTAGGTAGAAATATGCAAATTTAAATCTCTGGCGTTGTAAAATTTTTATCTCTGAAGTTTAATCTCTGGTTAAATCTCTGGCGTTGATCAAAAATCCCAGGCCGTCTCCTTAGGGGAAGACGTTTTTATTAATAGGAAATCCAATGATGAGCACAACTCAGATTTATGGAAAATATAAAACAATAACAATATTTATTGAAACAAAATATCTAACTACTGTTAGATATTTTGTTTCAATAAATAAATCTTTCTAATAATCAATCATTTATCGTGGACTTAAAAAAAGAAAGAACTTAAAGAATTAAATGGACTGTGGAACTGTGGAACCCCTTTACAATTAAATCTAAAATTAAGGATAGCAACTTATAAGTTAAAGGAAGGGATACCGTTCTAAGTGCTCAGTTCGTCCGTCAGCTGCATCGGATTACGGCCAGGTCGTCGTCACTCTAGTTTCGGGTGGGGACCATCTCCTTAATTCGTCCTTTAGCCGATGACTGGGAAAAATCTCCGTCGCACTGTAGCTGATGTAGAGGCGGCCCTCAGTTGACCATCACATACGCTGTTGGGTAATTTGGCTGCGGCGAAGGGAGGCGGTCGACTGCATCATCGTGGTTATGTTGGAAGGGAGAGGGTGCCCTTCACTGGTTAGGAGCTTCGGAAGCAAATTCCAGTCTCTCTGCTTCTAATTTTAGGAACCACTCAGTCATAGGGATGTCCTTGCGTTAACGTATCAAATCACACTGCTTTTGATTCAAAGTCCTGCACTCATTTCCAATGATTCCGATATGCCGATAATGAATCTGGCCCACCCAGAGCTCTGGCCATCCCGTCCAACTGCTCTCTCTAAAATCTCAGTGCTGTCTGCTCTGTTCAAAATCTCGGTCCAACTGAAGCCCTCCCTGCCTCGCTACTCTACCCCACGTTCCTTTCCCCTTGTTTTTCCCGAAAATGGTATGTTCACCATATGTAGCATCTGCAGAGGAACTTACGAGTAATAAATTCCCCCCAGGAGGTCTGTCGCTGCGCTTGAGGTTGACATCGCCGCCTGGGAAACAGAATTCCTCGTTCGTTACTCTAAACAATCAGAAGATGTCGTCCAGTCCTACATCTGTATTTGATGTGGAGGACGATTTCCCGAATACAGCTTCCCGTGTGAGATGGCACTAAAGCTGTCAGCAGTCTTTCGCACCCCCAGACCATTCCGGCCTGACCTCACACTGCAAGAGAATAAATGGTGATTCTGCCTGTCATCCACCCACGGGGCGCCCCTAAAAATCTTTCACTGAGATATGGCGGACCTTGCGCCATCTTTACTTCAGGAGAGGCAACTTTTCCCAATATTTACTAATGATTTAGATGTTAACGAAAATGTCACTCACGATTAAGCGTTATTATTAAAAATCCATCCAGAGTAAATACACAGATTACTCCGCCACATCTCAGTGAAAGATTTATAGGTCTTATCCTGTAAGATTATTAGCGTTTGATGCGTGGTTTAACGGTAGAAGGCTCTGGCATGTATCTCGAGAGTTGTGGGTTCCCGCCGCATCAGTGATAATGTTTTTTCAGATGAATAATTTTGGAAGTCTATTTTTACAGGTAATCTCTGTATTTACTATGGATACCTAGTTGCCTTTTTTGGAAATTCAGTTGCAGACATCCATGTGCATAATGCCTATCTCTCGTTTTCATGGGAAAATGGCAAAATTTCTGATACCATGAAAGCTGGCACACCTTTAGATATGACGGGAACGACTATTATGGATCCAAAGCTATACTATTTCATAATAGGAGCAAGAACTGAATGAGCGGTGGATAAATATCAACACCGGAAAAATCGAGAATTGAAGCTCGTGTACGATGTAATAAGTGTGAAACTTTGTCACTTCGGCAAGCAGAGGGGAGGGCTAATGGATACGAAATGAGAATGATGGTCGCTGAGTTATATTACCGTTACTAGACTCAGTGTGTGCTATCGCACTTTGGAGAATTATCAATGTCTAGGAATTGCCTCATGTCGCTTTGAATACATTTTCATAGCTCACGGGCTATTCCTCTTCTCAACGACATAATGGCTACGAAGTCCAACCTTTAAGCATAAGGCGATCTTTATTCTCCTAATAATGCCTAACTCTCTCACAGATACACCATCGTCCAGCTGCTCTTAGGGAACGGCACACAATCTTGATCATATATTCAGTCGTAATCCTTTAGGGACTTTAGGAGGTACCAGTGCTCTCTCATGTAGGAGATAGATATACACCATTGACCGTCAGATGCACGCATGTGAACACGCAGCGAGTGCCATTAAAATGTCCTCTAATGCCTTGTCTTCATTTATCATTAACAGTTGTTTAATACAACGTACCAAACTGATTTGACTCAAATGACTGCGTGCCTTCAGACTTTCAATGTCTTCTAGTTGCTTTGTTCTCGCTGTCATCTAAATGTGCTTTCGTTGGAAAGTAACGCATAAGATCGGGTGCATCAGAAAAGTGTTTTGTCGCAGTTTGGAAAGTAATTGATAGATGATAATGACGTTTTAATTTCACATGTTGTTTACAAAGATGTATCGTCTATGTCGAGATGAAGGGCTCTTTGGACTTTAGCTCAAAAGTTCGTGTTCTGTCAAATTTATCTGACATATGAAAATGGGATTAATTCTCCAAAGTTTCTAATTCAGTTTTTAGAATGATGTTCGTACAGTGCATTAGACATCCACCTGAGATCAATTACATGAGATCAATTACACGAATGGTAATCATCTATCTGAGTTATGAACAAGCTAAATTTACTCCGAATCTTACAACGTCTCTTTGATGACATGGCTTCAAGTACAATACGATAAAGTAGTATTTTAGACAATTTTGGTTTTTAATTTTTGACGATTATATATTCGTAAAATGTTTGCGCAGAATGTGTATTGTTACTATATGAGAATAATTTTAATCAGTGGTAGATTAAAGCATGTATCAATCAATCAATCAATCACCAATTGTCCGGAAAGTTGTGGAACCTCCTGAACGGTCTTTTGGCTCTATACTAAGAAGGGAAATTTGTAATGGGGGCAAGTTCTTTAACGTGCACAAGGGACCAAATTCCCTTGTGCACGTTAAACAACACGCTGGATGACCTGGATAGGAGGCAACCATTTGTCTCCTAAAAACAATCCAATGGGTCCCCCTTCCCTCAACTTCTCTGAGCCCTTATGGTCATTTTTAACTGGCCATTTAGCCCATTGTGTGCAAAAAAAGTGCCACTCAGAGGTAAAACAACGCAACCCTAGGTAAAATCACGAAATATATAGGAAGTATTAGTTTATATTGATCGTAAAATAGTTTACTAAATAAAATATCGAAAAGGAATCCAGTTTTATTTGTTTTCGAGGCCCTCACGAATGCGGAGGCCCTGGTCGAGTTCATCATGCGCCTGGGCTGTAATCCGTCACTGATTTTAATGCTAATTCATTTTGTATTTGCTTCGGTAGAACTCTATTACTTTTCAAGTGGAGTTGAGGTGGTTCAGTCGGAGCGTGCCAGGTTCACAATCTGTAGTTCCCAGGTTCGAATCCCACCTGGGTCAGCATTGAGATTTATCTCCTCAAAACTCCCCTCCCTGTCTTCCATCTGTAGCGGAGACCGACAGACTTGGAATGACCGGCGTTCGTCGGATGGGACGTAAAGCCGTGACCCTATGTGCTGAAGAGCCATATCTTGTGCGCATTAAAGAACACCTGGATAGTCTTGACTGAAGGCTACCATCTGTTTCTTAATAGCTATACAGTGGGACCCCTTTCTCCAACCTTCTCTGAGCCTTCGGGGTCCTTGTGAACTGGCCATTTAGACATTGTGTGCAAAACAAGTGTCATTCAGAGGTAAAACAACCCAACCATAAGTTTTTCTTTCTCTTAAGATCGAGCATTTTTCATTTCAAATGAATCCAAAACCTTTCTTAGAAATAATACGAAAGTATTAACATAGTAGATTTTTTTTATTACTGGAATAAGCGAAAAGTATTGAGCAAAATTATGGAGTTGTCTCGGTTTGAATTTAAATTTACTTAAAAAATCTTTACTCGAACAATTTTAAATGAATATATATTTCAGCGCATTCTTCAAAAATTAAAAAAACCCATTATGGGTTTTTTAATGCCCATTTATGGTAAACCATATGGGGTTGGGAAAAAAATCAAAAAGTTTCAAATGTTACACATTTCTACTTTGATCAAATTTCCAAGAATTCGTGGTAAATCTAACCCACTGAAAGACGGCATCACATCCCCACTTCACCAATTCACCACAGTGAAGCGATTTATTTTGAACCTTTTTTCTATGCGCAAGGCAGTAAAAACTTGTTATTTCTTTAGCCTAAGTTAAATCATTCCACATATTTCTCCTTCACTATCCCACCAAAACTCTTTTCCTTGAGTACAATCGTGCCGTCAATACCGTCTTCGAAATCAACTTTCTTCATTTTTTTTTTCTATCTAATCCTTAGAGGGTATCTTTTGATCTCATAGAAGCCTCCGATTTTTCCTCCCTCTCTATTTTCCACTGTACAGAACTTTTCAAGATCCACACGGAAACGGAAGAATCATTAAAAAGATACATTTTGCAGCCTATTCATGGTAGACTGCGAAACTGAGTCCCGGCCATTAATAAAGAAACCGGGTAGGATGGAGTTATTGAGGATGGAGATATAACGCCGTGATGTCAACATACTAAGCCATAGAAAGCAATTTATAACTTTTCACCCAACTCAGGGTAAATAAAAAAAGATATATGTCAGGGTTTATGATAGTACGAATTTCCACCAGACTTCTCGAAATAACTTGAACGCTTGGGATCGGTACGATGTATTCATTTTCTCTTAAATTATGAAGCATAACATTTCTATCTGCCTACTGTTGCTATCTCTCTACACCAGCAAATTGCTTTGCTCGCTAAATTCGAAGTGGCAATCGTTTTGAGAAGTTTTTATAATGCCGGTGTTAGGTTTCTATTTTGATGTGATGTTTGATGATCTTTTTTAACTTCTCGTTGCGAATGTTTCGATTTTTGTCATTTTATATATTTTTTTTACCCACAGAGGATGAACGAGACATCTTTTAAATGGTATTCGGTTGTTGTTTTTTTTAATTTTATACCATGCAAGTTGTGTTTCTGTAGTTTAGATTTGAAAAGAAGCGGAAATATAAAACATAGTTACTGAAAAGTTTTCTTATCGAGATGTCGATTTACTTACCTTAAACGGATTCTTCCAATCTCGCTCTTAATTTCTTCGTTGAAAATATTTTGAACTTTACAATTTTATGTGCGCATTTTTTTCATAGAATGACTGATGTGTATTTAAAATTAAGTTCAGTATTTATTTCCAGAAATGTATCATACATGTTCTGCAAGTGTTTAGATTGGAAATGCAGCAACAACAACAGGAATGCCTTAACGGTTTCAGATTGGAAACTAATTACCAGGATATTATGGGTTGGTTTTATTACCTCTGAGCGCATGTTTTTTGCACCCAATGGGCCAGGTCACAAGGACTCCAAGGGCTCAGAGAAGGTTTGGAGAAAGGGACCACTGTGCACCTATTAGGAGACAGATGGTAGCCTCCCGACAAGACTATCCAGTGTGTTCTTTAAAATGGACATGGTATGGCTGTACCTCACACGGCGCCAAGGCTTAACGTCCCATTCGACGGACGGCGGACTTTCTACGCGCCCATCGGTATCCCCTACTGACCGACAGCAGGGAGGAGAGTTTTGAACAGATAAATATCAACGCTGGCCTTGGTGGGACTCGAACCGAACTGCAGAATGCAAGTCTGGCGCTCTGCCTACTGAGCCACTCCCAATCCATTCTGCGATAGATTCCCGAAATTGTGAATTAAGTGTTTACTATTATCTATTTGTTCTCTACAACTCTCGAAGGATGAATTATACCATTTAGGATTATTTCAACACCAGAAATTTATTTTCACAAAAAAATAAACTCTGCAAATCTCTGAATTTTTGGTAACGCTAGACTGTTAATACGTATAACAATTATAAATTGCATTTAAATTTATTATTGTAGTAGTCGCTTTACCTCTGAGCAGCACTTTTGACACACAATAGGATTAATTGCCAAGTCATAAAAACTTCACTAACTCGGAGATGGATAAGGAAAGAGGATCCACTAGACAGCTGTTAGAAGACAGATGCCACCCTTCAGGATCATTCATAAACATGTGCAAAGATATCTCTCCTGTATACGGAACAATGGCTTAATATCACATCCTATCGGTATTACATTTCTCTCTCTGAGCAGATGGGGGATTAATAGAAGAAATCTCAAAGCAAGCACAATGGGGAATCAAACATTAAGTTATTAATCTGGAGGGCTACTGACTGGGCCATACACTCCTTCGTTTCAGTTATGTAAACTTTACGAATCATCATTACGCTAGATCTAGAATTGCGTTGGATTATTTTGCCTCTGAGCAGCACTATTTTTTTCAATAGAATGGAGTAAAGACTGGTTTAAAAAGATCCCTATGGCTCAAAGAAAGTTGGGAGGAAGGGATCCCATTGGGGCAGTTGTTATCCTATCGTCAAGGCCATCCAGCGTATTCTTTAGTATGCACAGGGTATAACTCTCCTAGACACAGGGCTACAATGTTCAATCCGACGGACGTCAGTCTAAACAATATCAAGCACTACTACACTATTAAGCAGCAGAATTACTACAATATCAAACACATCTGTCTCCCTTTTCTGACCGAAAGCAGGCTGAGAGTTATCGCAGATAAATCTCGATGTTGGTGCAATTGGGGCTCGAACTTCAGAACTGTAGATTACGAGCCTGGTGCTCTAGCAACAGGAGCCCTTCCCGCAATAGATCTAGAAAGGAATGCTCTGAATTTCTGATCAAAAGTTTTTTGCTATCGTCCAGAGAATATTTCGTATACACACCAAGGCAATTTAAGATATTTAAATGAAATATTATACAATTTTCTATACACGAGAAAATAAGAATATAAAGACTAAGATGTTTGCACAATAACAACTATGCAGTGTATTAAAAAATAATGGTGTTTTTGTTTATAAATACAAATATTTTCCATATTGTGTGGGAGAAAAAATTGTATAAGACGTTATTCAACCTGGAAAACATGAGAAGACAACTTTTATAGCGAAAAGAAATATAGAGAATAAATTATGCTACGTGATGGCCTGAATAAAGTGTCTCACACGCGGAAAAAGAAATATTATTTTGTATGTACACCATCTCGTAATGTCTCACTCGAAAAAAGGAGTTACTATATTTGTTTGTTTTGATATTATGTCACTGTTAGATGAAGAGGTAATAAAATATTCTTTGTTGTATTCCGTAATGTATAAAGTAGTGTTATAGGCAACGTATAAAAAAAACCCAGGAGCAGTAGAAGTAATGGAGGAAAGTATTGCGAAGTCGGCGGTCTTCCGGCTGCAGGATTGCGGTCTGCAAAACTCTGTAGCCACTGCTTGGTGCCACTGGTCGGTGAGTACGTGCCTTTAAGCTAATGGCTCGCAATCGGAACACGTAGCTCCGGATGTACAATTATGGTCACGAGACCTTGTGCGAGATCACGAAACGAAGAGAGACTGAAAGTCCGAGAGAACACGGTGGAGGGAAGTGTGAAAGCGGGCACACATTCTTGTGACGAAATTCACTGCGCGATGTGTTGGGAAGAATTTCTGTTTTCATTGCTTTTGGAAGTGTAATAAGATCTTAATCTCTAGTATTTTCACTTTTTTTTTGGATTCATAGATTACGCTAGACAACTACAAAGATATTCGGAAAATATTTCTAAGAAAATAACACTTTCATAAGGAATAGTCTACCAGAAAACCTACCATTAGGATGTGACATTGTAAGACTACAGTCCTGCAATGTAGAAGCTCATAAATCCGGCACTTTTGAAAAGTGTATATTTTAAATTTTTTTTTACCTATTACGCTATGGAACGGTGAACACAACACTTCACATCAAAATTCACCTAGAACCAATTTGCAGGCAGTCAATAAAGTCGCATCCAAATGTCAGCAGACATATTGATACATATTACAGGAAACAGAATAGCAGATATAGAATTAATCAACACTTTTAAAGACCGGAATTTTCTAAAATGCGGCCAAGTCCCGAGGGAGCAGGAATTATTGGATTTTAAATAAATATAAATACCCCCTCAAGCAGCTGCTTGCCACAGAGGTCTGACAGGAGCCTGTCAGTTTATATGCCAAAGTAGAAGATCTGAGAGGATGGCAGGACCTACTGTATTTAAAAAGTACATTAATACCGAAATGCAAATGAAGTAGTTTTACATCTTAAAGGTATAGTTGGATTGTTGTTTTACCTCTGAGAGGCACATTTTTGTACACAATTGGCTAAATTAGGCACATACCTAGGATTTAGTTTTTAGTTTCGGGGGAGGGGGGGGGGCGAGAATTCAGTTCAGGGAGTGGATCTGAGAATAAGACTTAAGTTAGGTTTCCCAATTACTAAAATATTCCACAGGAGAGGAAAAGTTAAGATGATATCCTATATGGAAAAAAATATAGCCTTCTTTTAAATATATTTTTAGTGTCGCACATATCCTATAGGACCAAAATAAAATTATATAAAGATAACGTTTTGGGTTTCAAAGCAGGCAGGCAACTTTGAGATTTCATATAAGACGACCGTATTTTCGGGGGGGGGGGGGGGTTAATCCGAAACACTGGTTGCACCCTCCCCCGAAATTATTATCGGTAGTTGCACACGAAATGATAATCAGTTTGTAGGTTCCTGGGCATTAAGAGGCCAGGTCACAAAGATCTCGAAGGCTCAGAGAAAGTTGGGGACCCACCGGACAGCTGTTAGGAGACAAACGGAAGCCTCCCGTCAAGGCCATCCCGTGTTCTCTAACATGAACGGGGTATGGCTCCCTTGCACATGGGCTTAACATCTCATCTGACGGGCGGCAGTCTCACACATAACTTTATTTCGAGTCCAAATGAAGATGCAGATTAATTTCTGAAAAGAGGGGAGAGGGATGGCTCATTCAGTAGTGTATAACGCTCGTGATCTGCAGTTCTAAAGTTCGAATCCCTCCTGTGAGAGCGATAAGATTTATCTCCGCTAAATCCCCACCCTGTCATTGCTCATGGTGAAGCAGTGCATACAGAAAGACTATGGGAGAAACTCTCTTCATGCTTCAAGAATCTGTTGAAGTCGATAATGTTAATAATTCTGCCGAAATAATAGTATTACTGAAATTCCGGTATTATTAATATCAATAACTATGCACAACATTACACATATTGTAACACAATATTATAAAACTACATTTAACAAAATTGCATTATTCGATATTATTTATTTTTGTTATTTCGGTGGAGGAGGCTCAGTTGATAGCGCGATAGGCTCATAATCTGCAGGTCACAGGTTCAAGTCCCACTTGGGCCAGCGTTGAGAGTTTTATCTCCGCAAAACTCCCTGCTCTGCATTCGGTCATTAGGAGACCCTGATGAGCTTGTAAAGCCTCCGTCCGTGGATGGGACGTTAAGTTGTGGCCCATGTGCGGGAGAGCCAGACTAGTATCCTAAGAGCTGCCCAGTGAGCCCTTGAGGTCCTTGTGACCTGACCGTTTAGTCCATTATGTGCAAAAAAAGTGCCTCTCACATGTAAAACAAACCAAGTTTTGTTAATTTATTATTCAATACTGTACCACAGCGTTTGTCTGATGAGAGCCATGAACTCTTTATTTGAGTTTTCGAAACATTCCCTATAAGTTTTAAAACAGAGACACACACTTACAAGAATATATAGTTTTTTGTGTGATATATATTTCACGCATATTTTTAATCGACTCTAAATTGAAGCAGAAACACCAAAACAACAAATTACACCGATTCGTTAACTTTCGTTGTCGCTGCTGGATCTTCATAGATTAAACTCCAGCATTTACGACACATTAACTACGTTAGCTGTGAGAAACTATAAGAGATGCTGTTTGTCCAGCTGTAGCAAGTTAAACGAACTCTACCCTATTTGCCTAATGTCTGGGAAGACTGAGATTGTTGTCCCATTACCTGTTGTATAATGTGGCGTGAATAGTAATACTAACATAAAGTCCGAATGAGTTGTTTCCTAGATTGTTCCGTGCAAAGATGAGAGCAAAGAAGGTGACTGCGGAACTCTGAGAGATAAGAGACACAGAATCTAGTTAAATGTAACGGCTAAATTCTTGAAATTCCAGTGATGGATTTTGAAAACAGAGATGCCACTGTTACCCATGCCAGTAAGTTATCGACTTCTGCTATCTCATTATTCAATATTTGGCTTAAAGATCAAATTGTTTGTAGAAGTGTTCAGCTTTCGACGTTGACTAACGGGACATTAATGTTTAAATTAAAATCAATTTGTTAAACGAAGACATATTTAAAATCGTGCAGATTTATCAATTTTATATATATATATATACATATATAAAATAGCAATTATAAATCATGTTTTTTAAACGGTTGTGATTTTTAAGTTTCATCAAATAAGCTATACATTACTAAACAAAAGCATAAACCTTAGTGGACAAAGACGAGCCTCGGTGGGCATTTTAAAAGTATAAGGCTCCGTAGATGTAAACGAAATGGAATTTGTATTTAAACATTATGGATGATAACTTTTATACAGGATGTTTACTAATATTTTTCCACTTTGGCAGTAGAGACTCAGTCATCACTTTGGATCCTTGGGTAGCATGCCAGGCTCGTAGTCAGATGTCCCTGGTTCGAGACCAACTGGTCCAATTTTGAGAATTTTCTCCTCTAACTCACCTTTTGCTATCATTGATAAAGGAAACACTTTGGGCTTGGAAAGACCACCGACAGTTAGATGGGATGTAAAGTTGTGGCTTTATATGCAGGAGAGCCATATCCTGCGCACGTTAAAGAACACATTGGATAGCCTTGATGGGAGACTCCTATCTGTCTCCTAACCGCTGTGTAGTAGATCCCCTTCCTCAAACGTCTCTGAGTTTTTGAGGTTCCTGGTCATTTAGAACATTGTGTGCAAAAAATGCGGCTTAGTGATAAAAACAACCAAGCCCAACATTGGGGGTAAAAATTTAAGTAACTGTAGGGTGTAAAGAATTTGCACAGATACCTCACTGGGAATATTCATTGAAGAACAATAGCAGCAGTATTAATAAATCATTGCAACAATGTTTTAATCACAGTGTGTTTCCCTATGTCTGGTAATAACACATGTTGTCCATAAAAGAGCCTTTCCTTGGACGACGAAGTAAGAATTGTTACTTTTTTGTCTAGGGTTGAGAGTCTAGCATGCACCTCATCTGTTAAATAACAGACACGATTGCAGTGACGCTCAATTCTGGTCGTATAGCTGTCACAACCCTGACAATGGATCCTTGAATTTGGGAATTATTCATGGAGTACCTCGGTAAGCGCAATCTTTCAGGTAGCAATAAAATCAGAAATCTTCTAAGAGCGAGATCAATAGACCTGAAGGGCATTTAATACAGAAGTGACGAAAAAATAACCTTGTGATGAAAGTACGTCTTCAAGACATCCATCACATGCCTCGTTGCAGCTGGTAGTACACTTTCTTGCATGAACACTGTTCTGTAAAACATTGACCTCTGCTGCATTATGGGAAGAAGAGTGTCCTGGAGAAGTACTCAATACTGTTTTCATGTCACAGTCCGTTGTCATGTTACATGCCATGTCTCATGGCAGGACAGTTTGTGACCCTCGAAAAACCATCATCTTCCCTCTTCCCTCTCCCCAAAACTGTTTACCTTACCTGGTTTATATAGATGACTGCACAATTGCATGCAGATTGTCTCCTCCCCAATGACAGTTGCATTTGTTGACCTTATCATTGAAAGTGAACTCAGTTTGGTCTGTCTAAAGGATGTTGCCTGACCATTAATCGTCAATCTGCAGTCGTGCTTAGAATGTAACGCAAAGTGGACACGTTTTGCCCATATGGCGTCAGCATAATATACGATTGCTGAAATCTCGCAGGTAGTCTCGTATGCAGTCTCGCGGGAAGTCTCGTATGGTAATATTCGCAGGGTGGTACCGAACATCTTTTGTACAATCTAAGTCGGTAGATTAAGATGACTGAGCACTGGCATCTCCTTTTAAAGGACTTTAACTTGTGTCGTATACACTTCAAATCGGTAAGAGATATTTCCTTAATCCGTCTTTCATTCGTCAATAATGTAAAATAATCATTAATTATTTATGAATAATGTAAGGGATTTTTCCTAATCCTATTTATTCATCAATAATGTAAGAGATTTTCCTAATCCTAAAGATTGATATTTAGAATTAGGAAAAGGGATTTAGGATTAGGATTTTTCCTAATCCTAAAGATGGTACGTAAAGATGGTACGTGTCCACTTTGCCAGTCTGCAAATGACTCTTCCTATTTCTAACATGACTGCGCCATTTTTGTAACGGATACTTCCCAAATCCTTATTCTTGTCGTATTTATTAGGAATTTCTCATTTTTTCTCTCTCCCCCTACACAGTCTCTTTCCCCATAATTCCTTGAGTCGGCATTCTTACACAGAATGCCGACTCAAGCAGGTGTTACACCAAGGAGCACCATAATTCTATATCTTCCAATTCTAGTGACTTCTCAAGGATATGGAATTCTTCATGATGATTATCTGGTTTCGGCATCTGAGACCCTATCTGCTAGCTGTTTTCAGGATTTCTTGTCATAACCATATCCTCCTTATCTTAATCTCGTTATATTATCTTAATTGTATTTTCTTGATCTTTTATTAAGATTAGTTTCACTCAACTTCTACCTTGTAAAGAAAAACAAATCATTACTTCTGTGATTTTAATTACTACTAAGTTCGTCCATTGATGATTTTCTTTTAAGTCTTCCTTTGAAGACCACCGAGCTCTTTCCAGTTACTCTTTTAACTTTACATGCTCTTAATTCTCACAATTCGACTCACATGTGACTGGCACTTCGCACCCGCTGCTGTTATTTCCGAGCTCCTCGCCTACTTGTAGTTCTTCCCATGCCGCCACTGAACTAATTTATCCCTCCAAACTCTACAATCCGACTCCTTTTTTTTTTTCGAGATTCACCTTTTCGCATCTTCTTCGTCTCCTTCATTCGTCTTCCTTTCCAATGGCAACTTAACGATTTCATTGCCTTTCTCCTTCAGTAGACTATCTATATACTATGGTCTTTCTGCGAACGCCCGTTGCTGACCTTGTCCTTGGTAACCTGATGTATGCAGAGGGCAGACCAATCCACGTTAGCCAGCGCATTCATCTAAACACAAATTTCAGATCTCAGGAAGAGAATATCAAACTATCTCACCGAACAAATTCTATATCAGAATTATTTATGTCATGACAATTTCATACATATCAAACATGACAAATTTCTTTTAATTTCAATACACCTGCTTTTTATTATTATTATATTTCTATGTAATTTCCCCCTTCAAATATAATTACATAAATAATTTCTGTAGATGTGATATTACACTCTTCTTGCATCTCTCCAAACTTGCCCCGTTATTGCCTGGTGGACCTCTGCTACTACAGTGACAGAATTTATGGTCTGTCGCAGGTGCTGTCTGATTCCTGAAGTTTCTTAATCAAATCTCTAACTGCTTGACTTGTGCGTGTCCACAACGAGCGTTGTGCGGATGATAAAACTTTCTCAGAGCTGACTGGCATCGTTCATGCCGGTATAGTAAAGCTTTACTAACTCAGCTGGTTGCTTTTACGTCAATGTCATGTGCAAAGAACGAAGTCACACGTTTCGATATTTTTTTCTAAGGCAAACCAACAAATTAGTTGTCCGTAGCACCATCTGTCTCACTGCTAGAATTGGGTTTGGTTGCTCTACATATGAGACCCACTTTTGTGCACATAATGAGCTAAATTATCAAATCATCACAAAAGGCCAAGAGGAATCTTGAATGAGACATCTTAACTGGATCAACCAGCTCGAAAAATAAGATAAAGGCAGCAGTGCATTCGCTTTATTATGGAGGAGTAACGTTTGGAGTAAAAATGCCCTTCGAATATCCTCAAAAATTTCGAAAGTGAAAATGTGAGATTTTGCGCCGAGGGGTTTTAATTGAAGAACACACTTTATTCTTTAACAGAATTACAGCATTAAGTCTGCTATTTAATACAGAAAATGTGAACCTTTCCCTTAATGTAAAGTTATGGTTTAACGTCACACTCAATCTACCATGACTTTTCAATCATCATCACTATCTAATTTTAAATTTGCCCGTAGTCTAAATTTTCAAACATGAAAATTTAATCACTTTTTTATCGCTGTTTGAGCGAGAAAGTTTATACTTTAGATGGAAATTTTTTTCACTTCTGCAGAAGCATTGAGAACAAGCAATATTACTATTTATTTCTCTACACAGATTCACGGTTTTCTTATCCTATGCTCGTGAGTAGACAAATAGCAATATGGATCTAGGGGTAAAGAATCGTTGGTGTACCTTTCTGGAGAAGAATAAATAAAAATCAGTCACCCATGCCCAGAGCCAAATCTTCTCGTGGGGGGAATAGTAAAGATAATAGAGAGAAAAAATATTAAAACTTGTGCTTTTTTCGTGCACTTCTCAATAATTTTTTGAAGACCTTAAAAAGGAGGGATGGACAATCAATGGAAACAGCAACTGAAAATGAGTAACTTTTTCCCAAATAAATTGCGTCACCTCCCCCCTCCTTTTTTTTCTAGTTCTGGGTCAGCTCATGACTATTGTATTACTCCCTTCGTCAATTTAGTCTCATTAGCTTTAAATAAATTTATATCCCTTTTCTCTGAAATAAAATCATTACAATTCCATCAGAGTAACTATTCCATTTGCTGCCCTATTGCTGACATAAGGTACGTAGCCAGGAAATATCTGTGAAGTAACAAGCAAAAATTCTTATGGGGGAGCTATTTTAGAATGAAAAGTGCGATGAAATGCGTTATAGCTGCACTAGCTTTTATTTACTACTGGTAAAGTGTATAATTACGTATAAATATAAAAAATAAATGTCTTAAAACAACTAAACTACTCTTAATTTTTTCTTTAAATCTTAATCTAATTTTCTTACTATCTTAGAATTTATTGGGAGTCTGGGCTCCAAGAGTCACCGTCTGACTACGTGCTATTATATTCGGCTTGTATACAAACAATAGGTAATGCAGCTGATTCCCCGTTATAAAAAGTTCTGATATTAAAGAAAATGCTGTGCACGGAATTCTAGTAAAAATACATGGAGCGTCTTGCTCTCCCCCCACCCTCCCTCAGATCATATTTATAAATTCTAACAAGTGTCAACTCTTGATCTTAAACACAGATTGAATTCTTCGCTTTGAAATGGACCAGACATTTTCTTTACGAAAAATACTACCTTCTCTCCCAAGAATTTCTTACGAATCTCCCTGAATCATGTCAAAGCTTTCTTAGTTGCATTTTTCTTTACATTACAGGCATATCTCGACCAGTACCACTCTTGAGTATATCAGGATAAGAGGCTATCATCATTGCTTTGTGATGGTGAACACTTCTGTCCATCTGATCAAGGCATTTCAGCTTACATAGTTTCAGTCTCTTGGCAAACATTGGCACATCTTTTGACACTTCCTGACTTTCCCAACACATAAGGTAGCGTAAAAATAAAAAAAATTATTAAAAATTAAATACCCCCTCAAGCAGCTGCTTGCCACAGAGGTCTGACAGGAGCCTGTCAGTTTATATGCCATAGTAAAAGATCTGAGAGGATGGCAGGACCTCAGCAGAAAAACGACACACATCCATGCCTTACCCGGGGCTCGTTTTAAAAACAACTTTAAAAGAAATTTCACAAAATCGTACTAATGTATCAGAGAAATTCCTAAAAAATATCGTTTCATATCATCATCAGAAAGTATCGTCATTCAGAAAGTATCGTCATTCAGAAAGTATCGTCATTCAGAAAGTATCATCATTCAGAAAGTATCGTCATTCAGAAAGTATCGTCACGCAATTGTTTTTCCCGGATCAATATTTCTTCTACAGTGAAGATAGATCATCTCAGGAACATAATCCCATATTTCTTTATGATCACCGTCACGCTCAAGTGTCTTGTTCTACCTCAGAAGAAGAACTGTATGACAGTTTTGAAAGATCAGTGTGTATCTCTTTTCCAGACGTTTGCTTCGTCTATCGACCATCTGTGCTGAAGTCAACAGCATTGACTCCTTACACATTCTGCAACGCTGGTGGAACTGTCACATTTTTCATACACCAATAACATTGTTCTACAAGGGAAAAATTTCTTTGGTTAACTGATGTGTTCCTAAAGTATTTTGGTGTGGTAAATTGTAATCTGAGATCAGAATTGGCCGATCAGGGCTAGTTTTAGAGTTATGGAGATATAACACATCAATTACGTACATAATACTTGGGGAATCAAAAATCAGGAAATGTTACATCAAAAAGTTGGCAACATTGACTTGTTTGTAATGGTTTATACTCACATGTTGGCAACAATGTTATTCTATTCATAGTTTAGATTAGAGGTTCTCAACGTGGGGTACGTGGTAAATTTTTTTGGGGTTCGCGAGAGCTCAAACGTCGCTGGATCTAGTAACAAAGTAAAAATAACCATTGTTATACTATAACTATAGTTTTATCTATCTATACAAGGGGTACGCTAGTTACATGCACATTTCCGGGTGGTACGTGAAGCATGAAAGGTTGAGAACCACTGGTTTAGATCAGTGGTTCTCAACCTTTTATGCTTCACGTACCCCCTGGAAATGTGTATGTAACTGGCGTACCCCTTGTATAGATAGATAAAACTATAGTTATAGTGTAACAATGGGAATAAAATAAAACATATATATCAGTGGTTCTCAACCTTTTATGCTTCACGTTCCCCCTGGAAATGTGTAGTAACTGGCGTATCCCTTGTATAGATTTTGATGACAGCTTTAGGCTTTATTCATGACCCACAAAATTGGAGGCTCTTTATAGATGCATCCAAAACTAGCTTGAAGGCAGTTTTACTACATAATGGTAATTTAATGCCCTCTGTTCCAGTTGCCTCTAGTATGGTAAAAGAATCATATGAGATTCTAGATATAATGATGAAATCCATTAAATATACGGATTGCAATTGAAAAATATGTGGGGACTTAAAAATCATTGCCATGATATTGGGAATGCAACAAGGGAACACAAAATTTCCTTGTTTCCTCCGTGAATGGGACAGAACATCTCATTACTTGAAGGAAACTTGGCCAATACGTAATTGGAAAGTGGGAGCAAAAAATTTACAGATACAGAGACTTATAACTTATGAGGACGTGATCCTTCCTCCCCTTCGTATAAAACTGGAACTTATGAAGCAATTTGTCAAGGTAGTGGATAAATATGGTAGAGGATTTGCCTACATAACAAAAAAATTCCCTCGTCTTTCAGAAGCAAATATAAAAGAGGGCGTATTTGTTCGCCCTCAAATAAGACAGTTGAAGAAAGATGTAAAATTTGACGAATCTCTAACAGAGAAAGAGAAACTTGCTTGGACATGTTTAAAGAAAGTTAGAGACAATTTTCTTGAAGAAAAAAGAGGTCTAAAGCTTTTAAAGAAATAGTAAACCAGATGCTACATGCATATCGGGATTTTGGATCTAACATGTTTTTGAAAGTGCACTTCCTGCATTCACATCTGGACTACTTTCCGGGGAGCTGCAGTAACGTCTCCGATGAACACGGTGAGAGATTTCACAAAGATATTTCGACAATGGAAAAGAGATATGAAGGGAAGTGAATGCCTACAATGTTAGCTGAGTTTTGTTGGAATCTCAAAAGAGACAGCACAGGTAAACATAAAAGAAAAAAAAAATGATTTAGATTTGGTATTTTCGTTATTTAATTATTCTGTATTCAGTTTATTTCTGTATAATATTCTGTAAAATTTTCTGTATGAATCTATAATAATTTTAATACTAAGGAAGCTAAGAATAGTCTCTTTTTTCCCTATTATTATTCATTGTAAATCTAGGAATAAAATTAAAAATTAAAAATCGTCTAACTCGAAAACTATCCCTGATAGAAAACATCTAAGCACCGATCTGAAGTCTGCACTAAAAAACCTTTACGAATCACACAACTCTTACTTAGTGTAAAAAAATTGTAGAACAGTGTAATCATTAACAGCACATTGCTTCAACGATTTCCATGAGAACTGCAATGCTTTATTAATTCTACAGGAGTACAGTAGCTCAAAAAAGTATCCGAACACTACGGTTGATTACAAAATTCAGAAAAATATCTGGCAACGATTTTTTTAGAAATTAGTGATCTGGCAACCTTCGTATCACGTGACACGAAGGTTGTCAGATCACTAATTTCTAAAAAAATCATTGCCAGATATTTTTTCTGAATTTTGTAATCAACCGTAGTATTTGGATACTTTTTTGAGCGACAGTACAATCGGTGGAAAGACTGTGTAATTATAATAAGAGGTGGGAAGGATTTACCTGCAAACTATACAAGTATGCTTTATAACATGGTGGTGAACCCAACTTAACGAAGAACCACTAAAAAAACTATATACTTAAACAGCCGCAGTAAAATTCTCTGCTTAAAAATGAAAACATACATTTCTAATGAGTAAGGAATTGGAAAAAAATGCTTTTAAGGAATTAAGAAAATATTTTGATTTAAAAATGAAAATATGCATTTGAATGAGTCATATGAATTGGCAAAATCGTTTAGTTGTGCACCTAAAAATAATTGGTCAAAAAATTAAAAGAAATGAGTCAGATTCAGCATATCGTATTGATGACTTGTTTTATGAACCGCGGGTTGTCCAGGCCAATAAATATTGATTCGTAAAAGAAATTGGGCCATTACTTTTGAGGAATTCTTTACATTCACTTGAGTTGGATCGTTTATCTGAGCGGTACTTTTTATTTTTTGCACACAATGGGCTAAATGGCCAGGTCAGAAGGACCCCGAGGGCTCAGAGGTGGCTTGGGGGAGGGTACCCACAGGATAGCTGTTGGGTGACATATGGTAGCCTCCAATCAAAGCATGTTTTTTAACGTGCACAGGGTATAGTTCTACCGCACACAGAACCTTGAGTTAACGTCTTATCAGATGGAAGACAACCCATCGATGTCCCCTACTGATCTAAGGCAGGGCGGGTAGTTTCGCGGAGATAAAACTCAACGCTGGCCCAGACGGGATTCGAATCGTGAACTACAGATTACGAGCCTGGTGCGCTCCCGACTGAGCCTTGCGACTCCCCACTGCCTTTCTACATTCACTAATAAAACTTTTCATCCGCATTTATTAATATAAAAATGAATATTGCGATGGATTCTACAATTATCATTTTCTTTTATCTAGATTCCTAAAGAAAAGCAGAGAAAGCTAGAAACTTGGAAAAGCAGCGATTTGAATCTCATTACTTCATTTTTATTTTAGTTTAGTTTCAGTCAAAAAAGTTGTTCATAGAATCCTCTGACACACTGCTAGGATCACATTCTGTTGTCAGTTGAATTATTCTACTTAAGAGCTACGCTTTGGACTTTTTTGCCGTCTCGATGGGGCAGTGGTGTCCCTTTGGCTCATGGTGACAATGCAACTGCTGGTGTCAGGGTTAGAGTCCTGTATGGCATGATGGTTGGTTCTATCATAACATGCAGAGAAGCTCGCAGCTTTCTTTGTCTAATCATGAATTGGAAAAACAATTTGCACACATTCAATGAGCTCAAGTGAGGGGTGAAAGTTATGCGTCCTCACCCCTAAATCCGGTATGGCACCACCCAACGTTTTACTCCTTTGGGTCATCGTATTTCAGTTTTGCTGTTTTCACTTCACCCTTTAAAAAACATCTCTCATCTTGCATAATTTTAAAAAAATTATGTAAAAAATTATTTTTTATAATTCTAACTTGAATAATGAAATCAAGAGTAAAGTACTAGTACCTTATTAAAATCTAGTGTAATCAATTTGTCTTTAATTGTATTCAGTTGATTAAATATCAACATCATCCAGTTTGAGAATAATAGCAAACTGCGATATTATTATTCAAAAATAAAAAATCATGGTGTAAATTTAACTAGGCATACTTTCAAATTTAAATTTGTAGCATGCGTTTTATTTTACAAAGTGAAAAAATATAAATTTCAAAAAATTTTCTTCGAATTTTTGGTATTAAGCAACTATACTTTAGAGAAGGGAAAAAAATTCTAGACCATATGAAGGAAGAGTTTTTGCTTTAAAAGTTATTAAAATAGCGAACGCAACCTCATCTCTACACTAATAACGAGAAAATTTGCAGTGGAAGGCAACCTTGTTTATAATTAAGACCCATACTTTCTTTTGAAACTTGACATTTCTTTTTCTTGCCTTTAATAAAAGTTTCTTAATGAGAAAATGTTAAAATATAAGACGAAAGTTAAGGTTTAATTACAATTTAGAAGTCTTTCTTGAAGTATTTTAATCATAACTTTGGTCTAAGTTGACTAACGTTGCGTTTCCCGCCCCACCCCCTTTTTTTTTCAGTGTTTTTATTTCAGTCAGTAAGCAAGAAAAACATACAAAATGACCATAAAAAACTGAATAAAATAGAAAATTACTCTTATTGTTTTATTATAATACGTATATTACAAGGTTTTGTGTCTGATATTCACATTTATCTCGATTTATTCTTCAAGCAATATTAGACAGGTGAAAGGATGTTTTTATGGATAAAAGACATGCTGATGACGCATATTAGGAGAATATTATATTTGAGAAAACGTGGAACTTTTAACTAAAGTATCGAGTTATCAACAAAGATAGAAAACAGATGAAACAATCATGTTTTTGTTGTAGCATTGTCTTGATTTTTCGGAGGGAGCTGATAGAAACT
Source organism: Ryuthela nishihirai (assembly GCA_038380435.1). NCBI lineage: Eukaryota > Metazoa > Arthropoda > Arachnida > Araneae > Heptathelidae > Ryuthela > Ryuthela nishihirai. The sequence goes on from JAWZYU010000016.1 coordinate 15,508,607, forward strand.
TTCATCATTGTTTTATTATATTGATATGAATTCAAAGAGATGAAAGTTTAGCGTGAGTTCATAAATAGCATATATGTATACCACTAAAGTATGAATGATGTAATTTATTACAATGACACAAAATTATTACAAATTAATCAATTTTATCTAAACACAAGTATTTCTATTCCTCTTAGCATATAGACAAACACTTTGTATTGAATCTCATTTGTTATACTAATTAACCTTAACAATACTTTATACTTTATACATGTGAAACGTTTAACATTGGTCTCACCTGATAGAAGACCCAATAACAAACTTTACTGTTGATTCCTTTTCTCCACTGGAACCAGGCTGAATCTCTTTCGATACTTATTCATCTTATTCGATACTTAAATCAAATAAGAGCAGTCTTTTTACATAGCATTACACAACATTAATTTAATACACTATATCCTTCTTCCTTTTACTACTGCACTATATCTTTTTGCTTTCTTTCCCAATTCTTTCTATTTCAAAGCATTCTTGTTCTAAACAGTTAATAACGTAAATCGTCACGCTTAATGTAGACACACTTGTCACAAGCCATTGTGAATATAAACAATATTGATTGTAATATCAAAATAATTCTAGAAATAATATAAGATTTTAATAAAATATATGAAATGTAATGACAAAGTAATAAATTCGTTTAAAATGGAAAATGTCAGAAATGAAACTGACATTGGATGTGTAAAATTTTGGAATTTATATCTAACCAATAATATAGCTTAATGAATAATTATAAAAATAACGTTTGAATTTAATGTAAATTCATGAAACAGTTTAAAATTACTTTCTGATAAGGATTAAATTCCAAATCTTCCTCACTACTTTGTCTATGATAAAATGTCATTGTTTCTGCAGAGTATTGATTTTTAAACCCCACAACGTATAATTTCACTGCAATTGATCCAAAGAGTTGGTCGTGATGTTTCAATAAAATCCTAATTTAATGAATATCTGGGGAAATGGTTTCACTTACACTAAATAGCGGTTTACACTAAATGGGATTTTACATAATTATATTTTAGTAACAATTAATTTTCTTAAAAGACTTACTGTATTACGATAAAAATATTTACGTAAGTAGTTAAGAAAATTGTTTCTACACAAATAAATTAAAATGAAAAATCAATAACCTGAAATTAATTTTTAAAATAAGACAATGTGTAGATAATTTTTTTCCGAAACACGGATAAAGAAAAAACTGAACTTAGGCAGAGTCCATAAGCAGATCATAGAATAAATTAATGTTGCTGAGATATCCGAATTTTTTTCTCACATCATGAATAATTTTAACCTTTTTGTATGATTGTCAGATTCCTCCTTCCCCTACCCCTATTGAACATAGAATGAAAAACAACAGTAAATAATAGTGGCGAAGTTTATTCCACGCACAATACGCAACACCATCCGTCGAAAATCGAAGCAAGTATGACGCCACAAACGGCGGACTTTGCTGCATATTCCAATATGTAACGTCACTAGCCAAAAAATTATGGTTGTATCGTAAAAATTTCTGGCAGAGAGAAAACCTGAATATAATTTGTTGTTTGAAAGATTCAAACTTTCTTATACTAAATAAGGTTTATTTACTAAATCGAAATTTATTAAAATGGTAAAATAATACATGGTTTATATAGGATTTCTGCTGAGACCATAAAAAAAATCACTAAATACTGGAATACCAAATAAAACTTTTATAGTATACGATAAAAAAATTTTAAAACGAAAACAAATTTACTTAATTTTTTTTAAAAACGCAAAGGACGGAGGCAACCTAGAAGTTTCATCTAACCCAGAACTGGGCAAAATGTTTAGTTGAAGGGCCGAATACAAAACTGAAGTGAAAGGGAGAGCCTAAAAAAAATACTGGCCGGCCGCCAGATTTAGAAATATATATAATCAATATAAAAAAGTGAAATATAAACAATAGAATTTAATTAAAATTAACCTAAATATATAAATTAATTTAAATAAAACTGGCCGGCTGCCAGATTTAGAAATATATGTAATCAATATAAAAAAGTGAAATATAAACAATATAATTTATTTGAAATTAACTATTTTAATGAGAATTTGGTTTTTTGTCCTCTATACGATCTTTTCTCTTTTACGAATTTAATTTATTCTTCGTCAGTAGCTCGCAAGTCGTAGTTTGTCCAAGCCTGATCTAACCTGTCCTGGTTTCTCATAGAAGGTACAAGCTCTTACACAAGGACTCTGCATTAGTATTCTGATGGTTACTATTGATGAGGTAGGGCAGGCAAATGCAACATTGAAATTAAATTTTTAATGGGGAAAATATTAGATGTGTTGCTGATTGTATTGAGTATTACATTAATGAAGGTTCAGTTTGTGAAATGCTACTGAAGGTTTGCAGATATGAATCTCTGATAAGATCGCTTTATTTAATACTCAGTTCACATATTATTTAATATAAATCCTGCTAATAAGACCAACTGCATAGCAGGGGATTTCATTATGAAATATTTTATTTATTATTTTTATTAATCTCTTCTGAGATGAAGCAATTTCTTTACAGTTATCTTTTGGAGGCCATTGTAGAAATCAGATACTGATCATGCTTTGAAAAATCTTGGTCCTCGAGAGAATTAAACGCGATCGCGTGTGAAAAGTAAACCCCTGTTTATTCATTAAATAATACATGTTTTGATTGTCAAAGCATTCAGCGTATGCTTTAAGATTTTTAAAAACATGCTCGTTTTCACGTACATTGAAAGACAACTATGCAGCTTTTTCATTTGCTCTTTGAAAACAATAGATAATTTTTTTTCACTTGTAGTGACAAAATGCCTTCGTTTTTCCGCTTGCTCCAATATACAGACATGCTATTTTTTGTCTTTGCTTATAGTGTACATATTTCATACATATTTCAGCTTTAATAAAAATATAGATAAATAAATAAATGATGATGATCTCTTTATTTGTATACTACCAGTCATTAGTGAAAGGATGCCAACCATTGGACCTAAAAAACGGATAGCTAGCCTCAAACTGACGAGGAACTAACTATCTGGTCTAAGTGAGATTTCCTATTCTCCCCTGTTACTGGCATTCTTGTTCCAATTATAAAGCATATCTACTCAGATAATCAGATAATATGTTCTCTTCTAGGTTTACTTCTAATTCAAATTGGTGAATTCTCTATGCGTATTGCTAAACTGTGAAACAATTTACTACAGTAATTAAATGAACAGCAATTAAAGGTATTCGACATATTTAGCATGTTGAGTTTGTTCCGTATAGTTTCTACTTGAGTGAATAAAACCTAACGAGTATGAATGGAAAAAAAATCAGTAATTTTGAACCAATGAGTATCACGTTAGATTTAATTAAACGAATAGGCTCTGAAACTGTAACAGCCTATTTGGGAATTATTTTAAATCACTATCATATTATAGTTCAAAAGGGAAAAGAATATAAATCATTCATAATCACTATCATATTATAGTTCAAAAGGGAAAAGAATATAAATCATTCATAGTTTTATATTGAAGACTACATAAATTGGATTTGCCTATGTAGCAGTTACCAGATTGTGATGTGATTTGGGACATGCAAATACAATCCATTTTATATAACTTGAATGATGTCCAGATTTTCCTCCCAACTAATGCAATTCTCTGCTAACCCAGTTCCTAATCAATATCGATGCACTCGCGTTGCCTTTGCTCTAATGAGAAATAACTACAAAGGAGATGAAGCGATGCATGAATTGACATATAAAATAAGAATTGTGTCTTACTAGAAAACAGCAAATCTAAATTAAGGAGATGCATACCCTAGCTGGCTAAATTGCATTCTCTGTATCCTCGAAACTATGCCTAGTTTCGTCCACCGTAAACAAGTGTTCATTTAAGTCTTGTGTGGAATGTCTTCCAAATGTACTCCACCAAAAGCAGAGCAACTCGTGTAAGCTATCTTCATAACATACCTTCAGAAGCGGTTAACTCTTTTTTACAGAAAATACAAATTAAACGAAAGCCACGATACTTTATTATGCTCAACGCAGCAGAAAATCTAAGCCACGAAGGCGTGGTAATTCATGCTGGCAGCTGTCAACATCACCTGATCTGTGAGAGTTCGTTTCCCTGGAAATTACATTAGCAAGGTCTTAGAGAACCAAGGTAACCTGAGGTCTTAACCGCCAGAGAAAGATGATGTTTACTGCCAAGTAGCTTCATTATTACAGTAGTAGACTGAAAATGTCCTTCTACACATACGTCTATGTACGCTGAATTCGCTTCCGTTGCCTGTCTAGCCTACCTCAGATTTTAATTACAAGTCGTACCATTAATGAGTTAAGTTTAAAGTAATTTAATTCAAATTATCCTGCGTAATAATCCTGAAATGCAGGTCATAATATGCAAAGAGGACACGGCTTATGATTTCAATATTAATGAAGATCCCTGATATTCTGAGTGTTGATTTCATGACCTTCTAATTGCTGCTATTTCGGATTTTTAACTGCGAAATAAAGAAATCCTTTAGACAATAGCTGACTAAAACATATTTTGATCACTTGACCAATAATAATACCGCAGCTAGTTAAAAGGTATTTTCCTAAGCGTGGTTTTCATTATTCCTTCACCAAACAGGCGTTGATGCAATGAACCTTTGTTTTGTTACTTTCAAATCTTTTCGAAATCAGCTGCACAAAACCAAAAGCCAGAAGTCTTGCAATCAACACGAATTGTGATATAAAATTTTCTTTTACAATTCGAAATTTGGCACATTTCCTCTCAAAGGACAATAAAACTAAACTTTTTTTCCAGATATTTCCTTTTAATTAATCTTACCGATAACACTGAACAAGATTTTTACTTCTTCTATAAAGACAGATGATTCTTATAAATTTTCTGTATTTAATCCAAAACAACAAACCGATTTTTTTTCTATAGCATACATTTTTTAAATATAGAGTTTTTTGTGAAGTTCCAATTTCAGCGAATCATCAGATTTTAATCAATTTTTACTGCGAATCAAATTGAATATTTCCAAGCATCTGGTATTGAATATTTCCAATACCAGATATTTTATCTGAATTCTGTAATCAACCATAAGGTTCGAATATTTTTTGAGTGACTGTACATTACGATGTACAAACTGTCCCAAAACTTGCAAAATTCTGAAATCTAAGAAAACAGCAAAAAGTTGAGTTGGGTTGTTTTACCTCTGAGCGGCACTTTTTTGCAAACCATGGGCTAAATGGCCAGGTCACAAGAACCCCGAAGGCTCAGAGAAGGTTGGGGGGAGGGGACCCACTGGAATAGCTGTTGGTAGACAGATGGTAGCCTCCCGTCAAGGCCATCCAGTGTGTTCTTTAACGTGCACAGGTTATGGCTTTCCCGCACGCGGGGCCACGGCTTAACGTCCCATCCGACGGACGGCGGCCTTTCCAAGGTCATCGGTGTCCCCTACTGACTGTGGGCAAGGCAGGGAATTCAACGCTGACCCAGCAGGACAGCGAAAAGGAATGCAAAAGAAAAACAATTAATATTTATATGCACTTCATCATGATAAATATATAAAATGAATGCCACCTATGAAAAGTAGCAAAAAGTTCCTGCTGTTTCCTGTGTAATGCAGCAAAACAGTTATTGTTGTTCCCTTTTAAATGTACGAAAACAACTATCTTCATTGTATGTAGTTTCTATTTTATATCAAACGATGGTACCAAATTCCAGTATAGGAAAGCCTGGTTTACACTCTGAAAACATTGCAAGACCACAGACACTTCTTCCTCTGTTTAAAACAATTCTGAAAAGTCTGTAAATGGTAGCTAGGTAGTCACTGGAAGGAGAGCTATGCACCAATCCCCTGTGACGATGGATATAACCGGCCAGGCCGAGCACCTAATGTCCGACCCCGTCTTCTCGTGATGCAGACCGTTAGTACATTTCAAAAGAGATATTCTCTTGTAGAGTGAACGGAAGGGAAGGGCTGCCAGATTAGTGTGGCCTACTGATCCGGACAACTATGGCTACTTTTCTTTTTTTTCTACCCTGTTGAGGAGTGGTCAACCACACAGGATCCTGGTGCTGATCATATAAACCCACTGGACTGGACAGATATATGGCTCTGAGCTTGATTATGGATCCTGATTTTGCTGCACTGGTGGACTTCTGTGGAGGGAAAATCTTCCGCTGTGCTTTCTCTTTGTTTGTGGGTTGACAGCCCCAACTGAATAGATTCACGTGATATGTTTATCAGCTGGTGGATAATCCTGAGCAGAGGTCATCGCAGGCACCTGAACTCTTTGCTTCTATTGGCATCGTCAAATTCTACATTGGGGGAAGTCTTCCAGTGTAGATGGCTTCAGCCTTTAGTGGTGGGGGAACGGGTCTTTGCCCCATGTCTGCGATTAAGGGGCTGTTTGATATTGTCGGCATTTCCTCTCTTAATAAACATAGTTTCTGTAAACATCCCACTAACCATTTTCTCTTCATAGGTAGTCGGTATGTGAGGACTCTGCACAGAGCTTTTTCTCTTGATGTCCTCACACAAGAATTCCACCATTATAGTTTAGATATTCTCGGCTTGCAAAAGACCAGATGGACAGATAAAGGTCGGATTCTTAAAAATAATCTTAAATTTCTCTTTTCATGGAGGGACGACAATAAGCATCACCAAGGCGTGGGTCTGCTTCTCAGCAGACACGCTAGTGGTGCTTTTCTAGGATATGAGTGCATTAATGAAAGGTTTCTTACAGCAAAATTTCAGACAAGTGTTAAAGACTTGAATGTTATCTGTTGTTATGACCCCACTGAGGATGCTGATGAGGATGAGAAGGATAGGTTTTACGGACAACTTCAGGATATTTTGAATTCTGTCAAGAAAGGAGATATTACCCTTGTTCTTGGTGACTTCAGTGCCAAAGTTGGTACTGACTCTGACCTTTGGGCAGGAGTAATAGCCCCTTTTGGTATTGGTAGCTGCAATGGCAATGGGCAACGTCTCCTACAGATAAGTAAACTCAATGGATTCAGAATAACTAACACATATTACAAACACCGAGACATACATAAGTACACATGGGTTTCACCCGATGGGCTGCATAAGAATATGATTGATTATATATTAATTAACAGCAAATGGGCTAGGTCTGTTAGGAATACCAGGTCATATAGGGGAGCTGAAATTGTATCTGACCATTTTCTTGTTAAAAATGTCTTGCAACTTGAACTTAAAAAGTGTTGTGCTAGTGTTAAAAAATTTACTTTTAATACTGAAGCTCTGAAAGACCCAGTTATAGCCAAAGCTTGCCATGATAGGTTACTTAGTCATTATGACAGTCATGGTATGCTTACCACTGAAGTTGAGGAAGAATGGGATCATATTAAACAGGCTTTTATGGACACTAACAGTACTATTTTAGGAAAAAAGGAGCAGAGGAGACAAAACTATCTGAGTGATAAGGCACTTGATCTTATTTCGGAAAGAAAGAACTGCAGGAATGTCCTTAATCAATACCCTACTAGTTCTAATGGAAACCATTATAGAGAACTTAATAAACGCGTAAAAGATCAGTTAGCTACTGACAATAAACCTTGGCTTGATGGTTTGGCTGACAAAGCCGAGGAAGCAGTTAGACAGCACAACAGCAGAGAGCTGTACCAGATAGTTAATGTTTTGTGTGGTAGAAAACGGACAGGTATACAGGGATTGAAGGATAAACAAGGCAAGGTTATAGAAGGTGAGGATTCTGTCATGGCTAGGTAGACTGAGCATTTCAGTGATATTCTAAACAATGTGGTTAGTTCTATTCCCATAGTTTTCAATGATGATAGATACATTGGTGGCTTTAATGTTGGCCCTATAACACAATCTGAAGTTATTTTGGCTGTTTCTAAACTTAAACTTCATAAATCCCCAGGGGTAGAAGAAATTACTACAGAAATACTTAGAGCTGGGAATGTTTCGGTTACCACTTGGATGACTGAAATTATGAATATCTTTTATGATAAATTCATGGTTCCTAAGGATTTTACCAGAGCTATTATTATCCCTATTTTCAAAAAAGGTGATCGCAGTTCTTGTGATAACTATAGGGGTATCAGCCTACTCTCTGTTCCAGGTAAATTGTTTTGCATGATTGTGCTTAATAGAATTAAGAATCTGGTTGAGAGGCAATTGCGTGATGAGGAATGTGGATTCAGAAGTGGTAGGGGATGTGTAGATCAGATATTTTCTCTTAGGCAGATTCTTGAGAAATGTTTAGAGTTTCAGAAACCTTTGGTTGCTAGCTTTGTTGATTTCAAAAAGGCTTTTGACTCTCTTGATCGTCATAATTTTGTGGTTGATTGTGAGATCATATGGTATACCAGACAAGTTAGTTAACATAATGAAAGCTCTCTATAATAACACTGAGTCGTGTGTGAGAGTTGGTAAGGCTTGTAGCAATTGGTTTAGCATTACTTCTGGTGTTCGACAAGGGTGCATTTTGTCTCCTTTTCTCTTTAGCTTGGTTATTGATTATGTTATGCGAAATTCACTTCAAGGGAAAGATTTTGGCCTTAAATGGGCTGGAGATACGAAAATTTCTGATTTAGATTGTGCTGACGATTTAGCCGTTTTGGCAAATGTTGTTGATGAGATGAACTCTTTCATTCGAGCTGTTGACGAAACTGGTAGTAGAGTAGGTTTGGTTATAAACAGAAAGAAAACTAGAGTGATGAAAATTGGTCAGGCAAGCTGTGATTAAGTAAATCTGAATGGTTGCAGTCTTGAGCAGGTGTCACAGTTTAATTATCTTGTGAGAATAACAAAACGACCACAAGATAATAATAATAGTTATTATCTTTTGATCGTTTTGTTCTTTTAAGAATCTATGGAGATTGTGGAGAAATAGGCGTGTACGCCTAGACTAAAATTAGACTGTACAATAGTTTGGTTCTTTCTAGGGTTAGTTATGGTAGTAAAACTTGAACGCTGTGTAAACAAAATAACAGGAAACTAGATGCTTTTGATTCCAGATGCTTACGTAGTATCTTTAGCATTAGGTGGTTTAACTTTGTAACTAATGATGAGGTTAGGCAAAAGAGTCTGCAACCTCCTTTAAGCAGCATATTGTGCAGAGAGAGACTCCGTTGGTTTGACCATGTTGGCCGTATGGATAATTATAGATCGGCGAATTCGGTTATGAACAGTGTGCCTAAAGGCTTCAGAAAGAGGGGGAGACTAAGGATGCTGTGGGCAGACAATGTGAAACAGGACCTTGTTAGAATTGGTGTTCAGTGGCCTGATGCAGCAGATGTAGCTCAGGACAGACTTGCTTGAAGATTTAAATTGCACGGTCTGGTCGGAACCCCGTAGCCCATGGCTGCTTGATGATGATGATAATGAATGTACATTACAATGTACATAGATTCTGAAGAGATTAACACTAATTTAAAATTCTCATTGAAATTTTCATCGGATTTGACAACTAATTTCTTTTATTTAAAATCTTTTATTTGTTTGTCAAAACGGTAGTGAGATTGGCATAGCACTTGTGTTATTACCATGTCTGTGAAACTACATATTTTTCTATTTTAGTCTAGAAGTATGACATTCACGAATGGAAAGATAGTGCTGTATTTTATATTTTATTGCTATTATATAGCATTTCTTTTTAAAAAATAATAATGTTTCTCAAACATTCTTGTATCATCCTGGTACCAATAAACATAAAAGTAATTTGGAATAATTGTGTTCATATCTGAATGGAAAATAAACAACCCCTGTGATCAGATAGAAGTCAGCTTAAATATTTCATTAAAACAATTAAGTTAAACTTGTTTTAAAAGCAACATTTATATCATTTTAACTTGCTATTAAAGGAAAGGATGAATAGTTTTGCAGGTCGAACCTGCACACAATATTACCAATATTAAATAAGTGCTTGACGTTCGCACTAGTGAAATTAATCATAATCTGCAAAAAAAACAGCAACAACCGTGATTATTATTATTTAAATGCAATCTGCAAATCTCGCAAAATGTAATGGAAAGCGAGATAAGAAGAGGAGAAGCTTCCTTACAACATCGCGCTCTTACCACCTCTTCGCAATCCCAAAGTTGCTCTGAGATATCTGTCATTCGTTGAGATGGGGAATTTTTCGCGCATTGTGTAACTACCGGCGAAATCTTTCTTGACGCCATATTTTTTTCAGAATGAATAAAAGTAAAATATCACTTTATTAAGCACAGTGATATGATGGATATCACTTAGTCAAGTACATATCACAATCATACTTGACTGTGATATGACGGATATCACAGTCAAGTATAGAACTGTAAAGCTGTTAGAAGTGTTTTACTACTAGTACATTAGAACTTTTTTTAAAACGAGTGAAATTGGCAAAATTGTTAAGGATTATGCTTAACTTTCTTCAGATTTTGAGAGCCCAGGTAGGCACAGTCGATAGTGCGCTAAGCTCGAAATCTGTAGTTCCTAGATTTGAGTCCCAACTGTGTCAGCGTTGAGATATACCTCCTCTAAATTCCACCTTGCCCTCGGCCAGAAAGGGACATCGATAGAATTGGAAAGACAGCCATCCGTCATATGATACATAAAACCGTCTTCCCGTTTGCTGAAGATCCGCTGTCTGTGCACTTTAAAAAACACGACTGAGGGCTTTCACGGGAGGTTTCTTTCTGTCTTCCAATGGCTGTTCTGTAGGTCTCCTTCCCCTATCGATCTCAAGCCCGTGAGGTCCTTGTGAATTAGCCCCTTTGTGCACAAAAGTGCAGCTCAGGGATAAAGCAATCCAAACCACCCCTTTAACCCATTTCTTCCCAGTGTTGCGTACACGCAACACTTCGTGCTGCGTGTACGCAACACTGGGAAGAAATGGGTTAAAATATGGCCGTAAGAATGCTCTAATTAATTTTATCATGAACATTTCAAAGAGTTTATTTCAAAGTCATTTTTGGTCTGAATTTATTTTAAAACTTTTACCACTCTTTAGTAATGAGTTCCGCCACTCCATTCGATTCGTAGAGACTACCATTTCATACATTTTTGAGCGGTGTCAGCAGCATACATTATACATGAAGAAATTTGAATATTTTAAATCATTCATTTTCTGTCATCTGCGAGTTAAAAAGCTTGTAATCACGTTTCAAAGTTGTTGTTCTCTGGCGCCACAGATTATTTTTTCCCTGTGGTAAACATTATTTTGGCTTCGATGTTCCTTCAAAGTCTCCTGAAATCTTCATTTATCAAAGGCGTCAAAGGTTCTTTATATTAAACGTCAATCACGATAACATCTTCAATGACAAGCTATAAAAAATTTTTGAGTTGATGGTTTGTTATCGTAACCGTCTCCTAAAAGCTTTTGTTTTTCATACTGTTTTCTGACCGAACTGAATAATGATATTCTTACCTACTTTCGAGATAACAACGAATGTCACTTGTGACTGATGATGGTAAAACGAGGTAACGTGCATCACTGAATTGAAGTCTTAACTGAGGTTTGCATAATACATGTAAAAGATGAATTTTTGCTCTGTGCCGTTTAGGTTCGGCTTAGTTTTTTTTTCCCATTAATATAAGCATATAAAGAATAAGCGAATTCACAATAATGCTTCGTGCATTTTTCTTGTTTGTCTTGCATAGCAGCATTTAGAAAAACAGAAATCAGAAATAAAGTTGCGTTTTGCGAATTTATTTGACGAATAAACTTTTTTTCATTTTATCATAAACTCGAAATACTCTGGAGGTTTAAGGAATAGAATACGTGTAAAGGAAAGAGACTTTGATGTTTTTCGAAATGTTGGAATTTACTAAATTTTAAGGAAAACTTTAAAATATATATATTCTTTATTAACACAAAGGGACAAAAATAAAGGTTAACTAATACTTTATATTATTGTAGCAAGATTGCAATGAAACCTTCAGTAATCTTTCATGTGAAGTTAAAAAGAAATAAAATAGCAAATTTGATCCAATGACTAAAATCGCTGATTAAACAAATTTGATCCAATGACTAAAATCGTTGATGAAGCAAATTTCAACGTCACAAGAAACCAAATCTCGTGATCAAGATTGAGTAGAAACTCATAAATCAAATTGCAATCACTCCAACAATGTCCTTGAGCATCCATTTTAGCATACACAGCATTAGTCATTGTCCAAGTACTTGCGCAAGAACCAAGGATTATATTCTAGTCCGATGGACGACTGTCTTTTTAAAACCTTTTCTTCTTTTGTTACTTGGGTTCGAACCTGTGAAATTCAGGTTTTGAAATTGGTACACTACAGTTGCCACTATCCTGCAATGATAATAACTGACAATAGTGAGTGGCTTATAAAAATTGCTTCGTGAAATGTTTAATCTCTTTTTTTCCCGATAATTAAAGAACATTTTATCCTCCGTCGCATATTGTAAGCTGCCACAGTTAATTCGTAATAAGGAAAGGATAGAAAACCTCCGCCTTTGAATTACAATTTAGTCATCATCAGGGTCCTCTGATTGTAGAAATTGAAGCAACACAAAGTCATTTACTAGAATAGAGAATCTCATTCAGTTATCTGATTTGCGCATCTTCCAGTGAACCTCTACTACTAATCAAACGCTTTTGCAAAGCAGATCGTCAGCTACTCTTGCGTGAGGAGTAGAGAAGAGGAGACTACTTTAGATCCCTTTAGACGAGTTTCCTTGCATCTTGAAGAGCGACATCACGCGCATAAGATCTTCCAACTGACAAGCAATGTTGCCGCAGAAGCCTCTCCTTTTGCACCCGGACTGGATTCCCTTGAGATTTGTTGATGGATTGAGCTAATCAACAAACGCCAACTGGAAGTAAAAGCAGCATCCCACTCCAAGCAGCTGCCTGCTGCCGTTCGACCTCATCTTTGTTCGTTTCTAGTTTCTCTTTCGCTCAAGCGAGCTCACTATCTTTCTTTTTTTTGCACTCTTCTATTACCCCTCCTTTTGTTTCCACTCTGTTTGCGAGTGTTGTAATTTGTAGCATGGTGGAAAATACAACGAGCTTATGCCGCGCTTTTTCTTGTGGTATATTGTTCCATTCTATTTTCCGAACTGTCTAACCTTTTCTTGTTGTTCTTTTAAAATGTATGTAAATTGCAATCCTTCGTATTTAGATATTTACGATTTCTTTTTATGCTTTCTTTCTATAATAAACAAACTGTGTACAATAATGCGCTTTCTTTAAAATAAAAGTGTGTTAAACCTATTACGAAACACTTGATTGAAATGAAACATTGTAAACATAAATAATTAACAAATTAGTATCGTTTATCTCAATAGTAATTATCAAAGGTCTTAGTATTAAAGCGAAAAATTCTTCAAGCAGCTGCTCTTTGAAAAAGGTCTCACGGGAGTCTGTCAGCATAATACGCTGTAAGGAAGGTTTGTGAAGAAAACGATATCTCAATAGGGAAAAAAAACAACACGAGAAACCATGCCTTAACTCAGACTAGACTCATTACCTTATTATGTACTCATTTAAGCACTCTATCTACTCATGCCATCGGGGAAGCCCAGTTAGGAAAGGCCGCAGTCCGTTTAGACGTAAGGCTTGTGTTTTCCGTTAGTTTCTGCATGATTTCGGTGTCGTGCGAGGAAGTGGATTAGAAATGCATTCTTGATGACATCTTGAAGCTGAGTGCTGCTACATATTTGGGACAGCACTCAGCATTCAGTCAATGGTTGACGGTTCTGAATGTGAAAGCCCATCAGCTGTTTTGTTTACATTTCTCTATATCTAGAATTATACTATATGCACATTATAGAACACGCTGACAGATGTCTATCTGCTAACAACTGCCGAATGAATCCCACTCCTCCAACCTTCTATTACTCCTTAGGGTCCTTGTGACTGAGCCATTTAGCCCATTGTGTGCAAAAAAATGACGCTAAAACATAAAACAACCTAACCAAACAGGAAGGGGTTAAGAAACGTTTAACTACGTATATTTCTTTTTATTAAAGTTTGCAATTTAATATGCAATTTAATCAATTTGAATTGTACATTACATCAACAAATTTATATAAAAATTACAAAAAAATATTTTTTTTTCAAACTGTCATTAAAATTTTAATGCTATGCAAAAATAGTCCAGAAATAAAAGGTACTAACTTATTTGAGCAGAAAATATAATACATGTTTATTAGTTTTTATAACTTTCGGAGACAGTTAAACGTTTTACATACTCCAGCTTTCGTTTCAAAAAGACGGTAAAATATTTCTATTGTTGAATTGAAATAAAAAAATTATCAGGCGCAGAAAGAGTTTGTTAATATGTATTTGTAGTTAGCTGTTTCTATCAATCAGTAAACTGTTGCAATAAAAAAGAACCAATCTAAAAAAATGCACTTTTTGCCATATTAATTCCTCATTTTGGGCTATAAAATTTCAGAAACTAATTCACTATAAAATATAAATTAATAACCATGTAATAATGGGAAGTTAGCTTCCATTACTCTGATATGTAAATGTTGTTTAGTTAGAGAAGTTTCAATGGAAAGTTTTTGAGGTTTTATCAAAACTTAAATGACTATAGGAGAAATTTTGGTTTCTCTCTGAGCGATAAATTTTCTGCACAGTTTACTGCCTAACGAAATCCTAAGAACCTCAAAAATCGAAATAGGTTTCACGGTGAGAATTACAATATAGCTGTAAACATATCATTTTAATGTGGACATTTTGTAAACAATCTAATTTTTAATGGTTTAGGTGATGTTTGAGAACTTATTTAGAACCTTGTTAAAATGGAGATTTTTGAAAAGTTCTACTTCAGTGGATACCATAATGGAGAATCCTTATCAACAGTTTTGAAATATGCACCTTCAACGTGTTTTTGCTTTAGGAGACGGGCTCGATCGTCCACTTCAATATGAGCATTTTTAAGACACACTATTTTCAATAGCTTTTCGCTTTACGCTAGAAGCTCAATAGATAGCTTTAAAAGGGGTCTCTTCAAAGCTCTCCCTCTATTTTCAATGGTTTTCACCTGACGCAAAAGGTTCTATCGATATTTTTTAAATCTATTATTATTTATTCATATCCATAAACCTTTTAGTAAAAAATCATGTCCCTCGAAGCTAAAAATGCTTGTCGACAAGAATCTAAACAGAGTAGACGATAAAGAATAAAGAATCATAATATTATAAAATAAGCTCAACATTTAAAACAAAAAGGTATCAGAGAGGACATCAAACAGACATCTTCAAAATATGCTATTTTCAATAATAAAATAAACTCAATATTTAAAATAAAACTATAATACGCAGCACACTTTCTATTATCAGAGAGAAATGGACATCTTCAAAACATGTTACCTTCAATAAGTTTCGCCATAGATCCGCAGCTCTAGTGCTGTCTATCATTATAAAACTAATATTTGAAAAACTAGGGGCTCGGCCTTGTGGCCGAGTATGTGAAAGCCCATCAGCTGTTTTGTTTACATTTCTCTACATCTAGAATTATACTCTATGCACATTATAGAACACGCTGACAGATGTCTATCTGCTAACAACTGCCGAATGAATCCCACTCCTCCAACCTTCTATTACTCCTTAGGGTCCTTGTATGTCCTCTATGTCCAGTTGTTGACCCACTTCGCTCGCTCCTTCGAGAGAAAAGACTCACCAGTTCCCTTACCAGCGAGATCAGGTAAAACAATGCTTTAAAATTATCGTTATCAAAAGTTAGTCTTTTTCCATCACAGGAAACAAAGTTTAAAATTTAACACAAAATAATTTATTTAAAAATGCAGCTATCCTGGAAAATATTTCACCGCACACTATTCGCTCGAATGAAACATTAGAACGTAGCGTAAGAACTGTTTACTCTGACCGTGCAGTCAAGTTGCCATTCAATGAAAACTAATATTCTGATAATCTATTAAAATACAATTTACAATCACAAATTTCGACTTATAGTCAATTGATGCAGCTCTTCCTGTAAATATTTCACAGCAACTTTCGTATATAAAATATAATTACAATTCACTCTTTTGATCGATGCACTTAATTTCAAAAATCATCAGTACCATGCTTACACGAAACGTTATCAAAATAGAACCATTAGAAGCTAACGTACGACTGTATACTGTAACGGTGAAGTGAAGATGCCATTCAACGAAAACTAATCTTTTCATAATCTTGTAAAATACATTTCGAATTATCTGTTTATTATCTTATTAATTATATATTTCGACAACAGTTAATTCTGACTGTTCTGCATGACTGTAAACCGCACTTCGCTACACAGTAACAGTGTTAACCTATTATTGTAGTAGATGGTACGTTTTTAACTGCTTTCGTAATAAGCGCGAGGTTCCCAAGAGCACAAAACCTGGAACCAGGGCCTTTTCACAGGGGCCTGGGCTTCTGTAAACCTTCTTCAACTAACCTGGGCCTCATCTTAAGTGCCTGAAATTTTGTGAGTGTTAAATAAACATAGATAAAGGGAATCATTAATATTTGTATTTCAAATGAAGTAACACAATGAAAATAAAAAAGTCAGCTAGATTAGATCCCTAGCACTGATCATATATCTCTTCATGAATTGGATGGGATTATTTTCTCCTGACACTGCGCTACCCTGTAGCTGCTCTCACAAGTTTTGTGGGCCCTCTCTGTACGATAATTTGCTTCCCCCCCCTATGGCTATGGTATGGATCCCATTGATGTAATTCTTTTGGAAAAAATTCACAGATTGCCCTATTCTCTTGTAGAGACATTCCATATCCTCATATTTCAGGATATGTGGCAATGGGTTGGGAGCCTAAAAAATACAAAATAACCCATCTCTCAAACCATCTTTGTAAGGTCCTTCCTGGAAGACCTGGAACAATGGTGCAGCTAGACGTCTTATAGTCAGCTCGGTTTTAAGAGTATACGGGAACCTCACATCTTTATCAAACAAAATGCTTTTAAAGTCCACGGTGCATAACTCCCATCTTATTTTACACAAATCTCTTGATTTGTTTTAAAATCACTGATAAAAATGAGATATAGCATAATATAAATGCTATATTTAATTCATATCGATACATGAAAGTGTCATAAATAACATGCTACTCGCATTAAATTCCTGAAAATGAAACACTGAGGAAAAAATCCGTAAAAATTTAATATTTATACCCAAAGTAGACGTACTTTGTCGAATGTAAATCATGCTTGAGCAGCAACTGTAAAGAAAAATATGCTCTTTTGAAGACTGAATCAACTGCTAACGCATAGTTCTAAACTCCTGATATCATTGAATTATGTGAATTATGGCGACACACTATATTCTCCAGCCTCCAAAGCAATCTCAGTAATGCCAACAAGAGGTGCTTATTTCTCTCTATCATATATTACATCTCTATTGTCTTCGCCTTTCGGATATAGGCCATTACAGGAAGCGTCCTGACAAAGTTATTGAAGCAAGCGGAGGTTTAATATTCCTATATGTGTACGTTTGTTAGCCGCCGGGTGATATTAAAGTTTCAGTCGTACATCAACCTTCCACGTGTGAGTGGGTCCGCTCAGCAGAACATTCCTCTGCCTTTCTGCTCGGAGAAAAAAAAAACGAACTAGACGGGGTGGGAGAGCAGGGGGACTGTTTTCTGAAAATTTCATTCCGTTACAGTAAATATATAAAGAGGCGCCGTATTTCACAGTCATCGTTCCGCGATCTAGGCTGACGTTAGAGAAATTTTTATAGGAATAAAAGTAGAAACTATGCAGATGAGGAGAGCGCTTCTTTAGGGAAAAAAAGGAAACTGCTAAGGAATGAACACACAGTTATCAGCAAGCTCCTCCTTTAAGATAAAGTAGCAGCAATATCTCTCGTAGATCATTCCTTTCTTCGCATTCTTTTCTGATAAAATGCAAGTAACTCTGTTTAAAATGGCTGAAGTATAATGCTGCGAAGAAAGAAATGAAAAATCCTAATGGATATTTAAATCACTCATTATTTTTTCTCTTTACTTTAGAATTGATGAAAAAGCAGGAACTTTTAGAAAAAGCTTGTATCGGAGATCAGTAGAGAAAAATAAAAATGCTTTTTAACTTCAAGGGTTTATGACCGAAAGACGTTTAACGAACCTTTTTTTTCCAGATCGCTAAGATTAAAGTTCGAGAGCAATAAACGAAATATAAATGCCATGGAAGTCTTAGACTGTCGGATTCAGAGAACTTTTTCTGTTCATTTTTTGTGATAGACAAAACACACTAAACATTAAAAAAAGTAAAATGTGTTTTTAATACTGTTTTTAGTTGTTGTTTTCTGCATTCACTTTTTTCTGTGTGTGCACTGCATAACAATTTTTTGCACTCTACTACTGAAACTTCTGATTTTCAAACTTCATTTTCTTTACGATTACCTCAAGATTTCCATAAGAATAAATCAGAATTGAAAGCACTTGACACTTCAGAGATACCAACACATACAGCCATTAAAAGCTACAAAAACGTCTCAAGGAAAAACATATGTATAAATTAATAATCTTATGCATATATTAATAAATGAAAATTGGTATCTGATGAATCCATTACTCGCATGGGACAACAGGCCATAAGATCTACGCCATAGCTAAGCCCCTTAAAAGTTGTCTCTTGACCGTAGCTTTTAGTTTATTGATGCATTTGGTTCACCATTCATTTATGAACATTTATTTACTTACGAATTTCGTTAAAGCCAAGTACCGGAGGAGATTGGTAGACGATAGTTTGAGTGCACTAATGCAATTCAGATGTTCTAAATGCACTCCAAATTCGAATATGTTGGGCGAGAATCCATTCAATAGTCACACTGATGAACGTTTTAAAATATTTTTCGTCGATAGTTTTATTGCATACTCCTATATATATATTAAATTCTATTTTATGGTTTCGCCTAGTAAAATAATGTGCTTTTTTTGCTCTTATTCCTATATAATTTGCAGCTCTCAGAATTTGTCTTCTTTCGCTGTTTTGGCTATTGGTTCAGGGGTAAAGCAACCCAACTCTTGGCCAAATCGGTGCACACGAAAATCCTCCCCAACAAACACTAAACTTTTTAAATCGAATTCCAAATTCCATTCTTCACTATCCCTTACAACTATCAACTACACTAGCCTATCAGTAGGGGACACTGATAGGCTTGGAAAGGTCATTGTCCATGGATCGGACGCTAAGCCATGGCCCCTTGCGCCACACTCTGTGCACATTAAAGAACACGCTAGATGGCCTTGACGAGAGGTCTATCTATCTCCTAACAGCTCTCCAGTGGGCGCCTCCCCCAACCTTGTCTGAGCCTTCGGGATCCTTGTCATCAGGCCATTTAGTCCATTGTATGTCAAATAGTGCCGCTCAGAGGTAATAACCCAACCAGCTACCAGGCCTTGTTTTAAGAGTCTGAGGCATAAGGACAATTTCTCCTCTGGACAAGAGTGTGAAATATATTATTTTAAAATTGAACGAAAAACTTAATACTGCATGAAACAAACACACCCTTAAATCTGAAATGACAAACTGTCAAATGAAATCATAAATCTCGTTAAATATAGAGAAAAAATTGTCATTAGTCGGGTGGGATCTGAACCCAAGACCTCCTGATAACATCTCAGGTGCTCTGTTCGCTGAGCTACCGGCCGTCGAACAATCATCCTCTACCAGTGGCTTTATGCTTTATACAATAAAAAATTTCCTCTATATTTATCTAACAAATTACTACCAGGTGTATCTGAGATATCCTATTATTTCAACAATAAATTCCATTCTTTTAGCATGAGGAGAGGGCTGGCTCAATCGGTAGCCAGGTTCGTAACTGGGGTTCCCAGGTCCAGTCCCCCATTGCCGGAGTTAAAAGTTCTTCTAGTGATCTCTGCTATCACTGAGAAAGGAATACCGATGGGCACAGAAAGACTGCGGTTCGTCGGATAAGGCGTTCGTCGGATAATCCATGACTCGATGTGAAAGGGAACTCACATCCTGTGCTCGTTAAAGAAGAGCTCAATGGGTTTGACAGGAAGCGTCTAATTACTAACAGTTATCCAATGGATCCCCATCCCTTACTCAGCACTCTGTATTTGATATATCTGTGACCGTCCTTGTAGTCCATTGTTTTTAAAAATAGTGCAGCTCAGAGGTAAAACATCCTAACTCTTCGTCAACTACATGCACATGAAAATCATCCTTAACAAAAAGCAAAAACTGGCAAACTTTTTTTTAAATCGAAATTCCAAATCACATCCTTCACTAACTTTTACAACTGCCAGCTACCTGATTTTGTTCTGAGAATCTAGATCATAAGGACAATTTCTTCTCTGAAAGAAAACGAAAAATTAATTCTTTGGTTAAAATTGTACGAAACACTTAATCTTACATAGTTGATGAAACTTGATTTTCCTAAGCACTTCAGTATACGCATGAGTATCGTACAAAATGCACAGAATTGATTAAGAATAAATCGTGTTAACCTTCCATACGTTGGCTACATTTTACAGGACACTTTTACAGGACAAACCATTTAACACATCATATAAATTTATAATAACACTATTGCAGAAATCCTAGCAATTACAATCATACTCGAAAGAATCGTAATTGGCTTTGGGTTATCCATCAAAGTTAACGACTGCATTTGATTGCATTTGATTGCATCTGAGTCATTCGGTAAACAAGTCATTTTTCTTTACCAGAAGTTAATTTCCGAACACTGACAGACGATTGCATATATAACATATATCTCCAGATATAGAACAGCATTCAATATCTTTTAATTAGATTTCTCTCTAAGTAATAAGCTAAGCGATTTGAAACCATAAAACGGATTTTCTTGCCGGCAACACTTATTCTAATTTAATCTGTATCTACCATTAAACTAATTTACCTCGTGCCTTAAAAATCAATGTCGAATTCAATATACGTCTGTGTGGGGTGGGGTGAATCGGTGGGAGGTGGGGCCTCAGTGTAAAAGGAGTAATTGTTCTAGTGTCAACCTAATTCTTCGGATTTCTAAGAACCGCCGGTTTAATTAAAGTATGGTAGCTGCTCCGTAACGATCTTCTGGAGATGTGACTTCTACAGGCAAAAGTGTCCCTATCATTGATAAACTGTGGTCGTTTAGGCAGTTCTAATTTCGTTTTCAAACACACGTTTACAATTCCTTAGCAACAGTTTAAATGTTTAACAATATTGCATTCCAAAGGAATGGAGTTTTTCGCTCCGCTTACTGTGCCATTTTGTTGCGGTGCTCTCAGATTTCTGTCGTTTAGATAACATGTGTTCTGAGAAAGACAGCTGCACCAATTGTGATATCTTGGGAATTGGATTTATTTTAGCCTATCCCTAAGTTAGTAAAAAGGTTATAGTGTTTTCAAATGACTAGTGGGGTGATTCCAAGCTCATTGAGGAAAACCAAAAAAAAAATATAGTTTTTGCTTTATTATTCATATATTTTTCTTAATTTCGAATATAAGTAATATTTTGACATTTAGAATTTTCTTCTAGTTTCCGCCACCATATATCTTCTTCACATACTCTCTATATATATTTATTCATATATATCTTCACCATATATCACCTTCAGGGATTTATTATAATTTATGTCCACAAAAAAAGTCTGTGAAGTTTGGATTGGAGATTAGGACTTTAATTTTTGTGAAAGGTTTAAACCTTTTGTCGAGGTAACCTCGCTAGACAGTTCTTTTTAACTTTCGATTAATGAATGAAACACTTCTTAACTTACTTGGCCACATGGATGTATCCCCCTCCCCCCTTCAAATAATTTCTGGTTGCCACACAGCTGAAAAAGGAAAACTAACGCCGAACGCCAAAAGATCTGGTACAGTGTTTTAGAAACAGTGTTTTTAGAAATCTGCGGAAGCAGTTTTGTTTGTGAAACTAATAACAGGCCACTGCAGTCATTTAGTTTTCACCTAACTTTATATATATGAGAATTATTTTGATTTCCACGAAAGAAAAAAAAAATAGAAACTTAGCAAAAGGGGGACGTTAGAAAATAATATTTAGTAAAAAAAGCCATGGGTTCAAAAAAGGTTGGAAACCGTTCATAAGGCAATAATAGACCTCATCCCATCCTCTACTTTTTTCTCATACAGTAGTAGCAAACATTCATACAGTAAGCACAATTTCTCATACAGCAGAGTTTAGTTATTTTACCTCTGAGCAGCACGTTTTTGCGCACAACGGGCTAAATGGTAAGGTCACAATGACTAGGAGAAGGTTGTGGAAGGATATCCACTGGACAGCTGTTAGGACAGATGGTAGCCTCCTCTTGTGAAGACCATCCAGTGTGTTCTTCAACAGGCACAGGTTATGTCTTCCTGCACACCGACCACAACTTAACGTCGCATTTGACGGACGGTGACCTTTCTAAGCCGCCGTCCGTCAGTAGTGTCCCTTTTCCGACAGTATAACAGGTTACGATGGTGTCACAAAAAGATCTCGGTGGCCTTGATCGTTTTAGTATCAGATAACTATATTTTTAGATGTCAGTCAGGAAGTTTAGTCGACCTGGATAATTGATTTCAATTTATTAAGTACGGTATACTTCTGTGCAGTATTTATTCACAGCTATTTATAGAAATATGCAAGAAACATAAAACTGCAGTCCTTCACCAGCGGTGTTACTGATAATGAAAGAGATCATGGCCAAAACACTACACCCAATTGAAGAAAAACTTACTAGCGAATGTGTGTTTCTGGTTGTAGCTTCATCCTCCGACAAACAATAAATCGAAACTCAGAAGAAGCCAGAAACAAACTCCCTCGGTTCCTTTTTGTTCTCGGTCACCTGACCATTTATACATGAGAGTCAATCCCGACGCAACACATAGCTATTATTGCATTCTATGTGCGATTGGTAGCTAAATAATAATGTATTTGTGTTCGTATCCATAACAAATTTCATATTCGATCTTTGGTCAGTGACGTTACTCTCTATTATACAATTGTTTCAATGGCAAAATCAGTTTCGATTCACGGTGCTTTCTCTACGAAGGTAAATAATAATAAATACCCACTCAAGCAGCTGCTTGCCACAGAGGTCTGACAAGAGCCTGTCAGTTTATATGCCATAGTAGAAGGTCTGTGAGGATGGCAGGACCTCAGCAGAAAAATAACACACACATCCATGCATTATCCGGGGCTCGAACCCAGGTCCCTTAGATCAGTAGCCAAGCGCGCTAACCACTCGGCCACGGGACGGTAACCTGATTTAAGGCGGAGGGTCACCTTCAAGTATATAATATTACTAATACATAATATCGCAATTTGTAAAATATACTTCATAATATCTATATATCGGTATTTTGTGTCAATAAACTAATATTTTGAAAGGGGAGGGATTGGCTCAGTTGGTAATGCCCAGTATCGAAATCTGATGTTCCTATCCCAACTGTCTCTGCGCTATCTCCGTTAAGCTATACTTTTCCCTCATGAGAAAAGTATAAGTCGATGGCCTTGGAAAGGCTGCAGTCCGTCGGATGGGACATTAAGACATGGCTCCTTGTGACAGAAAGCCATACCCTGTTCACATTAAAGGACATGCTGGATGAACTTGACAGGATGTTTCCATCTGTCTCCTAACATCCTAACATCCAGTGGTTGCCTTCTCCAATCTTCACTGAAACCTAAGAGCTATTGTGAGCTGGCCATCTAGTCTATTGTGTTCATAAAAGTGCAGCTTGTAGAAAGGCAAGCATAAACAATCCAAATATTTTATGCTTGCCTTCCTATAAATAAAGAATTATTTTCCAATTATGAACATTTAAATCGGTAATTATTAAAAATTTCCATCGATGTCTTTCAAGAATTAAATAGCTAAGCTGGTTCAAAACAAATATTATCGTTATTTTTGGACACTCCTTTTTAACCGTTTTAAGAACAAAGAAAAAGATAAAATTCCTATATTTTAGTAAAAAGATCGTAAATAAAATAAATGAAAGGAATAGTTGTCATTAATCAATTCGCGTTTTTCAAAAAATTTTGTTCGTTATTTCTAATGTTATTATTCTAGAAGTTTGCCTAAAAGCAACGTGCTAAGAAATGCAATGAAAATCGATCCGTATTACTGTAAACCAAACTGGATTTTCTAAACTCAATTGTAAGCCAGCTAAATGAACCTTTAAATGTCGCAGAGAGATAATCTTGTTACTTCTCATTGACTTTCGAGGCCAGCGGGTAATGCTCATCTGACCAGAGCGAACTTTAATGTTGATTAAACATAAAAGGACTTTTGTATAAAAGCTTCACCTATCATAAAATTAGTTATTCTTAGCCCTTTTACATTATCACTAACAATTCGCATGTCAGGCATTTGTGAATTTCTATTCTCAAAAAGCTTCGACTTTTTATGTTTCCTTTGCATCATTTTTTTTTTCATATAATTTGTTTTACTCAATTACAAAAGACTCTAGAGTTCGAAGAAGTTAGCTCCACATTTAATAGTAATTAGTTATGCAAAGGAAAAAATGTTTAATATTTTCCTTTTGTATTCGTCTCCCATTTTTGTACTCATTACAAAATTAAAAAAATAACTTTTAAATTAAAAATTTAAAAATAATTAAAATTTACAATGATAATTAAATTATCATTGTATATGAGCATTAGGATTGTTTTTAAGCATGGTGATCTAGTATTACATGGAACTGTAGAATTTCAAATTATAATTAACTTCTGTCAATTTTAATATTTGGCATTGTTATTGCTAAATATTCAAACTTCCATAACTCTTTAAACACAGAACAAATATTGTTGAAAATCGAGATTTAGGTAGATTGATTGAGATCTTTAAATCATCTTCAAGCACAGTTTCTCATAAAATTCTTTTTTTAGAAGTTATAGAGCTTCGAAGTTGACTTCAACTTACGTTAGAAGGAGGGAGTGTGATCAAAATTCAATATCACTGAGTGCATGTATGTATGTATGTATGTATGTATGCTGCATATGTATGTATGTATGCATGCATATGCAGCATACATACATAAATACATACATATATACATGTATACTCTCCGTTCAATCAGTCTGTGCAATTTAGTTCTCCAAACATGTCTGTCCTGGGCTACAGCTGCTGCATCTGACCAATGTAGACCAATTATAACGTTGTCCTGTTTTATATTGTGTGCTCATCTCGAATCCTAGGTCTCCCCTCTTTCTGACGCATTTATGCACACTGCTCATAACCCCTATTCTTTAATTTTATAGTTATGAATAAGGACAACATGACCAAACCAACGGAGTCTCTGCACAATATGCTACTCAAAGGAGGTTGCTTACTCTTTTTTCTAAATTTATCATTACTTACAAAGTCAAACCACCTAATGCCCAAGATATTGCGTAGTATCTGGAGTCACAGGCGTCAAGTTTCTTGTTGTCTTGCTTAGACATGGTCCATGTTTTACTACCACAACTTACTCTAGAAAGAACCAAATTAGGATACCAACTATTATACAAACCTAACTAAAAAACCAAACTGTTATAGAGACTAATTTTAGGCTTTAGGCGTATATGTCAATTTCTACAAACTCTCCATAGATGATTTTAAAAGTCCCTGCAGAAATCTCTATTCTTTTGTTTATCTCATGTCGCACATCACCAGTATCTGTTACATAGCTCCCAAGATAATTAAACTGAGACATTTTCTCAAGGGTGCAACCATTCAGATTAACTGAACCACAACCTACCCGACCAATTTTCATCACTTTAGTTTTCACCAAATCTACTCTGCTACCAGTCTCAAATACAGCCTAATGAAATAGTTCATCTCATCAACATCATTTGCCAAAAGGGCTAAATTATCAGCATAATCTAAATCAGAAAGTTTCAAATCTCTAGACCATGCAAGGCTAAAATCTTCCCCTTGCAGAGAATTCCGCATAACATAATCAATAACCAAACTAAAGAAAAAAGAAGACAAAAATGCATTCCTATCTAACTCCACTAGCAATGCTAACCGATCGCTACAAGCTTTACCAACTCTCACACACAACTCAATGATATTATAGAGAATTTTCGTTATGTTGACTAACTTGTCTGGTATGGCGATCAACAGAGTCAAAAGCCTGTTTTTGAAATCTACAAACTAGTAACCAAAAGTTTCTGAAACTCTAAAACTTTTCTCAAGTAACTGCCTGAATGAAAAAATATGATCAATACATCCACTACCATTTGGGTTGGGTTGTTTTACCTCTGAGCGGCACTTTTTTGCACACCATGGGCTAAATGACCAGGTCACATGGACCCCGAAGGCTCAGAGAAGGTTGGGGGAGGGGACCCACTGGAACAGCTGTTGGGAGACAGATGGTAGCCTCCCCGTCAAGGCCATCCAGCGTGTTCTTTAACGTGCACAGGGTATGGCTCTCTCGCACACGGGGCCACGGCTTAACGTCCCATCCGACGGACGGCGGCCTTTCCAAGGCCATCGGTGTCCCCTACTGACCGTGGGCAGGGCGGGGAATTTTGCGGAGATAAATCTCAACGCTGACCCATTCGAACCTGGGAACGAACCTGGGAACTACAGATTACGAGCCTGGCGCGCTACCGACTGAGCCACCCCCGCCCCACATCCACTACCACTTCTGAATCCACACTGCTCATCATTGAATTGTTCATCAACCAGAATCTTAATTCTATTAATCACAATCATGCAAAGAACTTTACCTGGAACAGAAAGTAAGCTATTACCCCTATAGTTATCACAAGAACGGCGATCACCTTTTTTAAAAATACGGATAATAATAGCTCTGAACATTAGCAACAGTTGGAAAAAGTTGTCTCTCCTGAAGTACAGATGACGCAAGGTCCGCCATATCTCAGTGTTTATCTTACATAGGTCTTATCCTGGAAGATTATTAGTGTCTAATGCGTGGCTTAACGGTAGAGCGCTCTGGCATGTATCTAGAGAGTTGCGGGTTTGATTTCTGTCACATCAGCAATAATTCTGTATCTACAGGTAATCTCTGCATTTAATATATGGATGGATTTTTAATAATTACGTTTAAACGTGAGGACCTCCTCATTAACACCTAAATCATTAGTAACAACTGAAAAAAAGTCACTAGCGTGTCTGCTGAGAAAAACCTACGTCTTGAAGATACGTTTCATCTTTCCCTCCTGAAATATTCAGAGGGAAATATTCTCGACGGATTTTTCCCTCGAGAAATTTCAGATTATGTTTGAATATCTGACCTTATCTGTCCATGTGGACGGCTGTTGTGCGAGAACATCATGCGAGAACGTCAAGAGAATAATCTGTGCAAAGTCTTCAATTCCAAGTACATACGGAGTGAAAATGGTTGGTGAGATATTTAAAACAACTATGCTTATTGAGAAGAAGTGCCGACAATGTCAAACAGTCCCTAATCACAGGCATGGGACAAAGGCATGTTTCTTTCACTGCTAAGGAATCTAACCATCCACTCTGGTAGGACTTCCTCCAATGTAATTTTGACGATGCCCGTAAACGCAAGGGTTCAGGTACTTACGATGGCCTCTGCCTAGAATTATCCACCAGCTAATGAAACGTATCATGTGAATCTATTCACTCAGGTCTGTCGCCCACAAAAAGAAAATATATGGAAGATTTTTTCCTGAACAGAAGCCCACCAGTGCAGCAAATTCAGGATCCATAATCGAGCTCAAAGCCATTATTCCATTCATGTTGGTATATCTGGTCACCATCAAGACTCTGTGTTTTTGACCACTCCTCTACAGGGTAGAACAGCGAGAAAAAGTAGTTATAGTAGTACAGATCAATAAGCTACACTGATCTGAAAATAGAGTATCTCTCTTGAAAGGTACTAACGGTCTTCACCACGAGACGTATGCGGTTCTGTATATTATTATCAGGGATTGTATACATACACAGTCAAATTTTAATATAGAGTATTATGTCACGTTATATTAACCATTTAAACGCTTTCAAGGTAACTATTTGCAAAAATTTCAATGAGTATAATCTTAGTTTTTTTTTTGGAGTTTTTAATAAGGGACATTAGTGTTTTTGTCGAATATACAGTGTATCTGTTAAAATGATAGCATAACTAAGTCTAATGATGTGCCAATGTACAATAATGACAGAAACCAGTGATGAATGTTAATTATTAAAATAAAATGCATTTTTTGTTAATAAAATAAATAATTTTAATATCTATAAGAAAGTATAAGAAATATGCAGATTGCACATTGACTTCAAATAATACTTGCATAACTAACTACTCCCTCACGCAGCTCCTTGCCACATAGGTCTGACAGGAACCTGTCAGTTTAATATTCCATAGTAGAATGTCTGTGAGGATGGCGGGACCTCAGTAGAAAGACATTACAGACAGAGTTTTATCTTCTTATATATCTTTCATATCATCGGAAATATTTTTTTCTGATGCATTAAATAATGTTTAAGCTCGTAACACTTATATTTATAAAATAAATTTATCTTGATTATGATATTCTTCTGTGTAAGATCTATTGCTCTTCTACTATTTATTACTGGCAGAACGTTATAATAGAACAAAGAAAATTTCATTTCTTCAGAGAAAGTGTTGTTTTATAACGTTATTTACGGTTGAACTCCGCAAGCCACCAATATGTTGTCTCTAGACATTGTCTGTAGGTCCATTGATCAATTGTTGTCCATACTCAATCTGTAACTATGAAATTGTAAAATAATTCTTTATAAAATACGATTATATAACGGTAGCTGCAACTTTCAAAGGGGATTATTTTTCTATTGTTTGCGTTTTAGCAAAATTATTATTCGTTATTAAGATGCGCGATTTTACTGTGAATAAAACTAAGTTCATTTATAAACCAAAATATCTCTTATATTGTATGCTTACTTACTTAGAATCCTAAATACTTTTCTTTGTTGTGTGTGTCTTTTTGAATTATTAATACCGTTTGCGCATTTTTGAATAAATGAAATTATTATATTAATCTTGTAATAATTGTTATAAAAAAACAACGGATGATATCTATATATTTGCTAATCAAATAACTAAGTTACCGTAAACATTTTTGTAAATAATAAATTGTTACTATACTCTTTTATCTGTTATATATTCCTAGAAGTACAGAGAATGCTTTGCCAGGGTTACCCAGTTGTATTCTCTAGGATACCTACATTTCTCTAATATAGTGTCATTTTGGCAAAGAGAAGTGAAGTCAATAAACATATACGGGCAGAGACAGATAAAACACACAGTCGTATTTACTTATTACACATCCTATTTTTCACTAGCTGGTTTGATTTTCATATTTCACTTGTTTAAACAAATATGTTTGCCATTTCTTTTTCGATTTATACAGTTCTCTGCGGACAGCAAAATTTATTTTACTGGTCATCATTTTAGCAGCTTTAAGTTTTGAATTCATAAAATATGATTTATTATTTAAAGTAAATGTTTAAGAATTTTCGTTTATTTGTTTTACTATCTAAGGGCTTTAACTGCACATATATTTTTACCGCTGGCAATTCTCACGTAGAACAACATGCAGTTCTTAGTGTGTATAAGCCTGTTACTTCTTGCCTGAAAGTAATTTTATGCTATGATCATTGGAAGTTTTTTTTTTTTGAAAACTCAAGTTTGAGACGCTGAATAACACCATGCGTAGGCCTTTAGTGATTTCAAATTTAATGAAGGGTTCGAAGCAGTAAAATTTAATCGAAGGCGTCCAGTGATTACTGGAGAAATTCCATATCGTGAGGTGCGTATAGAGATAGCAAACTGCGTCATGCAATGGGTGACGGTCTAATAAAAAATATAATTCCAAATGCATCCGCGTTAATGGGATATAAAGAGTCTGGCGAGATGCCCTGTCGTACTAAACGAACGGATTAAATAACCGAAATAGAGATGCAATTGGAAACAAACTGTAGATAGTCCTTTTCGACTTTTAGTTACAGGACCAGATGGTATCACAAATAAAGAATTAAAAAATTTACCAAATAATTGGAAAAAAATACTATTGAATAATTTTAATGAAATTTGGAATTCTAAAACTTACCCAAACAGTTGGTTTGAAAACTCAATGATATTTATAAAAAAACCTAGGAAAAATGCAGACAACTTAAATTCATATAGACCTATATGTCTAGGATCTAATGTATTAAAACGTTTTGAAAGAATACTCATAAACAGATTAAATTGGCACATTGAACATAACAATATATTGAACAATCATATTTATGGCTTTAGACAAGAAAGATCAGCTAATGATCTTCTACTTAATCTAATTACTGATGCTGAATATGCAATTAATAATAAATTATTTTTAATCATACTTAGTATTGATATCGAGAAAGCTTTCGATTCAGTGCCTCATAATGGTATCATACATAAAATTAAAGAATTAAATATTTGCGGTAACATGTACAGATTTTTATTTAATATTATTAAAGGTAAAAAATTTAAAATTAAAATAGGAAAAAACTTTTCTACACAACATCAATTTAATAATGGACTTATTCAGGGAGACATACTGTCCCCTTTATTATTTAATTTATATTTAAATGATCTACAAAATGTTATACCAGCAAATGTAAAATTTGGAACTTTCGCAGATGATTTGATCTTCTGGTCTTTCATCAAGCATCCTGAAAACATACAAAAAACATTTCAAAAATTAATTAATAATATCATTAAATATTGCGACACATGGAACCTCTCAATTTCTATTGAAAAAACCATATTAACTTATATTCATAAGAATAAAAAATTACCAATTGATTTTGAAATTAAATTAAATAATAATAACATAAAAATTGTAGATAATTTTAAATTTCTTGGATTACAAATAGATTCAAAACTATCATGGAATAATTATATAGAAACAGCAAAAGACAAAGCAAACAAACTATTTAACTTTCTCAGATATTTGGGAAGTTCAAAATGGGGATGTGAAAATAAATACCTTTTACAAATATACAATGCAATAATATTTCCAAAATGTTTATATGGAATAGAACTAATTAATAACATATCAAAAACTAAACTAAAAACATTAGAGAATATACAATTAAAAATATTAAAATTTTGTATAGGACTCCATCAACATACAAATAACTTAAATATTTATGCAGAAACTGCTTTACCACCTATAAGTATTAAAAAAAATACTTATTAAATAATCTAATTTTCAGAATTTCATCAAAAAATAATAAACGTCCAATCATTGATAAAATATTAAATAACTTTAATGACACTTTTTCGAATAACTTAGTAAACAAGAATGAAATAACTGAATTAATTTTAAATAAGAATAGTGGAGACTATAATATACAAATTCCATATTGGACTTCTACATTCCCTATTTTAAACACAAATATTGATAATATACAAACCAAAAAAGTACATGATATTGATACTCTTAAACTACTTTCAGAACTGCAAATAAATAATAGATATAAAGATTTTATGCACATATACACGGACGGATCTCTTAATGAAGATAGAAATAAATTAGCTGGAGCTTTTATATGCCCAGAAGAAAACTATGAATATCTTTTTAAATTCAACAAACCTCATCCCATTTTAACTGCAGAAATATCTGCAATCATTTTAGCATTAAACTGGGCTTTAAAATTTAAAAATAAAAATATTGTAGTTTTCAATGACAGTAAAGCATCAATAGAAACAATATATAATGATCCCTCAAAAAGCAATTTCAAAATCTTTATAAATGACATTCTTATTATAACAAAAAAATCATATAATCAACAGAAATATTATACATATACAATGGATACCTAGTCATGTAGGAATAAAATATAATGAAATAGTATATAAAAAAGCAAAAACAGCAATAAATATAATTCCTAACTACAACACACCCTTTTTTATATTTTTATTTAAAAAACTAAATAAAATAAATATTATAAATGATACACAAAAATGGTATGATACAAGTGCAAATAACACATTTAGATATGATATTTCACATGCTATAAATAAATTCAACAATTTTGGTCTGAATAAAAAAGAAATAAATATTATTCTGAAAATTAAAACAAACTCAGCAAACACAAAGGCAAGATTATATAGAATGAAAAAAAAGATTCCCCGGCATGTGATAAATGTATGGAGTATGAGAATCTTGAACATATATTGTTCAAGTGTAAAAAATATGATCAAGAAAGAGAAAAATACTTCAATGCTTTGAGAAAATTTAATATTTCAAATTTGAACTTTAAAAGCATTTTGGAGCCTGAGAATTCAAAAAAAAAAGCAAAATACTATAAATTATTAATAACATATATTAAACAAATACATATGTTTAATATATTATAAAAAATAAATAAATAAATAAATAAATAAATAAAAAATAAATAAATAAAAAATGAAAAAAAAATTAATTAATTTGTTCACTGATTATAAAATGCTTCTGAATGAGTTTGCTACTGGGTGGATTCCTGGTGGCAAGAAGATTCAAATGTTGATGTGTAAGTAAGTATTCTTAAGCCGTTAGTCAGATAGGCCATCAAAAAAAAAAATACATTTTTCAGGATGGATTTTTTAATGTGCTGCAATAAAAATCCATATTAATGTATATTTCGTTCTGTTTGGCTTCTAATACACACTCCTCCTAACGTGGACTGATGCCCTTTCATAGAAGTGGAAGAAAATATAAAATTGAAATAGTGATAATAAATTCCATCGCTATTTCGGTCCAATGGAAGGACACATTCAAAGATCCGTAGTTTCAAAATAAGCCTTTAGTTACGGTATACTTTCATTGAGGCTAAACTTGCAGATCTCATTTAAATTTCTCTAAATGTAGATTTTCAAAAATATTTATTTAATACACAGAGTTAGTCAACTTTTGAAAGCTGAAACTTTTAATTGCGACATTGTTATCCGCAAAAAATTATCTCAAACGTTAAATACAATTAATAACTGTTACGATAAACTTATTGTAAAACATTGTTCAATCATGCTCAGACAATATGATGCACACGCTGCCGGACATTGGTTGGTTCAAGCTGATGTCTGGCCCTCTTCTCGCACCACGACTTCTGCTCGTTGAATTGCTGTGCTTATGGAAATAAAAGTACTGCTAGCTCGCAAGTGAGTGAATGCTGTGAAAACAGAACTTCAAGAGTAAATTAAATTTGCTCCTTATGTAAAACAAAACAAAACATCAAACAAAAAGCAAACGATCTCTACGACCCATACAAATATTTTATTAGGAAATCGATAAAAACAGCTGATTTGAGAAATTGGGTGATAAACTCCATACGTAAGCATTAGGAACATGCGCATAAGGAAAGAAGTTTTCTATTGTTAAATATAGTTCTGCATTATGAAGTACCTACATGATAATTGTGTTGATATCTTTGAGTTTCATTTAACAAAAAATATCTCCATATAATGCATTCGTAACATGTGTAGGGACCTGAAGAGATGCATGTACTTAAGCTATGACTCTGGTGTTCTGCCGCATTAACTGCTTATTGGTGTATGACATCCAATGGCACAGCCACACGAGTTCTCCCACTATATAGAACACTGGGATAAATGTTGAAACAGAGATATGACCTTTGAACGAAATGAGGAAGATTTATTACTAAAAAATGAAAGATTAAAATTTAAATCTTTGATCATCCACTGGGAGATAAATTTAAAAAAAGAATTAATTTCTCATATTGTTAATAATCACAGAAAATATAATTTATTTAAATATGTGGTGATACTCATTTTAGAAATAACTGCACTCGAATTTTTACCGTGGACATCCAAGATTCCTCTCATTTACCCTAATACCTTAAGAGTTAAAAATAATATTCATAATGAGAAATTTATTGGAATTTATATTAATCATCTTATATTTTGTAAATTTTCTGAATTCATTTTAATTTTAATGTTGGAACGTTTCATTCTTCAACTAATTAATGAATCATCAGGAGCTTTTTATTCGTCTCATTATAATAAATTTTTAAAGCTTCAATTTCATTACTTTCATAATTTAACTAGCAGAAGAATTTAATTAGTGCTGCAGTCGTTAAAATTTGAAAATAAAAGGAATACTATTATCACTAATTGTGTTTCTGCCCTATTTCTCTAAAACAAATTAGGAAAATTCACTTTTTGCTCTGATTATTCAAGTAACCTAAGAAACTTACTACACAATTTAATTTAATGTGCTTATTACTGATCTTTGTGATTAAGATATAAAAGGAAAAACAATTACATTTGCTGATGATACAGCATTGGTATACGGTATAAGTACATTTAAAAATAGAGACAACTATAGAAAACTGTTTTTACCATGCTCTACAACTTTGCAATGTCGTTTTGTGGCCTATCTGTAAGAAGGACCTAGAAAACCTTCTGACGCCTCCAGAAAAAAGATGGATGTATTAATCAAAACGTTATAATATTTCTCACTGATAGGCACAAGACAAGGCCCTTTTTCGAGATACTAGCCTGATTTAAAGATTTTGCCACAACCCTGCATATTATTATATTTATCCGTAATATTATTATTATTATTATGTGCTAAAAATAATTATTTTTCACTAACCTGACTATGCTGTTAGAAGTTAATAATAATAGATCAAATAAAAATGATCGGTTTAACAAACTAAAAATGAAAAGGCGCAACATTTGTAAGGTTTGACTTACGGAGAAAGAAGCATGTTATTTTACAGATCCAAACGATCGAAATTCAATTCGACTTATAGGAAAAATTGGCTTACAAAAATTCGACTTAAGGAAGTTAAACTTACCTTTAACATGATATCAGGGTTCAAAGGCATTTGTCTCCTATTTCACTTACAGAAAACATTGAGTCCCGAGATCTTTAAGGATTTTTTCTGTAAATATACATATCTATATATATCGAATACGTATATGTAATAGAAAATGTCATGTACAAATGTATAAAAGCAATGGAGTTTCAGTTATGAGTCTCACTGACAGGAAGATGCAAATTCTTCTGACTTGCATATGCCTTCGTTCCTCTACAGAATGTCATACGGAAATCGAATGGTGCATATGGGCGTTAGATTACTGAATGCTGGCATATAATCATGATTTAGTTTCAGTAGGTGGGGGGCGTCTGAGAATAAGATTTTAATATTTTATATTCCACCAAATATGAAAGGTTAAAATGATATTTTATGCGGAATAATATTTTACATTTTTTTTTTATCTATTTTTCATGTCGACAAAAAATATGGAGCTAAAGTAAAATGATACACAGACAACTCTTTTGGATTTCAAAGCAGGTCGACATGTTTGCTATTTTGTATAACTGGGTATATCTCTGACTGCATGGTACCGATCTTTGAATTAATTGGGAGGAAGAACAGTCTGAGAACTGGATTTGCTCCATCAAACAGAAACCATATAATTTATCAGAAATTGATCGTGTCTTTCGCCTGCCAGTGGATCGAACTAACCAGTGGATCGAACAAGGTAGCTCAGTTCCTTTGCTACCAAAAGTTCTGACCTGTAGCTGACTTGACGTTACCTCAAATCAACAATCTAAGCAACACCTCCACGAACTTTGGAGGACCTCGAGCAAAAAATAATTGCAGTAGGTCGCAACGTTAATGTCACCATGTTACAAGCCCTAAGAGTGGACGTAGTTGGAGGTGTCCGTGTCTGCAGTATAGCTTATGGGGCACTTCGAAATTATATTAAAAATACCTTTTCATTAGCAAAAATCTGATGTTGATTCATTCGAAATTTGATAAAACTTTCTTGAACATAAAGCTCAAAGAGAAAGTGGCGTAGGAACCTCAGAGCACCAGACATGTTTTCAGAAGGTCGTAGTATCCCACACGACTCAAGGTAATTTTTCATCTAATTTTAAGTTTGAAATCTTACATTAGTTCTTTTGTTTTTTAAAAAAAGCTGTTTCTCTCACTTCCATTTTCCTATCCATCTGTATACATTAATTCTTTCGTTTTAAGAGTAAGTGAAAAATTCTTTTTGAGTTGGACAGGTAGTGACAAGATAATACAATTCACATTTCTGAATTGGCAATACTTTGAATTTTCACTGCCAGAAGTTGTTAAATCGGTAAAAATGGTAAGCGTTATTATAAATATTGTAAACTTTATTCATTTTATAAATTTGAAATTTGGATGGTAGAATGCGGTAATCAAGCAAAATCAAGGGGTTTGCATTGACCACTATGATTTGGCACCAGGGAAAAGCTAATTTTTTTAAGCTATAAAAGATTCTGGATTGGATAGGTGCTAATAAAATATTATTATCACTGTTTTCTGAATTTTCCATTAGTCTGAGTTTCCATAAACTAATTCTTTGAAGACGCCAATTTTTTTGTTTTCTAAAACGAGCATTTCTAGATTCGTTAAAGTTGATTGTATTTTTACATATTTTCCTATTGCTTTTCGCTTGACATTTTTCAGCTTGTCAAAACTGTTGTTCCACCTCATCTTTCGAATCAGACGGTAAAATTTAATGATTCATGTGTCAAATCAAAGCTTATGACGCGGGGAGTGTCATAGGCCTTAAAGGTTGACCCCCATGCTTTCTACTCCCCTAGAAAGGAGACAATATGAAAACGATTGTTTTTTTGGGGCCGGGTAGCTCAGTCGATAGTGCGCCAGACTCGTAATCTGTACTTCCCAGGTTCGAGTCCCAGCTGGGTCAGCGTTTAGATTTATCTACGTAAATTTCCCCGCCGTGTCCAAGGTCAGTAGGGGACACCGATGGGCTTGGAAAGGCTACCGTCCCTCGAATGGGACGTTAAGTAATGGCCCCGTGTGCGGGAGAGCCATACCCTGTGCACGATAAAGGACACGCTGGATGGCCTTGACGGGAGGCTACCATCTGTTTCCCAACAGCTGTTCCAGTGGGTTCCCTCTCCCAACCTTCTCTGAGCCTTTGGGGTCCATGTGACCTGGTCATTTAGCCCATGGTATGCAAAAAAGTGCCGCTCAGAGGTAAAACAATCCAAACCGATTGTTCCTTTGTATCTCGAGAACGCGACAGCGGAAAGTAACAAGTTATGCGTCAAATGAAAGCTTGTAACATCACAGGCTATAACAAATTGAACCCCCTGCTTTCTTCCCCCCTAAAAAGGGGAAATATGAAAATCATTGATCCTCTATATCTTTTAAAAGCGTTAGGTCAGGTGTCAAATGAAAACTCATATGAGGATCGCCGTAGATTATTTCGAAATTCCTCCCCAACCATTCTCCTCCCCGAAAAAGGGGGTTGATTTTCGCTTAGGTACTCTTTAACGAGTTGTATTTTAAATTAAAGCTTGTGATGTCTCCAATGTCATGAGCTACTTTGAACACGATTCCAAAAACAGAGGGAGGAAAAATGTGGTTGATATTTATGAGTCCATATATCATATAAAAGTTTCTGAAGGTAGGTGTTTTTAGTAACAAAAATTATAAATAAATTAAAAAATACCTATCTTCCTATATGCGCCGTAAAACATCTTAATATTTCGGAGCTAGTGAGTTTTATTCTTGCTCAATCAGCGATGCACTGCAACTGTGCAATTGATTTCATTTCACACACTAGTATAATTCCGAAGTTATGGCTTTCAGCATTTCAAATACGCATTATGGGCTCTGCAATCGCTCCAGAGTTATTGGCCCGCTTTCATATGTACATCAGTCATTCTATTCCTTTAACGTTACGTGTTCGCTTACATACAATGCACGATCAGTTTGGACTTTCTAGGTGCTCCATCACAAAAGAACCTTGTAATTTGCCAGTAGCTGACCTCAACTGATGTCAATAATTGGAACAAGGTAGTATAGTGCCAACTTATGCAATGAATAAGACTTTCCTTACCCTTGTTAATTATATATTAGCATGTATAATGTAAAATTTAATGGGCATTTACTATGTAGATTTCTATGATTAAATATATATATATACGTTTTAATGAAACCAAAATCAAATTATATTCTTTTTTGATTAAACTGTTCTTCTTTTCCTTAAGCACATTATGTAAAGAAGGTAAAAATTTCGAAAATTTAAAAATTACTGTAGAATATTTCTAGTTTGTCATATAATACTGGTTAAGATCTAGAAACTCAGTGATATTACTATGCCCGTAAATCCTAAGAGATTTACTAATCGTAAAAAATGAAGAAAGATTCATGGTTAAAACAACTTTGTTATTTTCACAAAGCAAAACACATCTGAAGTCCCCTTTTCCCTTGAGCAACATAAATCCTTAAAAGTAAAGACAACGAAAAAACTTTTTGTTTCTGTGCAATAAAAATACACTACTTTGTTGATCTGCAATTTCTAGAAGCATCATTTTTGTCTTGTGGTAGTTTGGTGTTAACTGAAAAGCGAACCAACTTCGCGAAAACTTTATGATACGTGAATCTAGTTAACATAGGTAACTTAATATCAGCTTACTGTGTCTCATAATCCAGGTCTTTTTACATCGCAGGAAACAAGAGGTGCAAAAGGATGCATATCGAGTTTGACATTCTTATTTGATTCCTTAACACTTTCTTAAGGGAACCTAAACCTACGATGCGAACGAAATGAAAAACAGAAAAGAAATCGCGTTAAATAATGTCAAACACGTTTTTGGTTGAAAAACTGCAATTTTTATACTTATAAGAAAATTAAATTTTATTGATGAATTTTTGTACAAAACTGAGGTTTCATTCGAATTTTACACATAAGCAACCATGTTCAGTTAAAGTGGTTTAGTATGATTTTCTACTTATTAACTCTTCAATGTATTATAATAAATAATAATAATAATAATAATTTATTTCATGCAGGGGGTTAGAGTAAAGCCAAGGTACAGGTAATTTTTGATATTAATTTAAGCGTTCAAGTATTTTCATTTATTCACTTTACATGATTGAAGAAGACTCCCCATCAGGGCGGGAAATAGAGTACCATCATTGTCCCCTTTGAGAATGCTAGTAAGGAGAGTGGAGACAAAAACATTTAACTTATATCAATCAATCAATTTTTATTCCATCATCCTATACAATTTATAACATAGAAAAATATGAGTGAACTCAAAAATCACATGGTTTGTCTGGAACACTAAAGGAAATTAATACAAAAATCAATAACGACTTACTCACTACAAAGATTAAAAAAATACACTTATCAACCATAAATATTTTATTAATATATTATTATTTATTTATATATTACATATATTATTATTTAAAATAACATAATATTATTATATTATATTTTATACACTTTAGGAGAAAATTTTGAGACTTCTAAAATGGAGAAAAAAATGCTATACTGCAATGGAATTTTAGTCTCTTGCTCACCCCCTCACTTTTCATTTTTTTAGCTTGATTGAGCTACTTATTCCCTCCCCTTTTTATTTTTAGATCCTTGCACACCCACGATTATTTTAGAAAATTTTGCTGTTTAAAAAAAACATTCCTGGTAGAGAACTTAAAACTTTTTAAGACGTACAAATTATGAAGTTTTAATTAATGAAGCTTTAAATTACGGAAGATATTCTTTATGAGGTTGGGATGCGAACCAATGATCTCTTGATAACATATCAGTTGCTTTACAATTGGGCTACCGGTTGCTATTCA
Organism: Ryuthela nishihirai; assembly: GCA_038380435.1. Lineage (NCBI taxonomy): Eukaryota > Metazoa > Arthropoda > Arachnida > Araneae > Heptathelidae > Ryuthela > Ryuthela nishihirai. Next base: position 15,548,137 of record JAWZYU010000016.1, read on the forward strand.
GAATTTCCACTAGCAATGGCATGAAGATTCTTACTAATAAAGATATTCGTGTCAGATAGCTCAGTGGTAGTGGACCTAGAATGCATTGAAGGAAGTTGGGTTGTTTTACTTCTGAGCGGCACTTTTGTCAGGTCAGAAGGTTCCCAAGGTTTCAGAGAAGGTTAAGGGAAGGGGTCCACTGAACAACTGTTAGGAGACAGATGGAAACTTCCCACCAAGGCTATTCATTCTATTCTTTAACATGCGCAGAATATGGCTCTCCAGCACATGTGACCACGTCTTAATGTTCCATCCGAAGGACGGTGTCCTTTCCAAGCGCATCAGAGTCTCCTGATGACCGAGGGAAGGGCGAAGTTTTAGCGGAGATAAATCTCAACCCTGGACCAGGTGGTACTTAAGACTGGGAACTTCAAATTTCGAACCTGGCGCGCTATCGACTGAGCCCCCACCCCCTTCATTCCAATCAGTCTATGGTTCTTGATTGGATCAGAATAGATAGTTTTTTCGACTCGTATATGAAATAGCACTTACACTCGGGAAAGTATTCTATTAGAAAAGAAATGTAAGAGTCAAAAGTTATAGGAAATGAAGTATGAATTGAACAATGATAAAATTATAACATTTTTCTATAGAAATATAGTAATCGTAAGATACTATAGGTAAGAAGTCAGACATAACAAGTCTTTATGGAACCCATAACACTTGGGGAAAAATTTAGCGCTTTCTCAGAGCACTAAGCGCGTCGTTTCGTGAGCAATTGCGTGCCCTTGTATCGTGAGATAAGTGGACAAGAGATTAATCCGGAAACCGTTACAGAGGAACGACGAAAGTCTCCAGAGATCGTGTCGTCAACACGAAGCCGAACGGAAGGTGGAACGTTTGCCCGCAACTGTCAAAAGCACGACAGATTTTGCCGTCGATAAGTGCACCACCATCCATCATGGCTGTAGGAAGGCTTAAGCCTAACATTGCTGGGGAAAAAAGAAGGCAGACTTCTAACCCCCGGAGCAAAGGGACCGTAATGGTTTGCCTTCTGGTCCCAAACGGTGCGTCTACCTCTTTGGGAAACTTTGCTGTCAGTTTAATGGGGGAACTATTGGGATTTCTTGAACGTTAACAATTGATGGTTTTTTTTAAGGGATATAATACTGGGTGACGTTGTGTTCATGTTTTATAAGCTGTTAGCCAAAGGGAAAGTGAACAAATGATCAGATTTGAAAAAAAATAGATAAGGGTTTGATTTCAAAGTTAATACTGTAAGGTGCCCTCTATATCTTGATGAAACTTTGAACTGCACATTTAAAAATAAAATGTTTTGAAACCGCAACAATAATAAATTCTAAGCGTTTTTAAATATTATTCTAAATAATGATTGTACCATACAATAAAACTTGATATACTCTAGAATTGGAGTCATTGGCAATAATCCGTAGTAAAAGAAAAAAGAAAATCGTGGAAAATTCTGCATTTACTAAAATTTAATTAACTATCCTATTTGCATACTGAATGATAAATTTTTGAATATAAACGTTTAGTACAGTTTTAGGGAGATAAAGAATTTAGTCTTATTCGATATTTTTTAAAGAAACTAAATTACACTTCGCATGGTTCAGAATTGATTTTATGAAAATAGGTAACTGATTTTAGTATTAGCCACAGGTTCGATGTCCAGCTTTGCTATATTCTACAGTTCTACTGTATAACCCAAGTGTTGTTTGAGACCTTAAGAAACTGCATATGGAATGAACAACGGATAGCATTTCTAGATTTTTCTAAGGAAGGTAATTTTTTCACCAATAATAATATTATACCACTATGTTGAGTAAAAGTGCAATAATCTTGGTAGTATTTGAATAAAAGTGCAGGATACTATTTTTGAGTTCAAATGCAGTATTCGTACTAATACTTGCTGAGTAAAAGTACAGTACACTAAGAAAAACACTTTTACCAACATTGATAAAATTATTTACAGTAATAAGAAAGCATGCAAACTCATGTTTCAAAATCCATAGATGAAGCCGTGTATGAATTAACACTCTTCTGCAACGAGCCTTACTTTTAAGCAATTATTGCATACCCACAGATAATATTGGACTGATAGTATAATGAATTTTCACAGGTAATCAATCGACTTTGTCTCTAGAACATAAATTAAAGACTATTTCCCAAAGCCTTATTTTATCAGATGTATAAAAGATCATTTTTCTCATTAACATCACTTTCATCAGCGTTAAAACATTTCATTCATAGCAAACTAATTCAGTGTGGTACATATTATCATGGTCATTAGTTTTTCGTCCTGTGACCTAATTCCCCGATGGAAAGCAAACGCAGTTATCTTTGGAGAATAATTATATTGAGTGAACCAGTTGTCTTAGTTTTGTAGATGAAAGCTTTAAGTTTTCGAATAATCAGAGCTATGTGTCGGGTGGAAATATTTAGATTTATTGTTTAAAGCACTTAATTTGATATTTAGATATGTAGCGAGTGAAATAAAACCATAATGGTTTTGGTATCTTTAAGATTTTAATTAAATCCAAAAATCAGAAATAAATATCTATATACTAGAAATTTATCCTTCTTTGCTCAGGTCTGAAACCCTAAAAAGTATAGTAGATGGCACTCCCCACGTCGGAAGCTTTTATTTGGCATAAAACTCATTATAATCGATTCCCCCTGGTGAAAGTTTCTCCCTCTTATAGGAGTAGAAATAGGTGGACATGTGAAGTAACGCATCACAAGCTTCTAAGTCGAAAAACTGTATTGCCTCGCTAAGAAAATAGAATTTTTTAAATCATCACGTATCCAGAAAAGTTGTTCAAATGTAATTTCTTAAGCCTGACTATAGCTAAGCTTATAGAGAAAGCTAATTAAAAAATTCAGAATGACTAGCTAACACAGATAGACTACTCAAGACCATTGCTTGTAGCGCCACCCTAACAGTCGCCCGTAACTCTCATTTTCCAATAACTTTCAAATTGCTTTTAAATAACTTTCAAATGCAAAGTGAAAAGTTAGATCTTGGTGTTTTACTTTGTATCTCACTATCATTGTCTTTTTTTTTTTTCATTGTCCTTCACACACAATAGGAAACCGAAAACATTATTTATTAAGATTATATAAGAATATTACGGAATAATCTAAAATTAACTGCTGTTTTTTTTAGAAATAATATTTACATGAAAAAGTTTAAAATTATAGTCATGTATTATTATTTGGAAAATATTATTTGGTCGGATGCTCATTAGAAGTGGTAGCATTGATTTTTTTCTAAAATCGTCTTCTATGAAATTCGTCTATCTGTGCTATCTAATAATCTGTGATTAAATATGGGCAGATATTTTATGACCGGTCTAAGTTGTTAAGAACTGTACTATAAATATACATTTTACAATAATTTATTAAATACTCTTATAAATTTGCGTATTTTATGAGATATACCTTTGTCAATTTACAGAATATTTTAATAAAAGATACGTAATAAATACACATTTTCCAAATTATGTTAATTATTCAAACATCCAATATTAGTCTTTAGTTTCCGAAGTATTCATTTCAACAAAAATCTCTCGTATCATACTCATGCGTGTATGCAATTCAAATAACTAACTAAACAAATTATGGTACTATACTAAATATACAAATTATGGTAAATACAACTAACTATAATTTGGTTAGACAACTCAAATGCCTAAAACTTCTGCAGCCAACAATTTTAAGTAAGATCGAAGTAGTGTCATAGTTAAGATATTTTGAATTTGCAATACCATTTTGTGTTTTATATATATTATGCACGATTATTAACTGCTCTTGCAGTTAGTAATCATGCATAATATCTTCATCTTAATAATTAATTCAAACATGAAAGGCATCTTCAATACAGTTGCCAGATTTTCAAAAGTAATGATGGCACATTTTGCTTAAAATTATAATATTTAAGCGTGAATTATCGCATTTTGTCCGAAAAATTTTCATTGATTTCTCCAGAGCAGCAATGTATTTTAAATTCAAATCATCGTACACTTTTTGATCTTGCAATTATGCGAATATTTGCAATGGAGCAACCGACTATAAAGACAACAACAAATAATTAACAGACTCAGAATCGGTCTTACCAAGCTAAATGACATGATGATTATATTAAAAGAAAAGAACATACGCGAGAGAAAAGGTTTGATGCCAGAGAGAGAAAATCGTGTGTTACTAAATTGACCAAAGTATGAAATACAGAGGAAATCAGAATTCCAAAACTCGGGAAAAACTCAACGAATTCTCAGTATCCAATATATTATATCATCCTAACAAATAAAATTAAAAATAAAGCATATCTATCAACAAATTTTTTAAATGAAGCAAAATTTATAACAGAATGCAAAAACGTCTTCAATATATAAGTTTAAAACGTCTTCAATATTCCAAAAATGAACTTCACAGCAACCTCACGCCAATTCAGCAATTTTTTTTAAAAGGGCGAAAGACATCAAACATTATACAAAATAACTTTTCTGCAATGATCTTCACCAAAGAACTCTCCATCAAAGACCAGAAGATACAAAAAACCCTGCAGAGAACTCTATTCAGAAACCTGATGCCAGACGTCGCTCGACTGTTAAAACTCTAGCCCATTGATGAGCAAACTACGGGCAGCAGGCCAAATGCGGCCGGTTATAGCCTTTAGTCCGGCCCGCAAAGTATTTGTGAATCTGGCAAAAAATAAAATAAAAATGTTAGTATTTATATTCTCATTAATGCATATTTAGTGTGCATTAAATTTATATCTTTGCATCCTTAGCGTGACTCGAACGATAAAAAAAAGTATTTTTTTTTATTTATTAATTGCTTATTCTACGGAACCTAAAGGTTTGACCCGTTTACTAAAATTGTACATCGGTACTGGTCAGATATTAAAGAGTTCGCCCGCCATTGTTCTAACCAAATCATCTATTAAAATAGCTTTGTGGAATTCGGAAACATTTTTTGGGGTAGAAGAGAGATATGTTCAACACAAGATTTTCCCAAGTTCTTGATTTTATAAGACAAAAAAAAAGTCGTTATGTTTTGTCCATCTCCTTCTAACCTTGCAGCGATTCTGTTTGTTTCCTACGTACTAAAATGCAGCAAATTGTTATATTTATTTAAATGCATTTAATATAAGAATTTTTTATAACTTTCTTTAGGTATATAGTATATAAAATAAATAAAAAGAATTATATTCAATTTATGGAGAACAAATTAAACTTTGTTTTTCACTTGTGTGCATCTTTATTTAATTCCTTTATTGAGGCTGGGTTTTAATGACGCTTGCCTTGGAGCCCTATAACTAAAGTTACGCCTCTGACTAGATCTCGAGAAAGAGTCTAATGTTCACAATATACTCAATGATATTCTAGAAGACCATACTGTGCTTGGTTCTCTTCTGGATACCTCAGAACATCAAGATTGACATGTTTTAGCATCTACCTGCTTAAAACAAACCCACTCTTTCCTGGATGAAATTTATGTTTCAGGTACTTTTCTACACCTCATGTGGATTCTGGGCTTTCCTTCTCCTGACTTTTTTCAGTTCTTGTCTGACTCAGAAAATTCCGCATGCAAACAAAATTTCAAAAGTTCGCTTTTATGAGTTACTAGAAGAATTTGGATACATGCGTCTCAACGATTAAAATTTAGCACAGCTATTAAATACATCCAGATATATAACTTTTCGGTTTCGTTCTTCGACGAACCGTTGTTTTTTGTCTGTGGCCGACACGTCTCCTTGAAAGGAAGTTGACCGAATAACATGGTCCACTCCCTTTCTTTTCAGAAACAGGAAGAAAACCACACTTTCGCAAACACGTCCGTTTTTCTCATAAAAATAAAAGCTCTTATATAAAATTTATTATCTTACTCCAACGATTTCTTTTTTCTTTTTTTTTCGTAAGAAATATAAAAGTATAATGGAATACGGCGGCTTTAATATGTTTTATTCTCAACAGGGTCTTAATAAAGTGACTCAGAATAGCAAGTTTACAGGCGTATTCCGAAAGTGGACTCCCATTGGAGAGACGTCACCGGTGGCGGAAGGATTTCGGCACCCCGTAATCCCACAGATACTTGACCGATCGTTCCCAAATTTGGTATGGTTGTCCAACTTGCGTCTTGATGCACAGGATTTAAAGATCGTGTTTGCGTGGGTCGAGATTAAATTCGACGCAAGTGTCCGAAATTTCTGAGGTGCTGCAGTCGCCTATCTCATGAATGGAGTAATATGTTATCGATGTTCAAAGTTATCAATAGACTGACGTTTCGTGCCGAACGTTTGGTGGAGGATCTAATATTCTGGGATCGAAAACCTTACAAGTGCACTAGATAATGGTCAGATGCAGCTGTGAAATAAATATGGCTGTTCTACCTCTTACAGTCTAGGAGGAGTTGTCAATAACAAATAGACAAGACAGATAGAGAGACAAACTCTCTAAAAAATGAAATGGATTGCATGTTGCTTAGTTCCTTTTTTTTTCGGATGAGTTTTCTCCGAAAGTAGAACAGGTTCGAAGAAGTTTTTCGCGGACACTTATGCAGGGCAAGCTGAATGGATATTTTGAAAATTACATTTTTTTAATGAAATCACATATAAAAAAAAAGATCTATTGCAAAATTATCATAAAACAAATAATGTTTATAAAAGTATCTTACATCGTACACAACTCAAAATTAGCCAAAATTATCGCAAAAACAAGATAATTATCGTGCTCCCCCTGGCAACTCTGCTTAAATATCATTTTCCCATTTGTATGTGGATGTTACATATGAAGCTATTTTTCAGGAACGCGGACTCTATTATAATATGATTCAACTGTATATACTTGCAATCAGTTTTTTGGTTTGTCTTTATATCTGGTTATAAAAAAATTACATTTCAAAAAAATTAAAAACGAAGATGGCCGACTTGAAATTGCAGTTTATCTCTGATCTAGATCATTGATTCTTAACAGGCATCAAAATAGAGGTTTATGTCGTGAGCTACTGTAAATTATTTTTCTCAGAATATTAGTTAAAAATATTGTGTTTTTTCTAAAGATGTTTCATTCTTTAAAACAGTGGTTCTCAACCTTTTGTGCTTCACGTACCCCTTGGAAATGTGTATGTAACTGGCGTACCCCTTGCATAGATAGATAAAACTATAGTTATAGTATAACAATGGGAATAAAATAAAACATATACATATATACAAATTAAATTCTGTACTTATATCTAGCGACTGCCTACCTCACGGCGTATCCCAAAAAATTTTACCACGTACTCCACGTTGAGAACCCATACTTTAGAGGTTAGGCTCATTGAAAATGCTTGGACCTTCAACCATATGTAGATAAAACATTGACGGATGTTCTGCAAATTGCAAATAATCATATCTGTGCTTGTTTTTATTACACTCTATCTATATATAATATTATAGCTGAGTTAGTGATTTAAGGAGTTTTGCTCGATTGCATATCTGTCATCATGGTTTTCCGCAAAATATAGCACATCACTAACTCTTTAACCGAAGGCATTCATTGATGCAAGTCCACGTATGGAAAAAGGACAACACAAACTCTTTAGCCACATTCTTCCTTTTTAAAAACAAAACTTCAGAGCAGTAGCTTTTTCCCTAGCGGAACCACTTCGAAAGATGAAAGCAAAAGCTAGTTTCGATTTTTCGTCTTTTCTTCCTTTTTTCCCTTGGTGAAGGCAAAAACGCGGAAGATCTTGGTGGCTGACGGGCACAGCCATTAAATACATCCTGATATATAGCTTTTCGGTTTCGTTCTTCTCTCGCTGATGACGAACCGCTGTTTCTTGCCTGTGGCTGACACGTCTCCTTGGCCAGCGGGCCGGAAGCCGAATGACATGGTCCACCTCCTTTCTTTTCCGAAACTGGAACAAAACCACACTTTTGCAAACACGTCCGTTTATCTGATACAAATAAAAGCTCTTATATAAGATTTATTATCTAACTCCAACGATTTTTTTTATTTTTTCGTAATAAGTTTAAAATTACAATGGAATACAAGTGGCATTAATACGTTTCATTCTCAATGGAAGTAGTGAGAAAACAGTGCAGAGAGTACCTTGAAAATTTGGTAATTTCAGGTTACAGTTCAGCAAAGGTGAAATCCAATGATAAGATTGCAGTTTATCTAAGATTCGGTCCTGTGATAAGATTCCACTTCCTCTTAGACTTTTGCCAAGATTTCAGTTCTTTTAAGTCAGTGTTAAGTTTTCTGTTTCTTTTAAGTTTCTGCTAACCCCATGCTAAAGCTTCACTTCCTACTAAGACAGCATTAAAGTATCAGTTTCTGTTAAGCCTGTGCTATAGTTATATTTCCTAGTAAGCCAATATTTCTATTTCTATTGAACTAATTCTAATGTTTCATTAAGTTTGTGTTAAGGTTCCTGTTTCACTGAGCCTATGATATTGTTCTGTGTGTCCTAGTAAGCCTGTGATATTTTTCTGTGTGTCCTAGTAAGCCTGTGATATTTTTCTGTGTGTCTTAATAAGCCTGTAATAATATTTAAGACCAAATGTTAAGGTTCCAGTTCTACGAAGATTATGCTTAGGTTAGGTACTCCCTATTTCACCAACGAATCGGTGCTAAGGTTTCTTTCCTATTAAGCTTGTGCTAGCACGTTCCAGATTTTGCCAAGCCAGTGCTAAGTTTCTATTTCTTACAAAACATATTCCAATATTTACTATGACTGTCCGTTTATGTCCCTTGATTAGAGAGGTATCGCCGAAAATATTCGAAAATGTCATGATAAAATGTAGGAAAGAAGAAATATATGTATATTGGCAGCAACAATTTGTCTTTTCAACCCCAGGGTGGGGGGGGGGGGGGAAACGCAAAGTTTTATTTTGAGAGATTAAGGAAAAAATATTTTTGGTTTTAATAGATACTAACAAAATACGATGATTCATAGTTAAATCCTCTGAATTGTCTTAATTTACCATCGTTAGAGACTGCTAAATGTAGAAAATGATAAAAATTAGAAATTCTGATGATAAACTGTTTTGATGAACAGAACGATAGTTATATATGTGTGTGTGCGTGTGTTTTAAATAGTTTAAAATTGGTTAAAATTAGCCTGTTGCTATTTTTTTTATTTTGAGTTTATTTAAAAAATTTTAATTAGAAATTTTAATATATATTTATAATTTTCAATATAAATAAATATTTGTTTTATATAGTGAATGACTTACCTCTTAACCTGAATGATAAAAAATTTCAACTTTCATTTTAAGGGATAAATATAATATTTCTTTTTTTTTTGTATTTTATAGGGCTAATAATATATTATTATTTACATTTTTCAATCACCATCAATTACTACTGTTAAAGGGTGAAAATTCAAAATATGAAACTCAGAAAAAATTATCACTTCTAGAAAATGAAAAATTTCATTTTCTTTAAAACCAAGCATCCCACATTCCACAGAGGCGATATGTTATCTTTCTACATAGTATGACATAGTGTTACTACAGCGAATTTATTAATGTAATGTATAAAACAGTTTAGTATGACTAAGAGCATGATGACTAATGTAGCATTTTCAAGTCATTAATTAACATTCATAACACTGTAGATCAAAAATGAAATTTTCAGTTTAATGAATTGATTTTTGGTCGATTACAGAATGAAAATAAAAGAATCAAAAACAGTTATTTTTAATTTCTATCTTGGACGTTTCTCTCATAAGGTGTTTTAAAAAACTTGCTACCTTAAAATCTTTAATGATGCTTTTAATATATTTTTAAAGTTTGAAGTCAGTCAAAAAATACCTTTACTTATGCTTTAGACGTTTTTTTTCCCTCTTGGTTGTACTACATTGATGCTCAAAATAAAAGGATAATGTATAAATTCGTACATATTTTTAAAGGAATGCAATGAAATTTGAATAAAGTATTTTAAAGGGAATGCAATGAAATTTGAATAAAGTATTTTTAAAGGGAATGCAATGAAATTTGAATAAAGGGTTTATTATTACATTACAAATGTAAATCAAGCAGAAGAAATTCATAATTGTATAATGTGATGCGTTAAGATAATAATCATGCAATTGACATGAAGGAGCAGTCCATGGAACAATACTTAAAGTCTGTTACGTACGATATGCGGTATATTAATATGGATTATCGTCACCCCTGACAGCCATGCAGCTCAAGCAACGACTCCTCATACTGTTTATGAGGGTATTGATGAGAGATCTTGAGGGACTAATAACCACTTCTTGAAAACTGCTATTCTGAGTTTGTGGAATGTTCTGGGAAGGGGCTGGCTAGCTGCAATGCGTCTCTCTAGAGTAGGGGTACTCCGTGAGGTACGCCGTGAGAGCTCAAAGTCGCTAGATCTAGTAACAAAGTAAAAATAACCATTGTTATAATATAACTATAGTTTTATCTATCTATACAAGGGGTACGCCAGTTACATACACATTTCCAGGAAGTAAGCAAAGCATAAAAGGTTGAGAACCACTGCTCTAGAGCATCTCATACATTCTCAATGGGATTGAGGTCAGGAGATCTGGGTGCCACTCCATTCGGCGAATATATTCTTCTTCGAGAAAATCGTCGACGACATGAGCTCGATGAAGGCGGGCGTTATCGTCCATAAGAGTAAAATCTGGATCGACGACTCCCTGGAATGACTTGAGATATGGATTCAAGAACTCGTCTCTGTACCCCAGTGCAGTAACAGAGCCACTCGGAAAGATTAGCAAATCTGCACACCCATTCTTCATGATTCCTGCCCCAATCATCATGCCACGACCACCAGAGTAGTCCCTTTCTCTGCTGTTGCAGTGACTATTGCAGGTCCCTGGTTTTCTCCAGATGTGAATACGTCGCGAATCAGTACTTAACCGAATCGTGATTGATCTATGATCATAACATGCACCCACTGGTCTGGACTCCAAGTATGATGTTGGCGACTCCATGTTAAACGAGCTCGCAGTGCAGCGGGCGTTATAGGGACACAAATAACAGGTCTCCTGGCATAAAGGCATTGCTCACGAAGTCTCCTGTAAACAGTATACTTTGAAATCCTTGTTCCTATAGCTGCTGAAAGCTACAAAGACAGTTGCCTAGCGGTCATCACTCTATTCCGTCTGGAAGTAAGACTCATATAGCGATCATCTGCAGCAGTTATGGTTCTGGAACGGATTTCTCCTGTCGACGATGAACATCTCCTGTCTGTTGAAAGTGTCTCCAGAGTCTTGATAGGACATTTTGTGGAGCATTCATTGCTCTGGAAACTTCTGTCTGGGACTGACCCGCTTCCATCCTTCCAATCGCTCTCCACCGCTGAAAATCATCCATACCTTTGGGATATAATCAGCTCGACGCCACTGAATCATCCATACCTTTGGGATATAATCAGCTCGACGCCACTGAAGCGAAAGCAAGAGTTGCCTAGAACAGCTACAAGCTGAGAGATAGGCTTGCGAGTCTTTTTAACGCATTTCTAATTTGCATATTCTGGCTTACGTGCGGCAACAGTAAATGCGGGATTGTTTTCGGCGTAACGTATTTTCCATGTTCGCCCATTTTCCGTGCATTCTTTTATATATATCGGCAGCTACATACGTTTTTGTTGATTATCCTTTAATTTTGAGCACCAGTGTATTTGCAAATTCAGAATTTAAGTCTGTAAACCTTATTTGTGAAATAAGACCGCATTCCGTTAAAGGAACTGTTTATAGAGCAGTTAGCGCTTTTTGATTATCAGTTAGTGCTTTTCAGGGTTAAATGCGCAATTCTTGTTGTATATCGTAAAGTGGAGATGAATGAGATCATTTCAAATTGCTGATTAATCTTCTATCCAAATGACTGTAAAAATTTTCCCTGCAATTTCTATTTCGTTTGCATTATAAGGCAGCTAATTTTTTTCGGCTTCAAGATTCGATGTTCAAGCTTTGATGTCTTAAAAATTGAACCTTCAGCATCTTTAATAATTTATTAGGGTCAGTTTTTTTATCCTCAAATGATGGAATTACGCTAAAATCTACTATTTAGTAAGAAATTTATTCTTAGTTGCAAGATCTTTCTATACTTTCTAAAATTAATAATCACTTTAATTGATACAGATTTTAATTATGATGATGAGCAAACTGAGATTAGGTATTTCAAAATTAAGTTCGTTATTAGCCTCAGTTGCTGACTATATCTTTTTACGCCAGAGTGCACTAATTAGATAATATAAATGCAATACTTTGCAATAGTTTTATTAAATGGAGTTCTTAATAAAACATCAACCATTATTTTTGTCCTTGTTTTTGAAATAGAAGGTAAGCTATAAGAAAGATATAAATTGGGTTATATTTAACACTTCCGTTTCAGTGCTTAAAGTTACGGGTTCAAGAGGACCATTAATATTTTTAATACATGAGTTTACTTATATAGATAAAATTTATTATTGAATATATTTCCCTTACTTTACTTTTATGCGTCGTTCTTTAATTTTCTTCCGTTATTTTCATTTATGAAAATCTGTAGTATTTCTGGGTAGTACTATTAATTGTAACGTTATAGTAATTCATAACATAATGTCTAATAATAGTTTACATCAGAGTTTGAAAGTTTTTTAAAACTCTGTGAAATTTTAATTCAAATTTGTCATTTTAATAGTCACTAGTTTCAGCTCTGAATTCGTTATTGAAACGTTAGTTCCATTAGATGCAAGGAAAAAATCTCATAATTGACAGTATTTTAGACTGATTATATATATACATACATATATACATATCTATCCCTCAAGCAGCCATGGACTATGGGATCCAACAAAACTGCGCAATTAAGTTTATCTCGTCAATTCTTAGTGTTCATAACTACTGTATATTTGTTAATTTGTAGTTTTGCATGAGAGAGACATGCCGAAACCAACTCCGTCTTTCCTTTCATAAGATGGTGCTTAAAAGAGTTGCTGATTCTTTAGTCTAACATCATCATTGCTTACATAGTCAAACCACTTAATACCCAAGATACTGTGGGGTGGGGGTGGCTCAGTCGGTAGCGCGCCAGGCTCGTAATCTGTAGTTCCCAGGGTCGAGTCCCAGCTGGGTCAGCGTTGAGATTTATCTCCGCAAAATTCCCCGCCTTGCCCACGGTCAGTAGGGGACACCGATGGGCTTGGAAAGGCCGCCGTCCGTCGGATGGGGCGTTAAGCCGTGGCCCCGTGTGCGGAAGAGCCATACCCTGTGCACGTTAAAGAACACGCTGGATGGCCTTGACAGGAGGCTCCCATCTGTCTCCCAACAGCTGTTTCAGTGGGTCCCCTCCCCCAACCATCTCTGAGCCTTCGGGGTCCATGTGACCTGGCCATTTAACCCATGGTGTGCAAAAAAGTGCCGTTCAGAGGTAAAACAACCCAACAACCCAAGATACTGCTCTAGCTTATAGAGTCAGATGCATCAAGCACTGTAACAAGATATATATTATATCCTTTTAAATCTTATGACCTGCATAATCAAAAGCAAATGTAACTTTTTTTCTCCTGCAAAACAGCTGAAAGGAGTTTTTAATTAAAACTTTCTTCTGCTACGAAAGAAAGAAAAGCATAAAATATTTTAAAACTACCTCTCTTCTAATGTATGCTTCAAAAATACCTAGTAAAAGCAAAACGAGTGGATGGCATCACTAATGAATTCATATTAACCTAAGAGAAAGATAGGAGCGAAAATTGATTTCTCTTACCAATTGGGCAACTATTACCGGCTCCGCTATCTTGCTTTGAAATTAATACGAATTCATTGATTTCATTATTGTTATAATATGCATTTTTCACTCTTTCGCAGGGAGGGCCAAATTTTTGGACTTTGCGATCGACTTTTAAGACAGAAAATCTTTCGCGATTGACCTTAGTACAATAGGTCATAATAATGATTTAACACTGCTTGACCAACTAAGCATAATATAAAAATTTAGCATCAAACATATTAACATTGTTACGTTAATTAAAATACAATCTTTTTTACTTAAAGCTATTTATTATGCTGTTGACTGTTAACTGTTTGTCATTGCCTGCGTTGCCAAATCGCAAATTTGAATTTCCGATAGATTTGCTCGATTTTATGAGAAAGAACTTTTATTTTTATACTAATAACATTGTAATTCTGCTAACTGAAGAATGTCGAAATTTGGCTGAATGTTTCGAAGTAATAATTTATAGAGGAAATAAGTAAATATGAATATTTTAAAGTTTAACGAAAAACCTGTACGCTATAGCTTTTTCCAATTCGTGTTTATGAAGCATAATGCCAACATTAGCATGGTGATAAATCAAGAATTATATAATTATACAACAGTTACACACTTTATTAAAAAAAAACGTTAAATCTATCTGCAAATTCGCTCGCAAACACTAAGCGTGTGATACAGTATGGCAGTGAACATTAATCTAAGCTGATAACTGTTTTGTTGATCACGAGATCAACAAAACTGTTGAATGGAACTGTTTGGCCACCTCTGCTTTAGGAACGTTTTAGAAATTGATAATAGTTTTAGATTTTTTTGTATATTTCAATATAAGCAGAATCACTTATTTTGCCACTTTACAAGCCAGTTGCCTTTCTTTTGGAATTGGATGATTAGGGCCATGTACATAATTTTCCATCAAAATTTGATTAGACCATATGGCAGTATAATCATCGATGATGCCGAAAAATCTTCCCCATACATATGTGTCAATTCTTCTAGTTCAGTGGTTTCCAAATATTTTGAAGTCACGCTTTCCCCTCCTTTGAGATTTACAGCCTTCGCACGATCGAGAATTCATGCGACGCCATCAATATCCGAGAAGTTATTTTTCAAATAATTAGAATCCTGAATTTACAATCCTTAGATAAGTTTACCAGTTTCATTGGTCATAATTGCTTAAATCTATCTTTAAACTGCACTAGTTCATTTAATTAGCAATGAACCTTATTTTACCTCTGAGCGACATTCTTTGAATATACTGGTCTGAATGGTCAGTTTACGAAGCATAGTTTCAGAAAAGATTGGAGAAGAGCTTCACTGAACACCTCTTAGAAGACGGTAATCTCTGCTCAAAGTCATATAACATGTTCCTTAACTTGCGTAGGGTATGATTCTACTGAACACGAGCCTATCGGTAACCACAAAGAGCTTTCTCACCTCTGCCAAAAAGGGATAACGGAAAATTTTCAACACAAGTATAGTTGGGTTCGAACCTGGGAACAGCAGATTGTAAAGCTTGAAGCACCATAGATTGATACATCTCCGTTGCAGAGAAGACGAGGTCGAAACAAAGGGTTAGAGTATAATATATCATGTGAATGGAAACTCAAACTAATTTGATGATTATTCATAATCATAAAATATATTACTTATTAACTTCTTATACCCACTTAACACTTAACTGTAGTTCCTTATGAAACACTAAAGCAATTCCCCAAGAGGGCATCTGAGGAATTGCTTTACTGTTTTCAATTATCGCTTCGACATTATAAAGAGCCTAAGGGTGCTTACGTTGATAAAGAAAAAATAAATTTAATAGTTCCTCTTTACTTTTGCAAAACAACATAGCGACAAGTGATTAGTTTTCAAGCTTTTTTTTAGTTTTAAGTTAGCTTTCAAACTATTAATTTTTGAATTATGATTTCCTTCTTCGAACACCCTGTATCTATAAACTTATATAAAGCAATGATTTTATCTTCATTTACCTTGTACAGGTAATTGCAATGATTTTACTTTGTATAAAGTAACGAAATATATAAGACCCTGTATCTATCCCGACTTGTATAAGATAATAATGGATGAAAATGTAATTCGACCGTAAACAGCACAGTAGTGAAAGAAAATAGAAAATTAAATCATAATAGTCACCTGTGCGAATTATCTCTTTCTCTTCGCTTATTCTCACTTTGTCCTTAGGTGGACTAATGAATGACAGTCTTGGTAATGTGCAGCATTTGCAACTGCTAAGAGTCAGTGGGATTGTGGATAGTTATGCCCATATTCATATGCGTGAGCGTCTGTGCACTTCACAACACAAAATGCAACCAAGAGATTGAATTCCCAGCAGGCATTAGTTATCGATCGGTTTCATTCTCACTCGGTATGTATCCGCTCATGTGTGCGTGTTTTGTTGCAACACGCTACACTATATCACACGGATGCGACCAACTGCTTCTCGTGAAATATGCGCTTATCTTCTATTTCTGTATGATTAAGCAGACAACAAAAGTAATGAGGAAACGGATAAAGAGAGAACCGCCGGTGCCCATCACATTTCCATCTCTCTCTCCTTCCCGTTGTAATCAGTGTAAACAGCAGGCTGCAAGTAACGCGGCGTTTGAGTCATTCTCGGCGGTACTCCTATAATGATATGATGGTCAATACTTGGCCACCGAAGCACTAAGGACCAGCTTGCGACATTTGCAGTTATAACCTCTCGGGTGCTGCAGCGGGAAAGAGGGAGACATCTGGCAGTGGATTAGGAGGCCACTTTAGCGCTCTCGACGTATGTTCACTTTTAATAGAATAATGGAAGCGGAAATATTGTGTCTTAGGATGGTTATCATGTAAAAGATCATCAGAGAGTTGTGAGAATTCAAAGTGTTAATGGCCAGCAGATTATGACTTAAGTTTTTTTTTTTCTATATGAAATCTTATATGAATCTTACGCATGATGGGGGAAAACTAGATTTGTAGGATGCAGCTATTTGGAATATAAGGGATTTGACCTATAATTATAATGCTCCACAAATTTTACTAGATAATTATGTATAACCTAGTACAAAATATATATTATTATCGACAGTTCATCATTGCATGTGAAATGTATAAAACTCACTTTGAAATTGCCATAATGTCGAAGGTGTGAGATTATCTTTTCCGAAGGTGTGAGATCGAAGGTGTGTGAGTCGAAGGTGTGAGATTATCTTATTTTCCACATAGTTGCAGCTTTATCTTCCATCCCTGTGCTTGTCAACGTAGTTTTGAAGTGTCCTCCAGCATCCCTGAACCTGTCTGTTTTGGTGAAAACAATTGAATAGTCCACTATAATTTCTTTCCTATAAAGCATAAACAAGTAGCCATTGTTTGCATAAAGGCCATGTGTTGAGGAGCATCCAGGAAATCACCGAGTCCCTATGTTCTAAAATGTATTTTTCCGCTTATAAAATCAGTATTCTTCATAATTTCTCAATGTTTTAAACTAAAAAGTACTCTATAAATTACAAGTAAATAAATCCTTTATAAGTTCTAAGTGTAAAATCGTTACAAAGAGAATTTGCTTTAAAATTTTATTGTACAATCTTTATGAAATTTCTGTACTTCGGTGAATATGGAGAACATCTGCATAGAATACAAAGAACATTATAGAATAGAACAGATACATATTATATGGTGAACATCTGCATCTTTTAGAAATTTCAGTACTTAGTTTTGGATAATTTTATATATTTAACAACAGCAATGGTACATAAAAATTTACCTCAGAGACTTGGATGACCAGAAGTTCTGTATCCGGTAATGTCCCTATTTATAATCTGTCCCGATGTCTCGAATGAAATCTTTGGGAAGCTTATTTCTCCCAGTTTTTTCAAAACTGAAAGGGTGTCTAAAACAGACAAATAAAATGATGCATTATCACAGGTGTAAAAAATTATAAAAAACGGGTAAATATTTATAAATTGAAGGAAAATTCTAAGAGGCGTGAATATAGGAATAATGTGTTTGAAAAATAAGTAATACGTGTTTTTTTCTGTGTTGCTATCTGTTTTATTCAGCAGTGTTCTCTTTGAATTAATCTGTTACATTCTCGGGTATTATTCGTTATCTAGTATCCAGAAATGTGAAATGAGAATGCACTATAACACTTTAGAGCAAAAACGAAACATATTGGCAACCGTGAAGAAGTACTATATCAATAAGCAGTACAAAAATATATTAGGCATTTTTGTTATTATCGATCGATCGACTGCCATGAATATATATAATCCCTGACTGTAGGATAAAAATGAGGTGGGGGTGGCTCAGTCGGTAGTGCGCATGGCTTGTAATCTGCAGGTCTTAGGTTCGAGTCCCACTCGAACATCACGCCAGAGCTGAGATTTATCTCCCAAAACCTTCCACCCTGGGTAAGAATTAGACACCGCTGGGTTTTTAAAAGCAGCCATCCGTTGGATAGAACGTTAAGCCGTCGTTTTTTGTCAGGGTGAACCATAGCCTGTGCACGTTAAAGAACCTGTGCTTGATAAATGGCTTTGACCCGAGCTTATTTTTAAAATGGATACCTTCGACGACATATTAGACGCTTAATAAACATACCTTATGCACGTTAAATGGTCTTGATGGGAGGCTACCATCCGTCTCCTAACAATTGTCCAATGGGTACACTCCCCGAACTTTCTCTGAGCCATCGGGTCCTTGTGACCTGGACATTTAGCCCATTATGCGCAAAAAATTCGGCTTAGAGGTAAAACAAATCAACGCAATAGGATTAGAATCTATTACACATTCTAGTGTGATAAACGAAGAAATTTTTTTTATTATTTTTTCATTTGGTCTTGTCAAAAATATCGGCATCAAAAAATAAGTGGTGATCCGTATCATTCAGAAATGAAAATACCTTAACGAGATTCATCTATCTTACTAATGATAGGTTTTCAGACGAATTAGATTTGTTTTTCGTCTGTTCCAGCCATGAGACAAAACCTGAAGCAGTGCCAGACAAAAAGCAACAGTTTTGTGCACTTAAAAACGTCTGCAGGCAAGTCAAAAATCGAACAAATGATAAAGTTGAAAACTTGGCTCCTTCACAAAATCTACTTCTAAATTTTAAGTAAAAAATATAAACCGGCAAACTGAATAAAAGGAAACAAAAAGAAAAGAAAAAAGTCTCAAAACTTCTTTCCCATTTTCATGAACTGCTGAAACGTTTGGCTTCTGTTAAAGCTGTTTTCGAACTTTTATCCTACTCTCTTGAACAATTGAAATATATATGTTTTTAACACGTTAAATTAGGTCAGCAAGCAAGCTATCAATAACGTTCAATAGTTGGGTTGTGTTACCTCTGAACGGCACTTTTTGAACACAGTGGGCTAAATGGCCAGTCACAAGAACCCCAATAGCTCTGAGAAGGTTGTGGAAAGGGGACCGCATTTTTTAACTTCCTACTCTATTGAACAATTATATATCTATTATAATATCATATATAATGCAACCAATTAAGTTGCTGCGAATAAAGAGTTTGAAATAACATTCTTTGCAGGCTTAAGTGCTAATGCCGATTTCGGACAAGATTGATCCAGACTAATATTTATTTGAAAGCCTTTGAAAAATGTTAATTGCAATCCGATAGATTCTCGTGTTTTGACGAGAAAGAATTTTATACCCTACTCTATTATATATTAATTAATAATATATCTATTATAATATCCTACTCTATTGAACAATTGAAATATATATATATATATGATTTTAATGCATTAAATTAGTTCTGTAAGCAAACTATCTATTTTGTTCAATAGTTGGGTAGATTTTCTTCTGAGCGGCACTTTTTGAAAAAGAAAAACTTGGATCCTTCACAAAATTCAGGAGTTTAATGAAACTCAATCATTTCAGAAGTTTAAATGGTCAGGTCACAAGAACCCCAATGGCTCAGAAGCAGGGTGGAGATTAGTGGAGGAATTATCCATGCAGACACAGTTGGGACTAGAACAAGGGAACCGTTATTTATGGGCAGACGAACTACCGACTGGCCTGAGCGAACTACCGACTGAGACTTTCAAATACGAATTTTGTGCGAACTAGTGCGTTGACCTTTAGTCTCTTAGATAAAGATGATGAGGATTATGATAAACGTGATAAGAATACGAAAATAATTAATTAATATTGCCAATCGCTGGAACTACTTTTTTGTATAGTTATTCTAAGTTACATTTTTGCTGCAAAATGAAGAAAATGAATAGTTTCAAGCACCATATGAACAGGAGCAGAATAGAGGTTGAAGATCCATAATGCAACTTTTAGAGTCAGCTGAAAGTTTCTTGCCAATTTAATCTAGCTGAGTTTTTTAAAGTGCACGAAAATGTTGATTTTACGCATGCAATCATTGCAATCATCCTTTCTCTTATCATTTTTCCCTTAGGTTAGAAAATAGCTTATTATTGTTCAATTCCTAACCCAGGGTAATACAAATCTCACTGATCCTCTGTCATTTGAACATGACAAATTTATCAAAATCTCCTTTGTCATTAAACGGCAGTAACAAAAGTCACCGATATCGCTTTTCTCACAGAAAGCGAGACGCGGTTTTCCATGTTTCTTTTCTCGCCGAAAACAATACATATTTCATGGACTTATCCTTTCTTATCAAGGAAAAAGCAAAGCTCCTAGATATCTCTTTTCTCACCGATGGCACACAAATTTTGTTTATGTTCATTTGTTCACCGAGGGTAGTACAAAGTTCACTGATGCCTCCATTCTCACAGAGAGTAATGCAAAGTTAATATTAGTCTCTTCTCTTAATAAACGACAGGAAAAAGCTCATCGATATCTCATTTCTCGCCGAAAGCAGGACAAAGCTGAATGATGACTCGTTTACCACTGATGCTATAGCAGAGTTTAACGATATCTACTTTTCTACCAAACCGCAGGAGTCTATAAGCAACTTATCTATATAATCCAATAACAATTTCAGATATTAATTATGTTGTGACCAGCTTTGTTTCACCAGTTGCTTCGCAATAAGACAGACACCTTATCGGTTGAGGTTAACTATCATTCATACATCAAGAGTAACACCGTGACTAGGAATGCTAACGTATTATAATTACTTAATATATTATTATTAATGATGTTTATGAGGTTAATAAAAGCGTTTTAATGATGTTTTATTTCTTTTCACTTTACATTTTTATGATGCTCTAAAATTTACCGAACTAGCATCTCAAAAAACAGTGAACTCGAAACTAATGCAATATACGGCTAATAATTAAAAAAAAATAAAATTTCAAACAGAATCACGTTTTTTTTGCAAAATAATTGACTCTCACTGCTGACTCCAGGGAGGATTCTTCGTAACGATCATAAAAAGAAAAGCAAAAATGCGATGTTCAGCATGGAGTTTTCAAATCAGGAGATTCACCTGAAAATGTCTTTCTCTTCTAAATTCCCTGACTGTACTAAAGAGAAAATACTTTATCTATATTTTCCTCTTCTCGCTTGTTTATTTTTTTACCTCTTACATACGCGTGTCTTTTACCCGCCTATCCTAAGAAACACAGAAGGTCGTTGTTGTTGTTCTTGTCGCTAGATTTGAATGCCTAAATTGATTGAAAGAGTAGCCGTGTTCCCGTTATTTGAGACCATTACAGTTTTTCCCTCCATCAGTTTCCATCTTCTCTTATCTCTTCTCTTTCTTTACATCACTCCAGCATATCTATACGACTTACTACAAATTGTCGTCGAATCCGTTTTTCTTGAACTGTGCTCTTCTTTTTCTCTTTCCCGCTGAGTCTCCCTCCCTGAGACAGATGTGGGAGTGTAAGGAGAGTCAGAATGGGGAGTCTAGGAATTGCACAATAAGACTACCTCTTGCACTCTACTATCTTCTGTGGAGTTTTATCTTTTATGGCTGGCTAGAGAATAGCCTATTATAGCTATCAACGCTCGGGTATGGTTATACCTATGCTCTTTACGCGAAATCCTCTGGGAACAACTTTCGCCTTCCTCTTCTCTCAGCTTGTTTGTTCCTTTTTGTTTTCTCGCTAGATGTGAAACTCAAGCTAAAAGGAATAACGAGAAAGAAGTGGAAGTTGGGAAAACAAGGCATTGAGGAAAAAGAATCAGAAGTATTTAAATTTTATAAGAAAATTTTATAAGACATGGTTTATCTTCGAAACAAACTCGAAATTTATTACTCTGAGTTGAAAGACGAAAAAAATTAAATAAATTAAATAAAAATGAAAAAAAGCTTCTCTTAAAAACACGAGAATCTATCGGATTGCAATTAACATTTTTTAAAGGCCTTCAAATAAATATTAATCTAGTTCAATCTTGTCCGAAATTAGCATTAGCACTTAAGCCTACAAAGCATGTTATTTCAAACTCTTTATTCACTACAACTTCTAGGTTGTTTGAAATTTTCAAACAACCTAGGTGGATCACGTGCAACGAATGAATCATGCCTCAATAAACCTCACACAGTTTTACTTACCGTATGTAAAAATTTTATTTCGAACCCTATGGGGTGGCCCTGTAATTGGAGCTATCACAGCATTGCAAACCAATACCTTACATGCATTCAACTAAATAGATAACGTAATGAAAAATTTTGAATTTCTAATCTAATTTTGAATTTTAACAACATTGCCTCACTACTTAAAGAGTTACGAAGGATTGAATATTATCATTTCAGCTGCAATATATATTGTAAGAATTAAAACAAGAAATCTAAACTTTAATGATAAGGAATATTTCATATCACATAAAAAATTATATGTATGTGTAAGAATTCCTTTCGTGTTATTCAATTTCGCTTCTTAAGAATTCCGAACTTGCTTGCTTAGAACCTTATGAATTGCTGTTTTTAAATATCCCTTTTTCCATAACTCTTTAACTACTGACTAAAAAAAACTAGATTTTAGATTTTCGTAAGACCTGATGTTTTTTTTTTAATTTCTGTTCATTAAAATTTTACTTTAGGAAGTTTATTTTAGAAGTTATAGATATTCAAAATTAGTCACTGCCGTTTATGTTTTAAGAGTCATATTTAATTTGTATTCCAACTTCAGAACGGTTCGTGTACAAATAATATATTTATTAAAATTGAAGTTGATCCGTGCAACTGTTGGATAGTTATTGTGAAACAAACAAACTCGAATGTTAAAAGTCTATGAAATCAGACATATTAATTCAATCAATACGAAAAAAAAAATACTTTTCGTCATGTGTGTTCTTTCTTTGCTTACAGTGCCCTTAAGTTAATAAATATTGTAAAACGATATGCTTTTCCAGCCGTATTAATATTAGCTCACTTTTTTAACAGAAAAATATTACTGGAAGTTATTACACTGCATTTGGATAACTGTAAAGACAGAAACAATCAAACCAATATCACTTGATATGCTCAACTACCTTTCCAAGCACTATATCAGAAATGAAGAATGCAGTAAGATGTCAAGCTGATTCAGCTTCTCAAGAGCATCAGCAATTCCGAGCACACATAGGACATAAATACTGTCATCAGAATACCATCTAGTGTATGTTTAATGAAGCCATGATAAGTTGTCGCTGCTTTTCCATTGGCTAACGGTGTCCTAAGGAAGCAATGATGGCAGCTGCTTATGTTCTCACATAGTTGTTACTGAGAGGCTAGAGCGACAGCTCTCAGCAGGTCATGTGCTGGCGGCACGCACAGCTGACGCATCAGACTCCGAACAGATCTTCCGAGCTTCCTGGAGTTCCCAAGAGAGCAACAAGGCACAGGGAACGCCTAATGTAAGACAGGTTGTTCGATTTTTCACTTCATATCGCTCCACTCATCTTCTCTTTTTCACCGTTACACGCTTGAATTTTATGTTTACTCTTTGAGCGAATTTAGAAACACAAAAATAACACCTTATGTGAAGTCGATTTTTAGCTTCTTATGACGGAAGACTTTTTGTTTGTTTAATATTTAACGGATATGCTTAATAATCACAGAACTTGTTGGCGTAATGTTTGCGTCAACAATAAACGTTAGCTCAAGTTTTTGTTTTGTTACTGAAAGAGGTTTTTTCATTCCCTTCGGAATTTTTGTTGCTTGCCAAGAGAAGATTTATTACCATAAAAATTTGCCAAAAAGAAGCTGAAAATTTTGTAAAACAATGCTGGCGAAATTGATTTGTTGTCCAATAAATGGATGGAATATATTGGAAAAAAAACTAAATGGTACTTTTATGCTTCGAAATTATTATTAGGCTATAGATCATTTTGCTGTAATCCGTTGACTTATCGGAGGACAACTCTGAGCTGATATCAAAGAACGCAGCACCAAGTTTCGAAAGCAAAGTAGACAAATAGAAAATAAAAATAATAAAGATCTTTAATTCTTCTCTTAGTTGTCGTTTAAAAGAATGGATGATAAATCAAACTGATGTACAACCTCAAAAAAGAGTTCAGATCATAAATATAAATTTGATAAAATTATTAAAAAAACCCACCAAAACAATAGTATTGTCAACATAAGAAATATTATTTCTGCGTCAAATGGGTTAAAACGGACGCTAATAATCTTTGAAGTCTACACTTTGTAACAGATGCAATATCACATTCATCATATGTCACAACTTTAGGTTGTTGTTGGATAAGTCATGCTAAGTCGAAGATGTTATGAGACTCCAGACAAGTACGTTGTCATCGAGTTATTGCGGGTTTCTTCCAAATGAACGCTTGGCATAGGGACATTTATTATGAAAACTCTTGTCATTTGTGGGGTTACACGAAGGAGAAAATTTATGCGACTGAGATGGCGATTTGGAGTGATGAATCGCATTCAAGATGTTGCTGAAAAAATTCATAGCAACCCAGATTAATTAATTTGTATTTGTGATTATGTTATGCATTGCATTTGAACACGTGATCGGACTCAAGCTGAACACTATGAGTGTTTTCTGTTTCTGTAGGTTTTATGCTCAGATGTAAATAATTGATCCCCAAATATTGGTAATCTGGCCAGTATGTTATTTATAACCCGTTCAACCAATGTAACACAAGTGCTGTATATAAACTGTTTGTACAGCCATAACTTGATAATAGTAATGATTCGGACATGTGTCTCATGAAATGACTCAACCAGGGCCGGATCTAGGTAAAGGTGAGGGGGGGACAAGGTGACCATGCCCCCACATTGATGATTCTAATAGCTGTAATAGAGGTGAAAAATTATTAAACGTGTATTTCATCCATTTTTCAAAAAATTTTAAAGACAACTGAAAAGGAGAGAAAAAGAATGGAAAGACAATCTAGTCTCTTGCTCCCCTCCCTCCTCCAATTCGTTTCTATTGTCTCAATCCTGTCACTTGGCCCTCCGCTTTATCCTTTTTTTCTAGGTTAGAACATGGAAACAACCATCCCTTCCCAACAACTCATTAAAGTTTTTACACATATCAATATGTATGCTTTATGAATTAGTTTGAAACAAACGATTTCGTTTTAATGAATTGTTTTTATTCATAGGAGCAACTGTATAATACAATACAAAATATATAGGATCCACAAAGGTAAGAAACTTATCTGTAGGTAATTGAATAAAACATTCACAATACACATACATTTTTCTCTCAATTATCATTTTTATGAAAAAATAATTTAAAAAATAAAAATCTATATAAGAAATACGAAAAAGTTCATGAAATTTCACCAAAATGTAATGAAAATATATATTTTATCTAACATAATATTTTTAATTTGCTTTTAATGTATTGTAACTGTTTACATTTATAATTCTTTTTGGAATCAATTAAAAGTGTGTGGTATTTTATACTCACTGATACATCTTCCATAATATTTTTAAATTAAAGTGGTTTACACTACTTATTAGTTTCTAATCTTGTATTTTTACTATGATCTATTTTCTTTTTAAAAGAGTTATAAAATATTTTTTAAAGATTATATTATAAATATATGTTTCTCTATGATAACAAGTTCAAGTAATGAAATTTGTCTCTTAAAGTCGCATAATTTTGTTTAAGTATCGTAGTTATTACTATTTTGAAGAAAAAAAAAATGTTTGCAAAGAAAAAAACCGCCAGCTATTAAAGTTTGATGCTAAGATAAGCGAAACCATTTTTAAAAATTTCCAATGCAGCAGTCTGTAAGAGTTGCTCAGAATCATAAGAAACAATAGAGTAGAATAATCTAACTTTTCTGATGTTCATCTATTTCTCTTTTAGCTAAGTAAGACAGCAAAGATTCATTAAGCCTGTTAAGCAATATTTATGAAATTTGTGTTGATTAATCGTTTAAATTTTATTTCCCATATTTTACTAAGCACCAGTGTCACGTTTACAGAGCCAAGAGGGAAGTAGAGAGCTTAAACATTCTCAATTTACATTTTTCATCATCATTTGCATTAACTAAGGAAGACAACAAGCAAGAACGAAAGAGGATCCAATGAGTCTGGTGTTAGAGTGGTGTTTAAATAATGATAATCTTTACTGACCGCCAATGAAAGGCGAGCCATGTCTCTAATGATCCCGTGAGTAGATTCCACCTCTCCATCCCGCCTTCCGTTACCCATGACGGTAATTATCGAGGTATTGATTCCTTCTCTTCCCTGTATATTCTACCACACATACACATCAAAGGCATTGCCACTGCATCTACCCGAAAACAGAGACTAAGATTACGCCACCTCTCCTATACTAGTCCATACTACGTCTCTCCATAATTACAGACGCGACTTATAGGTAGCATGGCCGGTGCCCCGCCTACAATCTGACCCACCCAAGTTCCCCATTCCAGAATCGGGCCATTTCCTCTGCTAATGAGTCAGTCATCGGTAGTGGACGTGTGCGTATCTGGGCGCACGCGTTTTATTGCCGGTTATATATCATGCTACTGGCCGAGGCGCTCCTGATGGAGGCATCGGGTCACGTGATTGCAATGTCGAACAAAGTTCCCTTGCTTTTTTCCTCCTCATTTTCGGCATGGTATCGATTCCGGAAAAAGTAGTGTAATTGATTATGGTTGATGTTGGGTGCATTTCCTCTGTGTGTCAAACGAAATTGCTTTGAAGACAGTCAAATATGGTTTTTAGACGTGTAGTAGTTGCACCTTATATAATTTTGAATGATATTATTCAACTACTTATTTGCAGTAAGGAGTAGATGAGATTTAAAAGGATCGTGTTTTGCGAAAACAGGATTTCCGCCATTGTAATTGACGATTAGGTTGTTAGAAATATATCTAATCCATTTAAAGTTTTAAGGAAGAAGAAGTAAGTAGGTTCTTTACCACATATGCAAAAGTCTGTTTCACATGTGCAAAAGTCTAAATGCTATTTCACCCAAAATTCGGGATTTCTCTTAGTTTCTAAACTGCCGTAAATCAGAATCAGAAAGAGATGAAAAAAAATAATCTTAATTCTTTCCTTGAGTCTCCCTATTGTTTAGAGTTGGATCATCATCAAAAGAAAATTTACTACGTTGTGCAAAATATTTATAAAAATCCATTAGTACTTTATCGAAATCATTAGCATTGGTCTAGAAACCAATGAAGCAGATATTGTCCAAAAACAAATCAAGAGATTATGTTTATAAACTCAAAATATTGAGACAGAAATATCGAATTTAATTACAATATTAAGCGAATTTCCATTCCTACTAGTTAAAAAAGCTCAGGTATTCTGGATAACTCATGGATATTTGTTTGTTTGAGTTCTCGCCTTTCTCACAATTTCATTTTGTGACGTATTATATGGATATGCTCTTGCCAGTCTTGCAAGTCATGAGTAATATTATAAATATTATATATCATAATATTAATACCTAAATGATAATGGAAAGTTGCATCTTTGGAATCATTTTCATCTGAACAAGTCCTAATCACCAAAAAAAAATGTTTATAAAGCAGTAAAATTAAACGATTGCTTTATTTAACATAAACGATAAATTATTTTGTAATAAGATCTCTTGTTTCCTTGCATGTTAAATATTCCCCACGCTGAAATGCCTGTAGCGATTTATACATTCTTTATCATTCTGTCAGATCTCTCAGGCAAACAGCTGCTTGAAGATAGATTTTTGAGAGCAGAGTAATTAAGAGAATATTAAGGATATTTTATTCCGTCTCGTTTACACTCGAAAGGTCATCAATCATATATCGGTATAAAACGAGTATAGAGTCGTTGCTTTTCAAGTCTTGATTATTTGACCTGTGACCGCAATGACTGCTGATTTCTCATATGAAAATCAATCCTGAATTTTCCGCTTGGAAATGAAACCAGAGAACACGTCTGGACACGAGACGTTAATTACATTTAATTAGCAGCGTATGATTAATCATGAAATATATTTCGTTCGGAAAATAACCTTAGTTTAATAGTTGATATTTTCCTCTGCTTGACCAACTTAATGACTCCAAACAAACTTAATTTTACATTAGGATCATCTGAGAAAGAATATAGGTAACGTAGATAAGCTGCAAGAGGTTGATGCAGAATAACGACAGTTGCGACAGTTTAAAGCAGCCGTTTAGCTGCATCGGCTAATGTTTCCAGATTTATTTGACTCCAAAGGATTCGCCCGATCTTAAATTCTACTATTGTTCTGAGCTTTGTGATATTGATCATCCTCTGACACAAATTCCATAATTAGCAGAGCTGCAAGGTAATTAGAATCCGAGTAACCCAGTCGCACACATCTATGCATTATTTAAATACCAAACACGAAGTAACTGTAAGATTTATCTCTCAAAGAATTAATATGGAAATATTCTCTCAGTGCTTCAACTGCCATTCAGAAATTAACATCAACAGTAAAAGAATATTAAATAGGCAGGGTGTATATATTTAATAACTTCCGCGAATGGAAAGAGCATTGTCTTTCGATGTATGTGAAGACGCTTTTGATATTAAAATTTCTGATGTAGTTGCTTTTGCGTCTTTGTGTTTGGTAAAAGTTTCAGTCTTATGTTGTTAATGGAAAGAGTTAAAAAGAAATAATCTGGATGGGATGCATCAAACTGTTTTAGCTTAGTGACAGTATCTTAAGGGATATTTTTTTTATTATTATCGCAGTTTTTATGAAGTTATTATTTTAGACCTTTTTTTCCCTTATTTAAAATGTTTTATTCTATTATTTAAAAGCTTAGATATCATATAATAATTTATTACTTATAGCTTCCACGGCTTGGACGATAATCATCATCATCATCATCGTCGTCTTCGCAACTGACAACAATTTCAATCATCCGACAGAAATCTGGAACTTAATTATTCAGAAAAATGAGCTTGCCTGTTGAAAGATTCGGAAAATGCGAAAAATTATCAATAAGTAACCAATATAAAATAATACCTTACCTAACTCTGAACCTTCTGGGTTCTATTCACATGGCCATTTAGCCCATTGTATGCGAGAAAGTGGAGCTCAGAGGTAAAACAACCCAATCCTAAGCCATTGGGGTTCTCGTAACCTAGCCATTATTCCCCATTGTCGTGAAATGTGCACAAAAGTGAAGCAATCCAACACCAATTTACCAGAATTTAAGACCATGTCCGATAGTGAGCTAACCGACCTCTGAAAAAGAGGAATATAAGTTAAACAACAAATGACGTTGTTTTCAATTTTTATCCACATGGATATAATATTATCAAAATTCCACATTTCAAATACCGCTTACATGGCATAGTTAAAAATATATATATATAATATATAAATACCCTCTCAAGCAGCTGCTTGCCACAGAGGTGTGACAGGAGCCTGTCAGTTTACATGCCACAGTAGAAGGTCTGAGAGGATGGCAGGACCTCAGCAGAAGAACAACACGAACATCCATGCCTTATCCGCGTCTCGAACTCAGGTTCCTTAGATCAGTTGCCAAATGCGCTAACCACTCAGCTACGGAGGAATGCATAGTTAAAAGGGGTCAAAAGAATTACTGATTTTTTTTTTATACGAATCCAGCTTCTCAACGCAAATAATTTTTGATGAAATTTATTTTTCTTGTTAACCCACTATTGTACTCGTGTATCCAGTTGTTAATTTATTCATAGACGTATGTTTTAAAAGAATATTTTTAACGTTTAAAGTATCGGTTTTCTGACAGTGCATGTAACTGTGGCCAAAGTAATCTTTTTCCTGTGTAGAAAAACCGGTTTTACAACTTTATTCTACATTTAGTGACAAATGTAAGCGTCATGTTACATATCAGATGAAAGAGCATTTCATTCCAAGTTATAAAATAACAAAAAATCGAATTAAAATGAAGTCTACGCAATCATCATGTTAAAAAAAGAACAGTTAACTGGATTTAGATACAAAAAGAGTTTAAAGCTCTACAGAAAAAAAAATGTTTTGAAATCATTAAGCTACCATGTTTTTAGTCCTAATAAAATCAAATTTTACCCAATCAAATATAACTTTTAAATTTTTTTACAGTATTTTGTATGTACTCATAATATGTAATACACTGCTTGAAAATGGAAATCGGAACACCAGGAAGGAATGGATGTAGACATGAAAATAGCAGAAGGCCATCAAAGATATTCAAGGCCATCAAAGATATTCAAGGCAATCAAAGATATTCAAAAGATCAAAGTTCCGCAGTGAATGGACACCTGACATTCATCCGAGTCGTGGATAAATACCGGATGACCATTAGCTCGTATCATAGAACGACCGACAGTCAGGTTGGAGTGCATGCTGCGAAAATGTTCGCCTTCTAAGAGTGAGTGAATCGAAGATATACGAGAACTCGGATTGATCCTTCCACCGATCTTCACACTCGCATGTGGTGTAATGTGAGCACAGTGCAACGGCGTATCTCACGCAGCATCATGGAAGCACAAAATGACATGAAGGACAGGTACGGATCAGTCGCTGCAACACAGGAAGTGAAGATCGCATCCTCCATAGGAGGGCCGGGCCGTTCGTAACTCTTTCATCACATCGACTGTGCTACAAAGTGATTTGCGGAACCCTAAGGGTACCGTGGTCTCCACGCAAAGCATTAGACACCGTTAGCATGATGCAGTGAGGGCGAGACATCTAGTTCGGCATCTGCCGTTGTAGCGACATCACCGATTACACCGTCTCCACTGGTGTCGAGCGAGACAATATTGGCTTACGGAATGGAGGAAAATGTTGTTCACAGACGAGTCCCGATTCTCTTTGGCATGCCAGACGGCTGTTTGTCTGCATGGCATCGGTATTGTCAACAACATGAAGAAGCCTATTCCATTAACCACCGTGGTACAAGGTATGGGGTGGAATTATATATAACTGATGGACACCTCTGCTCCATATTTCTGGCGCGCTAACGGCGAGACATTACATCAATGACATTGCTAAACCTGTGGCACGCCCCTTCCTTACCACCATATCTGGATTGATTCTGCAGCAGGACAATGCCACCCCACACGCTGCATGTGCAACGATGGACACACCTCTCATTTATAGGGGAGGCGGGTCCCGAAGGAACTGCCCCCCCCCCCCCCCTCATGGGGTGGAAACTCGTGCTACGTCGTCCAGACACTACACGAGCGCGATGAGAAGCCTGGAAGTAGAAGATTATGGTTTGTCTCCTAGGAAACCAGTAGGGACTTGTAGTATGGGTAAGAGAACGATGGACAGTTTGCAAGGTGTGGATATTCTCCCATGGCCGCCATACTCCCCGGACTTGTCGCCCATTGAGCATGTGTACGAACCTGATACAGTTGCGTGCCCAATTGGATGGTGTTTGGAACGCCATACTTCAGGACACCATTAACCATCTGATTGATGGAATGCCGAGACATCTACAGGCTTGTATAACCGCTCGAGGTAGGCCTACTATGCACTGATGAATCTGTAATAAACACACGGACCTTGCGTTCTTTAATTCCTTTTTTTGATCATTTGTACATCTACCCTCATAGTTTCGGTCTTCTCAGTTTCGGGCATATACATCACTTTATTCGTGGTATTGCTATTTCCACATTGATCAGTGTAGTTATTAAACAATTTTTAACCGATCTTTGTCATTTTTTTCAATAGCAGCATTTTTCGTTTTTTCCTACGTTTTATCATTAAAACTCTTTTGCTGAAGAAGGCGAATCCTCTGACGAATAACAACAAAAAGTGCATGCTTTCCAGAATTGAAATCATATTCTTTTTCACCAAAAACCAAACACACATCCACTAATACACCTCCCAGAAAACTCTATTAAAATAATTTTTCTTTTATCCTTAAGTGAAATTTAGTCAGAAAACGTTGTCATCTATACATGACATTAAATTTGCCATTAATTTTCTCTCTTTATATATATATTCCAAAATAAAATCGCCTAAACATATATCTCATTCATAGGTTATAGAAGTTAAATTCACCAATCTACTTTACATCAAATCAAATGTTTTTCATTCAGTGCTAGTGTTTCAATCAGATACACGACTGCATAAGTCCGAAAAGGCCTCTCTAGAAGCTTTATTCTCTATATGCAAAAATGAAAACGACTAAAATCTTCGTCGTCCATATTTATAAAACTTAAATTGCCCAACCTACTTTTCGTCCATATCTATAAAACTTAAATTGCCCAACCTACTTTTCGTCCATATCTGTAAAACTTAAATTGCCCAAATTACTTTTTATCCAATCTATTTTCTTTTCTTTCACGGGTTGCTTAGTTTCCTACCCATATACCCGATTGAATAAGTCCCAAAAGGCGAAAACGGTGACTACCATTTCATCCTCCTTGTCGTCTGTTTAAGAGCAAGTTTACCAAAAAGACTGGAAGCTGTATCCATCAATTACACTGTAACGACCCGCGCTTCCGAGACAGTCCTTCCAATATGCACGACTGCGGAAAGCCCGATCGGAAAGTCAATCACTGGCTTGGGGAACGGCCGACCTATCTGATAAATCGGGCGGAAAGGGGTCATCGCTAGTTTATCATATTGCTACCATCATTCGGGTAGCTGTAAACAAGAAGAAGAAAAGGGCTTGTTCCGCAGAAAGTCTATGGGATTTCGGCAGTGACAGATCGGGAACCCACTTGATGGTCGATGTTTAGATATCCGCCTGACTGGTTACTAATGGGGGTACTTCTAATGAATCACGATGCGGCATTCAGTATAAGCACTTTCCCAGCACTGAGGCGTTATCTAGGGATGAAAGTAATTGGATTTAATACATAATATGGAAAAATTGCGGAAATAATGACATCATCAACTGTAGCAGCAATATTATATTGTCTCCACTCCAAGAACAAAACCAAAAAGAGAAAAAGGACACGCCGATATAGATAATAAAAATAGGAAACGAAGCCGGACATTTCTCTTTCTCCTTGCTTATTAGCGTTGCTTCTTGGGTGAAAACTAAAATATAGACGATTTCACCATTTATAAATGAGGACAATGTTGAAATTTTAACGATTCTGCATTTATTTGACATACGAAAAATAAGATATTGTTTGTGTTTTTATATTAATTCTGATAATAAACAGTAATTATGTTATTAATAAATATAAATATTATATTTCCGATATAGAAATGTATTTTTGATTAGAAGAATAACATTTCGCCTCTGGAAATTATGGAAAGCTCGTTTTCAACGTGAATGAATGTGACATTTTCCGACTTCAGCACTCTCTACCGATGGAAATTCGAACTAATGAATGATTCATAAAAGCAATAGTAATAATTTATTAGTATCTACGCAATACAATTTTTTACTTATATGTTTGAAAAAATATTTCGTATCAGCCCTGGATCTAGAAAAATTAGTGGAGGTGAAGAGACTAAAATTCCATTATAGTATAACTTTCTCCCTCCGTTTTATAGATCTTTAAAAACTTCTTTTTTTTTTGAAAAATGCAACAGAATTCAAAATTTTAACAATGTTTTGTCTCTATTATCCTTAATATCATTCTCAGAGGGAAGGGGAGCCTGCATCTCCTTAGATCATCTTCGTAGATTCTGCCCTGTTGCGCATAATCACCTCTTGCGTATAAGGGGCAAACCACTGATGCCAATGTAATCAGGGGCGAGGGTGGCTCAGACGGTAGCGTGCCAGGCTCGTAATCTGTAGTTGCCTGGTTCGAGTCCCAACTAGGTCAGCGTTGAGATTTATCTCCGCAAAATTCCCCACCCTGCCCAAGGTCAGTAGAGGACACCGATGGGCTTCGAAAGGCCGCCGTCCGTCGGATGGGACGTTAAGCCGTGGCCCCGTGTGCGGGAGAGCCATAGCCTGTGCACGTTAAAGAACTCGCTTGATGGCCTTGACGGGAGCCTACCATCTGTCTCCCAATATCTGTTCCAGTGAGTCTCTCCATCAACCTTCTCTGAGTCTTCGGGGTCCTTGTGACCTGGCAATTTAGCCCATGGTGTGCAAAAAAGTTCAGCTCAGAGGTAAAACAACCCAATGTAATCATCAGGAATATAGTTGTAATTTGCGAAAATAATTTTGCATAATATGTCTACTATATGTGTGTGTAAACGCATTTAATCCCCAAAATTTCAAAATTGTAGCATGCATAGATTATTTATGATAATCTTTAAATATTTTGGCATTTTCTAAAAGCGCCCTCGAACGGTGGAAATAAAACCCATTGCGAAATTCGGAAAGTGCGATTCCTCATATTTCATTAGTGTATAATGTGTAAGATTAATGCTGCTGTATTAATTTATCGTAAGTCATTCCTTTAAGTGAAATGGATTTATTGTAAATTCATTTCCTTAAATAAAAATTATATTTCTTTTGTTTTAAAACGAATTAGAAGGTGATAGCGTCACGCCTTCATCGGCATGCAATAGTCATAACAAATGGGGTAAGACTGGCTAAGTCAGTGGAGCGCCAGGCTATTAATCTGAAGTTTCCATCTTCGAGTTCCACCTCTTCCAGTATTGACATCTGTCTTTGATCAAAATAGGGAGCACCAATGATCTCGGAAAGGCGGCTGTCCGTAAATTGGACTTTAAGCCGTTACTCTTTGTGCAGAAGAGCCATACCCTATGTACGTTAAAGAACACGCTGGATGGCATTGATGGAACGCTACCATCTCTCTCCTAACAGCTTTCCAGTGGGTCTCATTCCAACCTTCTCTGAGGCCATTGTGTACAAAAAAATTTGCTCCTCAGAGGTAAAACAACCCAACCGAATGGTAACAAAATCGGTTCAGTTTTAAATCTTAAACCTGGTGCAGTTATTTGAGAAGGTTTTCAGTCTAATTTACTTTACTGTTATGCAATAATTTCATCTGTTTGATCGGGGTGGGGGTAGCTCAGTCGGTAGCGCGCCAGTCTCGTAATCTGTAGTTCCCAGGTTCGAGTCCCAGCTGGGTCAGCGTTGAGATTTATCTCCGCAAAATTCCCCGCCCTGCCCACGGTCAGTAGGGGACACCGATGGGCTTGGAAAGGCCGCCGTCCGTCGGATGGGACGTTAAGCCGTGGCCCCGTGTGCGGGAGAGCCATACCCTGTGCACGTTAAAGAACACACTGGATGGCCTTGACGGGAGGCTACCATCTGTCTCCCAACAGCTGTTCCAGTGGGTCCCCCTCCCCCAACCTTCTCTGAGCCTTCGGGGTCCATGTGACCTGGCCATTTAGCCCATGGAGTGCAAAAAAGTGCCGCTCAGAGGTAAAACATCCCAAACATCCCATCTGTTTGATCAAGTATACGATTTACGAAAGACAGAAAATTTCATCTTAAAATTGAACTTAAAACATTTCGCTATTTCGACATCGGCATCACTGGTGGTAGAAGTTCTCTGTTTATATGGGAGCCTCGAAAAGGCGTCCCAAGGCGAACAACGTAAAACCCAACCTCTTACATTGATTAAATAATATAAATTAGGCATATGTTCCGAAATGATATTGTTTTGTTTAAAATTTGTCCAAAAATATTAAACAAGCAATCAAAATACAATAGGTTATAAAACAAGTTTAAGTAAATTATTTATATGTATTCAGAGGGTTATATTCACCGGAAATGAGGGCAGAGAATGCATTAATATATATCCTTTAGCAGCTCTTCAAATCTTTGAATAAGCAAAAAAATATTTGCTATTTTTTTAAAAGCAATTGAAAATATTTACAGCCTAAATTAGACATAACTAAATACACACAATGCAAATGAAGATATAAAAAATTAGCAAATAAAACAATATTGAAAACAGTTCAACAGCGTATATTTATTAGAATAACTGCAATGAGTAAACATAGTCAGATTCGAAGCTAATAAAAAAATACTGAGGGGGGGGGGGGTCAGATAATGGATGGAGTCGGAATGTAAATGAATTACCTCCCGTATACTTTGTCAAGATAATATTGTATATATATTTTGTTCCCTTCTTATTGTTACATTTTGCAAAATTATTCGTTCAAAATATGTATAATGTACGTATATATGTATCTAATTGATATTTAAATTCTCCAAAGTGACACGATTCCTTCTCTTCTAGATTGGGCCTATGAGCAGCCAAAAATTATTAACTCCCTGGTATAATGTCTCTTTATATTTATAAAACGGTCGAAATCAAACAGTTTGATTAGCTTGCTATGGCGCTTATTTCTAAAAGCGAATCACAACATTTAGCAAGAACAGTAGCATTCAATACGAATGTGTGAACAATGACGCTTGGGTACACATTGGTACAGCATGTCGTTAAGTAGGTTGCCCAATCACTGCTTCCTTTTTTTTAACTTATCAAAGCAACCTTTACAGTAAATCATTGCATTTTAAATCGAAACGTGTTCCCTAATTCGTTGGCGACGTTATAGCGAAACAACGTAAATAGGGGTAAAGCAAATAGAGGGGGTTATTGTATTGCCAGTTTCCTGCTTATAGAATAGTAGCACTTCAATGACCTCATGAGCTGGATATTTACAATAATTAATCCAATTGCTTCATGCTCATTGCACCACGATCTACTGGTGAATTGTATTCATTCGCACCAGAAAATTTTGGACTTCTCTGCAACAAAGAATTGTTGGAATTAAATAGTTGCCCTGTGGCCGAATGGTGAACGGGTTCGCCTAGCGATCAAAGAAAGGATCTGAGTTCAATATCTCAGGATGAGATGTGGATGCTTCTTTCTGTGTTGTCTTTGAACTGAGGTCTCGCCTTCCTCACAGACCTTCTGTAAGGCGTATTATAATGGTAGGCTTATGTCTGATTTCTGTGGCAAGTGGATGCTTTAGGGTTAATTTTTTAATTTACTTATTTCACTTAAAATTAATTACAAATTAACGGATCCAGGATTTGTTGCACGATATTTTGTGTTTGAAACAGATTCTATTGTCTTGTTTCCCAGTTAGTCTAGGGGTTGTTTCAATGTATAGAATGCATTATGTGTAGGGTAATTATAAAGTCCTTGTGCAAATTTAAACTTTATTAACTTTGGATGTACACATGATAGAAATGCAATGTAAACGGCATATAAAAGTTTAATTCTTACAGTTTTACTGCAATACAGTTCAAATTTTTAATCTTCAACATAACCGCCATCTTTCGTGACACATCGTGCAAATCGGTTTTTCAACTTGTTGAAAACATTCCTCATTTGCAGTTTACTGATTTTATGAATTGCTTCTTTGATCTTGACCTTAAGTTCATCTCTTAAGAAGGTGATTTTGATGAATAGACAATTGTTTTGGCATGACTCCATAAAAATAGTCCAATGGGGATCAATAAAACTAGGTGGCCAAGCAATTGGTCCAGCTCTACCGATCCACTTTCTGGAAAGGCGTCATTCAAGAACCGTCGCATATCTGAAACATAGCGGCAGGGTGCCCCATCTTGCTGAAAGAAGGTGCTGTCTAAAAGATTTAACCGTCGTAGTTCAGGGATGAGGATATTCTCCAACATTGCAAGAAAAGTTCAGCATTGATCTACAACTGCAACAAATTTGTTTAAACAATTTAATCGTAACTGATTTATTTTGGATGTGAAAAGGGCAAAAATAATGAAACGATGTAAAACGGGAAACAAAAATTGAGATTTTTGATTTTATTCACTTACCCACAGATATACGCACACCACCAGTGGAGAGAAACACTACTCTAGACCTGTGGGGGTGAAAATATTGTTTCATTAAACTGTATATTTTCCCTTATTGTTTCCCGAAAATTTTTTAGAAGTCCAATATTTTCTGGAATAATAAGTTTCCAGAAAAAGTTTATAACTATTCACAAATATAGATCTGATTGTGTGACCAAAACGACGAAAAGAGATCCTTCATCTTCCCTCATAATTACTTACATCGTCATAGTACCTAATTCCAAAGATAATCAACACCAAATCATGAAATATCCTGTTATCACAGATGGATCTTAGACTCGAAATTTTGGAAATGGTTCGTAGACCTGAACCAGATTTGTAGACTCCTGACCTGGGGATCAACTAATAATCGTCATTTTCACTGATCATTTTACAAACTTAAAAACGAAAGATCACCACAACGCCCTAAACATTATACTCTTTAAAATTCAATTATTCCTTTAACTCTAATTCTTTCTGTAAACACTAGAGTAAGCAAGAGCAATACCTGTAACTAACTGGTTACAGTACATCAATTCAGACCCGTGGAAGCAAGTTGGCAACACTTCACGTGATGAAAATCCCCTTGGCCTACAATAGCTTAAAAGTTTTTCTTAATTCATGAGAGGAGCTATATAACCTTTGGCAAGCGCTTTTAAAACTGACGAATGGCAAAGGTTGTTAGAACTTCAGCCCATTCTCTAACAACAGAACTCATTTTATATATGACCGGGTGGCAAAAATCTAGTTTCGATCGTATTAGACACTAAATTGGCTAGTTCCGATCCAACGCTTCACTAGTCTGATCCTGTCGGCACGTTTTCTCTCTCGACCTTCATGAAAAGAACATTACCAGCTGGAAGGAAGCCAGGAACAAAACGTGCAGTGGGAGAAGTGCACCAGAGAGTCCTTCTCTTGTCATTACTGCTCGATTCGACTCACTGATCGAACAAGTGGACATCTGTACACTCACACTGTCCACTCCTCTTATGGTGTATTCTGAAGCCTAATTCCTAAGTAATTAGTGTATAAAAAAAGTGTGGGTTAGCGAGCAAAAATTAATATATCACTTAATCTTTTTAACGACTTGTCGCTCACTCTATAAAACAATGCGGCAAATTTTGATTAGATTTTTCTTTATCTGATTCATATACTTTGTGAGTTTCAAAACATAGACGGTCTTTTCCCATGTTTATCTTTAAATTCCAATGGAAATTTAATGTTTTCACTAACTCCAAGAGAATGTTTTTTATGATTATTTTGCTATAGGTGAGGCTAAAATTTCCTGCTCAATTTCTAGCAGTAAACGCATTTTTTCTTCAAATTTCACTGCAGTTACAAACTTTTGGAAAATACAATACCTGAGAGAAAATATACAGTTTACAGGAAGAATATAAAAGTACTATACTTGTATACTTACATGTTTCGTGAAGAAAAGAAAATTAAAATCAAGTTCGTAAACAACAAAGACAATAATTATTATCATCCGGTTTACAAAAATCTGAAACACAAGAAGCAAAAAACAGACTACTGATACTCTTGGTTCAAGTATATTTTGAAAATAAAGGATATTGGGTAAATAAATATAAATAAGCTTTTGAAAAATACTGAATAGTTAAAAAAATCAATTAAAGAAAAAATCTTACGTCTGCCAAATCTATTTTTTAACCCTGGGAGGACAGCAAAGTTCTTTCTCCCTCCTAAAAAGAAACTTTATCAGCATTCGCATGTATTGGCTACTTAAAAACTGTCAAGGTCGTGATATGATTAAGATACGATATATGTTTGCGAGTAAAAGAAATCAGTCTCATGGTTTATTAATTATTAATAATTCACTGAAAAAATTTTATATTTGTGAAAAAATAAGCTTGTATTTCAGAAAAATATGCCATACTAAATATTGCAAAAAAATTTACCAAACTGTAATTTTGCAACGTCTTCTGAGTTAATTTTGCTTCTTTAAATGCAGTTATCTGCGATTATGGAAAGACTCCTTACCATTATGAAAATTTTTTGGTCTCTACGTCTGAGTTTATCACATATTTACTTCCAGTTTTCTACGCAACACTCGAGTAATGTTTTGAACTAATATTCTGCTTTTTCAGCAAAAAGATCGCTTCTTTAACATTTTGTTTAATTATTAATTATTATTTATTAATTCTAAATTATAATTCAATTAATCTTAAAATTCTAATTATTAATTATAATTTTTTAATTTTAAATTATAATTAAATTATTCTTGAAATTTTAATTATTATTTATTAATATTTATTATTAATTATTAACCCATTATTCCAATGTATTTTTTAAAATGGATATCATTATTGAAATTTCAAATCCTTTTATTTTCCCTTATTTAAAGTAGGTTATTTCTCATTATTTAAAGTAGTTTTGTTTTTCACTCATCTGAAAACTGAATAATGTAGTAATGTTTGCCTATTTTTGTACAACTTTTATCCGCTATCCGCATTAACATCATATTTTAACCGCGGTTTTATCCGCGGAATACTTTTAAATGCGGATATCCTCATATTCCTATCAGTTTTAAGTGAGGAATTTATTTTTCCGTGTTTTTTTACTCTTTTAATAATGCGTAATAATTAAAATACACAGTATTTTAAAATTCATTTCTAATTTTTCCAGTTAATCATGAAGACATATGTAAATTAAAACATTAGTCAATAATGAGCTAATAATCGAACTTTGGTTGATTTCCACTGAAACGTTATCTCTCATACTGTTTTATAAATATGTTAAAAGTAGAGAGATAAACTTGTGAACTTTTTTCCAGTTTCGTATTATACATTATTTATATAGAATGTGCAAAAACGTGTTTTCTACTTTGATCTACATATTTTTATTGCACATGTTTAAATTTCAGCATCTCATCAAATCGAAAGTTATAGCAATACAGCATCAAGTAAAAGACATATATTACA
Organism: Ryuthela nishihirai; assembly: GCA_038380435.1. Lineage (NCBI taxonomy): Eukaryota > Metazoa > Arthropoda > Arachnida > Araneae > Heptathelidae > Ryuthela > Ryuthela nishihirai. The sequence goes on from JAWZYU010000016.1 coordinate 15,588,781, forward strand.
TTGTACTTCATTTTGAAAAGGAATGAGAGAGAAATAATTTTGCATCCTACCACTACAAATAAAAATTACTCATCTCTCAAAGCGATTTTGTTCGAAAGTTATCTGCGTTTAACCACTGAAAGTTTTAAAAGGACAGTCAGAGTAAATAAAAGTCAAACAAAACCGGCGATTTCTTCCCATCTAAGCCGTCTCCATTCGGAATAGCATTCTACACTTTCGTTTTGCTGCAGAGTGAAGCGGTGTGGGAATGCCAAGATTTACAATGGGAACAGAATAATTCACCACAAGGGACTATTTCCGTATGTCGACCGTCTCTGCTCCTCATTCTTGTTCTTCCGATGACGTTAACTCTTCCTTCGGGATCTATAACAAACGATATGTGCTCTCTCTTTTTCGGTTAGTTCCGACTTGCGGATGAAGTGAAGAAGACTGGTTTGAAATAAATCACTCGAAAGTGCGGGAGATTTAAGTGGGAATTTCGATGCACTCGCAGTATGTTCTGGCGCGCACATGAATGTATATCAAATAGTGAGTTATGCACTGCTCTCGGACAGCTAGAAAAAGATTTATAGGTAGATTTAAATTTTTAATCTTGAAATATCGGCAACATTCAGTTTTCTTGAGTTTTTTGCTCGTTTTATGAAAACGAGCTATTATTAGCATTTCGTTTTCTGTTCGCAATCCTTCTGTAAACTTTATTGCTTTGTTTGTTTTAAGAAATAAAAAAAATGTTTTTCGATTGGACAAGTACAGACTCGAATGTAGAAAAAATAAAGTGTTTGGATGTAGGAATCGAGCTAGAAGGAACAGGAACGCCATTCCAGTATATTTTACCCTCAGTTTCAGTAGATTTAATAAATTTTCTGAAAAATATAGGTAATTAATATTTATTAATGTTACTTTTCGCTTTCGTTCTGGTTACTGCCATTGTCAAATGGGTGGGGGGACAGTCATGGACAAGTGCTAATAAATTATTAGGTTCCACATTCCCCAAAATGTGCTGGGGTATGCTGATTCCAGTAATGCTGATTTTTACTGCTAAGTGCTAAGGGGATCTGATTTTGGAAAATGACCAAAGTTTGAACGAATATTACAAGCAGTTAATTTATTCTAGAAACCTAAACTTTACTGGGTAGAGTGTGATGGTCAAGGAGTTTATATTGAAAGCTGTGATTAAGCAGCAATTTGCCCCTATGCAGATAATGAAGAAAACTTAACCTTTTTCAATAAAACAATCCGGAATTATTTTTAGTTAGATACGTACTATTGAAGTATTGAAATTAATAAAGTAGCAAATATTTCATCCCTCAAGAGGATACTTGCCTTAGTGGTTTGCAAGGAGACTCATAAAATGCGCAAAAGAGAAGGTCTGCGAGCAAATCGAGACTTTACTTAGTAAGACAACACAAGAAAACAATCTCTTGCTTCAAATTACACTGTTCGAAGGCCGAAGTTAAAAAAAAATATATAAAAACGATCATTCTATATTCGCTAGAAGATATCAGTCTTCCTAGTTACATTTAGAAACAACCGTGATACATTAACGAATAAATTATGTCTATTAGAGTTTTTTTTTAAACGTATTATACGTTAATGAAACTGTGCTTAATCATTAGTTCCATTCATTTGAATTTCGTAATGTAGCATATAAATAAATATTGACTTATAACTGATATTTGTATCAGCTACAATCAGCAGTTGCCTTGTTTCTCTTCATTATAGAGGCATACGTATAGTTCTCTTAAGTTGCTTGCCACTGAGAATTGATAGGATCCGTCAGTTTAATACGTCGTAGAGAAAATCTGTAAGGAAAATGAAACCTCAGCAGAAAGACAAAATAAGAAATAAAACATCCGTATTTTATCCGTGGCTCGAAACCTGGTCCCTTTGACCAGTAGCGAATCACGCTAACCACTAGGCCACAGGGACACAAATTTAGATGGTGGTGAAACGAACTTTGGTATTGTCTGCAAGTTCGAAGTATTGACAGACTTAAACTCCAGTGGATCCTACCTACATACTGATATCTGTTTTCAAATCATCAATCTAGAAATCTGTTAGCCTAATGATAGGATATAGCTTACCGCAATATCGTTAATGACAAACATCGAAGATGCGGAGATCATCGAATTGGTGCAAGTAGATTATTTCACGAGAACTGTTGTTGTACGATTAATCTTAATGCTGGAACTATACAGCGCTGTCCATTTTGCTGGGTTAGAGCACACAAAACCCATAATAGCCAGATAGTGGGCCATCAGCCCTCAAGAATCCCCTGGCAAATGCTATTGGGGGACCGCTTCATTATGGCAAGCAAGTTCAAAATGACTTCTTAATAACTACTTAGTATAATTATATCTACCCAAACGATAAGAAGACATTTACACTAGTATCTAGGTACGTAGACATTACAGTGCCCACCTCTAATGCCAGAGCTTAGTAAGCTGAAGTGATGCAGATCTCTGTGTTAAACTGTTGGAGGCACCAAAAAACAATGCCTTGTCCAAAAAACAATGCCGTGCTCATAATGAGTCCCGACTGTCTAGCATGGAATGATGGCAGAACATAGTACTGCACAAGTATTGTTTTTCTAACACCCCTTTCCTTCATGGGTATCTTGTATAAACTCTGAAAAAATATTTGTCTTGTATACAAATTAACGAGTATTTTGATCCATGAATTTCAAAGCTTTTTTCTTTCGAAATAAAACATGCATAACTATGATAATCTGAGCATTCGAGTTCTATGTTATAGTTACTTTGTGTTATAGTTATACAACATGTAACCTTTGAGGCTGATTTGTTGGTGGCCATCAATCATGTATAAATCTTGGAGAAAATGCGACCTAGCTCCAAGTCTTCAATTTGTTTCCAGAACAAGGTATTGTTTTTTCCGCTTTTACCCCTTCATTAAAACCCAAGAAAACGCCCACTCATATTTTTAAAACGTTTTCAGGGGACGGTAGCTCCGTGTTTGGGAACCACTGATTAAGATATTCTAGTTAAACTTGAACAAATAAAAATTAAATATGATGATTTAATAATTCAAAAAATCACTTAAAAGTCTTTGAAATTTTTTTCAACAGCAGATTTCTAACTTCTGACAAACATGTCTAATAAAAGATGCCCTTATAATGCATTTTGAAGAAATGAATATATAAATTTTGATTTTAAAAACAGTGTTTCGCAACTTTTTTTTAAAATTATCTCTTTCAAAAATGTTTTTGAAGTAACCCCTTTAAAAAAAGAATTGAGTACCTGTACCTAAAGTTTTAAAATATACAATTTTTTTCTACCTCGCAACACATTTGTTAATCAATTTAATCATAATTTGTTGCTTTTGGATGTAAAATAGTAGAAAAAATATAAAACCGCTGCAAAGCTTGAAACAAAAATTCAGACATTTCAATTATATTCACGTACTACCCCCCCCCCCCCCCCCAAAGACTTCTCTTACCTACTCCTCCCCAGAATTCTCTCACATGATCCTAAGGGGACTCGTAATCTGTACTTCTCTTGTTCGAGTCCTAGCTGGGTCAGCGTTGAGATTTATCTCCTCAAATTTCCCCGCCCTGCCCACGGTCAGTAGAGGACACCGATGGATTTGGAATCGGATTTGTAATCGTCCGTCGGATAGGACGTTATGCTGTGGCCCCCTATGCGAGAGAGCCATACCTTGTGCACGTTAAAGAACAAGCTGGATGGCCTTGACGGGAGGCTACCATCTGTCTCCCAACAGCTGTTCCAGTAGGTCTCCTCCCCCAACCTACTCTGAGCCTTCGGGGTCCATGTGACATGGCCATTTAGCCCATGATGTGCAAAAAAGTGCCGCTTATGGGTAAAACAACCCAACCCAATGATCCTAAGGGTAAGCCTACCATCTGTTGGGAAACTATCCTTAGAATATTTAGGAAGTTAGCAAATTCATTCTTTTTTTTTATCTTATTGGTTTCTCCAACGTAGACAATCTGTATACAAAATGAAAATTGCAATTTTTTTGCAGCGAAAAATGTATTATGATATTATTTATAAGGAGGTCCGATAGAAACGAAACTTTTAGTGCTCAAAAATTGCAGCACCTTTGAAAATAACGGCTGTAAGAAAAATGATAAATAAACTTTAAACACTTAAAGGCAAAGTCTAACTGCAAGCTTATGTATGTACAGAGAGTAAAATAAAAAAAATGTCAAGAATAGACACTATGGTAATAACAAAAAATTAGATAAAATATTACATCAACCATAATAATGGCAGTTCAGACTGGATTTGCCAATTTCGATAGATAATTATGTGCAATAAAATAGACTGAGTGAATTTCCACATCAAGAATTTTTGCTCATAACTAATAACACAGTCTGTTGCATCATAATCTGTTTCTTCTTTAGAAACTGCATTATAGAAAAACTTCTTCTTTATCTTTAAATAACTCTTTTCCTTTTTAATATTTGTCCTCGAGATATATAATAAAATATCAGAGTTTACCAGAGAGCTTTTATGATCACTTGTAGCAAAGTAGCAAAGGCTACACTTACAGAGAGATAACTTTTTATATCCCAGTTTATAACCTCTTATTCTCGTAAAACCCACATTTGCTTAAGGGCTATACGACAATCCGGTACCTTTGTGTCTGAGTAGATATTAAAAGTCAAAATGCTGCAGTCACAAAAGGATTTTTTTTACTCGTTCTCTTCAGACTTCGGGTTTTGACAGCTTCGTATTAGTCTGTTTTATTCATATGCGTCATGCATAACTGCAGACCTGTTCTCTGCATGCTTGATTTATTCTCCGCCGAATGAGTTATACAACATATAACCCTTGAGGCTGATTTGTTGGTGGCCATCAATCATGTATAAATCTTGGAGAAAATGCGACCTAGCTCCAAGTCTTCAATTTGTCTCCAGAACAAGGCATTCTTTTTTCCGCTTTTTTCCCTCCTGTTTTCAGTTTGGTTTCAATTTCCGGTTTTTGCATCGAGCGCAGAAAGTTCCTCTTCTCTCCTTGCCTCTACACAATGAGGGAAGAGAGATGAGAGATAGCTTTTCTTGTGTGGGGTCTTTTATGTATGGCAAAAATCTCATTACGGCTTACAGCGTGAAATTATAAAGAGAGAGTTATGGAAACACTAAAATCCGATCCAGCATGTTGGCGACAACTATATATATATACGAAAGAAATTAAAAACTAATTTTTTAATGTAACTTAATACAAAAATATCAAATACATTTTATAGTAATCAGTTACATAAAAGCATCTTAACGGAAAAACCGGATGCATAGGAAATGGGGATGAAGATATTCATGCCGCCTCTCCTTGGGGATTTTTAAAATTCGGAGCGGAAATGAGACAATAATAAACGTATACGGATTCAACATATTTGGCAAGGATATGTTTCAATAGATTAGTAAAACGAAAAAAGAATAGACCACTAAAATGAAAGCGAAAAACATAAATTGCTCTGACAAAATATAAGAGGTTCCGCCTTCTGGCCAGTTCTGATTTATTACAGTCATTCCCCACCTGCTTTCTTACATTTTTTTTATAAATCCAGGTAAGTTTAATGGAACGTAATTATCATCTTTGGCATCACCACAATCAATATTCTGTTAGTGATTTGCATACTATTTTCCTTGCATAAACCAAGTTTCTTTAAAAATCTTACTAATCATTTTCTCTTTGCAGGTACGTAGAACGTGAGGACTTTACATAGAGATTATTCTCTTGATGTTCTCACGCAGGAATTCCAGCGTTATAACCTACACACAAGGCCACTGAATTAGAAACCTTTATGCAGATGTACGTAAACGTCACTTGAGCAGGGTATATATGCAAAATATGTGGTCACGTGCATCACCACGTGATCTGGGCAACTATTTAAGACGCTGTTCGTCAGTAAACGTCAGTAGTGTTGATCACAATGAGAAAAACAAAGGATCTTTCCGGGTTCGATAAAAGGGCTTATTGTGGGTGCCCGTCTGACTGGAGCGACGATTTTAAAATTAGCAGAGCTGACTGGTTTCTCAAAAGGTGAGATATCTCGGGTTTTTAATCAGTGGGAAAATAACTCACATTGCTTATTTAACATGCGTAAGTGTGGCGCGACGACAATATGTCAGGAACGAGATCGCCTTCGTGTAAGAAGGCTTACACGGAGAAACAGGACTTCCTGCGTGCAGCAATTGACCGAAGCATTCAATGAATGCTGTTACAGATCCATATCTCAGCGAACTATCCGCAGAGAATTGAAGAGAATCGATATTAGCAGTCGCATGCCTGTACGGAAACCACTAATTTCTGCGAAAGAACCGGAAAGTTCGTCTAAAGTGGTGTATTAGGAACACTGTGACTGGACACTATAAAAAATAAAAATAAATAAATACCCGCTCAAGCAGCTGCTTGCTACAGAGGTCTGACAGGAACCTGTCAGTTTATATGTCATAGTAGACGGTCTATGAGGATGGCAGGACCTCAGCAGAAAAACAACACAAACGTCCATGCCTTATCTGGGGCTCGAACCCAGGTCCCTTAGATCAATAGCCAAGTGCGCTAATCATTCGGCCACGGGATAGCTGCTGGAAGACTGGAAAAAAGTCATGTGGTCCGGCGAGTCGCAGTACACCGTGTTCTATACCGACGGTAGGCAGAGAGTTTGGCGGGAGCCCCATGAAACAATGGACCCATCTTGCCTTGTAAACACAACTCAAGGTTCTGGATGCAGTGTCATAGTGTGGGGCACATTTTGTTGGTAAGGAACGGATTCCCTGATATTACTGGAAAGTCGGGTGTCCTCCAAGGATTATCTGAACATTGTTGCCGATCACGTCCGTCCTGCAATGTTGATTTTTATCCAGCAGGTGACGGCTATTTCATGCATGACAATGTTACTGTCCATCGCGCAAGATGCGATCAGCAGTGGTTCAACGAGCATGACAGTGACTTCCACCATCTTCCCTGGCTACGTAAAGCCAGGATCTGAACCCCATGGAGAATATATGGGGAAAAATGTATGTTAGAGAAACAGATTCGGGAGCAAAGTCCTTTTTCGTCAAATCCGAGCAGTTAAAGGTTTATCTGGTGAACGCCTGGTATGCTGGAGATGTAAAGACACTCCAACACCTTGTGGAATCTATACCAAATCGCATACGTGCTGTAATTCAGGCTGAAGGAGGTCCAACTCGGTATTGAATAAAGGTTTCTAAATCAGTAGCCGGTGTGTGTAGATAGATATTCTAGGCTTGCAAGAGACCAAGTGGACTGGTAAAGGTGATATACTTTCAAATAACTTTAAATTTCCCTTTTCAGGGAGGGAGGATGTAAAGCATATTCAAGGTGTAAATTTGCTTCTCAGCAAACACGCCAATGATGCTCTTCTAGGATATGACTGCATTAATGAAAGATTTCTTACAGCAAAATTTAAAACAAAAATTAAATATTTTTGATGTTTAAATTCAGTTTACTATAAAAAAAATATAGACAGTTGTAGCTAAATCATACCATGATAGGCTTCTTAGTCACTCTGGCAAACATGGTTTACTTACTGCTGAAGTTGAGAAAGAATGGGATCAGTTTAAGGAAGTTTTTCTTGAAACCAACAATACTAGTTTGGGTAAAAGGGAACAGAGGAAGCAAAATTATTTGAGTGATAAGGCTATGGAACTTATTTCTGAGAGAAGGAAGTGTAATGTTAACTATTAATCAACACCCTACTTCCTAATAGAAGGCATTACAACAAGCTTAATAAACATGTAAGGATCAGTTAACAGCTGATAAGAATCTTTGGCTTAATAGCTTGTCTGACAAAGCAGAGGAAGCAGTTAGACAGCACAACAGCAGGGGGTTGTACCAGATTGTCAATGTTTTGTGTGGGGAGAAACAGACAGGGTACACAGGGATTCAGAGATAAACATGATAAAGTGATTGAAGGTGAGGAATCTGTGATGGCTGAGCATTTCAGAGATGTTCTAAATAATGTGATTATTTCAACTCCCATTGTTTATAACGAGGATAGATGCATTACTGGCTTTTATAATGGCTCTATATCACATTCCGAAGTCGCATTGGCTATCTCTAAATTAAATCTGCATAAATCCGCAGGGGTGGACGAAATCACCACTGAAATGCTTAGAACTGGGAACATTTGTGTTGTCACATAGCTGACTGAAATTTTCAATATTTTCTATGATAAAGGTGTTGTTCCTAAGGATTTTACTAGAGCTATCATTGTCCCAATTTTTTTTAAATAGGCGTTCGCAGTTATTGTGATAATTATAGGGGAATTAGTTTACTTTCTGTTACAGATAAAGTTCTTTGCATGATTATACTTAATAGAATTAAGAATTTGGTTGATGGATAACTGTGTGATGAACATTGTGGATTCAGAGGTGGTAGGGGATGTATTGATCTAATATTTCCACTTAGGCATATTCTTGAGAAATGTTTAGAGTTTCAGAAACCTGTGGTTGCTAGCTTTATAGATTTCAAAAAAGGTTTTGACTCTGTTGATCGACATAATTTGTGATTGATTGTTAGATCATATAAAATACCAGATAAGTTAGTTAGTGTAATGAGAGCTCTCTATAATAAACTGAGTCGTGTGTGAGAGTTGGTAAGTCTTGCAGCGATTGATTTGACATTGCTAGTGGAATTAGACAAGGATACATTTTGTCTTCTTTTCTCTTTAGTTTGGTTATTGATTATGTAATGCAAAATTCTTTGCAAGGGAAAGATTTCGGCCTTAAATGTTCTAGATTATAATCGCTTATGATCCATGTTTAATGGTCTAGAGATTTCAAAATTTCTGATTTAGATTATGCAGATGATTTGGCCCTGTTGTGATGTTGAGGAGATGAATTCTTTCATTAGGCTGTTGATGAGACTGGTAATGGGTTTGATGATAAACAGATGAGACAGGTTTGATGGTAAACAGATGAGATAGGTTTGATTGATAAACAGAGAAAGAACTAAAGTGATTAAAATTGGCCGGGCAGATGATGCTTTAATTGCTTTGAATGGTGGCACTCTTTGAGCAAGTGTCTCAGTTTAATTATCTTGCGAACTATATAATAGATACAGGTGATGTGCGGCATGAGATAAATAGAATAGAAATTGTTGCTGGAACTTATAAGAATCTTTAGAGAGTATGGAAAAATAGTCGTATATTCCTAAAGACTAAAATTAGGCTGTATAATGGTTTGGTTCTTTCTAAAGTTAGCTATGGTAGCGAAATCAGAGCTCTTTGTAAGCAGGATTTAATTTGATTGCAATAATCACTTGTAATAATACTTAATAATATATCTGAATAAATTATTATTATTATAATAAAACTTATTACGATTGTTTCGTCCCACTCCCATGGTAAAATTTTATTCTCCTCTTCTACAGTAGGTCTGAATTTCTCTAAAGATATAGTAGATGACGCTCTCCACGTCCCAAGCTTTCATCTGATATAAAACTCTTTACGACGATTTCATCCCCGTGGTAAAACTTTTATCCCCTTCTTCTAGGGATGATCTGAAACTCTCTAAAATATATATCATATAGCATTCCGCACGTCGCAAGCTCTCATTTGGCGTAAACTGAAGATCTTATTTGCATAAACTCAAGCTTTTATTTGGCATAAACTCAAACTTTCATTTGGCATAAACTCAAGCTTTCGTTTAGCATAAAATTCATTACGATCTTTTCTTTCCCCCGCATCCCCCTTGGTAAAAATTTTATCACACTATTTTAGGGTAGGTCTTAAACTCTCTAAAGTGTACAGGGTGATTCAAAACTCTTGGGCCAAACTTTAAAGGGTGATAGAACACACTTAAACAAGCACTTTTCGTCATACAATGCATGGTCGTAACTCAAGCGATTAAGCGCTAGGGGTTAGCAGTTACTGTGTCACGAAATGAAGAAACACAGTTAATGACAGAAGAGGTTTTAAACAATTGCAGAAATTACAGAACAGAAAGTACAGAATTTTATTGAAAAAATTTCAGAAATTGCTCAAAAGAGCGACCTCCAACATTAATGCAGGCTTCACACCTTCGACGTAGTGATCGGCGTACATGGGCGAAAACACCAGGCATTTCTCATACAGAGGCAGCGGCAATAGAAATCCTGGTAACTAGGTCCTCATTGGAATCGTGAAACAATCCATCTGTTCTGCAATCCACGGTAGAAATGACGACGCGTGTGAAAACCAGCGCTTATAAGTGTTCACTGGAGAGCGCCCTCTAGCGCTTCATCGCTTGAGTTCCGACCATGCATTGTATGACTTTAAGGGGTGATAGAACACACCTAAACAAGGTGTGTTCTATCACCCCTTAAAGTTTGGCCCAAGAGTTTTCAATCACCCTGTATAATAGATGTCACTCTCCACGTGATTTATAAATAATTGCTAATGATAACTTAACTGCTAATTATAAATAACTGTTAAAGATAATAACTGCTAATGACAAATCTATAAGAAAAACCGATGTTTAACAACTAATGCTAAGTCTATGGGATTTCTAGAAATTCAAACCCACCACCTCAAATTTGGTTGATCCCAGCGGTTTCGCACATAGCCTATATCATTACCCTAGTTGATACAGACATGTGTTCATGGAAAGTTTGGTACCCTGATATTATAGAATGGAGGACGAAACAATCGTAATAAGTTTATGCCGAATGAAAGCTTGAGAATTGGGTAATGCCATCTATATACACCTTAGAGTGTTTCAGACCTCCCCTAAATAGGGGGATAGATTTTCGGAAATCTCTTCTGGGGGCCGATTGCATAAGCGGACAGACACACACACACACAAACAAATAAACAAAAAAACAACACTTTCTTCCTTATATATTAGATTAAAAAAAACTTTCCATACGTTTACAAAAGACTTAATATTACCCTCAGTCACTTTTTTTGCACTGCCAAACGATGTTTTTTTGGCATTGGCATCTATTTTTTACCCCTTTTGATAAATATCCTTTTATTATCTCCATTTTACATAGATTTCTGTTACCATCGCAGAATGCAGTTTTGGATATTGCTTGCATGTTATAAAGTTCGCCGAAAGAATTGCCCTCCCCCCCTCCTATTTCTCTTTGCCATAATATTTCACATCCCTGCAGCGTAGGAACATTTTGCGATGCATTTTAGTGAATCTGAATGCAATATTGCTGCAGCTAACATTCAGTACGATGCACTCACAAAGCGAAGATAGCTTGACCCTTATTTCTTTCTTATCCTATCCGTTCTTTCTCTTTATGTACTTTTATTCGGGTTTTTCCAAAGATACGTTATCGCGACTGAATGGAGTTATCATGCGCTTTCCTTATGGAAGTTCATACCAATACCCACTTTTTGTGATTCGTACCTAACACAGGAGTAACGAATGGTGAGGCATTGGACGAGGAGCCGAAGCAGGTTGAGCTAGAAGATGCGAGGATGCTGAGAAAGGGAGAGGAAGAAGAGATCCATTTATCATAGAGAGCTTTGCGTCACATTTATTCGCGATCTGGGCCCTGTAGGCTCAGTCATAGCATGGTACAGCAGAGGTCGCGCACCCTTATCAGCACGCGACCGTTGCAAACCCCTGCTGAGAAGGAAAAAGACATTTTTTTCACAACGAGTAGGGAGTTATGCTACTGCTCCCACTCATCTTCCTCTTTCTCTCTTCCTCTACGTCTCTCTTGAGCATCTTTGCTTGAGGGCCAAGCTGGAGCAATCTGCTTCTTTGACTAGCAGAAAGAGAACTAGAGGAGGATCTTTGGAAGGTGATGTTGAGTTCTAGATGACAGTGGATGACGGGAGAAGAGCATGTGACTTGTCTTTTTTTCGGGTAGTTTTTCTCTACAGGAGACTTTTTTTTTCTTTTTGTTGTATTCCTTCTCAGGGTACTTGGAAATGGCTTTGTCTCAGTGATAGGTTTGGTATGGAAAAGTAGAACTCCAAGAGATGGATGATTATTTCTATGAAATGCGTGCACCATCTTGTGATATGCAAAAACAGCATTGCATCGTTATACGACATACAATGATTTGCTTTTTCGAAGGAGATCAACACGCCGTTTTAGACTGGCATAGGAAAAGTATATCCACATGTCTGTATTAAGAAATCAATTACAAAGTTTTAAGAATTATTCTGTGAACAAGATAAAGCATTTTGATGAAAATATTAGCATAATAGCTATAGTACTATATAGTTCAAAATATAAGACGGGAAAAGAGTAGAATTTGTTTAAAAATAATAATCAGCATTTTTGGAGTATTTTCGTCGTTGCAAATAATAAAGGTTTAATATAGAGCCTTATTTGAAATTCAGTTTTCAAATTTCTTATTTAGGAAAATAAAACGCCTTAATTTTTGAAACTTTTACGGAAGGGTTAAATTTTTATGTAATCAGAAAATACTTTCTAAGTACATATTTATTAATTATTTTGGCCAAACCTTTTTCCACATTTTCCGCATTTTTTTTAGATAAGTTTAATTGTTAATTCATACCTTGCAGACTTCATGTTTCAAATTTTCTGATCAATAATATTTAATTTATTAAATTTTTTATAAGCAGTTTTTTAGGTTTTCGGGTAGGTTGGCATTGGTACAACAATCTTTGACTTGTCACTATTAAAGTATGTGTTGTATCAATACTGGTAAGCTGCTCTGTGTAGAGAAAATATTTTTATCAAAAAATCAGAAATAGGTGCTTAAAAATTAACAATATCTATAGTAAAAGTATCAAAGCAATGATAAATTTCACTTTCAAATATATGTTTTGTGTCGAATATTTAGAGAAATTTTTATGCCTGATTTCTGGCATAAAAATTGTGGATCGTTTATTTCTCGTTAATATATGATCATAGTAATTTTAAATTAGCTTTATGTTTATTAGCATCGAATGTGATAAATGGATGTTTGAGAAATATTATTCTCTTTTAACTATATCATCGTATATAATTTTAAGCTTATTTCAAACGGGCATGCTGGCGAAGGACGGGTACGAGAACATTAATATACCTGCTTCTCTTGAAGGACTTAGTGGCATCAGCATCTTTATATCAAATGAGGAACTTTTATTGACAGTGGAGGATATACAAAGTAGAACTCCAAGAGATGGATGATTATTTCTATGGCGCCTTGTATATCCTCAGGTACTTGATATATCCTCAGTCGCCTTGTATATCCTCAGGTACTTGACCGCCTGAGTATCCTCAGTGGCGCCTTGTATATCCTCAGGTACTTGACCAATTGGTCCCAACTTTCGTATGCAAATGCCTCTTGAGTGACGTCATGTCGGAAAAAATATCGGGACCATATTTAGCTTTCGTAGGGCAAGGATAAATTCGCTGAAGGAATTCCTCTGCCAATGCGAGAATCTGACTGCTTTGCCTTCGCGTCGGTTACGTCGTGAAAGCTAGGAACGGATAATTTTGCGCCAAACCTTTGGCGGGAATTGTGAAACGTATCAATGGAACAAAATGGACAAAAAACAATCATTTCTCGACAAATTTAGGCGGGATGTATCTAGCATCATTATAATAACAGTAAGATAAGGTATTTTTACTAGCCATGGTCGTCATACTTCTGAACTAAATATAAAATATACTGTTGTTTCGAAAACTTATTTAAAACAATTTTTGTATGAATTACGATTCATGAGTGAGTCTAACCTCTCTTTCAGTGAACCAGTAGTATAATCGAAGTTTTTACATATTAAGCAATTTATCTATTTGTTAAACGTGGTGAAAATTTCAATGATAATTTTAAAGAAAATTAATCCCAGGCTATATCTATAGCAATGTCTTGGCTGACCCGTCATCGGCAAATTAGGGTTTTCAAAAAAGTGTTCACGAATAATTGAATTCGCTGACGTAAAATCCGATCGGCCAATGACTATTACAATTTATTTACATGACAGAAATATCTACAGGGTAGAAATTCGCTATCAATTTACTTCTTCAACTCTGACTTCTTAATGAATAACAGCTGTTATTCAAACAGTAAATTGCGTGGATGATACTTTCAAATCGCATCAATTTGAAACTATACCTTCAGTTCGCTACCATTAGCACTAATTCTTAGATAGATTTTCTTTCCTCCATCCAAAAATCTAGAAAATTCTGGAAGATTTGGTTCAGTTTTTGACTGGAGCGAGCAGGAAGTTATCGTAGTTTCCTGACACATAATTTCTGCATCATTACCTTGAAAATTTTAATTTTGCATTTCATAAATTGGCGTGGCTACAGCAATTTAATTTTATAGCTTTTCATTAGGTTTTTTTCTTTAACTTTGAATCCAGTTGAGTTTAAAACCCATAATCTCTGGCCTAATCAACTTTCAGACCAAACTCTTGTAATCAATTTAATAAAACCAATCGTTATATTTAAATCAAAAATACCTCACTTTACTAATGGTTTTACACGTGGATCTATACTTCTACAACAGACTTTTGCTGGAGTTCAAATTGAGTTTGAAACAAATATAACTATTTTTCAAGGAAGTTTGCTGATCCTTTCTAACAATTTGAAGAAATGAAAATAGCAGAAATAAAGATTCGCACATTCATTAGCAAATTTGTTATCATCTCCGCTTTTATGTAGTAGCAGAACTATATCTTTAAGCATCAGTAAAGTTTACCTGCTTAGAAGAAAGATTAAAAGGATTTCTCACAGTCATTAAAAACCCATTTCTAAATAAGGTTAAAGTTTTAGCTTTAATGTCATCCCTTTCTGTGATTTATGAGTGTTAATTATATAACGGAAACAACGTTTTCCTTATATAACAGTAGCTGAAAACTACACAAGTGAACTTCATGTACTGTACTTCATTTACAAGTCTTTTCGACTCTACATTTTCTTATACAGTAATTTTTCTTAGTTAAGCTGTACCTTAAAATTACTTTTATTACTCACCTTTGTTAATACAGAAGTCATCTTTAGTTGTTTTTGGAAGTTCTGGTTACTTGGTCTTAAACCTGACCTGAATAATTTCTTATATTTTGTTCGAGAAGAGGTCCATAAATTTTTAATGTAGAACTTTAAGCTAATTGCGAAAGAATACCGAAGTAAACAACATTCATATCTCTTAATTAGCAAACTTTTTTTCACCAGCTATAGATTAAGATAAGTTTAATACGAATATATTATATTTATCGTCGTAAGGATTGAGAGTTTTGAAAAATGAATGAGTGATTAAAAGTTTCGAAAGGGAGAGAAAATAAAAAATAAAAAAACATATATGTGATGGAAAGAAAAAAATTCCTTGTTCCTTATGTAGCGGTGATAAATTATGTAATGACAGATAATAGAATACAATAATAATTGGCTTAAAATATGAAACTACGTTAAAAAAAATCGTTTCTGAAAGCTGTAACCACTAGACCCTACCTGGTTTTGTGGTTAGTATACCTGACTATTAAGACCAGGGGGGGGGGGGGGACATGTTTTTGCATAAGTGTTTTTATGTTCTATGAGAAACTTGGACAAGCCTAATATAGCTTCAAGGATATCTCCTTCCTTTGCTCAGGGAAATATTTTAAATTTTTTTACCGTCTTAGAATATCAGCGGTGGACCAGCCCACAAGACCCACTCTCCTAATTACATGTCTAATAAAGAATATTTTATGCAGTAATTTTCCCTCTAATATAACATCTTTGTGAAGAACTACAATCAGCTATCATATCCTTTAGCCAAGTGCCAAACAACGGCAAACATGATTTAAAAAAAGTGAAATGTTTGAATGGTGACATGCAGATTTTTACTTAGTTTTTAGAATGATATTAAAAGTGTAAATTAAAAAACGGACAAATATATGTATATGTGTGCTTATTTTTAAGCTACCTTGCACTGTATCAATAAGGATACACTGAAGTATACTTTCAAAGATAAAATAATCCGTTATTCTCAGTTTGCATTATTTTATCAACTCTCTCTATGCAGAATTTTTTGTGGTCGTAATGAATTAAACCGGTGTAAAATAGTATTAATATTTTAATTAAAAATATCAGAATAACAATATCGTAAAAAAAGTATTAAATAGCAATAAAATAAAAAAAAACAGTAATATTGTATCCAAAAATATTGTCCAATTGGCATTGTAAATTATTTCATTCACTTCTTCAATTCGATTCACAACAATGCGATGTGGGAAAAAAAAAGATCTCAGAGCTCTTTGAGAAGAAATTATTTATAGAAGATAGCAATCTTCGTTTCAAGAGCCTTCATATCACAAAGACATACTCTAGTAGCCAAAAGCTTATTAATCAACTCAAAATTCTTCAGGTTGCACCTAATCTTTTCGCAACCTTCCAAAAAATAAGAGAAATATTTCATTTTATCGCAATGTCTAGATATAGATCACCCAGGAGAAAACATGCACATTTTGGATTAAGGAAGATAAAAAAAAAATAGAAAACCCTTTAACTGTCTTATCTCTTCACATAAAAAAACAGAAAAAAATTACTCTGGATAGCTGAGTGTTAACGTTTAACTGAACACTCTCCGACTGTCGTTCCTCTTTGAATCCGCTCTTAGCGTCATCAGCTCGGATAATCCTGTACCAAGTCCTAATCAATTAGGAAGAAGACATTTAAAAGGATATCTGTCCCACCAGTGCACGTACTGACTTTATCTCTGTTCTGTTGTCTCAATAATCTTATCCTTAGGATTGTCACGTCGTTGCTGTCGACGGGAAGTTAAAACTGAATTATTTTCCATTTGTGGCACAAACCGTAAGAAAGAATTCTATCAAAAGAGTAGTCTAGGAAAGTTTAAAGGTGTAGAGCAGTGTCTCGCAAACTGTGTGCCGCGAGAGATTCCAAGTGTGCCGCGAGAGATTCCAAGTGTGCCGCGAGAGATTTTCAAATTGACACTAGATATTCCAAAGATTTCATCTTGACTTGTTATCGACGTGATTTAATATCGACGTGCTATCGACGTGCTTTAATAAAAATCTTTCAGATTTTATCAACTGGGATCGTGTAAGTATTTATCAAGCTTTTTCCAAATTTTGGTATTAATTTTTTATTATTTCAAGCCATAGAATGGACAAATATTTAAAACAAACACCGAATTATGATTAATTATATTTATTATTATATTTATTTTAAATAAAATGCATTTAACGAAACTTAAATTTTCCTCTTTTTACGTAACCATCAAAAATTCTTTTTTAGGTGTGCGGCGGAAAAAAAATTAGATTCAGTGTGCCGCAGAGTAAAAAAGTTTGCGAGACACTGGTGTAGAGTATGACCAATAAAGCATCTGCGCTTGTTAACAAGGATTTTTCTTCTTATTTTTATATGTGTCTATTTCTTTTGCTTTCTAACGTTTTTTGAAGCATAGTATTATGTGCTCTGGTCGGCAACTGGACATTATAGAAAGGAATGCATATCATATTGAGTGAAGCTTACTAAGTTTCATCGTTGGTATTAAAGTGGAATTCCCATCATCTTCATTATCGTCGTAGTAGGAGTTGTTTTCTTTAGTTGTGACAGAGATCAGGTCTCGAATATTGGTGCTATTGGTGATCACAAAAGAATACTCACTATGCACTTTCGGCAGTTAGTTTATTGTAAGAATAATTGAAAGTCTAACAATACGGTAAATGAAAAGAAAAATAACAAACGTTCAAAAAGGCGAGGAAGGATATAACATTATTATGCGAAAAATAATTTTTGATAAAAATGTACTGTAATGGTGCTCTGGTCCGTTCCTGTTCAACTCTCACTCATCTTTTTTAGATCCGGGACAACCTAAGGTATCACAAATAGATGATGATTAACTGATAACCCTTATTTTGTCTTGCGATCGAATTCAAAATTGAATATTTTAGCTCTGAATTGATCATTTGCTACCTAAATTCATGTTGGCTATGATTAAAGTGCGAAAATTACTAAGCATAAATAGGAATAAGGACCTAGGCTTGTAACTTGATTTTCGAAGCCTCAATTCTTAAAACCTTAAAATTCACTTTCAAAATATCTTCATTGGTTTTCAGATATTATAATGGAAATATGGAGATACGATGTTCTTTCAAACGCCATCTGTCAGATGGGACATTGAGACACAAAAGGATCATACCCTAGCTCTAAATAGCCTGCTAGATGGTCTTGATGAGAAATGTACATTGTTCAGTAATACTGCCTATCAGAAGATGTAAAAAAGATTTATGTAAACTAAAGAGGCAGAAAGAGAAGCTGGTGATTGAGCTGCAGTAAAAAATAAAGATATCTGAAAGATAAATCCACAGCAGCCACTGAATTAAAAACCTTTATGCAGATGCACGTAAACGTCAAATGCGCAGCGTATACACAAAATATGTGGTCACGTGCATCACCATGTGATCTAGGCTACTATTTAAGACTGCTGGTCGTCAATAATCGTCAGTAGTGTTGATCACAATGGAAAAAACAAAGGATCTTTTGGGGTTTGATAAAGGCCTTATTGTGGGTGCCCGTCTGGCTGGAGCGACGATTTTAAAAACAGCAGAACTGACTGGTTTCTCAAAAGGTGATATATCTTGCGTTTTTAATCAGTGGAAAAATAACCCACATTGCTTGTCGAATAGGAGTGTGGCGCGACGACAATCTGTCAGGAACGAGATCACCGTCGTCTGAGAAGGCTTGTACGGAGAAAAAGGACTTCCTGTGTGTAGTAATTGACAGAACCTGTCAATGAAGGCTGTTGCACACCCATATATTAGCAACTATCCGCAGGGAATTGAAGAGAATCGATATTAGCAGTCGCATGCCTATACGGAAACCTCTAATTTCTGCGAAGAACCTAAAAGTTCGTCTACATTTGTGTCAGGAACACTGACTAGGCACTGGAAGACTGGAAAATGTCACGTGGTCTGACGAGTCGCGGTGCGCCTTGTTCTGTACTGACGATAGGCAGTGAATTTGGCGGGAGCTCCATGAAGAAATGGACCCAGCTTGCCTTGTAAACACAACTCAAGTTTCTGGAGGAGGTGTCGTGATGTGAGGCCCCTTCTGTTGGTATGGAACGGGTCCCCTGATTTTGCTGGAAGGTCGGATATCCTCCAAGGATTATCTTAACATTGTTGCCGATCAAGTCCATCCTGCAATGTTGACTTTTTATCCAGTATATAACGGTTGTTTCACAGACTACAATGCTATGTCCATTGCGCAAGATGTGCTCAGCAGTTGTTCAGTGAGCATGACAACGATTTCCACCATCTTCTCTGGCCACCACAAAGCCCCGATCTGAGCCCTATTGAGAATGTATGGGATATGTTAGAAAAACAGATCCGGGAGCAAAGTCGTCTTCCGTCAAATCTGAGCCAGTTAAAGTACTGTCTGTGAACGCCTGGTATGCTGTAGATGTAAAGGCACTCCAACACCTTGTGGAATCTATACCAAACCGCATACCGGATGTAATTCGGGCTAAAGGATGTTCAACTCGGTATTGAATAAAAGTTTTTAATTCAGTGGTCAGTGTGTGTGTTTTATAATGCTACATCTCATCAGTCAGATACTTCTGTTAAATCTCAACGTGCATATAACTATGTTGGGTATATAGCGTTTATGGCGGTGGTTTGCATTAAATTATTGAGAATACGATAATCTTGCACTTATTTTATAGTCAGTTTTACTTACTCACCTAATTTGTCATTCTTAATGTACAGCGTATAATATTTAGCCATTTATTTATAAACATCTTTCGACTACACAACGATGGCTTTTAAATCCTTCAAATGGTAGCTTGTCTGGAATGTAAATGTTATCTTAATGCCCACGCCTCTCCTAAAATATATTCACTTTATGTTTTAAAAATAAATAAATAAAAAAGTAACCGTAGAGAGATAGAGCAGGAAATTTGTGTCGGAAGTAACAGAGTAAACTAAGCTTTACACTTTTTCCCTGACGTCAAAGCTATCACTCCTTCTTTCAAGATAAACGCATGCACATTTCCTGGCAAAGTAAGCAACACAGTATAAAAATCTAGGCTTACAAAGGAGAAAATGAAGTCCATTCGTTCCATGAAATACGTTTTAGTTCTTGCATTTTACAGGCAATCAATCAAAGGAAGCTCGCATGACTGATCACTGTGGAATTTAAATTTAATAGAAAAGGGTTTAGCATCTAGAGCAGCGTATAATCTGTCAAGCTTAGTCAGAGGACGTCTCTTGTCTACACCTATTTTGACCGCTCATGGTCGATGCCATGGAAGCCACACCGTAGAAATTATCAGTTGCTGTCTCTCTCTAACGCAGTAGTGTAAAGCTAGCAATTTCGAAGCCACTTATCTCACCTCACTACAACAAGATGATTTCTCCCTTCGGATTTGTTCGTCACTCCCCCTATTACACTCCTCCCCATCCGTTTCTCTCCTCCCCTATCAATTCTGTTGAATCCCTCATTGCATCTCCTACTCTTATCATCCTGTTCTCCTGCTTTCTCCCTTATATTCGCGAGAATCGTGCTCATGTGATCTACTGATGGAACTCGTAGATTGTTTGGAACTCTCTCAATATTTCAAGAGTTATTTTCTAGCGTGTACCTCTATCTAGATGAAGTTGTCAAGTGAAGCTACTAGGCATCATTTTACCTGCCTTCAATTGTATTATTGCAAATAACACAGATTTCAAAGGGAGTTGAGTGTTGGGTCTGGAAACAACTCATTTAAAGTGAGAAAAATAGGTGTTGTTTCCACGATATTTACCTTCATCGTAGTCTATGCAACATTTAACTACATACAAGAATATTATTATATATATATATAATATACATCAACTATATCTACCTTAGTTGATTTGACTGTTATTTTTTGATAAATTTAACCCTATCATAGTTTCAATTATTAACGATTAGTAAAAGTCAAAAGAGACTAATTAGAAACAGAAAATTGAGTTTATGTACTTAATGCAACACCATCCCTGTTTTATTCACTACTAGCTGAACGTACCCGGCGCTGCCCGGTGTCACTTTTAACCTGTATATTCTTATTTTCACTGCATTAAAAGTAAATTTTGTAAGAATTCCCCCCGTCCCCGACAGTTTAGCACAGATTTTCAACAGGAAGAAATTTGCCCAGATCGTTGTTGACGTCAGAGAGCATTCCTCATAGCTCGTTGCTTAATTTCTGCGTAAGCTATCGAAATTCTATTTCCGTTACCACAGATTTTGTAGCCAGGCCGGTATCTTCGTTTCTACGGATATTGTGACAGCTCGTGTCTCACTTTTAATCTGCATATTCTGTTGTTTCCTGCATTAAAGGTTAGGTTTGTGAGTAACCCCCCCCCCCCTCCAACATTTTATCACAGTTTGAATACGAAGAATTTCTTGGTGTTACAAAGGTCATTGATGACTCTGCGAACGATCTCAGAGCCCGTGACAAACGATCGAGATATTTATTTTGTCAGATTTTGGCATTCTGTAATTCCCAACGTACTTCACCGAAAGGTCCCAAATTTCGTAGGCGGGTTTCCTCTGCCCAACCCCATGTTTGGTATCAGGTCCCTAGCTGCAATGGAAAGCCTCAATAATGCCTTTAGAAATGTGGGGAATCTGGCAACGGAAGCATATTGCAGCAGAAGATTTAAATGTTATTTTAACTCTTTACTTTCAGAGTTAGGGAGCAGAAAACAACAACAGTAAATTTGACAGCGATTCTCATTTCCCGTAGGAATAGCGTGGTAAATATTTTCGCTTCTAGCAAGCCCCCCTTTTGTACTTTCGACCTGAAATTTGCCACTGCAATCCGGACTACATCCAGAAACATTCCCTGAAAATGCGAAGCGTGTACGTTGAGTTCCCGATGAGTTATGGCTGCCACAGACAGACAGACAAACATCTTTTATTATATAGATAAAAATAAGCATATCGTATAAACTGATCTCAATAATAGTTCATGGAGAAGTTGCGTTGAATTGTTTCACCTCTGAGAAGCACCTTTGTGCAGACAATGGACTGAATGGCCAGGTAACAGAGATCCCAGTGGCTCACAGTTGGGTAGGGACCCACTGGGCAGCTCTTAGGAGACGAATGGAAGTTTCCCATTAAGACTATCCAGAGCTGTCTTTAACGTGCACAGGGTATGGGTTTCCTATAACGGTGGCACACTTAAAATCCCATCCGACGGAGGAACCTTTCCAAAGCCCATCAGTGTCCTCTATATCTGGTGGACACTGATGGAGGGCTATCTGAGGGCTGGGTGAGGGTTAGCGGAAATAACTCTTAACGCTGGCATAGTTGAGACTCGAATCTAAGAATTGCAGATTAGAGAATGGAGCTCTACAGACTGAGCCAACCGCCTTCGAGATGGGAAGATGACCCAATAGAAACGTTTCTAAAATCACTTTACCAACAAAAAAGTAAAATAAATGTTATTTTTTGAAAATATTCCAACAGCAGTCCTCTTTTTTCAATTAATCTCGAATCTCTTATCAACAGTACTAGTAACACATTAGCGTAAAACGATTTAAACTCATCATGCTTTTCTCTTGCGAAACATTTATTTAAAAACCTTTCCTCGTGGAACTTTATTTAAAAACGTATATAGTAAGCGTTTTTCGATTTATATAACTTTAAAATGCAAATATTAAATGCATAGAAAATAATGTATTGTACAGATTTTTTTTTAAATCTCGGTTTGATTATGAAATATTCGTTCAGATAAGCACGGTATTACAAAGGGTTATTTTTTATCCCAACATCCCTCCTAGTAAGGAGGCATGCTGAGAATTCAAATACGGGACAACGAATATATAAGAGGCAATTTAGTTTTATGCTTTACCAGAGTACGTGGAGTTGACAGGTTGATGCTGCTATTCAAATATTTTCATTTCAGAGTGTACAAAAGTCCAAGTTGTTTAAAGTAATGGTTTTCACCATACTGAGCTCGAGAATGTTAAGGATTATTTTTTTGCCGTTCAAACTCCTTGCTAAAATCCATATTTCAAATTTTATTAATGTCAAGTTGGTACATGATTATAAAATACGCATTCTTGGTGCTTTCATTTTTCTTGGTATTATTTGGAGAAACACATCTAAACACTTTAAAAACAATAACAAGGTTTAAAAGTATTACTAGAAGTATATTTTTATTAAATAATCGGCCATAATTGAATATATTATTTTACGAACTCCCAACAACCCATAGCGAAGCCCAAAGCTCTATGGATGTCAGCTTAGGAAAATCTGGTCCAGTGGATTAATGAATAAATTCATATAATTTATAATATTATTTATTTTACAGCATCCTTTCATTTTAACATGCGCATTTTCTTTTCACCTTAATTCAGAAACTATAAACATATCGGTTACCTCTTGGTAAGCTTTAGTGAGTGTCTTGGCAAGCAAAGTGTCTGTTAATGTTTCCTTAGCATTGTTCTTTTATTGCATCCATCTTGTTTTATTCTCCTCAACTTTCGCCAGTGCAGAGAGAAACTCTGTCCTTAGGGACGCCTCAGTTTCATCCACAGAAACGATGTAACCCTATGGGATTTACGACCAATAAACTCGCTGACAGCACGTTCAGAACACGGCGATTCTGGAGAGAATTTTAATCGTTCTCTCCTGACTTTGTGTTCATCCCAAGAGGAGAACTCTTCGGCTTTCTTTAAATCAGGTAATCAGTCACGTAGCAAAACGCGGATACTGATAACCGAGAAGAGCGAGGAATTTTTAGGTTATGCTCTTCTGACCTAAAAGTGGAGAATAACGTACAGAGTGCTTAGTTGTTTTTTCTTTCTAACGAAGCATTGAAATTTCATTGAGAAGTATTCTAATTGTTTTGCTCGTTTTCATAACAATGAGCAATTGGTTTCGCTATCTGTTCATTTGGAGACAATCATTTTTTTTTGTTTTTAGAGAAAAATGATAAATTCTTTTTTGAGTCGGATAAGCATTCACAAAATATTAAAATCCCCCCTCTCCAAATCTCCAAATAGTTTTAGTAGCGCGCCCTACCAGTTCATTTTAATAGCAGTTAATTTTAAATGAATATTGAAAACGGCCCATTTATGCTAGAAATTTGAAATTTTGGTGATGGAGTGCGATGGTCAAGTAATTTACATTGACATAAACGACTTGATTTGACTGACAAAAATGAAAAGTTATTTCTGTGTTTCATATGCGTTAATTAAATGTTATTAGTTGCATTTTTTTCAATCATCCGTTAGTTACAATTTTCACTTTTAAAGGATGCAAAAGTCGTAAAATGAAACTTAATTCTCTTTGAAAGAATATCCCATACTCACCAGAGGCTATGCGCAAGAGTGGTAACTGGGGAGATTATGGTACTCCGTAGTTGAAGCTTCGAAACTTCTCATAAATCGTAGTTTGAGTGTTAGGTAACTAACCAATGATCTATGAGAAGTAGCGAAACGTCAACTGGTAAGTCTCCAATATTCCCAGACGCTCTCATGCTAAGGCAGATCCTAATCCAATCCCTCTAACCCTTGATTTTCAACGCATTAGTTTAGAATTTAGGGAATTAAGGTAGCTGCAACCTGTAACAGAGGCTAATAATTTATTCTAAAAGTTAATTAATGTCTACCTAATAACTGATGTATCAAGCACATTATTAAGTGTGTTTGTTAAACTTTTCGAAATGGCTTTTTAAAATTCATTTTTTTTAAAGGTGAGCGAGATCGTTGGCAAATGTTTCAGCTTCGATAAAGCTTTAAATAGCAATGGATTATTGCAAAAAATTAAGATTTAGAGATATTTGTTTAGGATCTTCAACTAATCCATAGCAGTGTTTTCCATATAAATCTTACTTTCAAAATTACGGAGCTTCCAATATGGCTCCTCATGACGAAAGACAAACATCATTATTTTGATCTGTATATAATATTTGTCATAATCTCATTTAATCTTCTAAATGTTAGCTCCTGACATTTATTTAGTGAAAATAATAATCCCCATTTGTCACAGTGAAGGATTTTTTGTTACCATCTGTTCTGGTGTGGAACCTTCAACTTAAGAATATTAATATTAGTTTTTCCGTGGAGAAAATTCCGAAGATCATGAGTTGCAACTGGCGGATTAAATGAAAACTATGAGACCGCACAGTTGATGTTTCAATGGTTCTCATTGATCATAAATTTATTGATAGTCGAATGATAAATCATTAAGTGAGGATCAATGAGTACAGTCAAATCGACAACTGAGCAGTTTTCATAGTTTCCTCAATTTCCACTAATGTTAGAGATTTATATATTCGGAATTTTTAGAATGGAAGTCATCATGGAAGTTTCCATTAACGACAAATAATTTAAAACACTATTTAATGCTTGCATTAATCATTAAATACCTAAACCGGGACTCCTGATTCATGTTATTTCCCCCCTCCTCCTATACTGCGACCAAATCCACTATCGAATTTTTTTCTGCGTTCTTTAGACTTTCATGCTGACTTGCCAGTAGAATAATATTGCTACAACCTGGCCATTACTGCCAAAGATTAGCAAACAATTTGTATCCAACGTTGTAATTCGAACGGCCAAAAGCTTCATTATTAGAATTATACAAGAGAAGGAACATGTTGAAAATTTCCACAAAAATATGTGATACAGAAGGCTCCCGTTTTCCATGGGGCGGGGGTGGCTCAGTCGGTAGCGCGCCAGGCTCGTAATCTGTAGTTACCAGGTTCGAGTCCCAGCTGGGTCAGCGTTGAGATTTATCTCCGCAAAATTCCCCGCCCTGCCCACGGTCAGTAGGGGACACCGATGGGCTTGGAAAGGCCGCCGTCCGTCGGATGGGACGTTAAGCCGTGGCCCCGTGTGTGGGAGAGCCATACCCTGTGCACGTTAAAGAACACGCTGGATGGCCTTGACGGGAGGCTACCATCTGTCTCCCAACAGCTGTTCCAGTGGGTCCCCTCCCCCAACCTTCTCTGAGCCTTCGGGGTCCATGTGACCTGGCCATTTAGCCCATGGTGTGCAAAAAAGTGCCGCTCAGAGGTAAAACAACCCAACCCGTTTTCCATGGTTAATTGGTACAAGAAAAAGCTACTTAAAGTGGATTCATTTTAAGTAGGAAATTTTCGCCCATAAAAATTACTGTAAACATGGGTTAATAAGAACCAGATCATCTGATTAAACATTTGATTACACATTTTTTAAGATACTGCTTTGACTTGTCACTTATTATAAGTTATCGATCTATTTATCTTAAAAGTAAAACGCTTAATTTACGTTCTGTGTGTGTGTGTATGTAGGTAAGTAGAGTATTTTTTTTTTACAAAGAAACATTAATTAGACGTAAATT
The DNA here is from genome assembly GCA_038380435.1 of Ryuthela nishihirai. Lineage (NCBI taxonomy): Eukaryota > Metazoa > Arthropoda > Arachnida > Araneae > Heptathelidae > Ryuthela > Ryuthela nishihirai. The sequence continues at coordinate 15,614,984 of JAWZYU010000016.1, forward strand.
AACCTTTAATAATAACTCTTAAGTGTGATTCCTCATTTCACATTTAAAATTACAATTTTAAATGTTAGATATTAAATGACAATTGGAAACAAGTTGTCTCTCATGAAGTATAGAAGGTGGATGGTCCGTCAATTATTGGAATAATTTTTCGTCTGATTCTCGGTTTAACTGCTTAAAGCGCTCTGACATGCAAGTAGTGAAGTCCCATTATACCGTAATTGGTACTTCCGGTCACGTGATATGACGTCACCGACCACGCCCCCTTATTAATAATCCATAAGCCGTCCCGTGGCCGAGTGGTTAGCACACTTGGCTACTGATCTAAGGGACCTGGTTTCGAGCCCCAGGTAAGGCATGGATGTGTGTGTCGTTTTTCTGCTGAGGTCCTGTCATCCTCTCAGACCTTTTACTCTGGCATATAAACTGACAGGCTCCTGTCAGACCTCTGTGGCAAGCAGCTGCTTGAGGAGGTATTTATTTATTTTTTTATTTAATTAATATTTCGTAATAAATTATTAATATTTAATAAAGGCCCCCTGGTTGACCTGTATTTTTTAAAACCCCTTATCAAAATTTCTATTGGAAACTCATTATACCGTAATTGGTACTTCCGGTCACCCCTTTATTAAAAACACGTGGCGCCATCTTGTGTATATCATGAGTACTATACTTTAGAAAAGCCCTCTATTTTAGCCATAATTTTTCCTATTTTTGACTCCTTCCTCATTAAAAAAAACCCTTATCAAAAGTTCCACCCCCCTTATTAAAAAACCTATCAAAACTGCCCCATGATTAACCCACCTGTATTTTTTAAGCCGCCCTCTTTAAAGACCCCTTGGTTGACCCACCTGTATTTTTTCTGTACCCCTCTTTAAATAACCCTTAGGTTGACACACCTGTATTTTTTAAGCAAGCCTGAAAAAAGTCTTCAATTTTTGGTGGTGCCATCTAGTGTATACTTTAGCAAGATTTTAATCGCAAGTCCCAATTTTTTGACTCCCCCTTATGAAAAGTTCCACCCCTTTATTACAAACCCGTGGCGCCATCTAGTGTATATCATAAGTACTATATTTTAGAAAAACACTCTATTTTAACCGAAAATTTTCCAATTGTTTGACTCTGCCCTCATTAAAAAACCCCTTATCAAAAGTTCCCCCTCCTCTATTAAACTCCTCACCAATCACAAATTCCCGAGTAAGTCCCTTGGTTTCTACCCTCATCTGAAATTTGCCAAGTCCAACTGAACTTTCGATGACAACGTTCAGGTCATCCCCTCTAAGAATGGCTGATGCAATCCTCATAACTAATTACAAAGTCCCAATTTTTGACTCCCCCTCATTAAAAAACCCCCTAATCAAAAATCCCTCCACTTTTTAAAAAAACCCTATCAAAACTGCCACCCCTCGTTAATTAATCCATTAACAAAAGTTCCACCCCCTTCATTAAAAAACTCCTGTCGCGAATTTTTATTTCCTCGTAAATTATTGATCATAGTTAATGGACACATCTCGAAATTTTTCTCAGTCCAGAGATGTCACTCATTGACTGCCCTTATGACTAAACTGCATTGAACCAATAAAACAAGCTTTTTTAATTCCCGTATATCATTTACGCGACTGGGTCACAAGTTTAAACTATTTATTCCTAATACTTATTACAACTATATCCTCAGTACATGATGAAAAATATTACTCTTTCCTAGGAAGTAACGTTATTCAGTAACAATCGATAACAAAATATTATTTCTTCCTCCGAAAAAAAATCAGCTAATTGTTTGAAAGTAAGATATCATTTTTTTTTAAATCTACAATTCTAAACGCTCTCACAGTTTTTAAAAATCGTCTTTTCCACCGTTTACCGGCGAACGTGTAATCCAATAACTCATCACGCTGATGAAATTTTATTTCGCCTTTCGAACTCTAATTAGGTCACGTGTGTGCATTACGCTTTACAAGGTCAGTTGCTTTCATCGGGTAAAAAATAATTCTGTAAAGAACTTTGTATGCGGCAGAATCCTATAGAAAGTAAGCAATGCTAAAAGTAGAAAACAATTCATATGTTTCGGGTACCCTGCGTTTCTCCTTACGGTGAGTAAAATATCTAACTTTAGTTCTACATCCAATACAACATGAATGTATGTTAATGGAGTGATATTAGTTTTAACAAACACTATAAAATACACTAAGCTACTATAAAAAATAATACGTTTAATAAGTCTCGCTCGATCGATATACTGATAACAACTCTCAACTTACCTGAGCTAATCCACCGAAATTTTATTCGCAACTGGACTGATAGTGAAAATTTAGCAAATACTGTAGCGATTATATCAGTATATTTATGGAACAAGCTACATGAGAAAGCTAAGTCGATTCGGTAACATAAAAATCCGCCTAACAAAAAATTTTCAGGAATAATTTAAAAGTACAAACTTCAGCAATAAGTTTTGGATACTTTTTACTGTTCAGTAATTTTTCCCCTGTGCAGAAAAGCGACACTGATATACCTTTCCTGCAAAAGACATGTACTTGGTTAACGATCGCGACTGATGAATTTTTTCCCTTTAGCGCGAATGGTAAGATCAGCATTGGATATAAGTGACAGACAAAAAAATAATGTCTCTACAAACTCTGAGACACTCTGTGTGAAACATCCCAAGTCCAGAAATGCCCTTCTTAAAAAATAGGAAAATCCTCTCCACACACTCTCCCACTTCTTAAAATTTAACACGACCTTTTTGCTTAATTCGAAGTAATGGCAGGGAGACGAGCGCGCACACAAACAGGCAGCCCAGCCGGTGATGACTCAATGGCCACGGGGGCACTTATGCGCTGACCTATGGAACAGTCTTTCGATGTGAAAACAGATATGCTACTCTTTATCTAAATCTTTTACTTATGGGAAGAGCTGCCTACTACGTGACTTTTACTTCCACAGAAATCTTTTCAACTCTAATGACAAAGTGAAATAGTTATTCGTTTCACGTTGAAATGCCGCACTTTTTCGGTTAGGTCAACAGAAGCTCCCATCTTATCTTCGGGGGAATCTTTTCAGCTTAAGGACACAGCAGTTTACTGCATGCAAAAACTCCAAGCGGTCAGCTAATTTTAAATTGTCATCTTATACTGTTCATCACAATTAAAGAAAGTATGTAGCGGTTACCGGGAGAATATGGTTTGAGCACAAAAGGAAATAAAGTACATTAAAAAGGGAAAATCACTGTTGGAAGGAACTCAGACAGAAAATTGTTGATGTCATGAGAAATGCGTGACGTATTTTACAAAACGGTACCGATGTCGCAAACAATTCAGTGTAAAAAATGGAAAAACAAAAAAAGTATCATTTAATGCGAGTTTTGCAGAATAATAGAATGTGTGAAAATTTAAATCCTAGTGTGATATGATGTAGAAGTAATGCGAAATCTTTAGCATTATTCCCCATGTCATTTGTTAGGTGGCGATAGTGTTGACATCCACGAATTTTCAAATGACATTCAGGGGGGTGCATCATTTCCATCACTTAAGTTTCAACTTCTTTTATTTTTTCCAACCAATAACCACGATAATGTACAGTTTTTGCGGGACAGTTCCGGTGGTGACCTCGATGCAAAAATGGCACATGGGGGCAATATTTCTCACAGTAGCGATATGACATAAATAAAAAAAATAAAAATAAATACCCCCTCAAGCAGCTGCTTGCCACAGAGGTCTGACAGGAGCCTGTCAGTTTATATGCCAGAGTAGAAGGTTTGAGAGGATGGCAGGACCTCAGCAGAAAAACAACACGAACATCCATGCTTTACCCGGGGCTCGAACCCAGGTCCAGTAGATCAGTAGCCAAGCGCGCTAACCACTCGGCCACGGGGCGGCTGGCACTTTGCTGAAAAAACAAACCTGGTCAATGAACGATGATCAGGACAATATGTAACTAAGATTTTAACAAAAAAGTCAAGACATGGCTGAAATTATATGTTTCACTACACGAAGAAATCTAACACGTTCATTTCATGTCTAACAATCGGTTTAGTTATTTTACTGCATGAGAATATAAATTTTCATACTAGTGTGGAAGTCTTAGAACAAATATGTACACTTTGTTTGTGTAAGTGTGAAAATGGTTGTTTTTCCTGCACCGGTGTGGTATTCTTAGAAGAAGTGGCACTATGTTTTATAAGTGTGAAAATGGTTGTTTTTCCGGCAAGGACGCGTTTTTTGATAATGTTACGTATTCCCATATGTGTTTCATTTGTTTGGAAATTTAAAATCTGAAATAACACTACCAATAGAAATTAGCATTATTCCAGTAAATTCCATTAGTATGCACTAAATGCTTCTCGATTCTGAAGGAGAGGACTCACAGAATCGCCACGTTACAGAAGTAAGGAAGATTGAAAAAGGAAAGAGAAGCGATAGGAAAGTGAAAGAAAAACACCCTACCCGCATTCTCACATTAAAAGAAAAATATCAAAAACTTAACGTAAAAGTAAGCATTCATTGGTTCGCCTCAAAACAGCTAAAATACACAATCCAGGTCAGCCCGACAGAGGGCGCCCTGTGTCAGCTTGAAAGGCAGCAAGGAGAATCATCGATCATACAGTTAAAATGCATGTTTCTTTACGTTTGAAACTTTTTTTCCTGTTTATTACAAGTATGTGCATGTGCGAAGCACAGTGGTAAAAATAGTTTAACCACAAGTATTCATTTTTTAAGTATCATGGTGTTAATGTCACAATTTCTTACAACAACGTTCATTTCTAGTGAGATGCAAGTCAGCAACGTTATTTTTCCTGCAAATATTCACTTTTTGTGCAAGCATGTGAATATTACATACAACTTTTCAGTTGTATGTGAATCAAATATTCACTTTTTTCTGAACAAGTGCAAAATCGCTCCAAAGGAGTGAACTATGGTGAAATCGATTACTCACACATTACACGTATCGATATTATGCTCCTGCTCCCTTTGAAGAATACTGGAAAATCAACCTTAGGACATTTAACTCGCGCCATCTAGTGGGAAATACAGTATGTTGACTGCGTTCACTTTAAGTCTGATTCAAGTAAATGGAAGACAATCTGAATAGCTGTTATTACTTTCAAGCAGAATAAAAATCCTGTTTAATTTTACATAGTCATAAACCTATGACTATGTAAAGATTTTGTACGTATGTACGAGAATGTGAGAGTTTCTTTGATCTTATGCAAAGTACGGATATATGCATGTTTATATCTGTGGTTAAGAGATGCATGGTATTATACATATTCAATTGATATCTTTCTAAGTGTACGTCTCTATGCATACATGAATGCGATTGACTAAGTTTTTGTCTCTCTTCATATATATATATTTTGTCACATACTTCCATATGCATGTTTCATGTTTGTCTCCGTACATATGTTAATTGTATGTTTGTGCGTGTGCGTGCACGCATACATACGTGTGTGTTCATATGTATGTGTGTTGTACGTATGTTTGTCTGTACGTGTATATGTTTTCATGTTTGTTTCTGCGAATCAAATGTGTTCATGTGTGTTTCTGTGAATCGGATGTGTGTGTTCATTTTGTTTCTATGAATCGTGTGTTCACACACAAGAATAAACATGTTATCTATCTGTCAGTTGCTCGTTACGAAAGAAGCTAACACTTTATATCCTACACACCTCAACAGATTGGCATTATAGCTCTATTAGGAATTTCCAAAATATATTTTTTATCTCATCGAAAGGTCACTAAACAGATACTTGTGAAAAGTTTACTAAAGAGAAAGATGTATTTTCCCTCTCCAATATTGTATACAGTTTTCAGATAGTCTACGATCAAGAGTGTGAGTGAATTTAATTTACGAGGAAATAAAAATTCGCGACAGGATTTTTTTAATAAAGGGGGTGGAATTTTTAATAATGGATTAATTAACGAGGGTGTGGCGGTTTTGATAGGGTTTTTAATAAAGGGGAGGGATTTTTGATAAGGGGAGTTTTGAATGAGGGGTAGTCAAAAATTGGGACTTTGTAATTATTTAGGAGGATTGCATCAGCCATTCTTAGAAGGGATGACCTGAACGTTGTCACCGAAAGTTTAGTTGGACTTGGTAAATTTCAGATGAGGATAGAAACCATGGGACTTACTCGGGAGTTTGTGATTGGTGAGGAGGAGTTTAATAGAGGGGATGGAACGTTTGATAAGGGGTTTTTTAATGAGGGCGGAGTCAAAAAATTGGAAAATTTTCGGTTAAAATAGAGTGTTTTTCTAAAGTATAGTACTTATGATATACACTAGATGGCGCCACGGGTTTGTAATAAAGGGGGGCGGAACTTTTCATAAGGGGGAGTCAAAAAATTGGGACTTGCAGTTAAAATCTTGCTAAAGTATACACTAGATGGCGCCATCAAAAATCGAAGACTTTTTTTTCAGGTGACTTTTCTGGGGGGCATCTGTAAATGGTTGCTAGGCATAACTGAATGAAATTTGCCTGACCCTACCTTCTCATGGTGCAGGCCGTCAGTACCTTTCAAAAGAGATATTCTCTTTTGGAAGTCAGATCACTAATTTCTAAAAAAATTGTTGCCAGATATTTTTTCTGAATTCTGTAATCAACCATAGTGTTCGGATACTTTTTTGAGCAACTGTACAAGGACGGTATTCTTCAGCCCTATGAAAACTTTTCAGGAACGTTGTTGGCTCCTATTATATTTTGATGGACGCTAACGCCCGCCGTCATAGGTTTAAACATGTTTCAGGAGCGCCGCCGTCATAGGTTCATAGTTCGATGAATTTCTCGAAAGTTGGGATATTTAGTGGATGGAGTGAACAGCTTATTCTCCAGACCTGAACACTGTAGATCACGTGTGGGATGAGCTGGGGAGACCTTTGGAGCTTGTCAACTACTCAAGAACCATCCATGAGCTCCGATCTGCTCTCCAGGAAGGGTGAGATATACTATCACCAAACCTCATGACCAGCCTAGTAAACAGTATGAGATGTTTTTGTGGTACTGGTCTAGATGTTCTGATCATATTCCGTATTAACTACTGAATCAAGTCCCTTAGCTATGGATACTCCTGAATTCTTCTAATAACGCAGGCAAATCTTGCTGTTGGTTTGCTATATGCCTCACTGTTTGTTACGACATATAACAATGCATTGTCACTTTAAATCTCATATTATTTCATTGTTACGTTTTTGACGTAGAAAAAAGGAAATGAATACTGTTTATAGAAATAAGTATAGCATTTTAGTGTTATACTACTCAACCTTCAAACACTTTCCCCATGTAATGTGATGCAAAAAAAAACGCAACTTCTCCCTCTTTGTTTTATAATTTATAGATGACCCTGAGTCTCAAAATATTTTCTCTCTATATATGACACTATGTTGATGTAATTCAAGATTTTACAGTGCTGAAATATTGCTAAGGTCTAAACATAACGATAACATAGATAGTCAATTTCAGTGTTTTCGTCATAAATCACATTCGACTGGTTCCGTTTTCTACGATATGAAATCAGTTGAAACTATATTGATAAAATTACATGCAACTAGTTGACCATTAGGAAGATATTTTTTTTTCTAATATTGTACTGGCAGCGTACTGTTCCCCTGTTACTTGCGATTGTATCGCTAAGTTTTTCAATTTTCAAACATTGCCCCGTAGTCTTGAAGAGCCGCTGTGTTGCCAAATACCTCGTATTAACTCATACGAAATGCTGCTAATTGTTAGTGATGGCAGTCACGAATTAAACGATCCACCTACATAGAAGCTAAAAAATACATTAATGCATTTTCATACATAAAAAAAACAGATTTCATTAGTGATGAATTTTGTTTGAATGTTAAGTAAAATTATTGAACCTTACATTATTACAACTTTAGCCATCTCCTTATCAATTTTTAAATTAAAAAAAAACTATGTTACATATTGCTATGTAATAGCTTATGCTTTAATAGTATTTGTTAGCAAATATAGATACATATCTAAAATGCATTCCACCTTGTTACCAATCTTTAGGCGGATTGAAAGAAAGAAACAATCACGAAAAAAAAGAATGAAATATAAAGGAGAGAAAAAAATACCTCTCTCTTCGAAGGATGGATTACAGTAGCTCTAGCGACGTAGCACCCTAAACACAGTGATTGCGACCCGGTATGTGACCCGTGTAATCAAGACAGGGAACCCAGCACCGTGGAGCCCTGGGCAACCAGAAACCTGTAGTTTGTAGGTGATTTCCGAACAACGATGAGGGTTTGAAGCCATTATTTTGCCTTCCCCTCATAACCTCAAACTTTTACTTCCCCCTCTCCCCTCAGCAACGTGAGCAGCTGCTTGTTATCGTTGACGAAGAAAAGAGATAAGGATTTCGTGGAGAAGCATGGCATGGTATTTTCCAATTTACTTTTTCTCTGATTGTCCGTTTTAGCTATCATACCGATTTCTAGAGATGATAGCTATCGGAAGCAGATCAATGATATTAAATTACGAAATTTATAACTAGTGATGAAATTGTTGTTTCTACTCTGTATGAATCATCTTTTTGTCGTATGATCGCCAAAGGCACTTCTCATGAAAGTCATTAATTTTATGATTCGAGGATTGCATTTTTTTTAATATTGAATAGCACATATTGCTGCCCAATGGTATAAATAGGTCATAAGGATTCTAACTCAAAAAAGTATTGAGGAAGAGATCTTACTAAATTGCTGTTAAAAATACCATATTTATGATTAATATCTAATTCGGAATGTTGGGTGGGTGGATCTTCTGAGTTTTTTGCAGTTACCCAGTCGTATTACATATAAACAGTAGGCAAAAAGTCAAAACACAACTTATAAATTTGGATTTCATTTTTATTATTTATTATTTTGTTTTTCTGGAAAGCGTGAATTGGTTAAAATTTCCTTTTGGAATTATGCTTTCTAGCAGCAAGTAAGAGCTTTCCGCCTAAGCCCTCTATAGGATGTTTTAAAATGCTTTGATAATGGATTTTTTTTTTCATACGGAATCGCCATTTAGCTACTATCAGAACAGTTTCTTTCTCACCTAGGAAAAATTAAGTGCAAGCGGTATATCTCGTGACAAGGTATTTCTTATATACCCAATGTGGAGGTGCGATTTACATATATAATCCTAAAGCAGTCATGGACTATGGAATTCCAACTCCACTTTTATAATTTAATCTTCCAAACAGGTCTGTCCTGAGTTACAGCTGCTGTGTTTGGTTTCTGTAAGTTAATTCTAAACAAGGTTCTCTTTGACATTGACTGCTCACCGCATCCTATGTCTCCTCCGTTTCTGAGGCCTTTAGGCACACTGTACATAACTCTATTCGGTAATCTGTAGTCATACATGCTTCTCAAAGGAGGTTGCCGACTCCTTCGTCTTACAAGCTGCTGATATCGTGTAAAGTTTTATATAACTTTATTTTATATGGAGCAAACCATATAAAGCACAAGATACCGCATAGACATCAAGTTTCCGAAGATATACATCTACCTTGAAATCTCCAAACACCATTTCACCAGTTGATTAGTTACGTGATGTATGTCAACTTATTGATTTTACCCCCTATCACCAGAGAAAATTGAAATGAAAAAGAAAAACCTTGAAAATTCGATTTTTCTGCCTTAAAATTACAAATCACTACCTTTAATTCATTTCTTGAATAAACATTCATCAAGTATCTGCTATTTGATTGCTTTCAAGCTGAATCTTTACATAGTGTAATTGCCCATAATAATCCAAATTCCATTTACTTCTGAGTACGTGAAATAATATATGATATTGTAGTAATAAATGCTATGAGTAATAAAATTAATAAATACCTAACTTTTTGTATGGAACGAATCGAAATTCTCTCACTCAAAATACATTAAACAGATTTTTCGTATATTTCTTCTAGTTGTCAGTTATTAATAAGTAGTTCGTGTCAAATTGATTAAATATGGAAAGTCCCAGATTTCACATCGCTGATGTTAGGCTGTATATATATATCTCTGCTACAAGTGCATTTTCAGAATTATCTTCTTAAATGGGAATGTTGCTCATTAGTTGTCATTCGTGGCTTAGGTGTGAAGTTCCAGATGCTCACGGAAGCGAGCGCAACAAATAGCTTTATTGCACCTTGTCATTCTACTCCCTTATTATAGCCGGAGGGGTTAGGGTGTGAATTATAGAGAGAGAGGAGCGCGAAATGAGATAATAACAAAAGCAGGAGGGCTTAGGGATGGAGAAGTGACGCTTGTTTTGTGCGTCAAAGTGACGTGGCTCTTTCTCAGAAAACCCTAAAGGAACAGGGTCTGGTTTCGTGTGAATCAGGTTATTTCGGGAAGGATTAGGATATCCTCTCGTCGAGGTTTGAGGCCTGTAAAGTGATTTTTTATACTGGAAAGTATAGATTTCTACCCCATTAAATAAATGCCTTCAAAAACAAAGCAGCATTCATGTTACGATAGGCCGATTGGAGAAAGTCTCCAAGGCATATCAAATTAAGCCATTTCATCCAACGAAATGTTGAGCACAGCTAAGTCCCACAGAATCAAGCGCATTCTCGTTATGTGCGAATGTTAAAAAATTGTAAATTAATAGCCATTTCAGCCAGAGTAAAACAACACATTTGGGCGAACATCAAGTCTGATGCACCGCGGATCTGTGGTTTTACCCAGAATCACTGGTGAACCTGGGTAAAACCACAGATCCGCGGGATAATCGGAATAATTAATTAATCTTTTCCCTGCCATACTGGCTCAAAACAGCCCAAACTGCGGGTAGGAGTTAATGAAGAAGAAGGAATAGCATTGGTTGGAAGAGTTCATTTAAAATATTGGCTGTTTTGGGCCGGAACGGTAGTGAAAGGATTAAAGAGAACTTTTAAAAAGAAGTTCGGTGACTACGAATCGACTGAGGTCATCACAGGCAAAGAAGAAGTTGCATGCACTACTCTACCAGTACCATAGAGAAGTAATAAATATTCTGTAAAATGGTTCATACATTCACTTTTATCATTCCAAATCCTTTATAGTCATCCCTGTAACACCACCTGTGCTTCATCCACGTATTATGTTTTTAGCTTCCGACAAAAGCAACAAATTCGTATGCAGTCAGCAGAAATTTACCCAAATGCGGTCGTTACTGCACAAAACAATGTATTTAACTTCATGGAACTCGAGAGCACCTGTGGTTTACAAATGATTCTAGTTCGTATCCTTTAATTTGTAGATTAAATGAGACGGTGGACAAATGGTATCCTTTTGTAGCGCGTTACAGATCAGGGCAAAGAGAATAAAAAAAAGAAATTTATTTTCTTCGATGGTGCTCCATTAAACATCAGTTGGCTTTCAACAGAATGTAAAATGTTAAACTTTAGCCTCAAGGAAAAAAAAACCATTCAAAGGTTTCTTGGCATCAGTCGCCAGAAGAGATTTGTATGTTTATTATTCATTCATTCATTTTTCTGTCGCCTATCTTCAGTTGTGTTTACTCGCCCAGTTCAAAGAGATCGTAATTAACATCATTTCTTTTTTTTTTATAAAGAGCTTGCTACTTGCATTCCTATTTATTGAGATTGGAAATTCTCGTTTCATTCAAGCTTTGACAATGAGGCGTTTCGTAATGGGAACACTCTGTTTTGATTATTTGAAGAAACGATTATTGTCTAAACAGTTAAACAGGCACATTCACTTTCTTATTAAGAATAATCGCGATGATTTGCAGATATGTAAAATTTATCAGTTTTTTAAATACGTGTAACTGAAACATACTTAAATTCTTTCAACATCAACACTGAACAGCGTATTTTGATTCAAAGTGAAAAAATCGAAAATGATATTGAGAGAAGGAAGATAATCACAGAGAGAGAGCTTTAATGTGTGTCTCTCTGTTGTGCACAAAAACAAACACAACGATCTTTCTCTTATACAATTTGAATTTAATTTCTAAACGAAATACTTATTTTAGCATTAAAATTTATGCTTATTTTAAAGTACAAAACTTAGGGCCACCAAAAAGAATCCAAAAAATCTTAGATGCTTACTCAGTATCTTGGGCATTAGGTGGTTCAACTTTGTGACTAATGATGAGGTTAGGCAAAGGAGTCTAACCTCATCATTGATATGTTTGTTTCTTTATTGCATTTTTATTTGGCATCGCTCTACTTAATAAAATTGTATTCTATTAGGTTAAAATATACAACTCAGCAAAGATGTTCGATATTTATTTATTTAATTATTTTTTAAAGTGAGCCCTGGGTTGCGTGCCGGAAAAAAGTCGTTAGCGTGCCAAGGGTTCCCCACCCCTTCACTAGTGTGTCACTTTATTAAGGTCCAAACCATGTTATGTCAATAGCTAGTCGTATTCAAAGATAAATAATTTTTAAACAATCTTTTTATGAGAAAAACATGTTAAAATGCTCAATCATAATAATTTTCTTTCAATATTTAAAGAATTATATAAATATAATAAAATTAGAAGAATAATATTTAAAGAAATAACGAGCCGGGCACGCTACTCACTGAGCGATCACAGCCCCCAAGAGTATATGATGAGCGTGCGTGTGTGTGTGTGTGTATTGGAAGTACACCATATGGTTTAAAATTAGAAAGAGATATATTACAGGGGAAAACATTGAGAGTTTCTGTACTACATTAAAGAACTAACTCGTCTGATTCATTTAAAATAGCATGATGATCATTGAATCCGGCGCCATAATGATAGGATCGCTATATCACGAACCATCAAGGATCCATGTCTCAAATGGGGAAATTTGGTCCCAGTAGTTGAGATACGAATCATAATTATGTCCTGGAATTTATTAGTGATAGAAGCAACCTATGAACGCCATTCGCGAATCTGTAATAAAATGTATTGCAACTCAGTCATCTTTAACTAAACACTCCCCTTCCAATAATAAACACATAGATAGTTTCAAAATCAACCACGAAAATTTATGGCTGAAATTCCAATTTATTTTCAATCGGGGAATTTAAATGTCTTCGTAACAATTTTATTAGTGCTTCGATCAACATAAGTCATGGGCAAAGCTTCGGGATGCAACGCCCTTTGCACAAGTCAGCAATTAATTTACAGCTGTAGTATAATTATCTCGGAATCGAACTAAATGGTACACATGTGTTAAATAAGCGACTGCCTGTAATGAAATGCTGATTGCCTCTAGTCGTATTGAAACGGTTTTGGTTAACTTCAGGCAAATTAAAATGCATCCGTCAATAGCTTCATGTATTAGCAATTTAGCCTGTAGGTTAGAATAAGAATCCTTCATTAACATACCCATGTTCTTATTTTGGAATTGTGCTTGGTATCAACACCTGTGAAGATCATTTACACTTTCAGTGGCAGATTAAGACCCCATGCTCTTCTTGTTCGATTCCTCTTCCGATTCCCGTTTCAAAAAGAGTTAAAATAGCAAAAATACTTTAATCATTTGAGAAAAACAAGATAGAGATTATGATTTAAAAGTAACATTAAACATGCAGCTTAATAATGAAATTTAAGTTCTTAAACTCCATTTAAAATCATTGAGCAACGCTTATAATACGTGATAAAGATAATCTAAATGATAAAGAATATATATATATATAAATCCTTGATATATGTAGGTCACACTTTAGTCTTGGGCCCAGAGTATCTCTTCCCTCCTCTTTTTCCCTAAATCCATAACTGCACACTAGAAGTCAAGTCTGTAGGTTAGAATCTGTATGTCATGTTGTGTTACAAATGTATTTAATTTCTGAAAACTGAAACAGTTATAAAGTGTTATTAAATTGCATTGCTGCATTTAATGTTGTTTATCTTAATCAATAAGATAAGAATTGAATGAATAAAAACATTGATTTATTCATAACAAAACTTCATTTAATTAAAAATCATTCAGAATAACTTCAAATGTTCATAAAGAATTTTCAACTCAAAAACGACTGTTTCTGTATAAAAAAAAAACTGAAGTGCAAAGAAAAAAAAAGGCTCAAATGTCAGCAATAAAAGAATCCCTGACATTTGATCGCGCACATTGTGGATATGGGATCGTTGAACCATTTTTGAGATTTTGCAAAGCTCTTTCTTTTTCCCCTACAGCACCAGTATCAATATTTTCATCGTTTTATTACTTTCTGCTCTCGGAAATATTTGGAAAGGCCAGCGTCCGTTATATAGGAAAAACGCTGAATGATCTTGACTTGGAGAATCGAAATTTTATAGCTAACAGCTATCCAATAAAAATGCTCTGGACCTCCTCTGAACTTGTTTTAAAATTGGTACCCATATGACTGATTATTTAAACTAATGGTTCACAACCCTTTTGAGCCAAGCGGTACGATTTACACTTTCTAAAGCCCCTTTACTCTTAATTTATTTTCTTCATTGAATTGAAAATATTTTTCCTGTATTAAACTAGGTGAAATAATATTAACTGCGTATACAGATTAACGAATATTCTGATACCATATCCATGAATTTCCTGTCGAAACAAAACATGCATAATTGTGTTAATCCAAAATTATTCAGTATTCTATTTAATCTATTTCTACGAAATACTCAAGGAAACGCCAATGTAGGAAGCCACTCATTTAAACCATTGCACAGCAAAATAAGTTAGGCTTATGAGTAAAGCAAGCAACTTATTGCATTATGTAAAGCAAGCAACTTATTGCATATGAGCAACTTATTGATTTTAAAATACGAAAATCACAGTTGAGGAAAACTAGTAATTTCATTCACGTCTGCAATATTAAAGTTACGCTAATCAATTTAAAAGATATCTGGCACTCTTATAATGAGACCATTTCTGAAAGTTGAATTATTTCCTTTCTCCTGCATTGAACACGCAGCACAAAGCGGCAAGAGAGCATCTTAAGTGCGTGTTTATGCAGCAAAGCTATATTGTTACTGCGTGTTTATGCTGCGAAGCTGCATCATATAGGCTATAAGTTAAGCCAATCTCATCTGCAGTAAATGACAGCAGAAGAAAAGAAAGCAAGGACTCAAACATGTTACCAACCGTCTGTACAGATACTATCTTATTAATGTCTGGGATTCCTTTTTTCGAATAAAATGTTCGTTACATTTTTCCTTATATTTTTCGTTCTATATTGTTTATTTTGTGTCTATGGAGGGAGATCATTTCAAAATAGCAACAGTACGTATCTCCCTTGAATCCTACGCAACAATCATTTATTAAAATATTGTACAAAGAAAAATGCAATGCTTGTAAAAAAAATTATCCACTATATTGCACTACTTGCATGCAACCTAATCTACATTTCTTTTTGGTCTTATCATTTGCGTTTAATTTCTCTATGGAGGTGTCACATACCGGTACAGTCGCTCAAAAAAGTATCCGAACACTATGGTTGATTACGACACTATGGTGTCACTATGGTTGATTACGAACACTGGTGTCACATGACACAAAGGTTGCCAGATCGCAAATTTCAGGAAAGAAAAAACGTTGCCAGATATTTTTCTGATTTCTGTAATCAACCATAGTGTTCAGATACTTTTTTGAGCGACTGTACATATTGTGATTGCATTTCAGATCGGACAAAGACGTTTTCGACAAAGTCTATAGCACAAGTAACAAGAAAGTCAGAGATAAAATAATTGGTGTAATTAAAATAATATTTTAGAGTTTGCCAAATGCAATCTTAGAAGAACAAATTCATCTCTTTTCTCAGTCTAAAATATTCTCTCCGTTTTGTGATCCTATTTTTATATAAATATGTAAAGCTCATTTACTGATGTCATTATAAGATTCTAATTACTTATACAGATACTCATTATTGATGATTATAAGGCAATTTATTTTACCCTGCTGAATTAAATTAACATTACTCGTAGGTTTAGCAGTTTAAAAATTAATGGAATGAAAATAAGATAATAAAATGTTAATCTTTTAACGTTCAAAGCAATCATTGTCTAATGTAAGAAATGAAATACATCATTACGTAGAAGAACGGGTCAAAATGAGCATCCCAATGGAACTTTGAACATGAATCATTCAAATCTAACCTTTCTATATTCAAATTTATTATTATAAAGATATTATATTCATATATGCTACGTATAATCCAAAATTACCTTTTTTTTTCTAAAAAAAGTATTCTCAGAAACACTGACCTAAAAGAGATTAGATATGAACAATAAGCATGTTCGTCATTATAAGAGATTAAATCAATGGTTACCCCTTGACATTGTTTTAGGAGAAAGACACCGATTTTATAGGTATCTGGTTCAGGTTCGCACTGTCGTTTAAGGAGCCGATTTACATAGTAATATGCTGACATCATTTTAATCATTTAGCGAACATTGAATATTAAGTTTTATTTCTAAAAACTCATTTGGATTTTATTTGAAGAAGAAATATCACCTTTGGAAGACCACATGCTTCCTTGGTTTGCTTCTAAGTGGCCCCTATTGTGTACTCAGTGGACTAAATATCCTGGTCACAAGGCTACTGAGGGCTCATGATTGGGTAAAGAAAGGGTATCAACTAGACAGATGTTAGAGGGGACCTAGTAACATCTTCCAAGGTCACCCAACGCAGTCTTTAAGATTCTTAACATTACATCTGACTGACGGAGTCCTATAGCCTACATGCCTAGGAGGTCTGACAGGCGCTTGTCAGTGCCACAGAGAAGACCAAAATAAGGCATGATCTTGTATCAAATAATATAAATTTTTATGGTTTTGAAATCCGGGTTCTTTACTCTGTAGCCCAAACATTATGCAGTGTTCAGCAATAAAGCAACACAAGAAAATGTCCTGTAGTAGACAGGAGACACTTGAAATAATAAGCTGAAAAAATTTGATTTTGCCCTGAGTGGGATTAGAACCTACATCTCCCAGAAATATGCCTTATTCATAGCTGGCATGTTCTGGGAGACGTGGGTTCGAATCTCACTCAGGAGAAAAACATTTTTTTTTTCCAGTTTTTTTATGGTGCATGTTTTTTTTTGTTTTTATGTTGTTTTTTACCCCACCAATCTTACGTTGAATGTCTAAAACAGAGATTTCCAAAATTTATGTAGATGGAGCCTTTTTTTTTCTCAGTACATAATTTTATGGCCGAAAAAAATGGCGAATGCATTTTTCACTCATGAATAGTTAGTTAAGAAAAAATTAGGTTTTACCCTGAAGAGTGGGACTCGAACTCACGTCTCTTGAATACATGTTAGGAATTTATGCATGTCAACAGGCCCGAATGAAAAAAAAACCGAGGGGGGAGGAAGATACTGGATTTCCAATGCTGTATAACATTTCCCCCTCCGATTTACAAGTTTTTAAAAAAATTCTTGAAAAATGCATGAAATATAAATAAGTTTCATAATTTTTTTGCCTCTTTTACCATTATTAGCATTCTGAAAGGGGGGCATAGTCGATTTCCACCCCCGCATCCTCTAGATCCGGCCCTGCATGTCAGGAACTTTTTTATATCAGGAACTTATACATGCCAGGAATTCTAACATATATTCAGGATACGTGGGTTCGTGTCCCACTCAGGGCGAAACTGAATTTTTCCAGCTAATTATTCATGAGTTCCATGTTAATAAGTTATCTTCTGTGTTATTCTACTATTAAACATTTTAATTCTTTATTTAATTTTATAATAATAAGTCATTCTGAGGTCCTGACATCCTCTCAGATCTCCTACTGTGGCATATAAACTGACAGGCTCCTGTCATACCTCTGTGGCATATAAACTGACAGGCTCCTGTCAGACTTCTGTGGCAAGCAGCTGCTTGAGGGGGTATTTATTTATTTTGCCTTCCCATGGCCGAGTGATTAGCACGCTTGGCTACTGATCTAAGTGACCTGGGTTCGAGCATTGGGTAAGGCATGGTTGTGTGTGTTGTTTTTCTGCTGAGGTCCTGCCATCCTCACAGACCTCCTACTTTGGCATATAAACTGATAGGCTCCTGTCAGACCTCTGTGGCAAGCAGCTGCTTGAGGGGGTATTTATTTATTTTTTTTTTATTTATTATATTTCCATGTACCGATAGCTGGCCGAAGTCCCCACTTTGGAAAATGTTGGTCTAAATAATTCTAATCAAATTTATGATTACAAAATAAGGAATATAATTAAATACCCATGTTTATTGAATTTAATTCCACTCCACATTTATTACTTATGTTATAACGGTTTCCTCTAACGACAACTTCAAGCAGCATATGAGTCTGCTTGAAATATTTCTTCTCTCGAAAAACGTTTTCCTCCCCATCTGAGGAAACTGGTGAGTTTTACCTTAAAAGTTAAGAGTTAAGAACTATGATCATTGAATTCGCTATAAATTTTCTTCTTATAATCAAAGAAATCTAAGAATTTTATTACCACAACCTTTCATTTCTTCCCCTCCTAAATCTTTCTCTTCTCCACCCTCATATAAATCCGAGGAAAGTATTTATTCCAGTCAATAAGATTTCGGATCATCGAATTTTGGTCAAATTCCAAAATGAAAAATATTACTATTTCTTCCCAGGGCTCCTGGGTTTTCTTTCTTTGAGTTTTTTTTTGTGTGTGTTAACTCAGGATCTCAAAATTGGAACGTTAATTTTAAGTACTTTAACTTTTTAAGTTAAAAATTTAACGTTTGGGACTGAATGTATGAAGGAGCCATTATTGCGTAGATTTGCAAATTTATTTTATTCGTATTGATTGCATTGAAATTTATCAATCAATCAATATTATTAAAAACTACTGAGAACAAGAAACACTAATACGGAAGGGAAGCATTTCCATGCTTTTTTAAGTAACAAACAGTTATTTTAAAGTTACACCATTACCATGTTTGTGTTGGCGAAGCCATATAATTAACTAATGGATGCACTCGCAGAGCTCTGGCATGGTGATCAAGGATTCTGTTTGCCAAGCTATTTATTCTCATGCCAACAATATGCCCTCTGTCGAACTCGCTCACCTGGAGATATGGAATTTGCACCAGTCTGAGTAGTATATCTTAATAACACTTTTAAATATCTGTGTGAAGGTTCAAGTCACACCTTTTACAGAATGTTCTCATTACTTGTAGCCAGGGCAGCAGCCAACACGACTGCACCCGATGAGAGTAAAAGTCTAATCACTTCTTCAGTAATAGATGCTAAACATGCCCCATACGAGTCACGGAACTTACTCTATTCTTCCTTGGTGTTCTGATTTTCCTGAACAGAAGTGTATATCTTTGGGAAAAAGGGATTTTTTTTAGCTTTAATTTTTTTCGAAGGGTTGGGTTGGGGTTGTTTTACCTCTGAGCGGCACTTTTTTGCACACCAAGGGCTAAATGGCCAGGTGACATGGACCCCGAAGGCTCAGAGAAGGTTGGGGGAGGGGACCCACTGGAACAGCTGTTGGGAGACAGATGGTAGCCTCCCGTCAAGGCCATCCAGCGTGTTCTTTAACGTGCACAGGGTATGGCTCTCCCACACACGGGGCCACGGCTTAACGTCCCATCCGACGGACGGCGGCCTTTCCAAGCCCATCGGTGTCCCCTACTGACCGTGGGCAGGGCGGGGAATTTTGCGGAGATAAATCTCAACGCTGACCCAGCTGGGACTCGAACCTGGGAACTACAGATTACGAGCCTGGCGCGCTACCGACTGAGCCACCCCCGCCCCATGTTTTCAGAGGGAAATCAAATGTAAAATATCTGAGTCGTAAATGGTTTAAATTTCCTTCCAAAATCTTATTTTTATGAATTTAAAGTGTAAAAACGATTTTTTTTAAATATATTGTTGGGAAATCGTTATCTCTCTGGGGGAGTTCAAAGTAATAAAAGTTTCTTCAAACTTTCCCAGAAATACTGGGTATAAAGGTATATAGTCGAATTCTTAATTCACGAAAAATTAAAGTTTTATTCCCTTGTGACTATAGATAAGTTTAGCTTCAACAGAAGTACAGTAAAGTTACTCTTAAGTTGAACCCATGACCTGAAGAAAAAGAAGGCAACTATAATGTACTAAAAATGTCTCGTGCTAAAAAAAGCATAACTGGTACTGTAGCAAAAATATATTCCTTATGTACGCTATTTAATTTAGCTGAGAATAGGAAACAGGTGGTTAATACCGTACACTTCTCGAGGTAAATGTGATAAAAATAAGCTATGAATAGTAAAACTTAGAAAATTTGGTTTACAGAAAAACAAACATTGCGAAAAAGGAAGTATTTTGCATAAATAAAAATTCCGATGAAATATTAAGTAAGGATAAAAAAAACTTTGTTAGTCTCTCTATAGGTTAATACAATAAAAACTATTTTTCTTATGGTTTTTGTTTGACTTAGTTATTGCAGCATGAATTTATTTCACTTTCTTCCTCAAGACAGAAAAAATTATATTTTTAAGGTTTTATTATAAGGTTACAAGAGTCTCTAGTTATGTTAATATGTAATTAGAGACGCTTGTAACGAAAGAGGAATATCCTGCAGAAAAGAAAAATAGGAAATTCTGTTATTAAAAAGAAGAGTGAGGAGTCAAAAAATCGGATAATGGGAGAGGAAATAAAAGATGCAATCAATCAAAAGGATGGGAAGAAACAGGGTATGATGTAGGGGAGGGGCGGAGGGCTGCATGCTTTAACAGAAGAAATACAGCAAAGTTACTTCTAAGTTTGTTCCCTGTGACTTTAAAAGAAGAAAGATAAGAATGCATTCTTCTAAATTTTCTAATTCCTCTAATTTTCTCAGTTCTCTTTTTAAGGATGGGGTTAGCTAAGTCTGTGGCGTGCCTAACTCGTAATCTTATGTTTTCAAATTTCTTGTCCCTATTCTACTTGCTTTGGGATTTTTCTCTTTTACCACCCTCCTCTTTACTCTTGGCGAGAATGGGGACATCGATGAGCTTGAAAAGTCCTCCGTCTGCGAGGATAGAACGTTAAACCGTAACACAGTGTGCAGGAGTATATACTTTGTGCAAACACGCTGGTGAATACGACGATAGTCTTACACCTTGCTCCCACAGCTGTCCAATACAGCCTATATCTGACAATTGGAATCCTAGTCACTTGGCCGTTTAGTCCATTGTATGCACAAAAGTACCGCTCAGAGATTAAAAAAAACTACAGCAAAAATATTCTTGTTAGAAGGATTAAAATTAACTAATTATGCTTAATTTTGAAATGAATTTATATAGTGGTAATTTTTCTTTCTAAATATATATAGGAAAGTGACTTAATTTGTTCGAAACGAACCAATTCATCACTTCCCCATTTAAAAAAAATGCTAATAAATTAAAAAATTTAAAAATACATATCACATATAGAAATATATATATATCCTATATGCGATCCAAAAAGTAGAAAATAAATCTAAAGCATATCTCGATATTTCAAATCGGTCACTGAATTTAGTATTCATTTCAAAGGAAGATAGAGAAACTTTCAGATGACATATGTATGTCCCATAAACAACGATCACATTCCTCCTCTTTTCTTTGGAGTCGTATATGAGGTAGCCCATGATACTGGAGAGGTCACAAGCTGTAGTTTGAGTATCACTCGTTAAGGTCCACCCTCTTAAATTTTCGTCCCCTTTTAGGTGGAGGAGAGAATAGTAAGGAGTATAATTCGAAGTAGTCTACGACGGTTCTCATATGAACCTTCATTTGACACCTAACTCGTAACAAAGGCCCTCGCTTTCGGAATATACAGTAGAAGAGCGTCTTTCACATTTCTCCTTTTTTAGGGGGAAGAAATCAAAGGGGTTATATTTATATTATCCACAACGTTCCCCACGTCACAAGGTTTTATTTGACACACAATTTGTTGCATTCCGAAGATAGCGGAACAACAACCGTTTTCACATTTCCCATTTTTTAGGCGGGGGAGAAGGAAGGGGTGGAAATTTTTATAACCTATGACACTCCTCATGTCATAAGCAATTTGACGCATAGCCCGTTACTTTCGGCAATTGCCTTGATATATGGAAATAATCGTCTTCATATTTTCCTTTTTTAGGGGTGTAGAAAGCATAGGGGTTAAAGTTTTATAGAGGCATTTTTCGTGTCAAAAGCTTTCATTTGTCATATAAATCATTAAATTTGTCCGTCGCATTCGAAAGATAGGGTGTAACAACTATTTTGACAAATCCATAAACCGAAAAAAGACGAGAGAAAAGCATTAGGAAGATAAGTAAATATCGATTGTTTCCTGGTTCCGTTTTCGTCACACAGTGCAATGCAATATGTAGCTTCTCTTCTTCTAATCTAGCGGTCTTTTTTAATGAAGAAAGAAATGCAAAATAGGCGTTTACTGCCTGCTGAAAAAGTTTTTGTTGGTTTCATTGCAGAATTTTAGTCTAATAGTATTCTGGAGTCTAATAGCATACTCTGTTGAGTCTACACAGCCCTCTTTACAAATGTCTGCCTGAAGAAATTCTGATTTTGAGGCATTGCATAAAGGAAATTATTTCATTCTTCTCTGGTGTAAAAGCTAGCTCTTCCTTTGCATGTCGTCACGCAAAGAACATACGTACAAAAGGAGAGGAAAAAAACAACGAAATGTTTTGTCCTGATGTGATGTTGATGACAACAACAACAACAAAACTCATTAAAACTAAAACAAGAATACGTAAATGTCTGTAATAAAGTCGCGGAAAAGTTTTCGATTAAGAAACGTTGTGCGATTCTTAATTCCATCGAAAAGCAAATGAAGTTGGTAATTGCTTGTTGAGTTTGATATTGCTTATTACACATTGTTTAATTTCCGGTGGAAATTTCATTAGGGTAATGAGAATCGTGAAATGATTAAAAAAAACTGCAAAGGAGGAAGAAGCGCATCGAAGTTTAAATTATCGAAAATTTATGCATAGAGTCACCTCGTAATTGTTACAAATTTTTGGAGCAGATTTATTCTAATTCTCTGTCTCTTATGCTGGTGATTCTTTTGCTTTTGTTATCTCCGCGATCCCCTTTCCAAGTGTGCCGAAACACAATCGAGTACTGGAAGGAATATAAAAAGAAAGAAAATATACATTATCAAACTGAGTGTGTTATCGGCTTTGCCTGGGCAGAAATATTCATTTCAAGGTATTGCTCGCTATACTTTTTTCATGCTTAATTAAGACAAGAGAGACAAAATTATAGTTGATAACCAGTGGATGCGAAAGAATAATCAATTTTAATATCGTTGCATCTCCTAGATGCATCGTTTCTAGCTAATTTTGCGTTTAATTGCAAGTTAATGGGGCACGAAATAGATTTATCAGTTACATGACATTAGCCAAAATAGGAGATGAAGAAGCACAGGATGTTTGGAGACAAGGCCCCGGTGTGTGTGTAACTAAAATAAACCTGTGAACTTTTGAAGGTCAAAAGATTGATGGTTTAAATTAAGAGCTTTCGATCAACGTACTCTCTGTATTAGACGATTAATTATCTGATAACTGAGAATTTTTCTGGACTGATGACACTTTAAGTTGTTAAGTACTTATTGTAATCTGCTATAATTCTCATGAAATTTCCGGATCTTTTCCCTCTGTTTTTAAATCTCAAAAGCTTTGCTTATCACTATTTTAACTAATAGGATTTTTATTATTATCGGAAGAAAACAAGATTAGACATAAGAAATATTTTTTCTACGATTAGAATGTTTTCTATTAATAGAGGTTTATTAAGTAATAGTGAGAGTTAATGATTTCTTGTGGGTTCATGATACTCCGTAGAAGTAAAATAAGATTACTGAAAAAGCAAATAAACTTAATTCAGTAGTAATTAATGATGTTCACAAGATGTGATGAATCACAGGATGTGTCCTGTAGACCTGGAACTCATGAAATACTAAGCTGAAAGAAATTGGATTTGCCGTGAGTGTGATTCGAATCCACGTCTCCTGGAAACATGCTAGTTATGCTAACCACTACACCACTATCACTCATGTCACTCACGCTCATGGCGTTAAATCAATAATTTAGTTGTAAAGAATCACAGTCTACAGGACACATCCTGTGATTATTTACTTCTGAATTATTGATTTAACGCCATAAGCGTGAGTGACAAATATTAAATTACATCTCTATATGACGACACAATTTTCCACTTCGTGAATAGATCGCGCCACTGTGCGTACCAAATAAAACATCCGGAAAGTTTATGTCACACCAGCTAAAGAAAAAACATTAGTTGATGATGGGTAGTGGTTAGCATAGCTGGCATGTTTCCAGGAGCCGTGGGTTCGAATCCCACTCACGAAAAAACCAATTTTTTTTCAGATTATTATTTCAAAACTTAATTCAAACTGATAATTAGTTTAGCCATTGGTAAATAAATTTAATTAATATTTAACATTATAAAAGCAACAGAAAGTTTTTAAAAAATTTAAGTTGTTTTTAGCCACTTAAATGCAAAGGAATTATAAGCTGCAAACACAATAGAAAGTCCATTCATCTCTGGTGAATATGAATGCTCGTTTTCACAGATATAAAGGGTGTTATTTTCTAACTTTTTTCTCTTTAGCTGTGAAAATTTATACTAATGGGATATTCGGTATGTACTAATCGTAACATCTTATTTGTGCCTATCCAACTCAAAAATGAATATTCATATATGCCTCAAAAGAATAAATATCTTTGTTCCTCTCAATTAACGTTAGAGGAGTCATTGCTATCGACGGAAATCACTTTCCTCTGCACTTCACCATCTTTAACTGTTTCACATAAAGAATGGAGCTCCAATTATTCCTTAAAAAGATCCTTGTCCAATCGTCGCTTAGTACTCTTAACCACAAAAGCCAAGGAAAAGCAAGATGTAACTCCTATACATATATATCAATCTTCGTTAGGGAGCTTCTATACGAATGTACCGGTGGAAAAGAAATTTTGCTTCATCGTGTACTTTGCAATGTTCCGAATTTTAAAACATTTTCAATTTCTTACTTTTATAAACTAAACTTAACAATGATTTACGTTATAAAGAGCAATTACTTTGTGCATAAAACATGGAAATATTTTTTGTGCTATAGTATTACATCTGCTGAGTTATTCGTGCTTGAACTTATGTAGGTGTGACATCTTTCCTTTGATTGTTACCGTCTTTCATCTTCGGATTTTGCTGCTCCATTCTTTATATAAAATAGAATATAAGCTATCACGTTTTCGGAATAAATACTCTGTTTGCAAAATTAGTCAATCGTTTTTTCAATTTCCAACTTTTAAAGCTTTGTAACAGTTAAATTTAAACTACGACGATTGGACAAGAATCTCTTTAAGGAATTATTAGAAAAATAAAAATACCAGTCTTATCAGTATTTATGAAATCCAAAATGAAGTTTACATATTTCTCTTAAACTTCCCTCCCCCACCCCACCCCCCACCCCCCAAAAAAACTAAAGATGGACAGAATAGATGGGTAGACGACAAAATGAAAACAAATAACTAGTTTTTGCTTGTTACGTTCTTTTTTTTGTGTTACTTTTGAAATCGAACTAAAAATTTGACCTAAGAAGATTTTGTAAACAAATCGGGACAACAAAATCTTATACGAAAAAAAACAAACAAAAGGAACAACCGACTAGTCACCGTTGAGTAAGATATATTATTTAATTTTGTCTATCTTATTAGTTGCGCCTCAATCCTTCCGCCAATGTCTCGTTTCATTGCTTCTAACTAGAAACTGTATCTAACTCAGACAGGTGAATTTAATATCGGGAATCTTGCCTGAATCTTTACTGTGATCATAGACATTATTACTGAGAAAAGGCAACTTTTTTCTTTTACAATTCCTCCATCGATGAGTTAGATCATCTAAAAAAGGACAAAGAAGTCATTTCTGGCAAGCAGAGCACTAGATGTCAGAGGAGATTGTATACGAGTTTCAATTTTCGTAAATACAATTACAAAAAGACCAGGATTTTTTTATGACTTTTCTGACCTATGACACATTGTACGTTGACTGTATTTCTTTTTAGTTTCGAGCCACGCCAAATCTGCTAAAGGGGAGATTTTTATCTTATCTATTTAATTTGAAAGGTGCAGAATAAACTTGTGAGTAGATTGCAAGGTAATTTTTCATTGCTCTTTATTTAGCATTGCTTTCCTTCGTGAACGCAAAGTACGATAGTTTTTTTTTTGCCTTTTTCCTTTAAGTTTAACTTACTACTTCAGCAAAAAGTGGTGTTTCAGTTCCAAAAATTTAATGCAAAGTGAGAAAATGATTTTAAAATATTTCTGTCATGAAGATATATTTTGCAAAATATTCCAATAATAGAAATAACCTTTATAAACATTCTAAACTATTGATTTAATTCACCTTTGAAAACATCTTAGTTTCATTTCCAGAGAAAAATGTGGCTTTATCAGTTTCGGGTGTTGAATACTGATGCCGACAAATTAATTCTTAAATATCAGCAACTAAGGCGTATGCTTGCTTTCCCTAGTTTCTTAATACAACGGTAGCTACGGGCATTTTATGGCTAGCTCTCTCTCTGCTCATAAAAAATATAAATTGCAAATGCGGCTACGTCTACTCACGCTTCAATTGTATTAGTCGTTAGAGGGGATATTCTGAAAGCCATATCTAAAAACTTCAACTCTCCGAAGGAATACAACCGAGCACACAAATCGCCATTGATGTGCAGTGACCGTTTTATATCGGTCTTAAAAGTGAGTTTCGTGCTCTTGCTTCTTAAATCCGCTCGTCTAGAAGATAGTAATAAATTCTGGAGCTTATCATATCACTCGGTGCGTTCATCCACATCCTTTGGAAGTTGTAGCCTTTTCGACCTGTTGGAATCCTTAAGTCAAGCAAGGAAAAAAGTCAACAGAAATACGATGAGTGGCATCTTTACTTTTGTATTTTATATAGAAATGTACCCCAAGAGATTTTTACGGTTTAATGGAGTAGTTTGCAAACATATTACTCCCAGAAAGAGAGTAGATATGTCTTCATGTATGGTAGTGTGGGTTGGTAAACGGTCTTGGGTTTGCACGGTTTTTTTCTACGAACTCATGTAATAAAATGTATTTTTAAGGTAAATGCAAACCGTGCTGTCAACAACTGGAGCTTAAAGACATTTATATTCCAGGAAAGTCAAAGGCAATGATGTTTTGAACAGAGAGAACTTAAGCACGGGTATAAAATTGGAAAATATTATTAACGGATAACGTTTGGATTCGTTGTTTTGACTTTAATTGCTCTTTGATGTTTAAGTGCTGAAGAGCCAACGAGCAAATATTCCTCGATTTAGGTCAGAGTAAGTAAAAAACTCACTTCACAAGCCCTAAAGAAATATATGAGATTTTAATCTAAACTAAGCAACACTTCATGTGTACAAGGTATGGTTCCATATAGACCTTATATTTACCTGTCTTCCTATTACTTTTAGCTTTGACATTTGTCAATTTGTGGTTTGTCAGTTTATCGGTTTGTGGATTTGACAAAATTTGTTCCATTATATCTTTCGAAAGCGATGGAGAAACTTAATGATTTACATCTCAAATGAAAGCATGTGACGCGGGGAGTGTCATAGGCTATACAAAATCGACCCCCATGCTTTCCTACCCCCTAAAAAGGAGAGATATGGAAAGTAATGTTCCACTATATCTCCAGAACGCAAGTGCGGAAAGTAACATGCTATGTGTCAAATGTAAAAAAAAAAAAACATAAAAGTGACGTGGGGAGTGTCATTCGCTATAAAAAATTGACCCCCCATGCTTTCTTCCCCCCTAAAAAATTCGAAATGCGAAAGTCGTAAACTATTTCGAATTTTGTCCTCACTATTTCTCCTTGATAAAAAGTGGGGGGCGTATTTTTGCGTGGTTCGATTTTAACGAATCATATCTCAAATTGAAGTTTGTGACGTCTCCAATATTAAGCGCTACCTAAAACAGGATGCAAGCAGGGGCGGGGAGTGTGGTCGATGTTTAAGTCATATATAAAAATAAAAGGTTTTGAAGGTAGGTGTTTTCACTGACAAAAAATATAAATATATTGAAAATTAAAAAAAAATTATCATATATATATATATTTCATATATATAGCATATATATTTCATATATATAGCATATATATTTATATTTCCCTAAAAAGTAGAAAATAAACCTAAAGCGGTTCGATGGTGCAATCAGTCACTGAGTTCGTATTCACTTCCAAGGAAGATAGGGCGCCGATTTACGTACACAACAAGATGGCAGGCGCTCTATCTTCCTTTGTTTGAAGTAAATCCGAACTCAATAACTAATTGCCCCATTGATATGAATTAGGTTTATTTTCTACTTTTTAGGGCCCTATAGGAAGACAGTTGTATTTTATCTTTTTTTAATATGTTTCAATTTTGAACAGGCTATACAATTGCGTTTTTGAATACGGAACATGTATTTTCTTTTATAAATTTCCTATAATTTTACCTGACAGAGGTGGCAAAAATTGTTTATTGAAAGAACAATCACATTTACGGGCTGCAAGTAAAGAGAGTTCTATGTAATAGGCTTCCCATGTTTCGTTTGGGAAACAAATGCATTATTTTATTGTATTTATGTGTGGAATTTTTTTAATCATTCTCTTTTTGACCATAACATTCCTTTCCGACTGTATTTCACCCTCAAGGCCTCAATTTCAGCTTCGCAGGTTTCGAAATATCTGTGTGAAAATAATGTATAATGAAACTGACAACAATTTTTAAAGAATATTTTTGCAGCTACCGCAACGAATATTAATATCTCCTTTTCATTAGAATAATATCCTCGCTGGTATTCTTTGGGAAATTTTGGACTACAAGCCAAAGAAAGATAGCTGTATACAGGCCCGGATATAGAAAAAAATTGGGAAGCGAGAGGCGAAGAAACACAATCGAGCCTGAAAACTGCAAAAGGGGGGAGTGCCCAAAATGCTTTACGTCCCATTCAAGAGACCACAGCCTTTCCAAAACTAATATCATCGTATGCCAAAACTGATCGTGATAAGATTTTATAAGTAGGATTGATCGTAATGGCAAATTTGGAGATAAAGTTTTCTGTCCGAAAAGTAAGGAGTGCAGATAATGGGTTATTGAAGTGCAAACTCCATATGGGTCTTCTCATAAAAAAATGCAGACCTTAACACATGTAATTACTGTTGGAACATTAAAAATTTATATCGTGATAGATGAATGGACAGTAAACAACTACACTTATATATATAGCTAGGTGCATATTATATGCTAAGGTGCATCTATATTTGTACAGACTGTAATGTTTTATACACTGCCCTAACAAAATGTTAAAAAAAATCCATGTTATGTCAGTGGATATCTAATTCAAAACCGTATAAATTCTAAACATGCATTTAACGGAAAAATGGCTATTTAAATCTTAATTTTCAATAATATTTGTTCAGTATTTAAAGGGCTATGAAAGCTGGAATATTTAACAGCAAATTATCTTGTTTAATAAATATGTTCATGATTGTTTAATATTGAAATAATGATTATGCAAACTGCTATAAATATATATTTATTCTCTTAAATAGTTCTGAGTTTTAGTTTTTATGAAGCATTACTGTTTTTTAATTTTCCAGTTTCCATAACTTTTTAAATGTTGAACGAATAGAGTCGGAAATCAAGATTTTAAACAGATTTGATTATGTTCTTTATCTTCAGTCACATGTTTCCATTTAATGCACATTTTAGAACTTGTATAGCTTCGAAGTTAAATTCCCATTTGCAAAACATGGAGATTCTCATAATATTCTCATAATTTGGTATGGCAGTATATATGGAAATGAAAATAAGCTTAGCTTGAGTTAAATATTTCTTCAGTATTACTGTAATCTTATTTGATACGTTTGAATATATTAAGATTTGCAACTACAATTTACTTTTGAAGCTTCAGAAGTGATTCTCACTGGAATTTCAAATCTGCTTACAAAGAAACACGCCGATTGTTTCCTATTGCTTGAGTTTTATTCCATATCTTTTGGGAATTGCGAACAAAAATCCGTTTCCTTTCAAGAAGGCTTTTCTAGGGAAGATGACTTGATAAAAACCATTTACGGATTCTAGCGAGAGACCTTTCAAGTGTCAGCATTTGCTTTCGTCTCGCTTGAAAGTTCTACCTGTAAAACTCAAGTCCTTTCAATTGGAGACTACTATGTTTTCAAGTCAACCTATGTATACGGCTCACGAAAGGTTCTCAACAGATAAGCAAAAAGGGCACTTAAAATCCATAGACGATGTGCAAGTATAAACCAATTTTATTTTTATGGAGCTTAACTCTGCAGCTCACAATCGCTCTTTTTTGAGTAGTTTGTTCACATGGGTTGGGTTGCTTTACCACTGAGGGACACTTTTTTGCACACAATGGGCTAAACGGCCATGTCAAAAGAATCCCAAATGCTTGAAGAACGTGAGAAAATAGGTACCTACTGGACAGCTTAAGTGGCAGATGGTAACCTCCCTTCAAGGCCATTCAACGTATTCTTCAACGTGCACAGGGTGTCTCTCCATCACATAGGCCATGACTTAACATCCCATCCGACGGACGGCAGCTTTTCCAAGCCCAACGGTATCCCCTTTCTTGGTCACTGAGAGGAGAATGAGGATTGACGGAGATAAATCTCAACTCTGGCAAAGTTGGGTCTCGAATCTGGCTGCAGATTATGAGCCTCGCTCGCTACCGACTGAGCTACCCTTCCCCTGCCCTTCATTTTTCTCATGAAGTGTGCAACTTTATTTGATTTGGATGCTTGCAAATTTTGATAAATTTAATGTCATAAGGTTGAAATGATTAACTGTTGATTTTAGAACAAATACTGCAATGTATTCGACTGGAACTATAAAACTACTCAACGGAAATTCACATGCACAGTAAGTTTCAAATAATGGCTAAAAATCCTAACGTTTGCCTCATCTTCTTCAAGTCCAAACCATTGGTAAGGAAGCTTGTAAAGAATAGGTTTGGTCATTGGTAAGAAAGCTTGCAAAAATAGGTTTGGTCATTGGTGAGAAAGCTTGCAAAAATAGGTTTGGTCATTGGTAAGAAAGCTTGCAAAAATAGGTTTGGTCATTGGTATGCATTGCTTTGCAAAAATGATTTAAAAAAAGAAGAGAAATTGAAATCAAACTTCAAGCTTAAACTATTGAGGATCATATTGGATGAAAAATGAAATATGAGTTTGGAATTCTTTTAAAAATTCAGTTAATTTAAAACTGTGTTCATGGCTTCTTGTAATACAGTGATGTCAGTTTCTTCAAGTTAAAAAAATAATAAATATTTAGTTTTTGTCCTTTGTACTTTAAGAAACTAATATTACAAGATAGTGTTTTAAAACACAAAAGGAGGAAACTTTTAAGCCTCTCTACTTTACAAAACTAATATTAAAAGTGAGTGTTGTATCCATCCTTTTATCAAGATATAATTTCGTAATAAATTAAAATAAATAAATATCCCCTCAAGCAGATACTTGCCACAGAGGTCTGACAGAGAGACTGTCACAGTTTATACGCCACAGTATAAGATCTGTGAGGAATGCGGGACCTCAGAAGAAAAACAATACAACATTCATATCTTACCCGGGGGGTTAACCTAGGTCCCTTAGATCAGAAGCCTAGCGTGCTAATCACTCGGCCACGAGACGGCTTCATAATGCTCCAACGTGAAACAAATCATGTTAAAAATTACTTCTTTTTTTAGATACAAAAGTAAGAGTTATTTTCACGTCAAGTTTATTCGTTTCAAAACGAACTGAATGTGAGTGCCCCACAATTACCACTGACTATGTAGAACCACACAAGTAACTCTGCTGCTGGCACCCAATTAGTCTTCTGCATAGCCCTGAAGCATGGGGATTTCTAATGATATATTATTCGTCAATTTACCGCTTCTCTCGGGGAAAATGAGAGAGGTAATTAAAGAGCGTTAAAAGTAGTAGAAAGTGATAGTGCTGCACCATGGAAACAAATTGTCTGCTGCTGTATATCTCCTTCTTGTGGGAATGAGGAAGAAAAAGATAAATCCAATACAACGTTGGAGAGGAAGTTCGCAATGTCTCTTCCATTTTACAATTGAAGTAATCGAAAACCTTACTTTATCAGCAGAAAAACAGTATTAAATAGTGTTATTTTAATGCACGAAAGATAATACGACATTCGCCCTGTGTAAGCACACTTGTCTTAACTAAAAATATGTACTATATATATATATATTATATGGTAAATTATATTATATAATGGTAATATTATGTTACATACATATTACCATTGCAATACTTCTTATTTTAAGCAGAATGCTTAAGTTTTTAAAGCATTATAAATAGGAATGAATTAAAAAAAAATCAGCAAAATAAATGTAATCTCTATTCATTGGTATCTGGAAGAAAAATGTGTATATTGAGTTATTGGGATGTATAAACCAAATTTACTAGTTTTCCCTGAGTTAAAATATTTAAGAACTTTTTAATATTGATGTAATAATATTCTTACAGATGATTTTAAAGCCGGCTACAATTACTCTTCTATTTTTACGAATAATCAAGAAATTAACTTTTAAGATTGAATTTCCATTTATATTTTCTCTCGACGTTTATGTTTTCCTTTGAATTTTAAAATATAGTTTAACTCTCATAAATCTTATTGATACCGATGTATTGTGGATGTCTATAAAGCCGCAGAATATTATTATTTTATTTCACACGCTGCGTTAATTTAAAACTTCACATCATAAAATACTAAAGATATTTGTCATCTATAAGTGCCTTTCTTGATTACAGGAACAAATGAAGCAGTAAACGTAAATGAATCGTAAAACGTATAAGACTATCACTTGATAAGTTTTACCCATTACGTCACCTGGGTCACTGCCCACCAAAATAATCGCAAGAAATAATAAACAAATTTCAAACTTAGTATTTATTATTTGTCATATCTAAAACAATATAATAGTATTTTTATTTTCGTTTTGAAATCATTATTTGCAGTCTTAAGTAAATAATCAGGGAATTTACTTTGTAAATCAGTGCTAGGTGGTTTACTTTAGATTTCACAATACGGATTTTTTCATTGCGTCCACATCCGGAAATCTTAATATTATCTATTATGTCGATTGGACACATGTGCTGAAATGCAATGAACTTCAGCAGATGTGTCACCGATTCATAGTGGCTCGTTACACTTGATTGCCCCATTCAATCAGTAGAGAAAATTCCAATAGTCGAAGAACTATCGAAAGTACTTCATTTAATTGTAGAATGTGTTTGAAATGGGTGTTCAACTTTTTATTTTAGACAAGGAAGGATATTTAAGGATAAACAGCTTAAGAAGACATTAGATATGAAATTATAAGCATGTGTTGAACATTTGGTCTACAATACTACTAATAAGATATTTTAACAAGCACTTTTTTCAGCAGTTTTAACTCAGTGCAATGTCTTTTTAACTTGCAGCACAAAGGTTTCCCGTTCTATACCAGCCGCCCTCAAAATAGTTTTTTGACATTGCATTTTTATATTATTTATGTATTTTACACTATTACACTTTTTACACTTTCACCTAATGTTCGACCCCGCCTTCTCGTGGTGCAGGCCGTTAGTACCTTTCAAAAGAGATATTCTCTTTTGGAAGGGAACGGAAGGAGAGGGCTGCCAGTTCAGTATGGCCTACTGATCTGGTCATCTATGGCCACTTTTTTCTTTTTTTTCAATTCTGCTGTGGAGTGGTCAACTTCAGAGGGTCCTGGTGCTGACCATTTATACCTACTAGACTGGACTTGTTTATGGATTTGAGCTTGATTTTTGATCCTGGATTTGCTGCACTGGTGGGCTTCTGTCGAGGGAGAATCTACCGCTGTGTTTTCTGTTTGCTTCTGGGTTGCCAACCCTAAGTGAACAGAGGCATGGGATACCTTATATCAGCTGGTGGATAGTTCTAATCAAAGGCCATCGCAGGTACCTGAACCTTACTTAGCTAGTTGGGCATCGTCAAGCCTAAACTGGACTAATGTGTCTCAGGGATATAATATGGCACTTGAAAAAGTCCACTTGAAAAGGTGGTGCCTGAAGTTCCTACCAGCATCGGTGACTTCAGCCTTTAGCGGAGGAGGAACAGGTCTTTGCCCCATGCCTGCGATCAGGGGGCTGTTTGATATTGTTGATCCTACCAATTACAATAAACCTAATTTCTTTAAAAATCCTACTAATCATTTTCTCTCTGCGGGAACGTGGAACATGAGGACATTACATAGAAATTATTCTCTTGATGTCGTCACGCAGGAATTCCAGTGCTATAACCTAGATATTCTAGGATTGCAAGAAACCAGATGGACAGGTAAAGGTGAGATACTTAAAAATAACTTTAAATTTCTCTTTACAGGGAGTGAGGATGGAAAACATCACCAAGGCGTGGGTCTGCTGCTCAGCAGACATGCTAGTGATGCTCTTCTAGGATATGAGAGCATTAATGAAAGGTTTCTTACAGCAAAATTTCAGACAAGCATTAAAGACTTGAATGTTATCTGCTGTTATGCCACCACTTCTAAGGATTTTACCAGAGCTATTGTTATCCCTATTTTCAAAAAAAGTGATCGCAGTTCTTGTGATAACTATAGGGGTATCACCCTACTCTCTGTTCCAGGTAAAGTTGTTTCCATGATTGTGCTTAATAGAATTAAGAATCTGGTTGACAGTCAATTGCGTGATGAGCAATGTGGATTCAGAAGTGGTAGGGGATGTGCGGATCAGATATTTTCACTTAGGCAGATTCTTGAGAAATGTTTAGAGTTTCTGAAACCTTTGGTTGCTAGCTTTGTTGAGTTCAAAAAGGCTTTCGACTCTGTTGATCGACATAATTTGTGGTTGATTGTGAGATCATATGGTATACCAGACAAGTTAGTTAACATAACGAACGCTCTCTATAATAACACTGAGTCATGTGTGAGAGCTGGTAAGTCTTTAGCAATTGGTTTAGCATTACTTCTGGTGTTCGACAAGGGTGCATTTTGTCTCCTTTTCTCTAGTCTGGTTATTGATTACGCTATGCGAAATTCATTGCAAGGGTAAGATTTTGGCCTTAAATGGTCTGGAGATACTAAAATTACTGATTTAGATTATGCTGATGATTTAGCCCTTTTTCCAAATGATGTTGATGAAATGAACTGTTTCATTCTAGTTGTTGATGAGACTTGTACTAGAGTAGGTTCGGTTATAAACAGAGAGAAAACTAAAGTGATGAAAATTGGTCAGGCAGACTGTGATTCAGTT
This sequence comes from Ryuthela nishihirai, assembly GCA_038380435.1. NCBI lineage: Eukaryota > Metazoa > Arthropoda > Arachnida > Araneae > Heptathelidae > Ryuthela > Ryuthela nishihirai. The sequence goes on from JAWZYU010000016.1 coordinate 15,650,131, forward strand.
AATCTGAATGGTTGCAATCTTGAGTAGGTGTCACAGTTTAATTATCTTGGGAGCTAAGTAACTGATGCTGGTGATGTTCGGCATGAGATTAACAGACGGAGAGCGATTGCTGCCGGGACTTTTAAGAATCTATGGAGATTGTGGAGAAATAGGCGTATTCACCTAAAAACTAAAATTAGACTGTATAATAATTTAGTTCTTTCTAGGGTTAGTTATGGTAGTGAAACTTGGACGCTGTGTAAACGTTCTAACAGTAAACTAGATGCTTACGTAGTATCTTGGGTATTAGGTGGTTTAACTTTGTAACTAATGATGTGGTTAGGCAAAGGAGTCTGCAACCTCCTTTGAGCAGCATATTGTGCAGAGAGAGACTCCGCTGGTTTGGTCATGTTGCCCGTATGGATAATTATAGATTGGCGAATAGGGTTATGAACAGTGTGCCTAAAGGCCTCAGAAAGAGGGGGAGACCTAGGATGCGGTAGGCAGACAATATCAAACAGGACTTTGTTAGAATTGGTGTGCAGTGGCTGGATGCAGCAGATGTAGCTCAGGACAGATATGCTTTCAGAATTAAACTGCACGGCTGGTTGGACCTCCGTAGCCCATGGTTGCTTGATGATGATGTATAATAAATTAATATATGTCATAATATATGTATAATAATTTAATATTATAAATAAAATATAATCAAAAAATACGACTGTTCAAGTGATAATTTAAGACGAGTAATTCAGTTTAAAATAATAAATATAAATTTATAATCTGAACAGTGTCAAAAAATCGGTAAACCGATGTATTTGACATACTTTTTACGAAGAGTTTTATTTTTAAATGCGATTGGAACGGAGAGAGAATATACATATATATAGGTAATTTTTATAGGAAATGGCAAAGCACTGAATTGAACTATATAGAAAGGATAAGAACACTTTTCAGAATTTTTCCCCAAAAATATTTTCCTGAATAATATATTTTGAGAATTCCATTTTAAAAAAAGAATATATGCATTACGGAACGTCTTTTCAGTCTAATTCAATAGCAGTCATTTCTCCCCATTTTTTTTCTACATCAGCCCTGTTTATGCTCTCCAGAAAAAAAAAAATTTCGAGCAGACACTTAGTTTTATTCTTCCAAATATTTAAAGTCATAAAGTTTCCTTTATTGCTGAAAAAATGTGTACCGAGGTTTGTATCTTAGAAGAAATGAAAGGCAAACCTTTTAGCGGCAGTCCACATTTGTCATACGATCGAGATATTGAGTCAAAACAATTTATTAATAGTTTGCCTAAAACACACTGGCACGACAATCCTCTAAGCAGTATATGTCAATATTTGCCAACCTTTATTCGGTGAATACAAACATGATATTCTTTCAAGGTTCTGGAAATATAAAAAAATAATAAATAAATACCCCCTCAAGCAGCTGCTTGCCACAGAGGTCTGACAGGAGCCTGTCAGTTTATATGCCATAGTAGAAGATCTGAGAGGATGGCAGGCCCTCAGCAGAAAACAACACGAACATCCATGCCTTACCCGGGGCTCGAACTCAGGTCCCGTAGATCAGTAGCCAAGCGCTCTAACCACTTGGCCACGGGACGGCCCGGAAATATAAAACGAAAACCTAAAAAACCTAATCATTGGTAATCTTGATAATCATAAAATGAAGTTTTCCACGATTTGGAAACATTAATATACATATTATTAGATATTGTAACAAACATATATATTATATCAAATAAGGCCCGGATCTAGAAAGAAATCAAGGGGGGGGGGGAGGCAAGAAACGCAATGGAGCCGGCAAAAATTTAAAAGGGAAGGCCAAGAGACTGTATTTCCATTGCTCTATTTCTCCCTCCTTTTTACAGATATTTAAAACTTTTATTCAAAAATTCATGAAATGTATAAATAGGTTTAATTATATTTGCTCTCATTACCTTACTAGCATTTTGAAGGGCCCCTTTTCCGTCTCCCTAGATTAGGGGTTCTCAACGTGGGGTGCGCGGTAAATTTTTTGGGGATACGCCGTGAGAGTTCAAAAATCACTAGATCTAGTAACAAAATAAAAATAACCATTGTTATACTATAACTATAGTTTTATCTATCTATATAAGGAGTACGCCAGTTACATACACATTTCCATGTGGTACGTGAAGCATAAAAGATTGAGAACCACTGCTCTAGATCATCCGGCCTTGTATCAAACTTTTGTAGCCACAAAATGTAATAAGGCTCTTTATAAAATGAAACTAAAGGTTTATGGAGAAAAAAAATGGAAAAATACGATACCTAAAAATGCAATACATGTCACTTAACATTTTGGGAGCAAAATTTATCATCCTCAAGATCTAATAGTAACCAACTCACATACTATATATTCTAGAGAAAATAAAATATTGACCACTTTTTCGCAGTAAAACATTTTATGCTAAATATCAACAAATTGCTTCCTAACTTTGCGTTTTAAAGAAATTAAATATTTAACGATATATATTCCGACTTAGTGTTCTCTTTTTATATTCTTTATGCGAAACCAACTAATATCCTTCCATCTACAATCATCGTTGAAACAGTTACTAGCTGCGGAAGAAAATGTAGCTGTGCCTTAGCCTCTCCTAGAATAATTTATGCTCTTTTAAACTACAAATGGGCGTTTATTGCTCTTGACCACTAAAGCAGTTACCATTTACTTCATAATTATTCTGTTTAACAAAATTATTTTATTGGCATTATAGTTTCTTTTGAAAAGTTTTCCCTTCTTACAATGCCACAAACTATGTGGACCAGAGTAAAACCCAACCATGTAAATAAATAGCGCTACCTTTTCACTCGTGCTGGGATTCGAGGGAAAAAAGGCTTGGTGCTTTTATACATTGTACTCTGGAAGTCAGCCAGACGAGTTATCTATCAGCCGAAGTAAGTGCAGTAGTGGCTACTACCAGGGAATTATCCGGAGTAGAAAAGCTGTTCCATGTCAGGTAGCAAAATAAGAATGATGATCGTTTCAGAGTTTATAGCATTTCTAGCGAGAGAAGCTTTCACAACGAACGCTGTGCTTAACGTGTAAGACGTAGGACATTTAGAATTAGGTAGACGTAAAGAAAAAAACGAAAAAAAAAATAGGTGGAAGAAAAATGTAGAAAGAAATTGAAACATAAGAAGAAAAGTTAATCAAAGGAAGAGACAGAGAAAACTGTTAGTTGTTTCGTTCTTAGTGCTTTTTCTTACTGAGATTTTGTTACAGAGAACGATGTAACGAATTTGAACGAAACAAGTTAACAGATATGTGAAAATGTTAAGGAATAAACGATGTTTTCATAGTATTTTTGAAAGTGGATAGTTGTATGTAGGTTCGAAACTAAATAGGTGCAACTGATGACAATAAACCATTTAAAAATATAATTTATTCTTATATATATATGTGTGTGTACAGGTAACCCCCGTTTAATGCGAACTCGTTTAACGCGGATTCGCTATAAAACGGATTCTTTTGCCTATTTTGTTTTTCTTTCAGAAATCTTAATATCGTGTACATAGATAAATACGCGAAATATTTGGTGTATTGCTCCACCCGATTGTTGTGACTTTTTTGCAGGGAATGTTTGAAATAATGTTTGCGAAATTGCAACTGGAGTACATTTCGAAGGCGTAACTTGGGATAATGTGACGGTGTTTTAAACTCCCAGAATGAGCCACTCTTTAATTAATGAAGTTCAGAATTTGGAATTCAAAGCTGCTTTTGAAGAAAAACAGGAATGTCAGCTAGAAAAAATGTAATAATTAAAGTTTTAGAAGAAGCCCTTTCACTTCACAATAAATGAATAGATTCTTTGGCGGAACATGAAAATAATTTTTCACGGGTAGATGCCGTAAGACTGTTGTATACATTAAATAATTATTTATGTATTTACGTAATTTTTTAGCAAAAAACGGTTAATTAATTTTTTAAATGAAACATTTATTAAAGAAAGAGCATTTTTTAAAAAACATTTATTTAAAGAAATTTTTAAAGAAACATTTTTTGTAAGAAATATTTATTTAAAGATAAAATATCAAAAATATCAATAAGATATGCAAAATAAAAAAGCAAATAAAAATACCCTAGTTTTTCGTGGAAACTTTTTTCTACTCTGGATAATTAATTCCCTGGTAGTAACCACTACTGCACTTACTTCAGCTGATAGATAACTCGACTGGCTGATTTCCAGAGTATAATATATAAAAGCAGAAACGCATAAAAAATCGTTCGATAAGAACGTCCCATATACACCAATCTGCATCATATGTTGGGACTCTCCCATTTTATGTAAATTGAAAACCACAATCAAACCTGAAAAAATAAGCCTTTTACGTAAAATACATAATTGAGGATAAACTGAATACTTCATTCAAAAAATCAAAATATGTTTTTAAAAAATTTTGGCAACAGCGTTGATAGGGTCAGTAAATAATAGAAATGATGATAATAGTCATAAAGGCAATTGATTTCAAAAGTTAATTGAAATACGAATATTAACATAATAAATCGTTCACTAAAATAAATGCAATTTTACAAGTTTGCTTAATGATTGAAGTTGAAAAAAAGGTTTAAGTCGAGCATAACATCAGAATCTGCATTAAATGTTCCACTTTCAATAACTCTTTAAATAAATGAATATTGTTGAAAATCGATATTTGAGAGATTCCAGTGCAGTCTTCAGTTTATCGCAGGTCATATTTTCTCTAAAATGCTTATTTCCAAATTTAAAGGGCTTCAAACGCAGTTTTCCATTCGTATCAGTGGCGGATCTATTGGAGGAAAAGGTTGTTTTTACCTCTGACAAGCCTTTTGCACACGCTATGAGCAAACGGACTGAGTCATAAAGATGCCATAGTTGGATAGAGGACCACCAATTTGTTTACAGCCGCCTAGGTAAACAGATGGAATCTTCATATCAGTACCATCCAGCATATTCTTTAACATGTGCAAGATATGGTTTTTCAACGCATGGCGCCACCACTTAACGTCCCGTTCGAAGGACTGCAGCCTTCCCAAATTCATCTCCTTAGCAGGTTGTGAGATGGACGAGACAGATCGCAAAGCAGATACAATTTACACTCGAACTTGAGAACTTGAGAATACGAACTTGGCACGTTACCGGTTGTGCTAACTCCTGCCCTCCATGGGGGAGTTAAAGGATGCTCACCTTCTTTCCTTAGAAACCCAGCATTTGGATATACCGATATTAAGAATGGTTTTTAAATTGGCTGATGATTTTTAATTGGCTGATGATTTTTAATTGGCTGATTTTTAAATTGGCTTTTTTGTCATAGACCATTGAAGCCGCCACTCTGAGATAATTCCTGAATCAGCCACGGATTCACATGGCATGGAAATATTCTAATACAGTGTATGAATATATATATAATAGACAAAATCTTAGTAGGGGGTGGCATTGTCACACCACGTGACAGAATTATTGCTTTTGGATTTTTTTATTATCACTGTCTTATTTTCTCTAAGAAAAATAATTATCCGATCTTAGAAACTGAGATGGACGTTTACAAAAAGAAATTATTTATTAAAAATGAGAAACAAACTCCAAAAGCATCATTTTAGTAAAATCGTGGCTCTTCGCTTTTCCTGGTTTTATTCAATCATTAATTTTAACTATCGAATGAAGTTATTTTTGTTTCATTCTCTTTAAATCGTTAGCTGTGAATGGCATCATAACAGTAAATTCTGCAGAAGGTTGCGTGCATTATTTTACGAATAGGAAAGAAATATTTGAATAGAACTTACTTGCCACACTAAGTAAACAAGAAAAGCCCCAACTTACTTCTGGCATATCAACGTTAAATAATGTTTCTTCCTATTCGTATGTTTACGTTTGGCCAACATATCATATGACACTACGGCAGCGAACGAATGACAGTCAGTACTTGGTTGAAAAGATGAAATGTAAAGGACATTCGACCCTCCGTTGTGGTAAGCAAGGAATATTTTCCCTTTCTAAATGAACCCAGGGTTTCACAGAAAGTTTCATGTTGCACGGTTGTATCGAATGTTACCAAAAATCGCTTTGCAAGTAGTACTTCAATATACTCCAGTAAAATGAATAAGACTCTACAGCGTAGCGAAATTTAAGGTTCCTAAACGGCAAGAATTCAAATATATGTTGCATTTACTCTCACAGAAATTCAAATAGGCATTATTGGACATTCTGCAGCGATCAGCGCAGCTGGATTTATTTTTAGACTGTTTTTGCTTTGTGAGATATGGTTTACAGTAGCTTGAATCACGGTTTTTCTTCTAGGAATGTGTACTGCTTACATAGAACTATACCTACATATGCAGATATTTGAAATCTCAAGGTTTGAGAATATAATGGTGATTCAATGAAGTATTGGATGAGTGGTTTTTATATATTCCCACTACATTATTATTCGACAAATAACACACGAAATAAACGAAAAAAGAATTTGCATTATTTTATTTAATATGAAATACATTAAAAATAACATGACTCAATGAATGCACGCACATAAATTTTGAAAGAAATCTTGTTATTTTTGAGGACATGTTTCACCCTCTCTCTAAATCCGGCCCTGCTTTAAAATATGGGCAATATTTTGTGAAACGCCTGCATATATATATAGTTCATTTGATTTGAAGAAGACTGCCAGAAGTTTTAACTTTGATCTTATATTCTCACATAACCCGAAAACAAGGGGCGGGGTGGCTCAGTCGGTAGCGCTCCAGGCTCGTAATCTGTAGTTCCCAGGTTCGAGTCCCAGCTGGGTCAACGTTGAGATTTATCTCCGCAAAATTCCCCGCCCTGCCCACGGTCAGTAGGGGACACCGATGGGCTTGTAAAAACCGTCGTCCGTCGGATAGGACGTTAAGCCGTGGCCCCGTATGCGGGAGAGACATAGCCTGTGCACATTAAAGAACACGCTGGATGGCCTTGACGGGGGGCTACCATCTGTCTCCCAACAGCTGTTCCAGTGGGTCCCCTCTCCCAACCTTCTCTGAGCCTTCGGGGTCCATGTGACCTGGCCATTTAGCCCATGGTGTGCAAAAAGGTGCCGCTCAGAGGTAAAACAACCCAACCCAACCCTAACCAGAAAACATTTTAATGAAAGTTTGATTTGGTATTAAAGTTTGGTATATTAAGTTTTCTAATCACTATACCTAGTAGAGTTGTTTTAGGATCGGTTTGTGTTGCCTCAGAGCAGCATTTTTTTGCGCATAATGGAGTAATATTTTAGGAGAAAATAAATACTTATAAAAATGTATTTTTTTTCTCTTGGATAATCTTAACAATAGATTAATACAGTAAGGCTCACATAAATTATAAATTCTTGATGATCAGTGAATAAAAAGAAGTTAATTATTTCAAAAAGCTTACCATTTATATTGCCCTGTTGTCTAATAAACTAATTCTTTTTACATAGCATGACAACAAGGCCCATCATTATAAGAAAGTGTAACTGAAACTTCATGGCGTACCTTGATCAAATTTTCGTGTCTAAGAGAGAAAAAATGTGGCTTACTCCTTAAATCGTTAGCTTTTACAGTAAGAAATCAGGCATTCTAATATTTTATACGATATTTTCTTTTCTGAATAACATATTTTATTATACATTTACTAATCAGACACTTCTACGTTAATTTGAACTTTCAGAAACAAAGTTTACGCTTGTTTTTTAACGATATTTGAGTGGTTGCTATAGAGAGTGTTGGGTTATTTACTATGAGCTGAAATATTTTGCGCACGGTGGTCTAAACGGACAGATCACAAGAATCCTAAGAACTCAGAGTAGATGATCGATTGAATGGCTGCAAAGAAACTGATGGAAGTCTGTCGTTAAGGCCATTCAACGTGATCTATCACTTGCATAGCGTATAGCTTTCCTGCCTACAGCGCTACGATTTAAAATCTCATCCGAAGAACGGCGTTCAAGCTCATCAATGTCTGACTTCTCACCGACGGCAAAGCATGGGTTAGTGAATAAAAATGCAGGCATAATATAAATTCGAGTCAGCAAGCCTCAGGTTATAGGAGCTTAGCTCGTTATTGACCGAGATAGCCCCCACTTCAACTATATAAAAGACACTGATTTTGTTCCTCGGGAAAAGCCTGGGTTGCCGTACTTGGCAACCACAGCGTTGTCATCATCTGGCAAAACATTGCTCTTTATGCAACAATATTTATTAAAATGACTAAAATAATAGAAAAACCTGATTTCGCTGAACAATGTTGAAAAACACTGATTCGTTGAGGCAGTTCGGGAATACTATCGAAAAACATTGGCCAAAAAACATAAACGTCCGTAAGATTCATACCAGGTGGGAGGTTGTGATCCAAATGAAAAGCACGATTTTGAACCTTAGGCTTTATTATTATTTCAATTCATGTTTTCGTTGTAAATTTTAGTTTATCTTTTTCCACGAACTAGTTTGCACCCACTTTCTCTCCTCGGTGTGATATTCTTGATCGTAACCATTATATATCTGACAACTTAAATAGTCTATGAAAAACTTCTTTGATTCATAGAACGAACAGAAAGAAAATATTTAAAATTAGAATTTCAGTTATTTCAAATCCGTCTTGCTGGTTTTGAGCCGTATAAAAAATAATTATCTTTCTATATTTACCGATTGGTGACGTGTGAATATTAATTTGAGCGACATATGGATAAAACGTTTGGAAATAGAAATTGTTTTCAGCACACAGTTCGCATTTGTTGAATTCAATCCAAGTCCGATATTACACAATGGACACTGAATTCATTATGCTAAGGGAGACAAATGGGAGAAATCGTTGCTTTATAGGCCACAGTTCTGATTCAGAGACAATTGGCCGACAGTGAACGAAAGTGTCTTTATATTGCAAAAGATTTTTACGCTGCAAATGTGACATGTCGTTGTTCAGAAGAAGAAACAAGCTAGAAATTGCATCGAATGTCAGTGGCCAACATGACAAGATCTAACACATCGAACGGATAAGAATCTTCCTTCTGACAATATAAGTGATGTCAGAATTTCGCTGTCTCAAAATCTTATTCGAGAAGATTGCTCCTGCGATTGACACTGTCTAAGACTTATTTGAAAAGATAAAATCGGCGATTGACACAACATTTGGAGCGAAAGAAGACAGAGAGAAACAACAGTAAGGCATCATAAAAACAAATGTGTTTGGCTGCGTTGTTCTCCTAACTTCACGTTGAAAACAAAGACTTCTCTGATTCGCAATAAAGAGAAATATATTGAAATAAAGAATAAATTGTTGTTCATAAAAGTGATCCAGACTCCTTACGTGATGTCTGACAGAATTCATCATTTCAGAAGGAAAATAGAATTTGAAGTTGAAAATATTTTAAAATGTAATTTTCTGTAAAGAATAACTACAGACTAAATTTTTAATTCATTTTTTAATGTTCCTTAGTATTCGCTCAGTATTCACAGACAGATAGGAAGTGAAATATTTAGCAAACTTATATAAGGAATTTAATTATTACGTCAGGCACGTACCAAGGATTTAGTAAAGGAGGGTAGGTAAAATAATTTAGTGTCAGGGAGGAGAGATCCAACAATTTACTTTCGGAGAGTGGGCCTGAGAATAAGACTTGAATAGGGTTTCCTAATTATTTAAATATTCCGCCTGACAGGAAAGGTTAAAACGATATTCTATATTGTAAAAAAAAATAAAATGTATATTATGGGGCTAAAATAAAATTATATAAAGCAATTGTTTTGAATTTCACACAGGTTGCTAAGTTTGAGATTTCGTATAAAACGAGTGTATTTTCGCGGGGGAGATCCGTTCTTTTATTATGTAGGTTAATAGATTGAATTCTGCAAAACACCATTTGTCACAACATGCTTATGATGAATCTGTGCTGACAGGGATTACACATAAAATGTAAAATTTATGAAAATAATCTGGTGCGCCTTTCTCTATACTCATTACCAGATTTAGGATTTTTCTGTAAACGCATATTTTTTCTTCGATAACTTTCACTAATATAATACATTTTCTGCATGTTTATAGGTGTTTGAAGGGTGGAAATTATTCAGTCAGTAGCGCGTCAGGCTTATAATATGAGAACCTGGCGCGCTACCGACTGAAATAACACCTGCAATCAAAACTTGTTGAAAATATAATTTGAAACTTGGGACCGGTGGCAAAGACAATGTAGGTTGCATTAAATTTGTGTACAAAATTGCTAGACGAGATAATGAAACAAAATTAAAAGAGTCGGCTACTGACGCATGCTTTAATAAAGTATGGCTAAACTCGATTATCCATTCCATCTTTACTACTTCGACTGTTTTGATCGACTGGCACTTTTAGATTAGACTACCTTATGGCTTCTTATGGGATCGGAGGCAGTATTTCACTGGAATACTGTATGAATAAGAAACAGATGTTGGTTAGCAGTTATCGGAATGTACTTCGAAATTTAATTTAAGCAAAATTTTAATTGGCGAAAAGTGGTTTCAAAACCCCAAAATAAAATTGTAAAAGAGTTTATTTATTAAAAATTTCAAAATTTCAGGCTATAAACTAATTAAAAATTTCCAAGCTAGGTAGTTTCTAAAAATGCTATATCTAGCGTAGAAAAAGCTTCGTTGGCAACACTGCTAGTGGTACAAACCCGTTATATGGTCAACAAAAGTCAGATGTGTTAGATGAATTGTGCCGTTCATTCATCAGTGCCGAAATCCCTATGTGAACACCAAATAATCCGGTTTTATTGTTTTCTTTTCGAAACAACTGATGTAGTGTTCCAGATCATAATACAGTTCGGAAAAATATGTAGGATCTGCTTATGAAGACACAGTTGACATGATGAAATTCAAGTCCAAAATACGTGTCTATGATGGTCCGATCTTCCAGTTCAATATAATTCATAATTGCCTTTATTTTTTTCCATAACCTTTTTTTAGCACAATAGATTTATATTTTTGTACTATAATCGTACAAAATTATTTTTTCATGATCATAAACACGTGATTGTTCGTGAAATTAATACACGACAAAAGCATAAACATTTCTAAAAAATAACGAAAATAAAACATAACTATGGAACGATTACAAAACATTACGTGATATGATTTCTCTTCAATCAAATACCAAGAGATTTGTTAAATATTCTGTCTTACTCTAGGCTAAAACCGTCACTAAAACTTTGGTTACTTGGAAAGTTAAAAAAAAATGAACTTACAGAACAGACAACCTCAATTACACACTTTCTAAACATAGTTCATATTCCCTGTGAATAAGCCTTAATGTGGTTCGCTGAGATGTACAAATATTCGATCTCTTCTGTTCAAACCGTACCACATGCGAGTACTTTCTCGAATGGGAGTTATGTAATATTATAGTAATAATAATAATTTTATTTCCATTTTATTTTGCAGTGCAAAAATGCTATGCTAGTTAATATAATACAATTCACATAAAACAGAAAAGGGACACTCAGTTAAAAATTTCAATGCAGAATTTGACAAGACTGAGCACCTTAACTAAATTATATTAAATTATAAACTTTGGCAAACATCTACTGTATGACACATTAGTATTTTAAGCGTTTTAAGCATTCAAAAAATATTAATGAGTTAAAGTAGTTAACAAACTACATTTGAATGCAGAATACTTTTCAGCATCTTTTAAATTATTATCTAAATTATTCCAAATTTTCGCACCCTGAAAAGTTAGTGATGCTTGTCCATAATTTGTTCTCATAATGGTAATACTAGGTCAAGTTGCTGTCGGCTTGGGTAATGATAACACTTCCTATGGAAATTGATATCGTATTTTTTAATCTAATAGCACAAAACGTAAATAATACTATATTTAATTTGTATAGATCCGGAAGTTGCAGAATTAGTGCTCAAAACTTTGTTTTCTTTTTGTTTTATTTCAAAATCTTATGAACTTATATGATATGTAATAGCAAATGCAATTGTAAATGCATGTCTTATGTTTGAATGAACTGTTGTACTGTTGTTGTTGAATTGAAAAGGCTACAGATACTGAAATGCTTGATATTTGAAAAAATGTTTTGACATTTTAAGATATATAATTCACATCTTTGATCGTTATTATAGGCGATATATATATATATATCCAAAGATTTAAATTTTTATAGTTTTAAAGAACACACTTTGGAAGAACCAAATTCAAATGATTCATTTTCAAAAAGAATCAATTTCCTGTAAGCTAGTGATATATTTTAAGTAACAACTTTACATTTTTTGATAAAATTAATAATTACAATTTATGCGTAATATCATATTCATTCAATGTATCTTTTTTGTGTGTGTTTTTTTGGGGGAGTGGTGGATAAAAAAAAGATGTTTTGCAAAAATTAACGTTTAGATTAATTTTTCAGCACATAGCACCTCGAAAATTTCTTTGTACTGAGTTATTCTTGTCAGTGTGACAGATATTTGTAAGCAGTAGCCATTAACCAACTACGCGTATAAAACAGTCAACCAAATTCGAACAGTATTTATATTGTCCAGAATTAAATTCTCTTGACGTGCCTGTTTGTAAACAGCAGTCAAATTAATAACTAATGCGAACGGCAGAATTTTTGCTCAATGCATTTAACGAGCAATTGCATTTTTGCAAAATACATTGAACTGTAATCGTATCAAGACAAACATGGAGAGAGTCCTTCATATATTTACTCACTACCTTTCACCGTGTAGAGTATTTTCAACAGTTTATTGCAAAAATAATTACTTAATGCAGTATTGCAGAAGCAATTAATTTAATGCAGTACAACAGTTTAGGTAAATATGCAAAAGACTCCCTCAAAAAATAATGAAAACACGAGGACGGTGAACAGTGATCAAGCAAAAGGCAACTGCTTCATTTTTTCTGATGCATATTTTCAGATATATTTGAATGATTTAGATTCGGTCTTTTCCATAACTAAATATTTATCCTTCATCTCTTCTCATATGCCCTAAATGAACATTCTTCAACGCAAGGTTGAACTTATGGATTTCCTGCTTCGTGTATTAGTTATCTGTACATGAATAGCTCGGAACTTTGTTGCCAAGAGCATGGATGTGTCCTCTAAGTCCTCATCTAGTTTATTAATAAGCTAGCAGCGAACGGAGTAAATTTCGGCGCTGGCTTCGGAAAGGAAAACAGAGAGAGTTTATTGCATACCAACGAAGGGAAAGTTAATGGATTAACCTTCATAATGAAAGGGTGCTGAATGCTTAAATCACTTGACTCCGCGAGTATGCTGTCGTTGTTAATTTATACCATTCCGGTTGACAGAGGGATGAGAAGCAAACTGCGGTCGACGATGTTCTCTTTTGATGTATATAATTTCTTTTTTGATGTATATAATTGTCGTCATACGTTCGGCGATTCACCTTTTCTGTGGTTTGTTACCTCTTACTTCGGGAAATATATTGCATACAGTCTATTACCGTAAGTTAAATTCGTTTAAGGGTTACGGCCAGAACTAATTTATTTCGAAGGTTGCAATGATTTTCTTGGTTAGAGACGATATTAGTAAAACACATAACTACTGCTTACACACAGAAATCTGTACACACAGAAAAATTAGTACACACAGAAATCTGGACATCTATTACTAGACAGATGATAATCTCCGTCATGGTCATCCAGAGTGTTTTTAATGATCCGTGGCCTAGATAACCCTCCGCCACGGGTTAGCCTGTTTGGCTACTGATCAAAGAGACCTGAGTTCGAGCCCCGCGTAAAGCATGGATGTTTGTGCTGTCTTTCTGCTGAGTTCTCGCCTTTTTAATAAATCTTCTCTATGGGGTATTAAAGTGATAGGCTATTATCAGTGTGGCAAACAGGTGTTTCAGGTGTTTTTTATGGCTGTCTTGTGCACGGTTCTGTAGCTCAACTTTTCATTCGACGAATGGCGGCCTTTCCAAGCTCTATAGTATCCCCTTTCTTCTTAGGGTATGATGAAGAGGGGAGATAAATCTCAACGTTGGCACAGTTGGGACTAGAACCTTGGATTATTAGAGTACAAGCCTGGAGCGCTACCAATTGAGCCAACCCTCCACCTCTTTCGGAATGGTAATGATATACATGAAAATTATTTTGCATCCTCTTTTGATTTGGATTTTGAGAAAAGTTCTTCTTTCTGGTTCAATGGTTCTAGTTTGATGTAAATTCGTGATCAGAACTAATGTATGAAGTTTAAATTTTATGTATAAAGAGAATAGGTTTTTTACCATTTCATTTTCATTTCAGCAGAGAAAATCATCATTTAAAGCACTTGGGAGAAAGACAAATTCTAACTGTGCTATAAAAGTTTTATGGTGTGGTTAAGCTATCCCATCTAAAGTATAGTTCATTCAGGGCAGCTAGTAATAAAATTAGCAGTAAAACTAATAATGAAGTCGTAATAAAAAGGTTTTATTCTATGAACTTTCGCCAAATTTTATTGCAAGATGAAAATGAATGAGATTTTAGGTTAGGCCGTTACAAAAGGAGGGTTATATGCAATGTTGGATCGTTTGATATCTCATCGACATTTATTTCATTACACAGCGAATTAAAAGGCCAAGTTACGGAACCACTTTTGGAAAAAGTAGAAATAATGAACAGCTGTTCCAAGACACATGGAAGCTCACAACCGTGATTTAATGCTCCTATGCGATAAACGGTACGTTAGTTGCCAACATAGTTCCTTAAGAAGAAAGACAACGAATTAATTTTTAACTATGCACACTACTATGACAATTTCAGTGTTGTATATATACTAGAGGTAGAACTCTTATGTCTGAGCCATTGAACACTATGAACAGATAAGGAATGGTATCAGGGATGAACAGATGGGTAAAATACCTGAATCGTAGCTCAACTCAATGCATCTGATTAGTCTACTATACATGTTATGAAGGCATTTATATATGTATATATATATATTGGTAAAAAAAAACCAAATACTGTATATCGACGTAATTACTAAGTAGGTATTTCCTAATACAGAAATATTTTTTTTACTTCAGAAAACCTTTTTTTTTCTGCATGTTCCATAGTTATTGATAATTAGTAGCAATGATGTCATCACACTCCAGCTTTTGGATACAACCATTGTACACTTGATTACTCCACAAACAAATATTTCCAAAGAAAACGTCATCTCATAATCATTTTATACATACATACATACACACATACACACACACATATACATACACACATACATACATACATACATACATACATACATACATACATACGAAATTTTCATGCAGCCATGGACTACGGAGGTTGAACAAGACTGTAATTTACCTCTCCAGACGTGTCTGTTCTGAGTTACTACTGCTTCATTTGGCCACTCTATGCCAATTCTAGCAAGATCCTGTTTGATATTGTCTGCCAATCGCTTCCTAGGTCTCCCCTTCTTTCTGAAACCCTTAGGCACACTGTTCATAATCCTGTTTGCTAATCTGCAGCTATGAATACGGAAACATGGCCAAACCAACGCAGTCTCTCTCTATGCCGCTCTATGCTGCTCAAAGGAGGTTGATGACTCCTTCCTCTAACCTCATAATTTCTTACAAAGTCCAATCGCTTAATGCCCAAGATACAGCATCTAGAATCAAAGGCATCAAGTGTCTTGTTATCCTGCTTACAAAGGGTCCATATTTCGCTACCATAGCTAACTTTATAAAGAACCAAACTATTATACAGACTAATTTTAGTCTTTAGGTGTACACGCCTATTTTTCCCCACTCTCCATAGATTCCTAAACATCCCACCTATCCTAAAATTCCTCCTATTCTTCTATTTATCTCATGCCACACATCACCAGTATCTGTTATATAGCTCAGAAGATAATTAAACTGCGACACTTGCTCAAGAGTGCAGTCATTCAAAGCAACTGAAGTACCATCTGCCTGAACAATTTTCATCACTTTAGTTTTTTTCTCTCTTTATCACCAAACCTACTCTATTACCATTCTCATGAACAGCTCTAATGAAAGAATTCATCTCATTCAAATTATCTGCATGATTTAATCAGAAATTTTGAGATCTCTAACCATTTAAGGCCAAAATCTTTCCCTTTGCAAAGAATTTCGCGTAACGTAATCAATAACCAAACAAATCAGAAAATAGAACAAAATGCCCCCTTGTCTAACTCCACTAGCAATGCTAAACCAATCGCTGAAAGGCGTACCAAACTCTCACACACGACTCAATATTATTATAGAGAGCTCTCATTACACTTATCAACTTATTAGTTATTTTATATGATCTAACAATCAACCACAAATTATGTCGATCAACAGATTCAAAAGCCATTTTGAAATCTATAAAGCTAGCAACCACAGATTTCTAAAACTCTAAACATTTCTCAAGAATCTGCTAAGTGAAAATATTTGATCAATGCTTCCCTTACCACTTCTGAAACCACATTGTTCATCACGCAGTTGTCCATCAACTAAAGCTTACCTGGGACAGAAAGTAAACTAATTCCCCTATAATTATCAGAAGAACTGCATTCACCTTTTTAAAATTGGGACAATAATAGCTCTAGTAAATTCCTTAGGAATGTGATATAGGGATATTATTAAAGCCAGTAATGCATCTATCCTTATTACAAGCAATGAGAGTAGAAACAATCACATCGTTGTATTGCCTTCTGTTAGGACTAGTAGGGTGTTGATTCATAATTAATCCTGCACTTCCTTCTTTCAGCAATAAGTTCCATAGCATTATCACTCATATAATTTTGTTTCCTCTATTTCCTTTTAACCAAAGGAGTACCGTTGGTTTCAAGAAAAGCTTGCTTAAACTGATCTCATTCTTCCTCAACTTCAGCAGTGAGCAAACCATGATTGTCATAATGACTAAGAAGCCTATGATGGTATGATTTGCCTACAACTGTATATTTCAGACCTTCAGTGTTAAAGATAATTTTCTTAACCTTAGCACATATTTCTTAAGCTTCAGCTGCAAAACATCTTTGACCAGTAATGGTCAAACCGAAATTCGGCCCTCCTGGTATTAATAACTGAACTTGTCCATTTGCTGTTAATTAAAATATAATCTATAATATTCATCAACTTCTCAGCCCTGATAGGACCCTGTGAAGTTGACCACTCCTCAGCAGGGTTGAAAAAAGCAAAAGTTGCCATAGATGACCAGATCACTAGGCCAAACTGAGCTGGCAGCTCTCCCGTTCCCTTCCAAAAAAGAATATCTCTTTTAAAAGGTATTAACGACTTGCACCACGGGAAGGCAGGGTAGGACATTAAGTGCTACACCTGGTCGGTTCTGTGCATCATCACTGGGGATTGGTACACAGTTCTCCATTTATTTATGTCTAGCTACCATTTACAGACCGTAAAATATAGATAAGTTAAAAATTTCGATTGTAATCGACATGAACTGGAAATCTAAAATAAAATCCTAGAAAATCTAGAAATTGATATGCGCATTCGTCTCTAAAAATGGCGAAATAGTTGAAAACGTATGTAATTGCAAAGGGATTCATTTCCTCAAAAGCTACGGGCGTCTTTCATTGTTAGTGTAATAAAATATATATTAGATTTCAAGATAACTAATACTCTGTAATTTTAAATTTAGTTGGAATTTCTGAATATTATGATAATACAGACTTATTGTGAATTTCTAAAAATGCAGCAACTTAATATATGTTTAATTCGTATGTAGCTTAGCATTAAGTTTATTGCATTGTTGGTCCCTTTTTTGGGCCAGTAAAATGGATATCCACTATTTATGCGGGGCAATTAGGTTCTATTGTTCCTATCATAAAACGGTGAACATTTTTTTTACGTTGATGTGTGGAAATGTTTACATGGACAGACAATACAGAATGCATCCAAAAATACGTTGCAAACCTCACCTTGCGATTTAAATTATATTTTTATATTTGTCACTAAGAAAAATGTAAAGTGACCTAAATATCGCCACAGTTATCAACATAATATACTCCAAAATATTTAATGGAAGTGTGATTGTTTTGCAGTGTAATTAGCAAAATATTCGTTTACAAACTAGTAGGTATTAAACTAGAACCGTGCACTTGTTTCTATTTGAAAGTGTTTTAGCTGTTTAAAAATGAAATAATTTTGTACTGTACTAAATTGATTTTCTTCTAAAAATTGTAAATAACAATCACCAATATGATGGGCAATGAATTATTTATATTTTCACAAAATGAAACTGCCTAAAAAAATAAATGTATATATTTATACAATCAGTCAGAAAACGATTTTAGTATTACAGTTGTAATACCGATAGATTTCAATCCTTTTTGTTCTTTTTCACTTTATGTTCGCTGTAAAACCTTTCAAACGGAACAGAAAAAACATTTCATGATCTTTAAGAAATAATATTTCTGTCAGAACATTTAGTGCAATATAAAAAAAATAAGAAGGTTCTATACTTCACCACTCTGTTGAGCAGAACGTATAGAAAAATAATATCAAAGGCAACAAAATACTGCTTATACTGCTTAGACGCAGGTTCCAAGTTGAAATAAGACGGTATCGATAGTGGCTGGGAATGACAGATGGGAACAGGCCATCGGAAGCTCACCGTCTTCTGAAGCGGTGAAAAATGGAACGAGTCACCGGTGTATAAATAGAGGACCTTGAGAGGGAAATCAATGCATTCACTCAAACAGGGTGTTGGCAAACACGTTGCGTAATAAAAGAGCGAAAAACTGGGGAAAAAACAGTAGCTTGAAAAAGAAAGTGAGAAAAAACTCCATGGAACACATTATATAAACCGTGCACGGAGCTGAGTCATGGCGAAAAGCTAGCTGACTGCAGAGCTGATTAAACTTAACACTTTTCAACATCTTCTCATTTTTTTCTGCAAGTACCTGAAAGTTATATTGTGAATGCATCAGCTTTGAAGTATTGGGTGTTTTTCTTTTTTTCCCTTTACTTATATTGAATATGGAACTAGCCGAATATTGAAATTCTAAACGGAGACTCGTTACGTTTCGGTAGAGTGACGTTAGCAACAGTAGTGATGCCAAAGGCATCTATCTGATCAAGTCTAGTAAATGCGTCTGTCTCTCTGAAAGTGCAGTTTCGTAGTCGACAGGTTGACGGTTCGAATCCCCAGCTTGGGCCTCGAGAGATTCTTTACTGAGATTCTGCTGTGGAGCTGTAGCGTTGATCCCTGGAGCTCAGCCGTGGACAACGAGTAAGAGAGAACTGGAAGGCACTTGAGACTACAAGAGCCTTTCAGCTTCACATTCTTTCGATAACAACAAGCTTAGATATGGCTTGGATATGTTTTTTCTTTACTTTCTGCATTCTACTTTAATATGATAAGTTTTAATAACTTTGTAAATTTTATCTACACTACGTTTTAACCAGCATATCTGAAGTAGCATAATGGGTGACTTGAAGAAAAGTTATCTCTTTGTATTTCTACTTATTACATGCGATTAGGATTTACTCGTGGTCAAATACATATATATATATAACTTTTAATATTGTAAATAGAATAATTTTTTATTCTATTTACTTTTATTCTATATTTTCTAGCATTGAGTCCATTTCTTTCTCTCTGATGTAAATTAATATCGAAACTTTAGTTAATCCAAAAATAGCTTGTTATTTCACATGAAAAATATATTTTTGGTGGTAACTTCAGATGGAATGCTTTCAGTAGTCTGAAAACCACTATTCTTTATGCTAAGTTCATATGGAAGGATTCAGTGGCATGTAAACTACTTTTTGGGAAGAGTTTTAACTTTTCATAGCTTGAATTTTTGATTTGCTCGGTATGTATAATTTGAATAAACAACCACAACTTTTGTGAGCTTTTTTGGATTCCGAAGAAATTTTGGCTGAATATTTAATATAGATTACTAACCGAAAATGGGAACAATTTTCATAAATGCATTTGTATCGTTTTCCCAGCAATGCTAATCCAAACTGGAAAAAAAAATACAAACAACTAAAAAAATTGCAATTTTTGAGTTGTGTGACTTTTTCGGCTGATGTGCGAGATGCATACTCGGCAATTCACGGGGAACCGTACTATACCAATCACAAATATAATATAGAAATAACCGCTATCTGAAACTAAACCAGCAGAAATCTCTCTCTTGAATATTTTGAAAACCAAATTATTTTGTAGCCCCTACAGATTCAAAATTCCTGTATTGTTTACCCGGCACTAGCAACAGATCATTGGATGGCAAAATTTAATATTTATAATGTTTCGCATCTTAGCAAATGCAGCATAGATTTACAGTTAGATAAATCTAAAAATATATATGTTTTTCGTACCAGATAATTAAAAAAATTCTTTTGGGAGTATGTGTTCAAAAATTAAGTTTTCATTCTTTATTCTTAGCAACATAGTTAATTTGTTTAAATCAGAACTGAAATAGTAATTTCATTTGTAGTTTTGAGAACTATTAAATATTGAATGAAATATGAGTATTCATCCCTGGGCCATATTCAGGAATGGGGACAAGGATATGATCACCACCATCCCTTCCATTCTGGAGAATTTTATTAAGCGGAAAGAATGTAAAAATAATGATAACTGCATATGCATTTTCATTTGTAGTTTTGAGAACTATTAAATATTGAATGAAATATGAGTATTCATCCCTGGGCCATATCCAGGAATGGGGACAAGTATATGATCACCACCATCCCTTCCATTCTGGAGAATTTTATTAAGCGGAAAGAATGTAAAAATAATGATAACTGCATATGCAATACACATATTTTATGATTATATTTTTTTGTCACTGAACAGAGAGAAAAATGCATATATTGTACTATTTGGCAAGAATAATTTCTAAAAGAAATGCTGGAAAGGCGTTTTACTCCATTCCGTTTCAATTAAATTTCTTACACTCTTTCTTCCCCCTGTGATGGTTTTATTACAACCTGGGCTGACTGTGTCCGGAATTTCCTTTGCAATTCGAACTTAAACAATTTGCATATCATTATTAACGTGAGTAACCGGGAGTATAATTTTATACTCGTACATTATTTATTGTGCCATGTAACATTTGAGCTTCACATTTTTAGCATCACCATTTAAACAGATTACAGAATGTTTTCGGAAACTGGAAATTCGTCTCTTTAAGTCGCTTTTAATACTTATCTATTCCTGTATTCGAACACGAAACTCGTATTGATTTTTTTTTTTTTGGAAAACGCTGCTCTATTTATTCTTTGACTCACCGTCTCATTTTTCACTGGCTACATCCGAAGAGCAGGAGGAGGAAACACGTGCTTCATTCGGCATCATCTGTCAGGATCAACTGCGTATCGACAACAACTCCCTAGCTTTGTTCTTTCCTTTTCTTTTTCCATTGCTGAAATCCCTGTCTCCGAAACGGTACAAAATTTCAATTTCAGTTGCAGGCGTCATTGTTTTCTGTAACAAATCGGCCGAAAATCATGCTAAGGGACGAATGACTTCAAACAGTGATATGAGAGAAAATGTTTCTCTCGTTCGTATAGAGGAGCATGATATAAAAGCAAAAACTGGAGAAAAGTCCTTTTCAATGAAAGAATATATGTTGAGCAGATGGTTGTGTGTATACACCTCAGATATTTCATAAAATGAATTCGGCATACCAAAGAATACTGTACTTGTATTTGTCAGATTTACGCTTTATACGGTATGGCAGAGGACAAATAGCATCCTATAGAAATGAGAACAGAAACAGTAATGCAATATTTTCATCAATTTAATAACAAACTATCACCTTTACACTTGGAAATTAACTAGTAACTTCATTTACATTTGATAATGTCACACAAATCGTATCAAAAATATAATTAGATATTCCAGTCATTAATCATATTTAAAATATGAAGGACACTTTTGTTCTATAGCTAAATGATCGGATTAAAATATTCAGTTCTGTTATAGGTTATGTCTAGTTTTCACTTCAGCAACACTTCCACGAAGTGAAATTAAAGACTTTATTTTACTGGCATGGACAAAGGAAGAATATGGCCAGTCATCTAAGAATGATGAAATCCGTTTGAACAGGAATAGTTGGTCTAATTCCTGCCATAATATTTTAAAGAGTTCAGATTTTTATTGGAGCAAGATTCTCCAAACTAAAATCCGTGTATGAAATTACTTTTTAAACTACACTCTCCTACCAAAAAATGGAGGATTTTCATGTTCTGTCAATGGAAATTTACCTTAGAAGCATTATAACTTCTACAATATGCATTTTATGGAAAAATTCGACTATTGTTGAAAATCGATATTTAAATAAATTTTATAATACTCTTTATCTTCAGTCGCATTCCCATCATTATCACAATTTCTCACTAAATGCATATTTTAGAAGTTAAAGAACTTCGAAGTTAGATTCCCATTGACATAATATAAAATTTTTTAATATTTTGATAGAGCAGTATAAAACAAGCATTTGAAATAAATATTTTGTAACTATCATTTTCTTTGCAAAGTCATCTCAGATAGGCTAGGAGGAGTTTCAGATCTGAACCAGTTTTTTTTTATGTTCAACTCTCAAATGTGACAGCTGGGGAGGTTTACTTCCTGTCCTTGAAAAGTGACATAGCACTTATTGCATAGACTCTTAAAACTGTAGAAGATTCATTAAAGAGACTTCCTTCAGTTAAATGGGGCAGTAATTTCGGTAAAATGGTTTATCCAAAATACCCGAATTTTGCAGCTTTCATTTTGACTTAAAATGCAACTTTTGTGCCCTATTACATTTCGAATTCAAAATTAATTTTGCCTGCATTCTAACGTATAAATCTTTAAATATTAAAAGAATATTTGTATAAAAAATCCTGATTAAACTTAATTTAGATAGTTATGTTTAGCTTAGAATTTAGCTTTTCACCGGCATAACACTGAAATTCCCTGCTCTTTTCTACCTTAGCAGTATATCGCCTACACTAAAAGGCAACTCTTTTTACTATATTTTATTTCAAAAACATACAACCCTTTCTTCATATAGAGTAGCCGTAACTCTTGAAACTGTGGAAGTATTTGTTTGCTGAGTAAAAGAATTGCCTTCGAATCCTGGATAAAGAATGTTTTTCTAATGTAAAATGTCTTCTTTACGGTTCTGGTCTATGTCACATTATAGTTACCGGCTTCCGTCAGATCACTATGGCAAACAGGTTTTTGACAAAAAAATTTATTTATTATTAGCAATTAAATATCACCCCTATTTTTTTCTACAATTTTTGGAATATTTTAACAATGAATATGTGAAACATTTCTTAACTTTCATTTATATTTGAACATGTATCCATATACCTTTGAACATCAATTGTAGAAGATCCGTACACCGAAATTAAGCACTAAAGGAATTCTGTAACATACTATTAACACCACTTCGTGTTAGGAATATGTCACTTCAAAGCCCGACATAATTTAAATGAACTCTGCATCAAAAAATACACCATTCCGCCTATTAAAATATTTACCCAATCAATTACAAAAGCTGAAATGTAAGCTGACGGCTCTGTCAATGTTGTAAATAATTCACTTCAACGCCAACTTCTTTGAAAGTTTGAAACGAAAAAAATAAACATATATTACTGCAAGGTTGTTTGATAGCAAATATTTCTTTAAGCTTCCCAGCTTTCTTCCAATCGTTACTAATTTGCCTTCCACCCGATCGGCTATATATTTAAATAGCAAATAGCTTAACATGTTCTTTTGCATAAGAAAAACACACGTGTGTGTAAAAAAGTGGAAACCTGAAATTAATTTTCTAGAGAATAGAAAGTGCAAACTTTTTTTCCCCTTATCATCTTATTTCCTATTCCGTTTTTTTCCCTACTTCGCCTTCATTTTTTTGCTTCTTTGGCTTCCCTCACGAAATCGGATCTTGTCGGCTGGACGTTTTTCTCATATATCACAAGCTTGACGTAGCTGTAAGTGAGCGCACTTCAATAAGTTGTCAGCGAACCGTTAATGAGCCGTGGCCGCTGCGCCTCCGTGCCTTGTAACGGTATGTTGTCAGCTCGAGCAGAGGTGCGTGCTTGTGTCCTGGAAACAAACTGTTTACGAGCAGCTCAGTGGGGCGGTAGAAGAGACAGAAGACGGAGCAACTGTAACAGCTGCTGTCAGACAGCTTTTGCGGATAGCCGAGAGTGAGGAAGGGAAAAAAGATAGAAGAGTAAAAGGTGCAAGGAGAAGAGAAGACGCTGATGCAGGTACAACTGAAGAAATCTTCTGGGAATTGAAAACCAAGGAGGACAGTTAAAATGATTTGTATGTGGCGAAATCAAGGCTTAAGCCCATTACGGCATTTTGTAGAGACAGAGATAATAGCGTTGTCTCGACTTTGGTTGACGTTCAGAAATAGAGCGGGGTAGTAGATTGAAATTTAGAGAGTATCGAAAGCTGTTTTCAAGTCTGCAGTTAGAAGAATGAGGGAATCTAAAGACCGAAATAGAAAATAAACGACCTCAATGGAAAAATTGAAGATAAGTTTAATTTACACCGTTAGAAGGTGCTAAAGATGGAAACTGATAAACTTTATTCCCTTTGAAAACGAGAATTCCATGATTGTCAGAAATTATTTGTCGGTCTAGTTATTGTACATTTATTAATTACGTTAATAAATGAAGAACTTCAAAGTGCGAAAAAATTAAACCATTGCATTAGTTTAGTGTCTAAATTAATCACTTTATGCAACGAAAAGTATTACGGTAGCAAGGAGTTTTGACTCATAATACGAGATTCATGGATGGGATTTCCAACCATTTAAGTGTTGATATTTACCTCCTTTGTTCACAATTTATTCTTAGGTGATAGAGGAAATACCAAAGTTTGATAATGCAATAAGCAGAAATCGTGTGTGTGTGTGTAAGTTATACTCTTTTCGCACATTAAAATGCATACTGAAAGGTTATATGAGTGGCTGCTTACCAGGGATCCAGTAAGTCTACTTCGAACATACATCGAGTGAGTTTTGTCCATGTGGGCTAATCATTTAGCCAGTTCCGCAGTTAAAACGTGCTGCTCCATGATGTGACTAAAAACATTCTACTAAGTAATACAACTAAAAGAGAATAATTTATGGTGCTGATAAAAAAAATCAATTTATGTGTACGGCATGTGATGCTCAGGGATACAACATGTAAAGAGGTAAAAGTGGGTGCTTAGAGTAAAACAAACAATTTAACAATTGTTCAGAGTGCAAATTATTCCCAGAGATAAAACTAAATACTTTCGTTCAGGAATACAACCAAAGTTGATAATACAGTGTAACCATAGGATCTAATACAGTGTAACCTGGATCTTGGGAAAGATAAAGGTGGGGGGAAGAAAGTAACTAATCTAACAGGAAATATTAAATGCGTGCGGTGACGAAAGACTGGATTTTTATTGCAAATAAAATTTTTTCGCTCTATTTTAGAAGTCTTTAAAATTTTCTTAAAAATGAGCGTAATATGCTCAAGTTTATTAATTTCGTGCCTCCATTGTTTACTCCATTTCTGCCTCCATGCTTTATTAGCATTCTGGAAGTGTGGGGGAAAGAAGTGGCCGCTTTCGCTTCCTTCCCCTTGATATATCCCTTATCATAGTGCATGTTCATAATATAATGTATCCATAGTTTGAAGTGCAGCAATACCTTCCATCCACAGTATGGAATTTAATAATGTAATGTAGTGAGCCGTCCCATGGCCGAGTGGTAGCGCGCTTGGCTACTGATCTAAGGGACCTGGGTTCGAGCCCCGGGTAAAGCATGGCTGTTTGTGTCGTTTTTCTGCTGAGGTCCTGCCATCCTCTCAGACCTTCTACTGTGGCATATAAACTGACAGGCTCCTGTCAGACCTCTGTGGCAAGCAGCTGCTTGAGGGGGTATTTATTTATTATTATTTTTATAATGTAGTGAAATTGAAAATAGTAATATGCAACTACAGTAATAGATATGAACAATGACATAGTCAAAGAGAAAACGTTTTTGAGCATTTTTAATGATTCACGAATTTATGTTAATAATAGTAACCTTGTGATGTATAATATATATGAATCATAATATTTTATTACCGGAAACCATTATAGTTGCCAGGATTTTTGGTGAGAGGGGAAAACGTTAAGAAAAAATTTCAGCAGCATAAACACGGTATGAAAGTATGGGAAAATTAAACTCATGTCACAGTATGAAGTTAATGCGGAAGACAATGATATGCATATTGTAATTGTTTTCACCTTCAATTGCTGGATTACTACGACTGAAGAAGATTATCTATTTTCTTCTAAGTCCAACTCCATGCTTTCTATTGTAAAGATGTATAAGTTCATTATTTAAGGGGGGGCGGGGGGCTCAGTCGGTAGCGCGCCAGGCTCTTAATCTGTAGTTCCCAGGTTCGAGTCCCAGCTGGGTCAGCGTTGAGATTTATCTCCGCAAAATTCCCCGCCCTGCTCACGGTCAGTAGGGGACACCGATGGGCTTGGAAAGGCCGCCGTCCGTCGGATGGAACGTTAAGCCGTGGTCCCGTGTGCGGGAGAGCCATACCCTGTGCACGTTAAAGAACACGCTGGATGGCCTTGACGGGAGGCTACCACCTGTCTCCCAACAGCTGTTCCAGTGGGTCCCCTCCCCCAACCTTTTCTGAGCCTTCGGGGTCCATGTGACCTGGCCATTTAGTCAATGGTGTGCAAAAAAAGTGCCGCTCAGAGGTAAAACAACCCAACCCAACCCATTATTAAAGGGAGGAGCATTCTATGCATAAAGGAAGTTTAAAATTATTAAATGCAATGTCGCCTGTATGAAGCGTTATTATCAAAAACATGTTTCCAATATCTGCAAACCATTTAAAGGTATAATTCTTCTTTTCTGTTTTGCATAATATTTTTTTGCTCTTGTTGTTTCGTTTTGTTGTCAGAACAAAGATGCAAAATAAACATGAAATGAGGAAGAATGTTTCTTTATGCGTTCAACGATACTTCACAATTCCATTAAAATGCAAAGTACATTCTAACGTGAGGGAGGGCATTGTTTCCCTGAAAAAAACTCAAAGAAAAAAAAAGTAGAACTTCCAGCTGCTACCAGGTTATTTTGTTGTTACTGAATGTTTGATGCAAGATTAATTTCGCGGAAGATATGCCCCAGTGTTATCCTTGGTATATAAAATCGAGTTGCTTTGCAGCATTTTCCCATTGAAACGCATTTCATTACAACTGACAATTTCCGATTATATAGATCGACAACTCCATCGCTTTTGTACGTCGAAGAAATCAAAGCTTCTTGAATTTAGCAAGGGAAACAGCTGGTGTTGGAAATAATAGAGAGGACGAAGAATTACTCTATAGCGTGACACAAGAATGGCTTTCCAAAAGTCAATATCTGATGGGTAAAAAAACAAAATTTTCCTTGCAAATCTACGCCTCGTTTAGCTCATTTGCGTATTTGCATATTTGCATATGTAAATGAGTTCCTGGTAGAATGATATCTGTATTGTATGTTGAGTTTCAGGTTTTGTCGTTCAATGTTTCTCTTAGTTATCCTTGAAATAATTTTTTTTTTGAGGTATTCTTCTTTTCACTGTTTGATCAGACCGAAATCCAAGTAAAGAAGTATATTTCTATTCGAAAAAAAGTGTAATTGTTCAGCTTTAGTCAAAAGAATGTCATTAAAATGTAATATTGACGCTGGATTTAAATGTGACTAATCAAGGCAGGCTTGAGACATTTAAAACAGTCCGATACATTAGTATTAAAATCCACAGTAAGCAATAATAATCTAGCATGATTTTATAATAATATATAAATGGAAAATTGGCTGCGGTATTAGTCATGATATAGAAGCGTGCCTGAGACCGGCTTAGAACTAGCTTATATTCCTTAACATATTCCCTATTGCACAGATACACACGAAACGTTAATCCTGTAAAAAAAATGAATCTGGATAGTTCCACTCTTGAGCAGGTGTCACAGTTTAATTATCTTGGGAGCTATGTAACAGATATTAGTGATGTTCGGCATGCGATTAACAGACGAATAGTGATTGCTGCTGGGACTTTTAAGAATCTTTGGAGAGTATGGAGAAATAGGCGTATACACCTAAAGACTAAAATTAGACTGTGTAATAGTTTGGTTCTTACTAAAGTTAGCTATGATAGTGAAACTTGGTCGTTTTGTAAACAATATGACAGGAAACTATGATTTTGATTCTAGATGCTTGCGCAGTATCTATGGCATTAGATTTTTCAACTTTGTAAGTAATGATGACGTTAGGCAAAGGAGTCGGCAACCTCCTTTGAGCAGCATATTGTGCAGAGAGAGACTCCGTTGGTTTGACCATGTTGCCCGTATGGATAATTATAGATGACAGTATACCTAAAGGCCTCAGAAAGAGGAGAAGACGTTGGATACGTTTTTGTCTGTGTCAAACAGGACTTTGTTAGAATTGGTGTGCAGTGGACAGAGGCAGCAGATGTTGCTCAGGACAGATATCCTTGGAGAACTAAATTGCAAAATCTGGTTGGACCTCCGTAGCCCGTGGCTGCTTGAGGATGATTATGATGATGATCATGTATAAAACAGAAAATTGTCTGGAAAGAGTCACGATACAGAAATTTCGCATGTGACCTGCTTAAATATTATATTCCTTTAAAAGACCTCCAATGCTAGTGGACAAGTTTGAGTCTGAGTGGCTTATTAATAATTCAGTTACGTTTGCGCTTATTTAAACTGTATACTAAATTATATACTAATATGCTAAATGAAATGGGTCCCAACGTAACGTCGTTAATTCTTTCTTAAAAAGCCAAAGATCTTTAGACGAAATTCGTTAAACGTAGCATAGATTTTAAAATGCTTGCAGTGAAAATCTAGGAAATATTGTTTTTTTTTTCTGACAGACAAATAATATTTTCCCATATAATTATATAAAAGAGTGTTAAATTTTTCTTATGACAATCATAGTACATGTTATTTAATTAAGAATTTTCCATTTCTCTTATATTTTGCAATACTTATTGAAATGCTATTTTACCCTACTAGAACGTAACGCGAAATTTTGTAATAATTAATTTTGATTGTTATACGAAGTTTTTCAAAGAATGTTTTCATCCTGAAGAATAGTAATTATTAATAACAGGGGTAATGAAACTAAAAAGCTGAACTGCAATGC
Source organism: Ryuthela nishihirai (assembly GCA_038380435.1). Taxonomy (NCBI): domain Eukaryota; kingdom Metazoa; phylum Arthropoda; class Arachnida; order Araneae; family Heptathelidae; genus Ryuthela; species Ryuthela nishihirai. Next base: position 15,679,239 of record JAWZYU010000016.1, read on the forward strand.
ACACGAGTTATTTTTTAATCTTTTTAATTTCTTCTTTTAGATTCATTTCCACTCTAGATTCAAAGCAGTTAAGCAATTATATATTATATATCTAAAATGCTTCTCTGCTCCCCAGATAATTAATCAAATTGATTTTACTTGCATGACAATAAATATCTGTATATGTTTAAAAAGCATGTTTTATGCTGAAAACTGTCAGTTTCCACCAAAAAATTGTTATCACATGTGCAAAATTATGATTATATTGAAAGAAATTTTAGATAGTTTATTTATCTAGTTTATTTTCAAGAAAGATGTCAATTATACATTTCTAAAAATATAATCCTAAAAGAAACTTTTTCACTTGCTAGAAATGAAACACGCAGATGCATTAGTATTTCCATATACACTTGTAAGATAACTGCACATGTAAGATTTTATTTTGAAAAATATTTTTCAAGTAGCCATTTACCACAGAGGTGTGACAGGGCTTGTCAGCATAACACGCAATAGAGAAGATTTGTGAGGAACAGAATCAACACAAAATAGTAACTTCATTATCTTATCCTGGGATGTATAAAACTGCATTCATCCAAAAGTTAACAGAAATTGCAGCGAATAAGAATCTGTAATTGATATCTACCTGCGTTCGAGACTTGGGCTCATAAATATCTATGTGTTGAGGGATTTCGTAAAGCATATGTCAAAACTTTCTCTTCCTAGTTTAATAACAAAATCATCGTTTGAACTTACAACTTGAGTATGTTTCTTAATCCAATAAAAAAATCAAAATGCTTTTTAGGATATGTGTTCGTTTAGGGATTAATTTTATCTGTGTAGATCTGAATGTCAAACTGAACCTTATTAGAACTGGTGTGCAGTGGCCAGATGCAGCAGATGTAGCTCAGGACAAACTTGCTTCGAGAACTAAATTGCACGGTCTGGTTGGACCTCCGTAGTCCATGGCTGTTTGAGGATGATGATGATGAGTATCTGACAGAAGAATGAATTTGAATGAACTATATATTAAGAAAATATAAAATCTTCCGAAAGATATATCTAAAATTTTATGAAAACTATAATATTCTATTACATTTTATTGGTGCTGCAAACGGAACCATATAAGACATGATAATTTACACACGTTTCATTGAAATAATATAATATTTCAAACTGGTGATTCTGTCCAGAAATGTACACCTGAAGTTCCTAATAGAATTTTAATACTTAAAAAAAAAACAATAAAAAATTACATATTATTATATAAAAGACTATTTTTTTAAAAAATAGTCCTTTTTCTCATGAAGATATCAGGCAAAATAGGTTATTTTACAACTTGAAAGATTTTCTACTTCCATTTTGGTATTGTGCAGTACAGTTTCGTATTGTGCAATATATGAAGGTATATAATTCACTTTCTCATCATAAATGACAGCTGGTAAGACGACACTTCACGGTTGACGCTTCGACAGTTCATATGTTGACAGACAGGTTATTGATTGGTCATTGACCTATGATATACGATAACTATCAAAGCGTCAATTGCACAGTCTCAAAATCACTCCAGTTGACCCTGTTATAATTATTCACACATATATTTAGCTGGCAGTTATGATCGTCCTCCATGAATGATTTAATTCGTGCCTTTGTACATCCGGAGGCTGATCATACAACATGGCATAAACATTCCTGTTGCAGTTACACAAGCCTCTGATGAGGGCAACAACAAGTGTCCGAAATATTTAACATTAGCATATAGGGGAAATAGTATGAAAAGTTTCTAAACCTTTTGAAGTTTAAGTTGAATAACCAGTAATCTATGTCAGCCATAAATTTAAATGCTGCTGGAAGTAGGTACATTTGAATAATTATAATCATAAGTTACTTATCTGTTTGGGATTACAAGATGTGATAAGAATGTTACAAATATTCATCGGAATCGAAGAATATTATCTTTTTTACGTAATACCATAGGTTAAAAGGCGGGGTATAGCAACCCAAAATTAAGAATCGAAAAGGATATCCATTGGGAAGTTATGAGAAAAATGGGAGTTTTCTGTCAAGTTCATCCATTGTGTGTAAAACCATCTTATTTTCCCCACCCACCTTTAATATGCCATTCAGCGGATGATGATCTTTCCATGATTATCAGTGTCTTGGTTCTTTCTGAGAGCAACTGGCGCCGAGAGCAACTGGCGAATAAAGCTAAACACCTTATACGAAAAGTGTGATTTGAATATATGACTTTTTCGGATTTTACCCGATTTCACCTGTTTTTTACCTCCCTAAAAGAGACCCCCCCGGAGAGGGAACCACTTTGTCATTAATCTCGAATAAGAAATATTGGAAAACATATGGGTTTAAAAGAAAACACCACTCCCACACCTACCCGAATGGAGTTTTTCCTTTAAACCGAAAAGAGCGAAAACCTCATTCCTAATTACACACATTGTAGAAAACTATTACAAGATAGCGCGCATACGTTGCATCAGCGTAAGGAGCCACATTACAGGATCTGTAAATTTGAAAGAAAGCGTTTTTTTTCATTAGAACATGTATCTAGAGAATTTGACTGTTGATGATCACTGAGATTTTTGACTGTGATTAATTCTTTAAAGACAGGTAAGATGTTTTTTCTAAGTTTAATTTTATCTGTATTTTTCTTCTAATTTTCTAAACTTTTTCTGATTTTTGACCGTGATTAATTCTATAAAGCCAGGTATAGATGATTCTGAGATTTAATTATAGTGTACGTGATACATGTATAAAATATTCTAGAGACAGGGTAAACGATGACACAGATTGAATAATGACAAATTTAAATTCCTATAAATCTGAGGTCAGAATATGTGAATGATAAATTCGCAGTATAAACAGAAATATATATGTATATATCTAATTATATATTTCGATTATGACATTAATAATCTGTATCATAATAAAAAAATATCATTACTAACCTTAAAGAAATCAAAACTATGGGAAAATCCCATCTTCCGTTTGCTGTAATATTTACTTCAAGTTGAAAGAAAAGAAGAAGCTGAAGTACGGAATATTTTAATGTGTCTATTAACAGTTATATGTCTAAAATGGTTACTCTCTCAGAGCTTAACTTGAATGAGGACTAAAGATCTGAATTATATCTCTTTAAACTTTGATTTTCAAAAATATTTTTTTATTACTTAAAGAGTTGTGTAAGCATAAACTTTTTAACATCTGTGTTGTCTGTCATTAGAATTCATCTCAAAAGTTGAGTGAGATGTAAAGAATAATAATTTCATCATATAAATTATTACTTTTGAAGGTTCACTAATGATATATTCATTTTCATTAGTAGCGCACTACTAATGAATTAGCAGCGCACTAGGCTAGTAATATGCATTTTCCAGGTTTCAGTTCCAACATTGCCTACTTTGACATTTGCTCGGCAAACTCCTTTCTGCCCTCGATGAGAAAGCGGACACCGTTGTGCTTGGAAAGACTACAGTCCTTCGGATGGGATATTAAGCCATGATCTAGTGTATAGGACAGAGACATACCCTATGAATGTTAAGGAACATGCTAGATGACTTTGTTATGTCTCACAACAGATGTACAGTAGATAACTTTTGCTACCTTTTCTGAGCCCTTAGGGTTCTTCTTACCTGGATATTTAGCCCATTATGTGTAAAAAGTTCCACTCGCAGGTAAAACAATCCATCTCTTATGAAACGTGACACCATTTCTTGATGATCCAATATCTAGCTCTTGAAATACCGATTCGTTTTTTAAATACCTTGTGTGAAGAGATTACTTTAAATTTATATTACACTCTTTACCTGTGATATTTGTCATAAAATTCTCATTTCAAAGTTACCAACCTACAAAGGTGACTTCCTCTAATACAAAACATTCATGTCCTAATTTTTAATTTAATTTAATAAGAATAAAATTACAATACAAAGACTTGCATATACAAACAGAAAACAACATTAGCGCAAGTCAAAAAAAGAATAAAATATAAACAAAATAAATAAAAAAAAAGTTACATATTAGCAGACCTTTGAGCAATTTGCTCATTTAGGATGCCAAAATGAATTATTACATTCAGAGAAATGTCTGTAATGACAAAAAATATGTGTCATTATGTTAAAAACAAAATATTATTGTATAACTTTAAAGGAATAGTCAATATTTGAAGAAGTAAAAATAGCATTTTTCACTTTCAATTTAAAAACAGTATATGAACGTTCATTTCTAATTTCATTAGGTAAGGAATTAAATATTCTAGGAGCTAAAAATAAAAAGCTCTTATGAGCTATTTCTTTCTTTACTTTAGAGATTACAAATAAAAGACCAGATTGACGAGTAGCATACCCTTTACATTTAACTTGTAAAAGTGTTGGATTTTTAAAAATAAAATAGCTGTAATATATATATAGTGATCTCAAACTAAGAATTATATAATAACTAATAACTTTAATCATATAGATTTTATTATGAAATGTCAAAACTTTTAAGAATTTATATTGTACTTTACTAACACAGTCAATAATATTCATATAAGAACCCTCCCCTCAGCTAGTTAAAACATATTTTATAAGAAACTGTATCCGAACAAAATAAAGAGTAATTAAAAATCTTCCAGAGATAATTTTTCTTAAATGGTACAATCTGACTAAGTAAAATCGTATTTTATTTACTAGCATATTAACATGTGATTTCCATTTCAAATTACTGTCTATTAAAACTCCCAAATAGTTTGCAGTTTTTAATTTGATTTCAGGGCATTCACAAGAAATTTTGTTGACACAATGCATACTATTAAATTATAATTTATTAAAAGAAAGTTGTCGGGGTGAGTGAACAATACTAAAAGCATGTTTTATCAGAGTTAATTATTTATCCATTTTTGTTAAACCAAGTTGAAATAATATTTAAATCATTGTAAATATCAAGAAATAAATCATGTTGATTTCCTTTTTTATAAACAAGCACTGTATCATCAGCATATGAAATTAATTTTCCTTTTAAATTTTGATAAAAAAAATCGTTTTTATAAATTAAAAATAAAATAGGTTCCAATATAGATCCTCGTGGAACTCTTTTATTAATCAGTATTTTAGTACTTTCAATATTATTAATAGAAACTATTTGATAGCGTTCAGATAAATAAGATTTAAACCATCTCCATAAATTTCCTCTAATTCCTAAGAAATACAATTTCTTTAATAAAATATAATGTCTAACTGTATCAAAAGCTTTAAATATGTCAAGAAATATTGCTAGTGCTTTTTCAGAATTATTCATCCCTTGATAAATACTGGTAGTAAATTCTAAAATAGCATGTTCAATACTTAAACCTTTCTTAAAACCAAACTGAAACTTGTATAAAAAGGAAATTTTTTCTGAATGATTATTGTCTTATTTTCATGATGGTTTCGATAACTTTTGAAAAATTTGGAAGAATGAATTAATTTGAGAAGTCCATAAACACTAAAGCAAAAAATACATAAGCCAAAAGAAAAATCTTAACGTTGTCATAAAAAAAAGTTTTCATTGCTAGCACATCACATCAATACATATCTGAAGAATGGTGGTAGATAAATTATGTATAGGCGCAAACATATTGAATTACTAGATGAGCAAACACCAGCAGAATGGAAAATAATAATCAGAAAGAAACCTGGTTAATATTTCCACACATCGCCTGTCGGTCAACACAAAGAGAACTGTTCCAGTTCAGAGTGTTGTCGGACTGTTGGTTATTGAGTCCGGAAAACCTCCTTCCAATGTGTGAATGGCACACAATCATCTCCAGAAAGCCTCGCTTTCATGCAGCTCTACCACTTTGTCAATTCTGTCAATCCACTTTTTTTTCCCTTTTCCTTCTCGTCTCTCCTTCCCTTACCCGATATGGCGACAATACTTCGAGTCACAACCACCCAACAGATACGTAAGAAAAAAAAGGTAAGGTACAGAGAAGGAAATGATCCAATTTATCCAGCACCGTCTATTTCCAAGACGTTTTTCGAGTCCTTTATCTCAAGAGCTTCCTTTTTTTTTGCTCAATCCAGAGTATTCGTTGCAGGGAAAAATGAAATCATTAATAGAAACCTGAAAAAACGGGAGGATAGTCAACGTACGGTGGTCTGTTCGTAAGATCAAACTAAACGTTTGTTATTCAAAACAACTCATAAATTGGATTGCTTGATTTTTGGTTTTACTTCTATTATTATATCACTATTCAAGCTATTGTAACTCTTCTGTTTATTGATCACGTATCGTATATCAAGGACGTTACATTTTTTAACTTGTGGATACATAAATAATTGGGGCAACTCACGGAACAGAAAAATGGATATGAAATTGGATAATACGAGAGTTCTAATATTTGGATAGTAGCAGAGTTAGTAGGATAGTTTGAAAATTTGAATAAAACGAAAGTTCCAATATTTCGGTAATACAAGATTTCTAATATTTGTATAATGGAAGAATTTTATAATAACTTTTATAGACTTTTCCCTTGGAAATGTTGTAATTCAACCCTCCATCTATTCATTTAGAAAGAGACTAAAATCTTCACTCACGGAGTATTCACTTTAAATGTCTGCTATTATGTTTCACATTAAAATACATTTATCATTATATTCATTATTCTTAATGTTTCAAAGCATCTTCGTCTCAACTAACTTAATTTATGATATCCTGAGTAGATATCAATCAAATATTCTAGGTAACTATAGTTCATAGTAGATAAGAAGGAATTCTGAGGAACATCACTGGTTTTGGAAAGTTTCTGTTTGAAAATAATATAGTCCTTTCACCAAAATGAGTCATCTTCGATCTTTGCGTATTAGGATACAAATAATAACACTTTTCCAAATGATGTTGGAATCTTTCTCTGATGGGATATCTCTTTAGACCTCCTAACCTTTTGCTGCTTTTAATTAAATTTTGTGATCAATATTGAACATTCATTCATAGCTTGCGTATATGACCAAAGGAAGCTACATAGAGTCCAGGATCTATAAAAAAAATTAAAGGTAGGGGAGAAGAGGGGGAAGCGACGCAATTGAGTCGGAAAAGGGTAAAGTGGGTGGTTGGGGGAGGGGAGAAGAGACTGGGTTTCCATTGCAGTATAACATTTTTCCCCTTCGGTTTAGAGGTTTTCAAAACATTTCTTGAAAAATGCCAGAAACATTCACAAGTTTGATACTTTTTCTCTCTATTACCGTTACTAGCATTCTCAAGGGGAACCTTGGAATCTTGCCCCTTAAATCCTGTCGTAACTATACAGGGTGAAGCTGAAAAAGTTGGCAAAACTTTACGGGGTGGTAGAAAGCAGCTATACGAGCAATATTCGTCATAGAAAGTATGGGCGGAACGCAAACGGCGAGCCGCTAGGTGGCGTTGGAAATGGTATAAAAGGGTCGGTCCTCGCACCAACGGCATTTCTACCGTGGATTGCCGAGAGGATGGCTGGTTATACTAACCACGAAATGGCGAATATTCACTTTGTGTACGGTGCGGCGGACGGGAATGCAATTTACATTCCTGTTAATAAAATGTTTTCTGAAGTATCTCCTCTCCTTCTTGTGTTCATTCTTTAAATGTGACAGTGGAAAGCTACCTTTTAACTTCTCACCGCTTGCGTTCCGACCATACATTCTATGACGAATATTGCTCGTATAGCTGCGTTCTACCACCCCGTAAAGTTTTGCCCACTTTTTCAGATTCACCCTGTATATCTATATAAATATATATTCAAAAATAAATGAAAAAAATATAGCTCAAAGAAATCACTTGAAGATATATATATATTAATAAAAAGAATATATATAATCATAATGCCAGCATTTTCGTTGACTCTTTGTCTGCACATGTGGCAATATCACAATATTCCTTTGCGTAAGAGGTTCAGAGGAAGACCGAGAGAAAGAGAATTTGAGAGAACCAGAGAAAGAGCAGGAACACTCTCAAAGCCAGCATTCGTCGCACGGAACTATTTGTCTCCGCCTGCGTCGCTAACGCCCGGAAGGATGTTTAATTCCGTGCGTATCTGTCAGTTTCGTACGTCGAGCCAGACAGTCCATTTTTCATGAATGTTTAATAGTGCGCTTTAATAACATGCACCAGCTCCTTTATCCGACTCAGCGTGAAATGGAAACGGAATAACTTCTTATCGAAGCGGAAATTCATGATGTGCAGGGTGCAGATGAAGAGGAGTCTCCGGAATGCCGATGGGAGATGCACGTGACGGAGCCAGGAGCAAAAGGAACAAGTCCGAGGAGGACCACTTACGGTTCTGCAACTACCCAGCGATGGAATGGCTAATACCGTGAGGAAAATTATTTTTCATCCCATTTTGTAGAAAGCCTAAGATAGATTCCCCCACCCTATCCTAGACCCCCTTCTCCTTGCACATAGAAGAGCCACCCTCAAGCAATGATATTAAAACTGCAACGTGGATAGGTGGTGTTAACTGCTCACTAAGTAAAAGTGACCAGAATTTTGAAGAGGCCGTAATATTAGGGTTGATGTGACTTTTTGCAGAGCTCCTATTTATTGGAACTGCTGAGTAGTCATTCTTTACACTCTTCCTCAAGTGCATTCAGGAGGGTGTTTCTATGGCTTCCTACGTAGGAGCTTTTTTTTATGCAGTAAGCGTTTGTTCGATATTTTATTACTAAATGTCTGGTGTTAAAAACGCAAAACTCGATATCAACAATAGCGCTTATGATGGCTACTTATTAAGAACATAAACGTAGTTGGATTGTTTTACCAATGAGTGTCAATTTTTTTGGACACAGTGGGTTAAATGACCAGGTCACAAGAATCCCAAGCACTCAGAAAAGGTTGGGGGAAGAATACCCCCTGAGTCGCTATTAGGAGACAGATGGTAACTTCCCATCAAGGCCATCCAGCGTGTTCTTTAATGTGAAAAGGTTATGGCTCTCCTTGTCTATGGGGCCACGTCTTATCACTCATCCGACGATGGCAGCCTTTCCAATCTCATCGGTGTCCCTTTTGTGAACGAAGGCAAGGACATGCTTCAGAGAAGATAAATCTCAAAGCTTGTATAGTTGGGACTCAAAGTGGGAAATGCAGATTACAAGCCTGGCTCGCTATCGACTGAGTCAACTCCCATAAACGTAGTAGGACTTATAAATCATGTTAATGTTTCTGCACCCATTAAATTGCAAAGCTGTTTATCATATGTAGAATATTAATATATATTTGCTAGGAGTCAAAATGGGTCATTTAGAAAATTAAATATGTTTATTTCGGGCAGAACAATTGACTGGAATATTTATTATTGTAAAAAAAAAAAGACCGAACTTCAATTATTCATTAACTATAAATTTACCTATAAAAATTACCTATTAATTATCTATTTATTAAGTGAAACTGAATGTATGATGGTCTTTTCGAAACATTTCTGTGACATTTTTTTTTACCTCCAAAAGCGAGTTCTAATTATCGTGGCGACTGACTTTATTGTCATTTATATATATATATAAGTGAATCATAAATGCATTATTTATTGTGAACAACTTCGAAACCTTAAATTGTATTATTGTGTTTTTACTATTTTTTATGGTATAATTTAATTAAGTTTCATTTATATTTAATAATTAATAAAAGAGTTAAATGGCTTCACCGAATAAAACGTATGAAGTTGGGCTCTGTGAGATGCCGACTTATTTCAAATGAATTCATTTTTCTGAATAGCATAAAGAGTCAAAATACGGTAAGTTCTTCGTTATTTTAACTATACAACATACTTAATCATAACCAACTCGCTGTTTTATCTTTCTCTTATTATCCAGCTAATATATTTACATCATAGTAACTCATTTTCTATCGCCAATAGGTTGAACTGCCATTAACTTGGATCATTAAAATCAGAAATACAAAGTTATGAAAAGAAGTTGAGATTTCCGTCTAGAAATATAGGTTTCTAATAGACATTAATTAAAAATTTGGAAAAAAATGTCGAGAAATGGTGATGTGATAGATGAGAATATCATACTAATAAATGCACTTTATTAGTATGATAGATGAGAATTGAATTGAATCGAGAAATGGTGATGTGAAAAATTTGGAAAAAAAATGTCGAGAAATGGTGATGTGATAGATAAAAATTGACGCTCATCTTCAAGCTAGCTGAAATCATAAGTTAGAATTGGATCAATATACTTCTACTCTTAAATATACATGAAATTGACAGAATTGAAGGTAAATTTCTCTTCAGGCAACCTACTTGATTCAGAGGTTTCATAAGAACTTGTCAATATTTAATATGCCATAGAGAAGAATGTATATGAAGATGATGAGCAATCAGCAGAATGACAATGAAATCAGAAACCAAATCATCCACTCTTTATATAGGACTTAAATCCGTGTCCCTTTCCACAGCAGCCAAGTACATTAACTACAAGGCTACAGAAATAAGTAATCGAAAGGTCAGTGCTCTTGAGTGAGGTACGCGGCTCAGCGGCTGAAATATGATAAAGCGTATCCAATAGTAAGTTTTTGTGTCAAAAATAAATCCAATTCAGTTTACTTCCTGTAATAACGATTTCAATGTTTCAATTATCAGTTTGAAAAATATATGAGGAATGATCGAAAAAATTCACCAACATTAATCAGAATTATTAAACTGGATAAATATAAATTTCGTACAAAATGATACCAACAATTGTAATGCAAACTGTTCTATTCTTTATATAGGCAACACAGATAAAATGAAAAATGCAAAGAACGGCAAACTCTGTAAATTCTTTGCTTGCAGAAGTCTTATTTTATGACCACAAAAAAACAGACTTCATCTGCCATTCCATCCTTTGGCAAAATATCAGCCATTACTTCACAGTAAGCCCATAACCTCATACTCCGACAGTAGCTTTGCTCTGGAAACGGCTGACGGGGGAGGCATCCTTGAAAATTACGACCTCTCACGATTACTGGACCTGTTCATCCTCTTAGTTTACGATGCGTAGTGAAAATACATTGAAATGTGCTTGAAAGTAAATTTCTTTGTTTTATGCTTCTTGCTCCCTGGTGAAGTGAAACAAAAATGCTTTAAAGCAAAATTCAAGTTTTAAATCTCCGTCAAGAAGACAGATAGCTCTATACGTTTGGCATCAGGGCGGAATCTAGGTGGGGCAAGGCGGCCATGTCTCCCTTTTCAAAATGATAGTAAGAGTAATAAAGGCAAAAATTATTTAACTTGTTTATATTTCATGCATTTTTCGCGACATTTTTAAAGACCTGTAAAACTGAGAGGAATTCCTTTATGCATAGAAAGTTCCTCCCTTTAATAATGGGTTGGGTTGTTTTACCTCTGAGCGGCACTTTTTTTGCACACCATGGACTAAATGGCCAGGTCACATGGACCCCGAAGGCTCAGAGAAGGTTGGGGAGGGGACCCACTGGAACAGCTGTTGGGAGACAGATGGTATCCTCCCGTCAAAGCCATCCAGTGTGTTCTTTAACGTGCACAGGGTATGTCTCTCCCGCACACGGGGCCACGGCTTAACGTTACATCCGACGGACGGCGGCCTTTCCAAGCCCATCGGTGTCCCCTACTGACCGTGGGCAGGGAGGGGAATTTTGCGGAGATGAATCTCAACGCTGACCCAGCTGGGACTCGAACCTGGGAACTACAGATTACGAGCCTGGCGCGCTACCGACTGAGCCACCCCCGCCCCCTATGACTTCGGGTAAGCGCGGGTACAGTCGTAACCTAAATTTCTAATTTTTCCCTTAAATTACATAGCGTGATCATTTGATTCGGGGAGAAAAGCAAAAAGTTACATTAAATATCTGAATCTTCCTGGCATTTGTCTTTCTCAAAATACACTCCCTTGAACTTCGCACATTTTTGCCATCGTTGTACCCATGCATTAAAAGCGTCTTTGAAGTTATTTTTTGAAAGCGTGCGAAGTATTGTCGTTGTGACTCTGCAAGCTTCGTCGTCGGATGCGAAATATTTCCCTTTCAAAGCTTTCTTTTGTCGCGGAAAGAGGAAAAATCTCAGGGTACTAAATCCGGGTAATATGGAGGATGTGACAGAGCCTCAGAACCTATGGCAGTGATCACTGCCTACACAATATTAGCCATATGGAGCCTGGCGTTGTCGTGATGGAGAAACCAAGTCACACCAGAAAGTTCCGGACGTTTTTCACGACGGCACGCCGAAGTTTGGTTCTGAAAACCTTAAAGTAGGCTTTCTTATTCGTGGTTTTTCCACGAGGTACAAAGTGAGTAACGAGAACAACTTTGATTCAAAAAACACAAGAGCCATTTGTTTCCCAGCTGAATGAGAAACCCGAATTTTCTTGGGTATCGGTGAATCGGGATGCTTCCATTGACTCGACGGTTGTTTTGTTTCCGGAATGTAATGAAAGATCCAAGTTTCATCGCAAGTCACAATTCGACTCATGAAGATTGGACCCTGCCTTTCAAAACGATTTAGCATATCTGCATAGCTGTACCTTTTTTTTCCTGGAGTCAAATTCTGTGGAATCCATTGAGCACTGATTCGTGACATTTTCAGATGGGTTTTTAAAATCGCGTGAGTTCTTCCATATGAAACTAATATTTCACAGCCACTTCACGGAGTGTTATTCGTCTGTCTTCATTCAGGATTGCCAGGGCTCTTTCGATTTGCTCAGGAGTTATTGAGGAAGAAGGCTGGCCGGGTCTTGGGTCATCAGCAACAGATTTGCGTCCTTCTTTGAATCGTTTATGCCACTTAAAAATGGCGGACATACGAAGACAGTAACATTACCATAGGTTTCACTCATCTCTTCAACAGTCGCAGCAGCACTTAGGCCTCGCCTAACACAATAGTGAATGACATACCTCTGTTCCGTCTGAATTTCTGACATTCTGAACGAACGTCTATGACAAGCAACTCGAATCACAATTTTAACACAACAGCAGTCGACGCCAAATGACTTTGGCACGTGGAGCCTCCTGCGCAGGGGTCACGCACAGCGACATCTAGTGTTACTTTGGAAAAAGCGCTGCGTATGAGTACAGTCGCTCAAAAAAAAAATATCCGAACACCATGGTTGATTACAGAGTTCAGAAAAATATCTGCCAACGATTTTTTTAGAAATTAGTGATCTGACAACCTTCGTGTACAGTACACGAAGCGCTTTCAATGGGTCTGCAAGAATCAAAACTGGACCTTGAATGATTGGAAGAAGGTCATCTGGTCAGATGAATCTTGTTTCCTGTTGCACCATGTGGACAGGCGGGTGCATGTGCAGCGTTTATCTGGGGAAGTGTTGACACCAGGATGGATCGTGGGACGAAAACAAGCCAGTGGAGAAAGTGTAATGCTTTGGGCATGTTCTGCTGAGAAACCCTGGTTCAGTCATTCATGAGCAGGAAACTATGACGTCTATCACCTACCTAAACATCATTGCAGACCAGGTACATCCTTTCATGGCAATGGTATATCCCTCTAGTAGTGCCTTCTTTCAGCAGGATAATGCGCCATGCTACACTGCCAGGATTGTTCGAGAATGGTTCGCTGAACGTGAGGAAGACTTCCTGGCATTGCCCTGGCCTCCAAATTCCCCAGACATCAATCCAATCGAGCATTTGTAGTTTGTGTTGAAACAGCATATCCGATCTGCGGCGAATAAACCACGTAACTTAAAGAGTTAAAGGATCTGCTGGTAACGTGTTGGTACAGTCGCTCAAAAATATCCGAACGCCATGGTTGATTACAGAATTCGGAAAAAATATCTTGCAACGATGCCAGAATGTCATTAATTTCTAAAAAAATTATTGTCAGATATTTTTTTTTTAATTCTGTAATCAACCATAGTGTTCGGATATTTCTTTGAGCGACGGTACCAGATACCACACGACACCTTTAGAAATCTTGTAGCGTCCACGTCTCGCCGGGTAAAAACTTTTCTGGCTGCACGTGGAGGACCAACATCATATTAAGCAAGTGGTCATAATGTTTTGGCTCTTCGATGTATATTCTAATAAGGATTTCATTCATTTTCATTTATATTACAAATATATCCCAAAACACATTTATAACACAAACAATTAATGCCATTGCAAACCTTTCACAAAAACAAACATAGTTTTAGAAATTTTTGGAGAATTTTTTTTTGTGTGTAAAATTTTTATGATACGTAGAATTTACGAAGCTGCTGTCGAAACGTTCCAAAAACATAACAGCATATATAAAAATATTGTGTCATGATCTTTGCTTTATCTTCAGGGGGTGGGTTTTTGCTTATCTGTAATACGCCAGGCTCTAATCTGCAGTTCCCAGTTCGAGTTCCAACTATGTCAGTGTTAAAATTTATCTCCGCTAAGCCCCAATCTTCTCTTGGTGAGAAAATGGACCCCATGGACTTGGGAAGACCGCCGTCAGTTAGATGAGACATTAAGCCGTGACCCCGTGTGTAGGAGAGCCATACCCTGTGTACATTAAAGAATATATTAAATGGCCTTTTTGGAAGGCTTCCATCTGTCTCCTAACAGCTTTACAGAGGATCCCGTTCTCCAATTTTCTCCGAGTTCTAGTTTTTGTGACCTAGCGGATTAGTTTATTGTGTGCTAAAAAGTGAGACTCATAGATAAAACAACAACACTCATATACATAAATTAATCACTTGAGACCTAATTTTGCCTGTAATATCTGCTTGCTAAAAAAAAACATTTTTAGAAAAATCCAAAAATTGTTTTCATCTGACAACCACATGACTTCAGAGTTCGAAATACGTACAGCGATAAATGATGCCTGTGTTGAATTTTTATTTTGATCAAATAATTTTTTTCTCCTTTTTTTTTTCAGTGAAGCAAATGACTTGAATACATCTTTACGGTCCGTTTAATTTCACTTCTTCAGCTCTTCTTCATCGTTTTTCCATTAAGTGTTATTGTTATTTTTTCGACGTCTTGTTTATCTTCCCACATCATTCCGGTCTCTATAATTTCGTTATTTAACGTCAGAAAAAGTTTTTGAATTATTACGTTGTTTTTTTTGTACTTTGCCGAATCTTGTGTTTGACATTGTTATCTTCCCCTTGTTCATAAGTAGTTATTACACGAGAAAACAATTTTCTCTTGTCAACGAAGCTGTCGCATTCGAGGAAAAACAAAGGTAGCATTAAAATCATTTCCTTCTATGGATTTTTATGAATGCAGAGAGGTTCTAACATTCCGATAATTTATTTCTTTTTAAGAATTAATGCAACTTTTTCGGAAATCAAATAAAGAGGAAGAAGAAAATATAAATTGATAATTAAATTTAAGATTTTCTTTTTAGAAGAATTAAGCAGTTAGAAAAAAATTACTACATTAGTACCTTATTTTCAAATGAAAGGCGACAGAAATGAATATCAGATAAAAATTCTCGATAAATAAAAAATTTTGTTTTATTTGAAATGAAGAAAATAAATCTTGGGATTGAGAAAAACAGCATGAATTATGTAATAAAAAGCATCTGTCAATTTCATTGTGTTGAATGTTTGTTGTATAGCATTGTTCCAGTATGGAGTGAGTTCTCCAGGCTGTATTCGGTTTTGCCGCAACTGAGTGGCACTATTTTTTCACACAATGGGCTAAATACAAAGATCCTAAGGATCTCCACGGCTCAGAGAAAGTTGGGGGAAAGGCGATCTACTGGATATCCTGTTAGGAGACAGATGGAAGTCTCCCGTGAAGGCCATCCAGCATGTTCTTTAACATGCACAGTGTGTGCACACGAGACTACGTCTTAATGTTCCAAAGACGAATGGCAGTCTTTCCAAGCCCATCGCTGTCTCCTTTCTCACTGAAGGCAGGATTGGGATTAGCGGAGAAAATTATCATCTCAGGAAAAGTGGGACGCAATCGGGGAACGGCAGATTACGATGTTAAGAGCTACCGACTGAGCCATCACTGTGTAAGGTTCTCCATTATGAATATTATAGTGAACAATTAGGTATGGTTTAGTTAATTTTTTTTGGTTTTCTCAAAGGAAAAATGAATAAAAAAATAAAGGAAAATATGTTGCAAAGAATAAAAAGCTGCACCATTATAATGGACCTTTAAAAATGATTCAAAATATTGTTTTAAAAAAAAATGGGATTATGTAAAAGTTAATATAAAATGCACATTTAAATATGCTTCATTAAATGCGACAAACATTTGCTATTCTCCATAATTACGAATATAGTTGGAATCGTTGTCTAAATTTGAATTAATATTAAAAATACGAATCACATATCAAATTATAAAATATTCATTTCCATTAAATTAACATTACAGCTATTTAGCTAGTAGATATTTTAATGCTATTCCAAGGGATTTTTCTTGAAGTTTTTGGATCACCAGTTATTTAGAAATTTAAAAATGAGTAATAAACAATAAAATTGAAAATTTATTTGATTAATCTAAAATTAGCATTAACAATTCCATTCTTGCACGATAAGCTAAGTTTGTGGTTGATGATTTTTTTTTCGATTGCATTAGTGTAAAATTGAATCCACATGCAAGTGAGAATTCTTGTGGATTTTGGGTGATAATTCTGTGTATACAGCTCATTATTTGAAAGTTCATTATAGCGATTTCTTTAATTTGATGTTTATTACTCTTGATTCATATGCTGTTGGACATTATGTTATCCGGTTGTAAGGAAAAGTATCAATCTCTGTACATAGCAACAAGCAACAATTTCACAACTTAGCCAATTCTACGATTTAGAAGTGGTATCCTTGCGTCAAATAAAAAAAAATATCCTTAATAATCACTTACAATTTAATAACTTTATTAACGTTTAGTATAACATCGTACAAAGTAAAAAACAACTGTCATTTCCTATATATGCAGTTTGCAATTAATACGACGCAAAATTTGTGCAAATACAACTGCAAAGTATTTAATTATTTTCGAAAATAAATATAAAAAAATTCGATATTTATAATAATTATAATGATAATTAGATAAATTTTAGATATCTATAATAATGGTAATAATCATTTTAATATATTGTAGATCTCTACAATATTTGTAATAGTAATTCTAAACAGATATCAGTAATGGTTTTAATAATAATTCAAGTAAATTGCAGTTATCTGTAATTTTTGGGTGAAATAATTCTAGTAAATTGTAGGTGTCTATAAATATTGTAGTAATATTTCAAATAAATTTTAGATATCTAGTTTAGAGGTTGAGTTAAGTTGTATTATCTGTGAGCGACTTTTTTTTCCCATACAATGGGATAAACGGCTAGTTCATAACGCCCAAAAGTGGCGTTGAATCGAGTAGAGCAAAGGGATCATCAACCTGGAAGATTTTAGCAGATCGATAGAAGTATCTCGTCAAGTCCATCCTATGTAGTCTTTAAAGTATTCAGGGATGACTATGCTGCACACAAGGCCATGGCATAATGTCACATCCTATGAATGGCTGTCTATCCCTATCTTATCGTTGTCCCCTTTATCATCCGCGGCAGATTGAGGTTCAGAAGAAGAAATCTCAGCGCAGGAACTTTAGAGAAAAATCTCTTAAATCATGAGAGATACGAATCCACAACTTCCTGATGATATGCTAGATATTCGGATTTCGCATTTATTCAGGTCGTGAGTTCGTATTCTACTTGGTCCAAGAGCCTGAATGGATTCGTAAATATGACCACTCCTAGCCTTTTCATCTCCCTCTAAAATTATCTTTATATAAAATAGGCTTATCGATATTTGAATCAATAACACCAAGAAATTAATTAACTGTAACATGATAGATAATACCAGTTAATTTACTATTTAAATAATTTTTATTCCTTCTTAAAGTTAGTAATCATTTGTCGTCAGTGTTAATGGGTGTGATAATTTTATTAATTTGAATAGAAATTTAATGCATTTATTAATATACAATATCATATTTTGTCTAAAATGTGTTTGGGCGTTGCAAGAATATTGGTAAACTCAACTGGAGGACACTTGAGAACTCAATTGATAGGGCAAGGAATACTTTGAATACTTCCAAAATTCCGGAGCGAGGGTGGAGTGATTAACTGAAAAATTCTGGTAGGAGGAAAGAATTAATAGTACAAAACTCGTTAAAATGAACTCAACGAGAACCTTAAAGAATATCAAACTTAATAAGGCACAGAATATTATGAAAATCAAATGGGGTCGTGACTTTTGCTTGAAGCATTAGGCTAATGACAGTAAAATGTTTTAATCACTTCTGCGAAATAAAAGAGTAATTTATCAATACTATTTTTCTTAAGCCTATGTGTCTACTCTAAAGATTCCTTACATACGTCAGTTGTGATCCAAATTTATCAACTATTATTATAAACAAAATGAACACAAAAATCAGAAACAACAAAAGTAACATATCACTTGCTGAAATGTAAAGAAAAACGTTAAGGAAATGAACAGATTTCATCCCAAGCATAGCTTCGTTTGAAGTTTCTCATTTTATCGAAGTTTGGAAAGTAATTATTTCACCTTAATGGATTTATAATTGTCGTTAATGTTATCGCTTGGAAACATGCTGAAAGTGTGCCGGACGTGAGATAATTTTTACTGTGAATTACGGAAGTTGTAATTTCCGTACAACTTTCGTTAATTGAAAGAAACCAATAAGATAAAGGCAAAGGAGCGACCTAAACATTTGATACTGAGAAACGGCAAAAATTCAGCTTCCTTTGTAATTCTCAAAAAATAATCTTTTCCTCTGCCCACCAATTTATTTTTTTTCTCTTTGTTGTCTTTCCCTTGAGCTCATTTGAGGAAATAATCATTTTACTTTTCTTCAAGAAGCTGTCTTACACTCTTCTTTCATATCTTTCATTATACGTATTTGATTAAAGAAACATGGTCAATGTTTTTTTTTTTCATTCGTTTTCTTTATGTCCTAGATTAGAACTTCGGCTAAAAAGGACAGATAACCTTCTAGAGCACTTGAAAAAAAAACGCGAAAATCTCCCAACACAATGCATATTGAAAGGAGTAATTAGCGGAAGTGACAGACAAATTTCTGCATTTAATCAAAAATATCGCATTTAAGGAACTGCGCAAAGAATTGAAACGCAGATAGGGAGAAAATGGGCAAGCATGAGATCTTATACTTTGAAGAACAAAATTATTATTAAAAGTGCAAAACCAGGAAAGACAAAGAGATATCGAAGCCATATTTAGTGAATACATAGCTTATATTACAAGGATCGAATGATTACAAATACAATTCGGTTAGACTTCTGGAATACAAAGAAATCATTATCTTGTGTATCTACCGTAGGCGTTAATAACCGCTGCTACACGGTCCGGCATTGAGAGGATGAGACGTCGAATGTGTGTTTGGGGAATGTCAATCCATGCAGTTTCGATACGAGTAAAAGTTCATCTGTTGTAGCAACTGCTGGTGTCTGGTGTATCAGTCGTCGTGAGATCAAGGACCAGACATGTTCAATTGGGGACAAATCAGGTGAACGCGCAGGCCAAGGCAGAAGTGTCCCATAGTGGCTATCCAGGAATTGTTGGACGATGCAAGCCACTTGTATTCGGGCATTGTCCTGTTGGTAAGAGGAGAGCCCCTGAAGATAAGGTACGACCACAGTTTCTAACACCTCTGTGATGTAAAGCTGGCTATTCAAAGTACCGGTAATGTGTACGAGGTGCGTTCGTGAGTGGAGTCTAATGGTACCCCATACCATATCACCAGAGACCTGTATGACACTGCATCATGCATGTCTCACTGAACCTGTCGCCGCGGTAACGCCATATACAAATTCGTCCATCATGGTGCTGCATACTGAAGCGAGATTCGTCTAAAAAGACGATCTGATGCGATTCGCACATCCCTGTGCAACGTCTTGGCACCTTTGCAGTCACACAGGCCTTTGTTGTAGAATCAATGGTAGCCGAAGCAATGGCCGCCTAGCAAAGATGCCCCGATGCTGAAAACGATGTCAAATCATACGTGCGGACACTGGTTGATGTGCAACACACACTAACTGTTGAGCTAAGGTGTTTACTTTGGGTGTACGATCATTCAAAGCCATGCACATGAGATATCTGTCCTCTCGTTCGTTTGTGTGACAGGGCCGTTGAGATCCCTCACGTTAGTGAGTTCGTTCCTCCTCTACCCACTGAAGCCATATTCTCACCACTGTGACAGCATTACATCCAACACCAGCACCAATGTCTCGACAGGGTATACTTGATCCTTTAGTGCGCAAGAACTGCGGGTAAACACAATTCCAGTGCTTTACACCGGCTCTTTGTGATCTCCTCTTATACCACTTCCAGGGAGCGTTGCTGTCACATGTGTATGTTGTATATGTGCTGCGCTTTGAATCATTTACATGTTCTCCCATGGGCTACTCATTTTGCATATTTCGGGACAATCTGATGAGAAGGTGTTGCACTTCTTTCTGGTGTTGCACTTTTAATGGCCAGAAGTATGAATTAAAAACTACTTTCTCCCTATATGCATTTTAGACAGTATAAAGAAATAAAAGTATACCAATGGCGAAACCATTCACTGAATTCGTATTCACTTCAAAGGAAGATAGGACAGCGGCAATTTTTGTTCAGTAAATATAAATCGTTTCGGAGGTAATAATTCCGTGAATGATTTCACCATAGGCATGCTTTACTTTTATATTTTACTTCTTAGAAGGCATATAGAAAGATAGCTATCTTTTTATTTTTTTAATTTATATTTTTGTTTTGTCAACAAAAAAAATCTTCCAAAGTAAAAACTGATACATTATTTTCCGCTTTTCTTAAGATTTCATTTAACATGATACCAGTAAATATATAACCCTCCCCCCAGTTAAATTCCCCCGTTAAATACCCATTTTTTTGGGGGAGAATGAAGAATGGGGCATAATCTGAGATAGCCCACAACATCTGACACGTCACAAGTATAATTTCAGTTTTGAGATACATACCCGTTAGATTGATGTCTTCTTCTGGGGGAAAGAAAGATGGGGGAAATCGGAAGTAACCTGTGATAATCCCCACATCACAAGCTTTCATTTGACATATATACATCATAACTCTCTGATCTCACGTTCAGAAGATAAAATGGAACAACAATTTAATATCTCGCCTTTTTAGGGGCGAAGAAAGCATGTGGAATACTTTTTATGCCCTGTGGCACTCTCCATGATGCAGTCTTTCATTTAACACGTAACTCGTTGTGACCCGTCAACAGGTTGGGAAGATATGGTGGAAAAACCATTTCGTCCGACATGCAAAATAACTAATAAAACCGAGAAATGACGGACAAAAAGCAATAGGAAAATAGGTAAATAGAAACTCAAAGAATACAGCATTTCCCACTTTATAGTCTTCATGACAGATCTAATTAGTACTGCACTCCCAAGCAATATACATAAGAGAATAGTTGATCCCAAAACTTGTTATCTGACATATGGATTATCCGAAATGTTTCTCAGTCGTTAAAAGTAGCAAAAAAAGGTACATGATTCTTTCTCAATCAAACCCACGATGCGCAGATTGATAGGGAGAACTATTAATCTGCAGTGCAGTGTACTATATTTTGAAATGGATTTAACTAATTCTAGGTCATTTGAGCGTGAGAAGTTTGAAATTTCTGCTGAAAGAAAATAATAAATAAAACAATTTGCCGTGATGTAACGGCTTGTAAAATATCCACGATTAAAGCTAAAGTTAATTGACACTTTCGTTTCAACTTCGTGATTAGGTACTAAACGTACTATATGTTCGGTGTTTACCTCTTTGCAAGTGGCACGTTTTTTGCACACAATCGCCGTCGGGGCCTTTGTGGCCTGACCATTTAGCCCATTGTGCAAAAAAGTGTCGCTCAAAGCTTAAACGACCTACAAAACGACCTCGAAATACCAATTTTGCAGTCTCATAAGTTCTCTTTAAGGGTTAATCACGCTCTGACACCGATAAATATGACTATAATATACGAGGATTCTTCTATAAATAACATCTGATGTGTTTTATTCAGAATATTACTCTCCCTATGTGCTTCATGGTAACAAAAATTACCTAACCAGCAATTTATTTCTCAATATAATCTCCTGAAGGGTGAGGTATTTTGTCCCGAAGTATTTTGTCCGATTTGTCAATATAATCTCCTGAAGGGTGAGGTTGTTTGATTCCTATGCTAGAGAAACAAGAGCTCAGTGCATTAAACGGTGGACTTCAGCTGTCATCTCGTTATGATATCGGAAGTATTTTTCTTCGAAGTGCTTCTTTAATAGTCTTTAATATATACATTGCACACCGACATTATGGTGTGGATGAAGGACATTTTCGCATAGAAGGATTATTCTATTTATGAGCAAGGCAGGGTATTTCTTCCACATAACTTCTTTCCATCACCACTGTATTCCCAGAAGCAATGTTTATTTAGTGTTGCCCCGAGCTGCACTAACTTCCTTATGAGGCCACGTTTTTTCGTGGTTTGTCGCTTTCATGGCTAGTCGCATATTCAACTGACACTGTCTCTTACCACATTGCTTTTCAATGCTCTCTACGTTGCAGGACAGCTTTCCTTAGTCTGGTGATTTAGGTGTATGTGGTTGCGTTCATATTAAACATTAATTTCGTCACCACAGAGTACAGATTACAAACAAGTACAGTACACTTCAATTCCATTTAGTCTGCAGACCATTTCTCCTAGATGATAATTAATTAATTGAAAAAAATTCTCTATCCGATTCGGCTTTCCCAATTAACTGAGAGAGTCGATTCTCTACTGGAATAGATTTTACAACAATAATCAAAGCATCAATATTTTTATCAATGAACTGTTCAATTTGATTTTCTGGAGTCTACATTTCTGGAGTCCATCACTGACTCCGATAATTCTAGTGGCATAGAATGATTTGCCGTTTCTTTTTAATATGTATAATATTGAATGATATCCATAAGCGACATAAAAAGCTCCAAATTTTCCACAAGTTATATGGCGCGTATCATAAATTAGGTGAACTTGAATAGCATAAATAAATTAATATACAAAGAAGCTGCTTAAATTGAATTGAACTATGTTCTGCCAAGAAATTCTAAAATAAAAAGAAACCAAAAAGAATTTTTTCAAGCGCAACAAATTGGTAAAGCTAACCTATTAGGGATAGTTGGAAAATTGGTTAAATAATTTGTTATTGAAAATTGGTTAAATAATTTGTTATGGAAAATTGATTAAATAATTGGTTAAAATGTAGTTTAATTACGTGAATATGTTGTTCCATAAACACATTTACACTAGCTGCGAGAAAACGTTTTCTTAATAGCTTGAGAAAGTTCTTTATGCCCGATGGCAGCACGGCTTAAAAGCAGCGTTGCCATCGCGCATAAAGAATGTCTCTTATGGATATCATTCAAAATTCATCGCGCATAAGTTATGTCGCTTATAGATATTATTCAATAGTATACATATTAAAAAGAAGGAAAAGTAGGAAATTTAGGGGAAATTGGCTAAATAATGATTGGATTTTTCTTCCTCACATTAGTAATTTCATTTAGTAGAAGTCTTGCACGGAAGTTGTTTAATATACCTAAACAGAAATTGTTGAGTTTGATAAAATCACCTTCAAAATAATGAATCTTAACAAAAACCTCAGAAACTTCTTTCCTTCAAAGTAGTTAAACATGCATAAATCGTAAACTATTGCAGCCAATCCTTATAGTGTAACAAAGAACGTTACATAATTTGGAATGGAAGATATATAGAAAATATTCTTCAGATATATTATTTTAATTTAGCATTTTCTTCTAGTGCTAAAAATACTAGATCCCCAAAAAGACAAGAAATTCGAATTTCAGCTATGTAGGTACCCTGGCTTTCAGTAGGCATAAACCTGATAGCCAATTTCTATACTTATTAGTTCTGTAAAAAATCGCTGAAAAGATAACGAAAAGAAGAAATTTTTGTGAAACGAGATATTTGATTAATGAAAGGGAGCTTGAATCAAAGTTAAGAGACGATTTTTGAATCCTGACATAGAAGAACGAAGGTAAGAGCAATAGCAGTAGAAAAGTACTTCAGAACTAAGCTCTCGGTGCAATTTTCGATCTTTCTAATGCTCAGTTGCGTTCCACTCTCTACCTAATTGCTCCGAAGTTTTTTTTAAGCCGCGCTGCCATCGCGCATAAAGAACTTTCTCAAGCTATTAAGAAAATGTTTTCTCGCAGCTAGTGTAAACTGCAAGTGCTCATGTTTATGGAACAACATATTCACGTAATTAAACTACATTTTTTCCCAGAGATGACATCATGCACACCAGGCAACGACACATAATCGTTTTCCAGAAATAGCGCAACTCTTTTTTTTAAAAAGTGCCACGGCGGAAGAAAATAATAAAAAAAAACTGTTTTAGTTATAAGAAAGAACTTCTCAGACAGCACGGAGTTTCTTTTAGCAGTCTCTTTCGTTTATTCTTTAAATACTTATAAGCTTGGCTTTTGGTTGTTGTTTTTTCGCAAGCGTAACACATTTCGTTAAGCTTACCTATCAGTGAAAGTTAAAAAAATTGCAAGATTTTACTATTTCTTCCTCGCGTTAATATAGTTTTAGTTAGTAGAAGTCTTGCATGGAAGTTGTTTTAAGACTATATACTTATTTTTACAGAAATTGCTGACTTCGATTAAATCACCTTCATAATAGTGAGTCATAAAAAATATAAAAAAAAATGAAGAAAATAACTGATGACTTCAAAGGAAGAGAAGGCGCCTGAAATTTTTGTTTGAGTAAGTAAATCAATTTCGCAACTGAAGCTTTCATTTGACATACCACCCCATAAACTTCGACCTTCGTTAAATCCCCCACTTATTATGGGGTAGAAAAGGGGTGATTTTTGAGGTAATCCACACATTCCACATGTCACAGGCTTTATTTTGAGACATAATTCATCGAAATCGAATCCCCACTGATTTTCTTGACCTATTTTGTGGGTAAGAAGTGTTTGAAGGCATAACTTGAGATAGGCCACAACAGCCCCCACAATACAAGCTTTCAGTTGACACCAAACACATAACTGTGGGCTCTCGTGTTCAGAAGTTATAGTGAGGAGATATAGTGGAAGAACGATTTTCATATTCCCCATGTTTTAGGGCGAAAGAAAGACAAGAAGTAAATTTTGTATAGCCTATGACGCTCTCCGTGTGACAAGCTTTCATTTGATGTTATAATTCGTTGAGATGTATCAAAGGGTTGGAAAAATATGATGAAATGGGTGGTTTTACCTCTAAGCAGTACTTTATTTTGCACAGAATGGGATAATGGCCAAGTCACAAAAACTCCATAGGATCAGAGGAGGTTGCAGAAGTGAACTCACTGGGCAACAGTTAGGAGACAAATGGTAGCCTCTCGTCAAGGCCATCCAGCGTGTTCTTTAACGTGCACAGGACTCTCGCCAAAGAGAGCAACGGCTTAACTTCCCAATTTACGACGGACGGCGGCCTTACTAAGCCATTGGTGCCCTCTTCCTGACCGAGAGCAGTGTGGGGGTTTAGCTGATAGATTTGGTGAAATAATCGTTTTAACAGTTACACAACTAAAAAACAAATGGCGAGAGAAAGGCAATAAGAAGATAGATATTAGCAAAAGATTTCGGAAATTGCATTGCATAATTTATCTTAATTTTAAACTTAAAATTTTATTAAATTTCAACTTATACGATTTATACCGACCTAGATCTTCATAATGGGCATAGACTTCACCAGGGAAAGGAAGTTAAAGTCCCACTATTCCCATACATATACCGGAATCTAATATACATTTTTATGAATCTAAACAGATGAAAACTGAGAGTGAATTCTGAAGTATATTTACCAAACCAAAGTATGAATAAAGTATTTATTACATAGGTACAAAATCATACAAATAAAATAATCTTATCTAAACACAAGAATTTCTCTTCCTCTTAGTATAAAGTCAAACCATAAAAAGAGCGATTTATTATGCTTAACTAATTTTGAATGTTAAAACTACAGTGCTGTCAATAATCACCTCCTATGACAAAATAGAACCTATTACCTTGTAACATTCAACAAACAAACAAATTTATGCTGAATTTCATTTGTGATACAAGACTACCTTAACCATACTTTATACCTTATAGATGCGAAACATCTAACATTGATCTCCCTGATAGAGGATCCAAAAACAAACTTTACTGTCGATTCCCTTTCACCACCGGAACCAGGCTTCATCTTGAATCAGATAAGAGCGTCTTCTTATGTAGCATTACACAATATTAATTTAACACACTATATCCTTCTTTCTTTAGTACTCCACTATACCTTTCGTTTTTCCTCCACAATTCTTATTATTCAAAGCGTCTCTCCGTTCTCATCAGTTGATAACGTAATTGTCACGTTGAAGCATACGCGAGCGTCATGACACATCTACCATAAGTCCATTGTAGCACGTTCTTCTGTCGTAACAATATACAGGGTGAATCTAAAAAAGTGGGCAAAACTTTACGGGGTGGTAGAACGCAGCTATACGAGCAATATTCGTCATAGAATGTATGGTCGGAACGCAAACGGCGAGCCGCTAGGTGGCGTTGGAAATGGTATAAAAGGGTCGGTCCTCGCACCCAACGGCATTTCTACCGTGGATTGCCGAGAGGATGGCTGGTTATACTAACCACGAAATGGCGGATATGCACTTTGTGTACGGTGCGGCGGACGGGAATGCAAGTGAGACACAGAGACGTTACCGCGACCGGTTTCCGATGAGATGCACTCAAGATCGGAAAACCTTCGAGTGTTTGCATTGGCGGCTGTGTGAAACAGGATCCTTCGACGTGCCTCACTTGCATTCCAATCCACCGCACCGTACACAAAGTGTATATCCGCCATTTCGTGGTTAGTATAACCAGCCATCCTCTCGGCAATCCACGGTAGAAATATCGTTGGGTGCGAGGACCGACCCTTTTATACCATTTCCAACGCCACTTAGCGGCTCGCCATTTGCGTTCCGACCATACATTCTATGACGAATATTGCTCGTATAGCTGCGTTCTACCACCCGGTAAAGTTTTGCCCACTTTTTCAGATTCACCCTGTATATACCGTATTTCTTCGATTCTAAGACGCACTTTTTTTCCCATATGAACGTCTCTAAAAACGGGGTGCGTCTTAGAATCGAAGAAATGCGGTATGTGGATAATTAATGCCAAGTTAATTAAGAACATTCTCAATGGACATTCAGATTTGGACTCTATAACTTCTTAACTAAGCTGCTTATGAGAAATTGTGACTGAAGATAAATCGGATCAGTCAAATATATCTAAATCTAGATTTTTCAAAAATACATTTAATGTTTTTAGAGTTGCCTAATATACAATAATTGATCTGAAAAGCAAATTAAAATCAGGAGAAAGAGAAACATTAACTGATATTTTAAACTTTACTATAAAATGTACAGAGCTGTACAAAATTATTAGAAAATTATCGTGCTATATGAATAGAAATCCAAATGAAAACTCTATATTTTGAAGAATTAAATACAGAACGTCTATCTAGATTGTAAATTTCAACAAAATTCATACCAGAGGCGTAACCAAATTGTAGTGGGAGGTGGCTTATAACCCTTCCAACTTTAGGGCTTAATAGCGTATAACTTCTAAAATCAGACTCAAAACATCAACATCTCTCTCATTGGAGGTTTTTAAGCATTCCACTGATTAATTTAAAATCTGATCCAAGTGTATTTAGATCTTGAATTACACCAATATTCGTTCAGTATATACAGAGTCTTAGAAGGTGAAATATTTAATAATAGAAGTTGCCAGTTAACGGATATATCTCAAAAACCACTCAAAACATAAGTAATAATTACTATATCAAGAATTTCTAAACAATATATGTTTTCTAAAAGAATTGTACATTTATATAGTCGTCTAACGATTCTTTCAATTTTCATCAATTTTGACGAAGCCTTTTCAGCAGGGGTAACACTTGCTTACATATTCAAGCTGCAATAACTCTAGAAATATTGAATGAATATTAGTGTAATTAAAGATCTATATATTTGATTTAGATCTTAAATTTACCATTCGTCTCATGTCCAAGTTTATTCTTTAAAATAATGCGTTTATAATTTTCATCTCATATTGAACATAAACGTTAAATTTTTTAATGATTTAGTAAGACAATTCATAATAATTGGAAGGATATCCATTCCATAATATTGAAATTCAACCAATTGCAAATTATTTTTCGCAGAACGATTTAAGATGTTAAATGTTTAAGATTTCATACATCATTAAATAACGAAAGATTACTGCTGAAGATTCCGGTTATGTGTCTTGTTTAACTGGCGAGTATAACGAAAACTGTTGAAGATTCAACTCACGTATCTGTTCACAAAAAACATAGCTTATTTTCCATGTAATATTACTTTTTGTAAGAAACTTGCTCATATAAAAGCAGAACAAGACAATGTTCGAAAAATATGTAAAATGTTAGCATTTATTCGAAATGATAAGAAAATATTTCATCATTATTCCTTTATTGATTCTAAATACATGCAGACTAATCAAGATTTCGTAGAATATCTTAGGGATGATGAATTATGAACACCCTTGCTTAATAATAATAAAAAAAAGAAATAGAGGAAAACAAGAATGAGTCGAAAATATCTCAAGGCGTTTTCTTTTTCAACTTAATGCAATGCATCAGTCCTTCGACGATGGAAAAAAAAAACAACAGAAACAAAAAGAGCACATCCTATTGGAGGTCATGCCAATTAAGTAGTATCCTGGAAATTACCAAGTCTTAGATATATATTCAATTTCCACCTCTTAGCGGATGGCATGAAATATTCATGATTTAAATTGCGTTATCTATAGAAGTGACGCTGTTAAATATGTAAATTTTAACTACTTATTCATTCAAAATGGGTAGATACTGTAACGTATATTTTCCAGATATTGAAACAGGAGCAAATATGCAACGGAGCCACCGAAGAAAACTTATTTACGGTTCGTGTGATGTTAAGTAGTAACTACAGACATAAAAAGAAACTTCTTTTGTTATTAGGTAACTATAGGGCAAATATCCTTAAGCAGCTTTCATAAAATCTGACAAGATAATGTTGGATATTTAGGAACATATCTACATGTACTTTATTATCTATAAACAATATTATCTGATTTCAGAATCTGAGTAGTTGTAGATCTCTTATAATGATATAATTTTCAAGAACACTTACTGAACTTTTTCTCACTTAAAGTTCACTGCTGAAGAACTATTAAATTTTTTAGTTTATCAATAAGTAATTTCTTAACTGCTATTTGAATTAGCACCGCATTTAATAACGTTCCGACGAATGATGCAAAAAAATGATAAAAAAAATCTTTCTCGTACGGTTATGTTTAAGATTCGTCGTTTTCTTAATGCAACGAAAAACTGGTAAGTTTCGTAGAGTAATTTTCAATTATTTAAATCAATGTCACTTACTGAGGATGCCCACCTTAACAGCATAAATAACATTCAGCTTATTTTAAGCAAATTTGATAGTAACACTCATTTGTTTTACTTAAACTAATGCATTTTACAGCGATATTTTGTCATTTGTACTGCATGTTGTATAAATTTGGCTTAAATCAATAATAACAATAAGTTTTAAATAATGTAATTTTTTTCGATTTCAACTATTAATATGATTTGTTGGACATTTTATTTGTGATTCTATTCGTAATATTTATTTAACGAAAGTAGCATCATATTAAATGACTACTGTCCCTTATTTAATGTTAATTCTCATACATATTTTAATCGTTTATATTTAGATCGTGGGATGCATGCTGTTTCTTAATTCGGCATTTTAATATGTTTTAAGCGTAAACAATTTATAGAACCAATTTAATTATCATATTTCAGTCATACAATAAGCAATGAACAAATACGTAAAAGAATCGTACAAAATATTGATTTAAAAAAGAGGAGCTATAACAAATCATTTCATAAACATCCATTTCTAAGTTAACGATTAAAAATCATTTAAAATAATTTTAGTTTCTGTTAGAAAATAAAACATTTATTAATTGATAGTCACGTTCAACCACAAATGTCCGCAGTTACATCAAATGTGAAAGATTTTAATTAGCTTTGCAATCTTATGTGTTGATCACAAGACTAAGTGGGAATTAAATGTCGAGAAAATCAAACGCGATATTTATATGCATAGCAAGAAAGCATTACAAATAGCGAATTATCAAGAGACATAGATTACCTATTAAGCTGTTAACGACTTTATTTAATGAATTAACTGATACATAGCTCTAAAACGAAATCTTTATTATTGTACTTAGTACAGTTGTTTCAAATAGCATTAAAAATATCTGAATGTTTTTGGTTGCATACATTTTAGAAATCGCAAGTCTATGCTAATCGAAAAATGACGACTATAAAAGCCAATGCTTATTTAGCTGTTTCTTGAAAAGATACAATTTTCATATTGTCAATGCAATATATATTTTAGACTGTATTGCAGTTCAATTTCTGTAAATTATTTCTCAGCATTTTATTTTCAACTTGAACTATCTGTTACTTGGATATAATTATTATAAGCTTAGTTTGAAGAATAAAACAAAGACGTTTCTAAACCATATTCTGAAGTATATTTGTGGAATTTACAGTATAAAATATATGCATTATTTGTTTTCATTATTTAAAGTGGCAATGCGCAAAGGTAAAGGTGAGAATTGCGAAGCCTAATTCACGTTGCAATTTAATGTAGTTCGAACAGCGGGATGAAAAAAATAGAAATATTTATTTGATGCACATTGCATTCATCGATGTTGAAGCTAGTTTCCTTTTTTTATAGATATCATTTGCTGGAAACGCTAAGAAATCGAATAGTCGTAATTTCATAATGTGTCCCCATATACTCATATTCATTTATGTGTTCAAAACTTTCGTAATAATAACTAATAAACAACAGGTTGCGAGAAACTATTTTGTTTGATCATGTTGTCGTCCTGCAGTATATCAGATTAACAAATATAATTATGAGGCTACCGTCCCCTGGCGGAGTGGTTAGGGCGCTTGGCTACTGATAAAAGGGACCCGGGTTCGAGTCCCGGATAAGGCATGGATGTTCATGTTGTTTTTCTGCTGAGGTCCTGCCATCCTCACAGATCCTTCTACTATGGCATATAAACTGACAGGCTCCTATAAAACAGTTTATTAGAAATGACGATATTATTAATATAGGAATTTACCATTATCAATTTTTTCTTCAAAATTAATGATTTCAGCTAAACCATTTAGTTGACGTTTTACTTTGGGATGATGGTCTAATGGTCTCTCTTGACACTATGCTACTGCTACTTCCTAATATGTACTATATATAACCTGTAAAACCGATTCTATAGTCGTGTAAAATGAAACTGGCTACACTTTCTTGACCGTGTAAAATATAGTCTATCACCATGTAAATACAAGGTACGTGCATTTGTTTTGACCGTATAAAACTAAATACTCTAAATTGTGGGATGAGTGCCTAGATATATTAATATTATCCATTAATAAAATAATGAAAAATATGCTTATTATTTCATTAATAAGATTTTTTTAAATAATGCAGATTTTTTTAAATTATAATAAATGAAATAAATACCCCCTCAAGCAGCTGCTTGCCACAGAGGTCTGACAGGAGCCTGTCAGTTTATATGCCATAGGAGAAGGTCTGAGAGGATGGCAGGACCTCAGCAGAAAACAAAACGAACATCCATGCCTTACCCGGGACTCGAACCCAGGTCCCGTAGATCAGTAGCGAAGCGCGCTAACGGACGGCTCTTTTCCAATTAACGTTTGCTATTTTATTTATTGTAGATTATATATTTAATTTTAAGTAGTAATATTTTAATCTCTCATAAATCTCCACTATATAAGTATATTTTTTATTCAAGCAAAGTTTCAATACCTGACTGAAAAAGCTTCCTATTTTAGAAATTTTAGCATCACTATTATTATGCAACGATATGTGCAGATATTTTAATCCGTTTTTACTGTTTGTGTTCACATGCGGCCTTTTTCGGTGCATTTGAATTTAACTCTTCTGAGTTCTTTTACTACGAAATAAAATTACTAGTTTCCAAGTTGTTTGCACAAGGAAAACTGTTTACAGCTTAGGGGTGCAAAACCTATTTACTGATAGCCTTGACGATAAGGGGGGAGAACAAGGCGGAACATTCCTGAACAATACCAATGCAAACAACAATCCCCTGAGCAAATGATATTTTACACCTGGGAAAGATGCGTCTGATGGGTGCAACCAGGAAGAGAAAATGGATGAAAGAGATAGAGAACTGAAATCTCGTGATACCGTTTAAATGATGCCCCTAAGGAAGACTTTCCACTTTTTCCCCCTTGCGGGCGTGTATATGTACTTTGGAAAAATAACACAGCCAACGAAAATCAAGGATGACGATAAAGAGGATGAAGTGAAGCAAAGAAAGAGGAGGACTAGGCACGTGTGAGTTGTGAAAAGAAATCGCTGAAGAAAACATTCTCCATCGAAAATCCTCCATGTACGGGAGATTTTTGATCAACTTCCTTATACGCATCATTACCCACTTTAATACAATGTTCCACTGGGAGGCCATTCTGGGGACGGTCGTGATGTCTACAATTTAACGGGTTGCACTAGAAACAGAAATACAAACGGGGAGTAAGGGAG
Source organism: Ryuthela nishihirai (assembly GCA_038380435.1). NCBI lineage: Eukaryota > Metazoa > Arthropoda > Arachnida > Araneae > Heptathelidae > Ryuthela > Ryuthela nishihirai. The sequence goes on from JAWZYU010000016.1 coordinate 15,711,879, forward strand.
GAGATGGGGACAACGAATTCAACAAAGAAAGAGAGGTGTAGTGAAAGCAGAGAAAGAAGAAACAAAAAAAAGATAGAAAACGAAAGCGAGAGGAAAAAGAAGAGGCGAGAGAGAAGACGTGAGGAAATTATACGTGTGTCCTGGAGGTTAGAGGAGAAGGTGCCGAGGACGGACAAATTACAGGTGTAAATGTTATTGACGACCTTGGGGGAATCAGCAGAAGGATGGCGGTGACTTGGGGATTGGGTGAAAAGAGACGAAAACTACATTTTCTGTCATACTAGTGTGCAATAAATATGAGGTTACTGAGGTCTGCGTCTAAACACTGGGGGATAAATCGATTAGTAACTGGAAGAGCTCTGTCGTGGCTAAGGACTGACACAATTTTGGAGCCTCCTTCTTAAGAAGTGCTATTATTTTCAAGAATTCATTGCTTTATCTGGTAGTATTTCCCTTGACTAGATTTTGTGTGAAATACGGGTCTGATTTGATAAGAAAGATATGTATTTATCAATAACAAATGCTATCTAATAAAGACAAAGTCATGTCACATTACGTAAGAAATAAAACGTTTTGAGAAATTGGGGAACATTTATTCCGAAATTATGCGCAAATTAGGAAATTCTATGTTCAAAGAACTACATAAAATTGAATTTGCCGCTATATGATGTGAAACTGAAATATGATCCATTGATATTTACATCAATTAAATAATGAAAGCTATTTTATTAATTTATCTTGTAGATACTACAAAGTATAGCAAATGACCTGAAAATGTTTAAAAAAAAGAAAATACATAGTTTAATATATAAGGAAGTTTGTGGCTATTGATTGTGAGTAACATGATGATCTACCCTAAATAAAATTAAAAGAACAATTGGTTAAACGTATTGCATGTTATTTTATTATATTAATATATTGGGTAACACGAGGTGTGGTTTACAGTCTAAATTTATGAATAATATAAAGCTATTTGGCTACATGCAAAGTGAGGGATTACTTCATGGAATTGCTTAAAGGAATTCTTTAATATTTCTCGTTTTGTTTCACGTTTTTTCGTTAACTTTTAATGAGTTTGCATTGGCAGCAAAAATTTCCACTTTTTTTCCTAGAAGGAATGGAAAAATATAATCTTTGTGTTTTAAGATAAAATTATTTGTTTTCAGGGATAAATTGAAAATTCTTTTTGGGTTGGATAGTACTGATTACTGTACGATTCACACTTTTAGAATGTCTCAAAAGTTTTAATAGCGCCCTCCGACGATGGAAAATAATTTCAAACGTTTAAACGAATATTGCAAATGATATATTTGGGCTTGAAATTTGACATTTTAGTGGTGGAATGTAATGATCAAGGGGTTTACATTGTCAGGAACAATTTGTCCTTATGACCCTAGGGTGTGCGAAAATACAATTTTTTGTTTGTAGAGATTAACGAAAAACATTTTTTTGCGTTGAAATAGGTGCTAACTAAATACGATGATTTATAATTTTCCTCTTCTCAAAATAGCCTTAATATACTATCGTCAGAGGGCGCTAAATGAAGAAAATGAAAAAAAAAAACTGAAGGAATATTGCAAATGATATATTTATGCTAGAAATTAATAATTCTGGTAATCAGAACGAGTTGATAAAAATTAAATAATATATATATGTGTATTTATTCAATTGCTTTTGGCTAAAATTACACCGGTGGTTTCTCAATTTTATAAGTTTAGTAATTAATTTTTAAAATAAAATAACGTTTTTGTATAGTAATAATATATAAATTATTTTATTTTATATATACTGGATGATTTGCTCCTTAACTGGGGAATAAGAAAATGCAACTTTTTCAATTTAAGGAATAAACGTTTTTGGGTTTTATAGGACTAATATTATATTATTATTATTATTTACATTTTCCAGCCATTCATTAGTAGGAATCATTATTGCTAAAGGGCGCAAAATGAATCTTCCATGCTCCCAAGAGGCGAAATGTTATCCTTCTAGTTTTCCTATCATTTTAATGTGGGCAAAGCAAAAATTAAGATAATTCCGCCAAACTTCATTTGTTTGCATTTAAAAATTGAATATTAACATGCAATGCAGAATTTGGTAAATATACAAGCTGTAAATAATTTTAATATTTGCGAAATTAAAAAATTATATAAGGAAAATTAAGCATTTCGAAGTTTTTTCTAAGCTTTGTATATAAATTTTAAACATTAACAGCGTCAAGGGTGTTGTAACTTGATATTCCCATTTTTGGGTTCATATTATTCTTGTGTTGAGATTTTTTCCTGTAAACCCTACTCTGCCTTCGATGACAAAAGGTAGGGGGATAACGTTTTAAACAACCATTTATTTGCAACAATAGAATAATATAATTTCATGGATAGCATAAATACAGTGCAATTTTACGTATTTTTATGGATACTATTAAAAACTGTTTATTATATTATATATTAGTACACATTAATAATATGCCATATAAAGCCACAGTTTCGTTATAAAAATGAGAAATATTAGGCATTGAGACTTTATTCTTACATCATGCTGTTCCATTTTGCATCTCAAAGTATGTTAAGCTAATAGAGATTGGTTAGTCTAAGTTATTAATTTTTTTAGGGAAAACGAATTTGCAGACTATGAAGAGAGTATACATGCTTTTAAAAATATTCTTAACAAAGTTTCTATTAAGTAATAAGATAATGCTGCCACTTCCTAATTTCGTTCTCTGAACGTGATATGAATAATGAAAGAAAAAAAAGTTTTTAGCTTTTTAAAATATGCTTGAATTTCTCTTTCTTTGTTAATCTTTATCGCGAACATTTCATATAAGAAAACTAGTCATGTTTTGGTTTAGGAATTGTTTATCATTCACATTCTTTCTTAGTCAAAGTCGATAAAAAGAGGAAGAGAATTATAAGGAAATGAATAACAAATGTGCCTTTGAGGACCTCAGAAATTTTGCTCTTTTTTGCACAAAGCTTTCTTAAAGCAATTATTTACCCGGCTTCGTGCGAGTCAGATGTTAATAAAATACGGAGTCTTCCGAAGGAAGAAAAACAGTTTTTTCGTATGGTTGATTTTGTTTGTTGCAATATAATACTCGTTACGAAATCTTTGCAAAAACCTTTCAAAATCGCAATTTTACTAAAAGCTTCACTCTCTGTGTAATGACTATCCAGTGCATCAACAACTGTGAGACGTTAAATAAAGTAATCGTTATAAAATTCAATAAAATTTCACTTAAGTGTTTTCCTCTGAATTAATTGGTTTTTGATTTCTGCTACGATTGAGCAAACGTGGGGACTTCATTGAAATTTTAACGATAACTTTTAAAGAGGTAGAGTATTCTGTATTCGTTGTTTTTCTACTACTTTCAGACTTCTCCGTCTACAAACATCGCAAACTATAGCTTATCCTTTCAAATTCTATTATATCAGGAAAGTCCAAACCTTTTGGTTGTGGGCAGCATGAGGTAGCTACGTTAAAGCCCCAGGAGGCATTAGATGGATACTTTAAATTCGCAGGCAGCATCGGATTAGCTACTTTAATGTCGCGAGACGCATGAAGAAGATACTTTAAATTCGCATGAGGTGGATCCCTTAAGGTCGTATGAGGAGTATGCTTTAAGGTCACAGGTCCCATGAGGTGTATACTTTAAGGTCACAGGTCTCATGAGGTGGATACTTTAAGGTCACAGGTCCCATGAGCAAGAACAGTTCTTGGCGATAGTTCCGCAGATGCATCACTACGATCTTCTTCGTCAGGCTGAATATGCCCTGTATCAAAACCTCTGATGAAAGGCTCGAGGATAGTAAGCAGACTATTGCTCACCGCCACGCATGATCCTACGGCGAAAAGGAAGGTCAAAGTCAATGTCAAATAACAAGGATAAATCGGTTATGATCCATGTCAGTTATCGGGAACTTATTTGGGTCAAGAGACAAAACAGCAAAAAAAATAAACCAACAAATTTTGATAGCCTCAAATTATAATATGCAATGGGGTCAAGAGCCATAACAGGAAAAAGGAAACTGTAGATTATTTTACTAACCAAAATAAAACCATAACGAATAACTTTAAAATATATATATTCAGGTGTATAATATAAAACTTTTGAAAATAATTGTTAAAAAAATCTGCCATTTATCATGGCCACTTTTGAGTTTGAGTCTTCTCGACCAAATTAATCAACTTTAGAGCGTATTTAAAGCATTTGAATGGAATCAATGCTTTGAAACTATTGTCTGCAAACCTGTTTTAGTGATTTTTTCTAATAAAAAAATCATTAAACGTTTTTCATAGTTGAATCAAAAAGCGTCAAGAGCCACCTTTTAGAGTGCTCTGAATTGCATGCGGCTCTGGAGCCACGGGTTTCCTATCCCTGATCCATGTAATCTTATTTTGTAATCCAAACCACGTAATATATTTTTATTCAGGCGAACATTTCATGTGTATAAATGTAGAATAACTCAAAACATTGCAAAAACCTAATTTTTAGATTAAACACGTATATTATAATTTGGAGAACTCTAGACTTAAACAGGGGGACCGTATGACTTATAAGATTGCCTACAGCTGCGGGCAGTACAATGGTCGCGGGTTGCACACCCCGACCATTTATTATTAACACCCGGACGAATTACATTTTTCTATTTGTATGCACTACACTTCTTTCCACGGTTAAAAAATGAAAGGTGGAAAAGGTTTTTAAATAATCATTTGCCTTTACCACACACTGTTATACATCTTTCTATTTAACACACCCACGTTCTCAGAGTTATGCACCTTTCCGATTAAAACACATTTTACACTGTTATTCACCTTTAAATTTACCACACACGTTGATATTATTATACATCTTTCCATTGACCACACACTTTTACAAATTTACATAGCTTTTCATTAACCATATAATTTTATACTCTCATACATTTTTCCGTTTAACACATACTTTTCTATTATTATATATTTTTCCTTTACTACACAATCCCGAATGTTACACACCCTTCCATTTAACACTTTTACACTGCTATATACAGTACGTTTCCTTTACCACACACTTTCTCACTTTTATATATTATATACCTTTCCATATAAAACACGTTTTCGTTAGACACCTTTCCATTTAACCATTAACATTAAAATATGTTTCCACATCCATACAACTTCCAATACACCCTCTATTTTGACAATTTTCTCCATCTTTCTATTTATCACACACTTTCACATTATTATAAACCTTTTCATTTACGAAGCATTTTCACACTGTCGCTTTTTAATTCTCTAATTCACAATAATTTCGTGTTTTGTAGTACAGTAGTGTTTTATACTAAAATAAGTTTCATATTTGATCCGTGTTTAGTGTTCGCTCTACTTTGAGGTATAAAGAAATTCGGACAAACTCTCTACATTCCCAATTCAATAAAAAAAATAAGAAATAACTGTTTTGATGCTACGATTATATTATTATCATTTTCTGAAAGGTTCACCGAGATACAGGATACCTCCTTTATCGTCATTTCCCGTTTGTAAACTCTTTCTTCCATTGTGGTCGAAGCATTTTCGTATTCTCATCGTTTCCGTAAGTTATTTCAAAAGTATTTCCCACACAGCACTGAATGTACAACATCAACTGATATTTTGAATTTGAGAATTCTTAGACTGTATTGTTGTCTGTAAGTTTTAATATATTGTGTTAAATTTTACTATTTAGCTAAGAAGATATAAATGAAAAAAGTAAAAGTGGTGATTCAAATAAGGAAAGAAGAGAAGGTGATGTTTATATGTTGTTTGAGAAACCAGAACATGCCTGATATAGTTTCTAGTTTATCTCTGTCCTTTGTGTTAGTGATCACAGCTTTCTTTAAAAAAATACCAAGAGAGCGAAGGTTATTTAAATAATTCTTTCTTTTTCTCGTAAAATAAACGTGTTTCAGAATGAGCCTGAATGAAGATAAACGTGTTTCAGAGGCCTGAATGAGATTTATTTTTCATTTCTTAATAAAGCCTACTAATACATGTTTTGCTTTGCAAACATTGATTAGTTTAGACCGTTTTAAATAAAAAGAAACACTTTTTCTACTGTATTAAGGAAAGTATCCTTTTTTTTCATGTAATACATGCCTACCGTCATTTCTAATATCATCGTGATTTTCATGAAAGAGTTAACAATAATATTGGAAGTGCGCATCTAAAAGCATTATTAGATAAATTGAAGAAATATTTCGACGTATTTATTCAACTATCAAGTAAGATATCATTCTGAATTTAACATCAATATATATATTTTAGAGGGAAATTTGTCTTCAGCCAGTGGGATACAAACCCACAACAATTCCTCTAAAATTAATATTGACGTTAAATTCAGAGTGATATATTCCCTGATAGCAACATTAGAATTATTCCACAACTTTCAGATTCGTTTTTTCACTATTCTTGTAACTGTTGTGAATAATCACTTGCAAGAAGGAACTAATATTATAAATAATATACTTAATGTAATCATTGAATAACTTCGTTATTGTAGAAAAAAAATTACGAGATATAACAGAAACGTTCTCACAACATCACTACACTGATCGTATCTCCAATTCAACTTCAGTTATTTATTACATGAATTACAACTAAATATTAATCTTTTACATATTGTACGATGCGCCACAGCTGTTTTCTTGAAATATCTGATTTTAAGATTTTATATATAAACTCTAGAGATTTGATTATTTTTACAAGAATTTCGTTTTACATTAAACCTAATAATATTTTACTTCAAGATACTGAATATTCGAAAAATATTTTAAGAAACCACTAAACTGCTGCATCTTTGTCCACATAAGTAGATCAATATTCCTTTTTGAAAGTAAAATGAATGGTTTTGAATTGCACTCAGTGTTTACATATAACAGCACATTAAATGCATACCACACAGCATAAGAACTAAAACATTCGAAATACAGTGTAGGACAGTCGAAGTAACACAAAGTAGAAAACGTACTTTGTTCAACATCTCAATTCAACAACAATTGCATACTAAACTTTACTAACACGTATAAGAGTATTTTTAGCAGTCGGCATAATAATTATGTTAATTTTCGTCTTTTTTTTGCAGAACTAACTAACATGGTAAATGTTTCAACTTCAATAATTATTTAAATACAAAAAAAAATTTTTTTTGGAAATCGAGATTTAAATATGTTGACCCTCATAAAATCGAGATTAAATAAATTGCCTTAAGTCACATTTTTATTCATAAAACATTTAGTTAAGAAATTAATTAGTTCTGTATCTGAGTTGATATTGACATAACTTGAAACTTTACCTTAATGGTCGTTGAGTATATAGTCAAAATACAAATATTTCAGTAATCTCACTGAGAATTCAAATGCTCTTTTTGTCTTGTATGTTTACCATCATTCATTACATAAACAAATTTCATAAAAACTAGGAAGAAATGGAAGATATATTAATAAAATCTTTCTCCAACGGACAGTAATTTTAATATTTATACGAACAAGCTTTCTTCGATTGGAATTGTTTCATCAGAGTCAAGAAGAGCACTATGAGAGGTGATTGTTAGCAGCAGACGCAGCTGAGCTGATGAAGAACGGATGAACAACACGAGCCACAGCTTGAACCAGATGTCGGCAACTGGCGGCTGCGGAAGACACCTAGTTGACGAAATTCTCTTAATGTACAGACGACTTTCTTAACGAAGAGAACTCGAACTTAAGCAATAAAAGACAAGGTGAATGACAGAAGCACAGTAAAAATAAAGAAACTTCGTACTTAATAATTAAAGTAAATAGTTTCGTTATGACAGCTTGAGAAAGAAAAAGCTGTTCATTAAAAAATAAAAAGTTCACTTTGCTATTTTCACTTTGGTTCAAAATTTTGCTTTGCATAGCACGTCTTCTTAGTAATATGGAAATAAGAGTTTCCAACATCAGAAATATAATATAACTTTAATGAAGAAGAATTCTAACAAAATGGTTGAAATTTAATGATGCTGTACTGTTTTATTATTGTTTTGTTTAATTTATACATTTTCGTTAAATAGAATTTGAGGAAATGCTTATTTTGGACAATACGTGAAATTTTTGGAGCGGAGTTGGCTCAGTCGGTAGCGAACCAGGATCGTAATCTGCAGTTTCCAAATTCATGCATAATTTGAGATTTTTCTCCATTACCCCCACTCTACCCCCGGTGAGAAAGGGGGATCCTAATGGTCTTGGAAAGACCGCCGCCCATCGGACGGGACGCTAAGCCAAGACTTCCTGTGCGCGTTAAAGAACATGCTGGATAGAGTTTTTGGGAGGCTTTCATCTGTCTCCTAAAAGCTGTATAGTGAATCCCCGTCACTGAATGAATTCTTTGTTGTTGTTGTTGTTGCTGTTATATAAAAAACATCACCCTTAAAAAATTACTCATTTAAGAAGTGTGAAAGAGCATCATCTCAAATTTCACTTTTATATGGCGGCTCATTTGTTTAAACTAAATTCCGTAATTTTTCGGTTTTTTTTTCATAAATCGATATGGAGTGAGAAATACCATTTTGTAAATATTCGAAACTCATATTAGTATCTACACTGCTTTACAAAATATTGGATAATTTTCATATTATGTAAATAGGAATCTAACTTCGAATCCCTATAATTTTTAAAAATATGTATTTAATGGAAAAACATAGCTGAAGATAAATTAAAGATCATGATATTTAAAACTCAATTTTCAGCAATATTCGAATAATTTGGAGAATTATGGAAACTAGAAAGCTCACAACAAATAACGCTTCATAAGAATTTACCTTAGAATTTAAAACTTAAAAAATAAATACTATTTTTTACCATTTGTTAAAAGAAATTATACATTTTAGAAATTTGGATAAATTTTATTTCAACATTAGACAGTTATAAATAATTTTTATAAAACAAGAGATTCATAACTCTATAACTCTTTAAATACTGAACGAATATTGTTGAAAATCGAGACATTAATTTATTGATCTTTAATTTATCTTCAGCCACATTTTTCGATTAAATGTATATTTTAGAAGTTAGATTCATATTGACAATCACACAATATTGAAATTCTCTAATATTTTTATAGGGCAGTATATAATTAATGATTATTTCTTACCAAGAAATGAAGTTATATTTATTGATAACAGTGAAATATATTTATTTTCTCTTCCACAGAAGAAAACGAAAGCGATGGAATCCAAATAATGAGATCAGAACCAACCTAAATCTGGACTCTGAAACAAATCCAATGAAAGAATCGTTGAATAGGAAAGTTCCATTGGAAATGAGTTCCAATAAAAAGCAAAAGGGAAAGAAAAATTATCATTCGTTTGAATGTCCGTTAATGAACATAGACCGTCCCTAGGCAACAGCCAATCAGATACCTCCCAATAGCGGCATATAACAGGGGATGTCAAATTAAAATGAACAAATATGGAAATTTGAATATATCAAAGGATGATGAAAAAACTATAATACACGAACTCTTTAATTGTGCAAATGAAGAAATACCTATTTTATTTAATTATTTACGATTTTATGATTTAATTTTAATAATTTTTAATTTACAAAAGTACATATTCTTCAGGAGGGAGGGCTTAGTCGACAGCACGCCTGGCTCCTAACTGATGTTTCCATTCAGTAATATATTATCACAGGAAAATGTAGACAAGAAACACTTGAAATAATGAGTTGAACTCATTATTTCATGTATCTGATGTTCCCAGTTACAAGTGTCCACTGTGTCTACCTTGAGATTTGTTACTTTGAGATTTATCAGAAAACCATCACAATATCCTGGATGTACCTAGAAACCGCTGGACTTTGAGAGGGTGATGTCCATTGCATGGACGTTGGGTTTAAGCCCTTGTGGGCAAGAATCATACTCTGTATACGCAAAAGAACACGCTGGATGGCTCGATGGACTGATTCCATTTGTCTCCTAATAGATGTAATTGGATCTGGTTTAGTTAATCAGCTATACACCCTTGGGATTCTTAGAACCTACACTTAGTCCCATGTGTGCAAAAAGTGCCGCTGATAGGAAAAACAACCTGACATTTTGCAATTTAAAGAGCTATCAAATTATTAAAAGGACTATAAACAGAAAACTAATTATTCCAATACAGTTCAAAGAGTAATTTCAGAAACTAACGACAGATATTTAGAAATGGTTCTTTACAGTAGTATCAACTAAATTTATTAACAACTGGTTGTATTCATTTGAATTTTCATTCCATTGTTATTTGTAACAAACTACGATACGGAACGTATTTAGAGTAATCACCTTTTTATGAGTCAGTAACAGAAGCGACAACAGTTCTGTTTAAATACGTATATTTTTATCATTCCCAATAATTATTTATGTGATATATTGATTGTTTAGATTTCATTATTTCATATTAATTTTCTACTAAGAAAATAAAACCAATGTGAGATCAATAATATTTTTAACAACTAGTTTGACGGGGTCTGCACGAAACCAACTGGATGACGCTACTGGCTGTATAATTAGTTGTGCTTATTAATTAAACTATTGATGCTAAATCTGAGAATTCAGTTATTTTTACTTGACCACATACCTTTAATGAAATAAATTAGAGCAAGCAATTAACTAAGCATCGAATTCCCAACTATACAAAAAAAAGTTCCGAAATATACCTGATTGGGAATTTTTGTTTCAGAATTTCTCGATTTTCTGGTGGCTGAGTGGTTAGCGCACTTGGTTACCACTCGGCTACCTGGTATGGATGTTCATTTCATTGTGTTGTTTTTATGCTGAGGTCTCACCTTCCAAATAGATCTTCTCTATGACGCCTTTTACTAATAGGCTTCTCTGAACTCTCTGCGGCAAGCAGCTGCTTGAGAGTATTTTCCTTTGGCACACTTCTTAATCCACAGAAAAATAAATCCTTTAAAAATGTGATAACTATCGATGTAACTGAATAGAAATACAGATGATAGCATATAATAATATATGAGAAAATATTCCAGTTACTTTTAAAAGCTATTATAAAACTGTTCTGGGAAATGCACACAAAAAAAGCATCGTCTCGAAAAAAGACTTTTTGGGTTTTTTATTTATCGTTGCAAAAAGATAAGCGAAATATAAAAAATAAAGCTATTAATAATGTGCATTTTCAAGAATGATGGCATTATGGAGTTTGCTGATGTTATTAATTTATAATTCTTTGCTTTTGTAAGCATCGTAGCATATAGAGGCGAAGGCGATGCTTCTAAAGTGAAGATGCAATTTATGTGATTTATTCATGGCCGGTGTAAATGTACGCTCTGTATGGAGGTCCCTGCCGGTCGTAATGTGCAGACATCTTATGTGCAAAGAAAAGACAAAATTCTTTCCATAAAAGCCTGCCACAGTAACCTAACAACAATAAAGGAAAAAAAAAGAGAAAAATAATAAAAATACGAAAAGATATGCGAAACCATTTGCAAAGGATAAGAACGGGAAAGTTACGTGAGCATAATAATATGGCATTCTTTCGTCGTAGGACGACAGTAAAAATAACATGTGTATGACAGGAGAAATGCAGTCTTCAGACATCTACACTTCAAAGCAAAGATGATAAAGAGAGATGTATCGGTGAACGTGCATACTTACATCACTCCAAAATGTACTGTAGTAATTTGGACTGCCAAAATATATAGCTGAGTGAAATGATGAGCTCACTCTGAGCAATTGAGATAGAAGAAGTATATAGTACACATATCTATTTTGACTTACAGCTTTATTTTATCAATCGTAATTTAGAACATCTGCAGAATGGCTGTTTACATTACGATCAGCATATGTTTATTAATCCATTCTGTGTTTTCGTCTAGTCTTTACTATCCTGCTTTCTAATATTTTTTGTTTCACCATTCATTTATCCAAGAAGAAATAGATATAAATAATAAATGATGGCAAATATGGTAAAGTGTAGAACAACCAAGACTATATGTTACTGTGTATGTATCCGGTCTTGGTTGTTCTACACTTTGCCATCATTTTTCTTTTTTATCTCTTTCTTCAAAGCACTGCAAACCAAAATGAAGATATAACAGTTTTTGTTATTTTACAAGAAGGGTCAATAAAAACACAAATCACAGAAGATTTGGTTTTTGATACAATTTTGAATACACAACAATAAAGGTTGCAATTTCTTTGTGTGCTTTACAAGTTCTCCACGGAAATTAATTAAAAAGCACACTGTTTCTATTTTTCAATTCTAACTCACTATGCTCTTATGCTTCTTATATAAGGCGATCTAAAGCTTTTCTGCACTCAGATAAACAACAAGGGATTCTTCTTCTCGTAGCCAGGATATGTAAAATGAACTTTGGAAAAAGAAAGGGATGAAAGATAGTGATCAAAAACATGCACAAAACAAAAAGAACCAAAGAGAAAACCCGAAACAAATATCTAGTTTTTGCTTCATCAGAAAAGGGCAGCTCTGAGAGATGCTGTTTGAATGCACGTCATTTCTGATGTTCCCCGGGAGACTTACAACATGTAATCTCCTATGCCTAGGTAACCAAATAAGAAATGCCTGTTGCTGTTACATCTCCGATGACATGGATTTTCGCTTTACCTATTCTCTTCGTTTGATGACATTCTCTTGTAAGCCCCTTGAAGAAAATTCGGAAACAATCTAAGTTTGATATAAAGATCGTGTTTTCGATTTAATTAGATCGCAGTGTGCTCGACGCAAACCACACAACAGCTTAAGATAAGCAGTTTGTTTGTTCAATTAATCGTTTTGAATGCTAGTACAAAAATAGAGAGGGTGACCTTTTGCATTTAAGTGTTAAATTTAATGCAAACATGGAATCCGTGAGATGTTTTCTTCTGGAATCGATCAACATATACTGCGACGAAAAACGATTATTTTTCTGAAATTTTGAAGCATCTTAATCATTTATGAAAAATAAGAACTTAACGATCCTTAATCTCGTTTACAGGTTTGAAATAAAACTAGAAGCATATTATATATTATGAAAGGACTTTCAAAGTGTGCTACCTCGCATTTTGGAAAGTGGTACGCTGATATAAATTATAAATTTGTTTTTTAATTGATACACCTTTTCCAAAAAATGTCGTTAATGAATTTGTGAAACATATTATTATTCAGTTAGAACTTATTTGTAAGTATAATGTTGATCAAGTGTTAAGTAACTTTGAAATAACATATGTGTCCCTTTACTTCAAACATCAGTTTTAATTTTACCTGCGTTTAATTTACTATTTAAGAAAATTATATCTTCGTCATGACGCATTTCTAAGGTTACGCTTTGAAGAGCATTTCTAATTTATGTATTTTCAGTTATAATCCTTTTCGGAATCGAACTTTTTTTATAGTTATGATATCTGTTAATTGTTGTATGAAAGACATAGCTAAAATTTTACGTTGGAACAAATTTTTTTGTAGTTGGAACAAATCATTTTTTTGTAGTTGGAACAAATCAAAAACAATTAACTGTCTCGATTGATTAACTATGATCTTAAAAGACTGGTATTGTTGCAACAGAAAATCTGCAGCCTGTCGTCATCATATTAGATGGGTAAAGAAAAGGCAAAATATCAATAATGCCTGTAGGAATTCACAAGTTAAGTTGTAAACATGTTTGTTTCCTTGGCATGATAGCACATGACATTTTTAATGATCAAGTGATACATACCTGAAATTCTTCTTTAATAAAAAGTGACGCATCACATTCTTTTTTATGAAAAAGTGCCACATTGTGCTCTGCGTTTTACGAAACATTGTACACTGCAGTTTTTTTTTTCTTGGAAAAAGTGGTGTATGATAAGGATAAGACTGAGCACTATTGATCTAAATATTGAGGATGAGAGTTGCGATCACTCTAAAATACTTCAGCCTCGAATTTCTGTTTAGAGAAGAAAACATGTATCCATTTAAATGTGCTTTATTTATGACCAAAGGAAAAAAAATACACAAAGGTTATTTTTAACATCGTTTCACTGAAATTTAGTTTGTAATTTACAATGTAAAAACGTCCCAAAAGTTACAAAATTTTGAAATCTCAGAAAGCAGTGAAAGGGAATATAAAAGATAATAATTTTAATTTGCATACTCTTTGTCATGATAAACACATAAAATGAATGACACTGAGAAATGCAGAAAAACCGTTGTTCAAGTTTCCTGTGAAATGCAGAAAAACCGCTCTTCAAGTTTCCTGTGAAATGCAGAAAAAACGCTCTTCAAGTTTCATGTGAAATGCAGCTAACAGTTCCAGTTGTGTGTCAGGCAATGATCTTCAGTGTAATTATATGTAGTTTCTGTTGTATCCATTGAAGGCACTAAATTCCAATCCACGCCTGTATATTAAAGACTAATCTACACTTCGCAAACATTGCAGGACACAATAAATTCTTTCTGTGTTTAAAAATATTGCAAAAAGTAATATACGTTATAAAGCATACAGGATCTGAAGGGGTTAAAATAAATTCATTCCGAAAGAATCTAGGAGTGTCGGAGAGCAAAGATAATCAAACTTTTAAAACTCGGAGTGTCTTTTCAACGTGTCGTGTAGTTGGTAGATTTAAGACAGAGATGTTTTCTAGTTTCTGTCCTGTTAAATATTTATTGCATAAAACTGAGATAAACCTAACTAGTTAAATCTATTTCATGGTTCGCTAGTAGTTGGTAAATCACTAATTAGATTATATCAATTCAATTATATTTCTGTGTTGCTTATTTTCTTAAATTGGTTTTAAATCTAATTCCTATGAAATAAAATATTCAAAAATCGGGACTGCATCAGGACGAAAATTATTTTTTTTTTTTTATATATATTCTACGGAATATTTTTTTGATATTTGTGTTCATAAATTCCTATGAGATATTTTAGGCTGTTGCATTATTCCAGTTATTCCCTTTTTATTGTTATTCAATTCGATTTTCTCAAAGGAGCCAAAACAATGACAAAAAGGTAATACTTTCAGCAACGAATCTAATTTACACCGTTGATCATTCTTTCCTAACAAACGAAGTTGTTTAACTAACCTCCTAGAATGAGGCCAGCGGTAATTCAATTAGCGAAAAGAGGGAGAAAATAGAAAGAAATAATACGCTTCTTACTGAGCACGTGTGCTGAATTGCTATATTGCTTAAAAAGTAAATGTGATAAGAGTGGTCATGACGACTCATGCATTTATTTCCATAAAGAAATTAATAATTATTGTCAAGCCATTAAAATGCTTATTCTGTATTTTGGCCATTATCACTGTAACGTTCTGTATCTCAGCTATTTTTAATCCTATCGACCCCAAATTTTACACATAGCACTTATTACCTTTCTCACGGAACATATATATGAAATTTTACTCCACTCACAGTAGAAGATTCTGTTCCAGTACTCTCATTTTATTTTATACACAGTTGAAAGATAAAGAGAATCAAGAGACTCATGAATGGGAACAGAATATTTACACGGAACATTGTGATTAGAGACCTTTTGCGTGACCACAATGCGATATTAGATTTAGAAAGTACAGATTTTGAATCAAGTTTTATAAAATAAATAAGTTATTTTATTCGCTTTTTTTAAGTTATTCACTTTACAATTATTGACTGCAAGTTTATTCAAACCGAAATAATCATGACCCATTTCAACGGGTTTAATTTGCTAGGTGACATATAATGTTGTCAAAGATACTGAGATACGAGACAATCAGGACATTAGAGATAATGGGTCTTTACGCAATAACTGAAAGTTGCGGATTATATCTAATACCAAGAAATGAAATGATTTTAACTTTCTCTCCCTTCTTTGATTCTTATATTTGTCATACATTTCCCTTTTTATGTAATGGAATGCTTCCATTTTGTATGAATGAGAAGTCATATTTACAGGTTCTAAACTTTGAAAATAATCATTTTTATGAAACAATATCACGAAATAAAGGAATCATTTTTCCGCCCTCCGTAGCTTCTTAAAAGTCCCAGCAGCTATCCGTATCCTTCTATTTAACCAGCATCTGTTACACAGCTCCCAGATAATTAAACTAAGACACTTACTCAAGGGTATAACCATTCAAAACACTGAGAAACTACCTTCCTGACCAATTTCCATCACTTTATTTTTCTCTCTGCTTCTCACCAAACTTACTCAAGCCAGCTTTTTCAGCAGCTCTAATGAAAGAGACCATCTCATAAACATCATTATCCAAGTCAAACAGGACCTTGTTAGAATTGGTGTGCAGTGGCCAGATGCAGCAGTTGTAGCTCAGGACAGATATGCTTGGAGAACTAAATTGCACGGTCTGGTTGAACCTCCGTAGCCCATGGCTGCTTGAGGATGATGATGATACATATTGTTACGACAGATGAATGTGCTATAACGAATTTATGATAAACGTGTCATGAACGCTCGCGTATGCTTCTGCGTGAGAATTACGTAACCACCGAATTGGAACGAAGAACTTAACTGAAAAATAAGAAAGATAGAATTGTTATGTTGGAGTTGTTGATGTGTGAAAGGAGACATAGTTAGTCTCAGTCTGTACACGATAAAGTGGTTAAAAAGAAGAAGTATTTTATATGGTGAGTGCACGGAAGGTTGAATAGTTTATTAGTGTAAATCCTACTAGTGAATTAACAAGGAAAATAAGAATGGTTTACGCCTGAAGTGAAAGTTATACAAGGGACATTAATTAACAGTAAAAACGAAGGGGTACAAGTTAGTCGAATAGACAGAACTAGTTTTAACCTTTCTGTAGAAAGAGATTATTACTTGATGAACGATAGTATTTAGTTTGTTTATAAGAATTGTTAATATCGATAAGTAAATCTCGATATATTGCATATTTGTTTACACATGATTTTACTATTTATCGAATGATATTAGCCTTGCTTTGTGATATGAGTGTGAATAGAAATGAGATAATGGATTCTTCTGAAAGTTTATCTTTATATTGATATAGATTTTCGTGCCCGTTGACTTAGTTTGTATAAATAATTTCATCCATGCTTTTGTAATAAATTGCATTGTTTTGCAATTATTATTGTCATATATTTGCTTGAACTCACGCTCAGTGCTCATCCATTTAATTTGTAACAATATTCTAAATGAAAAATTTTAAAATCTTGAGACCATTTAGCATATTAATCTTCCCCTTGAAGTGAATCAATAACCAAAGAGAAAAGGTGACAAAATCCTGTAGCAATGCTACCATTTGCTACAAGACTTATCAACTCTCACACATGACTCATGTGTTATTATAGAGAGCTTTAATCACACTAACGTCTCACGTATGCACAATTTCACGTTCAACAGAGTTGGGTTAGATTTTTTTTATCTCTGAGCGGCACTTTTTTGCATACAGTGAGCTATATGGATAGGTCGCAAGGACCCCGAAGGCTCAGCGAAGGTTGGAGGAAGGAGACCCACTGGAAACCTGTTAGGGGACAGATGGTAGCCACCCGTCAAAGCCATCAAGCATGTTCTTTAACCTGAACAGGGTACGACTCTTCCGCACACGGGGCTACAACTTTATGTTTCACCTGATGGACGGTGGCTTTTCCAAGCCCATTGGTGTCCCCTACTGACCGAGGGCAGGGCGGAGGGTTTCGCAGAGAAAATCTTAATGTTGGACCAGGTGGGACTCGAATCTGAGAACTGCAGATTATGAAACTGGTGTGCTACCGACTAAGCTACCCCTGCCCTTTCAACAGAACAAAAGCCTTTTTGAAGTATACAAGAGCAAATAACTAAAGGTCTTTGAACTCTAAACATTTCTCAAGACTGCCTAATCGGAAAGTTTTGGTCTTTGCAGACCTTACCTCCTCTATAATTACGCTGTTCATCACGACGTTTTCCTCCAACCAAATGTTTAACTTTGCCTTTTTCTGACATAGTCGAGAGAAGAGAACACAATCACCATTACCATACCTTAGGCAAGAAAGAGGACATCAACGGGCTTGAAAAGGTGCTGTCCATCGGACGGTGCATTAAGCTGTGGCTCCGGTTCAGGCAATGCGTTCACGTAAAGAACAGGCTGGAAGGGCTTGATGAGAGGCTCCATCTGTCTCCTAACAGCGGTTCAGTGTATCCCCTTCCTCCAACCTTCTCTGAGTCCTTGGGGTCCTTGTAACTTGGTGATTTAGTCCATTGTATACAAAAAAGAAACATTTAGATATTAAACAACATTCTCCTTTTACTTCCATGAATGTTTTGCCGCTGCTGTTAAAATTATGGAAATGATCATTTGCTGACCAGCTTCCTAGCTTCAGTCTTCCAAATATATACTAAAAAAATGCATCTTTTGTGTTGATCCTTTTTCTTACACCAAAACTCTCCAGCAGTGTGCTGCTCCGAATAAGGGTTAATAAGAATATTAAAAATATTCTTATTAACCCCTATTCGGAGCAGCTCAAATTTATTTAATGTGGGCAGAAAACATGCAAAAATCTTGATGAGAAAAGGAATTTTAGCAGAACGTTAATGAAATAAATTCTCCTACTCTCTGTGTAGCATTTACCTTATTAATCGTAGTGTTGGATTCTTCACCAATTACAGTAGAAGTAATTTGATCTTTATATGTATTAATGGGATTTGTCCATCTCGCTAATAAGTTCATTTAGAATGAACATATTTGCACTTAATCTTCACAGTTTTTCCAAGCTTCTAAATATCACATGCTATATTTGATTAGCGTCGCGAGGTGATTGAAAGCATTCTTTTGGGAAACAGAAAGTAAAAAAGATGCTATTTATTAGCTAATTAGTCCACACTCTTCTTTCACGTGAACTTGCTTTTACGTGTTTTTAAGACACAAATGATGACATATTTAATTCCAGGTAAATTGTTCTTTTCAATTATTAAATAAGGTCATTTGTTGAATATTTGTGTTTGTGAGCGATTTCTCTAAGTATTAATTACGAAAAAAACAACAATTTCATCGCCGTAGAAAGTAAGAAATATCATAAAACTAAAACATATCGATGGTGAAATCATTCGCTGGATTAATATTCACATCAAAGGAAGAAAAGGCGTCGGCAATTTTTGTTGAGTAGTCAATCCGCGCATTTTGAAGCCAATAAGAATCCAGCCACTGATTTCACCAATGATAAGCTTAGTATTTTTTTCTATAGAACGAGAAAAAAATTATTTTAAAATTTTCTAATTTATATATATAAATATTTTTACTTCGTTACTGAAAACACCTATTTTCGGAACTTCTACCACTTGCTTTCAAAATGCCAAAGTCCCTCCACTGGTTTTTTGCTATTTTTATAAAGGATAAGTTGGTTGAGGTGTGATTTGGGGATAGCTCGTAGCATTGTAATTGTCATCAACTTTAATTTGAGATATAACTCATTCAGATCGAACCCCATGACGGGTGATCCCTCACGGGGATCAAACCCCGTGAGGTTTATGCACCCTTTTTTGGGGGAGGAAGACAGATTTCCATCTGTCTTCCTCCCCAAACAGTCACTTTATCACAGGCTTGTATTCTTAGTACCTAACTCGTAACTCTGGGTCCTCACGTTCCCCCTTTTTAGGGACGATATTCCCCGCGTAACAAGCTTTCACTTGACACCTAACTCATCTAGATCTCTCAATTGGTTCGATAGATTGGTAGAACAACCGTTTTGAAAAAACACAAACAAGAAAACCAACAAACAAATAACGAGAAAAAAGCAATATGAAGGTAGGCAATAATACGGTAAATGTAATAAGCATTTAGGAGAAAAAACTCATGAAAAAGCGTATACTTCTTGGAGTTCTGAAAATATTTTAAAATATTCTTTTAAAATTATCATTAGAAAGTAATCTGATAGACAATAGTACAAAACTATCTTGTTCTGCAAAGAAATCGTATACTCTTCTTTCATCAAGAGCATAGTCATAAAATTTAAATTAAACCCTTATAGCAACACATCGTATGTAGTGTGGCCTTAGGTTTGGATTATTTTAAACTTTTATAATATTCAGAATAAGTAAAGGAAAAAGAAAAAAAAAGACATAAATTCTCTGAATGGTCTTCTTTATTATCGATGTTCAGGAAAAACCTTTGAATAAGCAGAAAAATAGATAATGTTTTTCTTCGAGAATTCAGGAATCAGGTTATCTTTCAGCATAACGATTTCCAGTTCATATTTATTTCTGGTATAACAAAAAGAGCGTCGAGTTGTAAACAGTGTTGGTTTGGTCAATATTTAATCATTGATATCAATTATCTTTGGTCTTTTTTCAGCTATTTTATGCCGACTATCGATTCGGCACATTGTAATCCCTTTAGAAATAGGTAATATTTAATTTTATTATTTGGTAATATTTTGTAATCGTAATGTAATTGTTATAATTATTTGGTAATATTTGGTAATTTTAATGTATTTGATATAATTATTTGGTATATTTGGTAACATTAAGGCATTGTTTACTTCCATTGAGATAAGGCTTTAAAATAAAACAATTTTGACAAAATATTCGAAACGCACCAAAAGAAAAAGAAAAAAAAAATATTCGCATTTCAAAAACAGTTAGCTCAATTTTCTGTGTAAGGAAACCAAAATCACCTGGTTTCTTTTCTTTTTTTACTTCCAGTCCCCGTTTATACTTCAATTTCCTTACGACGCATTTGCGCGTAGAATGTATAACGTACTAGAAAGCTCACCACAAGATAGATGAAAGGAATAAATGTTGTATAATGACAGGAAAGAGAAAGAAACCTTGTATAAAGAGAAAAGCCGTAGTGCTGAAACTAAATGATGCAAATATTCTCTTCCTATGCTCTGCGTTTAGAACTAGCCCTAAATCGATTGCCTGCAGGAAATTCGGAACATTTTTTCTCCACATCGTCAGCCCTTTCCTTTTACCTTCTTCTAGTCCCCTCCACACCCCCAACCTCCTCTTCCTCCTTCTCCTCGTCATCTCCTTCTGCCTCCCGTACCCAAGCGAATAATCCTCCTGGCTCTTCGCCAAATCCCACAATTTCATTTCCCAACGCATCCTACCAAAGGCAACGGATGTAGATGGGAAACGGAGGAGATGAAGACATGGAGCTCAGACAGAGCGATGCCGGAGTTCATGCATGTTGACAGTCTCAAACGTTCGCCCGGTAATGAGAGTTGAAGGGACCCCTGAAAATTTTGAGATGACAAAAACTTTCTCCCTTCATGCTAAGGCTAGGTGGACAAGCGCATGACAGTTTGCTCGTTCGCATGGAAAGTTGATAAGAAGAAGAAGGCAAAAGAAAACAAAAATCCGTGTTCTTCGTGACCGAAACCCAGAATTGTCAACTTGAGCGTCGAACGTTACTCTTGTTCTGTTTCCCAAGAGAAAACATCTCACACAGGAAAAAAAAAGAAGTTAAATTTTTTCAACTGGGTTAAAGAAAGCCAGCTGAGAGATAAGCGCAGGCTTTTTATTTCATCCATAATCCCGCAAATGTTTGTTTTATTTCTAGCAAGCTGAAGACAAGAAATATTTTTCCCCCTAGGTAACTTTCTCAATGGGAAAGTAAAAAGGATGTATACTAGTACGAAACGAAAAATGCTCTAAACGAAAGTCGTTAATTGAGAGCAAATAATTCGCTTGTCATCCCGAGGCAGAGTAGTTAGCGCGCTGGGCTACTGATCTAAGGGACCTGGGTTTGAGTCCCGGGAAAGGTACGGATGTTCATATTTTACTGCTGAGGTCCCGCCATCCTCACACACCTTCTACTACGGCGTTATAAACTGACAGGCTCGTTCAGATTTCGTTTCAAAAAAAGGTCTGACAGAGGTCTTTTATACCTGTCAGACTTTTTTTTTCCTTTTCTCCTGTGAGAACTTTTTTTTGCCTCTGAGGCAAGCAGCTGCTAGAGGAGCTATTTATTTTATTTTATAAATGATTCGCATTATCTTCAGTATAACCCATATTATCTGGACCTCTATTATCTGATATATCCATATTAATACATGGTTCTCAAAATTTGAGCAACAAACATAAAATGACGAATTACAAACTAGTCCTTCGCAGGTTCATGATCATATATTCCACTAACACCAGAAAAACAAACGAATACCCATGAGTATTTAATGAGATATTCAAATTAGAAAATTACTACCTCAAAATGGCATCTAAAAGTTCAATGATAACATACCTTTAATATGGTGTGTGATCACCTCGGACAGCGATACAGGCTGCACAACGATTCGTTACGCTGTAAATAAGAGTGCCAATGAGGGTTTGAGGAAATAATCGCCATTCATGCATAAGTGCCTATCGTAGCTTCTGGAAGGGTCCTGAGAGGTGGATTAAGACAGTCGATGAGTCATCTTAGAGAGTCACTTAAACATGTTCTATTGGATTTAGATCAGATGATTGGGAGGACTAGTCCATACGGCTTATAGTTCCACTCTGAAAGTACTGGTCCACCAAGCGAGCTTTGTGAGGGTTAGCATGAGAGCCATTTTTGAGAGAAAGGACGAACATAAAATTCGTGGTTCTCATTACGATACCTTACAGCTGCTACAATCTCTCCTGTGAAGAAATGAAAGTTTGTGAGAACATTGAAAGTGATATCTGCCTACGCCAACACACCACCTTTTCCCTGATGTTAATGGGATGATATCTGGTTCCAGGCTGTCTCCAGACCAATAGTCGTCGGGAATCGGTTTGCAAACTAAATCGGGATTAATATGAACAGAACTTTGTCCCACTGACGTTGAGTCCAGTTGGATATTGTCGATACCAATACAAAATGGCTCTGCACTGGCTGGACTTCATAGGGCGGTCTTGCATAAATACCTGCATGAAGCCTTCTGGGCACAGTTTGCTGGGACACAGCCTGTTCCGTGGATGCAACGAGGTCGAAAGTAAGCTGGCGTGCTGCATGGGTGCTATGGTGCCTTGTATTTATGAGCAGGTAACGGCCGATCCTGTCAATGTGGCCCTCAGATGTTCAGAAACAGGTCTTCTACAGATGTTTGGTTCGTCTGAAATCGATTCTAAAGGCGACAATCATAGTAAATAACATGTACTATGTTGTCATGAAAAAAAGTTACACTCTTTTATATAAATTACATGGGAAAATATTATTTGCCTGTCAGAAAACAACGATATTTCCTAGATCTACATTGCAAGCTTTTTAAAATCTATGCTACGTTTAACGAATTTCGTCTAAAGATCTTTGGCTTTTTAGCAACGAATTAACGACGTTAAATTAGGGCCAATTTCATTTAGCATATTAGTATATAATTTAGTATACAGTTAAAATAAGCGCAAACGTAATTGAATCATTAAGAAGCCACTCGGACTCAAACTTGGCCACTGGCATTGGAGGTCTTTTAAAGGAATATAATATTTTAAGCAGGTCACAAGCGTTTCTGTATCGTGACTCTCTCCAGACAATTTTCTGTTTTATACATCATCATCATCATCATCATCATCATCATCATCATCATCATCATCATCATCATCATCATCATCATCATCATCATCATCATCATCATCATCATCATCATCAAGCAGACATGGGCTACGGAGGTCCAATCAGATTGTGCAATTAGTTCTCCAAGCATATCTGTCTTGAGCAAAATCTTCTGCATCTGGCTATTTCACACCAATTCTAACAAGATCCTATTTGACATACAAAGAGGGGGGGGAGACCGCATCCTAGGTCTTCCCCTCTTTCTGAAGTCTTTAAACACATTGTCATTTATCATTATTCATACGGGCAACATGGCCAAACCAACGGAGTCTCTCTCTGCAGAATATGCAGCTCAAAGGAGGTTGCCGACTCCTTTGCCTAACCTCATTATTGCTTAGAAAGTTGAAAGATCTAATGCCTAACATACTGCGTAAGCATCTAGAATTAAAAGCATCAAGTTCCCTGTTATCTTGTTTACAAAGCGTCCTAGTTTCACTACCATAACTAACCATAGAAAGAACCAGACTATTATACGGTCTAATTTTATTCTTTAGGTGTATATGGCAATTTCCCCACTTCCGCAGCAGCTTCTTGAGGAGTACAAGCTTCTACGAATACAAGCTATATTTTAGATTCTTAAAAGTTAAATGTCATGTCGTACTTTACTTCATCGTTTTCGTAGTAATTTCATCTACCCTTGGGGATTTATATTGTTTAAGTTTAGAAATAGCCAAAATTACTTCAGACTGTGTTATAGGGTCAACATTAAAGTCAGTAATGAATCTATCATCATTACAATGGGAGTAGAACTATGTCCCACTGACGTTGTTTAGAACTTCACTGAAATACTTAGCCCACCTAGCCAGGACAGAATCCTCACCTTCTACAACCTTGCCTTCTTTATCCTTTAATCCCTGTATACGTGGCCATTTTTACTACACAAAACATTATCTGGTACAGCTTTCTGCTGTTTAACTGCTTCCTTGGCTTTGTCAGCCAAGCCATCAAGCCAAAGATTCATATCAACAGCTAACTGATCGTTTACAAGTTTATTAAGCTCTCTGTAATGCTTTCTATTAGGACTAGTAGGGTATTGATTAAGGACATTTCTGAAGTCCTTTCTTTCTGAAATAAGCTCAATTGCCTTATCACTCAAATAATTTTGCCTTTTCTTCTCCTTTTTTTCTAAAACAGTACTGTTAGTTTGAAGAAAAGCCTGTTTAAAACGGTCACATTCTTCCTCCACTTCAGTAGTAAGCATACCATGACTGTCATAATGACTAAGTAACCTATCATGGTAAGCTTTGGCTATAACTGGGTCTTTCAGAGCTTCAGTATTAAAAGCAAATTTTTTAACCCTAGCACAACACTTTTTAAGTTTAATTTGCAAGACACTTTTAACAAGATAATGATCAGATCCAATTTCAGCTCCCCTATATGACCTGGTATTCCTAACAGAATTAGCCCATTTGCTGTTAATTAATATATAATCAATCATATTCTTATGCAGCCCATCGGGTGAAACCCATGTGTACTTATGTATGTCGCGGTGTTTGCAATAATTGTTAGTTATTCTGAAACTTTACTTACCTGTAGGAGACATTGCTCATTGATGTTGCAGCTACCAATACCAAAATGGCCTAACACCCCTCCCAAAGGTCAGAATCAGTACCAACTTTGGCATTGAAGTCACCTAGAACAAGGGTAATATCTCCTTTCTTGACAGAATTCAAAATATCCTGAAATTGTCCGCAAAACCTATCCTTCTCATAGTCATCCTCAGTGAGGGCATAACAGCAAATAACATTCACGTCTTTAATGCTTGTCTGAAATTTCGTTTTTTCAGAAATATATTCATAAATGTTCTACATAAAAGTATGCATAAGTATGCTCTATAAATGCATGCTTAAATCTAAAAAGAAAGGAACAAATGTATTATTTCCTAATCATTACGAAATAATGATGCTTAAGTAATAACATTATGAAATAATCTTAATATCATTATTTCGTAATAATAGACGTGATTGATTGAAAAATCCTAATTCTGATATTTTGCACAAACGATAAAATATTTCAAGTAAGCTGTACCGTTCAATCAGAGAATAAGTGCATCGTAGAACAATGATTTGTTATAGTACCGATACTTTTCAAATACCAATTTAAAATTTTGCACAAAATTATGATGGTAATTTCCGATTTCATATAAAATTGCGGCTTTTTTATGTCTCGTTTGAAGTAGAAAAAAAAATTCACACACATAACATTAGTGATATTTTTCCACGACAAAGGAAATGCTGCATCGAAGTCTCCATTAACTGCAATCTGAAACTTCAATTGTTCCAAGCCTTGTTCTGGGTCTTGGAGTCCTTGTGAACTTTATTTTTACTCAACTCTATATCCAAACATTAATCTGGAGTAACAGTCTCAACCCAACTAATAAAAACGCCGAAATAAATAAACCGTTTCCCAAAAGTATATATAAAGTACCATTAAAATATCAATACAAGATTACTTTTCGCACTATAAAAACATACGCATAAATTTTTCACCTCGTAAAATCTTCAATCCTTTATACATATGGCTACCCTATTAACGATTTACCAACGATGTTTTCCTTTTGTGAACGTCACGGTATTTAATATGTCGTAAATTTATAAGCTAGAATATTAAAATTTGCTCATTTATCACTTTCTGAAACCTGTTATTATTATACATATATTTCTTTCTTTCCTACTTTTGAATATTTAAACTGGAGTTATTAATTGATTTCGCAATGAGCGAATTAATAATAAAAAAATCAAGAAAGGGAAACTCGTACGAGTTAATGACGCGTTAAATTAAATATTTTTTTCTCATTTGATCTTCTTTCTCATGTAGTTTAATGTTAAACAAAGCGAAATGCTTTTTCTTTATTTCCTCTAAACGTATTTTTTCTTCCAACTGGAATGTTCAGAGCGTTAAACAAATTTCAGCAACGGCTAATGCTTGGAAGCTGTTAGACTAAAAGATGTTTTGTATATCGTGCAGCCTTCAGATCTTGATGGAGAGTGTTTAATATCTTGGAGTTATAATCTCTAGAAAAGCTGCACTTAAAGTGCCGCTGCCGCCAAAGATATTGCAAAATAAATCACAGAAATTGGTTGAACAAACACAGGCAGCTTGCTTGACTATCCAAGAATTTCGTTGTTCCTCTTTGCTGAATAAAACAGGAAAAAAACGGAGTTAAAACGAGAGAATGGAAAAATAGTTTTATTTTTAACGGTTAAATCATTAAAGTTACTTTATAAATAAGCAAAGCAGAATTTCAAGACAATCCTTGACGTTTCTTTTAATTTGTAATGTAAGCTATTCAATGACAAAAACTTAAATTCGAATAAAATTTTAATTTCTCAAACAAATTTCCCACGTGGGAGGAGCATTAGTGAATATTTGACTGAAAAGTATTTTGTTATCAAGTTTATCCTAGGCTTCTGATATTAAAAATTAACAAGGAAATAAAATATATTACCTTGCAGAACAGTTACGCTAACATTAAAAAGATTCAATCTTAATAATTAATGTACGTTTATTAACTTGTCATAAAGTTAGAGAGTTTTTGATTTTATTATGTTAACAATCTTTTTAATCAAGTGATTCTTACTAGAAATTTATTTCCAAACTAATTCCACACCATAATCATGAAAGATATTTGTAATTATAAGTAAGTCCTTTGGAACTAGATACTAAGTATATGAATATACTTTTTTTCGTATTCACTTCAAAGGAAGATAGAGCACCGGCAATCTTGTTGAGTAAGAAAATCAGCGCCTTATCTTCCTTTGAAGTGAATAACAATTCAATGACTAATTGCACCATAGGTATGTTTTAAATTTATTTTCTACATTTTAGGGCGCATATAGGAAGATAGGTAATTAAAAAAAAATAATTTATATATATTTCTTTTTCTTCGTCACTGAAAACATCTACCTTCAGAAATTTTCATTTGATACACGGACTCATAAACATTGACGGCATTTTTCCTTTCCCTTCTTTTGCAGTCGTGTTTGAAGTAGTTCTTGACATTGGAGACGTCACAAGCTTTAATTTCAGATATAACACTTTAGAATCGACTCTCCCTAAATGTCCGTCCCCTTTTGGGGGGAGGGGAGAGTGCTGCCTCATGTGTGCATTCATTTGACACCTAACTCGTAATTGTAGGCACTAACATTTGGAACATATAATCGAAGAAACATTTTCGCATTTCCCGTAGGGAAAAAATCAAATGGAAGGCTATACTTTTATTGTCCACAACATTTCCCACATCACAAGCTTCCATTTGACATATAACGTGTTACGTTCGGCCCTTGCATTCCAAAGATATAGCAGAAAAATCGTTTTCGTATTTCCCCTTTTCACGCGAGAAGAAAGCGTCGGGGAGGGTTAATTTTTATAGCCTATGACACTCCCCACATCACAAGCTTTCATTTGATGCATAGCTTCTTACTTTTGATGATCATGTTCTGGAGATATAGAGGAATAATCGTTTCATATTTCTCCTTCTTAAGGGGGTGAAAAGGCACGGGGGTTAATTTGACACTCCCTGCATCGCAAACTTTCATTTGTCCATATAAATCATTAAGTTTGTCCGTCGCGTTCGAAAGATATGGCGGAATAACAGTTTTGACAAATCCACAAACCTAAAAACCGACAAAAGACGAGCGAAAAGTAATTGGAAGATAGTTAGTAATAATAATTATTAAATGTCATTTAACATCCAGAATGGATTTAAGCATTTTTGAACACAATTTACCGATAGGGAAAATTTTATTAGAATGCCTGATTAACGTAAATAATCTCATAGCCCCAGGGATAAACGTGAAATCTGGTCTACATGTCAATCTTCTTAATGTACAGTCGCTAAAAAAAAGTATCCGAACACCATGGTAGATTACAGAATGCAGAAAAAATATCTGGCAACGATTTTTTTAGAAATTAGCAATCTGGCAACCTTCGTGTCGCGTGACACGAAGGTTGCCAGATCACTAATTTCTAAAAAAATCGTTGCCAGATATTTTTTCTGCATTCTGTAATCTACCATGGTGTTCGGATACTTTTTTGAGCGACTGTACAGTTTTAGACATCTGCAAAGCCCTTCTCATTTAATGCCTGCAGTCTATTCTGTTGGTTTTGATCAGTTTTGACTTTTGCACGTTGAAAAAATAGAACTGATACACACTCTGATACGTATATATTAGTATAAAGATTACAGCGTAAAATAGAACTAAATATAAGTTGCTCAGCAGAACATAAGAAGACAAACCGTAGTAATATTTCCTTAGATTAAGTAAAGCTCCTGTTTTTTTTATCTTAAATAAACACCCCTTAAATTAGGAGGGACCCTCACAAGAACCCAAAAATATATTTTCTAATAGCATTCATTCTTCATTAATTTATATGCAAATGGGAAAGGGGGATTCAAAGTTCTATAGAATGTAATACATTGCGCAAGAAATGATCAATTACAGGAAACATAAATGCAAGAAATAATAATACTGTAGGACAGTTGGATCATGAACGGGTCAAAGTCAAAGTCAACACTATATTTGCTCAATTTTGCCTATATGTTAGGTATTTAAATTTGATCCTGCTATATCAAAAGCTTATCAGCAGGCCCCACAGTTAAGCATACCAAAATCCATGCTTCACACCTATCAGGAAAAATTAGCCCATAAAGACATTATTTTCTAGAAGAATGTATAGAATACTGCACAATGAAACAACAATGCTATAAATGATTTGATATTACCAATAATTCGCAATTAAATGAAATCATTTAAGTCAATTAAATGAAAATTTATTAATTAAAATGAGAAATAAAATGTAGAAGGTTTATTAATTGGAAAGAAATATTTTAAAACTTTGAAAATTCATGTGAATCATCGCGTTATAAAGTGACAAGATAATTTATCTTAATTTCAAAGAAATTAAAGAAAAGTTAGTTAATAATACTTGTTACATGCATTATTTAAAACAGCATTTCTTTTAGGAAGGAATAAATCTCACTACGGTGCTATTCATTTGCACTGTAATATAAAAAAAAAAGAAAATATGTGCAAATGTGAAAAAAAAAAAACGCACATTCCCCTCCCGGACTAGAACTCCGGATATCGTGGTTATGCGCCATTGCTCTACTATTGAGCTAAGGAGGTGGGGGAACATTTCTTTTATTCGCTTAAATTTTAAGGACTTCTGTTCACTGGAAGCAAATGGAAAGTCAAAGATATTTCCAACGATATTACAACATTACGTACAAAGTAGTTTTTTCGTTATAAATTGAAAAGAAAAACTATCCTTTATATCCTGCAAATGTGCCAACCTAAAAATGCCTTTTAAGCTGTCATCCCAAATGACAACTTGAAAAGCTAATGCTACCAAACAGGGCTGTAAACACCGGGAAGTGAGAAGTTGTCCTATCTCTAGAATATCAGGAAACCTCCCAGAACGAAATTTCTTTTAGGATTTTGTTCCAATCTTATACATATACACTGCATGGTCAAAGTATTATGAGCATCTACCTAATTCTCCATCGTATGTATCCTGGTACAGTTCCAAATTTCATGATTTTCAGTTATCTGCCCATAGTTTTCGTTTGAACGGATCTCGTAGTACTGCAAGAAGTTATGTCTCAGCTGATGAACTGTAATAGCTTTGTTTTGCCGTACAATTCGTGCCAACAAATGCCAGTCCCTGTCTGTCCGAGCCCTATATTTGACGTGATTGGGGACGGTTTTATAGCTGTTTTTCTGCCGAGTTCCATCACCTACGTTACTAATGTTTCAACTCCTTTAGAAATCAGTCAGATCAGCCTTTTTACCCATATCGCACTTCACTTTGCTTTTCCCCATGATTACGGCTTTTATAGAACTTTGTAACGACGTAGTAATTGCCTTGGTAAAAGATTTTACATACATTGATCATAATAAATTGGCCAGGCAGTAGAATACGAATAAGAGGATAATTAAACAGGAAACGCCACGAAGAGGACCTCACAATATGTACTATAATTACGCGATTCTTATTCTGTGTCGTCACGTATGGGACAGTTTGTTCCTCAGAAATGGAAATATAATGGAGACACCTTATTATAAGAGATGGGGTTATAAGAAATGTAGGAAAATTCCACCACGTACAGGTGCAGTAATAGGTATGTAGAGGAATTATCTGACAGGGTAGATCAGGTAATTTAGAGACTGCGATAAAGTGTAGCTAAAAAACCTGAAAAACTCTGATCGAAATAAATAAACAAACCAGGGAAACACATTTGGGTAACTAGTGCTGTTTAATTACATTCATATTAATACTTTATTACACACCTTGTTTTCTTTTTACTTACACTATGCACAAAGAGCAGTTTTTTTTCCTTATAAACAAAGCAAAATCTTTAATCTAACGTTGCAATAATTGTGTTTCATTTTCGATTAAAAAAAACACCATATCTCCATAATTCTTCTACAGATCCACTTTCTTTTTTCGTAAATGTTCGGAGACTTTTTCTTTTCATTACATCTTACTGAAATTTCTCCCATTAACAAAATTTGAGTTTCATAACTTTTTTTTCTTCATCGTCATTTTCCAACGCTCTCGATCATTTAATTTATTCAATTATTTCTTCTTTGATTTTACCATTTTCCTTCCTTTTTATTTTCGCTTTCAATTATTTTCCTGAGTTACATTTACAATTCCATTAGTAAAATTTATGCTACATCCAGGAATTTAGTGCCCACATGCTTATTTCCCTATACGTTGTTTACCATGTTATTCACGAAGCATTGCTCATCATGAATACATTACTAAATATTTATAACTACAAAATTATTCCTAATTACTTTCTTGACACGAAAGCTCTTACGAGTTTCTAAGCAAATGAATCCCATTTTTGGCTACAAATCGTGACTGTTCCAGCTTTAGTTTTAATAGAAGAGACTCAACTTTTGCATTATCCTCGAAATGCTATCAAAGTTAGCTCACTATTCAAGAAAAGGTATTGTCATTAAAACCTGAGGGCTCTACTCTCTCTTACTCTTTAGAAAATCCATAAACGCTTTCGCGAAAACTCCCAGAGCATTTATACATTTACGATTAGCTTGGGAATTGATTCATTGCAACTAGACGAGAAAACCCGCGTCAAGTTTGCATTCTCTTAAAGGGAAGCTTTGCTGCGAACGGGGCTTTACATCTGAGGCACCATATAACAAAGCAACCTTGAACTAGATCATTGGGGAATTACGAAATTTACTATTCCAGATGGCTGCAGCAGTGCTAACTGCGACCGCCAATTACGAACTAGGAACACCTCGTTGTATTGTCTTTTGCAGCACGTACAATAGGTTCAAGTTCGTCTCGAGAGATTTGTTGCAACAAGCCCAATGCTTTGACCAGAAATTCCGTCGAATATCTCTCAACTATCGTGCAAGTATGGCTGCCGTACTTGCTAACTAGGTACGGATGAGGCTTATATTTGAATGCATGTGTCATTCAGATAAACACGGTCCGCTGCAGACGTGAAACATGAGATAGGTTTGTGAACATCAGCAAATGATAATAATGATTTCATTAACTTATTAGCGTTATGAATTAAGATTGCCACAGAATATTTAATGATGATCAGCAAGATTCATGTCGGTTAGGTAAAGTAGTCGTCAAACGTATCAGGTAATGATAAAAGGAAAGCAAAGCTTAAATCTAATCGAGTTGTAAATATATTTTATAGCCATTTTACAGCAGTGCTATTTTTCTGAAAAAAAAAAGGTTAAGACCTTTCTTGCACATTTGTTATATTCTAAATAAATAAATGGTCGCATTCTTTTAAAATGGTTCCGGAGAGCAGTTCAGACGAGTTCCTCCACATGCACAAAATAAATTATACAACAGATATTTAGAAATGAAAAAAAAAAATCAAATACACTTTGCGTAGAAGAGATATAGGTAACTGAACGTATGTAGAATCGAATGACATATACCTGGTAAATTACATTGGTAGCATTATGATTTGCCGTAGATCGGGTTAATAAAATAATTGCAAACAACGTTCCAATGGGATATAGCACAGTTCCATAAATTCCACTGAAGCCTGGAAACTGTACATTTGAGCACGAGCAAGAGCAAAGTTTAAAGCCACTCTATTAATCACAAGTATTTCGTGATAGCTGAAATATTTTGGTAAAAACGATAGCAGTAGCACAAAATTTAGAATTTTAGCGCGTTTTTTTTAAGAAGCGAAGATATAGGTGAGTTTCGACGTAATTTGCTAAATTACAGGATTTCTTTACTAAAAGTAGATTCTATTGGATATTCAAATGATATGGGTTCCGTTTTCGGTTAATAATGAAACTTACAGTTTGGAATGACTTCAACACATTTTAAAGTCTTTAGTATTTTGTGTACCGATTCCTCTACGAGGGCGACGGAATTAGCACAGTCGACAGCGCACCAGGCTCGTAATCTGCAGTGTCCAAGTTCGAGTCCCAGCTGGGTAAACGTTGCGATTTTTCTCCGCAAAACTTCCCGCTCTGTCCACGGTCAGTAGAGGACAATGACCGTCGGATGGGACGTAAAGCCGTGGTTTCGTGTGCTGGAGAGTCATGCCCTGTGTACGTTAAAGAACACGCTGTTTGGCCTTGACTGGAGGCTGCCATCTGTTTCCCACCAGCTGTTTCAGTGGGTCCCCTCCACATATCTTCTCTGAGCCTTCGGAGTCCTTCTGACCTGGCCATTTAGCCCATTGTGTGCAAAAAAAGTGCCGCTCACACAAATCGTAGATACATCGCCGCATGAACTCGTCGGTGCATGCCGCTCCTTCGTTCCACGGGAATTCAGTGACTCTACTCCTATGCGTTGCACAACTGTACGATTTTGATC
This sequence comes from Ryuthela nishihirai, assembly GCA_038380435.1. Taxonomy (NCBI): domain Eukaryota; kingdom Metazoa; phylum Arthropoda; class Arachnida; order Araneae; family Heptathelidae; genus Ryuthela; species Ryuthela nishihirai. Next base: position 15,745,167 of record JAWZYU010000016.1, read on the forward strand.
ACATGACACGAACACTTGCATTCAACACAAAGAGCTAGTAACTACTGGCTTTGAGGCTAATTTTATTAAATCGGCAAAAAATGTAAAAAAATATCAAGCCTCTCAGTGATATTTTTCGATAAAATGTTTTTTATTTATACATCTGTAAGAGTTTTTAGTATTTTTTTATTTATTGAAATATTACTTTTATTTTTATATATAAATAATCATAAAGATATGCATATACATATTTTTGTAATAATAAATCGATTTATGAAAAATAAAGTTTATTTATTTACATATTGCACTTGGGGTAGTGTACCGATAGCGGATTTAGAGGTCCAGAGGCCTAAGCGGAACAACATTTAGGGGCCCTGTGGTGTGTAGTTGAATAACCTGTACAATTATGAAAGCAAATTCACAGAATGATTTTGTGGCCCCTCAGTAGCCGGGTTCTAAGCAGCAGCTTAGTCCGCTTATTGCGCTCCTAATCCCTCTAGTATACATTATGTCTAATAGTAATATCCATAGTTCTAATGTGGCCTATGTTAACAAAGAGTTGCGGAGCCCTGATCTACAGCATTAAATTTCTCATTCAAAGCAATCCGTACAATATCTTGAATAAGTTGAAATAGCTCTAATCGTTCATGGGGGAAAAATCCGCTTACCACAGCTTACGACATATATGTTTCTCGCATCATTTCAAACGGACTGTAAAAACAGCTATTTTACCACATTCTTTCTTTTTATGTCCCATGTTGTGAATGATATCTGGGTAGCCATATGTGCCACAAGTTTGTTTCAGCTCCGCTGCAATGGCTGAAGCACTAAGACTTTTGTTTTCCTTTGCAATCCATTTCAAAGTGTATGTCTCCCTCGGGTTTGCTTTGTTGGCTTTCCATCTGTAGCTGCGGTGGTTATTTTCCTTATGGTCGTACCACTGAGCAATGCTATTCCATTCCGATGTTTTTCAGTGTCCCATGAGCTCAGAGATCTCCCTTTTGCCATTTCCACCGATGTATCTACAAAACTCAAGCCTTACACCAGGTATCATACTGTAAAATAAACCACAAAACCTCGTTTTGAGTCAGGCAGATCTTCACACAAATACCAACTTTATGCTGACTTTGCCCATTGGCGAACACATGTGAATAACATGAATATTTCATTGTTATCTGACTAGATATTTATTATCTGTCAAGGGAAGGCGAAACATTTTAACAGTAAGATGTGCTTTGTAAACTGAAAGTTTTGATTTTTTTTTTTTGTTCAAGCTAAGCAACTTCTAGGTTAGGCTAATCTAAAATGGTTACATAAATCCATTTTTACATATAAACTATCGAAATAACCGGTGGCATACTGTTAGAAGAGGCTATGAAACTAATTCTCACAAAAGAAAAATTGACTCGGTGAATTTGGTAAATAGCATTCGTTTTTAAAAATAATAATAAATCCAAGTGGTTAAACAAAAGTTCATCAGCCATAACAAATTATAGTTCTATATTTTAGCTCAAATTTTATTCTTAGCGTTGTAATATGTTCTGTTTTGTGATACTTTAAATACAGTAGAAACGGCTACGGATCCGGCAATGAGCATAAAGAATTTAGCCCCTTCCCGAATATTGTTCGCAGCATCAATTGCGCATTTCACCTAGCCTGCCACGGTTGCACCATTACCAAATGGTTGAATTCGAATTTCATTTTGCATGATTAGAAACTGAGAGTCATCTTTCAAAGAACTTGATGAGTTATCTGTAATTCGCCCTGACATTTAGACTTTTCTTCGTATAATTCGTGTACATTTGTGTACTATTTTAAAAGTTGTGATAGAAATTGATTGAGGTTAGTGATTTTAATGATCTAGTTGATTTTCCTAAGTCAAGACTTCAAACTTCAAATTCCAGATTGTTTTACAAAAAAGAAATGAACGTTCAAACCAAAACAAAAACAGCAATTAAAAAAATTCTCTAATTGAATAAGAGAAACCTATAGATTATACCAATAAGCGTATTTTTCGAATGTGGTCATTCCACCCGGTTCAAATCAATTGGGATGTGGGCGAGCAGGAGGTTGGCTCAATCGATAGCGCATCATCATCATCATCATCATCAAGCACACATGGGCTACGGAAGTCCAACCAGATTGTGCAATTTAGTTCCCCAAAACACATCTCTCCTGAGCTTCATTTGCTGCATCTGCCACTGTAGACCAATTCTAATAAGGTCCTGTTTGACCTTGTCTGCCCATCGCATCCTAGGACTCTCTGGAGTCTAATATTTCCATATTTGAACCCCAGCTGTGCTTACATTGAGATTTTCTCCACTATTCCTGTTCTGTGTTCTATAGAAAATAGGCCATTTTTAGGCCAGTTCTATCGAAAGTGGAATAAAGTGCTATTTTAAAACCCATTTTAGAAGAATTCGTGTTAGTCGGGGACTGGATATATTTGGAGGGCTAAATTATAAAGCATAAATTACAATTCTAGGTTGGATCTCCAAAACTCTATGCTGCTTGAGGATTATGCATGAATGTCCGTCGCCTTATGCATAATTTTGATTTATTAATCGTTTATCCAGAATAATATTCCGTGATATAGAATTAAAAAAAGTTTTTTTTAATCGCTTTAACTACTTATTAGACTCATAATTCTTATGCATTCGAAACCTTTTGTGGTCATTTTTTACAATCAACGCCAATAAATACTGAATTCTTTTAATTAAACACAAACTACTATTTCGTTAAGAAACATCAATATCATAATGAAAAGTTAGTGCTTGTGAATAAAACGAATGACTTGAGAGCAAATTCTGCTTCAAACGATAAAAATATTTGCGTATCATTTGTTAGAAGCACGAGAATATGATTGATCATGCGTTTGATAAACAATTATTTCTGTGGAAATAACAGCGTCCTACAAATGTGCTCAGATACGTTTTGATCAATACTTGGAAAAGAGTTAATAGAATTCGTGATTTAAAAAATAAATCTTTAGAAAAGTGTAAAAGAGTTACTTTGAAGCTGAAGCTTTGAATAGCCTTCATGTAACCAAAACTTCTAATGACGAACTCTTTAATCACGCTGACAAAGATGGATTGCAAAATTGTGATGTTGAAGATGAATGGGATTGTCTCAAGACTGTGCATGAAACTAATTATGTTGCTTCCCGCTTAAAGGCAAAATAAAGCGACATTTTCTTGAGCGACATGACATTCTAGTTCACTTATGAAAAAGAATCTGAACAAGAAAATTAAAAAAAAAACATGCCGTTGGATACACTGTTCTACAAAATGTCAGTTATTTTCCATCTTATGTCAAATGAAATCTACCTTCGAGGCTCTAAAATTTCTAAATTATGCATTTAATCGAAAACATTTATTGAAGATAAATATCATAATCAAATCTATTTAAATTTCGATTTTTAACAATGTTCCTTCCTTATTTAAAGAATTATGAAGACTAGAATATTTATTAATAAATTATCTTGCTTTATAAGTATCATTCATATTTGTGTGATATTTAAATAATCATTACGCAAACTTCTAAAATCTTTATTTATTTGTAACAAATACATATTAATTAAATTTTAATTAACTTCTGAAGTAAATTCTTATGACGCTTCAATATTAAGTAAAATAATATTAAATACTTATGACACTTATGATTCTTTACTGAACGAATATTTTTGAAACAAAGAGATTTAAACAGAATTAATTATGATCTTTAATCTACCTTTAGTTACATTCTCTTTGAAGCAACATGGAAATTCTCCAATATTTTTGCAAGGCGGTGTATTTAAAGAATAAATAACAGATTGACGATATGACTAAAGGCTTAGGTTATATATGCAATAAAATACATCGCTTAACACTTTATATTTGTATCATACATTTCGGTTTATTGTTCCCAGTAGTTTGTTGACAGATATCGACTCGTAGACTGCACTTTTCAGAAACATTTTGTTAAAAGCATATAAATGTTTTAGAACTGCCTATCGATTCATGAGAGTTAGCGCTCTATTATCATTCTATTTTTGACTGGTGTTCAACCATGCACATAGCTTATTTTTAATGCATTTTTCGTACTTACTACAATACACTCTTTCATTCATATATAGCTTTAAGGAGTTATATCATGGCCATCGACCTTCTCTAGATTTAAAAGATAAAAGATGGCATGGCACTCTAAATGATTCGTGACTACTCTATTATTAGTGTTACTCATTAATTAAATTAAGTAGAACCTGAAATCTTAAACAAAAACAGAATAGCTCATACTTATTAATATTAATTAGTAATATAGATGAAAAGACTGAAATCATAATTAAAAGACATAATTAATTTTATTCTGTTATTTAATGTTTTGCCCAAGTACAAGGAAAAAAATGGAAATTAAATTATCACTGTCCTGAACTTGACGAAGCCGAAGCCATTTTTTATTTTAAGTCCGAGCCGACTACCTCGATGATCTCCGTTTTATATGAAACCCAGTTGGCCTCTGGTTCGGGCTTAGGCGATTGAACTTATCCCTAGCTTGAACTAATCTCTAACATGCAGGCCTAATCACAGTGTATCATGATAACAACTAAAGATTTCACTATTAGACAATTAACAATAGTATATAAGCAAGAATATAAAGTCTCAACACTTCCAAGATTGGAACTTAAATTGGGCCAAAACGAAGGGAAATACGTGTGTAGGATCGTTTAACTTCGGATGATATTGAAACAATCCCAACGCTGTTCCAGTCAAGTACAAAAAAGCAGATCCTAGTGTGAACAATAATAAGCGATTTAAAAATGTAGCCTTTGATTCATTTGCACGTAAGCAATGACAATCAATATTTAGATTAATGATTTTTATTAAAATCTGAAACTGCCATGGCTAAAAATATTGTTATTACATCATTATTAATTTAAGAAGCATTATCTAACTATGGTTCAAATCATTTCTTTTCGAGGTCAAAAGGGTGAAAGAATCTTTCTTAAGACTTCTGTGATTCGAGGAAAAATGCAGGGACTCAATACTGAGGCTCCTCCCAATAAACTGATTCAACTCCAGTTTATTGGGAGTTAAATATAACAATTATTTATTGAACACACAAACATGACTGATGGACAAGGACATATGCTCATGGCATTACATCAACAGCTTGGCATTGGGCTGGCATTGGCTCTTTGGAAACAGCTCGGCATTGGGCTCTTTGGAAACAGCTGAACAGGCATAGCTTACTATGCCTGTTCAGCTGTTTCCAAAGAGCCCAATGCCGTTAATTCCAGTCGGCATTTACGAGCCAAAACTCTTACGTCCTAGACTCGCTCTCGCCCTCTTCTGTTGGCCGGTGCCAACACTCCGCTCCCTTCTCCGAATTCGGACATGTGGCAGATCGCTGACCTCTGTCCAGGGTCAAATGTCAGAGGACATTCAAGCTGGGTGGCCCTCCCTCTCACCTACGTATTATATCTGTTACCGCTAAAGTGCAGAAATCAGTTATTCTACAGTTTATCTAGGTATTGTGCAGATTAACTAGGGTGATCCGTTAACGTGCGGAAAATTGTTTCATTTCTCAAATTACCTAGGTAATCTGCAAATTACCTGGATAATCTGTCCATTACCTACTAGGCACTCGTTAAAGTGAAAATAAGATCTTTGCTGGAACAACAGGAACGTTTCTGTACGCTTAAATTAACGTAATGTTATTTATCTAGTGTCCGAGAGTAGAGTTGAAACCAGGGTCATCCCTCTGTCAACATGAATCAGTCGTCCGAATTATAAAAAACGCCCCCAAAATGAGCAGGCCAAGTGAGAACGAATCATTTTAGTGATTCGTTATCAAGAATGAATCACTTTACCGATTCGTTCTCACTTGGCCTCCGCTCATCCGGGGCGTTTTTGATAATGCGGACGAGTGAATCACGTGACACAAAGATTCATATTCAAGAGATTCACCACTATGAGAGAAACAAACTTTTGAACTTTAACGATACGGAAGCCGTTAATGTGCACATTACCTAGGAAAAATACGGAAAACTCTTGATTCCGCACGTTAACGGAGCAAATCAGTTAATCTGCAGATTAGCTAGGTAATGTGCACATTAACGACTTTCGAGCTTTAGTGGTAACATATCGATTAACATTCCAGCAAGCGCTGCACTGTGTGGCGTTGCCGAAATTGAAGGCATCCCTACATTGCATATGACTCTTTGGTGGAACACAAAATAATATACAAAACGAAAAACATTTACAAAAGGCCTCTAACCAAGTCACTCTAGCCTAACAAGGTTATAAAATGAATTATAAAAAAAGGACTAAAGAAATACACTCTAATGACTGGGCTGGGATCGAAGCGGACTCAAGCGAGCTATGAATTGCTGATGCAATGTTATATTAAAATGTAATATTAGCATTATTTTAAAGACCAAATGTTCAACACTCTATGAAAACACTCTATGTTTTCGAATCAAATGTTCTTCTTAAATTCTTCATATATAAATATCCTTTCTTGGTAGAAAAAGTTAGCAACTCATTTCAAACACACCTTGCCGGGAAAGTTTAAACCTGTTGAGCTTAAAGCAGACAAACGGAGACTTTCGCTAAGTAATAAGATCCTCGATTACTGGTTGCTTTGGTAGAATCAGCCAATTAAGTGTCAGAGGGTCACTTCAAAATGGTGACGCGCCTCCTGCAATTCACCGCTATTTTATTTCAGCGCATACGTATTTGTGTCATCGCTACAACAGATGATACTATGAATACGGGTGATAGTAGTAATACTAAAATTCATATTGACAATAAAAAAGCTGCTGACGTAGGCCTGATTCATTAAGTAAGTGCTGTAATTGCCTGTATCACACAGCAAATAATAACAAAACGGAAAAAAATCATATTATGTTGACTTAGATATGTTAAATAATGAATAGCAAATTTGAAATTCTTTAACTTTTTCGTGATTATTTTTTGGTGTGGCAGTGTACTAAAAATACCTCCGAGTGCTAAAATAGTAAAAGATATTAGCAAACAATCACACCAGTCCGATTACAGATGATCGTGTGTGTCTGTTGAACCATACTGTTCTAATTCGGTCGAATCTAAAAGAAACTACGGGATAGGAGAACGGATCCGAGTGAAAGTGGGGGGGGGGAGATCGAGGTTAGAATGAACAGGAACGCCGTTCCAGTGTATTTGTTTTTCCTTTTTAGCAATTTTTTTGCAAAAAATACGGTTACTACCATTCTCAATAGGGGGACATGGACCCTTTGTACCTGCATCCCTAGATTTAGCCATGGTTCTAATCCATAGGGTCTTATTTAACAATTTATCTTGTTAACTTCACCTTCACCCCATTCCTTGGGGAAAACTTCTCCGTCACTTTATCGGCTCCACTTAATTTCTATTCCCCGGGAAAGACTTCTCCGACAAAGGACTTCTCCGGAAAGACTTCTCCGACAAAGGATTTCTCCGGAAAGACTTCTCCTATATATATATATATCTTCCGTTTAATTAATCTCTAATTCACTATGTAGACACCAAAATGTAAGCACCTCTAAGTTTTTCAACAAACAAAACTGCACGATACCTACATCTCAACATTTACCGAATCCTAACTCATTACTACAGTTTGCTGTAATAAGGCAAAAGACAACACATATATTTAGTTCTGCATTCATTATCCCTTTAATCCCGTTACATGCAACCTTCCATATCGCTATACATCTGCTTTCTGTTTACCAATTTATGTTTAAGTTACACATGCATCTGTTTGTGCACACTGCAAATAACGCTCCATAATTCCTGATTAGGTAATGAGGTATAAACGATTGTGCTCGCGATTGCTAATGGTGTAGGTCATATCTTATCCTCCAACATTCAGAGTGCCAGAGACTCCTGACTTTTAGGACAACGACCGAAACCGGAGCACTAATTTCCTCCTACGAAAAGCTAACGATAAATATGACAGCAAAGGAAACCCAACAACGAGAGGCAATCACTGATCTGATTTATTCGCAAGCGAAGTACGTTATGCGTGAGAAACTCCATTTGCAGTCGGTATCTCCTTTGGCTTTAGACACGTGGCTATAGGCTATTTCCGGAGCCGTTCAGTGACAATGGAATGCCAACTAGTAAATGCACAAATGACGTCAGACCAAAGCATCATTTACGATTTCCAATAATGAACCTGAATTGTTTTCTTACCTGATCCCAGTTAAGCCTTATCTGCAAGTTTTCCCATTTCCTAACACGGTAATAAATTTTACGAAGGAAAACGGGATTTTTAAATGGTTTAATAAGCTTTTTTTTTACATAGTTCTGTAATGATTTTGGTCTTTTATCTATGAAATTTTTGCTAAAGAAAAAAATGGTTAAACCCAATCATAAATTCAGAAGAATCTATTGTTCGTAAGTTATCTAACCCTGGGTAAATTTTGTTTTTCTTATAAATTTCGTTGAATAGTATATCAACGGCAATATTGTCCATTTCCTAATTTCTTTAATGTAATGAAAAGAATACTAATAACGAATTTAATTCGTTTCACGAAAGCTTTCGTTATTAAAAAAATTCGTTATGTGTATATGGGAAATATTGGTTCCGAGATCATTGGCAGTTAGTAATCCTGACCTTTTTTAAAAAATAATAATAGCTTTATTATGCCTTAGTATGGTTATATACATAGATTGCCCCGCTAAGTCTTATGACTTATCATCGAGGTAATCTATATTTTAACACTAATTCTTGACAAAAACATTATTAAAACACGTAAAAGACTAAAATTGATAGAAACATAACAAAATAATCAATAAATTAAACATAAAAATATTACGATAACACTATCCCCCAATTTGACAGCTTTTATTTTGCCCTTTTTTAGCAGAATGGCAGAAATGGTTGATCCTGACAAGCTGTACTCCAAAGCACGCACAATCGTTGTGACACTTTTTTTCAGACTTCTCAACAATTTATCTTTTTTTTTTATCAAGGTTTCTGCCTTTCTTACTTTTCTTATTCTTTTGAGAATTATCTTTAAAGGCCATTGTGATCACTATTAATTCACTTTCGAATTAAAAAAAATGACTGTCAAAAAACAAACTATGTAAACAAAGGCAATCATGCTAGAAATGATCAAAAATGGCTGTCGCTAATTGGCTGAGACCTATTGGAGAGTTCCAATTGGCCGAAATTGGCGAAAGCGTGAATTCGTAAGCAATTGTTATGCAGGAAAATTTCCTTATATGAGTCAATGGGGCCTAAGGGAGGCAATTCGTTAAGGGAAATTTCTTTATCTGATGACTTCGTTACGCTGGAGATACACTGTACAAACAATGAATTAAACTAATTAATAAATGTATATAAATTATTCATCAAATCTAATACATAAAGAAGAAAGTTTGTTTCTTTGTTTCTATGTTTGGGTGTCTGTCCGCTTATGCACTCAGCCCTCAAAAGTGATAGAGGCACCAAACTTTGCATGAACGTTCCCTTCCCCCAGGGGAAGAATATAAGCTAAGTGCTTACCCTCAGACGTTATCGAAATTAGGGTGAGCAGGTTTCAATTTCTCAAAATCCCCATAGACTTAACATTAAAGCATAAAATTTATTCAAAATAACTGTTGCCACCAATAATTTTGAAAAAAAAAAAGGAATACATCAGATTAAACTATCTGATTTTCCGTGATTAAATATTAACCGTTGAAAGTTTTTCAAAATAACTGTTGCCACCATTAAATTTGAAAAAATGAATGCATCAACTAATTTCTTTCTGATTTCGCGCGATAAACTCATTGTTGAAAATCATTCTGATTTCGCGTTGGGAGAGGGGACCCACTGGAATAATTTCTGATTTCGCGCGATAAACTCATTGTGGGTCAAGAGCCCGAGCGTCCGTAGATACTGAAGTCGTTCTAATTTAGCACGAAGGCAACACGAGATTCTTGGTTGAAATGAAAGCTTCAAAAACTAAATTTGTATCGGAAGTTAAAATCATTAACTAAATTTGAAAAATATGCAAAAGCTAATAAAACTGTATACATATAATTAATAAATGTTTTAAACATTATGCTAATAAATAATTTTGTTCAATAATAAAAATTTTTAGTACCTTTGCATTTTTTTATGCACCTCAGACCATAGTTAATATTTTTTGCTATAAAGTTACATAAGCCTGGCAAATTGTATTCGAGGAACTCTGGTGGGTAAGAAGTGATTTGGAAAGCTTCGATTATCTGAGCGAAAAAATTCCCTTTTTTGGTTTAGAAACTTCTGACGTGGGGAGGATTATGGGTACCTCGAAATATGTCCATTTCTTTTTTTTCCCCTAAAAGAAAATTTTTAACCGGAGGGGTGGGTTTTGCAGTTTTACCTCTGAGCGACACTTTTTTTTCACACAATGGGATAATGGCCAGACCATTAGAGCCCCTATGGCTCAGACAAAGTTGGAAGAGGGGACCCACTGGAACAGATGTTGGGAGACAGATGGTGGCCTCCTGCCAACGTCATCCAGTGTGTTCTTTAACGTGCACAGGGTATGGCTCTTCCGCACACGGTGCTGTAGCTTAATGTCCCGTCCGACGGACGGCGGCCTTTCCAAGCCCATCGGTGACCCTACTGACCGTAGGCAGGGAGGGGAGTTTTGCGGAGATAAATCTGAACGCTTACCCAGATGGGACTCGAACAGAGGAACTACCAGCCTGGCGCGCTAAATACTGAGCTACTAATACTGAGCGCTAAATACCCCCTCCCCCTGAAGAAGAGGAAATCTATTGTAATGATATATATGCCAAATGAAAAATTGCGACGTGGGGAGTGCCATCTACTCTACATTTTAGAAAGTTTCAGACACTATCAGTTTTAACCATATCAAATTAAGCTCAGTTTAATATAAGATACATAATAAAAAACGAAGGGACAAGTATTTAAAGAGGTGAGTTCGGGTTCAAATTTTCGAACTCGAGTGTTAATTAGGACTGTCCGAGAGAGTCATGGGCGTTGCAGTTTTGCAAAAGAAACGATGCCCAAATAGGCCTCAGTCAAAACATTGAATGGTTTAAAAAATAGTATATTTTTGTAAGTTTTACACGCATAAACGAAAAAAATTAATGTTCGAAACTTGATTTTACATTTTAAAATTTATTTTAGAGGAACGCGAGTTATCTTAAGACCATGTAAACATTATGCAAACGGGAATGACCTGATAAAATGCATCGTATATTCATTATTTATCAATTTATGCACATTAATTTAGAAATATTTCCATTACAATGCACATTTGCCTCTTTTAAAGTTTTTTTCACGTGATTCCCATTTTAAATTTGTCGCTCAATTCATTTAACCAACATATATTATTTATTAGTGTTCAAATATTTTCAGAAGATAAACTCCTGTTATAACAATAGGTTTCTCAGTCAAACCACAGATATTATTCATTACAGTTCAAATATTTTCAGAAGACATCCTGTTATAAAAATAGGTTAATTTTTAATGTAATAATATTGTTTACTTGATTTTTTTGATTTTCCGTGAATCCTTCTATTGAAATTTATAGCGTGCAAAAAAGCTGCAAAGACAAGTTGATATAGTTGGTCGATATACGAAGTTTGAATGCCGAAAAATGGTTTGAATTTTTGCAAACGCGATCCCGCTTATATCGCGATGCGATTCTTTGGAACCCGAGCACTGCGTTATAACAGGATTTACCTGTAATAGTTTTTGTGCACCCTCATCAAATTATTATTTTTCAAATAAGCTTTTACAGTATTTTAAGGTAAATGCAATTACTTATATATTATATATTTTAGAGATTTTTGTCTGTTTGTGTGTTTGTTCGACATCTCCTCCTAGATAGTCAGAACTGGAACCACCAAACTTCGTTTACAATTTCATTTCACCGTAACTTAATGCACTCTCAGGATTTCGACCCAACAAAATTAGGCTCTCCCCAAAACGTCTGTCCGAAACGTCTGTCCATTGATAATTCTGCTAAACCACAACGTACTACTCCATTCATAATTTTCAATTCCCCGTTCATACGGTAGTAAACAGCAGGGCACCCACAGTTTTCGGGCACTTGCTGCAGGTTTAATCCCTATCTACCGCAACTAAGAACGCGATCTCTAACCCCTAAACACCACGAAGTACGTGGAACCACCACAACAAATTCGGGACAAATGGTTCGAGAAACTGCGAGATTACGGGAGCAGATAATTCTACCACTACTGACGTCATCTTTGAAGTAAACGAGTGTCCACGCACCGTTCGGAATACGCCTGTTACTCGAATCATTACATCAAGGCCCGAGCAACGGCGGGTAATTCCGCTATACGTTTTGCAGTCAACTTTTAAGAGAGAAACTAATTTTTTCTCGTGGTCGAAACGCTTACATACAATTCACTAAATTGTGGTGAAATGACGCTGTAGACGGTGTTGCGTCTAGGAGATGTCGAACAATCAGTCAGTCAGACAGACATTATAAAAGTTTAGAAACACTCTAAAATATGCTCGTATAATAGGTGGATTATCAAATTATATTATTTTTAGCAGTTCCATAGAGACAGCCTTGTAAGGAATTTCTCCTTTGCTAGTAGCTATCAAATTGGTAAATTCCCGTTTGTAAATTTTCGTGATCTCTCCTTTTATCATATAATACTGAATTCACGCTTAGATATAAAACTTCTCTTTCAAGCCTAGAAAAGCCAAACCAATGGCGGTCCCTTTTCCTGAAGTAGGTGGGCAGGTAATATAATGAATGACAAAACCCAGATGCTCCACAATTCAGAGATTTCACTACGTCTAACAGGAGATACCACGTTTGCCACTATCCACCGTCGGGGCTGAAAAGTACTATAGAAGTGAAGTCCAGCACTCGCCAAAACCTAACTATAATCTTCGTACTGGGTCGCCACAAACAAGGATATTGAGAATCCAAGTTGACGCCTGGGGTGGGGTGGGGGAGGTGGGCAGTAAAAATACCTGATTGAAACCGCATAATAGTTCCTTTGAGTCCTTAGTCTTAGTGGGAGCCCAGCTCGCTCTCCAGTTGAGACCGTCACTGAGCCAAAAAAGAATCACATTTTACTCTCTGCAATAACAGAAAATAAAAACCCCTCAAGCCACTGCTTTCCACAGAGATCTGACAAGAGCCTGTCAGTTTATATGTCATAGTAGAAGGTCTGTGAGGATGGCAGGACCTCAACAGAAAAACAAACGAACATCCATGCCTTACCCGAGAATCGAATCCAGGTCCCTTAGATCAGTAGCCAAGCACGCTAACCACTCGGCCACGGGCCGGCTTACAATAATAGAAAGGAAAGACTCATAAGTGAACGTTTATGGAACATTTTATGAACAATTGTAACAAATTATTGTCATTGTTTAAATCAGTAACTTGAGCCAAATGGTATAAATTTTCTTAATTCGCTAGAAAATATTTTTAATCTGATGTATGACAATACCAAGTAACAGCAGACCGATCAATTACTGCATTTTCCATTAAATGAACTTCACTCTTTCTCTCCTTGGCGTTTTCTTTCCCTTTTAAAGAGATTCATTTTCTGCATCATTTAGTTGAGTTCCATGTGATTAATTCTCTTTCCCTATTAATGATAAATATGACTGCAACAACCACATATAGAATTTTAAAAAAGTGTGCTGCACGACACTCTATTGATTTAACGATGCTCATTTAATTTGACGTTTTTAAAGTAAAGTATGAAACTAAGAGCTAATTCAAATGTTCCGAAATTTTAATAAATTAAGTCTTGGAAGCGGCATTCCTTCTAGAGGGCGAAAAAAAAGCCTTCTGGATGAATTAATGTTTATCTTACTAGAATTAATAACTTGAAGCTATATCTACATTACTCAGAGCTTTTATCATATTGAAACAGAATTTTGCCAGGATCATCAGCATTAAGTGTTACGATATTGCCTTTATGATCTTACAGTATATTGGGTTCATAAAGAAATAGAATAACGATAAGTACGCAACGAGGAACTTCAAAGAAATCGAGTACCTTGAAAAGAGGAAGATATAATGAAAGTATGACAATAAACTCTTTATGAGTTGCGAAGATGATTAAAAACATTAGCTAAAGTAGTTTAAATCAAACACTCATCTATTAACTTTGAATGGTAATGAATATATTATTAAGGTTCTCTGCTATAGGAATTATGGAGATAAAATCTCTATAGGAGCTGAATAAAGGAAAGAGTAGCATGTAGAGTAGGATTTGCCAAACTTTAAATAGCTGGGGACTGTTTTTTTTCTTTCTCAATATCTTTTTTTTTTTGCCGAAAAATGTAAATGCATATAAGAAAACAATAAAAAATAAATAAAACTTTTTCACTCTTTATTTCAATTTATAACAATAGACATATATTATGATTGCACTTTATAGTTTCTAAGTAGTTAAGAAGAGAAAACTAAGACGAAAATACGAAATTCGCTATTGATGAATATATGCGATTTCCGAATATGCCATGGATGACAGAAAATATGCGATGAATGAGTCGTATCTTCCCACTTTGACGAATGTTGAGCAATAATAATAGGATCATTCGATTTTATGTATATTTTCTAAGGACTGTCCTCCCTCCCCCCCAAGTACCGGTACCGGGCCGCCTACCACACTTGGGGAAACGATGATTTAGTGAAATATAATATCTTAATTATTTTCAACATTTATTTTCTAATATTTATCATGAAACACAGAGAAATTTAAATGCAGCGCCAAATATAGCTAGAACATGTTCTGAACGTTGCACAAGGCAGTATTATTTTCAAACTATGAAAGCAATTTCTCTATTTAGATCACAGTTTGAGAAACAATGGACTTGATGTCAAAAATGTGAAATAAACTTTTTAAACGTTACCATAATTAAAGCTTTGAGTTCTGGCAAGTCAGCTTCAATAGGCTAAACGGAATCAAATTACACCCAGCGAAAAAAGATTTTAAAAAGGCTGATTTTATAATTTTTCGTTAAAGATAAAATTAATTAAGACACACAACTAAGTATATCCTTTTCGAAAACTAAAAAAAAGTGATGATAGACATTGGTAGTCTATGACTGATATAAGATTTCGCAAAAATATATATCTCTGTGTAATAAAACCAGCAATTTGTTTTGCTCAAATACTGACATTAATAAAAATAGTAATATTCTATTCTAAAATTATGATAAATCCTAGAAATAACTTCCTCATCCACAAGCGCAGCACAAATAGGTTAATGCCCAATTTATATGGGGCAGGGGTAGCTCAGTCGGTAGCGCGCCAGGCTCGTAATCTGTAGTTCCAAGTTCGAGTCCCAGCTGGGTCAGCGTTGAGATTTATCTCCGCAAAAATTCCCCGCCCTGCCCACAGTCAGTAGGGGACACCGATGGGCTTGGAAAGGCCGCCGTCCGTCGGATGGGACGTTAAGCCGTGGCCCCGTGTGCGGGAGAGCCATACCCTGTGCACGTTAAAGAACACGCTGGATGGCCTTGACGGAGGCTACCATCTGTCTCCCAACAGCTGTTCCAGTGGGTCCCCTCCCCCAACCTTCTCTGAGCCTTCGGGGTCCATGTGACCTGGCCATTTAGCCCATGGTGTGCAAAAAAGTGCCGCTCAGAGGTAAAACAACCCAACCCAATTTATATAATTTTATTCATATTTAAAATCCGAAGTACTATTTAAACGTAAGTTGAATGAACGTTTGTCTTTCTATATATATATGTAGCTATCACTCTGACTTACAGCGGATAATGCTGTAAGTATAGTAGCGATGCTTCTCTATTCCATTTTTTGCGGTCTGCGGTTAAAAGTAGTCCTTTTTCAAAGTATGAGATAGAGAAAGAAAGTGGCAAGATAACAAGCAACATATCATTGCAGTCTGTCACGAGAGTGGAAATTTCGGCATCTTATTTAACTTTTTGCAAGCAGCATTTCGCTTGAATTTTCGCCATGACCAGGAAACCTGCGGCTTTCACGAGTCTAATAATATCTACGCGTGCCGATAAATCACAGTGATTGTAGGGTTTCCGGTTCATTCTTCTGTCATTGCAGACAGCGTTTTGCAAGTTTATTTGTTCCCTGTTCACAAAAGATATTCTGCTAAACGGAAAAAAAAGAAATATTCTTAGAATTTTTGTAAGTCATTTCAAACAATCGTGATATGATTTCGCTACTTTGCAAAATATATCGATAGGATACTTAAGCGAAATCTTTAAATTTTAGATAAATCGTTTAATTCAGAAGTTTTAAAAAACTGACAATTTTATGTAGTGAAGATTCTTGGGTTTACAAACATCCAGAAGTGAAAGGAATGTGCTTATTTAATATTCCTGCCTTCTTAGTGACAACTTTCACGTTGATTCAATACTTCAGTTAATTGCAGAAAGGAAATATAACTAAAATTAAGAGAAATATAACTAAATTTTTAAATAAGCATAACAAATTTAACCTGATTTTTAATCCTATATTTTTGGATACATGATTATTACATTAGGTTTGTTAGAAGCAATAGTTGAGTATGAAAATCTAAACAAGAAATCAAGATGCAGATAATCCAACCATGCAATTACCTTCAGAAAAACCTTATACTGATTTTTTTTTATCTCTTCTGTTCTCTTTTGCCTAAATGATTAATTGTGTTTTCAGCCAAAACACACAAAAATGGTGAAGTAATTTGCAATTTAAAATTTTCGAACTATAACATGAAAAAACCCCGAATTTTTTTCGAAAAGTGGAAAAAAAAAAAAAAAAATTACGTTTATTCAGAGATTTGAATTCAGGTATAATATTATGATTTAAAGCCAGAGCGGATCGAGAGGGTGACACCCACCCATTAGAAAGGCGAGATGACCCCCTCCATTCGGAATATTAGCAAGGGTAATAGAAGTGAAAAATAATTAAACTTATTCACATTTCATTCATTTTTGATAAAGTTTTAATATGGAGGGATAAATCCTATAAAATGGAGGGGTAAATGTTATATTACATTGGAAATCCAGTCTCCTGAACCCGCTTTTTCACTTTTTTTCTGCTCGATTGTTTCTCGTACCCTTGATTTTTTTCTAAATTCGTCTGTTTAAAGCAGTAATAATTCGCAAATTCAAGCCATAATAGACAAGGGAAACATATTTCTAACCTTACAATATATTAGGGTTCGGGCCCTTTTGAGTCCTCGTTATTGGCTTTCCTTCGCTACTTCCCAGAGACGTGACTCATCAAGCCCCTTCCCAGGGGCTGGTAAAACAATTCTTTGAAGTATCAAAAGTTGCATAAAACATTATCAAAACTTAACCTTTGTCCATCACAGGAAATAAAGTTCAGAATTTAACGCGAAACGATCTATTCGTAAATGAAGCTCCCAGAAAATATTTCACAGCACACCATTAGAACCATGGAAAATTAGAACCTCCATGATTAGAACACACGAACTGTTTCCTGTGACGGTGCAGCAAAGTTGCCATTCCATAAAAAATAATCTTCTGATAATCTAGTATGATACATTTTCCAATTTCAAATTTCGCCTTATTGTCCATTGATTAAGTTATTCCGGCAAATATTTTACAGCACTCTTACGTACAAATAAATACCCCCTCAAGCAGCTGCTTGCCACAGAGATCTGACAGGAGCCTGTCAGTTTATATGCCACAGTAAGAGATCTGAGAGGATGGCAGGACCTCAGCAGAAAAACGACACACACATCCATGCCTAAATCCGGGGCTCGAACCCAGGTCCCTTAGATCAGTAGTCAAGCGTGCTAACCACTCGGCCACGGGATACATAATTATAATTTACTCTTTCAATTGTTCGATGCACTAGCTCAGAAGTCATTAGTAACGTGCTTTAAAATTTCGAATGTTACACGTAAGATTATTAAAATATAACAATTAGAACGTAACGTACGGATTTACGGTGATGGTGAAGTTGTTATTCAATGAAAACTAATCTTCTAACTGGTAAAATACACAAGCGTCTAGCGCATGCGCTAAATGTGGAATAGCTCTGTTAGTTCAAGAGATTTCTGTGGAATCATTCATCTGCCTGTATTCGGAAAGAAAAAAGGCATTAATTGTAGCAACCTTACGCATTTTATTAAACTAAGCTTTTAATTCACAAGTTTCTGAATATAAAATTTGAAGTTTTTTTATGAAATTTGAAATTACTTATTCTGTCGTAAACAATGCGAACTACAAAAGTATAAATTAATGCTCACGAGTCAACTACAAACTTTTGGTTCACAAATATGAATTGTTCTGCTACAGCTGACATCGAAATCAGGTTAAGGTTTGCCTGCAGTTCACCGATGGGCATGGAAAGGCCGCCGTCCGTCGGATGGGACGTTAAGCAGTGGCCCCGTGTGTGGGAGAGCCATACCCTGTGCACGTTAAAGAACACGCTGGATGGCCTTGACGGGAAGCTACCATCTGTCTCCCAACAGCTGTTCCAGTGGGTCTCCTCCCCCAACCTTCTCTGAGCCTTCGGGGTCCATGTGACCTGGCCATTTAGCCCATGGTGTGCAAAAAGGTGCCGCTCAGAGGTAAAACAACCCAACCCAACCCTGCAGTTCACAGTTTCAACATGGCGACGTGAAGAAACGTAAGATAAGACGTAAGGTTTTTGTAGAATGGAACGGCAAACATGTCTGTTGCTGAGATTTGCAGTGGCCTCTGAATCGTACATTTTTAGGTTTACAAAAATCGGGTATGAATTGAAATGAATATTTGCGAGTTTCTTTAAACAGCAGTACTGTAGTTCATGATTACAAAGCCGCCATCTTGTTTCTATGGAAAATCACTAGCAGATTCAAAGAAAAATTATTTTTTCTCAATAAACAATAAAAGAACTTCTCCCTTAATTACTGACATGAAAGAAAACTAAACAAGAAACAGAATGTAACAAAACCTAGCAATAACACATTACAAACAATATTCAATGCAGGTGTACCTATAATGGCCTAAAATTCGCATTAGGAGCTAATGAAGGCACTGTAAAGAGAAAATACGCCAAAAAAAGAAAATAATGATAAATATTTATTTTTAAACGCAAAATCTATTGTTTTTTGCATATAAAATATCGGCAAAAGACAATGCATTTGTTACTTAACTGAGCATATCAATAAATAACGAACGTGACGTCACCTTACGCACTTTAATAATGACAAACGAAGCCACGTCTTTCAGTAACGTATAGAACTAACCAATAAATGTCCTTTCCGCGCTTAATAAAACTCTCCAAAAGAGAGATATTCTCATCGGAAACAACTATTTTGACTCGACTGTATCGATAAACACCAAATTTTCGTTCTGCACTAAAAAAAAAAACCCGAAAAATGTATAATCTCATTGGACCCAAATATTTCGACTAGAGAACACAGCTAAACAAGCTTTTACATCGCACATAAAAAATGCCCCCCAAAATAGAAAACACTGAATGCGCAGATTACCTGCAGATATAGAATTCAATAAATATTCATGTGAAAAAAAATGACGACCCGTCGGCAATAATCGACGGGTCGTTCATTTGAAAATGCAAGGTAACGACCTCCAGGCAGCACCCCACTTCAAGTGAGCAACAGTATGGACATCACGGTAACGGAATGCATAATTTTAATTAAATACAGTAATAACCATCGGTAGCCGTTCCGTTTAGGATTATATGAAGTCATTTCATATTTAACAGATATAGTCCTTTTGGATTCGTATATACAGAAGGTCCACCGACAGGTGCTTTTATATGGAATGAACTCTTGCAGGTTTCGATTGGTCATCAATCAAGAATTTCTGCTTCTCGTGGAAATTTTGCAGACTCAAGATGCTGAGCAAGTTATCTCTTTTTGATAATGAGTTTTCGATTAGCTATATCATGACGCTCATAGGGCAGATAATCCGATATGTGCTTCTTCGTCTCTTCGTCAGACGTATGGGACAAAGATACAAAAATCATTCTTGAAGGCTCTTTGCTATTTGCTTAAGTGAACTACTGAAATTTCTTCGAGTTCAGAAACTCCACAACTATTTTAAGTTGAAAAGTGAAGCGTAAAAATCTATGTTATAATTATATCCAGTTCAAACTGATGTTAATTCACTTCCAATCAAGGACTTAAAGATTCAAATTTAAAGGAACAGTGAATTTTTCCGTTTCACTCTATCTTATATATCAAGGCATACAGCCTTTTTCACTGATGGGTCACATTTCACTAATTCACTCTGTCCCACAATACGTGGGACAGAGTATAAGTGCATAACTTGCTTTGAGATACAATTATCGTGAATCATGAGCAAAAGTTTGCATTCAATAGACATTTTCGTACAGTTTCTAAGTAAGAATAAGCAGAGAATTATTAAAATTGAATGCCAATTATGCAAAGTACCTTTTGTTTAAACGAGTTGATTTCCGTACACTCGGCGGACCGCATAAATCTGCTTCGTGGACAGAATCCGGTACATCAGATAAAGTTGTATTCAGGCCCGGTCCTAGAAAAACGTCGAGGGGAAGGGAAAAGAGACTTGATTTCTAATGAACTATAATATTACCCCCTCAGTTTCATAGGTTTAAAAAATATTATAAATAAGTTTAATATTTTTGCCTCTTTTATCCTTACTCGCATTCTAAAGGGGTAAGGGAGGACATGCCCCTTGCCCTCCCCCTAGATACGGTCCTGGTTGCATGTATCTACCCTTGGAAATTTGTTAAGTTCACTCTCATCACGTGAGAAACGGAAAAGGGATTTGGCTCGGGCGGCAGCTCAGAAGGCTCGTAATTAGCAATTACGAGGTACGAATCCCAACTGCGCAGGCTCATTGATTTTTTTAACCTATAATCCCTATGCTACCCTCGGTAAGAAATGGAACATCTATGAGCTTGGAAAGACTGCCATCCGTCGGATGTGACGCTTAGTCGTGACTCCATGTGTATGAGAGCAATACACTGTGCACGTTAAAAAACACTTTCAACGGGCCTCTTTCATATGTCTCCCAACAGCTGCTCAGTGGATCATCTTCCCTAAACTACTCTGAGCCTTTGAGGCGTTGTGACCTGACCATTTTGCACATTGTGTACATAAAAAGTGCCGCTCAGAGTTAAAGAAAAACATTTTAACTCATAGTACTACCATAGTCTGCGCAATTGTCCCTCAGGAAATCTATGGAGGCTAAAAGTAAATTATCTTTTTAAAATAAGAATAATATACAGATTATAAACTGTACGTTATTCTACAGTTTTATAAAAAAAAACATTTAACTCGTAGCTTTCGTTATTGGTAATATACGAACACAGCAAGTAGAAGCCAAAACATTAATATATCTTAATGCAGTACGAAATACACTTATATGCACTTTCAATTATTCCGCCAAAATGTATTTTAAACGATTTTTTGTTAACGCCTGAATTAAAAATACTGTTTGAGAAACAATAATTTGTTCTGATTTGCTTTTCTACAGTAAAAAATACAGAGAATTTCCAATGGTACGAAAATTTAGTGTCAGTAAAAATGTATCAGAAATTTTTGTACCCAAAATATTTTCCAAATATATTATTCTTAGCCAAATTATTCTTTACCAAAATACCAAATATTTTCGGTACAAAAATATTTTATAAAAAAAAAAAATTGGAAAATCGTGATGTGTATCGAGCAAATACACTGCATTTGCTAGATACACATCACGGTTTTCCAATTCTATAAGATAATTCATATTTCTAATCATTGGTAATTGTGAGAGAGTCGATTTTGGTTTCAAAGGAATATACCGATATCGTAGATTCATTACAAAAGAGATTTTCAATGTAAGAAGCTCTAAAAATGCTCGATTAGAGTATACGGGACAAGAAAAAAACTTGAGAAATTCTGTTTCATACAATGATCCCACACCACATCCAGCCGTTTTCAATTGCCTTGTGATAAGTGGTAAAAAATAATTTGTACATGCTACTGGAAGGTGTCCTCGTATTTTCAAAACTACCCCTTTACAGATCCATCATATTACGATGAATCTACCAGCGGTACAAGAACAGCAGTGTCACAAATACTTTCGAAGCAGGGAAAAGATTATTTACCGATATTTGCGGTTTTCTGAAATAAATGGTGGGAATGCCTGGCTCTTGTGTGATAAAAGTCATTCAAGCTTTCTAGTCGTATAAGACGGATGATATACAGCTACGAAATGACGATGAAATCATTCCTAATGTAGTTGTTTGGGATTATATGGCGCATGGGCAACATAGGCCATAATGTGTCAATTCCTAATGTAGACGAAATTGATTTGAACTCTTAAACGCATTGGAATTTTTGAATGTTGAAATCCGAAAGTTGTGTTTATTGATTGTCGTAATGACAGTTATAGTGCATGATAGTGCGTGGTTATGAGCTAGCAAAAACATTTCTGGATTTTTAGAATTTCAGATTTTTTAATACCGAAATACTGCAGTACTGTTGGGCGGGATTAGCTCGGTTG
This sequence comes from Ryuthela nishihirai, assembly GCA_038380435.1. Lineage (NCBI taxonomy): Eukaryota > Metazoa > Arthropoda > Arachnida > Araneae > Heptathelidae > Ryuthela > Ryuthela nishihirai. Next base: position 15,767,568 of record JAWZYU010000016.1, read on the forward strand.
GTAGCTAGCCAAACTCTCATAATCTGAAGTACCCAAATTCGAGTGTCAACTTTCCTTTCCCAATCTTTTCTGACCTTAATTTAATTACAATCTTACGGACCTTGTGTCCTGTTTATTTAGCCCATTATATACAAACGAGTGCCGTTCAGAGGTAAAAACAACTCAAACCAACCCGAAGTACTGTCCTTTCAATATTAGTATTGAGTGATAATTCTGTTGAGATTTATATCCGCTAAACCTTCACCCTACCCCCGGTGAGAAAGGCGACACCGATAAGTTCATAAAGGCTACCGTCAGTAGGAAGGGACGTTAAGCCGTGAGCCCGTGTGCAAGAGGCAGACATAACCTGTGCACTTTAAAGAACATGTTGAATGGCCTTAACGGGAAGCTACCATCTGTCTCCTAACGGCTCTAAAGTGGTGGGCAAGGGGCTATGATTCCCCTTTCAGAATGCTATAAGGTAATAGATTTTAAAGACCTGTAAAAGGGGAGAAAGATGTTATTCTATTTTGAAAATCCAGTCTCGATTGTGTTTCTTGGCCACTTTCAATATTTTTCTAGATCCGGATGCCCTTTTCCAACCTTCTCCGAGTCCTTGGCGTCTTTGTGACTTAGTCATTTTTATCCCATTGTGTGCCAAAATTTCCGCTCAGAGGTAAAAAAACAAACATCATTAGATGGTCGCTTTAAAAAAAAATATATTGTAAAGGATTTATTCATGCTAAAAAATTTTTTCCGAATCATACATTAATTCAAATACCCACCGTTAGAGGGCACAAAATCGGAAAATAACAAACTTCATTATCTTTTGGGAAACGAGCAGCCTATATTCGCCAGAGGCAAATTGTCTTTCTACTTGAATGTGCGTTGTATTGAAAGCAAAATAGTTTTTCATAGCCATTTCAATTCCTCTATATTTCTCTTTTATGAAACAAATTTTACCCAATTATCCAAATTTGGTTCTTAGTTTTAGCTTATTTATCTGCACGATATTAACATAAAAATATGCTCTGTGTTAATTAGTTAAGTGAGAATACAATGCAGTAAATATGTTAAGTTTAGCGAATTAGGAAACACCCCTTCATTTTGTTCATTTATATCATAAATTGGACACTTTACAAGACGAAATAAAACAATCCTTGGGGGCGATCACTTCCATTTGACATCTTTAAAGCATTTACGATTGGGAACTTTCATAAGTATTTATTACTTTACTCATTCTATAATTTAATAGGAGTTTGTAAGACTTGCATTAGGTCGTCAATAATAAGTAATAAAGTTTCTATTTAAGAAATTGCTGAAACTTTTCTGCTGACCCCGTAAGATAGCCACTAAGTCATCACAGAACTTCGAGCTGTCTTCAGAGAAGAAATGCTTGAGGTGGGGATCTAATCCCACTCGAGACGATCGTTGTTTCGACCCAGGCTCAGTCTGGTGATGTGCTAGTCACGTTTTATATCCTCCCATGCCCAAGGCACCGACCCTTTCTGAAGTCATTCCGACGGATGCCGTAAACTTTACGACATCTTTCATGGTTCTTTGTCTCGAAAAGGTGAAATTTCTGACGTAAGCAGCAATGCTGAAGAAACCTGATGATTTCGATTCTGTGCCTCTTTTCCGGTTGACCATTCAATAGAAACATTCCTTCGGATAGAAAAGTTAAAGATTTCAGATAGGGAACTTTTTATTATATACTTATTTGAAAGTTATTTTAGCAAATATAATACATTTGCAATGTTGTCTGAGAAATATTTGTGTATCATTTCAGAGTGATACTCTTCAAATATATTATGTACAGTGAAAATCATCCTAACACGAAAACTACTGTGAAGAATACGCCAGTATCACCGCCAGGTATTGGACAACTTCTTTGCGTAGTCCAAAAATGGCTACTGTTATGTAATTGTTTCCATCAAAAAATTTGAGCCATATATATTGATCATGACTCACTAAAGAGTCACTGGTGGAAACTGCGATCCACCAAAATACATCAATGAAAATGATTATTTACAAGGAGGTGCAGAAGTAGGTATACAGTTTAAATAACAGGTAAATATAATAATAATAATAGGTATATAGTTTAAATAATATTTTATTCAATAACAAAACAATTAAGTACAATCTCTTATATCCTCAAATCGGCGACCCTCACTATTTAAAACAATCTAGTTTTTACACTCAAGCACACTTTGGCACAAAGTTCATTATTAGCATTAATTTCTTTGCATGCTTCTTTCATGAGTCGAATCATGTTTTCAACTGTGAGTGGTTTTCGTGAATATACCTTATCTTTTATAACTCCCAAACAGAAAAAGTCCATCGGAGTAAGGTCTGGTGAGCGTGGTAGCCATTCAACAGCACCTCGTCTACCCATCCACCTAGTGGGTAATTTTTCGTCAAGAAAATTACACACCGCTAAAGCATAGTGAGGAGGGGCTCCATCGTGCTAAAAATAGAAGTCTTCATTTTCATTCACCAACTGCAATTGTGGTATGACATTTTCTTGGAGCATGTTAAGTTACAGGTCTGAGGTAACCGTTGAATGGAAAAAAGATAGGCCCAATTACCCCTTTACATGAAAGGGCTGTCCAACTGTAACCCCAGGTTGATTCAACTGTCCTTCAATGGTTGTATGGAGGTTTTCTGCTGAGTAATAGAAACAGTTATGCCTCTTAACTAAAAGTTTGAAGTTGGCTTTGTCGGATCAAGTTATTTTTCTAATAAAAAAATAATCAATATACGATAATAGAATAAAAACTGTATACCTACTTATGCACATGATTGAACTGTATACCTACTTCTGCACCCCTCTGTATTTGAACTTTGGTTTTATAAAGAGGAATACTTTTGTTTTAATCGAAATTGAAGCTGATATCCAAAGAAATATTTTGTTGATTTTTCAGAAGGTTTTTTTTTATTGTTGACACTTGAGGAGGCAGTAAATAATGCACAAACATCATGCCATAAATGTCAAATTGTAGAAAATTTTTAAACGTGCTATGATATAATATATTTTGACTAATATATTTTGTCAAATAAACTTGCATAATGTTTACTTGTCATTATTTTTGCTTTTTTCCTTTAATTTTTCTGTGAGATTCTGAACATGTAAACCCGGGATTTTTTGCATGTAATTAAATTTCTATTTCTTAAATACCTTACTAATTATTAAGCACCATCGCAACATGCGAGCATTAGCTTTGGCAATGTTTTACAAATTTTAAGTGTGTGCGGGATGTGGCGGGGAAGGACTGGACTGTTTCAGTTCTGAGTGGCACTTTTTGTATACAGTGGGTTAAATGACCAGGTCACAAGGTCCAAGAACTCAGAGAAGAGTAAAGAAGGTGATCCACTGGATATCCTTTAGGAGATAAGTGTAAGTCATTCGTTAAGATCATCCAGCTTGTTCTTTAGCGTTCACAAAGTATGATTCTTAGTACAAAGGGGGCACTGCTTAAAGTCCCATCCGAAGGACGACATGGCCTTTGTGGACCAGATGCTAAAGGGGCCAAGGCCCCCTTTACAAAGTGGTCCAGTCTATGAAGAAGAGGATGTTATAGACGTGGCCTTTCCAAGCCTATCGGTGTACCCTTCCTCACCGAGAGCAGGATGGAAATTAGCGGAGATAAATCTCTACTCTGGTACAGTTGGGACTCGAACCTGGGAACTGCAAGAAGAAAGGGATAAGTGATTGATATTATATATGTGAGAGCCAGGCGCTCCATTTTGGAAGATGAGTAAGGAAAACATTTAGCTGAGAGTCTTTAGCCCATTTTACCAATCGGTAGCTATGACACTTTATACCGTCAGTAGTAGATGGTAACAAACCTGCATCGATGGATATTAGAGTAAAGAAAGAAGATTGGAAAGATATAAACGAGTCTTTTATGTAGTGTGTCTAGACACATTTGAGTCAGTCCTGTAATATTTTCAAAAAACATGATGGAATTAAAGCAGATGTAATATTACTTAAATTCAATTTTCCAACTAAGAGATGGAATCATTCAATTCTCCAGAGCTATGCACAGAGAGATAGAAAAACAGACGGCATCGAGAAAATATTTCTTTCTCTTGTTCAAAGAGACCTAAAATATCCTTATCGGAAAACTCAAAGACAATGTTTTTTCCATACTTTCTATGTGAAAACTAAATCGAAATAAATCACAAATTTCTCTCTCAACAGAAGAAGAACACAAAAAAATGCATGTTTCTGGAAATAATCGACATTTAATTGAAATAATATTCGCACGAACTGAAACCAAAAAATAAATGCTTGAACTTAAATTCCCATTTCTGCACTCTGTAACTGAAACCGTCACGCTCGTTTCTCCGAAGTAAAAGATTAACTTGGAAGTCTGAAACTGTCTTCCCTATCATTTCCTTTTCACTTTCGCTGAATAAAGTTTCTCCTTTTTTTTCAATTCTTTTCTTGTTGCAGCAGCAAAGAAAGTCCGCTTACAAGAGTAGCGCACACACAAGACGGACAAAGAACGGGACTCAGAGAAAACGGGAAAAAAGAAAGCTTAGACGTTGTGCCCATTAAACACGCGGCTAAAGCCTCTTCTCGACTTTTCTCTCAACCTCTCAAATCACCACCCTTCCAGCTTTCGTCACGAGCCGTCACTCGACCGCCATCCCCGGCAATTTCCATGGGCCCCGTGCCGGGCACGTGTCACGGTGGCAGAGCTTCCTCGTGACGCTAATCGCCGCCGACGGAGCTTTCCCACACCTGCTCTTCATTATTGTGTCAGGAAGGTGGCTCTTCATCAGTCTGTGGCTGTCTCACGGCAAAATCTTGTAAGACTGGCTTTCTCTAGATTTTTTTTAACCATTTCAGATAGATCTTTGAGAAATTGCTACAAACACCGTGAGAACGGAGGTGTATCCTCATTGAATTTATGTTTTGAAAAAATTACTAAATCATCCAGAAGCCATGTTCCTCAGTCGTTAGATGGAATGTTTTAACGATTGCTGAAAATATCGATCAGTTGCTGTTGGGTTGTTTTACTCTGAATGGCATATATTTTCTTTTGCATACAATCTGTTAAACGGCCAGATCACAAGGAATCCACGAATTCAGAGTTGACCTGCGAAAGATGATCCACTGAACAGCTGTTGGGTGACAGATGGAAGTCTATCATCATTCTCATCCAGTATGTTCTTTAACGTAGACGGGGGATAGTTCTCGTATATAAGACTTAATGCCCCATATGATATACGTCGGCCTGTTGCGATCTCATTGGTACTCCATTTCTTACCGATCGCCGAGCGGCGTTAGTGAGTAAATCTCAAAGTAGGCACAATAGTGTTTGTAATCTGAGAATTTCAGTTTATGTGCCTGGCGCCCTACTGACTGAGCTAACGCACAAGGATTTCACAGGAAAAGTTAAAAAGATGTCCATAGTAAATACACAGATTACCTATAGGAATAGACTTCAGCAATTATTAAAAACATCTGGGGAAAAAAAACCACTAACGCTGACGGAATTAAACTCCCTAGATATATATCAGAGCGCTCTACCATCAAAGGCTGATAGTTTCCAGAATAAGATCTATAAATCTTTCACTGAGATGTGAATGGCGCAAAGTCCGCTACATCTCAGTGAAAGATTTATAGGTCTTATTCTAGAAGACGTTAGCGTCTGATTCGTGGGTTAATGGTAGAATGCTCTGTCATGTAGTTAGCGAGTTCCATTCCCGCCGCGTCAGCTGTAATTTTTTAATGATTGCTAAAAAGATATCTCTTTATAAGTCTTCTCTGTTAAATCTAATTGAGAAATGCATGAATGATTTGCGATTCAGGTATGTGCCATTATACCAAATGCAGATCAGTTGGTAAAGACAGAAGGTAAAGTGTTAAAGGTGAATGTCTTAAAGGTAGAAGGTTAGTTCATACCCGTAGAAGATCAACTGATAAAGACATATTAGCTGCTATAGGCAGAAAAAGAGGGAAGAGTTGGGATTTTTTTCCCTTTGAGCAGAAAAGTGTTTCATGTAATGGTTTAAATATCAAGGATACAAGGAACCCAATGTTTCAGAGAAGTCTGGAAAGTTATTAGGAGACAGATGGAAGACTCGTCAAGATCACACAGCATGATTTTAGAGTTCACAGGGTGTACAGTCTGCTGCACCTTATGCCACGCTTAATGTCCCATTCGACGGACAGAGGTAATACCTTTTGTCCGTCGGAACAGAGACTTTTTCACACCCAGAAAATTTTCAACCCATTTAGGATCAACAACAATTAGGACTTGAAGCTGGCAGAAGAATTAAAGTACAGAGGTTGTAAGAATGAAATTCTACTCCATATCTGAGTACAGTCGTAATATCTTCATGAGTGTCAGAAATGTGAACAGCAATCTTCTTAATCTCTTGTTTACAATCACGCAATTTTGAATATCTATAACTCTTAACGTTAACTGTTTATGAAAATAAAGACATTGTTTTCAATAATAATCTTTAAATATTTAAAGAGCTATGAAAATTAAACTTTTTAATAACACACGTTGCTATTTGACTTTTCCAAAACAATTATCTAAAAGTCTCGACAAATTTAGCAAATGATTTAATATAACTGTTATTGTTTAAGTTTAAACAACTTTTATGGTGAATATGGAATATTTAAGAACTGCCAACGCTGTTATTAAATATTTCATCATACACAACTCCTTAAATGCTGAATGAATATTGTTGGAAAATCAAAAATTATATTGATATGATTCATTTCTTTGCTTAGTCTAATATTTAATTGAAATGTTATTTCAGAACTGGGCATTCACAAATCCTTGTCATCGGCTATATATGGCCTTAAAAAAATTTAGTGGCTAGAGGAGATTTTTGTGAAAAGTGCAAACACAGAAACCGAACAAAAGCGATTTGTTTTCGTAAAAGTAATATATAAAGCAAGAGTGAAAAATATGAAAAGCTCTACATATTTATATTTGCAAGTAAGTGCTCTTTTTTTCCTTTCATCTCTGCCTTCTTGTATGGTTTTGTTCTCATTTCTGGTCCACTAAAATACCCAAAAGTTAGAAAGTAAAATTAAACAAATCTGATCAGCTTTAAAATTATAACACTTAACTTTCCATTAGCACAACATTATCTCGTTTGTATTTCAATGCCACTACTCTTCCTCCGTTGAAAAGCCGTTTTACTTCTGATGGAACGTTAAAACCCTCCATACGTTACACTTTTATCCCTCTGTGTTGAGCTCTTAAATGCCACAGTAAGTCGTAAGCAATGGCTGTGTGGTAGTGCTGCAACGTCAGTAACGCTATGGGACCACATAGTCGTCCCCGCAATAACTATCTGGTCCACCGTTAAAGAATACTCCGTATGGCCTTGGTAGTAGGCTTTCGTCTGTCTCCGAACAGCTCTCTAGTGTACCCTTACCAACTCTGACTTTTACTTAACTAAATGTTTTAGAAACCAACTCTAAAACCTTGGGGTCCTTGGGATCTGACTATTAAGCTCAGAGGTGAAACAACACACTAAATCATTTCAAAGTCATTTGATTTTGACTTTACGCAATACATAACATACATAACATGACTTACACGCAATACTGTTACCATCCCGGTGACCGAGTGGTAAACGTGCTTGAGTACTGATGACAAAAGACCTGGTTCTGTATTATCTTTCTGCTGAGGCCTTTTCCATCTTCCTCACAGATCGTCTTTACGGCATATTATACTGACAAACTTCTGTTAGATCTCAGCATTAAGAGCTGCTTGAGAGTGATAAAAAATGGAATATTACAAAATAAATTATCGGTGTTAATAAACACCTAAAACACGATGAATGGGATATAGTGAAGAGCGCTTGAGTAGAAACGTTTTGCCTACGCCAAGCTCATCAGGAAGCAGGAGGGAGACGTCTCTCTTTAGGAAACTCGGATAAACACTAAACATCATTCCATTAACAAGGCGTATACTACTGGAAATATGCAAAATTTTTCCCCTACCTTTTGAAATCTTGTGTATGTACGTTATAAAAATGAACCCAAGGTATTCAGAATCGTGCTAGAAAAAGTGAAGTTTGTCTACTTTCTTTTCCGCATATGTTAACAGCATATGGAAACAAAGATAAACTGATTCAGACATTTCTAAGCTCAGAACATTTCCTATTTAATGATGTTTCATATATACTACAAAATAGCTTCCAAGATTCTTGCTACACATAGTTAACTACATAATGAGGAAACAGATGCATTTTGAGCAGAGTTAATTATATTTCGTAAATGTTTCCAGGCTAGGGAGCCCTTCTAAATTATCCAGCGAGTTTGGAATGCCGACGAAATAAAATTTAAAACATACCGTACGTCAAAAGGCAGTAAACTCGAGAGACTAGTATTCATTACACACATCCAGAATATGGGCAACACATTCTGAATGTAGGTCGAAGGACATTGAAATGGTGATTCGTTGAACCATCAAGAAAAAACATGCGAACAAGGAATGCAAATGAAACATCAAATGCTTCAAACGATGGAACCATGCCAGCAGATAGACCATAAAAACGATATATGCAGCATAAGCAATTGAAAATTATGCGGTAGGGTTTACAGGGGAGAAACGTAGAGAACTAAAACTCGGGGAATGCACTTGATGAAATTACTTGGCATTCTGTTTTATTTAGGATCTCTTGACCTCTATATTTTGACCTGCATTCTATTTTTGCATTATGCAACTGTATACATGTATCTCACACTACGGAAACTCAGTATCTATCACTGTCAGTATTGGTTATTTTGACCATTTAACATCCAAGTTTTTTAACGATATACTTAGGACATTTGCTGGCCAGTATCAGTAGTGAACCAAATACAGCTAGCCAAAATTAATTTCAAAATATTATGTTAATGTTTTTTGTGATGTGAACAGCAAATTGCGGATCAAAAACCAATAATATATATGTGTGTCTACTGTTGATCTGATGTCTTTCGATTCAACCTTTGGTTTTAGCTTAACAACTTTATGTATGACTACAGATATAATACCTTTTTTAGTCTCTCTGAAAAGAGCAGAGACAGGATAGTACAATGTCCATTGTTTCACGAATGAAAGTACTCGAGCATCTATGATAATAAACAATACCTAGTTTTGGAAAGGAATTTTTGGACAATACTCTCCTGTATTATTGATACTAATTTTGTAGTTGTTCAGTTATGATTTTTTATCATATATTAATCAATCGATATCTATAATCCGCAATATGAACTTTTTCCCGATTACATAGAAATAAAACCAATAGGACTTCAACAGAGAACTAGCTATTGATCCGGGGAACTGCATTTTAATAGTTTCAAATGTTTGCTATTAAAGCTAAAAGTAAATGAATTCATTATATTTCTTACCGTAGGCTCCTGTCAGACCTCTGTGGCAAGCAGCTGCTTGAGGGGTATTTATTTTGTATAATCAGATTTTGAAAAATAGAAAACTTCATATTATTTCAAAGGAATTAAAAATGTTACAGAAATGTATTTTTCAATTCAAGATTTAATCTAGAATTAAGTTATAATCAGACTTGCTTATCTGGGGCAGTTTATACAAATATATAAGTATCTTGGAATTTATTCTGCCAAAAGTAGAAATCTTTAAAAATAATTTACTTTATTGAGATTAAAAAAAATTCAATTACGGATATGAGTAATACGCTATAAAGAAATAATGATGCTATTTAATAATTATATCAGGAATAATACACTTTGTTGGAAAATCAGTACTTAATTTTCCCATTGTTTTTCCTTTTGAACTTATTAATTTATCATATTAAGCATTTAATTTTATTACGACAACCAAAAACACTGTCAAATTTAAAACGTCTATCATGATTTCCAGACGAGTTACTGCTGCCACAGTAAACAGATACTTTTATTATTGAATATGCTTGATCTCTATCTGTTATTTGTTTATAACAAAAATAACCCCTCAAGCAGCTGCTTCCCACAGAGGTCTGACAGTAGCCTGTCAGTTTATAGTCCATAGAATGTCTATGAACAGCAGAAACCTCAGTAGAAAAACAACACAAACATCCATGCCTTAACTGGGGCTCGAACCCAGGTCCCTTTGATCAGTAGCCAAGTGTGCTTCTGCATATATTTGTCTGTACCCACCAAGCATACGAGCTCAATGCAATGTACATTCTCTAATTAACAATGAATCGATTACTGAACAATTGATTTATTGCACAATAAGTTTCCCCTTTGAATAATATTAGAAAATAGACTTCTATTGTTTGCTCGATATTTTCGGGGGCAGTGGTTAACTCAATTTATAGCATACCAGGCTTGTAATCTGCTCTTTCAATTCCAACTGTACCAGCAATGAGAATTTTCTATCCCAATTCCCGTTCTACCCTCGGTAAGAAAGGTGACACCGTTGGGATTGGAAAGGCCGCCGTCCGACGGCGTAGAGACGTTAAACCGTGTAGAGAAGAGCCGTACCCCGTGAACGTTATAGAGCATACTGGTAGCCTTGACGGGAGGCTTACATCTCTCTGTTAAAAGCTGTCCCATCGATCACCCTTTCCCAATCTTCTTTGAGCCCTTAGGATCCTAGAGACTGGATCATTGTGTGGAAAAAAGTACCGCTCACAGATAAAACAACCCAACCAAACTCGATAGCTTCGACTATGTATTAGTGTTGTTAAATACCATGAAACATTTTCGTATCAAGACAATTACTGAAATTTCACAAATTCAGGTATTGTGTAAAATTGGGCAATTTCATATGATGAGATATTTTAGTTCAACATTTTTTGCTGCGAATAATTTTCCAATAATGAAAAATGTGGGTGCTCCTCGCCATGCAGAAGTTCTTTTCTCATTTGAGGGCAAACTTCATCAAACGTACATTGATGAAATGTACTTATGAAATCACGCCGATGCACAAGATGCAATCAGCATTGCAGACGAATCCTTTTTAAAAAATAGCAATAACATTTATTCTCCTTGACAGCGTTATCACATTAGATAAACACATAACAAACATATAGTTTCTCTTCTGCAAATGGTCTTTTTCAGAACACAACTTAGCCTGAGTCGCACGAGCATATACACTTCTGCACATATCGTTAGTCTAGCATATTGCTCATGTTTCACTTCTCCCGAAAATTCCGAGCACCTTTATACCAAAGAACTCGAAACTCTGCGCCATTAATCGCTTCTTGACTGGTTCATGACTCCGTTCATGAGCCAAGATCATGAATCGTTCACAATTCGTGCCTGAACCAAGATCGGAATAGTTCGTAATTCGTCCCTGAACCAAGATCATGAATCGTTCGTGATCCAATCACGAACCGTTCATGAACGTAGTAGGGACCAGTTCCTGCTGCTGGCGGAGAGCTGTTGCATGTTCTTTAAATCTTTAGATATCTGACCATTTACACTTCTTTTTATCACCATTTTCACTGGGACAGTCTTAATAACTAACTTTGGCCGAATTGTTAGCGAGCAGTGCTACTAATCGAAGTACCCGTCTTCGAACCCTGAAAAAAAAAATGAATGTTTCTTTTTCTGTGTGTTGCCTAGATTTTGCTATCCTTAAACATCTTCTCTATGACCTCATATTATGACAAGCTCCTGTCAGACCTATGTGACAAGCAGCTGCTTGAGAGATAATTTATTTATTTATTTTTTGTTTTTTTATCGCCACAAGCATTAGGATAAGTACAAACCAGCAGAAAACTTACCTAGACAATTGGACTATATGGATATGGAATTTTGACATAAGTAATAAGACTTTTCAGTAATGTGGATCTCATTAATGTGTACTTTTCAATAAAGTGGACCTGAATAATGTGGACTTTTCAAAAATGTGGACCTCAATAATGTGGACAATAATGTGGAAAGAATAATGTGAATATTGGTGCAATATACTGACTAGAACTTTTGAAATAAAAATAACCGGGTAACTTCGATTTTAGGAATAATTATCGTGACAAAAGTTGAATTTAACTGCTAAGGACAGATTCAATTCAAAAGCTTCTTACAACAGATTCGTAATTTCTCTGCAAGAGTAAATATAATATGATTCAAATTCAATACCTGCTGTAATGCTTTATCCAGGGTGGCTGGGAATTTGGCTCAGTGGGTAGCGCGCCATGCTCGTAATATGCAGTTCCCAGGTTCGAGTCACATTTATGTCAGCGTTGAGATTTGTCATCTCTAAAACCCAACCCTTTCCTTGGTCAGTAGAGGACACCGATGTTTTTGGAGAAGTCGCCATCCGTCGGATGGATCTTAAAACCGTGCCTATGTACGGGAAAGCAATACTCTGTGCACGTTAAAGAACGTGCTGGATAACCTTGAAGGACAGCTACCCAGTGGTTATCCTTCCTCTAACCTTTCTCTGAGTCCTCGGGATCATTGTGACCTGGCCATTTAGCCTCATTGTGTGCGAAAAAAGTACCGTCCAGAGGAAAAACAACTTAACCACATCCGGGACTCGAACCTTGGTTCGTTGATCAGTAAGCAAACATGCTAACCACTGGCACGACAACAATCTTCTATTTTTTTTTTATTTCTACTCCCATAAAGGCTTGCATTTAGATTCCATATCGTTTCATAAACAATATTTCACTCGTTATGTAATCAGCCATATATTTTCTTTCATTCACAGATTCTTCTGTAGTTTCTCTAAAACATCATCGATTTAATGACACTAATAAAAGAAAGATATAACCTACGGCAAGTGATAGTGTTCTGCTAATGAAACACGTGCATGGTATTATTATCATATAGGTTGTAAGTGTCGATTTATAAATGGATAACAATGCACACCTATGGTTTTAGCCATTACTATTTGTTCGCGCAAAAACACCAAACAAAAAGAAACAACGCAAATATTATTTTATCTTCAAAGACAATCATTCCTATGGTAACATCCGCGTAAGCCACGGGCTTAACCCGAGGATATGGCGTCTGGATAACGAGAGGCAATTTGTAACCGAACAGGGAAGAGCTGAAGAAGGACCGGTTACCTCTATACTTTCCTCAGTGCGTGCAATTTTAGCTTCGGGCTCGTCGTGAGGCCGATCCGTCGGTGACAATTACACAACCATTACCGCTTCTTTAACCTTACATCCCCCTCGTAGCACCCTCAGACTCTTGGCAATCCCCATGCTTTCCCTCCCAAAGGAATTTTTTTTCACTCCAAGTATTTATATGCGGCGGTTTCAGAAATCAAGACACCGTGAAATTGAGATTCTGGAAACGGCTTGGAACAGTGTAGTTAACGTTTCATCGAATCCCGTAGGGACGAACGACATATATATTACGCCACGCCGTTGTTCCTTCGAATGGATGATGATTTATAATCGGAGTTTAATAGCTTCCACTGAGTTAGATGTTGCTTTAGTATGGGCGATAAGTTCAACTGCATGCACGGGTTTTTTTTGTCTTTGTTTTTAGATCACTGCTGAAAATGATTTAGTCGTCAAATTATAGGGTATAAAATAATGACGGTCAGACGAAATTCTAAAGGAAGCTCTGAACTCGCCATTTCCCACATGTTAGGAAGTATATCCGGCACCGAAAATTGCAAACAATTTTATTCATATATGAAGTGTTTCCTAATGTTAATTATGCAATAACTTATATTTTGCATTAAAACTGTGAAACTGGACTCCTGCTTACGTTTTATTTTGCAGATGATTATGATCTTGTCACGCTGCAATTATATTCTTAATTTATTAAGAAAATTTATGATTTCTACTCAAGAAGCCACTTGTTACGAAGATTTAAAGAGTCAGTTCAGTGGTAAGACAGGCAAAGAGATCTATGACGGTGGAACACAATAAAAATATCGATTCTTTATCGGGGTATTGAACCAGACCTATTTCTTCATTAGACAAACAATGCAAACTCTTTACTGTCATTCTTAAATTTCCGATTTCAGCTGCCTAATGATTCCTGCTTTATTTTGCATCTCAGCAGTAATAATAATTCTAATGAACACACACATATATTATAATATGTAATTAAATGCATTTGATGAAAAAAATACCGGAACAACTATGGAAATGAATTCAATAATGAACAAAAAGCGAGAAGCTATAAACAGAACACCAAACTGGGCTGTAAGTAAACGCAATCCAAAAAAGGAAACCAAGTAAAATAATCGACTGTACAAGCAGAGTATTAAGCATAATGTTTTAATGGTTGGCAAAATAAATGTGATTACGACAACACCAACCAAAGTCTGAATTCTCACATTAACCTCGTACAACTAATATCTCATTTTCTCAATCGGTCTGTTGATGAAACACGTACATGGTATTATCAATACCATGTACGTGTTTCATTAACAGACCGACTGAAAAAATCTATATAATCTAATATTCTAGCAAGGCTCGTAATATGCAATTCCCAAGTTCAAGTACAACTACGCTAGCATCGAGATTTATCTCCTCTAAACTCCTTCCCAGCACTTGGTCAGAAAGGGGCCATCGATGGAGTTGGAAAGGCTGCCGTCAGTCGAATGGGATTTAAAAGATATGAGCCAGTGTGCAGGAGAGCCTACCCTGTGTATGTTAAAGACCACGCACCTTGAAGGGAGGTTGCTATTCTTCTCCTAACAGCTGTCCAGTGGGACACCTTCCACTAATCGTTTTTGAGTCTTGGAGTCCTTATGACGTGGCCATTTAACCTATTCTGTACATAAAAGTGGTGCTCAAAGGTAAAACAATCCAACCCAACTCTACATAGTAATACATAGTAATACCCTTTTATTAATGTTTCGTGTTGAAGAAATTTCAAATTACTGATATCATAACCTGCAGTTGGTCTACTAATTGTAGAAATCTCTCAAGAAGAGTGTTCTTAGCCTAAAAATTTAGCCATAAATTAATTATTACCAGGATTGTTATTATTAACTTTTATGCATCCTAGACGACTCATATAATTTTCAGCGTTCTTATCTACTAGTAGACCAGCTTCTATCATCTTTCCCAATCTCTTTTTAAGCTCCCAGCATGTACTCCCAATTCTCAGAAAGGCACTTTTGAACATTGTCTCGTGTGTGACTAAATCCGGTGTCATTTGCATCGTAGATCAATGCAACAT
Organism: Ryuthela nishihirai; assembly: GCA_038380435.1. Lineage (NCBI taxonomy): Eukaryota > Metazoa > Arthropoda > Arachnida > Araneae > Heptathelidae > Ryuthela > Ryuthela nishihirai. Next base: position 15,782,632 of record JAWZYU010000016.1, read on the forward strand.
CTGCATAACAAAATTCAACAGAATGCTTTGTCTTTAATCGAGTCCAGGAAACACACAGCGATTTCTTTCTTTTGTTTTCATCTTGTGAAAATAGCTATTCCTCCCCGTCTTCCTTTAACTGAGTATCTCGACAATCGATCCAGTTGCTTTCCCGCCATTCCTTCTTGCTTACAAAGTCGAAACTCGCAGCCTCCGAGTTCTTTTCGTTTTGGTTGTTGCCTTGTCATTATTGGGCTGAATAATACTAGTTTATATGTAAGGATTAAAATGCTGTTGCCTTGGAAACGTATCGTAGATTGCTAAATCGACGGACAACTCATCTGACAAATTTCTTTATCATGTTGATATTCCAACCAGAATGCGTTTAACTGTAGTAAGTTTTGCAATACAGCGTGTTCCACATTAAGCTCATGTCTCTTTTCCTTAATGTTATGTAGTCAGGTTTTGCTAACCAATGGCATACTGAGGGAGTGCATGGATCCATTTCCCTATTCTTATGGAATATTCAAAACCTGTTTTCAGTTCAAATTCTGCCCAACATGAATAGTCTAAATTTTTATTCACATTCTTTACACATGCAATATAGTTATAACTAAGTTTACTAGATAAAAATACTTTAGTAAAATTGATTAAAACTGAAACTGCTTTAATATTTCTATGAGAAGGGAAAAGGAATTACAGTTTTATAACAACGATTTTCAATTCTGCCTCTTTGGAACATCTCAAGCAGCTCTCAACCTTAGGGATTCCCATGACCTGGCCATTCAATCTATTATAGGTAAAAAAAAGTGTCGCTCAGAAGCGAAAAAATCCAACTCATTTTTTCGAGTTTGATTGGTAAAGCAATAATAGTGTTTCAAGATCATTAAAATTAGAGTGAACCTCCGGCTCGAGACGTACAGTCGCTCAAAAAAGTATCCGAACACTATGGTTGCATATAAAATTCAGAAAAAAATCTGGCAACGATTTTTTTTAGAAATTAATGATCTGGCAACCTTCGTGTACGGTACACGGAGGTTGCCAGATCATTAATTTCTAAAAAAATCGTTGCCAGTTGTTTTTTCTGAACTTTGTATACAACCATAGCGTTCGGATACTTTTTTGACCGACTGTACTAGTCTTATATAGAATATTACCACTACTGCAATGGAAACACCAGTCTAAAAACACTAATATTTCCTTCGAACTACAAAGGAAACATCAATATAACGGAACACTTGTTTTTTTCTTTTAAAAACATATAATCCAGAAGCACTTTTATATATTTCCAAGTCTTTATACATTGACTTATTTGCAGCAAAAAATTTCATTTATATAAACTTTACCATTAAATATTTTTCTAACAGGACGATCACTCACTGTACCTCCAGTCATCGAAATGCGATAACATAGAACTCGGTTATCACCTTGACTTGACTGATGACACATTCGGCACTGGGAATGGCAAAGCTGCTGTTTGTCAGAAAATGTCAGATGTGATATACGACTGCGCTAATTCAGAACTCATTTTTTCCCTCTTCTTCCCTACACGAGCAAAAAAAAACAGAAGAAAAAAAGAAGAATTAAATGAAAGATTTGGAATCTAGAGGTGTCGAAAATAAAGAAAACATTTTCGTCGTAAGGAATTTCTGATTCCAAAAAGAAGAAACTAAAAAAGAACTTCAGCGATAATCGTTTGATAACTTGCCTCCATCGTTACCCATCTCTTTCTGTTCTCAGCTTTATCCCTCCGCTCCCCCACCTCTTTTTCCCTATTGAACTCAGCCCGAACTAAAACAACTGTGTGATGAAGTTCGGAATTGTTCAGCGTGTGACAAATGAGTTCTCCACATCAGAGAAACTATCCGAAAGTAATGACTTTTGAACCGGGTACGAGCAGAGGAAACAGAAGGGAAGAAGATGGCGGGTGGGAATCGGGAGGTGGTGGAGAAACGGGGAAGAAAAGGTTAGGCTGGTTGAAACGGTTTCGAGGAAAAAATGCTTCAAAAAATATTAAGACCAAATCGTATTGCACACTCATGGTTCAGTGAGGAAATGTCATCAAGTATACGTTGGCAACGGAACTATGTGGTTGCAACTCATCTGGAAAGGACAGTAATTGGAAATGAAAAGGAAATTTTTTTTTGGAAAAAAAGTTCATATTTGCTTGACAGTTACGTCTGGGGTCTGACAATTAGTTTTTTTTTTCTTAAGTGATCGGGAATAAAATTTATCTTGTGCCTGCTACTGACAGCTTTCTGTTCTCTCCAGTTTCAAGCATCATTAATACTGATATCCTACTAAAAGATTGCTAGCCACTCTATTTTAAATCTCCTAATTATTTTTAAAGTTTTTTTTGTGTGTGTGTGTGTGATCACTCAAACAATCATCTATGTTTAGCTTTCTAACAATGTGGCGCTGCGCGAATTCAATCTGCATTTGTAATCAGTTGCGATTTTCATGGAAAAAAAAGAATCTGGATATGTTGTTTTTTTTTCGATTTTAAATTATTTCCTTTCAGTTTGAGCTCTGAGGATGGAAGTGCATTTTGATTAAAGTGTTCTTAACTCATTTAAATTCGTTTTCTTATTTTTAATTAGTATGATACCTAGTTGGCAAATACTATTTTAATGAACTCTCATTTCCTATTGATACATTCTGTACGCTAATATAAATATGTTGTAGACTTTGGAAACAATATATTGCATAATTGAAAGTGGAATATTTTCATTCCATATCTGTGAAGTCATTAATGTTTTAATGGAATGGAAATCAAAATTACATTGTACTAAAATATCCCATACTTGAAACACCACCAAAACACCATTTGATAACAATCGTAGTTTTTATACAAGTCAATTAACAGTCAGACCGTGAAAACTACAAAAAATAGTAGTACAGAACCCAACACAGGTAGCAACAGACTTAAGAACAAAGGTTTTGGAGCTGAATTCATCACTTGTAACGATTCCACTTAGTCTCAACTTGGTAAAAGAGCGGAAGCTGCCAAAATGGAATAGACACTACAATAATTTTCATACCAAGTATGAATTCCATTCTGTTTGTAGTAATCCTTCTCGTGTTCATAACTAGTAGGCTGGAATTTAATTAAATATCAATCAGAGGGTTGGTTTTATAAATTACCAATTCAAAACAATTCTTCCGACATCTTTAGTTTAAATACGTTTATCCTGTGCAACCCATTTCGGACTATTTTCAAACATATTTGATTACATAATTCATAAGTTCTAAAATTTTTATGCAGATATATATTTGATCTTCGTAAGTTATTTTGACCCAGATATGTTCAAACATTAACGCAAACTATCCGTTTAATATAACGTGAGACACAATATTTCTTAAAATTTTGCCTTTTTTAAAATTTTTAAAATTTTTATTTGAATTTTTTATTATTATTCACAACATGAAACTTTATGCAACGTAGCTGAGAGCAAATATTTGAAAAAAATGTGTAAATTATATTTTATCAATATTTTATTACATATATAGGTCACTCATTCCATAAGAGTTCACAATGTTTTCAGTTTTACAAAGAATTAAAAGCTTTATGTTAAGAAATATATATTTTCATTTGAATCAATTACTACAAATTGCATTATCTGCGCATTTTATTTAGATTTTTCTTACTGCATTATGTTTAAAAATAACACGCTTCTGTCATAATATTAGTCAGCGACAAAACTTCATACGGAATGGTGTTTTTACTGCTAGATACCTATTGCTTTAGGGTGCCATGTTGGATACCACAAAAACTCCAGCTTCAAAATATATATAGCCAACATAAAAAAAAATTTCACCTTCTCTTTTTTCCCAAATAGTTAAAGAAAACAGCATTTTATTTCTAAAATTCATACAAAGATGATAAAAATTTCTTCTTGTAATAACGTTCTTATTCGAGAGAAGCAGTTAATGTTATCTTTGTCCACCAAACTACTTCATGGTATACGCATACTTCAAGTTTCAGACTTTGCATGCATGTAAATATAGAACGCTTTGAGCATGTGGCACCTACAGTGTTAGTTGGAACCCCGAAGGCATCACACAATGTGTTTGATGTCACTGATGAGGCTAACAAGAGGGAAATTATTGGTCTGTGACATTCGCTTCTTGCTTTTGTCCTGTTTATTTGCTATTCGTGAGGCGGCTTCGTTATGGGGTCATGCTTCATCATCTCTCGTCGGCAAGAAGGACAAATGACGGACAGCCTCGGGTTGCAGGCAATACCTTTATTGCTCTCTCTTGGAGAACAAGCATCTCAACAAGAAGATAGTTAGATATTTGGTGAAAGAAAAATAAGGCTGAAACACGAATCTGAGAATTTTCTGGACACTCTGTAATAGAAATGCACAGTTTCTTTTTATTTAACTGATTCAGTGATTAAGTTGAAGTATTGCCGTGTATTTAAAAAAAATCTGCATTTATTGCGTTTCCGTGTTCTTTTTGTGATTTTAAATTAACGAATATTTTTTACATAAATATGATAAAAGGAACCAACCAAGTACAGTCGCTCTAAAAAATATCCGAACACTATGGTTGATTACAGAATTCAGAAAAAAATATCTGACAATGCTTTTTTTTTTAGAAATTAGTGATCTGGTAACTTTCGTGTACTGTACACGAAGGTTGCCAGATCACTAATTTCTAAAACAATCGTTGCCAGATATTTTTTCTGAATTCTGTAATCAACCATAGTGTTCGGATATTTTTTTGAGCGACTGTACATCTTCATGATTCTGGAGTGTTCGTGGTTATTAATATATTACATTTCAATGGTCGTATGTAGAAAAAATAATAAAGGGGCAAAGGGGTTAAGTGAGAAGATCGACCCGGAACGAACGGAACGTGGCTCCGGTACATTTTTCCTCTGTTTTACTAGTCTATAAAACTATTCTTGAAAAATACATGTGATATATAAATATTTTTCATATTTTTCCGACACATTTACAATCACGATCACAAATGCAAAGTATACATAAATAATTAACTACCTTTTTGCGAATAAATGAATGCGTTAATGAAGAAATTAATAAAAACATTTCCTATACTTTCAAGATGTTTATAAAGCATAAGACAAACAGGATTTTTACCTTTTCAGTTTGCTCTAATTGATCCTTTTATATTACATACATGGATTATCACTGAATTTTAACAACACGCTTTCAGAGAGATAGACCAGAGGGGTGTAACTCTAAGACCCCCAATTTCAAGACAACATGAAAATGACCCATAATAAATCATTTGAATGCCCTGAAGTTAAGAACTAATTGGTCATTTTTAGTTTTACATTGATTGTGGCATCCACATTTCTGATCGCTATCCATAAAAAAAAACAAAGTATAGTTTGTGAGAAGCTAAGATCGAAATCCATCCCTCTACTAATGAGTGCTAGAAACGCCCGTTTCTATTAAAAGACAAAAAACGTTTGAGAAACATGCTTGTATATAAATATGTATTGACAATTTTTTTCCCTTTTACTGCCATAGCTGACGAAGCTGCGATAAACGCACAGGAACGACGGTGCTATCAGTTAAGGGGGGAAAAAATAGGCAGCCTAATAGCATTAACTTAGCAACGTAAAGAACGATAAACGAATATTTTCTTTCTTCTTTTCCTATCACTTGTTCCCGCTTAGGGTTTACCAACATCATCATTTAGAAAATGAGTTCCCAATAACAAGTTCGCTGTAAAACGGGGAATCCAGTCCTTGGGGGAAATTATCTACTTTGTGGTGAGGAGGCAGATGGCTAGGTTGAGTGTCCTGAAGCAAGACACATACATGATTAACTGTGCTAATCAATTTTCATGCTGTTCTTCCTAAACACTTAAGTAGGTGCCACCACGTTTCGAGTGATTACGACACCTTCAAGTCCTCACTTACCTCGCCAGGTAATATCAGAGTCTCCCATTCTTTTTCTTTGTAATTTGCCGCTCTGCAGGTAATTGACTAAAGATGACACTAAGAAAATTATCGCCGTTTTCCATTCTATGAACCCAAAAGTCATTTATCAACTGAAGCCATTCTGCTTTGAGCTTTGATTCTTGGAATTTAGATCATCTACATTTCAACACTCACTTAAATATCACTAACAAAGAGGCAAATATTTACAAGTGTCTCGAACCACTTTGAAGTGATTTTATAGGAATGACAAAGTATACAGACTCGAAGGCATTTTTTTTAAAAGATAAAAACACAGTTTAGCAATAATGAGTTTCAGTAACTATGGGCAACGGGCTAATCGACTTTTGATAATTTTGTGTTTTTTATGCAAATAGAATAATTTATGACCCTCGTAATATAACTATTGACTGACCAACTATATTCTAAAAAGTGCTCAGTAAGATTGCTGATGACTAAGCAACATATCTGCAAGGCTCAACAAAACAATATCTTAATTCAATATTTCTCAGTCAGTAAGACCTGAATATCGTCTAAGTGGTATGTGAAATATCGAAAACATTTATTAAACATTCTGAGAAAATGATATTTATTTTTCTTTGAAATTATAAATAAACGGATACATTTACCTTTAAGTTCTTGCAAATAATTTTAAAATAACTATTACGTTTTAGTTTTCCTTTTTAGAATTACACTAATATAACCTCATTGAACAAGTTTGGCTAAACTTCCTTTGGACAAGATATCGAAAGAAATCTCTTAGAGTTTTGAATTATGAAAATAATATGAAATCAACTTACTGTTAACAAAAATCATTGTAATATTAAATATATTAAAATCTATATTAATATTTTTGGGGGTGGAATTGGGTTTGTTTTATCGCGATGGAATTACAATTGTTTTACTAAATGATTGGTAGGATCCGGATTCGTTAAAAGAATGAGTGATAGGATTAAGATTTTTTTTTACCAAAGGAATGGTGGGAGCTAAGCTTTTGAATGGGATGATTGGCGAGACTAGGATTTTTTACTCAAATGATTGGTGGTACAGTCGGTCAAAAAAGTATCCGAACAATATGGTTGATTACAAATTCAAAAAAAAAAAATCTTCGTGTCGCGTGACACGAAGGTTGCCAGATCACTAATTTCTAAAAAAACTTTGCCAGATATTTTTTTCTGAATTCTGCAATCAACCATAGAATTGGGATTTTTTTGAGTGACTGTACATTTATCTACTGGCCTGGGCTCCAAAGTTGATGCTACACCACATTATCGACCTCTTGTGTTGAAGATGTGAGGGGACAGATCATTCATTGATCTTTATGCATACAGACCTTGTTCATACACTCTCCTATTTGCAGAATGTCAAGAGACATTGATTAACCTTTCTTGTTTCTTGAAATTGCCCATAAATTTTAAAGAGGATATTTTATGGTAATTAGAGCTGAGTTAGTGTCGGGCTGAGTCCGAACCAAGATGCTCGCAGACGGACTCGGTATTGAAATAGCACAGACGACTCGGGCTCAGAAAATTTTCAATATCAAATATTTCTTGCAATTGTGAAAAGAAAAGGTAAAAATATATTTTTTTATTATAATTTCAAACTTTTAATCAATCTTCAGCAATTAAAAAAAATGTTGATTTTGATTTTTTTTTTAATGTATTCTCTCTGTGTTTAATAAATGAATGGTTCTTTGCGTTCATAATGATCTTACCCACGAACTTTCAGTTTCTACTGGTATTTCTAATATTTGTAGTTAGAAATGACATTAAATTTTAATTTTTTCATAAAATGATTATAATTAATAATTCAAGAATAAAATAAATGATTCGAGCGACATGCATTCCTCTTTATACATCTTATGATGTGCCACAGAATATCGGGACAAGATATCGCAAGAAATCTCTTAGAGTTTTGAACTATCAATATAATATGAAATTAACTAACTGTTAACAAAAATTATTGTAATATTTAATATATTAAAATCTATATTAATATTTTTTGAGAAGGAAGTGGGTTTGTTTTATCGCGATGGAATTACAATTGTTTTACTAAATGATTGGTAGGATCCGGATTCGTTAAAAGAATGAGTGACAGGATTAAATTTTTTTTTACCATAGGAATGGTGGGAGCTAGGCTTTTGAATCGGATGATTGGCGAGACTGGGATTTTTTACTCAAATGATTGATGGTACAGTCGCTCAAAAAAGTATCCGAACAATATGGTTGATTACAGAATTCAGAAAAAATATCTGGCAACGATTTTTTTAGAAATTAGTGATCTGGCAACCTTCTTGTCACGTGACACGAAGGTTGCCAGATCACTAATTTCTAAAAAAATCGTTGCCAGATATTTTTTTCTGAATTTTGTAATCAACCATATTGTTCGTATACTTTTTTGAGCGACTGTACATAGGATGCAAATAGTTGAAATTTACTGGCCTGTTGGATGCTGCGATTAAAAGAGTAAAGTCAAAATGGGAGATTGATTAGTTATGAACAACGAACGCATCATTGTTTCCACCCAATTTTTTAAAATAAATCATAACAGGAGTCTGTCTTATTGTTGCACATGTCTGCACGGATTTTGCGGTATTTGACAAAAAAGACAACGACATTTGCAAGCTGAACCCTAATCATGACTTAACAAAAATAAGAAAAATTTGAAATAAAGAAAATTTATAACACTAATTCTAGCACATTGCGGGAAAATTATGACACTTCTGCATGTTTTCTGGGATGTTTCTGAGCCGTTTTACTGTAAGGTCGGTAGTTTTACTGGACGGACAATAGTGTGATAAATTTCTAATAATTTGATTTGAAACAGAATCATTATACAATTGCAGAAAGATCTGTTCAAAAAAGAAAAAATCACATTTTATCTTATTTTATGCTAAGATATTATTTTTTGATAATATTCTTGGAATACTACTTTTCAAAATTTATATCGAATGATTTTAATTTTGAGTTCACAGGAGCGAAACAGAGCAATTAAATATAAATTGGTCGAAATAGGGCACTACTGCATCAACAACTTCGCCTGTCGTACATTTCAACAAGCAATCTGACTGAGTTAGAAAATCAAAAGCAATACCATAGCCAACTTTCTTCGTCTTTATTCAGCTCTTCCCTAGTCTGATGCTTAGATTTTTCTCCACTTCATCCGTAGCATCCAGTCATGATTTATTGTCCGCGACATGGGATCTCTTGGACTGTTCTACATATCTCCGCATTTCGAAGAACGGAGGATTTAGGAGACCATAAATGTCACCCGGATTTCAAGATGCCTTAACCGACGCACCGTACGCTACATACAAACACTTTCATTCCAGTTGCGAAAAGCCCTTTGAATTTTTATACTCTAAATTTCCAAATGCTTACACTTTTTGCTGCGTTGGTTGTTTATGCTGAAATCGTGTGATCGTCTGTCGTTTTAAGGAGTTACTTTAAAATCAAACTCATCTTCGGGTCACAAAGATATGAACAATATGTCCTTTCCGTCGTAAATTCTCACAAAATCCTTGAAGGAAAACAATTTTGATATTTACCTTTCTTTGGAATGGTGGATTTCAGTCGCGTTTTTTTTTATGTATGCTGCAAGCTTTTATCTTTTATTTTGCTACTGAGCTTGGGTTGGGTTGTTCTACCTCTGAGCGGCACATTTTTGCACACCATGGGCTAAATTGTCCAGGTTACAAACACCCCGAAGGGTCAGAGATGGTTGGGGGAGGGGACCCACTGGAACAGCTGTTGGGAGACAGATGAAAGTCTCCCCTCAAGGCCATCCAGTGTGTTCTTTAACGTGCACAGGATATGGCTCTTCTGTACACGGAACCACGGCTTTACATCCCATCCGAAGGACGGCGGCCTTTCTAAGCCTATCGGTGTCCTCTTCTGACCGTGGGGCAGGGATATGTAGTTTTGATTTCATGAGCTGTGTCGTATTCCCGCAATTTTTTATAAATTATAATTACTTAAGCGATATAATTTTCTGAAGGCAAATGTGTATATAAAGTATAAAATATTAAGTTTCACAGTGTTATTCTGCTTTAAATATTAATTAAATTACCATTAAAACTGTTATTTTTTCTCAGTTTTAGAAAAGGGGATGATAAATGCCAATATACATATCTAGATATAGGATGCCTTTGTTTTCTTTCCTCCTGCTACATGCACAGTCCGTCGCTGTCCAGTCTAGTGACTATTGTGCACAGGTCGCTATGGTGAACTTGAATGTACATCACAATAGTTAAAAATTCCCTTAGCTCTCACTGTAGATTATATATATATACACACACGTAAAATCCGATGATTAAAACTCGGACAGATGATAAAATAATAAAAAATTGGGAGAGGTTTTGACGAGGCGTCCCTGTACTCTTCATCCTCGGGCGTAGATGAGTTTTGTGTACCATTTGTGTATATAAAAAGTTATAATTTAACTTGTGATTTATTCATTTATTGATGAAAATTTTGAATATTTCTGATATTCCTCTGTACTGGGAATATCAGTGCTAAATTGACACCAGGTGTATTTTGCCCGAGGAGAACTGAAAGGATAATTTCAACTGTAGAGCAAATCTGTGGGTTGTTTTACCTCTGAGCGGCACTTTTTTTGCACACAATGGGCTAAATGGCCAGGTCACAAGGACCCCGAAGGCTCAGAGAAGGTTGGGGGAGGGGACCCACTGGGACGGCTGTTGGGAGACAGATGGTAGCCTCCCGTCAAGGCCATCCAGCGCGCTCTTTAACGTGCACAGGGTATGGCTTTCCCGCACACGTGGCTACGGCTTAACGTCCCATTAGACGGACGGCGACCTTTCCAAGCCCATCGGTGTCCCTTTTGATCGCGGAAAGTGCGAGTAGTTTTTGCGGAGATAAATCTCAACGCTGACCCATCTGGGACTCGAACCTGGGAACTGCGGATTACGATCCTGGCGCGCTACCGACTGAGCCACCCCCGCCCTACAAATCTGTGGGACTGACACCGGGGCATGAAGGTATGGAAACCTGCATTGACAGTAAAATGCTACTTTATGAGACAATGAGATCCACAGGAAATACAGAAAGAAATGTATATTACTACTGAGCAGTGGACTCTGTAGAAGAGCAATATGAAATATAAATATAAGTAATAATAATTAAATATAAATAACTGAAAATGAATATAGAAATAAATATAGACATATTCTATATCAATTAGGGCGATTCATTATTTAAATAAATCCTGGTGTCAGAGTAATTACATTATCTCAAAACTAGACATGTCTTAGATTGATACACTGCCTAAAAATAATCAATGATTTCCTTCCTGGATAGTTCGGTATTTTACCACTAAGTGGAATTTTTTGTGCACAATAGGAAAAATAGCCAGTCACAAGAATATCAAATTCTTAGAGCTGTCTACAGGATAGGGCCCACTGGACAGCTATTAGGATACAGATAGGAAGTGTCTGCTTGTTGTATAACGTGCACGGGGCATGGATCTTCTGCATAGGGGTCAAGCTTTAAGGCCCCGTTCGACGGACGACCACCTTTTCAATCCCATAGGTGCTCGCTTCTAACTGAAAGTAGGATGAGAACTGAAAGGAGATAAATCTGAACGCTGGCACAATTCAGACTCGAATTTGGGAATAAGTTGCTCTGGAAGGAAAAACAGTTTTGTCAGTAACGGTCCGTTAATATTCAAACACGCTCACGATGACAAATGCCCTCAATGAACCCTCTCATGATGAAATGAACTGACCGGATTCTCAAAAAACGATAGATGAAGGAGTGGAAGGGGGGAAAGGAGCAACAGTCTCAAATATTGGAGTCACCAAGATTTCAGAGACAGTACAGAAACAGTACGTTTCGAAACCATTGACTTAATACTGCCCGATGTGATATATATATAGATGTTCCGCCTATAGGTATCTGACCATATAGGCCAGAGGTAGTCTGAAGGTGAGGGGCGGTGGTGATAGGGGTAATCCTCCCAAAGATTAATAGAAGAAGTCAGGGAGAGCCATTGCGAATTTCCATTTAGTTCCGTCTTTTGAAAGTTGCTCACTGACTCCCCCAGTAAAACAAATATAGCTCCTGAGATCGCCCTTGATATAGGGCCTTATTCCTAATACTACTATTTGAGTGCTACTTATTTCTTAAACGTAATATACTCTTGTGCAGAGAGTGGCCAGAAGAGAATGTGTGAAAAATACGAAAACAAACATAAATGTTTGCAATGCAGATATGAAAAACTAACAGGTGATATTTGAAATATACCCTGTTAACATTCTTGTGTTTCTCTTTTTGTCTCTACGTCTGCTGGTAATTTGGTTTTCTCGATTTATTCTGACTTATTTTCTTCAATTTCTGGTTCGCACTCTAGATTTAAATAGGAAAATTCGAATATCAGAGATAGATTCAGCCATTGTTGTGGTCTTCTAACTTTAATTTCTAGCAAGAAAAAAAGATCCATATTATTGTTTAAAAATGCAAAGATAAGTACAGTCAAGCACAGTTAAGTTATTCAGTTAAATATAGAAGGTTAAACATAGTTAAGTTATTCAGTTAAGTATAGAAGGTGTGGTTTGATGTCATCAAACCACGCCTTCTATATTTAACTGAAGTTACAGATGGCCGCCTTTTTCTTTAAAATAGAATATTGGAATGGAAATTGTAAGTTAAAAAAACTAATCCTTCAGAAAACAAACGTAAGAAACTACCTATAACTATATATTAAAAAAATATATTCTCTCTTCTTTATTACACTACACTTAGTAATTTAAAGCACTCTACTTATTCTTGCTTAGAAAGCAAAATAAAGTCGTAAACAGTTTACTTTTAGTTGGAAACTTCCTTAACTTAAGAAGTTGCAGCTGACTCCATACCAGGTTTCGTCTTCTTTCATACAGATATTTTCCTACTGAGCTTTTGCAGATGGCTTTCAGTTTGGAAGACATAATTCATACATTCCCATAACACTCTCGACAGGATATTCTTCCTTAACTGCTGAGACATTAAAATAAATTTATAATGCGACCATAAAAGAAACGAAATGGCTCACGGTGTTACTATGGCAAAGTTGCCGTGAAGAACTAGACTTAGTTTGTAGTAGTATACATTGGAATAAATTTTGCTTGTGTGAGATGCAACGTACTCTTTTCATTTATCAAGTAGCTACAGATCCGAAAACCAAGTCCATAACAGAGCAATTCATGTGTTTTATTTCCCTTGATTATTCTATTATTTGTTGTGTTATTTATTTCCTGAATTAATGACAAAGGCTATCGTATTAGTTAAACGTAGCAATTCCATACGGTATGTGCTTGACTGTACGTACCACGCTGATTTGAATCCCGTCTAATGATCCTTGTAAAAATGTAATTCTCTATTTACGCAAATTAGAGAAGTGACTAAGTAATGGGTAACTGAAAAGGAACAGTTGTATTACTTCTTTTCGTTGTATCATTTCCTTTTTTAATTAAATTGGTCATTATATACAATGGCTAGAATTTCGTTTAAAATTAGTTTCGAGCGATAATCATTTATCACTAACTCAGATGCTCCTTTTAACTTTAATGAAAATTTATTAAATACATGGGTATTTTTAGTTTAAGAAATATATATATATATTTAAGCGCATTTTTTTCACTCACTGTTGTTCTGTTTCGGTGTTAAGTGGAATTTTTTCATATAGCTGACTAAACGGGCAGATTAAGAAGGAGCATAAGGTTCAGGTTGGGTTGTTTTACCTCTGAGTGGTAAATTTTACACACACTGAGCTATATGATTTTCATAAGGAACCCAAAAGTCAGACCGGGGACCAACTGGAAAGCTGATAGGAGACAGATGGCAGCCCACAATCAAGGCGCATGTTCTTTAACGTTCACAGGGTATAGCTCTCCTGATCACGGGTCCTCAGTTTTACGTTCCATCCGACGGTAGACGGCCTTTCCAAACCCAGCAGTCTTCCCTCTCTGACTGATAGTACGGCAGTGTTTAGCATAAATGACTCTCAAAACAATTACAGGCGGGACTCAAACTTGGGAACTGCAGATTAGGAGCCTAGCGCGCTACCGAATGAACCAATCCCAGTCCCCATTTCAAGTCGTTGGGGAAGAGGAATTATCTCAAAGTCATCAAGGATGGTTTTAACCCTTCAGTATCTATTCCTTGGGTCTTTTTGGACCCCAAAGTCAAGAAAATCATAAAAACTACATGTTTCTTTTTTGTTGACATTTTCCTTTGACATTCTAGAAATGCTTATATATTCCTTTTTTGTACAAGTTTAAAAAATTTGATTTTTATACCCTTTATCATCGTAAGCCGTCCCGTGGGCGAGTGGTTAGCGCGCTTGGCTACTGACCTAAGGGACCTGGTTCGAGCCCCGGGTAAGGCATGGATATATGTGCTGTTTTTCTGCTGAGGTCCTGCCATCCTCTCAGACTTTCCACTATGACACAGAGGTCTGACTATCCACTATGCCACTCTCAGACTATCCACTATGCCACAGAGGTCTGACAAGAGCCTGTCAGACCTCTGTGGCATAGTGGAAAGGCTCCTGTCAGACCTCTGTGGCAAATCAGCTGCTTGAGGGGGTATTAATTTATTTTATTATCATCATCATTAACCTATTATGGCGTATAAACTGACAGATTCTCGTCAGACCTCAGTATCAAGCAGCTGTTTGAGGATGTAAAATATATTTATGAAAAGTTAGCTGTGATCCCAGCTGAAAAATATAAAAATGAGTTGTGTGATATGTATAATAACCTTTTATGCGAAGAATATTCGGAGCACAGAAATTTTTTTCTGAAATGTTTTAACTTAACTTCTGAAAAGAGTGACTCAGAAAAAGGAACGGAATTAATTTTATAGAATTTGATAACTCGATTAGTTTTCTTTATACTTTGTGTAAAATGCCCTTGTTCATTTTTCAATGACAGATTTTGAAATCAAATTTTTCATAGTGATTTTCGTTGTGAAATCGTCATTCAATTATAATACACTTGCATTTAAAATCGAAAACTATTTAATTAAAATATCATTTACTGTGGCAGGGGTCAAAAATGACCTTAGATAAGCTAGTTAAAATTCCTTTTCTATGTAAGGGCCTAGCGAAGGTATAATATACTGCTCACAAAAATTAGGAGATATTTCGAAATGAATATGAAGCGATAAAAAAAGAAGCATTTGAATTGTTTTTATTAAACAAGATCATTAGAAAAGCAAACGACAAGTCAAAGAAAGTTGTTCGATTATGCAAATGAGATGCAAACTCAATTGTCGTGATTGAGTAGCAAGTGACATATTGGTGGGAGTGAACAGAAACATGTCAAACTGGACGAGAGTGTCACACATTGACTGTTCAGTAGGGTGTATGGTCACCCAAGACTGCCAAAACACACTGACAGCGATGGGGCATGGACAGGATCAGAATGTCCAGCAGTTGTTGTGGGATCCTCTGCCACTCTTGCTCCAGGACAATTTCCAGCTCAAAAAGTTTTGTGGGATGCATTGGACGGTTTGCCAGACGTCTACCCAGTGCATCCCAAGCATGTTCAATGGGATTCAGGTCTGGAGAACGTGAAGGCCAGTCCATGCGTTCGACTCCTACCTCCTGAAGCATGTTGTTGACGAGATGCGCACGGTGGGGCCTTGCATTGTCGTCCATGAAAAGAAAGTTGTTTCCAACTGCTCCAGCATAGGGTACCACACTGGGGTATAGGACCTCATCTCGATATCTGACAGAAGTCAGCGATGCGTTTCTGATGACGTGGAGGTCGGTACGACTACCAATGTTGATGCCAGCCCACAACATGATTCCACCACCACCACCGAAGGAGTCCCTTTCTCGCATGAAACGTGGATTCTCCCGTGTTCCTCGTTCACGCCAGATCAGGACACGATGATTGTCAGGCTGCAAACTGAACCGTGACTCATCAGAGAAGAGAACAGTTGATCACTCATCACGGGTCCAATGACGATGCTCATCAGCCCGCCTTCTACGGGTTCTACGGTGTTCAGCAGATAACGGAATGCATACCATTGGTCGCCGGGCATGCAGTCCAAAACGATGGAGCCAATTTCCTATGGTCTGGGTGCATATCCGTCGTCTAGTGGAAGCAAGAAACTGTCCTCACAGCTCTGTTGCATTGCCGCGCCTGTTCCTTCTTGCCAATAAGATCAAGTAGCGGTCATCTCTTGCTATTGTGGCAGATGGGCGACCCTGCCCTCGTCTTCTTCGTACTGTGCCAGTCTCTTGAAAGCGTTTCCACAGTCTGCTAATCAAGCTTTGGGATGTTCCAAGTGTTGTTGCCACTGTCGTCTGTGTTTGACCATCTTCAAGATGTCCTATGGCTCTTCAGACTTCGCATTCGGGCAAATCGTGTTGCAGGGGCATTGCAAGGGCTGGGAAATTGCAGGATGTGCACTTTTAAGATCAGGGAACGGGCAGATACTCCAATACTTTCAGCCTTTTGTATAGGGCATTTTCACCAATGACATCAAAGATGGTTTTGCATCTCATTTGCAAAATCGAACAACTTTCTTTGACTTGTCGTTTGCTTTTCTGATGTTCTTGTTTAATAAAAACAATTCAAATGCTTCTTTTTTTATCGTTTGATATTCATTTTGAAATATCCCCTAATATTCGTGAGCAGTGTAGTTTAGGGGGAGATGCCCATATTTTTCAATTCAAAAGTCAAATTTCTCTAACTTAAAATTCGATTTTAACACCCTAAAATTGAAAACATGTTTTTCGACTTAAAAGTAATATTTTTCCACTTAATAGCGTAAAACACTACTTATAAAAAGCGCATTTTTGGACACTATTTAAAGGTTTTTTTCCCACTATCGTGAATTTCATATTTATAATTTTTGGGCGCAAATTTTACATTAAAGTTTAGAAAACATTATATTAAAATTTAGAAATTTTATATTAAAGTTAAAAAAATATACAGTTTGATTTCTTTCTTACTTCATAAAATTTCTTGTTCTGATTTTTACCAACTCCTATTTCTTTTTATAAGGGAGCCTCCTACTTATCCTTCACTCCCACTCCTAAAACCATGTCGATCTGTAAGACTGAACTTTCAATGTATGAAACACAACAAAATAATGTAAAAGAAATTTTTTAATCAAATTTTCGTTAATGAATTGCTAATTGCTTGTTGCATGAAACTCATCAGATTGTCATCTCCATTTATGTTTCAAAGGTCAGGTTTAATTAGTTTATACTTCGTTTTATAATTTACAATCAGTGGTTAAATTTGTGTGAACGCAGAATCCTTTCATTTAAACGTGAAAGAACTGAAAGAAAATCTTGAGAAATGTTTAACTATGAAAAGTCACCTAAGATTGAATAGTCCAATTATGGATCTTCGTTGCTATATGAAATATCAATTTTTACGATTATCTCGCTGCCAATCATATTAAAGAGAAAATTTCAAAGTTGAGAGAGACTATACTGGAGAACTACCGTATTTCCCCGAAAATAAGACCTAACCGGAAAATAAGCCCTAGCATGATTTTTCAGGATGCTCGTAATACAAGCCCTACCCCAAAAATAAGCCCCAGTTAAGATCGTCAGCCAGACGAACGCATTTAGTACGTCCGTTGCAACACAAGAAGAAACTATTTAATTATAAAATAATAATATTAATATATAATTAAATAATATATAATAATATTTGTAATAATTTAAATTTTTGTACATGAATAAATGTAGATTGTTGTACAAGAAAAAATAAGACATCCTCTGAAAATAAGCCTTAATGCTTCTTTTGGAGCAAAAATTAATATAAGACCGGTCTTATTTTCGGGGAAACACGTTATTCCAATAGCGTCTACAGTTACAGAACATATAAATACTCCTAAATCATATTTTAATTTTGCTATTGCAATAAAATAGGAGAAAATCAAACACTAAAATTTTCCATATTTTTAACATCCCAATATATTATTATAACTACTGTTCTTTTGCAATAATTTAGTCACAAATTTTCCTACACCTCACCTCGCACGTGAATTTTTTTAATACCATCTTCGGTTTAGTAATTTTCCTGCCTCATTTCGTATTCACGAAAAATTAAAATATTTCTTAAAAATAACTGCAAAACCCCTTGAAAATTTGAATACATTAATTTAAATTCTGTAGAAAACAATCTTAATAAATTTTTGACAAAGAAGGCAATATGTATTTCTCTTTCCCTATGCTTTTTTTATTCCGTACATTTCATTTTTTTAGTTATTTATATTTTCTGTTCTCATTTTCGATTTTTCTTGGTTTGCTTTTGATAAAATCTTTTTCATGTGTTTTTTGTTTTTTTCTTCCCTTCATTCTGCTCCCCTTATTTTTTTCTCCTGACACATAAGCTACTCCGCCACCATCAAGTTCCTTCGTTTTAAAACTACCCAGACATTACTGAAAATAATCGAAATCGAATTTTTTTCTCTTCATTTCTCGCGTCTAACTCACACCCATAAGGAAAGGAAGAAAAAAAAATAGGAGAGATGGAAAAAAACGAAGAAATAGACAAGGAAGGAACGAAATGA
Source organism: Ryuthela nishihirai (assembly GCA_038380435.1). Classification (NCBI taxonomy): domain Eukaryota; kingdom Metazoa; phylum Arthropoda; class Arachnida; order Araneae; family Heptathelidae; genus Ryuthela; species Ryuthela nishihirai. The sequence continues at coordinate 15,801,067 of JAWZYU010000016.1, forward strand.
GTATTCGGGGCAGTTTGTAAGTTTTTGTTCTGTTGCGTACTTCTCTCCTTTATTACAGTACTGGGAGTAATTTAACAATGGGAGGTCTTTTCTCCTAGACGTAATATTTCCGGAGAGTTATAGCCATTCTTATCATCCATGTACACTGCATTCTGTCTGTCCTAATGCTTTCAGCGCGCTGCATGCAGTCCGCACATACGGACTCGACATTATTGCGTTCCTTTAAAAGCTCTAAATTGCTTAAGCCTTCTGATGTGCATAACTGGTGATTAAGTGCTATTAGAACGATGAACTTAATTTAAATGCGAAATATTGAATATTTAAGTAAGGTTATATATTAATATTCGCTTCTTAATAATTTTCGGAAACAGCAGGGCTCTAATTATTTTTCTACAGCTTACATTTGAAATGTAAACTTTCTTAATATGAAACACGGTAATAAGCTTCCACTTAATTGGTAAAAAATAAAAATTAGCTGCTTCTATAAGAGAATAACGTTTTCGAATTCTGTAGATGAAGTCAGTGATGTAGAAGTGAAAGTTTAACTAGTTTTGCTAAAAAGATTTTAGTTTAAAGGAAAAGGGATTAATTGGAGAGTTTAATAACTGAGCGACACTTTTATGCACAAAATAGGTTAAAGTACACAAAGACCCTAAAGTCTCAGAACTGGTAGGGAAAGAAAGGCTACTGAATAGCTATTAGCAGACAGACGGAAGCCTCTTGTCAAAGCCATCCAGTGTGTTATTTAGCATGCACAAGTGTAGCTTTCTTGCAAACGAGATCACAGATTAACTTCCCATCCTATGGACGGTGGTCTTTCCAAGCAATGGCGGTGTCCTCTTTCTCATAGATGGCTGAAGGGGATTATAGGAGAAAATAACTATGCAGCCCCACTAAAGACTCGAATCTGAGCGCGTTACAGAATGAGTCAACTCCCAAAATATCGTGAATTATTATTTAAAAGCATTGCATTATAAACATTACATGATGTATTATAAACACATTATTACATGATGAAATATTTAAAACATTTTCCTCCTACGCTTTAGTAGTCTTTTAAAAGATTGCCCTCAAAATAACTTTAATATATATATACTATTCCCTCGTCCCTGTTTCGGTTATTGAAATTCTCGAGGGGGCTAAATGATCCCTAGTCACCCATCATCCTCAAGATGAGGTCTTAATGACGATGATAAATTAACTTGTTTAAAATGCTTTAAACTGTGCACCTGAAAGGATTTCTCTACGATAAAATTAATATTGACTCTACGCTCTAAAAAATATCAATTTGATGTGAATAAGAAACTGAAATTAAAGGTAAAAATCTTCTATGGTAAAAGTTTTTGATTTCATGGCGACACTTCTTCGCATGTACAAAACGATATCTATGGACATCTGTTATGTGATACCAATCGAATCAATATCCGTTGTAAAGAAGTTTATTTTCTTTCATGTATAATTCTTGTCGAAGCCTTATATAGCAATAAGCAAGATATTAGTTTTCTGCCGGAATTAAAGAGTAACAAAATAATTAAAATGGTAGCTTGGTAACGCTAAACGTTAGCATTAAATATCGGCAAATATGCAAAACTGAGAACTCAAGTGAGGATTTGCGTGAGCTGAAGCCTTATCACGCTACGGGCTGCGAGAACAATTAAAAGCGTTGTGGGCAAAGTCGCAGAAGGGTATCCTGCTGGAACGGAAGCACAGACTGTTGGAAAATTAAAATCGCAGGAACGTGTCTCTGGACAGTAGAAATGGTGCCGCCTTTGGATAATTAATCACAGCTTTCTCATTACATTGTATTTAAAATCAGCTTGTAAAACCACAGCAATGGAGGTTTGGGAAATATATATAGCTACACTTAATGCCACTAGATGGGAATTTATAATTTAAAACAGTTTGCGGTTATCTCGCGGGGCATTCAGTTGTTGAAACAATATCGTTGTAGCGTGGAAAAGGTTGTTTCCATTGGGTTTTCGGTAGCGCAGGCAATGCTAGCCATGATCTTTTTGAAAAAGAGGAAACTGTTGATAGCAAAGCTAATAAGAAATGTCAACTGTTTACTAGGTAATGTAAATTAGAGCTGACTAAATACGAGACCTACGAGTCACGTGGGATTGTCGCGATCTTGTAAATAATAATTAAAGAAAAATACAACTGTTATTGACTAGGTGGGTTCAGCTGTAAAGTAATGAGCAATATTGGGTGTGTAGGAAAAAATATCCGTAGTTGAATTAATAGTTACAGACCTGCAAAATACTATAGTGAAAAATAAAGAATTTTAAACTTAATGAAAAATACAGCATGTTGAACATTATTTAATTATTTATCTTACGTTATATCGGCATCATTTATTTAAATGAAGTGGAAAATAAGACTCTAAGACAATTGACTGCAACGCGTCTCCCGCAGGAATTTAGTTGACATAAAAAGATATCCCTCATTAATAACATAGGTTCTAAAATATATTCTTCCTCTGCTTCAACGTATTTTAGCGAATCCCTTTTTTCAAATGTGAAATATTTGAAATTCAAATGCCTATCCAGACTCATCGATTCCAATTTAGACAACTGCCTAAAAACAAGAAATTCTAGTTACGTGACATATTACAGAAACCTAGTTGAAGATTTGCAGTGTCAAGTGTAAGATGAGTTATATTTTTATTTATCTTAAGTCCATCGATTTAATTTGCATATGTCCTTTGATAAGGCATAGTTCTTTTTACATACTTTTTTAAATAAATATCAGTACTTATCAATAACGAGCCCATGATAGTTTCAAGAGGGGAAAGGTTAGAGGGGTCGAGGAAAAGACTTAAGAGGGTTCCCCGATTACTAAAATACTGCATCGGACAGGAAATGGTAACTTTTGAGGCAAATTTGTGTGATCAACGGAGTGCTGTTAAATGCTTCAGCCTCCATAACTCTTCAAATATCAGGAAATATTTGTGAAAATCGAGATTCAGAGAGATATAATGTGGCTCTCCATTCAAGTAACATGGCAGTATCGGAACATTAATGGCAATACCTACTAATAAATTATGTAGTGCTGAATGTGAATATAAAAAGTCCAATGTTGTTTTGAAATATTCGATTTGAAAAAACGGTAAAAATTTTAGCAAAGAGAGCGAATTATTTAATATCGAAATTTTCAACTGAAATAATATTGATATGAATTCAAACAGATGAAAACTTAGCGTGAGTTCAAAAATAACAACTGGTAAAAATAAATCAAAAATAATGTGATTTAATACAAAAGTGTGGATAAAAACATGTACATAAACTAAAGATACCAATGTTTATCTTACGTGTGAACAAATTTTTAATCTAACGAGAATCATATATGTGAATACTTGCAATATCTCGAGAATAACCTTACCAATTCCGAAATAACTAAATAACTATACACAAAATGACTTCCTTCTTAGGTTTTAATCTTCAAGTACTCCAAAACTGCGGCTAAGTTTACTGATTTCTCAGAACCAATTCTTTTCAGACGTTGATCACCAATGAAGACGACGAATTCTTCTTTTCCTTTACCAGCTTACCAACACGATCCACACCAATAAACTAATCAACGTTCCGCGCACTCACCATATAAAAATACTTCTTCTCTTTTATACACCCATCATGTACATACTGAAACTAATTATGCCTCCTTTCTGATATCCGCAACGCCAATATAACTATTCTACCTTTTCTATTTTTCAGATCGGTTCTCTGCTCCAATTCGTTGGTTAAATAATTCTCACGCAGAAGCATACACGAGTGTTCATGACACGTTTATCATAAATTTACTGTGGCAACAATATAACAAATGGAACAAGCAGGACAACCATTTTTTTTTTAAATTCAGTTTTTCAAGAAGTGATTTATTTGTAATTGTTTGAATAACGAAATTATTTTTAAAAATATACATATGTAATATAGTGTAGCTTCGATGCTTTAAGTTTTAAATAAAAAAAGAATTATATTACCCTTCATGCAACTTCTTGACACAGAGGTCTGATGGGGCGGGGGTGGCTCAGTCGGTAGCGCGCCAGGCTCGTAATCTGTAGTTCCCAGGTTCGAGTCCCAGCTGGGTCAGCGTTGAGATTTATCTCCGCAAAATTTCCCCGCCCTGCCCACGGTCAGTAGGGGACACCGATGGCCTTGAAAAGGCCGCCGTCCGTCGGATGGGACGTTAAGCCGTGGCCCCGTGTGCGGGAGAGCCATACCCTGTGCACGTTAAAGAACACGCTGGACGCTGGATGGCCTGACGGGAAGCTACCATCTGTCTCCCAACAGCTGTTCCAGTGGGTCCCCTCCCCCAACCTTCTCTGAGCCTTCGGGGTCCTTGTGGCCTGGCCATTTAGCCCATGGTGTGCAAAAAAGTGCCGCTCAGAGGTAAAACAATCCAATCCAGAGGTCTGACACCAAACTAAGTATAATGCATTTTCGAGATATCTGTAAGGATAGCGAGACTTCAGAAGAAAGACAACACAGAAAAGAAACATTTATACTTTATTCAGGGTTCAAACTCAGGTTTCTGTGATTAGTAACCAAGCTGTCCTCATTCAAGATTATATATAAACTTGGTTTACGTTACTTAATTCTGCGTAAGGCAGTCTGTGTAAAATTTATTTCCCTTCCATTTATTACCAGAGCTTTAATCGGCTGCTATCCATACCGGTAACACAGCAGGTGTAGCTGTAAAATCTTGCATTTTACACCATAACCATATGCTACTACCGACTCTATTGGTAATTTCATACCTGTTTTGCGAGTATACCAGTAAACTTGCTTTACAAAAAACTCCTTGTTTATTGCTATTAATAAATTAAACCGATCCAGCGTTTTAGTATAAAAAAAAAACTCAATCCACCAAAGAAATTTTGTTCTTCTCGAGAAAAGTTAACAAACGGAAGTAAAACAATAAATGCAAGAGTAGTATGGAAAACAAAACAACAGGTTGGAATATACAAAGCATGCTTTTCTAAATGAGTTTTTATTTTATTTTTATTTTCCGTTATTGTCTTTACACCTGACCCATTTGAAAATTAAGTGTTTCGGATGCTGAATAGTTAAAGACTGAATATTTCTGATAGGCCCAGATCTAGAAAAAATTAAAAAGGGGTAAAAAATTCAATCGAGACGGAAAAACATAAAAAAAGGGGGAGCAGCAAGAGATTGCATTTACATTATAGTATGACATTTCTACCTCAATTTCAGAGATATTTAAGAAATCTTGAAAAAAATGCATGTAATATATATAAGTTTAGCAATTTTTTGCCTCTGCTACCCTTATTAACATTTTCAAAGGAGGTAGGGGGCATGGCTTCCCTTCTCCCATTTTCTTAGATCCGACCCTGTTTAATAATAAACCATAGAAACTATATTGAACGACAATTCCATTGATGTTAATTTCTGAGATCTCTACTAGGTGGCATTAGTGTGATAGATATTGCTTTTTCCTCAGTTGATGTGTTTCATTTCGTATTAATCAGAATCTCATTCCTGTAGCATCGCTACTAGGTAGGCTATAGTATGGCGAAGCTCAACGTGTACATCAACATCTTGCAGCACCAACTGCCATTCTATTTGTTATAATCAGCGATGTTGTTATATATTAAGATGCCAAATATACAATGCTCTTTTTTTACGAACCTCACAATTATTGTTTATCAAAAGTCTTGTGTATTATCAGAAATGAAAATAATTCATAAAATGTTTTTTGTTAAAATCCCAACTCTTAAAACATTATTTCCTGATATTTGATTCGCGTTTCTTTCTTCTTTTTTTCCCCCCTTTCAGAGATATTCTACAATTTGTTTATCGTATTGTAACAATAAGCATCAATGAATACCAGTGCGCATCATTTTTTGCAAAATGTGACCAAGGGTCTGGATGGGGGTGGGGGGGGGGACTGACAAGAAGTAACATCAACCCAGCCAAGATCGCAAATAATTAAAATCAAACCTGTCAGTGCATGTTTCGCAACCTTTATTATTCTTCAAAATGCAATGGACGTATACATACGTATTCATTAATTTGCTATTTATATAACAAATAAGGACAGCATATATTTCATTTAAAAAAACAGAGAACAGCGTTTCCATGTGCAAATAGTAAATTAATGAGATCTCACAGGTACGGCCGTAGGTCTTTAAAGAATAATGAAAAACGATTTACATATACTATCAGAATGTAAACTTAGAAAATGTTAGCATACTCAGAAGCAATCGCGTACTGAACATGCATTATTTTGCTTCTATACATTTGCCTATGACTTTACTTTTAAATAAATTATCAAATAAATGTGTAGATTTCAATATAGAGAAATTATTCCCCCGTCAAGACCATGCAGCGTGATCTTTAGCGTGTACAATGTACGGCTCTTTTGCACACAAAACACGGTTTAACCGTACTTTCTCAGACATAGTGTGAACGAGAACGTATAACTTAAGAATACGATTGGCCTAGCTACCAACCTTTATAGAGCTTCTGTGCAACATCCATCCAGCGTAAAGCGCGCCAGGCTCGTAATCTTCAGTTCCCAGGTTCGAGTCCCAGCTGGGTCAGCGTTGAGATTTATCTCCGCAAAAACTACTCGCCCTGACCACGGTCAATAGGGGACACCGATGGGCTTGGAAAGGCCGCCGTCCATCGGATGGGACGTTAAGCCGTAGCCACGTGTACCGGAAAGCCATACCCTGTTCACATTAAAGAGCGCGCTCGATGGCCTTGACGGGAGGCTACCATCTGTCTCCCAACAGCCGTCCCAGTGGCTCCCCTCCACCAACCTTCTCTGAGCCATCGGGGTCCTTGTAACCTGGCCATTTAGCCCATGGTGTGCAAAAAAAGTGCCGCTCAGAGATAAAACAACCCAACCCAACCCAGCGCAAATGCCAATTCCTGTAGGGGGAGGGGGAATGGCTCAGTCAGTAGCGCGCCAGGCTCGTAATCTGCAGTTCCCAGATTAGAGTCCCAGGTAGCCTAACGTTGAGATTTATCTCCGCAAAACTCCCGCCCTGCCCTCGGTCAGTAGGGGACAGCTATGGGCTTGTAAAGACCACCGTATGTCAGATGGGACGTAAAAACTTGACTCCGTGTGTGGGAGAGCCATACACTGTGTACATTATAGAACACGCTGGATGGCATTAACGGGAGGCTACCATCTGTTTCCCAACAGATATCCAGTGGATCCTCTCCCCTCAACTTTCTCTGAATACTCGGGGTCTTTGTGGCCTGACATTTAGTCCATTGTGTGCCAAAAAAAGTGCCGCTCAGAGATAAAACAACCAAATTCCTACAAGACCCAAAATAATCAAACTATTCTCTCGGCCCAAAAGTATGAACCACTCAGCTTTAATTTTACTTATTACAGTATTCCTATTCAGATTTAAATGGATTCTCAAAATTCCCAATCGTGAAGAATTAAGTCTAACAACCAATTCTTCTTACCTAAAAGAGGAGAAATTAAAAATAGTTCAATGCAATCTTCACATTATCCTTAATGCGTAATTTTCCCATGCCTCACGTTCTTGTCACAATCGCTTTAACTCTGTCTGGGATTATCGAGAAGACCAAGTTCTCAGGAATCGCCAGTGAACTAATGCCCAGTAATTAGCTGTCGCCTGCTATTGGAAACCGCAGATGTGCTCCAAGAGAAGGTATTATCTTCTTTGTGTTTCATTCCCTATATTCTTCTTTGTTCCAGTATATTTCCTTCCAGAATCTAACGAATCTAACTTCAGCACAAGATGTGAAGTCTATGTCTGCTACCAAACATTTCTTTCCTCACAAATTATCTATGACAGAAGATTAATTTAGTGCAGACATTTTTCATAAAGTGGTTCATTAGTATAGCTGGGGATCTCTGTGATGAAGTAGCTAGTTGGAAAATGAAGTAATTGATATTTACGCTCACTAAACTGACGAATGATTAAATGCTTCAATTTAACTATATACTATAGGGATTCTCAACGTGGGGTATGCGATAAAATTTTCTTGGGTACGCCGTGAGAGCTCATAAGTCGCTAGACATATGTTTTATTTTATTCCCATTGTTATAATATAACTATAGTTTTATCTATCTATACAACTGGTACGCCAGTTACGTACACATTTCCAGGGGGTACGAGAAAACTTAAAAGGTTGAGAACCACTGATCTACTGTAGAAAAATTTATCTAGGTTTAATATCTTGCTATTTATATCAACATATACGTTAATAATGGACATTATTTATATCTAGATTGCTTATTATTTTTCCGAAATTTTTAGCATTTGTTTTTTATTCAAGTGACTAAAAAACTTATTGAATTTAACAAAAATATTCGTTTTTGATGTTGCAAAATTGTGTCGTTTTATAATTTTCGAAGCAGATCTTCAAATTTAAATTCGCAAGCTGAGAAAGAAATAATATACATATATATATACAATATAAATATGGGACACAGTGTTCCTTATTTTAGCGAAACATCTGGAAAATTGCATTTTTTAATGTTCGAATATTTAACGTTGAAGTTTTACAGTAATGTATACTGAGCTTATTTACCCATATTAATATTAGTAATGGGAGCATAATGAGGTTTGTAAGAGATCAAATGCAGGTTAACAAGAGAGCCTCCGTTCACCCCTCAAGCACGTTCATGAACTCTTCTAAATAAGAAGCTATACATATAGCATAAAACCATTCCAGCGGAGCCCGTTTGCTTTGTGGTAGATATGCACCTGTTATAAAGCAAATAAAATTTTAGGAATTGGCCTGGATGTGATCAAAACGACTAGCTAAATTACCTTTTTCTTAGGCATGAAAGAAGCTATCGACTTTAGAATCAGTTAATAACATCCTTATGATGGCATTGTTGAAATTAACTGTTAAACATGTTAATTGTTTAAAAGAAAAAATGCAAATATGAAATAAAAATATTATCACCAGAAAAATCCTACTACATCTAATGCAACACCTACAAGTGAATTTTTTTGACGGCAGAATTACACGGAAATTTCGTAAGGCATGAAATCAACTAATTGCTGTGGAGATTGATAAAAGAGATACCATACCTGAGCCTTGCGTGACTCCGGGTACGATCGGCACCCTCTGCACAGTTTCAGTTACGCTACTGGTATATAACTAAGAGAACTGAAAAAAAAAAGAGCTCGTGTATTCTAATCATTTCGATATAAAATCAAATTTAAATTATCATCATCGTGTACTCTTTTCCTGAAGTCATTGTAAAAAGAACACTTAAAGAATAATCCCTCATATCTTTCGTTAGAAATTACAAAAAATGTTTTAATTTTTTTCGTAAGAAGATCTATTTAACTTAAAGTTCGCAAACACATATTCCACTAGCGTAAAAAGAAGCTCAAAAAGAGGAAAAGCGTGAAGTGGAACCTGAGATGGAAGATAGTGCAGAGTTTCAATGAAAGGAGAAAAGTGAGGGTAAAACAGGGAACCCTTGTGTAGTTAGTAGTCCGTGAAACCATTATAGGCGTATCACATTACTTTGTAAATGAACAGTGCGGGTGAATAGGATGGAGTCGGATTACTAACAAAAGGTTCTTCAGATATTCTCACCAGCACGTGTTCCGGTTGAGGAGGAGGATGCGGGAGATGCGGCAGAAGTAGGCTGTAAAAGAATAAACTTTGGGAAAGTTTTAAAAAAAATACGTCACCAAACACTATTAAAATTTGAATGAAAAATATTCAAATGAATGCTGACGAAAAATCTGGATAATTCAAAATACACCTTGTTTTTTAATCTAATATATAAAGAATAAAGTTTGTGTGTCTGTCCGCTTATGCACTCTGCCCCCAGAAGAGCTAGAGACCAAACTTTGCATGACGTTCCCCTTCACACAGGGGAAGAATATAGGTTATGTATGAACTCGCTGGGGTCAACCAAAATTGGGATGGGTGAGTTTGAATTTCTCAAAATTCCATAGATTTAATATTAACGGTATAAAGTTATTCAAAATAACTGTTGCCACTAAGAAATTTGTAAAAAAAAATACACAAAACTAAAATAATATCTGATTTCGCTTGATTAATTAACAGTTGAAAGTTATTCAAAAAACTGTTGAAGTAAATATACCTTGCATGAAAATATATGCATAAGTATACGTGTTGAAATAAATACATGTATTATATTAAAAAAAATAATGAATTACTAAATAATAACAAAACGAAGTAACGATAATTGTGCATGGCGTACAACTGGCAATCTCCTGTCAGACTTCTGCGGCAAGCAGCTGCTTGAGGGAATATTTATTGTTTTTTTATAAGTTCGAATTTAGTTAGCCAATTACTTGGAAGTTAGAAAGATATACTCTATTTATAAAAGTATTTGTAATCTTCCTTATTTCAAAATGGAAGGTCAATTTAGAAAATATATCATTTGTAAAATAAATGCTTCACCGAAATTAAACTTCTGATTTAACCTAAATCATAATTTTAAGCACTATTCACAAATTATTTGAAGAATTATAGCAATCTGGAACTTTAAGAATAGCAATCCTTCTATTATGAAATTTTCTCAAATAAAGAAGAATTAATACGTAAAATTCTTATATACGTGTATATTTGTGAATTATTTATTTTAGTAAAAGGTTTGATATAGCAATCTACATAAATAATTTAATTATGTGAAAAATTTATGATTGACAGTTTTGTTGCTGAATGCTCCAGGATCCATAATTATTTAAATAGTAAATGGATTTCTAAACAAGATTTTAACAGTTAACATAACTTCAACTCTATTTAAGAGCTATTCATATTTTAGAAGTTAATGTCATGTTGCCACTTTACTGAAGCAGCATAAAAATGTTCAAAGACGATGCGAATACAATATTATATTATACACGAAAAATTTTACAAAAGTTTGATATTGACATGATTTGGGTGTATCAAAGCAAATGTCTTTGATGTTGAAAAAGGAAAATATATTTTTACTTATTAACACAAAATGTTTCGAAATTGATATCTTCCTCAGTTGGCATTCTCTCCACTGACCTCTACTGTACCTTCGATGAGAAAAGGGACACCAATTTGCTTGGAATGGTCATCATTGGCTGCATGGGATGTTAAGCTAGGCTACCTTTTGCAGGAAAATCATGCTCTGTGCACGTTAAAAAGTTCGCTAGATGGCTTTGATGAAAAACATCCATCCGTCTCTTAAATTTTACAATACAAATAATCCACTTGATAAAACCAGGAAATTAAAACTAAATCCCTCTATTTCATGAAGGAAATTTTGAAATAAAAATTAAACGACAATCATCAAATAATTTTATATACATCGCATTCCTTTAAGAATTTTTAAGGCAATCTATAGTATTTTTTCCTTATCATTTTCTACAATTGAGTTCATATAGAATTGTGGAATTCCCATATTTCTTAAAGAAGTTAAAAAAAACTGTCTTTTTGTCTCAAATTTTAGAGTTCACTAAAGTATGGTTTAGGCTTTCTTTTGAATTACAATGATCACACAGTTATTATATCTTAACTGATAATCTCTGGGTTCTCCCATGCAGTTCTGAGACTATGTGATCATTGTGCTCTGTTAAATTAGCCAATGTGTGTAAAAAAAAATGCCTCTCAGAGGTTACACATCATAAATCAATCCATTTCCAAGTTGATTTTATTTTCTCCTAGTATAAGCTTTCTTTTTGGGTCCATTTTAACACCTGGAAAACCCGTCGACTTTGAAAATGGATCTTATTAACGCTTAATAACCCACATAGCTAGAGAAAAGCGAATCAAATTATCTTCCGAAAAGGGCGGCGCATCGCATAAAAACTGACAAATAACCGTATAAACTAAAACAAAACGAGTTTATTGTCTGCAGGGATCAAGGAACGGTAGGGGGAACAATGAAGTGTGAGGATGAGGATGAAAGGATAGCCGTCTCTGGGTCCCCATCCATCCCGAAGAGCAGCTGGGTGTCAGTGATAACGGAGCAGCCGATGGATGTGACGTCATCAACAGACGGCCGCAAGAATGACCTCGCCGGTGTGCGATGGCAGTCCATCTTCTCTCCTAGACTCATGTGTTTGTATTATTTTTTGGCTTTCTTATTTTTTTTCTCTCCTCTGTCTCGCTTTCCCTTGATCGGGAATGCAACGAAATGCATTGGCATTCCTTGTATTCGTTAAATTTAACGCCGAGGAGCTTGGGCTTTAAGATATAAGAGACGTTGCTGGGAAAGTAAAAGGAAAAGAAATTTATGCGAATTACTTTCTGGTAAGTGCATAGGTCTTTGTAACAGTGGCAGCATTAGAATCAATTTTCCAACGGTGAAGATAGTATTTTAAAGTTTAGAAAATGGAATCTTGGCATTCGAAAAAAAAAACCGTGAAAAAGTTCCATTTTTCGTCAGTAGAAAGCCAAATTCGAAACTACATAACTTCAAAAAAAAAAAAGGTTTTTATGAAAAAATAACTTCGAAGATAAATCAATGATAAAAGCAAAATCCACTTAAATCTTCTGCTTTCACATCGTCATTGCCTGGTTTGAGATCCATTATTTTTTCGTAGCCATGTGGTTCATTATTCAGCAACAAATGACCAGCAGCACTAAACAATTCCAATCAACGCACTTTCATTTTCAAATAATTATTTTTAAACACAAAAAGCTTCGAATTTCGTTTCTTATTGATATTCCGTCACTTTAGTTTCTCAGGTACAAAAGAGTATATTTCAGTTATTTCAACCTATTTTATTCTTAACAAACCTTTTAAAAGATATTGTGAAAAAGGTATACACAAAGAGCTTCAAACTTCATGGTTTCATTTATATACTCTTAAGTTTATTTCTCAGTAACGAAAGAATATATCTAGTCTATGCGAGTCCATTTTATTCCATACAGGAATTTGGAATGGTAGTTTATTTTGGAGAATAATCTATTATTTGTGCTGTACTCAGAGATAATCAAATTCTTTTTAAAATGCTCTCAAGATTACCTCAAAATAATAATACCTCTATACTTTCTTATAGAAAAATCAATACGACATTCATAATGTCATTTCTTTAAAAAGCAGTAATAGAGAAGGGCATCGTACCTAGGAAATATTATGTTTGTTAAATATTTCGGTTATGGCAATTTCAATAACTGGAATCTGTTCGTCTGCATTAACTCTCCAGGTAGAGTTATCTGAATAGTTAGCAGGAAGATGAGAAACTCGTTAGGGCTTGAGTAAATGAATGAGCGAGTGAATCCACCTTATTTATCGGTGATCTTTAATTTATGTCTCGTATCATTTATGCATTAATTGTGTATATTAAGACTTTTCCAAGTATCCTAAAGCAGGCCTCCATAGGTCGTAAGAGAGTAACATGGAATTGCTTAGACAAACAGAATAGATATTTGATCAGGTGACCTTGTAGTGAATCAGGAGTGATAGTTAAATCTTACAACTGGTTCAGATCAGCAGTCTTTGTTACAAATGTTAACTGATTAGAAAGGCTTGCACATTTAAACGTATTTAAACGATACACAACTCACCATGTATGTTTTGAAAGAAGAAATGCGAAAGTTTGATATACACCATGAAAAGATACAGACTGCAATGGCTACATGCTATCAAGATGAAAGGTACAATTTTTGTTGTGACGTCCAAGAATGGCTTGAGAACGATAGAAGTCTTGAAATAATTAGCTGAATAAAAGTGGTTGCCCAGAGTGGAATTCGAACCCACGTCTCCTAGAAGCATCATAATCGCTAGACCACCAGAGACTAACTGTTTTTCTTCAACAACGTGACATATATAAGAATTCCTGCATTTTTCTTGATTCGCCACTGACGCCATGTATGATAGGAATCGAGCAGCGAAGCCGCCACACGTGATGGTAGCAATATCTGTCACTCACACTCACAGCGTTGTATAAACAGTTCAGTAATAAAGTATCACAGGAAAATGTCCTGTAGACAAGAAACACTTGAAATAATTAGCTGAAGAAATTGGTTGTCCTGAGTGGGATTCGAACCACCACTCACAGAATCATCCCAGGCGTCAAAACCGCTAGACCACCAGAGATGAACGGCTTTTCTTCAATAACCGTTAGTCTCTGGTGGTTTAGCGGTTATGACGCCTGGCATGCTTCTGGGAGATGTGGGTTCGAATCCCACTCAGGGCAACCAACTTTTTTCCACCAATTATTTCAAGTGTTTCTTGTCTAGAGGATATTTTCTTGTGATACTTTATTACCGATACAAGTCTTCTCTCGTGAAGCAACTTTTTCACTCCATGGAATAAATAACCACAAAAATAAAATTAATTATTTCTTTTGATTATAATTTTTATCTTATAATGTCTTTAGTGAATAAAAATTAGCGCCATTAAGCTTTTCTTTTAGGTATTCTTTCTCTATCATTAAAGAATATCTCTGAGCGTTTATAAGGAAATTCAATAATTTTCCTTTCACAGAATTATTTCTAGCATTTTTGTTCCAAATACGTTTAATTTTAATTCTTCTTCAAATAATTATACTTATTTTAAATTTTGAAATGGATTATATCACGATTAATTAAAAACAAAAAGTTAAGTAGCATGCATTTTTATATGTACGTTTTACAATGTGTCAGAAAAATCCTCTATACGTTATTTTTTCTCCTTTAAAAATAAATTTATTTGCTGTGGTAGCCCGCTGGCAGCACAAAAAGAAGTGGTTGGACGTATTTTGCCCAGACCTCGTCTAAAGTGAGGTCACCTTTTGCAAAATGCAAATGTGGAAGCAAGTGTATCGGTTTTACTTTAATGAAAACGGGCAGAAGGCAAGGTATTGCAACAAGCTAAGCATTAAAAATAATATATTGCAAAAACACTGTCTGGCCAAATTATTATGAACAGTGCAACGTGCGCGAAGTTTCAAGAAACATGCCAATATACAAGGTTCTTTACTGACGGTAGTCCGTCGCTACGAAGTCCTATAAAACCGGAAAAGGTCTCAAGAAACTTCCGCCAATGGTGGCAAGTGCAGGAAGAAAGTCTCTGACAGAGAGGGGCAAGCATTTGTTGGCACGAACTGTACTGCAAAATAGAGCTGCTATAACTCATAATCTGAGAGATGACCGCTGGTAGTACTTCAATAATCCTTTAAACGAGAACTATGCGCAGAAAATTGAAAACTGTCATCTCTGCCCGACGAACCCGAGGAAGTACTAGGTAGGTGTTAATAATATGTTTGCCAAGCGGTATAGATCACTAATTTTGTAAATACGCTTTATCTAATATATAAATAAAGAAGAAAGTTTGTTTGTTTGTTTGTGTGCCTGTTCGCTTATGTACTCATCACACAGAAGAGCTAGAGGCTATGTGTAACTCGCTGTGGCCAAACAAAATTGGGGTAAGCGGGTTTGAATTTCTCAAAATCCCCATGGACGTAACATTAATGCTTGAAATCTATTCAAAATAAATGTTGCTACTAATAAATTTGAAAAAAAAAAGGAATACATTAAGAATTCAGTTATTTAAAATAAATGTTGTCACCATTTAATTTGAAATAACGAATGCATCAAACTAATTTCTTTCAGATTTCGCGTGATGAACTCATTGTTCAGTTTGTTGGTCAAGTGCGCGGGCGCCCGTGAATATTGAAGTCGTTCTAATTACGGTAAGCATGAGCAGAATACGAGATTCTTTGTTGAAATGAAAGCTTCAAAACCTAAATTCATATCGGAAGTTAAAATCATTAACTGAATTTGAACAAAATGCAAAAGTTAATAAAAATATATACAAAAAAAATAAATATTTTAAATATTATGTTGAGTAACAATTAATTTTGTTTAATAATAATAATTTTTTGTACCTTTACATTTTTTTAAAGAACCTTAGACCATAGTTAATTTTTTTCTTTTGCTATAAAGTTACATATGCCTAGCAAATTGTATCCGAGGAACTCTGGTGGGTAAGAAGTGATTTGAAGCGTTCGATTATCTGAGCGAGGAAATTCCGGTTTTTGGTTAGAAACTTCTGACGTGGGGAGAATAATAGGCATCCCGCACTATGTCAATTTCGTTTTTTTTTTCATGGCTGAGTAGCTACTGGGTTCGAGTCCAGGGTAAGGCATGGATGTTTGTGTTGTTTTTCTGCTGAGGTACGGCCATCACACAGATCTTCTACTATGACATATAAACTGACAGGCTACTGTTATCATTTATTTATTTTTTTATAAGAGAGAAAGAGATTATTTTAACAGGAGGTGTTGGGTTGAATTGTTTTTACTTCTGAGCGGCACTATTTAACAATGGGTTAAATGGGCAGGTCACAAGGACCCTGAAGGCTCACAGAAGGTTAGGGGAGGGGACCCATTGGAACATCTGTTGGAAGACAGATGATAATCTCCCGTCAAGGCCATCCAGTGTGTTCTTAAAGTGCACAGGGTATGGCTTTCCCGCACACTGATCCACGGCTTAACGTCCCATTCGATGGACGGCGGCCTTTCCAAGCTCATCGATGTCCCTTACTGACCGTGGGCAGGGCGGGGAGTTTTGAGGAGATAAATCTCAACGCTGACCCAGCTGGGACTCGAACCTGAGAACTACAGATTACTTGTCTGGCGCGCTACTGACTGAGCCACCCCCGTTCCCGGGAGGTGGAGGAGATCGAATCTAATGAAATTTATGCCATATGAAAGATTGAGATGTGGGGAGTGCCATCTACTCTACATTTTAGAAAGTTTCAAACCCGAACAACGCGGGGTAATTCTGCCAATTTTATAATATATGTTACCTTCATTTGTGAGCAAAGTGTTTTTCTCGACTGTAATATCCTTTTGCACAAAAAATGTTCTGTTTACTTGTTACTGGCATGATTCCAGTTTTGACTAAAGCATATTTTGTTCTTTTGTAGCCAGCTTGTCAACTTTATTTGTAGCAATATTATGTATGTAACATCATCTGTTACGGTGAAATAAACTTATTTAATTTAAATGCAAAAAAAGACATGTTTTACTGTCAAAAGCAGTTAACTTCTAAACGTTTAACAGGTTTTTAGTTTTGCTGGAACTGACAAAGCTAGGAAGCAAATCATTCTATTCCTAGTTTTTTGGTTGTTATTCTTCTTTGTCGTTATCAGTACAGGAAGAATAAAGGAAAAAGCGAGCGTGTTTTCTTGTTACGAAGCTACTTTGACTAAGAGAAGAGAAAATGCAATTTCCTCTTTATACAGTGGAAAGTGGGATTTAAGAGAATCAGCTATGCTTTGAAGAAAAATGCATTAAAATTTTGATTTTGGAATGCAGTATGGTTGATATTTTTTTATTTTATCTTTAAACTCTTACTTTCAAAGAGAACTAGATAGATGGATAGATATAAACTAAGTGATATAAAATGATGCATATAATATTTAATATAAAAATAAATACCCCCCTCAAGCAGCTGCTTGCCACAGAGGTCTGATAGGAGCCTGTCAGTTTAATATGCTATAGTAAAAGATCTGTAAGGATGGCAGGCCCTTTCTTGTTAAAAAAAAAATTCTATAATGAGTGAAAGTTTTAGGTTCAATCATACTAAATTAATCATACATTGAAATACACAGACAACAATTGCTACCTGGTATTAAGCCAAAAGACACAGTTTTTGCGTCAGTTTACATGGTTATTTGTTCAAAAAAAACTTCGTAATTTACATCATGTGCTTTTATTTCAGGGTGTTTGTCTTCCTTTTTGTAGCTTTTTTTTGTTGTTCTTTCGCTAGTACAGTCGCTCAAAAAAGTATCCGAACACTATGGTTGATTACAAAATTCAGAAAAAATATCTGGCAACGATTTTTTTTTAGAAATTAGTGATCTGGCAACCTTCGTGTCGTTTTTCCTTTTACCTTAGCCTAGATGAAAATACCTTTTATATATTACATTGTCTGTCTAGCTAAGATACAGAAAAGAAATTTTACTGAAAATTAAACTTGAAGCTTCGTAAACAAACTGAACTAAAATATAAACAACTTTAGGCTTCATATCAATGAAGTATAGTAAACACACGGAATTGAAAGCGAACAACTTTAGGTTTCCAAACAATGAAGTTTGTTCAACAAAGTTGATTATGAAGTAGAATATAATTTTACATGTGGATTTTATCCCTATTTTTGTTCCTTTTGCTATGAAAATCCTTTACACACAGATGATAATGAAAATAAAAAGTTGGCCGTAATTTTCAGCAACCGAAATACCGTCTTTTGAAAAAACGTCTGAGTTGGCTAAACGATTCTAATTTGCAATAAAATAATAAAAATAAGTAATTGGGTGGAAGTGTAGTCTGGTAATTTGTGTGGCTGATTTTCCTGAAAGTTACGTTAGCAGAAAAGCTCACTGATTCTTATTTAATTTCAAGGGGTTAATATTTATGTTCGCTCATTCTTCTTTAATCTAGAAGTAAGTTGAAGCTTGAGCTTTGAATCCATCATGATTAAAACTGTTAAAATAATAAAGACTCTTATTACCTTGAGCTTTCATTAACGCAGTGATCTGAAGTGTTATTACATGTAAACATTTATTTTATGCTGTAACACAACTTGTGCATTTTTATACAAGATCAATTCAAGAACTTAGTGCTAAGTTTTGTCAACAGAAATCAAATTGTCAATTGATTATAAAATATGCAACCTGTATTTCCCTTTTTTGTCAAACTAAAAAAATAATTAAAAACTTATAAAGAGGAAGAAAAATGACTTTTTTTTTCTATAATTTTCAGACACGTTCTATAAAATTCATTATGTGTTTGATAAAGTTCTGGTTCAATTAAATCCCATTATAACGAAAGTGATTGGACCAATAACTTTCCTAATAATTAATTTTTCGAATAACTACAAATAACAATTTATAATATGTAGTGCAACCCATTGTTGAATCGATCAACATGACTTTAATACTTATGCAATCGTCATCAAAATACATAATAGTGGTGTTATATATTGTGTATACGTCGTTGTCAAACAAACGACGAAAATGGCGGGCGGACACCGGACACATTTCTTCTATGGTGTGCTGACTTTAGCGCCCACTCATTGTCGATGACTTCGTTTCTACGCATTTTATTGAGATAGTGTTATTTCCGCTTTGACAGATTTCAGTGCCCTATAATTCCCCAGATACTTCAAAGAAGGGTACCAAATATCATACATGGATTCCTCCTGCATGACCCCATATTGGGTTAATGAATCGAATCGCTACCTGCCATGGGACGAGATTTATGACTTCGAACGTTGAAGATCTTGTAACGGTGGGAGGCGTTGCTATCATCGCTGCTTTCTTGGCTATCGGTCGTGAAATTTTTGAATTGGAAACTGAGGAGAAATTCGTTTTCTCCCCAAACGTATGGCGGCTGTGGTTAGTATATATATATGTACAGTCGCTCAAAAAAGTATCCGAACATTATGGTTGATTACAGAATTCAGAAAAAAATATCTGGCAACGAATTTTTTTAGAAATTAGTGATCTGGTAACCTTCGTCTACGTACACGAAGGTTGCCAGATCACTAATTTCTAAAAAAAATCGTTGCCAGATATTTTTTCTGAATTCTGTAATCAACCATAGTGTTCGGATATTTTTTTGAGCGACTGTACATATATTCTATGACGCAAAAATATACGCCTGTATACACTTTGCGGGTTTTCGGTGCTGAATATGGCCGTATAAAACAAAAGCGCTACGTCAAGCATAATTTTCCCATAGGAAGTAAAGAAAGCAGTAGGGGGAAATGATACCTCAAAACTCATGCAATAAATCTATTTCATTCACTATATATTTTTCATTTGTTACAATAATAAAGACACTACAGCTCAATACAGTAACGCTATAAACGAATTACTACAATCTATCTATAATAAGAAAATAAACTATTGTTTATGAAAATTTCTTCTTAATACTTACACTGAGCACTGTCTCCGTTGGTTTACTGCTGCTGGTTGTAGTGAGACTGGAGGTAGGTGGGAGTTACAGATTTAGGAGGTCATCTGTGTCAAATGACTAAGTAGCAAAGAGTGTGATGCCTCTTCACTATTGATAGCGGTTAAGCCAAGATAAAGGATTGAGGCTGGTTTTATCCTTTCCTTTTTCTCAAGGTGGGAAAGCAACTGTGTCTGAGAGGCTTTCATTTTTCTTTTCTTGTAAAATTTCTGAGTTTGAATTGCATTATTTCCAAAAACGTCAATGTGAATTTAAAAAATATGTAGAATGTATTTTTTTGAAAAGAGTTATGCTGTTACACTCAATAATTTTTCAAACAATTTGAGAATAAAGATGAGATGCTTTTCCCATTTTTAGCTGCTTTAAAAAAACGAACTTGAAGAACATATATCACCTCTGGCGCTTAGGACATTTCGTTGTCAAATAAAATGAAGTTTTTTGTTTACTTATTTTTTTACTACTTAAAAGTTTTTATTTGAGCTAATGGATAATGAGGAAAATGCAAATAGTAATATATATTTGTAATTATACAACATAAAAGGTATGTGCCTTTTATTTCTTAAATTTACAAAGTTGCTTTTCTCACATACCTTTGAAAAAAAAGTGGGTAAATTACTGCTCTCAGTGGAATATCTCTTATGACCCTCTACCACCGAAATTTCAAAATTCTAGCATAAACAGATCACTTGCACCATTTGTCAAAAGTTTCATCGTTACTATATTTAGTAATCTATAACGACAAAAATTAAAACTACCTGATTATTTGTAAAATGTCAATTGTAACATTTCATTAGTACCAATCCAACCAAAAAAGAGTTTTCCAATTATCTCTTGAAACAAAACTTTGCGTTTACCACCCACCCTAGGCGTAAGGGGTCAACGTATTGCTATAGTGAAAATTTAATGACCTTTCACATTCTACCGCCCAAATTTCTAACATAAACACGTCATTTGCAATATTCATTAAAAAGTTTGCTTTTTTGGGGGGGAATTTTCAAAATTTTCTGTGTTAGAGGCTCAGTTATGTAGCTTTTGAGATATTCGGAAACTGCAAATCGTAAAGAGTTCATTAATACCTATCCAAACCAAAAATAATTTTTAATTTATCTCTAAAAACAAACAATTATCTCTTAAAACACAATGATTGCGTTTTGGCACCCATCCCTGGGGACAATGGATCTCATTGTTGCTAATGAAAACTTTATGACATTCATATTATAGCACGAAAATTATAACTTCTCCGCTAGAGATAAGCGGTCAACTCATTATTGGAACTTAGGAATACAACCCCAAATTTCAAATTTCTAGCGTAAATATATCGTTTGCAATATTTGTATGAAATTTTAAAATTTACAAATTTTTACACTGTTAGAGGACGCAATTATGTCTTTTCGGAGATTCGAAAAGTGCGAATAGTAATATTTGATTACTCCAACGCAAAATTCATTTTAATTTTATCTCTATAAACAAAAACTTCGATGTCGTAAACAGACAGACAGTTAAACAGACAGAAGACAGACGAACAGACAGGCCACAAAGTGAAACTATTATCTCTTTTTTTTGTGTTTTTCTTTTCTTTTTTTTTTGGAAACGAGATAAAAAATAATAACATGAGCTATTGCTTGAGTCAGGGCAGGATCTGGGGGGGGGGAGACTCCCCTACACCTAGAGAATGCAAATAATGGTAATGGAACAAATAATTATAAAAAATTACGCGCATTTTGCTAATTTTTCAAGATATCCTTAAATACCTCCAAATTTTACGGGGAATGTTATACTGTAATGGAAATACAGTCTCCGTCCTCCCCACGTCCACCCCAATCTCCGCATTTAATTTTTTTCGACTCGATCGAGTCACTTTTCCTCTCTCCCCAAACCCTTTTATTTTTTTAGGTCCGAACCTGATTTGAGCTAAATATCAGCTTTTTTTTAATTAAAAAACCCTTCCACATCAATTTCAATCAGTTGCTTTCTGCCTGGTGACTGATACTGGTAAATATCTATCTAATTTCTGTGCTATACAACCATTCATAATAAGTTTGTTAACACAAAATTCGCAAATTTCTTCAACTTTTTTCCCGCTTGCTGTTTGTTGTTGTTATTTTATTTTGTGTGGTATTTTGCAAATCGGTTATTTCTGCATTTTGATTAATGCTCCCTCCCTATAACGCCAGAAGGCGAAGTTCCTATTATCGTTTTTCAGTAAACATTTATTTAGTTTTTCTCCAAGATTTTCTCATTTTACCAAATTTCTTCCTTAATAGAGTTATTAAAGCAACTATCCGCTGCGTTAAATTTCGAAATCATCTCTCTTTATAAGGTGTGCTTCTAATTGCTCAAATTATAGAAGAATAATAGTAGCATTCACGAATCAAACACTCACAACTTTATTTGTCAGATAAACTTATGTTCTAGTGGGAATACCAGTAATGAGTTCTGAGAGTTATCTCAATAACGCTTCTTAATCGGATACTGTCACAATGCATTATGACGACAATAAACCAGACAAAATGTATGTTGTCTCCATTAGTTAAGTTCTTAACACTTCACATCCTTATTGAGATTTCAAATGGCAATCTATTTCACTTGTTTGCCTCAGCATACTATTGAGTACATTGTCGATCGTATGCATGGCGCATTAGAATGTTTTGTTTAATCCAGTTTCATTAAAATGTTAAAGCAGGCGTTTTCCTTTTCGAATCATTCCTGCCTAGCTCCAATTAGAAATCTAATTACCATCACTGCAATGCCATAACCTCTCGACCTACATGGATGTACCTCAGTCGACTCAGAACACCAGAGCATCCAAACGTAGCAGGCTACCAAATAGCTTGTTCCCCGAGTTTGCGTTTACGTGTGTACACAGATGGCATTTGTTCCAAACTACTCGGTTCGTGGTCCCTTTTCTTATCTGCTCACTTGCCCCCTTTTGATCTCTTCCCTCTCGTATTGGCTTACATCTTGAGAGCCAATGTCTTTCACAATGACTTCTCTTCTTTACTAGAGAATGCAACCACCTTGCCTCACACGGTCTGGTGCTTTTGTAGAGAGGAAGGGCAGAGACAGCGAAGTGGAAAAGAGAGAGAAGATGGTATCCTAAAAAGTGGAAAAAGTAGTTGACACTGGACTCGCAATCGCAAAAAGAACTGAGGTAAACATAAAATGTGCTTTGGAGCAAAAACAGGCAAGTATCATAAAAGAATTTAAAAAATGCTGGCAGAACCATATTAAAAGCCAAAAGGAGGCTTTCAGTAACTTTTTGACAGTAGGAAGAAATATTTAAATAAATGATTCTGTGCTACCATTCGTTTTAATTCATATTATGCCAATTTTTTTGGTTGAAAGCACAGAGAAATTCTATCATCTAAAGGACTACATAAACAATAAAAACTGGTCTTTTCACTTTGTTCAGGATGAAAAATTACACATAATTTAACTTGTTCATATATTCTTTCTCAATGTTGTTATAGTTAGAGTAAATTAATTTATACTTCTATAACTTATGAGGGACTAAAATATTTATTTAGCTAAAGCTTTAATGTAATGCTTAATAAAAAAAATATATTCCAAGCTTTCAGCATCTTTTTTCTTGCCATTACTTTTTTTTCATCAGTGGTCAGATTTAATCATTTAAACAGATTTTGAGACCGATTAATCACAATGCGAAAACAGATGGAAGCAATTTTTATAATTTCCTGCCGTTGCCAAATCTCGCAACTAGCTGATATTGTCTCCATTTCAACTCAATTTTTATTTTAAAAATATGACTCTGGCAGTGCTACCGATTGTTAATTTATTTCTGATTTTTAAACCTTTCTCCATTCATTTGATTTCTCTTCAAATATTAAAATTTTGAATGAAATGATTTTTGGATTTACATTTATTTAATTAAATCTGTTGTTTTTTAAGTTACTAATGTTAGCACAATGGATAATACTACTAATAGGGTAATATATTAAAATTTTTGCTTTTAATGTTCATTTATGTATTTTTAGGTGTCCGGAAATCTTTTCAGCAACTTTGTTCTACGGAAATTTGTTTGAAGAAAATTTGTTCGACGGAAATTTGTTCGAAACGGAATTTTGTTCTAAACGGAAATTCGTTTAATGGAATTTTATTTGATGGAAATTTGTTCGATCAACATTCTGTCGAAAGTCTGAGAATTTAGAAATATTGAAAGGCCGCTAGGGGGCGATAGGGGGTCTGGAAACAGAAGTCTCAATTTTAGAGTAGCCAGAATAAAATATATGGTTCCCTGGCAATATAGGCACTATCACTTTTTCTGTTTCTCCACTCTTATAAGTTACTGTCAGAGTGTTGAAGAAGAGAAATTACATTTGAAATTTAAAACTGGAGTATTCTCTGACTCTACATTTCCTTTCCAGTAATGGTACCCCGGCTTACATCTATATAGATAAATATTTTTCGGAGTGATCGGATCAAATCAGAACGAACTGAAACTTATAACCATTATAGGTTTTAGCGCGCTTTTTGAAACTATACGAAACATATATTAATATATATTATTAATATTTCGACTACCTTTTCGATTATTAATATTCTGAAAGAGGGAGCCATGACTTCCTGGTTCCGTTTCCCCAGATGCAGCATTTCTGGTACATACCACTATTTCAAAGGGAAACTCTGTCGATATTGGAGCAGCTCATAAAAGATGACACTTTTTGCATCCCCCTAAATACATAACATAATCTTCTTTTGTGCAATCCTGTCTTTGGAACTGGAATATAATTTTGGCCTCTTTTACAGTATTGTCTTTTATGTGTTCAAATATTGTATAGTATCAATTTTTGGTCACCAGTAAGAAGCCGATCAAAAAAAAATGCAATCTGCAGGGCATGATAGTATACATACACCGCTAATCTGCACAATAAGTTTGCTTTGGCTAGCTGATGAGGTACTCCAACTTTGAGATTTAAAACGTATCTAAGTTCCTTAATCACTTAGTTAACACATGAAATCCCAGTTTTTCTGCAATCTCTTTTTGTGTTTTTCATGGATTCTCTTCAATTTTGACCTGTAACTAATCTGTATCAACTAACGAAGAATTTTGCTCGTCTTTCAACTGAACTTGCTGGAGCAAAATTTTTCAAACCAATGGCCTGGAGAGAAATAACATGCATCCGTTTACTGCTGCCAGACTTTACAAATGCCAAGCCGAAGATCGATAATTAACCGTAAATTGATTCCGCAGACATGCGTCCGGCCCACCTGTCACGAGGTAGGCTTTAATCACCTCGCCGATCTCAGAAATCTTTTCCAGATTACTGATGCACTTTCATATTTTTGAAACTATATGAGTATCACATGAATTTAATACATTTTGTCAACCTCCATTTTGATGCAGTTGAAATACACTCATAATTATATCAGTGCATTGAATTCTACCTTGCACTGTAAATTATTATCTCACTTAATTGAAACTCACACTGACTGTTGCGTGTCGTCTCCGTAAATTTGCATTAAAGCATATGACTGTGTCAGATGAAATCAATTGGTTAGAACTTTTGCACAACACCCCCTCTCCCCCCAAAAAATAAATAAATAAATAAATATGTTCAGCGAAAACGGTGCATATTATTTTGATAAAAGCTCATTTGATCTATCTTATCCCTATTAAGAAAAATTAAATCAGCTTTATAAATTCAATGCCATTTTCTTCGCTTTACTGACTCCTCAGTATCGTTGACAAATCTTAACCACAATAGGAATGCCACTTGATCCCTTTGTCTATATTATCAGCAATACCAAAAAATCGGGAAATTTCATCAAATCACAAAATAAGTTCACAAAGTTATCTCCCTTGTGTGTGCCCTGAACAGAGGAACTTTGTTCTCACCTTGGCTAATCCACTTTGTAAGAGGTGAAACAACAACAAATAGTAAAAAAAGCAAGCAGCTCAGAGAGTGTTGATGGAAGTGATAGGAGCTCCCTGAGAACAATTCCCGTCCACCCAAACCATTCACTCGTTTCTTTGCCTACCGCAGGCCCTTCTGCCCGCACCGGCTAAAGCTCCCGGGGCTGGAGCCATGCCGAAGATCGATAATTAACCGTAAATTGATTCCGCAGACATCCGTCCGGCCCACGTGTCACGAGGCAGGCTTTAATCACCTCACCGATCTCAGAAATCCTCTCCAACCAAGGAACAGACGTTTGCAGGTTGCTTAGCTGTGAAGGAGGGAACAACATGGATGCACTTACCATGGCCACAGAATCTTGACGCATCTCTTTGTCAGAATATAATTTATCTGGATCTTGATCATCAGGAATTCAGAATTACTCGGGTGTGATTTTTATGATTCATTCTCTTGTACATAATTTTTATAGATAGCAGTAATTCAATAACGAAAAATAGAACAACTGATGTTTTGAAGACTTTAGAAATGTATCTGTATCGTCTTTGTGTTCTTGACTGTAAAGTGTTTCAAATTATGCAGCAAAAATTTATTTCTAGTTTTCTTTTAACGTTTTAAAGTGTATTGAGTAGAGTATTTCTATTTATACGAAAACCGTACTTCTTCACCCTAATACATTTTTTTGTTATAAGTCTATTTTTATTGTTATTTTTTCCCACTTTACTGCTATATTCACTTTATATTTTATTCACTTTTTTTTTCAGAGATTTTTTCCCATATTATCAGAATTTTTTGTGGTATGGATTGTTGTATCTTCCGTTTCGACAAAATAATAAAAGTATGCTCATATTTTATAATGAACTAATAACGAAATATGCAACAGCATGAAGAATTAACCGATTACAAATGCAATAACGTATATTCGCAATGAAATCACTATTTTTAAAAAATTCAAAATTTAAAAAAGATAACGCTATTTTCTTTAATGAGTTCATATTCTTACGAACTTACTTAGGACAAGTGGCTAGTTTATTATATGGTAGTACATCGTGTTTTTCTTGTTTCAGTATACCCTGTTATATTTCTTTATGTGTTTCATTGGGGAAAAAACAAACAAACCTGAAATGTAATGATATAAATTTTAAATTGTTTTATAAATCATATAATTGTTTCTTTTTTCTCAATAATATTCGGACGATTGAAAAAACTATTTTCATTCCTAATAAATAAGATACGGTTTTTCCAAAAAAAATTACGTCCAAAGCATAAAAAAAAACCATTTTTTGAGCTAAAATGATGCAACAATTGGGAGTAGACTGACACAAGAAATCAATCAATAACGAATGAAAAATTTTTTATTAAAGAACTATGTTGTCATAGGCCAATAAAGCAGCATCCAAGTAAATATTTATTTACTCAATTATGTCTATATAATATGCATATATATATATATTTAATCTTGCTAATCAAAGACTTATCAGCAGGTCCTTATAAAATTGCAATTGTTCCAAGTGAATACAATACCTGTATAATAATTTTAATAAATAATAATTAGAATAATCTAAGAGAAAAATAATAAAGATCGAAATGGTTTTAATAGTAATTCATAAATGAGCCATTATATTATTGCAATTTTTCTTTACATGATATTGTAACCACTTAAGCCAATTCCTTTTTAACTTGAAAATTTTTATTTAACTTATAGAAATTTCTCTAAATACCTGGTTGAACACATAAGGAATTTGAAATTAGCTTATAGAATTTCTTCAGATACTTGGTTGAACTCGTGAGGGTCTTCATCATGGTTATTCCATGATAAGACACGTGTAATTAATAGAAAGAATTATTTCTAGAAACAGTTGGCGAATTCATAACTAAATCTAAATGTTTAATAATTACCTCTCCTTTCACGTTTTTCTAGCTTAAAAGTGCGTTCGCCTTCAATAGCCCTCTTCTATCAGTCTGGTCATTCAAGGATGAAGAAGCTGTCTTCTGACCAACATAAAAAGAAAGGAAGTGTACATGGGGAGAAGGAAGTATTGAAGGAAGATTGGCAGAGATAGACTGAGAGGCTGAGGAATACGGGAGATGGGGGTCAGTAACAGAATGAGAAGTGAAATAGGACAGAGAATACTGAGGGAGGGAAACTAAAACTCCGTAGCCGCCAGCAGGTCATGGAGAACAGGGACTATTGCCGGAGCCATTCATCATTGACGAACCCGGAGGGGTTTCGCAGGGGAGGAAAGTGGGAGGGAGGACCCACACACACTCACACCAGCATTGTGGTTCACTGCATTTGTCCGAACGTTTTGTGGGAGTCCTTGGCTGCCGCAGCTTGACCGGTCAACTCTCCCTGGTCCCGTCCCCCTTCGTCACACTCTACCAGCACCGGCACCTACTCTTCACGCCAAACACCCGCTAATTCAGACCGACGGTTAAATCTTCCATAAATAAGTTGGTTTCACACTTTTGTGGAAGAACTGCTTTGCTTTTATGGACCGCTATGTGACCTCCGGACGCGATTCTCGCTAGGGTCAGACGGTCTTTGCAAACTACACTGGCAAAGAGGAGGGGAAGGCTTGGAGAGGCGGGACATTCCTGACGCCCTGTCGTTGATTCTAGCACCGACACGGTTGTATTCCAATGAATCAGTGGGATAAGTTGCGTTGATTCTGTGGATGTAAGCGGTATCCGTTAAGGGGAATTCTCCCCGCACTTTTTGTGATGGATGATTCAGACTGAAATGACTGAGAAGTCATTCGGTGAAAGTCATCTGGGGTTTTTTTTCTGCATTTTGCGAACATACTCGGCCATAAAAGAACAGTAGATAGTTATTGGAAATTTAGTAAAATAAATATTTAACGATGATAAAATTTTTATGCTAGTGAGAAAAGGAATTACAGAAAAATAAATAAGCTAACATAAAACTGACTCTCCTGTTTCCATATAATTGTGAACACAGTGCCGACGGGCGAACTTTGAGGAAAGTCAGAAATATCAGTTTCGGCAGGCAGCATTCTATTGTTTATGAAGGCAAATGCCTCATTTCGACCGCAAAGCCTAATGATTGCGAAACTGCACAGATTCACGTAGTCCGTCCATAATGTGAGTATGTGATAATTAATCTACTAGTTTTAAAAATTTACCTATAGGTGGAAATAAAAATTCCTTAAGCGAGATGTTGGCGAGAGCTTAATGTTCTTGGCTTTGGAACAGAGAGACATAGGTTTGAGTGCTATGGTAAGAGAATGCTGCTTTTGTTATGTTAGATATTTTCTGAGGTGTCATCTACCTCATACATCTCTACGGCTTACTACTAATTCCTGCCAGACCTCTACAATAAGCATTCTTTATGAGGTATTATTTATTATTATTTTATTAAAAAAAACATTTATTTTAAACTTTGAAACAAAAGGAGCAGTGTAATTTCGTTTTATGTGAACTGCAGTCCGCAAATATGCAAAGAAAAGCAACCAAAAGGCTAGCCATTTTTCTGGTTAAGAGCTTTCACGGGAAGCTATCCCATTTAACATCAAAGTACATTTTAAAAGTAATTGTTTGAGACTATTTATATTATACTTTATATTTTTCTCTATTAATACTTCTATTACAATGTTTGAGATTTGTTATTACTGGAAGATTTCGGGGAATAAACTTTGATATCAAATTATGTTGTTAATTTTATCACGGGCAATTTCAAAGTTGGTAACAATTTAAGCACATACCTAAAAAAATTAAGGGAAATTTCACAGAATTTGGAAAAACCAGAACGTAATTGCGTTTTTTGTTTTTTTTTTAGAAATTATTCTCGTCAAAGAGTGCTAAATTTTCCTTTCAGTAATTGTTCCATTCACTTTCGTCAAAGAGTACAATTTTCCATTCAGTTCTGGTAGTATTTATTCCTACAACATAAGCCTAAAGGAAAGCTGCATTTTCAGTTCTTAACACCCCCCCCCCCCCCCACCACCAATAGCCGTCCCGTGGCCGAGTGGTTAGGAAGCTTGGCTACTGATCTAAGGGACCTGGGTTCGAGCGCCGGGTTAAGGCATGGACGTTTGTGATGCTTTTCTGCTGAGGTCCCGCCATTCTCTCAGACCTTCTACTATAGCGTATAAACTGACAGGCTCTTGTCAGACCTCTGTGGCAAGCAGTTGCTTGAGGGGGTATTTATTTTTATTTAAACTTCTTCATAAAAATGTTCTTTATTCCCCAAATATTTTAAATGCAAGTATCTTGTTTTTGACGAGGTTCTCTATGATAAGCATTCAATAACATAGAATGTTATGCTATTCACTTAATTGTCAAAAATATCTATGTCTCGTTGTGTTTAAAACGTTCAGTTCATCTTCTGCCACAGATGTAGGAGATTCGATTTTTATCGGAATATTTTCATGATTAAAACGTTTGAGAACATGCTAAAAGTAGTATAAATTTTATCTGCTGATGAATTTCTTTACAGTTTCTACTTGAGCTCCTGTTAATACTACTTTGAATCGAACATCTAACCAAATGACAGCAAAAACTATGTCATATTTTAGTAATAATTTTCTTTTTAATAAAATTCAAATTTTCTCAGTTGTGAGGTTGGATAACAGTATTAATTTTTAAGTGTAACATCTAAATAAAGGTTGAAACCAATAACGGACATTTTTATTTCGTTTCAAATCGTGAACGGATAATAAAAGTTATCCGTCTTCGTTCTCATAAAAATTTTGGCTAATATCGTTATTTCGTTTCCGTTTCAATCGCTGAATTCTACATTATTCAAAAGTGTTTTTAGTCCTTTTGAAATTTAAGTGAAATCCATTGCGTTTCCATTGATTGTCTGCATTTCACGTAGTCTGTTGATATTTATAGTATTTGGGTTTTCTCTGTCACCAAATTTTCCGCTTAGTCGACATTAACGTGATTTAGACGATGTATGTCGTACTTAGCAGAATTTATGGTTCGATGCTGCAAGTAGGAGGAGAGCGATCACAACTAAGCCGGAACAAATTTTAGAAGTCGTCGTCCAGCTCCGAAACCTGGGAGCAGCAAATCTTGTTATATGTCTCCGGGAAAACACGAAAAGGGTTTAAACAAATGCCTCATTTTATTCCACCAAAGGCAAATTTCAATTATAGGATTGTGGTGTGTTTGTATAGAAGGCAAAAAACCATCTAATGTATTTTTAGTTGTTAGTTTTAGTTTTTGTTAGAGAAACTAAGTTATTGATCTTCTTACACTTTTGCATAGAAATAGACACTGTGCTTCTAAAAATGCAGACCAAAAAAAAGCGAATTTTAAATAAGTGTTAGTTTTTCTTTCTTCAGCAATGTAATTGAATATCTTCCTTTAAGGGATGTTGAAGGATTATTTCGTATTTCGAGAGATTGTCTTAAACCCAAGACAGAATAATCGAAACAGGTTTATGCAAGAGTAGTAATTTGTATCTCATAGATATTCAGAAGAACAGCTGCTCAGTAATCTAGTTTAATGGGAGAAAAAGAGTTAGAAACAGGCATCTACACCTGCCCTAAATTGCTTTTTATCTCCCTTTAATCTCCTAAAAACTGTAATAAATCAAATCGAAAATTTAAACATTTACAACCAAACTAGTGGGGTCACGTCGGTAGCACGTCAAGTTCGTAATCTGTAGTTCCCAGGTTCGAGTCCCAGCTATATCGAGATTTATCTCCGTAAAATTCTCCGCCCTGCCCACGGTCAGTAGGGGACACCGATGGGCTTGGAAAGGTCGCCGTCCTTCGAATGGGACGTTAAGCCGTGACCCCGTGTCTGGGAGAGTCATACCCTGTGCACGTTAAATAACACGCTGGATGGCCTTGACGGGAGGCTACCATCTGTCTCCCAACAGCTGTTCCAGTGGGTCCTCTCCACCAACCTTCTCTCAGCCTTCGGGGTCCATGTGACCTGGCCATTTAGCCCATGGTGTGCAAAAAAGTGCCGCTCAGATGTTAAACAATCCAACTTGGGCAAAATACAAATTAAACGTGTCGTTTCATCAAAAGAAGCGTGGCAATTGGCATAATCTGATTATAAAGGGTGTAAAATGTAAAATGTTCATACAGAAAACATGCAAACGTATAAATACATCAAATTTTAATATTGGAATATTTTGCAAGTCCATCATTTTAAAAAATAGGTCCAATGGGTTAGTTTTAGTATAATGTTTGATACTGTAATTGGGGTTGAGTTGGAATGTGTGGCAAATTTTTGCACAGAGTGAGTTAAGTTGGGAGGCTAAAGGTAAACCAGCTCTAAGTTGGGAGGTTACAACCCAGCTCTAAGTTGGGAGGCTCAGTGCTGGGTTGGGGAAGAGGATTCACTTTGCTGTTGTAAGGACAGAAATGGAAGTCTTCCGCAAATCTCTTAAGTGAATAACAAAGTTATCATTCGAAATGAATGATATTATCATCATCCTACACAAATCATTTAGTCAACATTATAAATGAATCATTCATTAACATCATTTGTTTCATTACGATCGAGCCCTGTTAACAATGATAGCAATAGCTTCTGAATAATGATTTATATTTTTCATCTCGTTAATTTTTTCATCCCTTGCTTAGGGTGAAGTTAAGGAACAAAAAGAAATAATGAAGAACGTACAAAATAAATTATCGAATTGAATAACGTCGTCTACATTTCTGTAATAATTGAAAAGGAACAATAAGAATATTTTTTCAGTCAGCGGAGTACCAAAGGAAGGTAGTGGCTGTCTCAAGAGGGGTGGGTGGGTAGGTGGGATAGGGCTACCTCGTTTGTATAAGCCTCCCTCAATGTAATTCGTGTAGCCACCGTTGGAGACATCCAAATAGTGGTTCCTGGAATCCTTTAGAATTTATTCTCAGTAATCCCTTCCATGTTTATTTCCAACCTCCAATATGTGATTCTTGGGATTATTCTTGAAGGAAGGTAGAGGGCCAGAAGGTAATAACTCTCTTGAAGTCCTGAAGATCATACACAGTGCGGGTGAAAGTAATGAGACAAAAATTCTACAATAAATGTCCAGAAAAAATTTATTATCAAAATCATTAAAAATATTCACCATGGGAATCTGTATATTTTTTTAACCGCTCTTTTAATCGTCGAAAGCATTCTTGCAATTCCTCCAAAGTTATTCCCCTGAGATGGTCGGTCACATTCTTTTGGATGCATTAACTGTCCGAAGATTTCTTTGACCCAAAGGGATTACAGGAAACGATTTCATACATCCAGAACATCCAAAAGAATGTAATCGACCATTTCTTGATCATTGAAAGAGCGAATATAGCAAGTGTATGGAGCTCCCTAGTGATATTTTGAATGATTTTCGTAATAAATTCCTTTCCTGAACATTTGATTTTATGTTCGTTTAGACGTTTGAAGATGTTTACAAGTTTTGCCTCATTGCTTTTAAGACGCACTCTGTATATTTCCTAAATCAGTTTCCAGAAATCGGAGACTAAATATGTCAAAAAGCAAAGTTAGACACAAAGAAATCAGTCACAATAGTACTCTTATTGTTCTTTTGTAATCAGTTGTATCATTCTTTTTACGTTTTTCAATTATTTCTTTTGTACGTTTTTCCATTATTTCTTTTGTACGTTTTTCAATTATTTCTTTTGTACGTTTTTCAATTATTTCTTTTGTACTTTTTTCAATTATTTCTTCTCGTCTCTTAACCTCACCCTACTCGACGGATGGCAAAAGAAAAAGAGGCGAAAGATACAAATCATTGTTCATGCCCTTAACCTCCGTAGCACTAAGCAAGGCTTTACGAAGAATGAACTGAAGAAAGAGAGAACGAAAGAATGAATTCACCACTTCGAAATAGGTGGCTTTGTCCACCTCTATCAAAGGGAGAGTGAGAGGATCTGTGTGCGGAGTTGAGGAGTCGAGGGCAAAATCGGAAGAGAGTGAGTGAAGAGAGTACCGTGCTTCTGATCTTCTTCTTCACTAACTCCCAGTGTGGCTTAGATGAGTCAGGGGATTACGTCTTCAGTCGGTGAAACTGTTTCCCTTCGTCACTTCCGAGAAACGAAGTGAAGCAAGAGATATCTGACGGAGGAGTCACGTGAGAATCCCTACGGAGGGTCTCTTAACGAAGTTTCTTCCAGCGCAGATTTGCTTCTGACGGAGAAGTCTGGTGATGACTTATTGTCCAATTTCTCATATTGACAAACTTCTGGGAGGCAAATAAGTCCCAAAGTAAACATCGTGGACGTCGAGTGAATACTTTATTTGGGATGAAAGTTTGAGGAGAGGTAATAAGTGTGTAATGGAAGGAAAATAAACTATAAGTACGATTTCCTATTGTAATTTTTCTTACGACAAATTCAAACTCGATTTTCTTAAGAGTTCAAACATCATGACGAACTCCTGACGGGACTAATTGTATTCAAACACACTCTTTAAAAAGTTTAACGCAAATGATAAAGCCATTCATTAGGTGTTGGAAAAGAACATAACACCTTTTGAAAAATATGAGTACATAAGATAAGAATCGGAATTTCTTTAGACAATATCTAAAAAACGGTGCATGAATTAAAATAAACCGTCAAAAACGAAATAACTTATTTTCAACTGATTTCAGCTTTATTACCGCAATCCTACATAATATTACATGTAAATCTAAAAATGTAAATAAAAAAAGCCTGTTTTACGGAAATTCTAGAAAGAATAAAAAAATTCAAAAAAACTGCAGGGGAATTTTAAGGCAGAGCAGTGGTAATTAGAATTACTTCATAAAATAAAACTCCTGGAATATTATTGTGTTAATTATCACATCGCTGATGAAACTCATTTCTATCGTCAAAACTAGAGACGTATACGAGAATAGAATTATTAAAGTAGCCGTTTAGTAATTACAGCTACAACGGACTTTGACTGCATTACGTTATGACTAAATTTCTTTTTTTTTTGTCTCCATGTATGTGTCTTCACGAGGATTTTTCTTTTCTATATCTAATTAAGCTATAGATTTTAAACTGCAGCTTAATTATTCAACAGGTATTATACAGGGTGATTCAAAACTTATCGTTCAAATTTCGTGGGGAGGTAGGGAATACGTCAGGAAACCAATTTCACATAGGAAAGTATGTCCGCAAACGTCATCTACATGAACAAAATGGACAAGTAAAGTGAACACAAGGAAACAGTACAGTTAAGTGGTAACGAATGTGACTTTTATTCCAACAAGGTAAAGTACAGGTTCACAGTAGGTGCTCAAAATTGCGGCATTTACACGGACATAGGATTCACAGCGCCGTTGCATTGACCGCCGAACATTTTCAAAAACGCCTGGCATATCACGGACAATGCCTGCGGCGGCCACTATTCGTGCAACAAGGTCCATTTCACTGTCGACGGGGGTCTCGTACACATGGTCTTCATGGCCCCCCACAAAAAGAAATCCATGGGCGATAAATCAGGTGACCTGGGTGGCCAAGCGATCGGTCCACCTCTACCGATCCATCGAGCTCCAAATGTTCGGTTCAGGTAATCACGCGCAACAATTGTGCTATGGGCTGGAGCCCGTCATGTTGATACCACATATCTCGGTGGATATGCGCAGGAACAGCGCCCAGAAAAGTCGGTAACACTGTCTCGAGAAATATTAGGTATTTCCGGCCGTCCAATCGGGGCGGGAGCAAGTAAGGTCCCAACAAACAGTCACCAATGATTCCAGCCCACACATTTACGGCAAAACGATGTTGCGCAGCGTGACTTCTCGTACCATGCGGGTTGTCGTAAGCCCACACATGTGAATTGTGTATATTGAACACACCTTCACGAGTGAATGAAGCTTCATCTGTAAAAAGGACAGAAGCTGGAGAACTGGGGTCCACGGCACCTTTCTGCATGAACCATTGTGCAAATTCCACACGCTTCGGATAATCGTCAGGATGCAGTAACTGCACCCTTTGCAGATGGTAAGGATGCACACGTTCCTCGTGCAGTATCCGCCACACTGCTGACTGAGAGACCCCAAGCTGCTGAGCAATAGCTCGTGTGCTGGTATTCGGATTATCTTCGATGGACTGTAGGACTTGTTCTGCGACGTTGACAGTCCGTGTCAGTCGTCTTCTCCCCGTATCCTGCATGTTGCTGCGCAGTGAACCACATTCGCGCAGATTGCGATGCACACGTGCAAACATTTGATGCTGCGGTATTCTTCTGTTGGGGTATCGGTCTTCGTAAACTTGCCTAGCTCGGCGGCCGCTTTCGCCAGCTGCCCCATATGCGAGATGCATATCCGCTAGCTCTCGATGCGTAAAACGATTCATCTTATCACTAGTAAGTCAGCTCGTACACTGATGACAGCGGGAGTGGTCGGGCGAGCTGTACACTGGTTGGGTACACACAGCGCCCTCTACATACGCATGCGTACATTTGCGGACATTCTTTCCTATGTGAAATCGGTTTCCTGACGTATTCCCTACCTCCCCACGAAATTTGAACGATAAGTTTTGCATCACCCTGTATACTGAATAGGATGCTGAGGTTTGGGGTGTTGACAGATAAAACAGGTTTGCGTGAAATAACTTAAATATATTTTTAGGATGATCACAAAAGGGTCATTTAACTGTGCAGATATTTAAATGACTAAGCGATCAGTTCTGTGGAATTACATTTTTTTGTTACACTAACGATTATAGGTCAACGTTTACTTTAGTCAGTGGAACGCCCAGGATTTTCATAATGGAGACAATATTTTCTGCGCTCACTGAATTTGGCTTGAAGTGACGAACTAGTGTACCAGGAAGTAAATGATTGCCGGAGGCAAGGAAATTAGTAGAATAGTCATCATCATCATCATCCTCAAGCAACCATGGGTTCCTAGATCTAATAATTAAACAAAACATTGGTATTGTATTAAGGAAATATTACATTGGTATCGTAAGTCAAAATTTAAATAGAACTTCAAAATATTTAAATCAATTAAAAAAATTGAAAAATACCTATCTTTTTATAGGGCCCTGAAAAGTAGAAAACAAACCTAAAGCATATCGATAGTGCAATCAGTCATTGAGTTCGTATTCACTTCAAAGGAAGATAGGGCGCCGGCAATCTTGTTGAGTAGGTAAATCGGCGCCCTATCTTCGTTTGAAGTGAATACGAATTCAGTGACTGATTGAACCATCGATATGCTTTATGTTTGTTTTCTACTTTTTAGGGCACTATAGGAAGATAGGTTTTTTTTTAAATATTTCAATTTATTTATATTTTTTGTCTCTAAAACATCTACTTTCAAAAACTTTCATTTGATAGATGACTCATAAACATTGAATTCATTCCTCCCCACTTTTGGAGTCATGTTTGAGATAACCCTTGATATTTGAGACGTCCTAAGCTTTAATTTGCGATATGACTCGTTCAAGTCCAACCCCGCAAAGATCAGTCGCTTCCATTTTTTCAGGGAGGAATGGTGGGGAAAAAATTCGAAATAGTTTACGGCCGTCATTATACGAGCTTTCATTTAAGACCTAACTCGAAACTGTAGTCCCTCGCGTTCGGAAGATATAGTAGAACTACTTTCATATATCCCGTGTTTTAGGAAGGAAGAAAGCATGGGGCGGCAATTTTTATCGCCTATGACACTTCCCGTGGCATAAGCTTTCATTTGACATATATAATTCATTAAGTTTCTCCATTACGTTCCAAAGATATGGTGGAACAACCTTTTGTCAAATCCACAAACTGACAAACCGACCCAACAAATGTCAAAGTCAAAAGCAATAGCAAGATTGGTAAAATAGGATACTTTTTCATCTGTAATTCTGTTCTATTTATTTTTTTTCTAATGTGTGTTCAAGTTATAATGTGTATAGGATATTATTAAAAAAGAGATGATTTAATCAATATACAGTGCCGGACACTTCCCTGTTTCAACTATTTCGTTTTGTGCTCGGGGGAAAAACATTTCATTTTTATTTTCTTAACTAAAGGTGAATGTACCAAGAAATTTACATTCTTGGGGTTTCTGCCATCTCTGATTACAACCCGGCAGCATTCGGCTATTAAATGAAAGGGCTCCTTGTGTGGCTGTGTTAGTCCTAGGGTGGAGCGAAGAAACTGATTCAGTCGGCAGTATCACAGATTCGTAATTTGCTGTTCCCAGGATCGAGCTACCGTTGCAATTGAGTTTAGATTTCACCGCTAATTTCGCCTCTGCTCGTAATGAAAAAGAGGACTCCTACGGTCTTGAAAAAATTGCCGTCGAGACCTTGGAGCATTAAGCCGTGACTTCTTGTGTAAAAGAGCCATACCATACTCAGGTTAGAGAACACAATATATGACTTTGATAGAGCTATGACATTGAGTTCAATTATTTTACAAAAATAATGTAGAAGAACATAACAGATTATATATTTATCCCCAATAAATGTTAATAGATAAAATTTAGATATTTAATACAGTAGTTGCTCTTATATATCACTGCCCTACCAAAGTATTACATAATTTCCACGTTATGTCAATGGAAATTTAATTAGGAAGCTCTGTAACGTCTAAAATATTAATTTGATGGAAAAATGTGACTGAAGATAAATTAAAAATTATTGATCTAAGGGACCTGGGTTCGAGCCTCGAGTAAGGCATGGATGTATGTGTCGTTTTTCTGCTGAGGTCCTGCCATCCTCTCATATCTTCTACTATTGCATATAAACTGACAGGATCCTGTCAGACCTCTGTGGCAGGCAGCTGCTTGAGGGGGTATTTATTTTATTTTTATAATCAAATATATTTAAATCTTATTAAACTAAATAAATTAATCTAAAATAATTTAAATCTGATTTAATATTTAAAGAATTATGGGAGCTAAAATGTTTCATAATAATACTGCGTCATAAGACTGTACTTCTGTGCTTCAGTACTTCAGAAAGAGAAATAAGTCAAAAGGAACTAAGTCTGTTTGTCGAATATTTGTATATGTGTTTTGAGTGGGGTGTGGGGGATTCATCTCCGTAACTCCTTTTGACGAAAGAAATCTTCAAACAATTAACGCATCAAAAGAATGTGACCGACCATCTCAAGAGGATAACTTTGGAGGAATTGCAAGAGTCCGGATTCAATGATTAAAAGAGATGTGTAAAAAGTGTGCAAATTCCCATGATGAATATTTTCAATAATTTAAAAAAAAAATTCTTTTCTGGACATTTGTTTTAGAATTTTTGTCTCATTCTTTTCACACGTACTGTGTATAACCTTTAGGACTTCAGAAAAGTTATTATTCTATAATCCCCCTTTTCTTTCACGGATGGTTTCATGAACTACACATTGAACAGGGAGGACTTAACAGTCAGTTTCGCCTATTGATCTGGCCATCTGTAGCCATTTTTTAAATTTTATTCCATCTTACTCAGGGTCACACCCTGGGATGTTTTCACACGCTGAGCAATGGGCATTTCACACGGTTTCAGTGGTGATTATTTAATCAACCTGATTGTCCAATAGCTTTCACTGGACCATTTTTGATTTCTGGACCGAATGGTTTGAATTCTGGACTTGTTATCTTTGTGAGTCTCTTTATGAGAAATATTAGACTGTGTTTCATATTTCTCTTGGTTCCTATTCCCTTCTATCAACCCATATAAAGAATAATAGTTATCTTATTAAAATAAGATATCTATTATTATGTTATTAAAATAAGAAAAATATAATAAGATAGAAATAAGATAATAAGATAAAAAATATTTATCTTATTAAAATAATATATCCAAGGCAATATAAAAGGATTTTTATTCAACTTTTTTATACTTACCTAAAGGGATTTTTTATATGTTGTATGTTATTGAAAAGAAATTGTAACATGTAACTTTATATTATTATACTCGCAAATAATATTTACAGAAAAACATATTGATTAGTTCATATCATCAAATATTTCTTCTACTGAAATTCCTTGTTTATATATTCGCTGATGTTTTAGTATATCTTGATTTATTCTTCTGATTCAAAGTTCTAGTTCCTTTTATTTTATTTTATTTTTTTCGATTTTCCAAACATGATTTTTTTTTTCTTATTTCTGGTTTGCTAAAATATGGCAAAAAATGATTTTTTTCTCTTCTTCTCTAACATTTCTTACGAAACCTGATAACAGGGTTGTTCGAGTGCCGATTTTTTCTTTTTTTTTGGAGTAAAAAAAGATTCATTCCTTTTTTTGCTCTTTCTTTAAACCAGTAATTGGCTACCAAAGATGTTTCAAGAGCCTGGAACGGAATTTCGACCGCCTATATTTATCTGTCACAAAGCTGTCTTTGTTGAAGCTCACGTAGCGATTGTTAACTAATTCACCGCAGAATTCATCCGGAACCGGAGTGAAGAAGGAAAGGGTAATGTCGCGTGGCACGTAGTACCGAGCCTCAATCAGGAAGCTGGTTCCGTTGAGAGCAAGGGGAGCTCATGGCGCGTGGGCATCTGGGTACCAGTAATCAGGTAATCCAGAGTCCCCAGTGTAAGAAGGATGCATCCGTGCTGAGACTAGCCGCAGTTTGTTTCTGAAAGTAGGGCTTCCAACCACTCATTCGTCTTATCCTCTTCGTCTTCCTCTCTCTCTTCTCCATTTCATCCTTCCCTCTCCCGCACCTTCACACACACTTGCTCACGCACACAAACGTCTGTGAACACTTGGCGTATTCGCACACCTTCATTTTCTATAGCTGTTCGTATTTACGTGATTTGCTGTTCCCATTGGATAAAACTCCAATCAACACGACATTTTAGATTTGTTTCTAAACACCAGGAAAAGAAACGCCAAAATTTATTTTGTTTTCAGCATGGGAATTGAAATATATCGGAATTTAAATATCGCTTATAGAAAACTCTTTAAGTGTGTGGGAAGTAGAAATTTGATATCAAAATAAATACATTTAACAGAATTAAATTGATCACAATGTTTCGAAGCAAGTTAATTATTTTACTAAGGCCTTCTTCAGGATTTCATCCTGGGAAATAGGGAGGAGCTTCAAGTGTACGATTTTGCAATTCCGAGATTCAATTGCAAGGTATTTTCCACTACTAACCATTAACGGTGTTATCAGCATGTCGCGGGTTCAGTTCCCACCCAGCTTAAGGCAAGTTTTCCTCTGTACCCAATTGACATCCTGTTTCATCAACAGCCTAATAGTGGCTAAATACCTTGTAACTGAACATTAGTGTGAATTAAAAATGCGTTGAGATTGATTTTATTTTTTGTTGATTAATATCAGTTATTAAGGCATAGTTCATTCTTATGTCCTAGAGAGGGAATATTCTCCATGGAAAATTCCATTTGTTCAGCTCCTCCTTGTAAAATAAATGATAAAATTCTTTTTGCATTGGACATTCTGCAAGTTCCGAGGAAGAAGATAACGATCTTTAAAAAATTTGCAGTTATGTTTGGTTAATACAAACGTCGATTATAAGATTTAGCAAAGAATAAAAATGAGGTAACTTGTTTAAAACGTTGGATAAAAATTGTATTAAAGCAGTCAGAAAGCATATTTACGTAAAACGGAGCAGTAAAGAGTTTCTGTCTCCTGTAAAGAAAAGAAGTAGAAAAGGAAAGACACGCGAAAGAAATTA
The DNA here is from genome assembly GCA_038380435.1 of Ryuthela nishihirai. NCBI lineage: Eukaryota > Metazoa > Arthropoda > Arachnida > Araneae > Heptathelidae > Ryuthela > Ryuthela nishihirai. The sequence continues at coordinate 15,842,374 of JAWZYU010000016.1, forward strand.
TTGCAAAGCAAACAAACAAGCAAGCAAAACACATAATACAAATAAAAATGAAATATCAAAAGAACCAGAAACCTTCGCCCCAGAATCTACTATTGCTGCTACTAATAATAATGGGGTTTGCAATTTCGTACCCAGAGGGAGAAAGTCATATGCACTAATGCACCCTTCGATTGAAAAGCCGAAAGTTATTTTCATTGCGAATCTGCCAACATTCCTATTAAAGGTCTCATTTTCAATAACATTTTTTTATACATAACATACAGAAAACTACTATATAATATTTAAACCTGAAAGATTGTATTATTGTTTCTATATCACCCCCATGCCACAGGTTATCGCTACTTCTACAGAATTCACCGCAGATTTTTTAAGGTATTGTAATTAGTTACAATACCTTAAAAAAAGCATTCTCTCTCTCAAATTCTTGGTTGCAGCACTGTGGGGGGGGGGGGTTTGAAGTTTAATACTGGATTAAAATGTAAAGGTCCATAACGTTGTTCCAGCAATATTGATATCCCCAAAATTATTTTTCTAAATAATGTGAAATATATGATTTAATCTTTGTTTTAGTGGTCTTTAAATCAAACTACTTATCAAATTATCAAAATTTTTCGGCAGTTGGATGGGGCGGGGGACATGGGCGATCCAAGCCCTGCTCCGTTTGCCTCAATCAAAAATGGAATTTCTATTATTTCTAAAATAAACCATTATTCTGATACGTGTTTAATACAAGAAAGCCAAAATTGTATCATAAACTTACATATTAGCCTTTTCAAAACAATCGCTGTAGTTTCTTCGCAAAAGATGGGAAAGCTGACTGCCTAGCTAAAGAAAAGAAGAAGCTGAAATTGCTCGGGTGTCTAGTTCGAAGATAGTCTTCGACGTTATAGCGAAAAAAACCCAGGGAAAGAGGCATGTTTTCCTCGGTGACGCGGAAGAGTCAGCACAATCTTTTCCGGATATCCTTGGATCATATGACTACTGAAGAAGAGGATGGCAGGGAGGCTGTGGAGCATCGGGAGATGGGCAGTGAAATGTCTTCGGCCCTTGGGTGTTGCCATCTGTCCGGAACAGAACTAATCAGCTAATGAAACCTTACGTCATCGGGTTCCACTGGGAATGCTAGAGACGTGAGCAAACCGCATCACTATTGGCAGAAACTTAATTTCGGCCTTTTCTCTTTTTTTGGTTAGACTTTTTCTTACACAACATTCTTCCTTAAATCCCTGACTATGTTAGCTTCACAAGCAGCAACGCATCTTCTCAATATCGTTAGTTTTTAAAGACCCGAGTGAGTTTATCATGCTTTAAAAATTCACGTATGAGAACATTCTGGTGATACCTCAGAACTGGCAATAAAAACTCTATCTACTGTAAAATAATATTATTAATAATGATACAAATTAAAACATTGGATGATTGCGATAGTTAAGGTTTTCTATGTGGAAAATGAACCACCTTAACCCGTGAAGTGATATTTTAATAAAATCGAGATAACCATTTAAGCCATGACTGTATTAAAGAGTAAGCTGCCTGTTTTACCCCAAAAATGATGGTGTTGGCCTTTATTTCTTAAGATATAGTTTTGAACTTTTTCAAAAATTTAAAATACTAATGGTAATAACATAAATTCATGAAGCCATCTCAAGTTAATAAATCAGAACTAATTGCCATGTTACCTATGAATTACCCTCGATTTACACGGTACTTGATTTGCACGTTTTGGGTTTAACACGGTAAAAAATGCAACTAGTTCCGTTTTACACGATAATAGACTATGCTTTATACGGTACGGATTCAGAATTTTGTTTTAAGGTATAAAATATATTAATTAAGTAGCAGTGGCATAGCATCAAGGGAAGCTATTGGACTAAATTTCATAAAAACTTTAGTTGATAACATTTATTTATTTCCCAAAGAGCTTTAGTTGAAAACATTCATTTTTAAGGAAATGGAAAATTGTAAATAATAAGAGTTTCATGAGAAAAGTGACGTCGAAAACATTCTAGTTACGAAAAAAAGTGACGTGTTTAATGTTTTAGAAAATTTTCTTTCCTTTATTAACAACTTCTTATAAAAACCTCTTATTTTTTTTTCTTTTTCATTTTTTATTTACATATTAATTAATAAAGAGGGACTAGTATACATTTGAATAAGTACAGTCGCTCAAAAAAGTATCCGAACGCTAAGGTTGATTACAGAATTCAAAAACAAATACATGGCAACGATTTTTTTAGAAATTAGTGATCTGACAACCTTCGTGTACAGTACACGTAGGTTGCCAGATCACTAATTTCTAAAAAAAATCGTTGCGAGATATTTTTTCTGAATTCTGTAGTCAACCATAGCGTTCGGATACTTTTTTGAGCGACTGTACAAGTAAACATAAAAATAATGTTACATCAATATTTTAGTTACTGCTGAATTGAAATTTAGATAAATGTTTACAAATAAAACTTTCAATGAAATTTCTATTAACGATAGCTATTTTTGCATCTAACTACTTATATCCGAGAAGTTGTTAACCTTTATTTACATGGTTTAAATTTACACCTTGATTTTCTGCAGCCTGTCCACTGTTTAAATCAAAGAATGCGTGTATTATTTTCGCTTAGTTATGGTCTGTAAATGGTAGCTAGGTAGTCACTGGAAGGAGAGCTATGCACCAATCCCTTGTGATGATGCATAGAACCGGCCAGACCTAACACCTAATGTCCAACCTCGCCTTCTCGTGGTGCAGAACGATAGGACCTTTCAAAAGAGATACTCTCTTGTGGAAGTGAACGGAAGGGGAGGGCTGCCAGATTAGTGTGGCCTACTAATCAGGACACCTATGGCTACTTTTCTTTTTTTTTCTACCCTGCTGAGTAGTGGTCAACCACACAGGGTCCTGGTGCTGACTACATAAACCCACTGGACTGGACAGATATATGGTTCTGAGCTTCATTATGGATCCCGATTTTGCTGCACTGGTGGGCTTCTGTGGAGGGAAAATCTTCCGCTGTGTTTTCTGTTTGTTTGCGGGTTGACAGCCTCAAGTGAATAGATTCACAGGATATGTTTTTCAGCTGGTGGATAATCCTGAGCAGAGGTCACCTGAACTCTTTGCCTCTATCGGAATCGTCAAATTCTACATTGGAGGAAGTCTTCCAGTGTAGATGGCTTCAGCCTTTAGTGGTGGGGGAACGGGTCTTTGCCCCATGTCTGCGATTAGGGGGCTGTTTGATATTGTCGGCATTCCCTCTCTCAATAAACATAGTTTCTTTAAACATTCCACTAACCATTTTCTCTCCATAGGTAGTTGGAATGTGAGGACTCTGCACAGAGCTTTTTCTCTTGATATCCTCACACAAGAATTCCACCATTATAATTTAGATATTCTTGGTTTGCAAGAGACCAAATGGACAGATAAAGGTCAGATTCTTAAATATAATCTTAAATTTCTCTTTTCAGGGAGAGACGACAATAAACATCACCAAGGCGTGGGTGTGCTTCTCAGCAGACACGCTAGTGATGCTCTTCTAGGATACGAGTGCATTAATGAAAGGTTTCTTACAGCAAAATTTCAGACAAGCGTTAAAGACTTGAATGTTATCTGCTGTTATGCCCCCACTGAGGATGCCGATGAGGATGAGAAGGATATGTTTTACGGACAACTTCAGGATATTTTGAATTCTGTCATGAAAGGAGATATTACCCTTGTTCTAGGTGACTTCAATGCCAAAGTTGGTACTGACTCTGACCTTTGGGGAAGGGTGATAGGCCCTTTTGGTATTGGTAGCTACACTGGCAATGAGTAACGTCTCCTACAGGTAAGTAAACTCAATGACGTCAGAATAACTAACACTTATTACAAACATGGCGACATACATAAGTACACATGGGTTTCACCCGATGGGCTGCATAAGAATATGGTTGATTTCATATTAATTAGCAGCAAATGGGATAGTTCTGTTAGGAATACCAGGGCATATAGGGGAGCTGAAATTGGATCTGACCATTACCTGGTTAAAAGTGTCTTGCAACTTAAACTTAAAAAGTTGTTGTGCTAGTTAAAAAATTTACCTTTAATACCGAAGCTTTGAAAGACCCTGTTATAGCCAAAGCTTACCATGATAGGTGACTTAGTCATAATGACAGTCATGGTATGCTTACTACTGAGGTTGAGGAAGAATGGGATCATTTTAAACAGGCTTTTTTGGACACTAAAAGTACTCTTTTAGGAAAAAAGGAACAGAGGAGGCAGAATTATCTGAGTGATAAGGCACTTGAGCTTATTTCGTAAAGAAAGAACTGCTGGAATGCTCTTAATCAATACCCTACTAGTCCTAATAGAAAGCACTACAGAGAATTTAATAAACGTGTAAAGGATCAGTTAGCTACTGATAAGAATCTTTGGCTTGATGGCTTGGCTGACAAAGCCGAGGAAGCAGTTAGATAGCACAACAGCAGAGAGCTGTACCAGATAGTTAATGTTTTGTGTGGTAGAAAACGAACAGGTATACAGGGATTGAAGGATAAACAAGGTAAGGTTATAGAAGGTGAGGATTCTGTCATGGCTAGGTGGGCTGAGCATTTCAGTGATGTTCTAAACAATGTGGTTAGTTCTACTCCCATTGTTTGTAATTATGCTAGATGCATTGGTTGCTTTAATGTTGGCCCTATAACACAATCTGAAGTTATTTTGGCTATCTCTAAACTTAAACTTCATAAATCCCCAGGGGTAGATGAAATTACTACGGAAATGCTTAGAGCTGGGAATGTTTCAGTTACCACTTGGATGACTGAAATTCTGAATATCTTTTATGAGAAAGACATGGTTCCTAAGGATTTTACCAGACTATTGTTATCCCTGTTTTCAAATAAGGTGATCGCAGTTCTTGTGATAACTATAGATGTATCAGCCTACTCTCTGTTCCAGGTAAAGTTCTTTCCATGATTGTGCTTAATAGAATTAAGAATCTGGTTGACAGTCAATTGCGTGATGAGCAATGTGGATTCAGAAGTGGTAGGGGATGTGTGGATTAGACATTTTCACTTAGGCAGATTCTTGAGAAATGTTTAGAGTTTCAGAAACCTTTGGTTGCTAGCTTTGTTGATTTCAAAAAGGCTTTCGACTCTGTTGATCGTCATAATTTGTGGTTGATTGTGAAATCATATGGTATACCAGACAAGTTAGTTAACATAATGAAAGCTCTCTATAATAATACTGAGTCGTGTGTGAGAGTTGGTAAGGCTTGTAGCAATTGGTTTAGCATTACTTCTGGTGTTCGACAAGGGTGCATTTTGTCTCCTTTTCTCTTTAGTTTGGTTATTGATTATGTTATGCGAAATTCACTGCAAGAGAAAGATTTTGGGCTTAAATGTTCTGGAGATACAAAAAATATTGATTTAGATTATGCTGATGATTTAGGCCTTTTGGCAAATGATGTTGATGAGATGAACTCTTTCATTCGAGCTGTTGATGAGACTGGTAGTAGAGTAAGTTTGGTTATAAACAGAGAGAAAACTAAAGTGATTAAAACTGGTCAGGCAGGCTGTGATTCAGTTAATCTGAATGGTTGCAGTCTTGAGCAGGTGTCACAGTTTAATTTTCTTGGGAGTTATTTAACAGATAATGGTGATGTGCGGCATGAGATTAACAGAAGAATAGGGATTGCTGCCGGGACTTTTAAGAATCCATGGAAAGGGTGGAAAAATATTCGTATACACCTAAATACTAAAATTAGACTGTATAATAGTTTGGTTCTTTGTAGGGTTAGTTATGGTAGTGAAACTTGGACACTTTGTAAACAAGACAACAGGAAACTAGATGCTTTTGATTCTAGATGCTTACGCAGTATCTTGGGCATTAGGTCGGTCAATGTTTTAACTAATGATGAGGTTAGGCAAAGGAGGTATGTTGTGCAGAGAGAGACTCCGTTGGTTTGGCCATGTTGCCCGTATGAATAATTATAGATTGGCGAATAGGGTTATGAACAGTGTGCCTAAAAGCTTCAGAAAGAGGGGGAGATCTACGATGCGGTGGGCAGACAATGTCAAACACTACCTTGTTAGAATTGCTTGGACAGACTTGCTTGGAGAACTAAATTGCACGGTCTGGTTGGACCTCCGTAGCCCATGGCTGCTTGATGGTAATGATGATGAAGACGACGACGATGATGATGATGATATCTATTTAAAATCTCAAGTGACTGACAACTGTTTTAAAAGAGTTATGTTCAAATAAAGTGGGTGTATACATAAAGAAGATAAATACGTAGGTACGGATTTATCTTCCTTATCTCTATCGCCACCATTTAATTTTAGCAGAAGATGGCAAATCCTTAACTCTATTTTTCTCATCTTTCGTTGTCTCTACTATATTGAAGTAAGGGAGTCTCCAATTTCTTTAGTACAGTCGCTCAAAAAAGTATCCGAACACTACGGTTGATTACAAAATTCAGAAAAAATATCTGGCAACGATTTTTTTAGAAATTAGTGATCTGGCAACCTTCGTGTCACGTGACACGAAGGTTGCCAGATCACTGATTTCTAAAAAAATAGTTGCCAGATATTTTTTCTGAATTTTGTAATCAACCGTAGTGTTCGGATACTTTTTTGAGCGACTGTACTTGGACCGCATAATTCCTTAATCTTTTCCTGTGTGAAACGATTTTGTTTCGACGTATTCGGTACTCTCTCCCAATATGACGCTCTATGCTAGTGGTGTACAACCCTCAGGCTGCATGTGCACCCCACCGCTTTTCGTGCGACCCACGACAGCTTATATTATTGGTGTCAAAAAATAAACGATATTTGATGTTACTTGTTTTTATTATTATCGTTATTGTTACAAATTTCTAAATAATGCAATTCATTCTATAATTTGCTCAATTAATTATTGTGTTTATGTGTAAAGTTATGAATTGTGTCCTATATGTTAAAATTTTCTTACTGCAGCCAGCAGGATCAGAAAATATATCTTGTACTGCCCTTTTACAGGCACAGGTTGCACATCACTGCTCTAATACGATTAAATATATCTCTTTTTGCTAGGGAAAAATATTTTTCCCCTATATATTTCTCTTGCTGAGGTTCTGCCATCCTCACAGACCTTCTACTATGGCATATAAACTGACGGACTCTTGTCAGACCTCTGTGGCAAGCAGCTGCTTGAGGAGGTATTTATTTATTTATTTTTATATTTCTGAAGATATCGAAGACTTTCTTTTTTGGTTTGTTTAAAATATCCATAACCAAAAATGTTCATAAACCATAAAATTAAATTTTGATACCAGGGTATTTGCATTAGTATATTACCCGTAGAATAACCGACAGATAACGATGTGTATTTTGAAGACTATGTTTAAAAAATTGCGAAAGCTCTGCAAATATTTATTCACAACTCCATTGCGTTTCTACGGAACAATAATAATAAAATAACACCAAAGATAAATAAATTTCTCCAAATATTAAAGCAGTGCATTTTCCTCTTTTCGAATTATTGTTGCGTTTTCAAGGAAACAAGATAATCAGGAATAAATATTTTAAAGTAAATTTAGTTTTCTACGTAAATAGTACCTTCGGGAGAGCTACGCCTTTCGAACAATTACCGGATTTTTAGAACACGCCACTGCAGCCTATTCAACCCATTACAAATTAAACCGCTTCACATTTCGATTCAGATCCATTAATAATGAAGGAATAATTAGATTCTAATGATCTTCCTCACCCAACACTAAAAGCAGCTAATGAGTTGTTTATGCTAAGTAATCAATGAGTTATGTTGCAACTGTCATTGTTAAACTCATACGTTAATAGAAGCTTAAAAATACAAATGCTCTTGTTGTACCTCCACGAAACAGACTACAGCTTGTAAGCGTTGAATGTCATTCTTCTTTTTGGTTAATGAAGCAATTGGTTGTTTTATCTTTCTACGTATATTTCCGAAAAAAATTCTTTGTCGACAAAGACGAGAAGAACAAACCATGACACGCTTGGTGGGATTAGAAAGAAATAGGATTGGTAAACAAGAAATCAGCCGTGATTTCTTTATTCAGAGGATGCGTTTTGTGTAGTTTCGTGCCATAAGTTCCAGTTCGGAGGAAGGGAACTTAAACTGCTAAAGAAAGCCATAAAAATTACCATAAATAACCACATTTTACAGATTAGATTATCCAATGCTGCTTTTGTTTACAAAAAAATGAATCTAATGAATCGGAAAGAAATTTTATTTTACCTTCGACACAAAGGCAGTCCTTAACATTGTTTATTGTCAAAAGAAGAAAGATATTCAAATTTCAGAAAAAGTATATACTCTTTATATATTTATTTTACAAGTTTCGTTTTCAAAGACTTAAGAGCCTATAGTAATAAGATTGGGTTGGGTTGATTTACCTCTGAGCTGTCCATTTCACACACATTCTGGGCTAAATTATCAGGTCCTGTCTGACAGTTTTTTTCCCAAATACTTTCCCGCAATTGACGAACATTTCTTGAGACTGTTGATATTCTTCATACATTTGGGATATTGCACCCCGTGATTTTCAGCTGAGTTCCATCATCTCCGTTAACGATGTTTCTACCCACAGCGCTCCAACGATGATCCCCTTTCGAAGTCAGTCATATCTTTTTTGCCCATGTCGCACTTGACTTTACACGATTTGCAGCTTTTATACGACTTATGAACGTAGGGATGTAGAATATTTACGTCAGTAAGAAATTTTGCATACATTAGCACGTTTCGTGGTACTTTGGTCTCGATGTATTCATAATAATTGGGGCAGGGAGTGTAGATGTTTTCAAATAAAGTATAAATGTTTAATATATAAATTAATACAATGTAAAGATTTTTTAATTATTGTCAAATATAAGAGTCCCGCAAATTCCGGGACATCTGTCACATCTGTCTGAGACCCGGCCAATATTTACAACCTTGGCGCTATTATTATTTTTAGCCAGATGCAATTCAAGTACAGGCCACTACTTAGGTCCAGCCGTTTAATATGGTATATATATTTTTATATAGGTATATATATTTTCATATATATATATATATAAATAACTGTGTGCGTGTATGTGCATTTTTTAAGTATAACAGATTTTACAGTTGTGCATTTACGTTTTTTCCATTACAGAAGAATAAATAAGAAAGGAAGGTTAAACCAGATTTTTTAATAAATATCACAAAAGTAACTTAAAGTCAACAAGGGAAAACATATCAAATTACTTTTAAATCAATTATTTAGAAATACGTCCTTTTATATTTTATATGCATGATCTATATTTATCTCCTTCTACGAAAATTTATTCAATTGTTTTTCGCAAAATCTAAAAGAAATATTCTTTTTATTTTGAATTCTAATCTCCTCAATCGATGAAGATAATTTGAAGCAAAATAATGTAACAAAGGAATGAAATGACGGTGTTAGAGAGAAAAGCAAATATTTTTCCTACAGGTTAAATTTGAGACTTACAACCACTTCACACAAAAATGGACTAATAAAACTTATTCAAATTTACGTTTTGTTCTGAAAAACTTCTAGCATAAACCAATTTTAAGATTTTATTTCACATTTCAATCAGGATCTTCTTACAGTGATATCAAACAAGAAAGACTTACGTGATGAATTGAAAAGTAGAATGAAAATAATTTAGCAGGAATTAATTAATTTATTTATTAATGTAGAAAGTTAGACAGAATTTGAAGCAAAACAATTACAGAAGTTGAAGGATTTAAATTTAAAATGACAATAATGAAGGAAAGAGTTTTCGTTAATTAAAATTTATTAGCGTAAATGCAGCAATGCAATTTTTCAAAGTTTTGCATCGAAAAATCTAAAAAAATGAGGAAATAGAAGAAAAAGTGCATGTTGGCTTATGTTTGCTCCTCTGATTGGTACTTTTTTGCACACAGTGGGTTAAATAGTCCGGGACACAAGGACTACATATAAGAGTCAAATATATTCTTAAATGTGCACTGGGTATGAATTTTCTGCACGTGGGGCAGGACTTTCCAAGCCATCGGTATCCCCTTTTTCACCGTGGACAAATGGGAGGAGGGGTTGCAAAAAATATCTCAACACAAGCAGAGTGGGGACTGAAGACTGTGACCTCCGATTACGTCCCTGACCTACTAACAGCTGAAATAACTCTCATTTCAAACATACATAGGTTCGAATCTTGTTCACTTTGTTGCTCAGCTAAATACACTAGTAGTATAGGAGCCAAACAGTATATCAATAATATTCAAAATATCAAATCATTTTTCAATAAGAAATTGTTTTTAAACACTAAATTAACACATTATTTGTAAAAAAGGCAAGAAATATCCATGGATAAAACCTATCTATTTTTTTTTTATTTTAAATTTAAATTTTCTAAGCCAATGGTCAGGAAATCTGACTAAAATTCAAGAAATCATTCATTTTGTATATTGCAAGCTAAAGAAGGAAATAAACTTTGCTTTAATGCTGTAAATTCTTACAAAAATGGAAAAATCAATTTATGATCTGGTGGTCTCATTTGCTAATTATGTATTTATTTCTATGTACTAATAGCGTAAGAAGGAGGAAAATGTTTTTAAAGTAGTCACAGAGTTTCAAATGGGAATCGATAGGAAACGCATTTCAAATATAAATTTAGATCCTCCATAACATAAAAGCTTCAATTTCGAAAGAAGCAGTATTCCATATTCTTTCCATGAAAGCTAATGATACTTACTATTGAGGGGTGGAGGTTGACTCAGTCGGTAGCGCGCCAGGCTCGTAATCAGCATTTATCGGTTTGGAGTCTCAGCTGTGCATTCATTGATATTTATCTCTTCTAATTTCCATTCAGCCCTCGGTGAGAATGGGAACAATGATGGGCTCCGAAAGAGCCACCGTCGGTCTAATGGGACGTTGTGCTGTTACTTCCATGTGCAAGAGAGCCATAACGTGCATGTTAAGGAACACGCTGGTAGCTTTGACTTGAATTTAGCAGGTTTCCTTCCCAACTTTCTCTGATCCTTCGGGGCTCTAGAAATGGATATTTAACCCATGGGTTCACAAAAGTACCGCTCAGAAGCAAAACAACCCAACACAACTTGCTATTGAGCAAATAAATCTCAACTACAGTGCTTGTTGTCCCTGGCTTTTATATAATAATCGACTAATAATAGAGACAATTTTAATTAATTAATCTTATCCCAATTATAAAAGAATATGTAAGTACATACATTACCTTCAATTCTGCCAAACCTATGTGTTTTTGTCTGTTTCCCTTTTCGTGTAAAGGAGATTTATTTTTCCTTATTGACAAACGAACTATTGTCCTCTTTGGGGTTTGTTTGTTGTTGTGGCTGGTGGTAGAAAAACTGTTGTGAAGACACTGCTGTCTAATGGATTGCATTAAAAGAACGTGGATGGATGAAGCGATCTTTCCCGCATCTTAGCTAATGTACCTTGTCCTATTTCTTTTTTGTTCGGAAGTTTGCCACTGCGAGATCCATGTGCAACTTGTTATTAAATCAAAGAAACATGAGCGCAGAATGGTCAAAGGTTGCTGTTTCTCTTTTTCCTTGTGGTTCCGTTATTATTTTTCCTCGATTCAGTTTTATTTTATTTTCTACACGTTAGCGAAAGAAAAAGAATATCAAAACAATTTTTCAGTATAGAATACTACTTGCTTTATTACCTCCAAGTAAACTATTTTCAAACACAACAATTATTGTTAATAACAGTGAATATAATTTGAATCAATCTTTTCTAGGGGCCGGTGGTTGGCTCAGTGGTTGGAGCACCAGGTTCGTATAGCTGCAATTTCCAGGTTTCGAGTCCCAACTGTTGCGTTGAGGTGCATCTCCGCTAATCCCCACCCATCCCCCTGTGAGAAGGAAGACAGCGTTGGGCTTAAAAATACCACCGTCCGTCGTACAGAACATTAAACTGTGGTCCGGTGTGCATGAGTATACATGCCCGTGTACGTTACCAATATGTACTCTCTATTTAAAATTATATTCCACGTTTTTACACTTGGTACCCACTTGAATTTATCCGCTCCAATGTATACATTTCTGAGCGATTTGTTGTTAAATTCGTATTTTTCTATTGCAATTTATAGAATGATGATTAGTATTTAATTCTTCCAATATAACTTTATGTGGTAAATGATAATGACTTTTTAAGCATTAGTAATATTCATTTGGGTATTTATGTAGATTTTATTTTCTAAAATCTTGTTGTTTTTTTTACTGAACTCGCTCTGTCATTTTCATTGTCCCAAGGTCTTTGTTATTACATTTTATGCCATTAGCAAAGAGATAGATTTCAAAGAATGAATTACATATCATTTATGAAAATGTGAAATGAATCGAAATATTGATCCCTTTCAACCACCACATACAATAATATTTTACATCATTATCGACATTTTTCTGTTTCATTATATTTGGGAGTCAGGCAATTTGAATTCCATTCATGTTTAATTCTCTAATCTCTTAGTTATGTGCTTTCCTTAGTAATTTATTGTCATCAATTGTGAGCAAAGCATTATTGTATACATATGAAATTATATATTATTATATCAATTAATTATTAAGTTTAACGATAAATTCCGCAAAAAGTTTCACTTTATTTACTGCAGATTAAAATATTTTAATCTGTAACCTATTTAAAAGAATTAAACTAAATTTTAATAGACCAACTAATATGCTTCAACCAGCCATTCACTTGTGACGTGTAACATGGTTGCTGATATTGCAAACTTCTTGTCTAGACCGCAAGAAACGTGAAATTAAAATTGAGTAGTTACTGCAGCTTACCTCAAATATTTCATGAGATTAGGAATAACTAAACTGTGTATAATATATATCTAAAAATAAAGCCAATTACATTAAATTCATCAGTGAGCTGTTTAAACATCTTTGCATTCTATCGTTAATACTTTTAACTACGTTAAATATTCAGAAACTGGCACATACAGCAAATCTTTTAGATTTGAAATTGAGTTGGAAATTTTAACTACTTTGAGAATATGTTAATAAGCTGTGAAATAAAATAAAACTATGAAGTCTTAGAAAATATATGCTATTTTAGTGTGCCTTTTGTGCAGGCTTGAAATTAATAGTTCAGGAATTTCGTCTGTCAGCTCTAGCTAGCCGATTTAACTTCCTGATTAACTAACTTTCACATCTAATCGACTTGGATTTTGTGTTTACTGTTCTACGATAAAAATTTCAACTCTTCGTATTGCTTGTATCCTTTTATTTCACTGTAGCATGTTTTATTTTCTTTTTTACTTTGTATTTAAATTAAAATGAATATTTTTTTATTTGCAAAAATGCAAGAATGTTTAATGTCATAATCAACTGATACTAGAATCTTTATATTAAAAGAAATGAGTGAGAAATAAGTTGAACTTTCATTTCCATTATTTCGTGTATTGTTAACCATAACAACTTCGAAAATCTAATGCTTTTGGGTGTTTATATTGTAGTAAATATGTAGCCTGATGTGTTGAAAAACAAAGCATTTTGATTGATTACTGATTGATTTGAATAAAAACAGTTATCTTCAGTATCTTAATAATAGAAATTTTAGCCTATATTGTTTAGCAATATAAACCTTAGAGCAGCATTATATGTATAGGAAATCTACAGTAAGTTCAAAGATAACGACGCATAATGTGTTATTTCTTGAGTTAGAGCATTTGTTTTTACGGTTCAGCCCTAATGTTCGTCGGATTTTAATCGCATAGAAAAAAAGGAAACTGCAATTTACTGGTGCTATACACTACGTAAAATTAATTGTGGCTGCCCGCTAAGTCAGTTTTTTTTTCTCATTTCAGGTTTCAACCATTTGCAGTGCAATTTACCAGCAACATCGAATCGCGTTAGGTTTATAACGTGCAGTCTCACGAAAGCATCTAGCTAGTGTCGTTGATTATCCATCGCTGCGTTAGATAAAAGAGATAATTCTCTCGAATCGACTGAGAGAAAACGAACAAGGTGATTCGTTTTCTCTCAGTCGTTTCTCTCAGTTCACGAACAAGGTGGCAGATATTACCAAAGGGTGTTGTGGTACTCCAGAGAGCTTATATTTTGTCGATTGTAGTTTTCGTTTTTTGTAATACAAGGAAAAACACCAAAAAATCTACTTGGTTTTCATATACTCTGTTTTCGTTGGGACCATTTGTAGCTGGTGATGGATTTCTGAATGTGGCTTTGGGAGCAATCCTGGGGCTTGTTCATAGATTTAAAGATTATTGATAAGAGAGTATATTTTAAAAATTATAGTAGTATAAGTAAGGCAATAACCTCGGCTACAAATTTGCTAAGCAAACCAAATATTTCTTTAAAATGAAAAATTAATGATAATATTATGTGCACTGTATAAAAACATTTTAAACATATAAAAAATTGTACGAGTGACAGAATCCTATTTTAACAAAATACTAAATTTTGCTGTGTTAAAAATCCTCAAAATTCGATTTTCATCAAGAGCTTCCTAATGCATAAATCCACTTTTAATAACCTGATTATTGTGACTTTTATTGTATTATTTTAATGCTTATGATCAAAATCTGCTTAGTAATTCTAAGCGATTTCATGATTATTTAATATATATTCTTTTATACGATATAAATATTACATGTGTCCTATATATTAATGCTTTAAACGACCCTGTAGTTAAATATAAGCCTCTCATTCAGTTACTATGCTTATTAAATTCCATTGCAGGGTCTAAAATTGCAGGTCAGAATCTATTGAGAAATCAAATTGTGAAGACTCTCTAAAATTAGACATTTTTAATACTTTGGGATTTGAAATATTTCACTCTTTAATCCACAACAAGGATTATCTTTATTTAATCCCTTTCTCTACTTACAATGAGTCAGGACACTAGTTTAGTGCTTCAAATATTAGAAACATTCAAGAAACAATTACAGCAGAAATAAGGACTCCTATATCCACTCTGAAATTAATTATTTTATGCAATAATACGATAAAGACGACATAAAAATTGTTCGGAAATTAAATGAAATATAAAATTAATATGCATCAATGCGAATACTTTTTCGTTTTAAAAATTAATTTTCCATAACCTACTTTACCTATAAGATTCATAGATTCAAACGATATACAATGATGAAATAAATTTTGTGCATGGTTAAAAAAAATTAAAATCTCTGAAAAGAGCAAATTTTTCACAATTAAAATAAACATTTTCGTATAAAATCCTTAGCATTTTCAGGAGTCTAAATTTGCTATGGATATTTATGGACACGTCAAATGACTCATTTTTACGCATAGTCAGTTACTTTACATACGGTTGGCGATCTGCATCACTGCAAAAAAAAACACAATAGTTATTTGAACTAGTTCGGTAGTCCACAACAAATCGCGATCACAAATCACTTTGTCTACTCTAATGTGAGAAATATTAAGGAATATTAATAGGTAAATCGCTTGAAAGTCCAGGATATTAACTGAATTCAGGACTAGGAAAAAGCGCGTTTGTCTACGAAGGAATATTCGTATAGTTGTTATTTTATTACTATTCTTTAATTTTCGTGTTAAGTTTCGTTCCAAATGATTTTTTATAATACAAAAATCGTTCATTTAGTGATATTATCAGTTTGGACAAAACCGGCTTATAACACCAGAATTCAAGACATTAAACTTTCTAAACTTTTTAAGGTTCATCAATTTAATAATAATTTTATCACGTCCCAACTTATTCGCATAAGCCTGTGTGAAGATCAAAAGGTTCTAGTATAACCTATTATGCAGAGTGAGATTTCATGTTAGTATTCTAAAACGCATCGTTTATCAACAAAGTAGCAACCTCCCCCACTTTCTATGGCAGGCATCGGTGCCACCCTATGGGGTGCGCCCACAATTTAAAAACCACAGCACTGAGTGCATGCACATTCATTCCCCATGACAACATACATCAGGTAAGTTGTTGCACTAATTTTGATAATATCGTGTTTGTAAGGAATAGGTGCACATTAATAGCATTTTAATTACAAGATATATTACATAGGATTTCGTAATATTTCATACCGGCACTACCTTAAAATATCTATCAAACACCTGCCTCTGTCCAACTGGCTAGCAAGCATGCCAAGTTACACCCTCTCACCACAAAAATGTTATCCATTGGATTCGACCTGTTACCCAAAATGATGAACAGAAGACCGGCAAAGAGGTGCTGATGGTTATCTCTGATGAGGGCGAGAAAGGTGGGGTGGAATCCTAATGAACCGAAACGACACATTATCGTGAATAAGCCTACCTACCGAATATAGAAGGAAAAGAAAAGGCCTGTTACGTTATTCAAGGCTAAACGAGTATGGAACGTAAGTAATGAGTATCCCAAAATAACATACATCTGGATAAAGAGGATTATTTATAAATAAACCTTATGTTTGAGCTTAAGCCATCCCGTGGTCGAGTGGTTAGCGCGCATGGCTACTGATCTACGGGACCTGGGTTCGAGCCCCCGGGTAAGGCATGGATGTGTGTGTCGTTTTTCTGCTGAGGGCCTGCCATCTTCACAGACCTTCTACTATGGCACATAAACTGTCAGACCTCTGTGGCAAGCAGCTGCTTGAGGGGGTATTTATTTTTTATTATTTATGCTTGAGCTTTAGTTTAAACAAAGAAGAGTTTGTTAATAGATTACAATATTGGTATTATATACGCTACATGGCGTGTTAAAAATAAAATATAAGAATTTGTGTTTTGTCTATTTTATATCGCGTCTTGCAACTTTAGAAATTCATGTCGAAGTCTATGGAACGAACTTATTAGGGTCAGCAGCAGGCCAACGATCCTTGTGTTTTTCACATCCGCCGATGTACATCCGAGTGTTTTCATCAGGGTAAGAACTTTTAAATGTGGCTCTTGCCGCAACAGGAACACACACACACACGTAGGAGCATTTGCGACATGCCCAAACCTGTATGCATTTAAGAACACGCTGAATGTAATTTACGGGTGGCTTTTAAGGCTCCCCTAACAGCAATATAGTGAGAGTCCTTTCTTTTCCCCTAGCTCTGATTCTTCAGAGTAATTTTATCTATTTAATATTATAATTATTTATTTTATTAATTTTTATCTGCGACTTATCCCATTTTGAACAAAAATGTGTCATTCAGAATTGAAAAATCCCCACTCAGTCCTCTTTCTTGTGATTTCTACTTTAGCTTTGCGTTTGCTAAGAAAACTTGTGAATTGTTAAAACTTTAATAATATAATGTATATTGCCTTCATAACCGCGGCAGTTTTATAATTTAATCTCAATACTATAAAGGATATTTTAAAAACAATAGAAAACGTATCGCTTATTGAGCGCATAAAATTTATAATCCATTTGTTTACGACAAAATGTTTTTAAAGTCACTGTAAGCAATTATCTATTTTGTAATAAGTCAAATTGCGAAAAATATATCAATAATTACGAATTAGCTCTTCGAAAGAAAGTAATTACCAAGGGGGTCCAAAATGGATATAACAAGGGGAATTTTTGCTTATTGAATATCTATACAAATTAAAAGAAAAAATATTTTGAAGTCATGATTTTATTGTTTTAATCAATGAATATCTTTATTTCTTTTCTCATTTGCTCCAATCAATTTTAACATCTTCCAAGCATTTTTCACGCGGTTGTAGACTGGGATGCAAATTTCACGTCGTCTAAATTGTTTGATTTATTGTAACAGAATTTTGTTTTCAAAAATCTTCACATAATGAAACGAATCCGAAAACGTTAAATAGGAAAATTATTTTTCTAACATAAACTCAGGTATGGTAACACATTTTCAAATTTATGAATTTTATTTCTTTTGATGAACGAGCAGAAATTCTTACAAAACGAGAAAATTTTGAAACTATGAATTGAATCCAACGAAAAATTCGTATCCATGATTAGCTCTATCTATCCGGATGTATCTCTAGAAAATTTGTGGGAAAAACCATCCATACTGCTAAAAGTAATTATATCTAATGATAGATGTCATGCATAAGTTTACTGATTGAATCAAAGAAAACTTTAAAGCATTCAGAATATTGTTTAATGTTGTTCATAACTCAAAACTTAAAAAGACACTTTATTTTTGAAATGTTCAAACTTTTTTTGCTATTTAGATATTTGTAAAGCAGAAATATTTTAAAAAAAAAAGACAACAAACAAAACAACATTAATTTGTACATACTTTAGAAATGTATCATTATGCATCTCTTAATATATATTATATATAGTAAAATCTCAATTATTCTGATTAACTGGGAATGTAGGTAGTTGGGACAATCGAAACTCCGAAAAATCGATTTCAAATAAAAACAGGTACAGGCATTTTACATATTTAATTTTTATTTTGTATTAAAGAAACTATTGCAAAAAATAACACCTAATTAAATGTTGTGTAATTATGAAAAGAAAGTGAAAAATTGTGCACGAAATTAACAAATAAATGCACGGTGAGCCCGTGCCATGCAATCGGGATAATCGAATATTCGGATAAACGGATTTCTATTGTACGCATTTAAAGACAAAAATACTCTTCCAATTTAAATTCTTACTAAATATGATTTTGCAATTATTACTCCCATTAATCAAAGAATGAAACATTTTTAAAATAATGAGAAATTCAATAGGGATTGCTCTTTTAAATAATTTGTCTTGAATGCATTTTTATTTCATTTTTACAGAGAAATGCTTATGTTTTACTAAGATCGACTCCAAGTCTCAATACATGTAGTATATATGGATATTTAGTTTAAGAAAGACGACCTCTACGATGTAATTATTGCCTTACATGAAAACTGCTTAGAACTTTGAGAATTCAGAAACTACAAAGTACTTTAAAGTATTTCCAATGACACACTTCAGCATTCCAGAAGCCGAACCTAATACCATTCCCTTGCATCTGAATATCAAACATGTTTAAATATGCTTATGAAGACAAACGACTACATATACATAAATCAAGTAGTTGCCTGATGTTTCCTGCACTTCAAAGCGAAATACTGAAGAGCGGCAGCTCTACTGAGTGAGGCTAACAGGTTAAATATTAGAGAATAATAATTTGTATTAATTCATTGATAATGTGATCAACTTATTAAATCCAATGGATGAAAAAAATAAACAATTCACTACATTCTGCTATTGTCTCTTTGATTTCCATCTCTCCTCTAAAGGTTTCCCCAATGTTTCCTCAAAAATTAAAACTGAAAAGTTTTTACATTTTTAAGAAGGGGAAGAGTTATTTTTCATACTTTAAGGAAACGAACTAATGATAAAAATCCAATCAAAATGTGACTTGTGGCTCATTCACAGAGTGTTTAAAACTCATGTAGTGATTTAGAAAAAACGCTTTGTTGCGTCTCACGAAATTTGTGAGGTTAAGTTACTCAATAAGTTAGGAATATTTCTGAGACTACTACTACTAGTATTAAGAATAATGTAATAATGATTTAAGAAACGTTTCAATATATCAATAATTTAAATAATTATCTATTACACCAATGCTTTTCATATTATATGATTCCCAAATATGCAATACAAGGGGCGGGTGTTGGCTCAGTCGGTAGCTCCCTAGTCTCTTAATCTGCAGGTTCGAGTCTCACCTATGTCATAGTTGAGAGTGAGTCAGTAGGGGACACCAACTGGCTTGGAAATGCCGCGGTGCATCTGATGGGAGATAAAGCTGCGGTGTCGTGTGCGAGAGAACCATACCCAATGCACGTTAAAGAACACACATATTAAAGGGAAGTTTCCTTTCGTCTCCTAACAATTGTCCAGTGTGTCTCCACCCCCAACCTTATCGGGATCATTGTGACCTGGCCATTTAGTGCTGCTCAGTGGTAAAACAACGGGACCTATGCAATATAAACAAAATATTCTTAAGTAAGGAAAAAAAAAGACTTGTTTCAAAGTCATCAAGTGACAAAAAATTCCAACTTTAGGAGGATATTACTCTTTTGATGTTGCTTTTAGATATTTAAACATGTATGCAGCATGCATATTAATTGCGACATAAATAATGCTGAAAGTAAAAAAAAAATTTAGCTCTTTGAAATTTACTAGCGAATGCTCTAGTTTACTTCCCTCCTGAGTACATAACGCCTTTAACTGAAATGTCATTAAATGTATTTCTTTATCTCCGTCTCTCCTAACGAATTCTCCTTTCGTCGTATGAAAATAACCCTAGTCTATTTTTTGTATAAAAATAACTCCGAAATTTCGACACCAAGAGTTATTCATTAGAAATAATTATCGTATTTTAGAAATATCTACAAAAAGAAATCCTTACAATTCCACTTCAGTTATATTTCCGCTCTAAATATCACGTCATATAGCCTCTGTGAAAAAAAATATTAAAAACACGAAATTGTCTAGCTGAAGTAATCTGTAATATTAAGAGCTGTATAATTCTACAAGTTTGCTTATATTTAAAAAAACGAGTAAAGAAAGAATACATTCCAAATTTGTTAAACAAGGTAATGAATCCATGAGTTAGAAGTTCAGTTTCATAAATCGCAGAATTTCTAATGGTGAGTGCTTTTTGTAAAGTATTTGGTAGAGGCAAAATTTCGGAGATCCATTAGGTGGCAATCGCTTTTCCTTTAAAAAAAATCTGTAAAAGTGCTAGTTATAAGTCAGAATTGCTTTTCATTTTCTTGTTACAACAGTGATCCCGCCTGTATCTAGAAAACAGACATGAAGAGGAGCAAGTGACTTGATTGCACGAATTGGATAAAAAAGAAAATGGAAGAAACAAGAAGAGAAGTAATGGACCTGCGCAATCCCATATTTTTTCACCAGAAAATATTCTCGCAATATATATGTTTTACTCCTACATTTCAGTGGTCCTTTAAAAATATTCCTGTAAAACATATTTAATACGTATATTTACTTATTTTTCTATCGCCTACAGTTGCTAAAATTCTTTAGCATGATGGAGAAGTATGCATTACATTTCCCTCTTCTCCTAGGTACAAGGGGCAGGAGTAGCTCAGTCAGTAGCGGGCTAAACTAGTAATATGCCGTACCCAGGTTCGGGTCCCAACCGTAATAGGTTTGAGATTTATCCCATCTAACCCTATCCTGTATTCGATGAGAAAGGGGCACAGTGGGCTTGCTGCCATCCATCGGATGAGATATTAAGCCATGTAACTGTGTGCAGTGGTACTTGTTTTGGGTTTTTGAGATGTTTTACCTTTGAACGGCACTTTTTGTCCACAATGAGCTAAATGGCAAGGTCAGAAAGACCCCGAGGGCTCAGCATAGGTTGGGGAAGGGGCCCATTGGGCAGTTGTTAGGAAACAGAAGACGGCCTCCAGTCAAGGCCATCCAGCGTGTTCTTTAACGTGCACAGGGTATGTCTCTCCTGCACACAGGCATGGCTTTAAGTCCCAATCCACAGACGGCGGTCTTTCCAAGCCCATCGGTTCCCCTACTGACCGTGGCGGGGAGTTTTACGGAGATAAATCTCAACGCTGGCCCATGTGAGATTCGAACCTGGGAACTGCACATTACGATCCTGGCACGCTACCGAGTGAGCCACCCCCGCCTCATACAGGGGAGCTATACCCTGTACATTCAAGAGCACACTGAATGGACTTAATGGAGGCTTTAATCTACCTCCTAATAGCTGTCCAGTGGGTTCCCTACCACACTTCTCTGAGCCTTTGAGGTTCTTGTGACCTGGTCATTTAGACTATCGTGTGCTCAAATGTTTTCGTCTGAGAGCCAAAAGTTGATTTTACCTTTTAAAAATGCTGAAACTGTAGAAGATATCAAAACTGTTGCGTAGAGGAATTCACGTTGCAAGAAGAGCCGAACTACGAATATAGGATAAAAAATCAGATGAATCCATGATAAAATAATCATTTGATAAAAATGAAAACAAATGCTTGAAAAAATTTTATTTTGTTAGAAGATGAAGGAACGAATTGCTTACAATTGACATAACTGAATGGAAATGTTGAATAGAGAACAGAGTTTTGTAAGGGTTAGCTGCCAGATTATTTTGAAGAATACCAGACGTTATAAAGCACAAAAAAAAAAATGAATGTATAAAAGATTTTTAAAACGAAGTGAAATTTTGCATAATACAGCATAATAAGAGCAAAAGGAGAAGGGTAATTCATCAAATTCAATCTATCGAACTCTTTTGCATGTTTTGCTATCATACTCCTTTTGTCGGAGTGAAAGTCTCAAAGGAAAGCTCCAAAAAGGTATTTTTTGTGCTTTTGATTAACATCTACATATCTGCAGGAATAGAATTTGAATTTAAAAGAAATAAATCAAATTTTGCAGACACGAAACGGAAAAGAAATAGATAAAAGGTAAATTATTAAAATCAATCACGGATATAAGATGGCGAGGATGAAGTCCATTATGCAGGAAGATAGCGAGCTAATTCTTTCAGAACACTTCCGAATAAAAAATGATGTATTTCAAAGCTGTAATTTTGTTAGGTGGATGTCGCATAATGTTTCTCGAGTTATTTTGCGTTAAACCTGAGAGATAAAAATGACTGTCTTAAGCGATTGTGAGGAATCAGTCTGAAGGTTGGAAGAAAACTAATTGGGATTATAGCTCGAAATGAAGTTCAAGGAAGGTGAATTTAAAGAAGGCTGATATTACTGAAAGTCTTTTAAAGATGTTGTTAATGATTAAGTCAGTACAGTATGTCAAAACGTTTATTAGAGTGGACCTACTTCTCTATAAAAACTTTATCTGAAACTTTAAGGTCACAAAGATCTAAAAGTTAAGGGCATTTCGCATTATGCAAATATTTTAAGTGTTACTCAAAATTTGATTACACTGGTTTCCATAATTTAACGCATAATCCTATGTTATGTCAATGGAGAGCAAATGTCGAAGGTTTCTAATTTCTAAAATAGGTTTTTTGTTTCGAGATCAAACTGATGAATAGTGAAAGAATCCATTACACTAACTTCTAAAATACACACTTATTTAATAAAGACTTGGATACAATACGTATTACTAATTTTTATTAACTTCTGAAATCAAATTTTTGACTGGCATTGCTATTGTTAAATATTCAAATTTCCAAAACTCATTAAATACTGAACGAATATTGCTGAAAAATTGTGATATTGATATATTTCATGGAGATCTCATTTTCCAAACAAAAACATTTTTTTTTGATATTATAGAGTTTCTTAGAGTAATTTTTTCTCAAGAGTAACTTAGGGCAACATATGGGTTTGAAACACCAAAATTTATCCTCCCACCTCCAGAAAAAAGAAAACACTTTATAAGAACTGCTGATAAACGGTAAGAACTAGGACCACCACTTTCGATATACAACTTCCTCTAATCGTAACTTAAAGCAACATTAAGTTTAATCCCAAATATTTCTTTCCCCATAAATATCCCCCCTTTCAGAAAAAACATATAGAGATTTATCTTAACTGCTAAGAACTGTGTGTCAAAATCTCGATTTTCAACAATTTTCGTTCAGTATTTAATGAGTTATGGAAGTTTGAATATGTAACAACAGCAATGCCAATCTTAAGAAAATTGACGAATGGTGAAAGAATTGTTTACACAAAGTTCTAAAATACAAACTTATTTTATTAAACACTTTGATACAATACTTATTACTAAGTTTTAATTAACTTCTGAAGTCAATTTTTGTGGCTGGCATTGTTATCGCTAAATATTCAAACTGCCATAACTCATTAAATACTAAACGAATATTGTTAAAAATCGAGATTTTGATTTACTTGATTGAGATTTTTATCATTAATCACATTTTTCAAAACAAAAAAGATTATTTTAGAAGTTATGAGTTTTAACGTTAGCTTCCCATTGATTTAACACAGAGATTTTCCTTCATTTATGGTAACCAGTGTAGCAACGAAGAAAAAAAATCGATTAACGTATTTGATCCACTATGAGTAGACGAAAATAATTAGAACTTCCCCATTTTATATCTTCAAGATGGGAAGTTTATTACCTCTTGAAAACAATGAGTTAGCATTGAAACTCATAGTAACAAAGACATCTGCTGCTAACAGTCAAGAATGCCGCTTATTGAGATATGATTTGAATTTGCCGATGATATTAGAGGTAATCGTTCTTAATTGGCTATCTAAAACGTTTAAACTCTCAAACTTTCTTTCGCTCACTTGAAAAAGTCGAAAAATTCTCAATTTCCCCTTGCACCACAACATCTCTTTTTTGTTTGCTAACTGATATGTGGAAATAGAAATATAATATAATGGAACGTGCCACCTCTCCACTACGGAAACAATTAAAAGTCAATGAATACTTCCTTTAAGATTGAGGCAAATTAACTAACCCCCCGCAGATACTATACAATCTATGCAATATATTTTACTTCACCTTTTCTCACTACCTACTAAAATCGTATCGTCACATAAAGGAAACTCCACCATAACATGGGTGAGAAAGGGACCCATATGGGCTTGGAAAGGCCGCTAGGACGACTAGGACGTTATCCAGCATATATATTATTATATTATAGCATCGGCTATGACGTTAAGCCATTGACCCATATACTGGAGAGCCTGTACACCTTAAAGAACAAGCTGACTGGCCTTGACCGGAGATTATAATTTGTCTCTAACAGCTGTTCAGTTGATTAATTTCTCCAACTCTCTCTGAGCCCTTGGGGTCCTTATGTCTTTGCTCTTTAGCCCATTGGGTGCCAATATAGTGCCGATCACAGGTAAAACAGCACAACAGCTAATAAAGGAAACGGGCAGAACTTTAAAGACTTTACATCTGTTTTTGCTATATCGAATTCCTACTTCGAAGATGAATTTTCGCAGATCGGTCCAATCACCACTCTTCTTCCACTCAAACGTTCCGATTTTAACATTTCAATAGCATTTCGAAAATACGTTCATTCAATCAAAATATTTCTCCGGCTTGAACTCCAGGGAACATGTCGACCTGTTCTTCCCTACCAATTCCAGCAGGAAGCACCTATTCATTGATACATAAAAATTTTATTTTCCTACTCCTTTTAAATAAAGTATAAAGGATTCATTTTATTACTCTTAAGGCATGATTTTTTATTGATTAAAATATATTTCAAAACGTTTCTCCAAATTATGTGGATAAGAGAAGTGTCTATTTTTCTTTCTGGAATTTATATTTCTCTATTTAATCTCATTCTCATGATTCCGCTTTCCTTAAGATGTTTGTAAACTTGAGTTCAGAAAGTTTAAATTTCGAATACATGCATAAGGTTTAATGTTTGCTCTATGGGATATCACGTGCAATGTAATTTAACCTAGTCTTTGGGAAATAGATGGTTCGGTTGTTCATGGGATTAATCTGGTGACTTTGATCACGACACAAAATGCTGTCCATTGTGATGAGCACAATGTGGTTGAGATGAAAGGCCATCATCCCGTTTAGTTCGTCTTTCAAAAGCTGAATGCTGTGTCTGTGGGCATGTTGCCAGATGCTAGGACCAACCCAAGGTTCCAATATTTCAGCTCATTGTAGCATTAATGATAATGTCTAGTGAGCGTTAGCATTTAAGTGTCCCCTGTTGCTAAATGAGGTTCATTCAGAGAATGCCGATGTCATTCTTACAAGATTTCTTTTTTTCCTAATAGGTTTGATACAAAAGCATTTTTTTTTATCGCAGACTATTTTGTCGATCTAAACAATGCTCTGCTGCAAAGCTTTATACATACACCTTTTCCATCAAACTTTTTAACCCCTTTGAGTCCAAGTCTGATTAATATTGGGCATAGTTTGGAACAACGTTTTCGATAGGCTTTGCTTTTTTCGTTTGTTAGATGAAAACGCTTAAATTAGAAATCTAATCCCGTTTAGTTTAGGATGGGGATTGTTTTAGTCGGTGGCACATCAGGTTTGTAATTTGATGTTACCAGATTGGCGTAAAAACTGAGCTAGCTTTCAAATATTCTCCGTTAAACTCGTTCTGTTGTGACGCACCTCACTGAGAAAGGGTACACCGTTGTGCTTGGAAAGGCCGTCGTCCATTAAAAAGGACATTAAACCCTGTTCATAAAAACCATACCCTGTGCACGTTAACTAACACGCTGAATGGTCTTGACTGGAGGTTCCCATTGTCTCGTAAAAGCTGTCCAGTGGACCTCTTCCGCAACTTTCCTGAGCTCCTGGAGTCCTTGTGACTTGGTCATTTAATGCACTATGTGCAAAAAAGTGCCACGCAGAGGTAAGACAACCCAACCCATAATATTTAACAAAATTCATTTGAAATCATATGCATAAAAAATGAGAAATCCTTCAATAATGAAAGGATCTGATAGCATTCCAAATTAAAGTTTCCACTGCTTATTAAAAAATGAAACATAAATGAACCAAGACGAGAAACTACTAAACAAATTCGAAAACATTGCATCGAGGTAGATTGGGCAGTAAGTGAACAGAAGCGGTGAGAGTATGACAAGGCAGGGCTGAAGAACTTGATTTTACTTAGTTTTCATATTAACAATGGCAAATCACGGTAGATGGTATGTATTGCTTAAATGTCTTTCTTGGATAGGAAGACATGCTTCCTTTCGTCATCCTTAGTTTTAACCATATCTTCAAGCTCGTTCAACAACAGGAAGAATATTTCCTTCTGTCCTCTTTCGACATTGATGGACCACTTCTCCTCCTCATTTGCCGTCTTCCAATTTCTTTGCATGACGTAATAGATGCATGTCTCCGAAAAGACTTGAGGTAAATAAAAATGGCTTCCACTCGTTATTTTAGCTCTTTATGCTTCAGTTAAAAATTTATTGGAACTTTTAGAATCCAGATAATTTCAGTAATTTCATATGTTAGAGTTTACCGAGTGTCTAAATATTTTAACTATGAAACATTGGCAATGGTTAATTTATTAACGAATACCAAATACCATAGAAAGTAATGGAACGTAATAGTTTAAGTAAAATGGATGAGACTTCTTTTCCGTTACATTAGGATGTAATCTCATTTCAAATGGGCGGGGTTGACACAACGGGTAGCTAACCAGGTCCTAACTTGTATGTTTCCTGGTTCGTCCTTACTGCGGCTGTATTGTGATTTTTCTCTGCTAAATCCAGTTCGTTCGTCGCTGAGATAAGGGACAGCGAAGGATATCAAACAAGTCAACTGAATTCAAATGGAATGTTAAGCCGTGATACCCTATGTAGAAGAGCGACACCCTAGGCACGTTAAAAAATGCTAAATTGCCTTGACAGGAGGCTTCCATCTGCCTGTCCAATGGATTCCTTTCTAATGCCGAATTCTGAAGCATTGGGGTTCTTGTGACTTGGCCATTTAAGCGATTCTGTGAAGAATAGCGCAGCTTAGAGGTAAAACAACACACCTCTCTTCGAACAGCAAAGTAAAAGCATTTTGAATTATCCAAATTGTAAAAAAATAGGATCCTTATTCTCTATGACAGAAAACCAATAGCTTCCAAATATCTGGTTCTTCACACACAAATTCTGACAGTGAAACACAGAAGCTGCAATACATTTTGATGCCGCTTTTTATGATGATGAGATACATATTTTAATATTTCCTGTTTATCACAGTCGAGACTTAAAATCACTGTAGTCAGTTGTTGGATTAATGTAACATATTACAACACATGTTAAGTTTCCAGAAGTAGTCTCTAGTGTTATGCGTCACAAATAAAGTATCTTGATTACAGTGTATACCTCCAATGCACCCTTGCAATTCGCAAGCATAATTTGCATATATTTGCAAAATTGCGTCCATTAATTAATTTGTCTCTGAGGATTGAAATTATATGCTCGGAGCACTCACCTTCACCATCAAGGCATAATTACAACGTACATGTCAATTTCTGCGAAATACGGTCCAGACTCTCTCAAGTAATTTTCCGAAATTTAGTTACATGTATTCCTTTTCTGGCTTTCATTTGAGTTGCTTTCTCACCTCAAAGTAGTCGCAATCTATTGTAGCGAATGGAGTGGTAAATAAAATCAAGTAGGGAATTGTCTAAAATAAATTTAAAGTCAACACAGTCATTGCAGAGGGAGGACAGATGGTAATCTGATATTATAATGCGCCATAGGGAAGATTTGTAAGGGAAGTAATATCACTATGAAGAAAATACAAGAAAATATACCAGGAATCACCAATTACACTGCCCTAACAAAGTATTAGAATTTACATATATGTCCTTTGGAATCTAATTTCGAAGCTTTATGACTTCTAGCAAATGCATTCAATGGAAAAATATGACTGAAGATAAATTCAAGATTATAGTCAAATCTATTTCAATCAATCAATCAAATCTATTCAAATCTAAATTCAATTTTTAACAATATTCGTTTAGTATTTAAGTAATTGTATAAGATGGAATATATAACAATAAATTATCTTGTTTCATAAAAATCATTCATAATTTTTTAATATTGAAATAATCATTATACAAATATATTAGCTGTTTATTTATTTTATTAAATGATTTGAAACAATATTATTTTTTTTATCAATTTCTGACGTAAAGTCTTATGACATTACTTTTAAGAAATATTACAGCTCCCATGACTTTTAAATCATGAACTAATATTTTTGAAAACCGAAATTTAAATTGATTAAATTATGATGAGGTCCTGCCATGCTCTGACTTTCTATTCTGGCATATAAACTGACAGGCTCCTGTCAGACCTCTGTGGCAAGCAGCTGCTTGAAGAGGTATTACTATATTAGTATTATAATTTATATTCACGCATATTTGCCATTAAATACATATTTTAGAAGTTAAAGAGCTCCGAAGTTAAATTCCCATTGACACAACGTGGAAATTAAATTTTTGATAGGCAGTGTAGTTTTCTTCGAGATATTTTTAAACAAGAAAAACAATTCGTCGCGGTCCATATCCCTAATTAGCATAAAAATGAATATAGCACCAAATAAATGTTACATTTCAAAGCATATTTTAATATATTAATTATTTCAATTATTACACCTAACGCTGACAATAATTTCAATACATTGTGAATTTTAACATTAATCAGTAAAATGATACTTATTTCCGGCAGTGATTTTTCAAAAATCAGAAGTCAAATTTCTACTCTTTATTTGAGGCAAAAATTTCGAAAATATTCGTCGGCTATTTCAGATGTCATATTTCTAAGTACTGATATTTTCTGATGAATTTATTTAAAAGCGAGATCGTTTTCTTTTTAATGTTATTGACCTGAAAAATTATCTCACGTAAACAATATTAGGTCAGGATCAAATTTCCCGCTCTCAGGAAAAAAAGTAATTCAAGATTTGTTGATTGGTGACGTTTGATCCATGCTTTCTCCGGAATTCGAACACTGGAATTACTTAATGCGCAACCAAACTTTTCGACAGCTCGTCCACTGGACTAACAAAATAGAGTATTGCACATAAAGTTGGAGGGTCCTCGGTTCTCTTCAAATACGCAAAACATGTCTTCTTCAACAATGCAAATAAGTGCATTATAAAAGTAACTTGCAGTTGTTTTTAGGCAAGAATATCAGCTTCGCAGACGAGTGGGGGATGCTATTAATTAGTTATACTAGAGAACTGGCGACTTCTTTACTAGTTGAGAAGACATACTCAAACCTTTAGCAACGAAGGCTAACATTAATCTCTCACATACATAAATAGACATCGAAAGCACTTACCCAAAATAAAATTTTCTGAAGAAATTCTTGTTTCTCGAATTTAAATTTATAGTATATATTTTAGAACGTAAAACACAAGATTGCAAAACTTTACAAACTACTATCAAAATAAAAAGAAAAGAAAAATTATCTTTATAAATGATAAAATAAATATTTGCATGAATGAAAACAATTGGTAATTTTAAATTTTTTTCAATAATTCGGTAGTTTTAAATAATATTCAGTTTCCAGTGATTGTATTTAAATAAGTCTGGAGGAGAGAAAAATTCTTTACACTTTGTTAAACAAATATGTTGAATTCTAGCATCGCACATCCTTCTTTGCATTCATCGTGGGTGAAAACATTCACGAATTATTTGCATAGATGAAAGAAAAGGAAGTCATTCCAGGACGTAACTTAATAAATAAAAATAAATAAATACCCCCTCGAGATGCTATTAATAATGAAACAGAACAAAAAAAGATGTTTTGCATATCATTTCAGGTTTCCCTACGAAAGAAATTATACCCTGGGGACAGCCCATATTTTAAGTAAATCTTTTTCACAGATCCTCCTTATCCCAAGCAACACGAAGTTATTCTAGGTTGGACGCCATTTTACTCTATTCCAGTGTTACGTAGCAAGTTTTCTTTTAAAATGGTTTTCATTTTCTATAGGTTTGTTTAAAATCAATTCAAATTGTTTATATGCAGTATCGTCTCCAATACAAACCGAATTTCATTCATCCCAAAAAGGAAAAAAAAAATGCAACCTCGTTTGGTGTATGTGAGAAGTGTAAAATACTATCCACTTAGGGATCATTGAATCTTGATCACACCATGTTATGCCAATGAGAATCAAAATTCAAAGCTCTATAACTTATAAAATAAGTGTTTTATTTCAAAATGTGACTAAAGGCGAATTGAAGATCTCAATTAGTTCTGTCTAAATGTCCATTTTCAACAATATTCCTTCAGTATTTAAAGAGTTATGGAAGTTTGAACATAACAACAGAAATGCTAAGGAATTTACCATTGAAGTTAATTGAACTGGAAATAAGTATTATGTCAAGCCATTTCATGAATAATTGCATATTTTAAAAGTTTGTATAAACAATTCTATTAATATCTGTAAATGGAAATAAGAAGTATTATTTCAAGCCATTTCATGAATAATTGCATATTTTAAAAGTTTGTATTAACAATTTTATTAATATCTGTATGCTTTTTTGATAAATTTCTTAGAACTCATTGCTACCCTGAAATGTTTAAACTTCCTTGCTTGTTTAAATTCTGAAAGAATATTGTTGAAAATCGAGATTTAGATAAATTTCATTAATATTTTTAAATTATTCCCAGCCATATTTTCTCCTAAAGACCTTATTTTAAACGTTATAGATCTTCGAAATTAACTCCCCATTGGCATAACAAGGGGCTGACGTGATATCTGCATTCCTTTTTCGTATCTTGTCCTTAACAAACAGCAAAAATTATATTTAATGTGTATTTTGTCCAAATCACACAAAATTGCGTCCATACTTCTGTGCACTTAGGAGTGATTAAGCTGCTACTGATACCTAATGATATAAGAATTTATAACTTAGCATTCCAACGAAGGGACATGAGGAATTTTATTTCTTCACCAAGAATTTCTATTCATTTTTTCAAAATAGAGTCTAGCTGACGAAGAGGCATGAAAAATTTCTGTTCCTTCAACAAGAATTTTCTATTCATTTTTTTAAAATTTGGTCTAGTTGATGAGTTGGGTTGTTTTACCTCTGAGCGGCACTTTTTTGCACACCATGGGCTAAATGGCCAGGTCACATGGACCCCGAAGGCTCAGAGAAGGTTGGGGGAGGGGACCCACTGGAACAGCTGTTGGGAGACAGATGGTAGCCTCCCGTCAAGGCCATCCAGCGTGTTCTTTAACGTGCACAGGGTATGGCTCTCCCACACACGGGGCCATGGCTTAACGTCCCATCCGACGGACGGCGGCCTTTCCAAGCCCATCGGTGTCCCCTACTGACCGTGGGCAGGGCGGGGAATTTTGCGGAGATAAATCTCAACGCTGACCCAGTTGGGACTCGAACCTGGGAACTACAGATTACGAGCCTGGCGCGCTACCGACTGAGCCACCCCCGCCCATCTAGTTGATGAAGATATAGCGAAAATTAGTTTTGTTAAAAAAACATTTAATTTATAGAAAACTAAAAATTAAAATTCGGTTATGTTGAAAAGGTGAACAAATAGTTTTTATTATTTATTGCTTTTGGAAACATTATATTCAAAGCTGAAACTGAGTGTTAGGTAATAGTAGTTAATTTTAAGTAATAACACAATGAAAAATAACACATCAGAAAGGGCAAAAAAAAAAAGTTACTAACTGCAGAAGCAACCATACTCCAGCATTTTGTTTTTAAGTAACATAAATTTCGACCACATGAAATACAGCATAATGCAATCACTAATTCTTCCCTCGCTTGAAGCTGTTACGCAATTTTTGGACAGCCCCCTATCTCAAAATACTTTCCGCTAACTAAAAAAAAATCATGTAACAAATATTTCATTCTCCTTCTCCACAAAAAAAAAAAACATGATTTCCCACAACTTTCGTTGGAAACCATAATTTGTGAAGCCCAAATTTAGTCCCTAAATTATTCTTCGCACTAGAAATTAACATCCCAAATTCCACACTAGTTCTCTGCTGAGGAACATAATCAACAATTCCTCATCCAAAAAGAACCGACGATAAGAAAAGAAGTTAAAAAAAAGCGAACGCTAAGCGGACTTGTCCACAGCTCTTCCGGCTGCTTAGTCAAACTTCCATCTGCTCTGGAATTCCGAAAACACACTTCTCCATCCCATAATTCCGCCTGCTGTACAAAAGCACATACAAACGCACAGATGCACTCGCACAGTGTCCTCTCTCAGGTGATCTAATGCTCAGACAGAGGGCGCCACAAGCCAGTCTCTGACCGTCATCGAAGAGGCAGTGCCGGTGGAAAGAAGCCTTCTGCTGGCTGCACCACAGTTTCCACTGCTCTCACGTCTTCGGTACTGAGGACCGTAGCAGCTCAGCCCTCATGTGTCCCAGACTCAGTTTTGGATAATTGTCTCTCTTGCCTTTACGACTACAAGGACTACTTCTAACATCCGACGACCTGATTTGGAAATATCTCTATGTGTCTCAGTTGGTGGATAAGGTGTTTTGGTGAAAAGACACCGATTTCATTGTGCGATTATTAAGAACAGAGAAGAAATAGATATATACAAATACCCAGTTCTAATTTTCTTTTTGTATTGAGAAAAAAATTTAGTACCAAATTCAAGAAGGATTAATACTACCTTAAACGCTATGCCAGGCTATGATGGAGTCAGTGTGCTTGCTATAATCAGCAGTATTTTTCTTTTTAATACCTGTTTTCGGCTAGGTGAATCGTCGATAGCTACTACGACAGGTAAGATGAAGTCGATGTTTATAATCCTTGGTTTAGGGACTTTTTTCTGTAATGTTGACTCTTTCATGTGTTCATATGCCTTCCATGTTCTAAAACTATTACCATTTCATAGAATATATTAACAAATGATTTTTTCAAGTCTGTAGAATGAGAGGACTTTTTCAATTGAAATCAAATCTAATGCGGGAAAAAATGGGTAAATTGAAATATTAACTCATAATTGTGGATTAGGCAAAACTGAAAAGTTTGCTAACAAAGCCGAATATAATAACTGAATTCGCACATTTCGAATCACATCTAGTGATGCTTTCTCATCTTTATCGGTACTAATCAATAAATCATTGTTTTCCAAGCAAACTACTTGCATTGGCGCGTTTTTCCATTGGATTTCTTGTATATTGCGTCGAGTAATATAACACTGTTCTGGGAAAGTGTGGAGTTTCTTCTAGTAAACAAACTTTGTGTAATCAGAATTTTTAATAGATTCTTTATAAGAGTATACTATGCTGCTATATATATATGCTAAATATATGCAAATTAGTATATGTACTTAAATAGCAGAAAACTGTTAGCCGTAATAGCTTATTTGCTGTTTCCCTCTCCGCTCTAAAATGCTTAATATAATTTTACTTTTATTTCTTATAAATAGCGAATAGCTGAAGCTTACAGAGACTTATTGAAGTGATTTGAAATTATATTCGTATAAAAAGAACACACGACATCAGATAGTCTGATTCTTCTAGAATAATCAATGATTACTAGACTTTGACAGCTGAAACAGCCTGATGCTTGTCAGATTAATGTAACGGAAGAAAAAGATAACTGAAAGAGGATGGTATCTTCCGTATTTATGCAAAATGAGGAAAAAAGTGCCATTGATAAAAGGTGACGATTTTTTTCGTTCATCATGGAATAAAACAGAACCTGAATTCATCCCAACGGGTGTTTAGTATTCAAATATAATTCTGTAAATCATGAATTAACAGCGAATCCAATGTCATCGTTCATTAATAACATTGCGCAGAATTGATAATGAGACAGACGCGAGGAAAAAAAAAACACTAATGAACTGAAACAAGAAACAAAACAAGTTGAACTCTTTGGGAAGAAGATGGGGATAAAGAAAATCAGGTAAATTCAGAAGTATCAGCAATATTAGATGAAAGTAAAACCAGCAGGGGAAATAATTATTACTATATAAAATATTTCGCTATCCTTTCATTTTCAAAAGATTTTGTCTTCACCATTTTTCATAGTTATTGTCCAAACTTATAAAATTACCATCTATTGATCCATCCACTTATGTAGAAAGAGCGTATCAAGAAGAAACAAATGTAGGTGAATGCGGTGGAAGGGGGAAATTGCCACAGTTTAACCGGAATAAACTCTAACGCCGTTCCGAATTGTTTGTTTTAGAAATTATTTTTTCCGAATAGTGTAATGTACACTTCATGTTATATTACACTAACTTTGATTAACCCGCAAAATTTCCCGCCTTGCCCACGGTCAGTAGGGGACACCGATGGGCTTGGAAAGGCCGCCGTCCGTCGGATGGGACGTTAAGCCGTGGCCCCATGTGCGGGAGAGCCATACCCTGTCCTCGTTAAAGAACACGCTGGATGGCCTTGACGGGAAGCTACCACCTGTCTCCCAACAGTTGTTCCAGTGGGTCCCCTCCCCCAACCTTCTCTGAGCCTTCGGGGTCCATGTGACCTGGCCATTTAGCCCATGGTGTGCAAAAAAGTGCCACTCAGAGGTAAAACAACAACAACACAACTTTGATTCACTATAACTATAAACAAATTACTCTTGAGTTATCTTTATATATAATATATTTTTAGTAATTAGAAAATTAAAAATGCACACTCACTGCGCCATGCAATTCATATAAACTTCCTGGCCAAATTATTATGAACACCTACCTAACACTTCGACGCATATATCATGGTATCGTTGTAAAATTTCAAAGCTTTCAATTCTGAGCGCACAGTTCTCGTTGAAATGTGCTTTGAACTACTGCTAGAGTTCATCTCTCTCATCTGATGAACTGTAGTTGCTCTGCTATGCCGTTCAATTCGTGCCAACAAACGCTTGCTCTATTCCCTGAAAGCCTTTTTCCTCTCGAGCTCCTAAGAGAAGCCCCCTTTCGAAGTCTATCATGTCGCAGTTGACTTTGCTTTCAACATGCCTTTGCGGTTTTTATAGTTCTTCGTAGTGACGTAGAATGCTTAAGTTGGGTTGGGTTGTTTTACCTCTGAGCGGCACTTTTTTGCACACCATGGACTAAATGGCAAGGTCACATGGACCCCGAAGGCTCAGAGAAGGTTGGGGGAGGGGACCCACTGGAACAGCTTTTGGGAGACAGATGGTAGCCTCCCGTCAAGGCCATCCAGCGTGTTCTTTAACGAGGACAGGGTATGGCTCTCCCGCACACGGGGCCACGGCTTAATGTCCCATCCGACGGACGGCGGCCTTTCCAAGCCCATTGGTGTCCCCTACTGACCGTGGGCAGGGCGAGGAATTTTGCGGAGATAAATCTCAACGCTGATCCAGCTGGGACTCGAACCAGGGAACTACAGATTACGAGCCTGGCGCGCTACCGACTGAGCCACCCCCGCCCCCATAGAATGCTTAAGTCAGCACGACCTTTTGCATAAATTGGCATGTTACATGGTATTTCGTGCACGATGCAGTATCCGAAATAATTTGGTCAGACAGTGTACGTATTTAATTAGTATTGAAATTTTATTTATGGGGGAAAGATGAGCGAAAAAAGAGAACAAGAAGAAATCTAGACGACCTTGAAAGTTCACTGCTACTAGTTAAAGATGGGAAAGTTTCGGGAGGTTGGAAATATTGTATAAAAACAGTAAGCATACAATGATTGAGAACTGTAAATTACGTAATTTTCTCGTTCCGTGCTTCAAACTCGGCAGTCTGCATAAATCAAAAGAGGAATCATTTTCCCCACTTTAATCCAATAGGTGATTTCGTGGTGTGAGTAAACATGCACCCGAAGAGGTGAGAGAGGGAGGAATAATGGGATCTTGATCAGCCCAGCAACCCCACTCAGTTCCTCCCATTAATATATCATTTTGCTTCCCTCAAGTCGATGATTAATAGATCATTTACTCTTTTATATTGATTTCCTTCTGTGTTTTTTGTTACTTCAGCATTTTCTAGCAAAATATATTAGTTGTATCCATTAAGCGAGTATTTTCGCTATTGCCGTTTGCTCACTAAAAGCCGAGGGATGTACTCTTATTTTCGAATTATGTGCGTAAATTGCTTAATGAGGGAAGTAATAACAATGGTCAAGAAACTATTATATCGAGTAGAGGTCACACCCATAGAAGTTTTTCACAAGAGTAAAACACAAAAAAGGACACAAAAGCCGCGCCCTTAGGTGCGTGTGACCAGAAGAAACGGAAATTATTAGAGGTAAAATAATTCCGTTTTTTACTAATTTCCTTGTAATTTTACTTATTATCTTCAGTTCCAAACAATTTTACCGAATCTCCGGATAACACGATTTCAAAAATAGGGCTAGTTTACGGTTAACACGACTAGTCCCCCATTTTGCACAATTTCTCAACTACTTCTCTACGATCGTTTGTATTATTGCATTTACTACATAAGAAAACACCCGGGATGCTTTCTTTGCCTCACCTACCTGACATTTCGTTGTTCATAATTTCAGTAATTCGAAAAAATATATTTCCATTTACCCATACAAATTAGTGTGTTGAAACAGCTATAGCATGAAATATATTTGTAGAGAGAACATTTAAATTCACGCTAACCACTGACAATGTACTCTTATATGAATTCATCCTTATTAGTTAAAGATTTTAACTTGTCAGGTGTCGAGTAGAAACTCCTATAAACGTACAGTTAGTCATCTTCATTACTGGGCAATATTTTTTTTTACAGCAACCAATTTCTCATTTTTAATCTTTATTATTCGACAATCATCTATACGGAACATATATTAAAATGATGTTGCATTTAGCCGTTTTTTTGTTCTTACCTTTATCATTGTTTCTTATATGTATGAAATATATATAAGCAGATTACTCATCTCCCCTATTTACATTGATTCTTAAGAGAAATGCGTATCCTTATCTTAAGAGAACACGATATATCGTATATCTTAAGAGAACACGATTTCACTTTACGAAAATCCTTTGAAGAACCCACGTATTGTTTTAGTCGGTGACTGAGTGTACTTAGAATTTCCATCTTGCCTTCGCAGTAAGAATTAGAACAACTCCTATTTCTGGAAAACAAATCTTGAGGATGGAGAGCTTTGTTGTAGATAGTGCAAAATCGTGTTTCAAATTATGATCTTCTTAAAAGTATGAGAAAAGTATTCGTCATCATTATCATCCTTAAGCAGCCATGGACTATGGAGGTCCAACCAGACTATGCAATTTAGTACTCCAAACATATCTGTCCTGAGTTACATCTGCTGCATCCTAGGTCTGCCCCCTCTTTCCGAGGTCTTTAGGCACACTGTTCACTAGTCCTATTCGCTAATCTATAATTATGCATGCGGGCAACATGACCAAACCAATACGATCGTAAAAAATAAAATCGACCTCGAGTTTTTTCGATTAAGAATATTTTGTGTGGGTTACCGAACTTGAAGAAACGATTTTTTAGTGACGTTTCCCTATCAATCTGTACGTCTCATCCACATGATGATCCACATGCCACCCCAGATGAGACGTTCAGTTGGTGTGCCATGTGCAGGAGAGACATAAATATGAATCTTAAAGATTATTTGTGTGTCCCTGACTAGAGATTTCCGTTTATCTCTAGCAGCATCAAGTAAATCTTTACCAGTATGGGCTTCTTGTGAGCCAGCTGTTCAGCCTGTTTAGTAAAAATAACTGCAGCTCAAGGGTAAAATTATCTTAGTCAATCTGTCTGTACTGGCTGTATAGTGTTTCAAGGGCTCGAAGTGTTTACCGAAATTTTGTTTTACATTTTGTTAATTTTTATATATATTTGCACCCTGACTGGTAATACTGCGAAAGCACACCGTGTGAAGAAAAAATTAATGTACTTCTCCTAATAAAATTTTATAAAATGAGGACTTTTACGTTTATCAGTTGAAGGATATTGTTAAAATTTTATCTATTTATCAAACTTATGGTTAAA
Organism: Ryuthela nishihirai; assembly: GCA_038380435.1. Lineage (NCBI taxonomy): Eukaryota > Metazoa > Arthropoda > Arachnida > Araneae > Heptathelidae > Ryuthela > Ryuthela nishihirai. The sequence continues at coordinate 15,880,612 of JAWZYU010000016.1, forward strand.
TTTAGTCGTCCCATGGCCGAGTGGTTAGCGCGCTTGGCTACTGATCTAAGGAACCTGGGTTCGAGCCCCGGGTAAGGTATGGCTGTTTGTGTCGTTTTTCTGCTGAGGTCTCTGCCATCCTCTCAGAACTTCTACTGTGGCATATAAACTGACAGGCTCCTGTCAGACCTCTGTGGCAAGCAGCTGCTTGAGGGGGTATTTATTTTTTTTATTTATTTATGGTTAAATTTAAGTTAACTCTGATATATTTGCATTTTAGGGTGACCCACGTTTCAGCTATTGCAGGTTCCTGAAAATGAAACTTTGGTACAAAATTAACTTGTGGATTGGTTTTCGTTTTGTTAACAAGTAATCTAGGAGTATGAGGAAGTGTGGGTAATACATCTTACTTTGCAGATTATATTTACAAATAGCATACTGCATTCTCATTTTAATGGCTTTTCTTGTTTCAAGATGCCTTGGAGGAGTTATTAGAAACATTTCTAAAATTGGCAAAAAAGGGAAGAAACCCTTTAGTTGAGATGATTCAGTATTTCTCTAAATCCATCGAACACAAATAACCATTGTTGTCTCCAGTGAGCTCGATTGGCTCCTGCAATTATGGGAACAGCAAAATCAGATCAATATACTTGCGCTGTTCAGATTATCGAGAAAAATAGTATCCCATTGAGTGTTCCAATTTATATTATCGTCATTATGGATTTTGATTTCTTTTCATAGCTGGTTTTATAGCAATTCGGTTTTTATAGCTGGTTTAAAAGTCATATAATCTACAAATAATTAACTCGATGCAGCATTGTTATCATTATTTTATTTATTATTTGCTAGTTAAGATTTTATTGTTGTGTAACAAGATATTGGATCACTTTGCATCGTTTTTTATGGATTCTACTGTTAGCACAGATGCTACCCTCAGCCTCAAAAATTCAAACCAAATTGTTTTAAAAAGATAAATTTTGATAAAATGGCTAACATGTTGATAGCATTTTATACTATTTTCACAAAACTAAAATCTGATCAAGTGCTCAACATTTTTTTACACAGGATTTTGTTTTTACAAGAGTAAAATCTGATGAAGCTGCAGAGTACTTGATAGGATTTTGTTGTCACAAAAGAAAAATCAATATAATGGCCATCGTGTTTGACGCGGATTTTTCTGCTGCCACAAAAATAACATCTATTCAAGAGGTTTAGAGTGATCGACAAATTTGTGAAATCTGATCAAGCAGCCATCATGTTTTATATGATTTTATTGTTATTAGAAAAGGTTAACCTGTTCAAACAATCAGCATATTTGACAGAATTTTACGATTGACATAAGAATAAATTCTGATTAAGCAGCCAGCGTGCTTGACAGGATTTTATTCTTATGACACGAGTAAAATATGATCAGTTGACCAACATGCTTGATAGGATTTTTCTGTATTCACAAGAGTAAAGTCGATAGGATTTTTATCGTTTATGACGAGTAAAATGCAATATAGAATCAGCAAGATTGATACGGCTTTATTATCACAATAATGAAATCGATCAAGTTACTAGCATGCTTGACAGGACTTTACTCTTTATTACAGGCCAAAATCTGTTCAAGCTGCCAGCACGTACGATAGGATATTACTATCATTCCACGAGTAAAAATCTTATGGAGCAGTCAACGTGGTTCATAAGATTTTACGGTTAATTCAAAAATTTTACGGTTAATTCAAAAATTCAAAAATAAAATCTCAATAATCAGGCAGCAATTTTTAACGAATTTTTCTTGTTATCCCAAACGTAAAATCTGATCAAAGCGTAAAAGCTGATCAAGAAACTAATGTGCTTGGTATTATTTTATTGTTATCACTAGAGAGAGCTGAGAGAACGTTCTTATATTACCATACATAGCTAACGGCATAGAATGACAAAAAAAAGACTATATGATGACAACTTCATAATAATATTTTAAATTAAATCATTTCAATAAGCTTGTAGTTTATTTCCAAATTTTATAAACGCTCTCACCAAAATATGAATTTATAAAAACAAACTTTTGAATTGGTAAATAGTCTCCTACCTCACCGTTAGATATCATATTTCTTATTATTAAAATAAATAAAACAACAGGGCATGATGTGATCTTTTCGAATGGGGATGGAGAGAAATTTATAAAAAATAACGTGATAATGATCCTAAAAATCATTCTGACATCTACTAGTTATGAACAGGGCCAGCCAGCTCCAGGAATAAAGGCAAAGGAGTCCTTTTGAGAATGCTAGTAATCAGAACGGGAGAGGAAACTATTAAACATCATATATAATAGCCGTAATTTTGGAGCTTACTAACGGACGACTTGGCGAAGAGACAAGGGACCTGTGTGACGTCATCGGTGGCAGAAATTGTCAGTTCATCCGTGGTTCCGCGGGTCCTTGGGTTATTGGTCCCAAATTTGGTGTGGTGGTCCCACTTAGTTCTAGTCTTGTTAAGGTAACAGATCGGATTCCGAGCTACTGTGAACCGGGAGTTATTTCTCGAAGTGTCCGAACTTTCTGTGGGCGCTGCCATCGCTTACATTGTGAATCGACGGGAAAAGTTGTCAAAGGTCGAAAGAAATGAATGAACTTAGCGATGGGAAGAGTTATCAATGGACTTACATTTCGCGCCAAACTTGGGGCATGGATTTAACTAGTAAATATTCAAGAAATCTGCTAAAAAAAAGCACAAAAAACAGTGGGAAAATATATACAGGAATGGCGTCCCGTTTCATTTTGACTCGATCCCCACATTTCACTCGGATTGCTTAATCCCTTTCTCTAGGATATGTTCGCCTTGAAAAAAATCAGCAAATAATTTTATGTCAATACTAAAAGGTTTTGTTGATAAAACTCGCGTTGGATTGACTTAATTTTGTACCGTGACAACAAATTAACTTGTGTACGGTGGAATCTGCAAACTCTCGCGTATATCGTTTACTATTTGATCGTTACTGCAGATCTTACGAAAACTCCTTGAATTGATATGAAGACTTCAGAAAGCTTTCGTGCGTTTATTAATTGCTTTAAGCTCCATTTCAGAGACGGGAAGACAGAAGTTATTAATGAATCAGTCAGATGCCAGTTCCGTAGGAGCTGCTGGTGATTTAATGATTTACGAGTAGAGCTTCAAGTCTGGCAAAAGAGATATGAGTAGCAGTACCCTGAAATTTATCTTCCATGTTTGCTGGTGTGAACTTTACGCTGGGGAAATGAATTCCGTCCTTTACTGCAAAGAGCTGTTTCATTTATAGGTGTGCCCTGCAATCTTTTACCTCTTATGTGCCATAAGAGTAATAGTTACAAATAAAAGGACTACAGACAAATTAGTTACAGTAGGAAAAAAACTCGAAAATTTTCGTCAGTGGTACGTTGGTTTAGTAGGATATACGCAATCTGAATTGGGTTGTTTATCTTTGAGCGGCACTTTTTTTGCACACCATGGGCTAAATGGCCAGGTCCCCGAAGGCTCAGAGAAGTTTGGGGGAGGGGACCAACTGGAACAGCTATTGGGAGACAGATGGTAGCTTCACGTCAAAGCCATCCAGCGTGTTAATAGCGTGCACAGAGTATGGCTCTCCCGTAGACGGAGACACGGCTTAACATCCCATCCGACGGACGGCGGCCTTTCCAAGCCCATCGGTGTCCCCTACTGACCTTGGGCAGGGCGGAGAAATTTGCGGAGATAAATCTCAACGCTGACACAGCTGGGACTCGAACCTGAGGGGTACAGATTGCGAGCCTGGCGCGTTACCGACTGAGCCACCCCACCTCTATACACAACCTGGTAAAACCATCTTCTACCAACGTCTGCTAAATTATTTTGCTTTTTAATTTTTTGCACATAAGAAGGGCGGGATTGGGGGCTTGGCTCAGTGGTAGTGCATCAGACTAATAATCTTTATTTCCTAGGTCGTAGTCTCACCTGGAGCAGCATTGGGATTTATCTGTGCTAAACCACAACCTGCTCTATGTAAGAAAGGGGATACTGCTGGGCTTGGAAACGCCACCGTCCATTGGATGGAGGGGAAAATCGTGGCATCTTGTGCGGGAGATTCATGCCCTGTGTGCGTTAAACAACACGCTGGATGACCTTGATAGGAGGCTAACATCTGTCTCCTAACAACTTTCCAGTGTCTCCCCTTCTCCGAACCTCCTCTGAGCCTTTGGGGTCCTTGTGAACTGGCCATTTAGCTTATTGTGTGCAAAAAGTGCCGCTTAGAGGTAAAACAACCCCAAGGAGCAGTTCAGTAAATCCACATGTATTCAGTATCATAAGGTTAAAGGAAATTAATACATCTGAATTAACTATATTATTCTAAACAATTTATATTAAAAAAATCACATCGCAGTGTGGTTGGCGTGCTAGGCTGTCGTCAAAATGGATCTGGATTCGAATCCCATATAATAATCACATGGTGTATCTGGGATTCGAACCCAGATCTTTTTTTCACGAAAGTAAAACTTTCTCTGTAATTGGCAAGCTAGACTTCATCAGGGTCTGTACATGGTAGCTAGGTAGTCACTGGAAGGAGAGCTATGCACCACTCCCCTGTGATGATGTATAGAACCGGCCAGGCCTAGCACCTAATGTCCGACTCCGCCTTCTCGTGGTGCAGACCGACAGTACCTTTCAAAAGAGATACTCTCTTGTGGAAGTGAACGGAATTGAAGGGCTGTCAGATTAGTGTGACCTACTGATCTGGACAACTATGGCTAATTTTCTTTTTTTTTTCTATCCTGCTGAGGAGTGGTCAAACACACAGGCTCCTGGTGCTGACCATGTAAACCCACTGGACTGGATTGAATTAAGGCTCTGAGCTTGATTATGGATCCTATATTAACTGCACTGGTGGGATTCTGTGGAGGGAAAATCTTCCGCTGTGTTTTCTGTTTGTTTGTGGGATGACAGCCCCAAGTGAATAGATTCACAGGATATGTTTATCAGCTGGTGGATAATCCTGAGCAGAGGTCATCGCAGGCACCTGAACCCTTTGCTTCTATTGGCATCGTCAAATTCTACATTGGAGGAAGTCTTCCAGTGTAGATGGCTTCAGCCTCTAGTGGTGGGGGAACGGGTCTTTGCCCCATGTCTGCAATTAGGGGGCTGTTTGATATTGTCAGCATTCCCTCTCTCAATAAACATAGTTTCTTTAAACATCCCACTAACCATTTTCTCTCCATAGGTAGTTGGAATGTGAGGACTCTGCACAGAGCTTTTTCTCTTGATGTCCTCACACAAGAATTCCACCATTATAATTTAGATATTCTCGACTTGCAAGAGACCAGATGGACAGATAAAGGTCAGATTCTTAAAAATAACCTTAAATTTCTGTTTTCAGGAAGGGATGACAATAAACATCAACAAGGTGTGGGTCTGCTTCTCAGCAGACACGCTAGTGATGCTCTTCTAGGATACGAGTGCATTAATGAAAGGTTTCTTACAGCAAAATTTCAGACAAGCATTAAGGACTTGAATGTTATCTGCTGTTATGCCCCCACTGAGGATGCCGATGAGGATGAGAAGGATAGGTTTTACGGACAACTTCAGGATTTTTTTTAATTCTGTCAAGAAAGGAGATATTACCCTTGTTCTTGGTGACATCAATGCCAAAGTTGGTACTGACTCTGATCTTTGGGGAGGGGTGATAGGCCCTTTTGGTATTGGTAGCTACACTGGCAATGGGTAACGTCTCCTACAGGTAAGTAAACTCAATGACGTCAGAATAACTAACACTTATTACAAACATGGCGACATACATAAGTATACATGGGTTTCACCCGATGGGCTGCATAATAATATGATTGATTACATATTAATTAACAGCAAATGGGATAGTTCTGTTAGGAATACCAGGGCATATAGGGAAGCTGAAATTGGATCTGACCATTACCTTTTTAAAAGTGTGTTGCAACTTAAACTTAAAAAGTGTTGTGCTAAAGTTAAAAAAATTACCTTTAATACTGAAGCTCTGAAAGACCCATTTATAGCTAAAGCTTACCTTGATAGGATACTTAGTCATTATGACAGTCATGATTTGCTTACTACTGAAGTTGACGAAGAATGGGGCTATTTTAAACAGGCATATTTTGGAAAATAACAGTACTCTTTTAGGAAAAAAGGAGCAGAGGAGACAGAATTATTTAAGTGATAAGGCACTTGAGCTTATTTCAGAAAGAAGGAACTGCAGGAATGTCCTTAATCAATACCTTACTAGTCTTAATAGAAAGCATTACAGAGAACTTAATAAACGTGTAAAAGATCAGTTAGCTGCTGATAAGAATCTTTGGCTTGATGGCTTGTCTGACAAAGCCGAGGAAGCAGTTAGACAGCACAATAGCAGAGAGCTGTACCAGATAGTTAATGTTTTGTGTGGTAGAAAACGAACAGGTATACAGGGATTGAAGGATATACAAGATAAGGTTATAGAAGGTGAGGATTCTGTCATGGCTAGGTGGGCTGAGAATTTCAGTGATGTTCTAAACAATGTGGTTAGTTCTACTCCCATTGTTTGTAATTATGCTAGATGCATTGGTTGCTTTAATGTTGGCCCTATAACACAATCTGAAGTTATTTTGGCTATCTCTAAACTTAAACTTCATAAATCCCCAGGGGTAGATGAAATTACTACGGAAATGCTTAGAGCTGGGAATGTTTCAGTTACCACTTGGATGACTGAAATTCTGAATATCTTTTATGAGAAAGACATGGTTCCTAAGGATTTTACCAGACTATTGTTATCCCTGTTTTCAAATAAGGTGATCGCAGTTCTTGTGATAACTATAGGGGTATCAGCCTACTCTCTGTTCCAGGTAAAGTTCTTTCCATGATTGTGCTTAATAGAATTAAGAATCTGGTTGACAGGCAATTGCGTGATGAGCAATGTGGATTCAGAAGTGGTAGGTGATATGTGGATCAGATATTTTCACTTAGGCAGATTCTTGAGAAATGTTTAGAGTTTCAGAAACTTTGGTTGCTAGCTTTGTTGATTTCAAAAAGGCTTTCGACTCTCTTGATCGTGATAATTTGTGGTTGATTGTGAGATCATATGGTATACCAGAGAAATTAGTTAACATAATGAAAGCTCTCTATAATAACACTGAGTCGTGTGTGAGAGTTGGTAAGGCTTGTAGCAATTGGTTTAGCATTACTTCTGGTGTTCGACAAGGGTGCATTTTGTCTCCTTTTCTCTTTAGCTTGGTTATTGATTATGTTATGCGAAATTCACTTCAAGGGAAAGATTATGGCCTTAAATGGGCTGGAGATACGAAAATTTCTGATTTAGATTATGCTGATGATTTAGCCCTTTTGGCAAATGATGTTGATGAGATGAACTCTTTCATTCGAGCTGTTGATTAGACTGGTATTAGAGTAAGTTTGGTTGTAAACACAGAGAAAACTAAAGTGATGAAAATTGGTCAGGCAGGCTGTGATTCAGTTAATCTGATTGGTTGCAGACTTGAGCAGGTGTAACAGTTTAATTATCTTGGGAGCTATGTAATAGATACTGGTGAGGTGCGTCATGAGATTAACAGATGGATAGGGATTGCTGCCGGGACTTTTAAGAATCCATGGAAAGGGTGGAGAAATAGGCGTATACACCTAAAGACTAAAATTCGACTGTATAATAGTTTGGTTCTTTGTAGGGTTAGTTATGGTAGTTAAACTTGGACACTTTGTAAACAAGATAACGGGAAACTAGATGCTTTTGATTCTAGATGCTTACGCAGTATCTTGGGCATTAGGTGGTTCAACGTTGTAACTAATGATGAGGTTAGGCAAAGGAGGTATGTTGTGCAGAGAGAGACTCCGTTGGTTTGTCCATGTTGCCCGTATGAATAATTATAGATAGGCGAATAGGGTTATGAAAAGTGTGCCTAAAGGCTTCAGAAAGAAGGGGAGACCTAGGATGCGGTGGGCAGACAATGTCAAACAGGACCTTATTAGAATTGGTGTGCAGTGGCCAGTTGCAGTAAATGCTCAGGACAGACTTGCTTGGAGAACTAAATTACACTGTCTGGTTGGACCTCCTTAGCTCATGGCTGCTTGATGATGATGATGATGATGATGATGAGACTTCATCAGAAAGACAGTATGTTTATACAAAGTGTTTCAAAAATTGTTTTACATCTTTGAGGGGAAGTATACATTTATGAATAAATGGTAGATACAAATCAAATACATACAAATGCAACAAACGTATCAAATTCTGCCAGGTGTATCAGAATGACAGTGCAATGTGACTTCCAGATGTAACATGAAAAATATCTCACCAAATGCCGGATCTAGGGTGGGACCAAGAGAACCGTGGCCCTCTCAGATTGCTAGCAGCTGAAATAGAGGCAAAAATGTTTAAACTTATTTATAGTTCATGGATTTCCAAGAAATTTTTTTAAGAAACTAAAACGGAGGGAGAAATGTTATACTGTATTGGAAATACAGGCTCTCCCCTCCCTTCTCCCACTTCTACCTTTTTCTGGCTAGATTGATTATGTTTCTTGCCACTTGATTTTTTTTTTAGATCTTGGCCTGATCCTAACTATAATGAATTTCTTACCATGTGCGATGAAGCAGTGATCTTGACTTCAACCAATGCGCCACTAATTCTTGCCCACAGATCATCAACACCTGCAGGTAAAGGTCGAAAGTACATTTTTTCTTAGCAAATCCCACATAGAAAAATCATATTGGAGTTAAATCGGGGGAATGAGATGTTTGTTCATGATATTGGACCCTTTCGGCCTACCCACACATGTGGGAAACATGTGTTGAGATACCTGAAAATGTTGATGAATTAGGAGCAAAAATTGCAGTAGCTGTTGCAGAAGTCGCCATAGACCTGCTACGCCACACCTGCGAAGAAATTCATTATTGGTGAGATATTTGTTGTGTTACATCTGGAAGTCACATCGAATTGTCACTCTGATACATTTCACAAAACTTTTTGAGTTTGGCTACATTTCTATGTACGTATTTGTTTTTTATCTACCATTTATTAATACATGTAGACGTCCGCTCACAGTTGTAAACCTACTTTTGAAATACCTTCTATATTGTCTTTCTGATGCGGTCTTGCGTCTTTATACTTTTTCTGCGCACTATATTATACTGAGTCTCATCTCAGTCTTACATGTGAAACGGGATGTCTGAGGAGATTATTTATTCACTTACTTACTTAATATATATTTTTATATTTATTTCTTAAATGAATATTATTAATTATATGACGAAAATTAAAAAATCACAAAAAAGTAATTAAAAAAATATTCCTATATTTCCTTCTAAAAGCGAAAAACTTTTCATTCTCTTTTCTTTGGAAGATGTTGCACTTATGTTAAATAATCAAGTGTAAAGTAAAAATCTATTGTACATATATCGGAAAAATGACACATTTTTTTTGTAATCTTTTTAGTAAGTCGTTATTGATTTTTGTATTAATTGACCCAGGAAAACCATGTGGTTTTTGGGTTCACTCATATTTTTCTATGTTATAAATTGTATATGATGATGATGAAATGAAACTGATTGATTGAATTATTGATTGATTGATCATTACTACACGCATAATTTCTCTTTGACAGACGGGATCCATATCATACTCTATAGCATATTTCAGAATTTATTTCTCCGATCTTTTCTCAGCTTGATCAAGAACTCCTCCGAAACGATAAGAGCTAGTACAACTACATTCTGCATAGTTTCCTCTTATCACAGCATAAAGCAAAGTTTGGCTACTCCTCCAAAAGGACAGGGGAGACTTATAAACGGACAGAACAAATAAATTCATCTCATTCGTGTTTTTATTTTCATAACTTAAAGCAATGTAAGAGTTTGCCTTCCAATTTTTGTTCGTTCTCAGGAAACAATTGTTCCTCCTCTTATTAAAAACCAGGGAAAGAACTTCCAAACGATAAGCGTTAGGATCACGAAATTTTGTATACACTACTCTCTTTCCATGACAAAGTTAAAACTAATCATAACTTAAAGCAAAGCAAGGGTTTGGCCAATCAAACTTTATTCCTCATTCCTTAAAATGTCCCTTCTAGAAAAAAAAAGCAAAACAAATTTCTACTAAATGGTAAAAAAAAAGAAGTTATGACTACCAAATTCCGTATATAGCTGCTTATTGAAACTAGAAACTGCATATGAGTTTGACTTCGAAATTTTCCTTTCCAATAAAAGAGAAAATGCTTAAACGATTGTCGAATGTATTATAAGAGCTATATCTGAAATGAAAGTATCTCATATGAAGTAGCGTGGGCAACACAAGTTATGTATCCTTTTCTTAATCTCCAAAAAAGGAGATATAAATTTTCCGCCATATGATGCAGCTGTCAAATGCAGACACGCGGCTCCATGTGTTCTTCTGCACACGGAATCATGGCAAAACGTCACATTCCTCGGACGGTGGTCTTTCCAAACCCAACGTTGTCCCCTTACTTACTGAAGGGCAAGATTAAAGTTAGCCGAGATAAATCTCAACGCTAGAACAGCTGAGAATCGAGCCTGGGAACTACAGATTATGAACCTGGCTCATTATTAAATGAGCCATTCCCACCCTACGACGTTAAATCGTGGAACTGTAAGCATGACAGTTGTGTTATCTTAACTGAGTTCTCATATGTCCAATGGACCTCCATTATTTACCCAGTGTGTCTCTGGATTGCTGTGACTTTTACAGCATTGTCCAACAAATTTATATGCTACCTCATAGTTTCAGAAACACCTGACAGAAATATCACATCAGTGTAAAAAAGAGGGTAATTTTCCGTGAAACTCATTTCTAGTAATTTCTAAATATTTAAGGTATTGTGAGAAGAAAGCATCAATACATCAACGTTACAGATAATGAGATGTTATCGCATTTGATGACGAAGAAAGATAAAACTCTGCTCCGTGGTAGTCGTAATCTCACTGCTTCCAGTAATCTTATTTTTTCGTATAAAGCATGACCATCTAAAGCGCAGTTGCTCCTGAACTTGAGACACTGATCAATCAAATATTAATGAGGTTTATGCAGTTCCCATAGAAAGATACCTCGTCGCTTCACAACTCACAGGTGTAGATATTCCTACAAAGTATTGAATTCCGATCAGAGACGCTCTTTTAAGATTCTCGCAGTCGCGTTATGCCCGACTATTCTCCTTCCTTGGTACCATCTATAAAGAGTTCTTTCTTCTTAACAATAAAAGAAACTGGATAAAAGAGAGTAACAGAAGTGTCTATCATCTTCTGAATGTTTATTTAATCGTGGACTGTTTTTTTTTTAAAATGAAACTATGTAAATGCGTTTAGTTCTTGTGAAATGCGACATATATTACTTTGAAAATTTATTGCACATATATACAATCTTTCGAAACAAATTATTTGTCTCATAAGTATATTCTGTTAATACTTTCAGCAGTTATCTGTTGTAAACCTCAGACATTTGTATGAAGCCTGAATTTTGCAGTGGCAGTCCCAGCAATCACATTTAAATAAAAAAATTGGGAAGCTTAATATCACTTAAAAATTTAACCCATTGGCGTAATGCTTCTGCCGATTCATTCTTTTATTCTTTGACCGCCCCTGGAGACCGTCACTAGACTGAAGAGATTACGAGACTAAGTAGAGTCTAACATCTTTCATCTTCTTTCAACTGAACCACTTTGTAAAAGGGGCCTTAGCCTCTTTATCATCTGGTCGATGATACTAAAACAGTTTTCTTAGATGATAGGTCAATAACTTGCCAATCAACCGTCAATCAATCTGTGATCTACGAGAGCTATCGAAGCTTCAACTGCGCAGTTTCATAGTCATCCAGTTGCCCCTCACGCTACGGCATTATTAATTTGAATACTTTTGTGATTCACAAAAGTGCAGTTCATTGGGGATGCGCAATCATTTTATCGGGAAATTAATAATTATTATGTAATGTCGCCCTATCATGGCTATTTAAATACCCTGTTGTAATATATATAAATATAAAATACGCTACTTTTCATCTTTATTCTATACCTTAGATGAAATTGAAGATCTTGAAGTGGTTGTTAAAAAAATTACTCCCATACCTTAACTAAAGAAAAAATGCCAAGTTTAATAAATTATAAAGTTAAGTGATAATTGTAGAATGAGAATTTTTCTCCGCTAACTCCCATTCTGCCCTTGGCGAGAAAGGGGATACCGATGGACTTGGATAGGCCGCCGTGTGTGTTTTTTCTCCTTGTGTAAGTGTTTGTAGTATGAGAAACCAGCGCAAGCCTCATAAAGCTTCTAGATTATCTGCATCCGTTTTGTAGGGGAATACTTTCTTCCTTTTTTATACAAAAATATTTAGCTGTGAAAATTTTGTTGTATAAAGGTATGAGATCCAGATCAATGCACATTTTAATTTTCATCAACTGTACCACAGTATTTAGGAAATTAGAAGATGAATATTTCATAGCATACTTTGTCAGTCCAGAAAGCGTTCTTTAAAATCAATTTTAGAATCGATTTCAACCGTATACCAAACCTTTAGAGCCTGCTAAAGGCATTTTGCAATTCAAACAGAACATGCATTTTTGCCAAGCCAGGGAACACACGTATTTTTGAAGCTGTAGGATAAGTTAATTTTTATACTACCCCAGAACACTTTACTTTCTACCAGTTTAAGCAAATTTATCGTTTTACTACCTAATGGTGATTAATTTTTACATTTTTACATTACTAAGTTTACATTGGAAAATGAGCTGTGCCCTATTGCCTTTTAAAGATGCACAGAATAGGACAGGCATTGTATCTAAGATACGATTCCGCCTTTTCGTGGTATTGGAAGCACGTTATAAAGGAAATAGTTCAGTTCTCTTCGGGAAAAAAAGAATTCATCCACTAGAGGTAGGTCAATTTTGCTTGGAACTGAGAAAATTTTAACTCGGGAAATTATTCTTATTGCACTGTTATTTAGTTTGGGTTATAAAAGCAAACTATTGTTTCCATTCCTCATCTGTTCATCCGTCTGTAGACACTAAGTTTTCTTTTGTTTTAAGAGATGTACACTGAGATGCCAATTTATTAGGTACACCACTACTCGTAACATAAATGTTTCATTCCAACGCGTAATAGGTCACTTGACCGCAGTGTCGGTATAAATCAGGCAGACCAGGTTTTCGAGCATCGTTAGAGTTGGACTGGGCGTCAGAATGGTCAAAACGAGCGACCCGAGTAACTTTGAACGTTGCATGATAGATGGTGCTAAGCGTGCTTGATCTAGCATCTCCCAAACGGCAGTCCTTCTGGGCTTTTCGCGCACAACCGTTTCAAGGGTTTGCCGAGAATGATGCGGAAAGCAATAAAACTACTAGTAATTGGCGATCCTGTGGACGACAACAGCTTGTGTATTAGAAGGGTTAATGAAGACTGGTGAGAATCGTGCAAGTAAACGGACGGACCACAATCAGGCTAATCACAGCAGAATTAAGCATTGGTGTGTAGAATGTCATCTCCGAACGCACCACGCATTGGACCTCATCGCAAATGGGCTACAACAGTCGCTGACCATGTCGAGTGCCGATGTTGTCAGCGAAGAACACGAAAGCACGTCTCTATGAGGCGCAGAAGCATCGACACTGGACTGTTCACGACTGGAAAATGGTAGCCTGTTCGGATGAATGAAGGTTCCTTTTGTATAATGCTGATGGAAGCATGAGAATTTGGCGCAAGCACTATGAGGCCATGGAGCCATCTTGTTTGGTATCAATACTACAGTCCAGTAGTGGAGTGTGATGGTGTGGGAAACGTTTTCCTGGTACACATTAGGCCCCCTGAAACTCATCAAAGGACACCTGAATGCCGCAGCGTATTTTAATATCATTGCTGGCCAAGTTCTTCCCTTCATGGATAAATCATCCCTTCATGGCCTTCATGACATCCTCACTCGGATGGACATGTTCAGCATGAAAATGCACCTGCTCACAAGAAATCGTAGCCGGATGGTTCCAAGAACATGCCGACGAGTTTTCCTTGATTCATTGACCTGCACATTCACCAGATCTAAACCATTTCGAGCATCTTTGGGATGAGATGGAAATGATTGTTCGCAACGAGGCTGTGTTACGGTCCAATTTGCAGCAACTGCACGACACAATCATTTCCACATAATACAATCCTGCACAACTCATCCAGCATCTTGCAAGTTCCATGCCCCGAAGAATTCGAGCTGTTCTGAAAGCCAAAGGAGTCGCGCCACGCTACTAAGTAGGTGTACCTAATAAACTGGCACCTCAGTGTATTTTTGGATGAAGGAGGGTGGGAATTGACAGGCACTGATAAAATATTACAATTCACATTTTTCGAATCTGCCAATGTCGCTAAATTGGGCAAAGTGGTAAAACTTAAACTTTAATTGGGCAAAGTGGATAAACGAGTATTGTAAACAGCTGGTTAATTTTACCTCTGAAGTCACTTTTTTTGCATAAAATGGGCTAAATGGCCAGGTCACAATAACCTCAAGGACTCAGAAAAGATTGTGGAAGGAATACAGATAGTTGTCTCCCACCAAGGTCATCCAGCGTGATCTTTAAGGTGCACAAGGTATGACTCTCCTGCTTACAGGAGCCACGGCGTCACGTCTCAATCGTCGTATGCCGTCCTATCGAAGCCCATCGGTGTTTCTTTTCTCACCTAGAGCAGATAACGAATAAACTCTCAATGCTCGACCTGGGAATTACGAACCAACCCCAGACCCATTCTAAGCACTCTATTTATGTTGCAATTTCATATTTAAGAAATGAAAATGGAAACATTTCTTTTTTCTTTTAAGATAAAAAAAACGATTTTTTTTCCTTTGGATAGGTAGTAATAAAATATTGATCATTAGAATTTTCAAAGCGTTTCATTAGTTTGCAATCTCCCTGTTAGAAGGTGTTAAATTTTTAAAATGGTAAACTTTATTCTTTTTGCAAGCAGCACTGAGTATTCGCCAAATAGATTTCTATTTCTATGTCTTTATTAATTTTGATATCGTTATTTTTTTTTTCATCTTGAAAAATTAATTGAAAAGTTATCACAATGCAACTGCATTGCTAAATGCAGTTGTTTTTGGATATGAATTGCATACCTATGTAAAGTAAATCCAAATATGCATTCTTTAAAACTGCATTGAAGAAATCGCTTATAATGCTGTGTGATTAAATTGTCCCAATATATCTTTTAAATCAGAAGTGTATTGAAATTATATTTTGCTTATTCTATAAACCTCCATCCGAAGTAAAACTTTCCTTTAACATTGACTATTATTTCAACTTTCAGTGTATGTATTTTGCCTTGGGGTATGCCAGAAACTTGTCTCCTATTTTTTGTCGAACGAATGAATGCATTGCTTTTCATTCTTTTTTTGCTTCAAATGTAAAAAAATTATCTCTGTTTCACATTACTCGCAACTTGAGCCCTACATCTTCTAAAAGAACACGAATTTATTTCAGAATTCAACAATAAATATGAAATGAAAAAGGCGTTCGTTTTTCACGGCTTCGTCACAGTTCAACGGTTCCAGTTTTAACCGAACTAATTTACAGCACTGTTAACTTAATGATATTATTTTTTCCTGCTGAGAGCATCCTGCTTTTGATCGATTTGTTCGTCAGATAAAATACTAAATATAGAGTACCGGGATTTCTTAGTTTAATGCCGATGTGGATGACTGCATATCGTTCGTGTTCCTATCCTATCCACAGCCAAGGAGAATTTACCGTTTGCGATCAAGGATTTCCACCCGAATGCAATTAATTTTTCTTCTTGGCGATCCGAGTGAACAACATTCCACTGGACGCATACCATATAATAAATTCTTCTGTTTTGCATGCAGAATTTAAGTTCTTCCTCCTAAACATATCAACTTTCGCTGTTTATTCAACTTGTTCCGTAATGAATTTCGTTTTTGCTTCATTATGAGATATATCCGTTTCTTACTTACGCAGTCACGAAATAAAGCAGCAGCACATGCTTTCAATGACCCTGTTATTGAGGAAAAGGAAAACGATAAAAATGTACAAAACCTTTTTGTATATTTTTGATTCAATTTATTTTAATTATTATTTACGTTATCAGTGTTTTTGTTTCTTTCTTGTTTAATATGCATTAGTTTATGTGCACTGGTTTTTACGAATTAAGGAAAAACTCTCTGTTATGTCAGTTACAGTCGAAGCTCTTTAACTTCTAAAATAACTTTTTGTTTGTTTTGAAAAATGTGATAGATAACGATCTCAATGAAATATATCAATATCTTGATTTTCAACAATATTAATTTTGTATTTGATGGGTTATGGAAGTTTGAATAACAATGCCAGCCACAAAAATTGACTTCGGAAGTTAATTAAAACTCAGTCATAAATATTGTATCAAAGTGTTTAATAAAATAAATATGTATTGTAAAAGAATTATTTCATCACTATCGTATAAGTTTCTTAAGACTGGCACTGTTGTTGCTCGATATTCAAACTTCCGTAATTAATTAAATACTGAACGAATATTGTTGAAAATCTAGATATTGATATATTTGATTGAGGTCTCTATCTTCTATCATATTTTTCAAAAAAAAAAAGATCTTATTTTAGAAGTTATAGAGTTTCGACGTTAGCTTCCCTCTGACATAATATAGGGTCTTTCCTTAATATATGGAAACCAGTGTATATGGAATAAGTAAACTTAATTTGGAAAAAGTATTCTCAAAGGTGGCAAAGGTTTGTGCAGTTGGTACGACGTCAGGCTCGTAATTCCCAATTGGATTCCCAACTGGCCTTCATTGAATTATTTCTCCTCTAGTTCAGTTTCTGCCCTAAATGAGAAAGGAGACGCTTTTTATGGACTTGGAAAGGCCCGTCTTTTGGAAGTGTTATTCAGCTATAATTCCGTGTATAAGAGATCCCATCCTATGCACCTTAAAAAACACGTTGGATGGCCTTGATGAGAATTTCCATCTGTATCTTAAAACTGTCCATTGTTAGGAGGCAGATGAAGGTTGGACGGAAAGTTCGGATCACTATTCACAACCTTCTCTGAACCTTTTGGATCGTCCATTGTGAGCACAAAATTTGCGCTCAAAGGTAAAACAATTCAACGACAGATTGCAATGAAAATATAATCATACGAATATTAAAAAAGTATTTTTGGTCCAACGATGCTATTTCAACTGAATTGAGCCGGGAGTGGACTAGCTGGTCGAACACCAGGATCGTAATCTGCAATTCCCAGGCTCAAGTCCCAACTGTGTCAGAGTTAAGATTTACTCTGTTAAATCTAACCTGCTCTCAGTGAGAAAAGGGACACCAATGGGCTTGGAAAGGCCGCCATCCATCGGATAGGTCATTAAGCTATGGCTCCATGTGCAGGAGAGTCATAGCCTGTGCACATTAAGGAACGCAGTGGGTGGTCTTAACGGAGGCTACCATCTAACAGTTGTCCAATGGGTTCCCTTCCCTAAACCTTGTTTAAGCGCTTAGAGTCCTTTTGACCTGGCCATTTGGACAGCTGTTAGAAGACAAATGGAAGCCTCCCACCAAGGCCATTAGGTATGTTATTGAACTACATGGTGTACAGTCGCTCAAAAAAATATCCGAACACTATGGTTGATTACAGAATTCAGAAAAAATATCTGGCAACGATTTTGTTTTATAAATTAGTGATCTGGCAACTTTCGTGTACTATACACGAAAGTTGCCAGAAAGTTCCCAACGTGGTACGCCGTGATAGTTCAAAAGTTGCTAGATCTAGTGACAAAGTCGCTAAGTTGCCATTATTATACTATAACTATAGTTTTATCTAGCTATATAAGGGGTACGCCAGTAACATACAACCTTTCCAGGGGGTACGTGAAGCATAAAAGGTTGAGAACCACTGCCGTAGACAATGGTATGCTGCAGATCTCACATACTGACGTAGAAATAGGAAAAAGTATATCAACAATGAATAAAAGATTACCTAACACAGTAATGTGAATAAATGCAATTCGTTAGCTACGCCATGTATTGAGTGTTTTTCTCTTAAAGGTTTTACTGATACGAAATCAGAGTACCAGAGAGAAACATTAAGAGCTTAAAGTTATGCAGTGAAAATAACTCAGCTTCCAAAGTGCAAATGCTGCCATAGAAGTATTAAAAGCTTAAAGCTTACGGATAGTTGCATTGGATCTTAATGGACAAAACGAACATAAAAGACCTGATTTTGTTTAATGTGAATTTCGAGTTGAATTACTTTCATGGCGCAACGTAAAAGCTTAGGGTGAAGTAGAGTAGAAATTGATACCTTAATAGCTCAGAGTATTTGACGAAAGCTTTATCATGAGAAACGATAAAGAACAATGCAGTTATGAATGATACATATAGTTTTCGATATAGATATCTGGTTTGAATGATCTTTATTATGCCTCGTACAATAAAAAAAATTCCGTTCACGTCGGATCGGGGAAAAAAAGAAAGCGGGGTGTGTGGGAGGGTTAAGTTATTTTAATGAAAAGGCTGGGAAAACGATTCCAAGACTGTGCCTGAACCCGTTATGGTATAAAAATTCTTTCTCCATTTTAGTGATCTTTAAAGAATTTTTTTGAAATATATATTTATTTCTCCTTTCTTGTTACTAGACATTTCAAAATGAGGTGGGAGGGCATGGCTCATTCCTCCCCACAGACCTTATCCGTATCCGGCTCTGACTTTGTTTAATTGCAAATTTTGTTAAAGTGTGTTCAGTTCAATTCAAATATTATGTTTCTGATTCTTTTAAGGATAAATATAAAATTCATTTATGATGTTCGATTGGAGTTTTTGCCACAGTGAGCTAAAGGATCAGATTACAAGAACCTAAAGGCTCAGTATCGGATAGGGGTAGGTGATCCATTGGAAAGACGTGCAGATGGTGGAAACAGCCACAGACGTATGGAAATCTTCCGTCAAGGCCATTTAACGTGTTTGTAATATGCGTAAGATAAAGCTCTCCTGCACACGGGTCTATGGTTTAACATCCCATCCGGTAAATGGAGGTCTTTCCAAGACCACTGATGTTTGCCCTCTTTGAGGCAGAAAGGAAGGGTGTTAGCGGCGAAGAAATTATCAACGAAGCCCGCAAGTAGGTATATTCATGGATTTATCACAATCATGGTGGCTCAGTGTGGTGTACTAGATTGACTCGACTGTGATGACCTCACGCTAGTATAGGGAATATAGTAAAGAGCAGACAAAGATGAAGCCATTACAAATGAAATTTTGGTTGATATTTAGAACAACAATAAAAGTAATTATGCTTTGCACATTATTGCTTAAAATAAAATACGGGCAATGTGAAATGCAACTGATTTTCCCCACCCCAATGTGATTTGAGTCCGTCCCTTGGCCGAGTGGTTAGCGCGCTTGGCTACTGATCTTAGGGACCTGGGTTCGAGCCCCGGGTAAGCCATGGACTTTGTGATGTTTTTCTGCTGAGATCCTGCCAAATCACAGAACTTCTACTATGGCTTATAAACTGACAGACTCCTATCAGACCTCTGTGGCAAGCAGCTGCTTGAGGGGGTATTTTTTTAAGGTGATTTGAGCCTGAAATCCCTGCATTAGATATTGGTTATGCATAAATAAAAGAAACAAATTAGTTAGATCCAGGAGAGTCTTAGTTATGGAAGAGCTTCGCTTTAGTATAAATCCACATTTCGTGGGATATATTTAAAGTTTTTTATAACTGTAAGTTATACGTACTATGGTACAACAAACTGCGTAAAGCCAAAACTGCGGTTTATCAGATATTACTTGTTACAAATTTTATAAGACTGACAATGGTATAAAAAATGGCTAAAAATATACTAATGCAATGATTGAAAAAAATGCTGTCTTCCAAGAAATGTCTGCATAAAAATAATAGGCAGATGATAATAATCTTTCGAATACTTACACACATGATAGATCATCAATATGCTTGTAATCGCGGGTGGTCGCGACGCCAAAAGTAATGAACTGATAGTATCATAAATGCATTATTACAATGGTTTGATAAACATTCTCAATCAGATTTCGTTAATGAGGTTACGGTATAACATCTTGACGAACTTACTTCGACGTCTAAGTTGGATTTTTTTTTTTGTTTTTACCTTTCTTTTTCAAAGACCGACCTTTACTCATCCATCAACAAGGAATTTAATCGAGAGACCAATTTAAGCCTTTATATGTAGGTTCCGAAGTAAAAATCAATCACTTTGGAAAGGAATCAAAGCCTGCAGCATCTTACTCAATCCTTGTCCTTTCCGCAACCTTCAGCGCTCAGGAGATTCAGGCTGATTACTGCATTCATGAAGTCAGGAGCAAGCACGTCGAAGCGTTGTTAAAGCTTGACGTGAGGGGTTTGTCAGAGAACGTGTCGCCAGAAGTGACTAGAGGCGTGAAAGTTCAAAAACAATGAAGTACAGGGGTAGTTCCAGAATGTGCAATGTCATTCCTTCACTCACTGCTGCTGTCTACAGACATTGTATAATTGAGATCAACTTCTATTCATCTATCTTCCAACGTGCCAAACTGAAGTACAATAGTGCATGTAGCACGAAATATTTTTGTTTTGATAGTACAATACGTAGCACATAGTGAAACAAATACAAGAATTTGCCTACACTAAAAATTATTTTTGTAAATTCATCACTGATGCCTCGTACCTGTCATCGAAAGAGCAAATACGGTTATTCGAAATATTGCAAGCATTGAAATAGCTGTTAAATGTAGATAGGCTTCATATGGGAATTGGGATGCGATTGCCTCAGTCGGTAGTGAGCCAGGCTCTTGATATGTTGCTCCCAAGATCGATTCAAATTCATTCTCTGCTAAACCCCAATTTTGCTCTCTGTCAGAAAGGGGACACAAATGGGCTTGGAAAGGACGCCGTCCGTTGGATGGAATGTAAAGTCTTGACCCAGTGTGCAGGAGGCCATATCCTATGAACGTTAAAGAACACACTAGATGACCTGACGGGAGACGTCAATCTGTTTCTTAATAGCTACCCACAGGTCTCCTTCCCCAACCATTTCTGAATACTTGAGGCTCTTTTGACCTGAATTTAGCAAAAACCTGTCGCTCAGAGGTAAGACAATCCACAACAATTAAGATGGAACTCAGTGAACATGTTGATATGCCATAGATAACAAATGATGAGAGTTTTAAACTTTTGGATTAATCTGAATAATAAATCTTAGAGATGGTGGACGAAGAGAAGTTTACCAGACAATAGAAATGTTTCCCAAAAGTTTTGCTAGATAGCATTAGGTTAACTTAGGCGCAAAGTTAACATCCGTCTTCTATATAACCGCCTAACTCAGTCATTCCCTACAACAAAATGTCATTGGTGGCATATTTAATGGGATAAGATCTTGTTCGTCATGTCCGTTTTAATAAAATAAAGAACTTCACTTTTGCTGTTTTCTCTTCAAATTTGTCATTGTTTGACACATAACGTGAATTATAAAGGACGGATAAGAGGAGGAAAGTTTTTAGTTAATGACATATTTGTTCAATTGTACACATTCTCAACAAATATGTCTTATTTTGGAGAACAATTACGTTGTTACGTTTCGAGATGAATCTTAATTTTAATCATTCAGCTCCAGTAAGAGTTCTGCATTTATGTAATCAAAGTTTAGTGATGAAATAAAATGTAATTCATCATTACTTGAAGAGTAGTAGTTTCAAGAGCAGCACCCAAGGCGTATAAAAATTAATAATAGTGGGAAAAAAGCAATTTTCATCAATGACATATAAATCCAAGGACAACGAGCGACAGTTGACAAAATGGTGCCAGTGCTTACCAATTAGGTGCTCGAGGAAATTCACTGAACTCAGTGGGGAACTTGAAATATCAGTCATTCAGTTTAGTTTAGTGATGGAATGAAATAGAATTCATTACTCGTTGTCGAAGAGTAGTAGTTTCAAAAGTAGTAGCCAAGGCCTACAAACAAATTATGGCCAGTAGAAGAAAAATCTCGAAAATTGTTATCAACGACATATCCAAGAGGATATACATAAACTATTTTCAATCTCTTTGTTTTTAAAACAAGCTAAAAATGTTAAATTCTGTTTAGTGATATAGTTTGTGAGGTAATATTTCTCATAATCTATGTAATTATAACTTATTCTCACATGCCTATTAGAATTGATATAGGTCAGTCGTTGCTTGAGTAGTAGCAGATTTAAACAAGTCATAACCAAGAAAGAGATTGCGGCTGATGCTTCAAGATATTCGGCATCTTCATGAGAGACAAATTTCACACTATGAGCTATTGATTGCTGCTTTAACTACAGTTTTCATAGCTTTTAATTACGCTAGAAACCTATAAAGTGCTATAAATGTCGTCTATATATTGAGACTGATGTTTTCGCTATGACATAAATATGCAATTATAATATCACAACCAGAGCCGGGATAGCAAAGAGAAGCGCTTCACCTGCCTTAGGGGTAACAAACGAAGGAGCGTTGACAGGGACACTGATCCCATTTGGCGAATGTGTAAAAGCATATCTGCTGATAAATTATACAACCGTCTAAATCAAACTGTCGACAAAAGGTAAAACTGGAAAGTCCAACGTCCTCTGGGAATATGAGATGCTCATTTGAAAAAGATCAATTTGGTTGGGTTGTTTTGAGTTGTTTTACCTCTGAGCGACACTTTTTTGGCACTAAATGCGCTAAATGGCCACGTTACAAGGACCCCAAGGCTCAAAGAAAGTTGGGGGTTGAGACCCACTGGAACAGCTGTTAGGAGACAGATGGTAGCCTCCCGTCAAGGCCATCGAGTGTGTTCTTTAACGTGCACAGGGTATGGCTCTCCCTCACACGGGACCACGGCTTAACGTTCCATTCGACGGACGGGGGCCTTTTCAAGCCCATCGGTCTCCCCTACTGACCGTGGGCAGGGCGGGGAGTTATGCGGATATAAATCTCAACACTGACCCAGCTGGGACACCTCTAAGGTGGAGCAAAACGTGTACGTCAATGCAAACCTCCTGATCAGCAAAATCTACCACATAAACATCAAACTCGCAGTATAAGTATACTGTTTATGATAATAAAGTTCGCCTTTTTCGACTTTAGGGATCTTTAACCGTGGGACTTCAAATTAACAGTTGATTCTAAAAATGCCCAGAATAATATTTTAATAGTATTTAAATAGTCGAAACAAAATGTTACATTTATCTCTTAAAAAAACTAATATCTACCGATAGACGACAAAAGGAAACTATCACTTAGTTTTCTATTTGAAAGGACCTAAAGGAAACTTTTATGATGATGACACTAATTTTGCAACGATATATTTTTCACAGGTGATCAATACCCTAGGCTTTTTCCTAGGTACAAATTGCCGAAAATTATGCATCGTAAATATAAGGAGAGCATTTCATGAATTTTTGCCTTGTGTGCAAAAGTAGCCTGTCTCCGGTTTCATCACAGAGCCAAAATGGTGCAATAGATATAATATTGAAATCGGAATATTTAGACACCAAAGGGTTATTGAAAATAAACTAGTGTTAATGACTTGCTTTGTCTAAGAAATTTAATTCGAATTTAACCAAAATTAACATGCACAGAAAATGGAGGCAGGCACTTAGTTTAAACCGAAAAAATTGCCTTGAACTTATCTGTACTGACATATGAACTTGAATTTGACTGTATTGACATATGGACTTTAACTTGACTGCACCGGTATATGGACTTGAACTTGATTGCACAGATATATATGGACTTGAGCTTGACTGTACTGATATACGGTTTTTTACTGTACTGGCATATGGATTTGAGTGTACTAATATATGGACTTGACTGTACTGATATATGAACTTCAACTTGACTGTAATGGTTTATGGAATTCAATTTGGCTACACTGACAAAAAGTTATTACGCAGTTAGTGGGGAAACAAACCACCTCCATCGGTAAAGTGAAAAACACTCAAGTGGCTTCATTATTTCGCACATTATTTCCTATGTGAAGAGTTGGAATCCGGGTGTGGTGAGCTTGAGTTAAGTCATTAATTTAAAGTTAGAGATTTGTTTATAATTGTGAAGAAAGGGTAAAATAAATATGTTTTGGTTAGGTTTTCAATTTTTCATGGCCGAGTGGTTAGCACGCTTGGCTACTGATCTAAGGGACCTTCGATCCCCGGGTAAGACATGGATGTATGTGTCGTTTTTCTGCTGAGGTCCTGCCATCCTCACAGACCTTCTCCTATACACATAAACTGACAGGCTCCTGTCAGACCTCTGTGGCAAGCAGCTGCTTGAGGGAGTATTTATTTTTATTTATTTAATATTTAAAATTAATAAGCACTCATTTAACTTTCAATTATTATTTCAATGATTCTTTCTCTCTTCATTAATGAATCGGTCCTATTGTTTACAATAATGTCGTCGAAGAATTTTCGTTTCATACGAACTATTTTTAGTATTTACAGTTCAATTTACATCTAAAATTTAATTTGTGCCTTCAAATCATGTAATTTAAATAATAATTTTCAAATAATTATAAAAATTCCAACAGGCTATAATCTAAGAATTAAAAAAGACTGCTTAGCAGCATGTATTTCTCTTTATATGGTTTACGATTGCTTCATGAAATTGTTTTAAAATTTCCAATGGTCTATAACCGAAGAATTAAAAAGATTGCTTAGTTGTTTAGGATTATTTATTTTACATAAACCCAGGTAGAGTTCAAAATTTGTGACATGTTTTGAACTATGGGATCGAATTTTAGTTCCAATTCATACCTAATTTTTCAGAAATCAGTTGCATTTTCAGAGTTTTAGGCACTGGAATAAAATTTATGGTCAAAAAAAATTATGTATTAATAAAATAATGAAATAATAAAATTATGTAAAAAAAATTATGTATTAATAAATAAAGTAAAATTTATGGTAATAATATATTACGGTTGTTCAGATTTTGAAATATGAATAGGTTTCCAGTTATTATGCCATTTAGGTCAAACTATCATTAATATATATCAAAAATATCTCATTTACTAAAATTTTAAAAAAGTGCAAAGATATGAAAAATTATAAATTTAAGATGAAAATAATTTTAAAGCGTTTCGTTTTTTTTCCAACAAGAAATAATATTGCTTCTACTGAAAAAAATATATTAAGAGATGCAACTTTTTAATAAATGAGCATTTTTACATTAAATTATAAATTTTGCTTTTTTTTTTGTAGAGGATTTTAAGATGTAATTTTTTTGGCTCTAGATTTTAGGAAAGAATCTCCATTTGCAAATAACTCTCATAATATACTTCGAAAAAAAACAATTTGTCTTGTTATGGCGATAACAGAAGTGAAGGCAATCATAAAAAATATCATTTTTAACATTCACCAGCTACTTGCTTCAACACGTCACATGGCATGAGACATGATAATAAGACTACGAAAAACCTTGACCCATCATTCGCTGGTTCAAAAAAGGGCGGATTTCAACTCCCTTCGTATATAAAACACGGCGTCGTCTAACTGAAGTAAATGCCACTCACCTCTCAAGATGCTTTTAAACAGATTGCATTTGCGCTTGCAGCGTGGCAAGTTAAGTGGAAGTGACAATCAGCAGCCGAAATTAAATGGACAGCGATGTCCAATGGTAATTATCATTATCACTTCTATTGTGCATCGTAACTATCGTGGACTCAGACTTCGACACATTGTGGCGCACTGGTCGCTCAAAGCACAGAGGCCACATACGTAGAGGCACACGTGAAAGCAAAAAAAAAATTCGGTGTGTTAAACTAAACGCCTCATTCTCATAATTGCACTTTACCAAATAACTTGTGGCGTAAGGGCAGACCACTTTAAAATATCGCTTTTACTTCTCAATGCACTCTAGGGGTGAGTTAAACTCGCTTTAACAGAAATATGGAGTTGCTTAATTTGTTGTTGTTGCTGAGAACTAAAGAAACCATGAAAGATAAATTCATCGCGCAAAGTGCAGCGAAGTTTTGTTATTAGTAGACAGTTAAAGAAAAACAATAAGGTTTAAGGCACTTATTGCACAATTCTATTAATGTTACTAAGTCTAGTAAATCGAAATTAAGAAAACGAGAGAAAAATAATACTTGGTATTTAGCTGGTCCTGTCATCTACCAAGATCACCTAGTTTAATGGACGTGAATTTTTTTGTACAGTTTGAATTTGAAACGATTCTTAAATATCTTTGTCGTACAGCAATGGAAAAAGAAGCTTGTCAATTTATTAGTTTTGCCTGTAGTATTTTATTTTTAAAATAATATTAAGGAACTTTTGGTATTATTTTTTGGCACTTTTTTGCACACCATGGGCTAAATGGCCAGGTCACATGGACCCCGAAGGCTCAGAGAAGGTTGGGGACCCACTGGACAGTTCTTGGGAGACAGATGGTAGCCTCCCGTCAAGGCCATCCACCGTGTTCTTTAACGTGCACAGGGTATGGCTCTCCCGTATACGGAACCACGGCTTAACGATCCATCCGACGGACGGTGGCATTTCCAAACATATTGGTGTCCCCTACTGATCATGAGCAGGGCGGAGAATTTTGCAAAGATAAATCTCAACGCTGATCCAGCTGGGACTCGAACCTGGGAACTACAGATATATTAAGGAACAATCGAATTACAGATATATAAACAAAAAACTGGACACTCAAAAATCAACATTGACTTAACAAGACTAAAGCTAGGCTTAAATTATAAACCTGTAACAATTCATTACCTTAATCGTATAACAAAACAATACTCGAGTATCTAAGAGTGGGAACATTATTTTCTCTGAATATTTAATAAAAAAACATGGAACAAAAATTTAATTTTGTTCAAATCACAATCTTCTTGGAAACGCAATGATGCCTGCTTATAATTATTCTACCAATGGGATTTCAAATTAAAAAAGACGTCTACATGAATCTATAGAGAAATCAAAATTCAAAAATTTTATTTTTTAAAAGCACCAAAATAGTACATAGTTTTCCAAATTTTGGAGTTTGCTGACCCACACCGAAAGATACTGTTTCTACGGAATCTCTCTTTTCTCCTCCAAACTGTTATAAACTTCAAAGGGACTTAAACTTAAATTTAAAATGTAATTCAAAACACAGAGATAAAGAGATCGTGTTCTAAATAAATGAAAATAGTGTTCTTTAGATAACACTTAGCAGCGCGTTTAGTAAATTTGAACTTCTTGAATTGACTTTTACGTCTTTTTGAACTAAGTCCTCGAACAGAATTTACTTTCAAGTTTAAATACAGCTATTGCTTTGTACACTGGTTTCCATAAATTAAGGAACAATCTGAAACCTGGTTTTTCTCGAAGACCCATTGGATCTGCTGAATGGGAATCTTTTCTCCATTTTCGAAATTTACTGATTTAGCCTACGTGGCAGTAAATATAGGTGACAGGGCGGTTGCAGTGTTTTTAGATTTACAGAAAGCCCTTGAAACTTTCGATCATGACATTCTTCTACAGAAATCAGAAAAGTATGAATTAGAGGAACTGCATTATACTGATTTCAAAGCTACTTATCAAATAGATTTACGATAACTAAAATTAGCAACATCTACAGCGAAAAGTGTCAAGGTAAATTCGGTGTTCCTGAAGGATCTATTTTAGGCCCGCTTTCATTTCTGATTTGCATAAACGACTTAACAAAATTAAAACTAAATAGTACCATGTTTTTATATGCCAATGATATAGTTTTAGTAAATATAAACAAATTGGAAGAAGATGCGGTTAAACATATACAAAAAGACTTTAATATTATTAAACGATGGCTAAACTCAAATAAACTGTATCTAAATAGCAATAAAATCAAATGGATGACTTTTCATTCACCTGGTTTCAAAATTAACAATAACTTAATTATTAAAACACAAATTAAACTGCAGAAAAAAAGAGAACCATTTCTGAGTTAGATAACTGTGGCTGAATAAAAATTGACAGAGTACATACAATAAATTATCTAGGATTACATCTCGACAGTGTCCTCCGATGGAACGTTCATACTCAGAAAATCTGCAGTAGATTAAGGCTTTGTGCTTTGAAATTAAATAAATTACGATATATTACGGATACCAATACATGTATTATGTTTTATAAAGCAATCTGTGAGTCCCTCTTAAATTATGCCATAACATAATAATTATGCCCTTTTAAATTATGCCACACATGGTACAACCAACTCAACAAATATTAGAAAAATAGAACGTATTCAATCCTCAATAGCTAAAAATATTATACCAATTAAAGACCGCACACATCTAACTACAGTCCAAGACATTTATTTACTTGAATGTTTTACCTTAAGAGAGTCTATATAAATATAACATAGTTAAACGTAATTTTTTCGACAACATACATAAAAGTAAAGTCCAGCATGATAAAAACACAAGATTTAAAGAAGAAAATTATTTTTAAGTACCGAATTTTACAAATAACTGTGGGAAGTGTACAAGCAGCTATAAAATTCCATTCATTTTCAATCAGTTACCAAGGAAACTGCTAGTCGTAAATTCTTTCAGAGAAATAAACACGAATTAAACAGTTTTTTATTAGAAAATTAGATAATTAATATTGACACCTACTGAAATTGTGGTGCTGAATGTAAACGTAAAAATCCCAAAGTTATTTTGAAATAATCTAAATGAAACAAAGGTAAAAAATTTTAGCAAAGAGATATATTATTGAATGTCGAAATTCTCAACTGAAATAGTAAGATAGTACACAGTAAATGCAATGTGATATAAATATATTAAGATTAGCAGATTAATGAAGAAAGAAGGTATTATGTTTAATGTCAATGTTGCGGGAGATCTGTAAATATGAAATGATTTATTTGAATTTGTCTCAATAAATAAATGATCAAAAAAATAGTAGTGTATATAAACCTGCTCGTAAAAATAACAGTTAAAAATGGAATAATAAACCCAAAATTAATTATATATTATTATTAATAAATTTAATACCCAAAATTATATATTGATACAGTTACATAGTAAAAAATGAAGGCCAACAATACCAGAGAGAACCCAAGTGGGTCAAATATGGAGTGTGGTACCTCTTACGATTATGCAGGACTTGCAGCGATGTGTCATGCTGTTGATAAGACTGTCCAGTAGCGCTAAGAGTATTATTTCCATTGCTCCTCCAGAGTACATCGAAGCTCCAGGAGGCTTGTAGGAGCGGGATTCAATAAAGCAACCCACCTCCCAAGAGTACCCAATGCATGTTCTATCTGATTTAGTTCGAGAGACAGGTCTGACCACTCCATACGTTGGTTATTTTTTTGCGTTTTATGTCGCAAGAGGAACAACGGATATGTTGCTACTCTCCATATGGCTAATAGTGCTATTCTCCATAAAGCAATTGGCAAGATCAACAATGGTGTGGGAGGGAATTATCGTATTGTAGGAGGAAAGTATCACCTATTACCGGCATATGGTCATACAAAGGAGTCCAAGATTTTGTCTCTGCCCTGCAACCAGTGACTTAGCCTGTTGGACGCATGCACAGATCTGTGTGGTCGCCCAAAGATATTCCACCCCAAACCATAATCTACCACCACCGCAGGTGTCCCATTAACGGATATTTATGGCATGATAATATGTTCCTGGGTACCTCCACATCAACTGACTCTGCGAATCGCCGTGGAGGGTATATCTTGATTCATATTGAAGAGCACGGGCTGTCTTTGCTCCTGGGTTCAATTGGCATGGTGTTTGCACCAATTTAGCGATCCGTCCTGTGATGTTGGGTCAGGGTCTGGCACACGACCGGACACCTAGCATATAGGCACACTTCATAAAGACTTTGGCGTATGGTGGTAGCGGATATCGTCGTTCCACTCGCTGCTGGGAGGTCTGATTGCAGTTGATGTGATGTTGACATCCTGCTACTCTGAGCGTATAACATCAGATAGCAGTCATCCTTTGGGGTTGCTGACTGTCGTTGTACACTACTGAATCGTTTGGATGCATTCTGTCCTTGTTGGAATCTCTGTTAAAATCTATATACCTCTTTACGATCCACATTATGCCATCAGGCAGCATTTGCTTGACTTGGGCCTGCCTCGAGCCTATCTATAGCTCGCCACCGCGCTTCTTCCGATAAATGATGCACGTCGCAGGAGAATTGGAAAACAGCTTCGAAGCGCCCGTTTTAAACGCTCGACGTATTTGCATATACCGCTGCCAGCGCCATTCATTTGTATATCATACTTCAGTCCTTCCATGTATTTTAAAAACAATACATGACTTTCGTGCATTTCTATCATCGGAGTTTTACGATATCGTGTTCCTTAAATTGATTCCTTAATTTATGAGAAACAGTGTAATTCCTGTCACATTCATTAAAATGTACTTTCTATAGTTCTAAAATTCATACTATTTTAAACCTATTCGTAGATTTCAAAAATGTTTTATTTTTAAACTCATTTTTCTCGGGTAATACAGTCAGTCTTTTAGCATTCTCAGAAAATGTAACATAACGATCGCTTTAAAAAGGCGTCCCATAAATTAATCGCACGTCAATTCATCGTGATCAATTGATCACCACATCAATTCATTGCGACTGTGTTCTAATGATTTTTTCGAAAGTCAATTTTCCGGATTACAGCTTTTTGGAATAGCTATTTATTTCAAAAACGATGAGTTTTTCGAAAAAATGTGAATAAATTATAGATATTGCATGCGAAATAGATTTTTTTTATTTTTAGAGATTAAAAAAAATTGGGTTGCATAGGTATTGAATATTACCATATGCATTTTCAAAATTTCCTACTAGCTTAAATCGGGCATTCTAACGGTGGGAAAATTTCGGAAAAATGACAAAATTTTAAACAAATATTATAAACGATTAATTTATGCTAAAAATTTGAAATTTTGTTGATAGAATGTCATTGTCAAAGTGCCAATGGGTTTACACTGACAAAACCCTTACACCTCTAGTGGGAGGAAGCACCTATTTTGTTTTATGAGAATAATTTACCTAGAACTATGTGACTGAACATAAATTAAAGATCATAATCTAGTCTAATTAAATCGTGAGTTTCTATAACTTTAATAATGTTTAGTATTTAAAGAGTTACGAAAATTGGAGTATTTAACAATAAATAATCTTTCGTAAAATAGTTCACAAAATGCCTAATATTGAAAAATAATTTCGCAAATTATTAAAACGCATGTTTTACTAAAATATTTGTTATTTAAGATTTAATTAATTTCTGACGGAAATTCTTATCACGCATGTCTTAGCGTTCTACGTCAAAATTAAACATGTCTCTAGACCAGTGGTTCTCCTCCTTTTATGCTTCACGTACCCCTGGAAATATGTATGTAACTGGCATACCCTTTGTATAGATGGATAAAACTATAGTTGTAGTATAACAATGAGAATAAAATAAAATATATATTTATACACACATTAAATTTTGTATTCAAATTACATTTATCGATAAACACAAGAAATGACATAAACAATTTAACAAATCTTATAAAATTATAAACATTTTTACTGGGTAATGAGTGAAATGGATTTGTTACTAGATCTAGCGACTTTTGAGCTCTCACCCGCGTACCCCAAAAATTTTACTGCCTACCCCACGTTGAGAATCCCTACTCTAGACAGTTCATTTGGGCACAGATGCAGTAAGTCAATAAAATCCGATCTCTATTACTGTGATAAACTGATGCTGCGATAAAATAGCGTTGCGATGAATTGAAATCGCGATATGTTGACGCTGCGATGAATTGACGTAGAACCCTTTAAAACTCTTTGTATCTTTGCAGCTTAGCATCGCTAATGCCAGAATGGAAATTATTGAGGTATCCAGTTCCAGAAACGTGACAGTAGATTGCTTTTAAAACTAAATAAATCAATATCCCTTCAAGCATCTGCTTGCCACAGAGGTCTGACACGAACTTGTCAGTTTAATACGTCATGGAGAAAATCTGTGAGGAAGGCGAAACCTCAGCAGAAAGACAACGCAGACATCCAGCCTTATTCGCGGCTAGAGGATTAAATCATTTAGTTTTGTTTAAATAAGTTGGTGAAATCACCGCGCTGACTCCCAAGAAATAATTCAGTTATCTGAAAGAATGCGTGGACCTCCTCTTGAGAATAATTATTATCATATGGTCATTATAGCCAAAGTCATAGAGTAGCGATGCACATTTAGTTTTTCAAGGGCACCAGATTTCTTTTTATTTTGAGTATTTTCAGAGCAAAAAATAAAGGAAGAAAGGTATCCGAATAGAGGTAAAGAGTGTGAATACCATACAATTGCGTTTTATACATACAAAGTGTTTCAGACATTCCACACTGCTCACTTTTTTATATTTTCGTGTTTTTCACAACTCCTCTATGAACCATAAAATTTATTTCATGGGCTGTCATTCTAGGGGATTTTAGTAAATGCCTTCTGGATATTCTATATAATAAGTAATTCATTAATATAATACTTTCCGTAGGTATTACGTCAAACATTACAACGCTACTAAAAATCACGTTTTAAAGACTAGTTCACAAACTTGTGAAGATTTTACTTTCATTTCTTTTTTACTATGGTAAAACTCAATGTGTTATATTTTTCTCCAAAATCGGTGTCGGGAGTGTTCAGTCGGTAGCGCTCCAGATTCGTAATCTGTAGTTCCCAGGTTCCAGTCCCAGCTGGGTCAGCGTTCAGATTTATCTCCGCAAAACTACCTGCCCTGCCCACGGTCAGTAGGGGACACAAACGTGTTTGGAAAGGCCGTCGTCCGTCGAATGGGGCGTTAAGCCGTGGTCCCGTCTACGGGAGAGACATATCCTGTGCATGTTAAAGAACACGCTAGATGGCTTTGGCAGGAGGCTACCATCTGTCTCACAACAGCTGTTCCAATGGGTCCCATCCTCCAACCTTCTCTGAGCCTTCGGGGTCCTTGGGACCTAACCATTTAGCCTAAGATGTACAAAAAAGTGTCGTTCAGAGGTAAAACAACCAAACCCAATCTCCAAAATCCAGAATTAAAACAAATCTGCTATATAAGAATTTCTTTTTCGCTTTCCTTGAAAATTACGCAAACTTGCAAGAAAAACGTGAGATGTCTTAATTGTCAGTGTGAGGATTTCTTTGTGCACTTTTCATCATCGGATAATATCCCAAATTTTACTTATTCTTTTACCACATTTGTTGTTCTGATTCTTCAAATCTCAATTCAGTTCTGTTCTTTAGCATTTGCTTCACCATCAGCTTCTTTCTCCATGACTTCTCTCTGAATCTCTCTCCCAGTCTTCACTCTTTAGTCATCGAGTTTAGAAGTACTCTAGAAATTCTTTCTTTCTCTGTTCTCATCAACTGTCAAAACCAGAGTGCTTTCTCTTTCCATCTCATCCAGTATTCACCTCCATTCTTTTTCAGATATTTTAATTTTTAATTTTTCTCTTCCCAGTTCTTCGCATTCAGGGTCTCAAAAATCTTTGTTCCTAGAGCATGCAACTTTTTTTTTTATCTAAAATCGCAGTTTCTTCAATAAAATATACCTTGAGAGTAAAAGTTTGTTGTTTTCAAGTTTTATGGCACGCTAGCAACTGAAAAACAAAGCATCCAGCAGAGTTAGGTTTTGCCATAATTTTGACGAGTAAGATTTTTGATTTTCATAAAATGCTCCTCTCTGTTTTTTTTTATCGAATTTTTTATTTCGAGTACTGTAAATAATAATTCTGCATAAAAGGAGTTAAAAAGTGGAGGAAAAAAATGTGCGCTTTATTCAACTCGATATGTATGTGACACAAAATCATGTTTATTTTGTTAAATAAATATCGTTTTATTGTGATTAGAGAAAATTATATATGGGGAAGAATAATAATCTATGGGAACTACGATGAAAAGAATTATACTTAAGGAATTGCGACATGCTAAATATGTAAATTTTTATGGAAACTTAAAAAAATATATTTTTACTTCAAAAAATAAATGTTTTGCTTTCTTTTAAGAGAAACAGTCATTATTATGTACAGGAATATTATTTAAGCTTTTATGTTTTCCGATTTCAGTCAACTATTTTAGCAACTTAGCTTTCCCAGCTGTGATAGCAGCCGGTCGCAAATTTACGATGGCAACACTTTTAAACATATTCCAAATATAGAACCTCTTTCATTATCTAAACTGTTCACGTCCTCCGTTGGTGCACAAAGTAATTTTACCATTACTGTCAGTTCAGTGCATACAGTTCATGGATCCGTGGAGAGCTCTTATATCGATGCTGGTAAGTTATTAAACAGTATGGGTCGAATCGCTCACCAAGTCGTTTATTGCATCAACACTGCGTTTTTCTTTCTAGCGTTCTGGAAACACTAATTCTCATATTTTTAAGTTCGCAGTTTTAGTATACTGATATCTGACTTAAAACATATAATAGCTCAGAGAGTGAAAACGTTTATGAAAGATTGAGTGCTTGCTTGGCTTCTTTAAACTGAGAAAGAAGCTGGGAGAGAAATACGTTCCGACAAAACTTGAGGCTCGAACCAATAATTATACTAACTTTAAACAGTGAAGCAGCTATTCACCTGGAACAATGAAAGCGCGACTGGTTACTATGAGACACACGAGATACAGCACAGAGAGTGAATTACGTCATGGATGGATTGGAACACGATAAATTTAAAAATGCCCTGGCTGGGAGAGTCTACGATATACACGTTAAAGGACACTCTAGTTGGTCTTGATGGAAGGCTTTTATCTGTTTCCTAGCAGCTGTCCAGTGTTCCCTTTCCGCCCAATATTCTCTGAGCCTTTGGGGTCCCTGTAACCAGGCCATTGTGTTAAAAAAGTGCCGCTTAGTGGTAAAATAACCCAACACTCTTATATATCGATATTAATTTTAGAGGAAAGCTTTCCTTAAGCCGGATGGGATGTGGACCCATGACCTCCTTATGACATTAAATTGGATTATCTCACCAGGAACTCGTCGCTCCGCATCTCACCAGTTTCATCGCATTTTTTTTTCAGTTAAAATTTATATAATATACACGAGGGACTTATTATTATTTCAACTGACATATCAATCAGATTGTGATATCATTTAGATTGTGATCTTGTACGAAAGCGAACAATAATAAGTGTGAAAAAATTGCGGACATTTTGCGACCGTCGATCTTCTAAAGATAATGTCTGCTGTTCCTGGAGTACGGACGTTTGTCTTCTTATATAACAATGAGACATTTATTATTCTGCACTTCATTGCTTTATAATAAATAAGAAGAGAAAACTAAGAAGAAAAATGCGAAATATGCAGTGGGAAGCAGTCGTATCTATCCACTCTCATAAATGTTGCCCGTTATTAATAGGATCATATGATTATTTGTATATTTTCTAAAAACAAGTATTTTTTTTTCCAAGGACTGGTACTCAGTTTCTCACCATATTTTGGGAAACGATGCATTAAGCCATATTTTGTGAATTATTTGCACTTTTATTTCTGATATTCCTCCTGTTTCGCTTTAAATACTTTCATTTACACACAAAAAGATATTGTATTGTACACGATAACAGAAATATTCAGAACGTTCAATACCACCATGCATGTCATGATAGAGATTTCCAGAGATAGCCAATATGGCTACATTAACCTTTATGAAGAAGATGTTTCAAAGGCTCATTCGTATCAAGTAGCGCTTTTTTTTTTCGAGTATTATTGTGAGTTTTTAGTTATACGAAGAACATCCAACAGGAACTCACGTTTCCTTGAGTGGGAAGCAAACATCATTGTTTTACATATTTACTGAATCGCATGTCTTCCTAACCTTCAGCTTTAATATTTTCATTATTTTGAACCTCTGACAAGTCCTCATTTGCTTTTCCTGGTTTTTCCCCATACTTTAGAGTTCACTTCGTACAGACAGTATCTCTACCCACTTTTTCGTGTTACACCAATCTTCTTCTCCAAGGTCTCTTTTTCTCATAGCTTCCTCCACAACAAATTTCCATTTCTCCCTCTGCCTTTCCTTTCTTCTTCCAGTGAGTTTCCATTTTCATTAGCCATATTATACCTTTCATTTTTTTTCTTTCTTTCATTCATTGACAAAATATAGGATAGAGAAGGGTCCTAGAAACTACTCCTCCAATATCTTCTTCCTTCTCAAAAATCCACTTTAGCTACTTTATGTTCTTAATGTTTGGAATTAATAATAATAATAATAATTAATCATTGGACTTACTACTATGATACTTGCTACTTATGATAGAATACTCTCTAAAACTGCTAAATAATTTTGGATTTCCATAAAACTAAAAGGCTGATTGTACTATGTCTTACATAAAATATACTGTCCCATAACCAGACTACTCTCTAAGCATGGAAACAATACTACTTACCTGGAATTTCAGATTCTTGCAATCCTCACTTTTTTGTGTCTATTTGACACTGATCTGTTCCGGGAGTCTTATTAAAACAACAGAATCTAATTCATATGACAGTTAAAAAAATAAGCTTATATATATTCAAATTAAATGTTCTGGGTTTTTACAATACTTCAAAATGCATATTTACCATCTCTCTACAACCTTATTTTTAGCTATAAATCTTTTCTAATTCCCTTTGAAAAGCTTAAAAGCTTGAGTCTCAATTACATGCACTCAAAAACAAGTTGAAGCGGCTACAGTCATTATTAATTTTTAATTGCTCGTTCCATAATGGCAGCTTAATAAAATGCCGCATGTTGACATTAATGATATAAATGAGGGAAAAAATTAAAAGGGAAAAAACATCGCATTTTCTGCCATCTTCCCCATTCGGCATCCAAAATGATTCTCACTAATATTCAATAAAATTTCCATAGTGATGAGGGGATTCATTTTTGCAAGGTTAGCTTAGGAAGATTTTAATAGTTCCTTAAGTCAATATGTAAAAGGACTTATTTGAGAGCTTGCACATCAAAAGATTCATTCTGCATAAATGGAGTTAAAAAGTGGAGGAAAAAAATGTGCGCTTTAATCAGAGTCAGCAATATTTTCAAAAAGTTCCAGATGTTTCCTGTTTTAATCCTTAAATCCTTAAGAAACGAAAAATGCTTGAATCATCGCAAATAATGTTTTATTCATCAATTTATCGGAGGCAATGAGAGTGGAAGAAACACGGCGTTAACGAAAAAGCACCTCTTTAATTTCCGTCGGGACAGACGGACGAAAGAAAATGTTTTAATTTACATACGCTTAAGTCTTTTACCTTTAATTCCAAGGAAAAAAAGAGCGAAAGAAAGAGAGAAAGGTAGGGAGAGTGTAAAACGAAAGATAGAGATATGGGTTGGAGTAGATGAGCGGGTGGATGTCAGGGAGAGGAAAGAACCTGATTCTGTCTTCGAAAATCCTGATCTCACATTTAATGATTCTCGTCCAGTGAGATTTTTAACTTTCTTGTTAAATTATGCTACTCAAAACACTAAAGATCTACTTATATTGATGTAGAAAACGTGTACGAAACTTTCAGAAAGGAGAAATCTGTCGATAATTCGATTTTCGCTCCATGAACATTATTAAAATTTTTTGTTCTTGCTCTCCTCTGTTGTTTTTGAGTTATTCTCATTGATTTGGTATAGTTTTCTCTCTTGAAGTTAAGAAGTCAAACCGAATATAAGATTTGCAGTGGTGGACTTGAACAAGAAATGCAAAGTGCAACTAGTATTTGCACTTAACACCGATCTCTCTATTCGGGTGTCCGGGTGTGTTTATTCGGGTATTTTATTATATGAGTGTCCGATATATATATATATGTCCTTGTCTGTCTGTTTACTTCAGGGACATTTGACCTTTTTCATAAACACACTACAATTGTAATACTGAGGCATTACGAGTTTATATATTGAAGTGATTTTGGGCATTATCTGCATTTTTAGCATTTAGATTCCAAACTGTAAATTGAACAGGTAAGTAATTAGTAATCGTGAAACAAACGATTTATGGTTTCGTGGATTATCATGGCCAAACTTATATCACCCACCTGTATAGAAACCATTATTAGTAAAGATTAAAATACTGATTTGTAAGGCAAACATTTTATATCCTGTGATAAGTCTCACGTAACTTAAGATTATTAGAAGGCGATTAACTCGCTTCTTTTATTATTATTAAATTTCGAATTAAATATGTGAAATATGTTCTGAAGATAATGAAAGCATAACATTAGGTTAGTAGTTTACTCTGCAAACAATTCAGTGTGGCTTGAAGATAAGTTTCTTAATCTGTGTAACTCGCTTAAGAAGATTGGTAAAATAAAGATTGATAAATTATTATCAGATTTTAGATTCATCCTCTTTAAAGAAATGTCTTTTTTTTGTTGATAACAGCTCGCTTACTATTTTTTTACAGAACTGAAATGGAAGTGAGTCATGATTAGCCTAAAGTTGATAAAAGTGACAAAATTGAAGGTGAATGGTAAGAATCTTCTCTCAGTCCAGTGCTGAGTCTACCTGGTTTAAGAACACAGTACAAAAATGCACTTACAAACAAATACACATATAAATAACTAGAAACAGCTAAGAAGTTTAATGCAGATTAAACCTACTAATTCATGAATCAAAATAAGGTTTCTTTTTAGTAGAAAATAACATTTATTAAAAACGACCATTTGCTGACACTCTTAAGCTGTTTTGGGTTTGCTAGAGCCATAAGCCTCACGGCTATATTCCTTACCTTCAAGATTAAGTCCGAAATTAATTTTGTGTGGTCACTTGTTGCGTAGACACCTGTAATTTGCCACAGCTAGCAGAAGCTTCAAGTGACCTCTGACCCTGATGAAATGCTCCCGTGCTTTAGTCCTTAACACCGGGGAAATAATTACTTCCTCGTAACACGTGCTTGACTACCGGTCTGGTAATTAGAGACGGGAGTGTCGTTAAGGTTACTGAAGGCGAGGATGCAGTCTGAGGAAAATGGAGTCTGAAATTACCTGGTTCACTAGCCATATGTAATGACCACAGATTTAGTTAATCACGATGATTGATCCAAAAATATTAAATAATTTGCTCTTAAATAAGCATCTCAGCAGTGCAAGGTCACGATTTGAGATGTTTGATCAAAATGTGTCTTCAAAACGGAATTTATTATCAAAATGATTAAACTTGCTGCAAAGGTGAAGCGTCCTGTTCAGTTTTCAAACTTCAATATTAGTTAGTTGTCACAGGTCTGTGATAACGAATTCTTCCCCTGTTTTTTGCTATTTTTCGTGTCATTTTATTTGAATTTTTTGTTGTAATGTAGTAAATTTAATCTAATTGAATACACGGGAAAACTTTCTCAAGAAATTGTATGTACGGGAATTTTTTTTTTTTTTTGAGATTCTAACTTTCCTGAAATTTTACTTAAATTCAAATTGCAATGAAATGTAAAATGCATTTCACCGATTTCAACAATTGAACCAAGTAATGATATCAGTAATGTAAGTTTTAAAATCATTAATTTTTAAACTGTGGTCCATTGACCCCTGAGGGTGCGTAAGGATTTTCTAGGTTGTTTGTGAATCCTTATAAAATGTTGTTTATCTGATTCTTTTATGAACCCTTGATTCTTGGATGCTTAAATTTCATTTTATTTTTCGATTGATAGAATAGCGAAACACTTAGCGGTACTTAGTCTCTACATGCTTGGAGTCTGCCTTGTTTATCCACTGAATATGGGAGTCCGCCATATTTGAATAAAAAATAGGAGTCTACCACGTTGCTGCTTGTCAACCAAATGTTGGCCTGCCAAATTCGACTGAAAATAGAACCCTAAAAATTAGTCGACTAAATATCCCTTATGTTTGGTGATTAAAAATAGGGTCAGTTATATTTATCGACTAAAATATAAATAAGGGTCCACAATGGATTGAAGTTTAAAAACTGCTGATATACATCACAAAACCTGCATTAGATAATTTTATACATTCCCATGCAATTTAATTATCGTTCCTCTAACATTGTTCTTGTTATTACTCTATCATAACTGCGCTTTTTAAACAAGTACGCAAGTAATTATTATCATGATAACAGGAGCGTTTATAAATTTGTGAGGGAATTTAATTTGTCAAACCAATAACGGGGCGCGGCTGCCATTTAGTTTTCCACTAGTTTTAGACAGAAAATATTTTTTTTATTTCCATGAAGTTAAAAAGTTTCCATGAAGTTAGAAAATAATACTTAGTCAAAGGGAGTATTAGAAAAATAATACTTTGAGACAGGGAGTCTTTGGGCTCAGAAATGATTGAGAACCACTGCTTTTGATAACAGAGCTATGTCGTATTAAATCCAGAAGAAATATATTGATTATGATCAGAAAATACATTCGATTTATATCATTGAATCAACCA
Organism: Ryuthela nishihirai; assembly: GCA_038380435.1. NCBI lineage: Eukaryota > Metazoa > Arthropoda > Arachnida > Araneae > Heptathelidae > Ryuthela > Ryuthela nishihirai. Next base: position 15,920,912 of record JAWZYU010000016.1, read on the forward strand.
AGCCCTTCGAACTGATTTATGCACTGAGCAATACGAGCCGAGAAAGGTTATACCCAAGGTTAAAACACGGTAGCATGGTTTATACCATCATCTAATAGACAACAGCTTTTTCAAACTGATTAAGTGTTTTCTTATTAACAAGATCAAGATCCTGACAAGCGAGAGAGTAAAAAAGTTGGAAGTCAGCGAGACTGAAATTTAAGTTCAATACTGTACCATCAGCTAGTTTCTAGAAGACACATGTCAAGATTATAACAGTGTGTTGTTGGTATATGAACACATGCACCACCACCAGTTTCCCCTACTCTAACAACGAACAACGTTCATAATTAATCTGTGGGACACATCCAAAACAGAATTTTGTCGAAAAATAGTAAAATGGCATTTCACCCTTTGCTAATCGAAAAAGAGATTTTTCCGCCCTCCCCCTTCCCCCCTCTCCTTCTTCAACCACCACATTTCCACCACTGGAATGTTTTTTTCAATGCCCATGCTACCAACCACTTTTATCGAGCTTCTCCTGAGATCTGGGATGAGAAATTTTGATTCCGCTTTTGCACAATTTTGATCTCTGTGAAAGGAACTGCCAGAACATCTGATTTAATAAGGTTGGAGAAAGGAAATTGTGATGAAGCATCTGTCCGTAAAGTAGGCTATTTAGCTGTAATGGATATTTATTCAAAAGCATGGAGTTGACAGCCTGCTTATTTCTAGAGCTAAAATGATTCTGAAAAAACTTTAAATTTCAAATATTTTCCATATTTTCGATCTGAGGTGCTTTTCACCTGAATGCTTTTCCATTTCTCTTCTATTGGCATATACATTTACCGTTGCCATACATGCATATAAACACACAGATATATATATAAACATATATATATGTTTATTTCATATGCATATAAATACTATATTTATGTGCATGCACGTATAGTATTGCCATGTCCACAAATAAATAAGCGTTTATACATGCAAATAAATCTGCATTTTGTGTTGAAATGTTTGAGAGACACTCTATGCTCGCAGTTTACCAATACAATGTACATACGTATCTTGTTCTGAAACTTCCATGAGCTTCTTCCTAAAACTTTTCGTTCAACAGCTTCCCTTTTCGTTGTTTTTTTACGCAATGCAAGTTAAGGTTAATGTATAATCGATAATGTAGTGACATCCTTTCTTGTCGTTTACCTTTCCTTTGAAGAAACTATCGACTTCCTTGAAGAACAGAAAAAAATATCGCACCAAAGATTTGTTTCATGTCTGGCGCCTAAAGAGCTTCTACATCAGCGTTTTTTGGTTCCTTTTTTTCTTCTGCTCATGTGCTTCGTTGGGCCTAACTGCAAAGCATAGGTGCATTAAGTGAAAAAGTAATAGCTGTGACTTTACAATATTTGCAAAGTTTTTTTAATATACTAGCATAATATAAACTATTTGTCAGAATAAACCTGTTAGGCATGCATGTGAGAAGCTGATAAAAATTTCTGCACTTTTTTGGAATATCTTATCTTTTACAGTATTGTTGGTAGCATTCAACTATGCGTACTTGCTAGAAAGAAAATATTCTCACAAAAACTGCTAGCGGATAATGAAATAGCGTATTTGAGTTCGAATGTAGTCGGTTGACTAAAAGTTCACAAGTTACTATTTTTTTCTGATAATATTATTATTTGGATAAATGTATCGAAATTATATTTGTTACGTCAGAATCCGCTGACATTCTTTGACAAGATAGCCCTTTTTTTCGAAAATCTTTTTGGAAGTTTCATGGTAGGAAAATGCTTAATCTTGGTTTAAAATGCTTTATCTGCGTAAAAACAAATTATGTGAATTCTTCTCTATGACGAACTTAAACAGAAATGATCATTTCTGTTTAAGTGTAGCTCGATATTTTAAATGAGATTTTTTCAAATCAGAAAGTTAATAACAGTGTAAACACAAACTGTTTTGATCTCCATTCGTAAACACGGAGATTCTGAAGCCAACAAAGTGAAACATCTATATATTTTTGTAGTCATTATGTTTCCTATTTTTCTAATATCAATAGAGATAATCTCACCTTTAAATAGAACCTCGAGTGAAGAAAAAATAAATAATAATAAAAGAGTTTCATGAATAAACATATACCTAGTATTTAGTTTTTGTTGTAATATAGCTTTTAAGCACACAGAAATGTTGGTAAACCTGTTTGGCAACAGACCAAGATTCAAACATTTCTGCTCCAGTAAAAAAAAACTGGCAAGCAACCAATAATGTTTGAAATCATCAGACTATGCTGTGGTGTGCAGAAGAGAAATATAAAACTTTGCATTTTATTAAGAATTTAAAATCCGTAAGTAAATTGCAAATAGTTAAAAGAAATAAGCTGTGGTAATTATTGCATCAGAAAAAGTATTATATATTTTCTCATTGATTATATTACTTGATTATTATTTATTACATCGCTTTATTTACTTATTATATAAATATATTTCAATAATACGCAATTCAATCACAAACTCAATATTGTATGCGCAAGAAAATATTAATATATAGCAGAGTTATTATAAAATATAAATATTTGTTATTTAATGACAGTTATAACAATCGATTGTAATTAAAATAAGACCGATTTATTATTAAAACGAATTTACCCAATAATCAAACGAAAAATTATTGAATGTTATTTTTAAGTTTGTTATTCATATGAGAAAATTAATTATTTCATTCTTTAGGGCGAGGATATCTCAAATACGGATATGTTAATCATGTCTAATTGTAGAAAAGAGTTTCAGGTTTGGAGATGGAATAAGTGATAAGAATGAATGAAAATAACAGATTTTGGTGTGTGTGTATATATATATATTCTCAAAATTTATTCTCTACTGCAATATATGGATAAATGTTTTTCCCACCGTTTAGGTCAGAGGTTTCCAAACTTAGTTATCCCACCTCCCCTTTTCAGAAACAAAAATTACTCAGCGCCCCCCTGGAAATCTACCTTCTTTAAGCGAACAAACAGAAAGATGCAGTGACAAATTTGCGTTCTTTTATGTATCTATATTTCTACCTACGTCCTACAACATAATAAAGAAAGATGTTGCTGTAAATAAGACACTTTGAAACTTGAAATTATAAAATTATTTATTAAAATCAAAAATAGTAACATTCGCATTGCACACAGAAAATTAAGATAACGAAGGATAATTTTATGCGTTTATTTGGAAAATAAAGTAATCACTGCGACTTTAACTCTATGTCACACACAACAGATGAAACAAGTACGAACGGTTTTTCAAAATTTTCTTATCTGCCCTTCTTTTTTTATGCTTCCACCGCCCCCCAATTGCACCCGAGGCTACTACCGACCCCCTGGATTGTTCCAGCGCCCCCCAGGGGGCGTTATCGCCCACTTTGGGAAACATTGGTTTAGGTGGTCTTTGAGGAAAATTTTGCAAAACAGTGTAATATATACACTACGTGGCCAAATTATTATGAGCATTGCATCGTGCACGAAGTACAAAGAAATATGCCAAGATATTCCAAATTTCTTATTGACATTAGTATTCTAAGTCGCTGTGATGTCCTATAAAATGTCATAAAGGTATGGTGGAATGTAGAGTCAGGTGCGACATGGGTAAAAAAGACTGATCTGACTGACTTTAAAGGGACATCGTTGAAGCGCGATTGGAAGGAGCATCCATAACTGAGGTGATAAAACTCAGAGGAAAATCATGGAGCACAATACCCTCCCCACACACACACACCAAAACCATACAAGTATATGGAGAATGGCAATTATATCAGAAAACGTCCGCCAGTTGTGGCAAATGGCAGAAGAATAAAGCTCTGGTTGCATAAGTATGTGTTCATAATAATTTGATCATGCAATGTTGTCTGCTACATTTTTACCTCTGTTCCACTTGATAAAATTGTCAAACTAAAAGACGCATATCTTCTTTGGGTTGGGTTGTTTTATCTCTGAGTGGCACTTTTTTGCACGCAGTGGGTTAAATGGTCAGGTCACAAGAATCCCGAAAGCTCAGAGAAGGTTAGGGGAGGGAATCCACTGGAACAGCTGTTAGTAGAGAGTTGGGAGACTGGAACAACTGTTAGCCTCCCGTCAAGGCCATCCAGCGTGTTCTTTAACGTGCAATGGTATAGCTCTCCCGCACACAGAACCACGGCTTAACGTCCCATACGATGGACGGCGGCCTTTCCAATCCCATCGGTGTCTCCTACCTGACAGTTGGCAGGACGGGGAGTTTTGCGGAGATAACTCTCAACGCTGACCCAGCTGGGACTCGAACCTGGGAACTGCAGATTATGAGTCTGGCGCACTACGACTGAGCTACCCCCGCTCCTATCTTCTTTGCACCCTCTCCTTTCTTAGGTCCAGTTCAGAGTATAATGGTGAGGTTGTTTCTTTATATGTCTGCTACCGGAACCATAGCTGTTAACATTTTGGTTTAAATCAAAGAGTGAAATACAGGACACTTCGTGAGATATCTTTATTACAACACTTGGATATAAACATTTTTGGGCCAAATATCTCATGCATGATAGCCAAATAGTTTGCATAAACTGGGTTATTTCACTTACTTTCTGTTGAAAAACGGATTTAAAAGGAATTATAATTTTTATTATCTGATCTCGGGATGGAGTTAGTTCTTGCGTCTGATTTCGAGTAAAGGTATACAGTACCCTTCAAAATGTATTGTAACACTTCTTTTTAAGTGAATGGAAAGCTATATTCAAAAGTCGTGAACTTTAAAAATTAGCTTTGTGTAGAATAATATCATCAGAAATACACAATATATTTCAATAGAAGGTACCTAAATCTCGATTTTTCAGCTATGCTCGTCTAATGTCATAGTTATGGAAACAAATATTTAACAGCAGAGTTATTAGCCATAAAAATTTATCTCAATAATTATAATACAAATAATAAATGTTACCGCAATACATTTAATTAAAAAATGTAATTTTGGAAATCTTTGTGATGATTCTTTCATCTTTCTCCAATTTTGACAAAAAAAAAGCACGCCAGTGACCATATCTGATATTAGATTTTCAGTTTCAAAAGCTCTTTAGATATTAAAAATATTTCTGAAAATCGGGATTTAGAGACATTCGAAATTGATCAATTTACCTCAATTTCCGTAAAAGGACATTTTTCTATAAAATCATATTTCGAAAGCTTTGAATGTTGCTTTATAATCAAATAATACGAAAGTATCCCAACGTATGTTGGATAGTTGGATATATTATGTGGTTAAGAAACAAGTTATTTAACAGCAGTAGGCATGAAGTAGAAAGGCGTTTCCAACACGGAAGACAAATTATATTGATTTCGGGAACTGAACTAATGTTGAGGGGATAATTGGAAGGTAGAATAGTTATTGTCACGATACGCAATTGCATTTCAAGTCTAGTATGAAAGTTGACAGGCCTAGCTGCAACATTCAGCTTGCAAGCGAAACGATGATGACCGGTAATTAACACATTCTGTTTCATTTTTTTACCATGCTCAAAGTATTATTATGTTCCTTTTTTTTCTTGTTTCTAAAGTAGAGTGGATATCAAATCGTTTTGTAAGTAAGAATTTATTTTTTGCTTTCTGAAACATTCCTGTAACTTGCATGGTAACTTGGTAACACATCATAAATATACTCCATAGCAACAAAAATAACTCATTACCATGCCACTGCCGGCGCCGCACTTAATAGGTCCCACCTGTGAAAAAGTCATTTCCATGCGACAGGCACATCTCTAAAAGGTGAAAATGCAACATCCACAAACACATACTTGGCAGAAAGCCAGACTCTGTACTCAGGCTTGTTGAAAACATTGCAATGTCATGCCTCCATTGACTATAACGTAATGTTATAAACGAGGCTGACGATCACAGAGTAGATTTGCAAGTGTTAAAAGGTACTTTTTTGCATCCACAAATCGTAATTAAAGTTAATGATCTTTCATATATCACTGTTAAAGTATGTCACTATAACCCAGCAGAGGCACTGGCTTCAAGTAGCTTGCTGTATGCATGAAAGGGAGAATACTTTTGCTTTTGCAGATCGCACTGATGTTTCGGAAAGGGAATTTCAGGATGTTAACATATTCGGGTAAACTCAGCCTGATGACAATATGAAAAGTACAATATCAATTCAGGTTGCTATCATAGGTAGGTAAAGTTAAGCTATTAACAATGTGATAAGCAAAGGCTGATAACATTCTAAAATAGGATCAACAGTGTAGATAATGAAGATGCTAATATACGCTGGTAAAGCTAACTTGATCAAGGTGTAGGCGTGGTTCACTCGGTAGCGCGCCAGGCTCGTAATCTTGAGTTCCCAGGTTCGAGTCTCAGCTGAGCCAACGTTGAGATTTATCTCCGCAAAGCTCTTCATCCTATCCTCGGTCAGTAGGGAACACCGATGGGCTTGGAAATGCTATCGTCCCTCAGATGGGATGAAAAGCCGTGGCTCCGTGTGCCGGATAGCCATACTCTGCGCACGTTAGAGAACACGATGGATGGCTCTGATGGGAGGCGCCATCTGTCCACTAACAGATCTATCCATTTCGTCTACTCCCTCAAACTTCTCTGAGGTAAAATAACCCAAAAACTAACCTGATCAATAATGCACAAAGTTAGGCGTCATAGAGTTCAAATGCATTGCAATATTGTACAAAAACTAAGTATAATTAGGAGCACCATCAGATCCAGAAGAAAGTAAAGAGGGTGGAGGAAGATAGAGGGGAGAACGGCATAAATTTTTTCTCTTGTATTATTGGTCTCTGACGCAAAAACTTAGAAAAATGCGTATAATATATGTTTAGCGTTTACCGCTTCCATTCTGGTTGCTAGTATTCTCAAAGTGGAGGAGTAATTGCCTGCTTACCCTCCCCCCCACTACATTCAGCCCTGGTTATAAACAAGGCTTGCCTCTCACATAGTCGCTTGTGAAAAATGTTCCTTTTTCTTTCACTATCGTAGTTTCTAATTACCGCTGTTCTTCCCATTTCGTAGAAGCATTTTTTGCTCTTTTGTTGCTTTCGTGGAGCTTTTCAATTGCAGTAACACATTGTCGGATGCACTTTGGATCTGCGAAAGTACGGATTGGTTTGCTCTGCGTATATTGAATAGTGTTTCTTGTGATTTGCAGTTTTTTTTATCTTGCCCATTTGCTCAATTCTGTAAGTGTATAAAAAGAGAAGCAGTGAGAAAATAGAGAATTGCTCTGGAAGAGTTTGTGTAATTTCTTTGTTGCTGCTGAAAAACTTAGCGTTTCAGAACACTGCTGAAGCTCATTTGACAATTTTAATGAAGCTTAAATCATAATTTTTCTTTAATACTTTGAGCCATTTTAAATGAAACACAATTCTTTTTCAACGGTATTGAGAATGTATCCTTTTGTCCCACATATAAAAATAAATAAATACCCCCTCAAGCAGCTGCTTGCCACAGAGGTCTGACAGTTTATATGCCAAAGTAGGAGATCTGAGAGAATAGCAGGACCTCAGCAGAAAAACGACACACACATCCATGCCTTATCCGGGTGTCGAACCCAGGTCCCTTAGATCAGTAGCCAAGCGCGCTAACCACTAGACCACGGGACGGCTTTAGTCCCACATATACTCAGTGACTATTCTGTAATAACACCCCCTCCATGTTATGTGAATGGAAAACTAAATTCGAAGCTCTATAACTTTTAAAATAAACATTTTATAAGAGAACTAGTTGAACTAAACACGTTGCTTCCAAGGTTTCACTTTATATCTACAATCTGATTTTCACTACACTAAAGGTTAATTTTGCGAGAACCACCTATTCCTTAGTGCAGATTCAAGACGAAGAATTGCCCGGCGTTGTTTAGGTCGTTGCCGACGTCATGTTCTCTCTCATACCCGTGGCTTCCTTTCTACACAAACTATCTAGATTTTTTTTTGTTTCCGTTTTGACAGATTTTGGCATCCTATGGTTCCTTAGATATTCGATGGAATAGTATCAAATTTTGTACTCGGATAGTTCCCTAGTTCCCTGTATGACCTATTGTTGGGTTAAAAAAATCAAGTTCCTGCGTGCAACAGAACATTTTAATATCATAATGCATTTGGTAATGCAGGGTCCGGCAACGGCAGCATATTTAAATGATTTATGCTTATAGTTACGGAGCAGTGAATGGCAACAATGGATTTAGAAGCTAATTCCGTTTCTTGTAAAAAAGGCAAGGTAAATATACCGTATTTCTTCGATTCTAAGACGCACATAAACGTCTCTTAAAACGGGGTGCGTCTTAGAATCGGTTTTTTTTTTCGAATTTTTCCGCGCTTTGCACACAGCACCACACGTTTGTTTTTACGCGGAAACCCCGCCTCCAAGTTTCACCGTCATCGCATTCTCCAATTCCATTGTAGAATAAAATGGCGTGGGTATTTTCCCGCGCTTTCCAAATGTGAAGCCACCGTTATTTCATTATAGTGGAACTCACTCAGCGATAACTAGGAAGTTGGAACCTGGCTGTTGACTGATTACCTTCAGGAAAGATTAATAAAGCGCCGGCATCAAAATTGGCAGAATGGGTATCTACAGCTTGGAAGCTAATCCCAGAAAAAATAGTGCGGCACTCATAAAAAAAATGTAGCATCACCAACGCTCTCGATGGCTCAGAAGAATCAGACTCTGAATGTGAAGTAGACTCTGATATTGATTTAGAAGGAAGTGATGAATAACATACCTACTGATAAATAGGTACTATTGTTGTTAGTAAATTGAATTCTATTATAATAAAAATATTTGTTAGCTATATTTTAGCGTTTTATTTTATTTATTAATTTTTTTCTTAGAATCAAAGTTTTTTTTCTATTGGTGGTACTGAAATTAAGGTGCGTCTTACAATCGATGGCGTTTTAGAATCAAAGAAATACGGTATTTGCTTCTAGCAAGCCTCCCTTTTGGAATTCCGACTTTAAATTCCGTGTTGCAACTCGGAATACAATCAAACATAACTCTGGGGACTTTTGAAAGGTATCACCATTACCCGTTGAGTTATGACTACCACAGACAGACTTTTTATTATAGCTGTAACTAATGATGAATTAAATATCTCAATGAAATCTATTTAAATCTCGATTTTCAACAATATTCGTTTAGTATTTAAAACGCTAAATACGTTTGAATATTTAACAGCAATAGCAAAAATAAAAATTTGCCATAGAAAACTATAATTTCAATAACAAGTTATTTCACATCATCAATATAATTGATATATATTTTAAAAGTTTGCGTAAATAATTGTTTCAATATTTTTGAATTTCTTTATGACTTGAATTATTGCTTTTAAATGTCCGATTTCAGAACATATTAATTGCTACTCGAATAGTGTTGAAAATTGAGATTTGGATAGACTTGATTTAGAACATTTAATTCATTTTCAGTCACATTTTCTCATAAAATTCTTGTTGCATAAGTTATGGAGCTCCGAATTCAGCTTCCCATTGACATGGCAAGGGGGGGGGGCTAATATTTCAATGATGTATCCTTGTGCCTCGAACACTCATTGCCCATATGGTCACATTTTCAGGAACGAATTAATGACGATAATACATGTAAGCCTATGGCTTCAATGGAAGCAAATACGATGCATCTTGAAGAAACGAGTTGTTTATCAGAACTCAAACATTTAATTCAATGCCTGTGCAACTATTTTTCAGCTATGCGGGGATATCCACTCCATCAGGTGCAAACTTCCCGTGACTGCAGGAAACTGAAAATATCACACATTAACTAGTGAGGGGCGGGGGTGGCTCAGTCGGTAGCGCGCCAGGCTCGTAATCTGTACTTCCCAGGTTCGAGTCCCAGCTGGGTCAGCGTTTAGATTTATCTCCGCAAAATTCCCCGCCCTGCCCACGATCAGTAGGGGACACCAATGGGCTTGGAAAGGCCGCCGTCCATCGGATGGGACGTTAAGCCGTGGCCCCATGTGCGGGAGAGCCATACCCTGTGCACGTTAAAGAACACGCTGGATGGCCTTGACGGGAGGCTACCATCTGTCTCCCAATAGCTGTTCCAGTGGGTCCCCTCCTTCAACTTTCTCTGAGCCTTCGGGGTCCTTGTGACCTGGCCATTTAGCCCTTAGTGTGCAAAAAGTGCCGCTCAGAGGTAAAACAACCCAACCCATTAACTAGTGACATGAAATGCTATCAATTCAGCGATTTTCATTTCTTATTTTACCATCTTACGAATAAAACATACTCTTGAAATAAATGTATACACTCCCCTAATATTATTTCCTGGAAATAGTAAACCACCCAACGTGTTTCCACTTATGTTACGAAACGAATGTTTTTTTTTTGCATCTTTCACATTCAAATAAAATTATATCATTTCATTAGTACTGAATGTATTTTTGGGGTTAAAAACGTCGGTGACGATTCGGCTTCCTGAATAAAATGTTGTCATACCTGATGTCATATAACTAAACAGAGGCGGCGTCTTAAGCTGCAGAGCTGATGTTACATGAAGTTTAAATAAAATTAACTATATTTGAAAAGCAAAGTCTACGTACCATTTTTATCTGGGAGGAAGCATGCAAAATATCTATTGCGTAGCAGATTTCGATATTTTTTTTCGTCTTAAATTTTCATTTTTTTTGTTATTCGTTTATAAAATCCGTTTCCTACGAAGTGCTTTCTTTCAACTACAAATGAATTTTTTTTTCCTCCTCTCGTTTCTTTTGTTTGCTTCTATAATTAAGTGCTTCTAATCATGTTCAAAGCTTCATTTAAAATCCAGTGACAATCTTTACTTAGCTTTCGCGTTGCTGTTTCAGTTGTTATCTTCTCTTTTCCAAAACTTGACATTACATTTTCAGAGCACTACTTTTATTTCTTTTCTAATTTAAGCTACTGCTTCTTATCGTCGAGGGAATTATAGACCTGTAAGTTGTTTTTCGTGTTAAATTGTATAGTGAAAAAGTCTGAATTTCCAATTAGAGTTAAAAGCTTCTTCCATCATATTTATATTAAATATACAAAATAAAAACTATTAAATCAATTTAACGAAATTTTACCTTAATTAATCGAAAACTGGATCTCTTAAATTCACAACTTATCCCCAAAGGGCATTAAACAATCCCAAATTAATTGGGGTAATATTGCGATTTGCATACTTTATATGCAAAATATATTTTTTCCCCATTCAATTAGACCCACTGTTGTTTCTTTCTCATTTTACGTATTCTTTCATCCTTCCTTATTTCTCATTTCCACATTTCGTTCATTCTAACAGTTCTTAAGTCTTTTTTTTTCCTTTATATTCCCGTATAGCAACTTATAATTCACATTTTTGCTCTTAATTCCATTTTAGAGTTTTCAATGGGTTGATTGCTTTTTCTCGTTTCCATTTCACGTCCTGTTCATTGACATTTACTCCCAATTTTCTGTGCATTAACAGTTTTTTTTTATCTTTTAATTATTTATTTGGTCTACATGTTTAATATCCCTCTCATTTCATCGCACCTCACACATTATCAGAAGATCGTGGATTCGTTTTCCATCCGGCTCAAAAAAACTTATCTCTTCACAAAATCTCTCTTCCAACATTATAGTTTTCAGTTCTTCCAACTTTTTAAATTTTTTTAGCCTTTTTCGCTCTATTTCTCTTTTATTATTCTTATTATTTTATTGCTTTCGGCAGAAATGCAGTGTAGGGCCTTCAGCAGCCATCTTGTTTCTGTTTTTGCGCGGCGAAAAAAAATCCGAATCGTAAAAGTAGTTCGTTCGGTATTTACCTATTCCGGATATATAAAATATATATATACATGACGCTTAATAGAATAAACTCATGTTTCTGCACTAAAAAAGCACTAAAAATAATCTCATCCAAACAAGATTTCATTAGCAACGCTTATCTCTAAGGAATGAACCTTCGTTTCACTCTTAAAAAACTCCAAAAATAATCTCATCAAAACTAGATTTCATCAACAACTCTTATCGCTAAAGAAAGAACCCCCGCTCCTCACTTAAAAAAAACCCCAAGAATAAAAAATCTAATCGAAAGTAGATTTCATTAACAATTCTTATCGTTAAGGAATGAACCCTCATTCCGCATTTTAAAAAAAAGTCCAAAAATAAAAATAGAATAATCTCATCAAAAGATTTCATTAACAACGCTTATTGCTGAAGAATGAACTTAAGAAAAGCCCAAAAATATATAAATAATCCCATTGAAGATAAATATTTTGAACATCGCATAGCAGTCATAAATATTCGAACATGCGGATGGATATCATATTGCAACTCAACGTTACAAATTTTCTGGGCGAAGTTTTTCGGGCGAAAAGTTCAAGATGGCAGCTGAGGACCCTACACTGCATCATAGACCTGCTTTCATCCTATCTTGTATCATTTCGTGTTCTTTGAATTTTAAATCGATTACTTTTCTTTCAAACGTTTTCTTCTTCACCAAAATCTGTTTCGATATGTAATTTTCCTTTATTTCCATCACTTCCCTTTACTTTTTGCTGCTCCGTTTCATTTTCTTTTTTATCGTGTCTCGATTATTTTACTCATTTTATGTTCCCGCTGGTCTTCCTTTTATTACATCACTTCGCTTAACCTCTTATTTCTCTGATTCATTTTTCCTTTGATCGTTTCTTGATTCTTTGACTCATCCTAATCTTTTACAAGAGTCTTTGACTCATCATCTCTTGAGCTTATCTTCCGACTCTTTCTTTCCTTTTTGCATTTTTTTTATCATTTCCTGACTGACTCATTTTTTTCCAGCCCAATTTCATACACTTCTGACTCTTTACACTTCAGTTTTTCTTTTGACATTCCTGATCTAATTCGTTTATTAATCTTCTTCTTACACTGCATCTTACTCTTTTAACTCCTGCTTTTCTTATTCTCTTACGCTGTTTTTAATTATTCTTACTCTTATTTCCTCTCTTCTAACATACTTTAACTTTTTCTTTTCTTGTCTAACGTTTTCTGTTTTATGATCTCTTCCTATGCTTCTTTTACTTCTTTTTCTGTTTTCCTTATTTTTCAAGATCGTTTTCTGATTACTTGACTCGCCTTTATTCTCTTCCATTACCTTGTCCTTTACTTCCCAATTCCTCTTCCTACATTCCTCTCTTTTCTGAGAGTTTCTCGTTAAGCTCTCCCCTTCCTGCATCTTCGTAAAACAGAAGGCAACATCAACTACTTACGCAAAAAACAAATATGTAAACATAAAAAAGAAGAAATGCAAGGGAACATAATTGCGCACAGCTACTAAAAATTCAAAGAAATGAACATCAGGGGCATTTATTATGTTCTCATCTGCTGCTTGGTGCTGAACCACGTATGGAGGACATGGCTAAGCAAATACGCCATAAAACGATCTTCGAAAATGTGAAAAAATAGAAGCAATCTCTCGACTAGGATGTCTGATTAAACTCAGCTGTTGAAAACGTTCTAAAATAATGCATTCCTGGTGTCAGAGAGAGGGAAACACTTCTGCAGCTGTGAATTGCATCTTTTGTGGTAGGGAGCGATTGCGTTAATAATGTATGAAACGCAACCCGAGCGCCAAACGCTCAAAGTTCGTAGAGAGAGCACGTAACCTCATGCATCAACCGCACTTTAACGGATGCTGGCGAAGTATCTTTACTGCTTTCGAAATAATGATGCAACTTCAGTGATAGATACCGCTGAGTTTGGATGAAAGGGAAATGTGATATCTCTACTCTTATCTGGCATGCGATACTGGGCGCCCTCATCTGCAGTGCTTTTTGGAAACGTTTACTGTATGTCATTTACATATACGGGACATTAAAGAGAAGTTCATCTGTGAGTTTTAAATTCTCACTGAGACTACTAATGGATAAATTATCAATTTAGCCAATCTGAAACAGAGAAAAATAAACTTAAGGTTTTGGGTGTAATGTGTTTAGAAACAATTTTATGAATAAAACAATTTTCCGTGAGGTTCATCTATACTTCATTCGGTTTTATTTTACATTGAAATTTACATTTTTTTTTCGGAGTCATAATGAAAAAACTGTTAAATGTCTTAAAAACTCGTTATATCTCCTTCCCTTATCATTAGTTCACCAGCGTACTAGGGGCGGAGTATTGACTATGTTAGAAGTACGGAGAACTCGTAACTTGATGATCTTTAGTGTCACTACTGGTCCGAGTGTGTGCTTTCTTTTTTCTCTATCAGCTCCCGCTTTGCCTTCGGTGAGAAAAAGGTATAATGGATTTTTGAAAGGTCACCCATCCGACGGATGAGACGTTAAAGTTGCGCCTAGTGTGTTGGAAAGCCATATCTTGTGCACGTTAAACGACAATCTGGGTTTTTGGATAGTCATGATGCAAGACTACCATCTCCTAGAAGCTATCAAGTAGGGGGAAAACTTTTAAATAAATTACAGTAATAATAACAGTTTTAATCAATTCTGTTTCATTTCGTCTCACCGATACGAAGGAAAAGTTGTCGATCACGATAAGCATATTTTTTAAATCAAAAATTATCTTAAAGTTCCACCCAACTCTTGAATTTTTCATCATTACTACTTTTGCTACTGATTATTATTAGTGCATGGCTAGAAATCGTAACATTTTTGTATGACGTAGAGTTTAACTTATTTTAATCTGTTTTCGCGAAATCACATCGGAATTTGTCAATCGATGTTGTTGCTAGATGACGCAAGAATTCCTGCAATCACACTTGTGTAGATATTTCCATAGCGAGTATATATGCTGTGCTTTGAGACTGTTATCATCAATTTGTTAGCTTCAGTTCAGTCACTATCTTTTCAATAATGAATATATTTTTTTTCTCTGATTTATTACATCTAGTAAGTAGAGATAATGGTTTAGTATTTATCGTATTCTATATGAATCGAAGCAAATGCGAGGCGAGCAAAAACAAGAAAATGTCCACCATGTCCAGTGTTTGGGGGGACACAAAAAGAGATCACTGTCAAGTTTTGCCTATATATGACAATGTTAGGAAGCATTTCCTTTGTTTAATCGAGATTTTAAAAAGGCGCACTTTTATGATCCTGCTGTTGGTGAAATAGGAAAAAGTAATACCAGTAAAAGTACAAGTGGTGTGACTTACAGTGCCATGTCTCTCATGTCATCTGATTATAATTATATAATAAAGATTATCTATGTTTATAACAAGAAATATAAATTGTGAAGATATCTTTCTTTGCATACACCAAAAATACTGTTAAAAACAGTGTTCCTAAACGACGCGATCTCTGCAAAAACAAATTGGAGTAGATATTCTAGGATTCTTCTCTGTTCTATATATAAGAAATCGTTCAATCAGATAAAAAAAAGGCTGACATTTCATTATGTAAATGCACAGATTTATCTTCTTGTCTCTGGTCAAAATCAGCGAAGGTACAAAAAGAGGAACAGATGGTCATCATTCCCTATTGAAACGTCATATGATTTGTTTTTTGTGTCGTTCCGGAATACCATTATCTTTTATTGAACTCTCTCTCTAGCCTTATGAGAGGATTTCGTTGTAATATTATATTTATTGTTATACACGCAGAACATCTTTAATAATATAACGATCATGCGACATGATGGGAAGCAGCGCAATAAGCTGTACTCTTTCTACCTTTATGGGGATTACTTTCCCTATTTCTTCATCAGCAAGATCACAAGAATGTGAGGTCATGACATCATCTCGTACATTGGTAAATCTTTACTGCTGATTTCTCTTGGTGTCCCAAACACCAGACATGATGTCCCCTTCTAACTTCCATTTGCTTTTGCCTCTACCAGTTGTGATGATGGCAAACCATACAGAAACAAAGCATAATATCTGAACTCAGCTTAAAATTGTTTTCGTTTGCATAACACCTTAGAAACGCAGGAAAAAATAATCTCATTTAAAATCGATTAACAAGTGAGTCTAGGAATTCCTTTGTTCCTTCTTTTCCTCCTTTCGTATCATATAGAAACAATATCCATTGTCAAAGCTTGTGAGAATGCACAGAAAAATCCATTTACCAATTTTCACTTGTTTTAACTAAAACTAACGGAATCAATAGAAGTGTTGTGTCCAGAATGCGAAATTAAAAAAAAATTAGAGCATTGTAATAACGAAGGAAATTTTAAAGACTGGGAAGAACTCTGAAATACTTTCATTTTAAAAAAGTGTGTGCGTCTTCAAGACATTGATTGGCAACTTTTGTACTCGCTAATAAATGTAAAAGTATAAAATAAAAAAAATAAATAATTGTAAAAGTATAAAATGTAAAGTGATAAAAATAATACTGTCAAGTAGAACACTTCCCTACTCAACTCCAAGCTGTCGGAATCCTTGTGACCTAGTCATTTCATTTATTCTACTGTGTGTTCAAAAGGGACACTCTGGGATAAAACAATCCAACTAATTAACACTGCTTCAGCAACTTATAGTTAAGCTATTTTTTTCTTTTCGTAGTGCTCATGGCAATTCTAAAACAGAACTAGAATGTCTAAAGTTTTATTTCAAAGTAGCTGACAGAAAAACAATAAGAAAATTTGAATTTAAAACTTTCCAGCATTGAAACTTTATTTACTCTCCCTCTACATTGTTGGAGATAAAAAGAACACCGTTCAGTTTGGAAAAGCGACCGTCCCTCAGAGAGTATAATAAATCAGGGTACCTTAGATACGAATATCGATACAATTCAGACTAATAACGTTGTCTGTCATTGTCATGATCAAGGTAATCATCAGTTCCAAAAGCCTTTCCGTATAAAAAAACCATTAACTAGGATAGCGAATTAGAGCTACCTCTGTAAAAAGAATATTAGGTATTTCTCCAACAATTTCGACCGTATTTAAACCATTACTTCTTCTTCCGACCTTGTGCAAAATCTTGGGGTCCTTGTGACTTGGCGAATTAGCCCATTATTCATTAAAATATCATAAACATGGACTTCTGTAATGGCTATTTTAAGCTTATGTATTCTAACAGTCTCATAAAGCTGTTCTACCTAAGAGCAGTTTGTAAACAAATCAATAAAATACCTATAAGTACTAATATATATATTATTGAGCTAACAGATATTATCCCAGAAGTAAGCTAATACCAAATATCTCTCTTAAGAAGTATATTAAAACAAATTATAAATACTCTAACATATTCTTCAGATTGCTTTTGTTGAAAGAAGAATGAACAAACTTTCCAAGAAATTAATTTTACCACTAATAATATCTTTGAACATTTTGCACTAATATTCCAAGTTTTATAATTACCATACGTTTTCTCTGCAAATGGTAAATATTTAATCTCTCCTTCCTCTGTCGAGCATATTTTCATTAGGATTTACATCCCCCTTGTCACTCTTAAATTTCACCGAAATATTTGCATTCCAAACCCCTATGCGGTCGTTTTTAATTTTATCGACTTCTTTACTGCAATCTCATTCCCGAATCATTTATCACAAGTTTCCACTACTTAATGACCTGTAATGACTAGGGCCATGTCATAACACAGAAAGCGACGAATCCTGCTGAAAAACTCACAAGGAGCAGTTTTAAACTTTACGTGTTTGCATGCAAATACATTGTACGCTTGCGTGTATCTTCCCCATTGGTCTGATAAAATAAGATCTGGGGAATTTTGTGCCGCAGGATGGCAATTTCTATTCCAGATATAGATTATAAATGAACCGGTTTTCGTTTCTCCTTATTTCCGTTGGTGTCATCAACCCTTCACATACATTGCTCCCACAGTGTTCTAGAGCCCCATTGAACAGAGGGTGTGTTCGTACTTATTTACTTCTAATTGTTTGTATGATGTTCGTTTTGATATAACTTGAATCGTGATGTAGCTTCAGTATGAAAAATTACACCCCAGTGTCAATATTTTAAAAGTAGTCAACACGGTAGGACATATTAATTGTAACTGAGTTATTTTTACTTTAGTTGAATGAAGTAAAATATTTACCATTTCCTTCTTATTGGTTAGCCTAAATATTGCAAACGATTTCGTTTCTAATTGGATTGCTTCCATCCTAATTAGAAATAATTGAGTTTGGCTAATCTTCAAAGGATAAACAAAATTTTCAGGACGTTTTCGTTAGTATTTATTAGAGTTTTCATTTAAATCTGCACTCAGAGATGTGAAACAGAACAAAAAGCAGGTTTTAGCTCACCTGTTGGGTAAACATTGGGAGGAATTACTATCCATGTGCAATTGGAAACTGGCATTCAATTTAGAGCAGTTTATTTTTACAGTTCTTTTAGCGGAAAAAAAAAACGCTCAAAATTCATTAAAATTAAATAATCATTATTTAAAATACTAAAGACGCGGTTATACATTTTAGTAATTTTCATTGTAGCTGTTAATTAATTAATTGATACGTTCACAATAAATTTGCCGCTGGCAATGAGTATATAATATACCATAAAGGAAATTTTATATGTAAGTTGAATATACCTTATCAACCTATAAGATATTTATTAACGAGCAACAACCCGACAAAATTTAGCGCGAAAAGTACCAGCGCTATCCGTTGATAACTCTTCTCGACAAGTTTACCAATTCTCCGAAAATAACTTTCATAATACAGCCGAGCCATATCTCTGACATTCATAAAGGGATTAATGCCGTCCTAGGTAGGTAGGGACTCCATCTTTTCACCCGACGCGGAAGTATCTGGGCAATTACATAGCGCCAGAACCTGTGGATAAAAGTTTCTCTAAAGTTTGTGTTGCACATTTAAACTTGTGCACGTGCTGACGTCACAACGCCCTAGAAGAAACACATGTATATTGGTGTCTGTCCTTCGGCTATCGGCACGGCATGGTCCCCCGTCCGAATACGTAGCCCTATTAAAGCAGTATCGTGGCCGAGTGGTTAGCACGCTTGGATACTGATCTGAGGGACCTGGGTTCGAGCCCAGGGTAAGACATGGATGCTTGTGTTGTGTTTCTGCTGTGATCCCGCCATCTTCACAGACCTTCTACTGTGGCGTATATACTGACAGGCTCCTAATCAGACCTCTGTGGCAAGTAGCTGCTTGAGCGGATATTCATTTATTATTATTATTATATAGTAATTAAACCTCTCCAAATATTTGATGCGAAGATCAGCCCATTCATAACATTTCTACCGACAACGTATTTTTTCCATTCACAACTCTCTATCGATAATATACGCCACCATTCATAAGGTAGGCGACGGCATAGGTGCAAGAAATTTCGGGCACTTTCAGAGGGATTACTTCAGACCCACTTCAGCTATGAGCCCAATCTCTTAACCCAACAAGGTTAGACTTAAATGGGACCACCACATCAAATTTGGGACCGAGTAATCAGGTACCTGTAGAATCACTGGGAGCCGAAATCTTTCGCACACCAATAACGTCACATACAGTATGTCCGCCAGTTTACCCGTCCGTTCGTAACACCGCTATTATATAATATGATTCTTTACTCTGGCTGATGTGAATATTTCGGTAGCATGGATTTGCATTATCTACCAACAAAAGCTGAATTCACTTACTGTTGCGTATTACAGTCGTGTGTTACGTGATAAGGTGACTGATGTAATTTGATGCATGCATGATAGACACACATGCCGATGGCATTTGTAATAAAGTCGCATGCTTCTGTATTCAGCTGTTATTTTGCGCATTGATTTTGATTTGCTTACTTTTGCAGCATTTGCTAAACGTTGTCATAAAATATCTCCATCTACGTAAGTTTTAACACATTTCTCGACATCGCTGTCTCGCCTCGAATGTAAATCTCTTCTCTATGGGATTCAGAACGCAGCATTTCAACTCACGTTAGGGTAATTCGATTTCCCTGCGAAATGTTCAGTTCACTTTGCTAGGTAACGTTTATTCCTCAGGGTTTTTAGTAGTTGTATATTCTCTTCTTGACGATTACTGGAGTAACCGCTTCATTACCGTTATCGCCACTGTTGGTGGGGAAACGGTTAGAGAGAAATGTTATCAACTAAATCGAACTAAACTTGGAATTGTAGAGCTGAAAATATTTTTTCATCACTAAAAACTAGAGGTAGTTCTGCTGTCCGATAGATTGGGACTTCTACTGGACAGCTCTGCCAACTTTTTGCCATAAACGTTTCGTACCAATAGCTTAAAAAAATCTGTATTTGATCAAATCTCAGTTTAGATGCAAAACATGTTAAATCACTTCTAAAAGTTGATAAATAAAGTAAAACAGCTTATTGTGATAAGGCTTTCACTTTTAAAACAATGGATTTACGCTTCAGCGGATATAGATAAATGGACTACTTCTTGATATTGTTATCAAAATGATTCAAATGCTTGTCTTAATATGTGGGGGGTTGGCTTAATCCGTAAAATACCAGGTTCATAATTTGCTGTTTCCAGCTTCGACTCTTAACTATACCTATGCTTAGAATTTTCTCCGCTAACTCCCTTTCTGTCGCCTATGAAAAAGGGGATGTCGATGGACTTGTAAAGGTGTTGTTCGTAGCATTGGTCATTAAGCCGTGACCCGTCTCGCAAGAGATCCATGCCGTATGCACGTTAAAGAACATGCTGGATGACGTTCAGGGGAGGATTCCATCTGTCTCCTAACAGCTGTCTAGTTTGTCCCCTTCCCCAACCTTCTCTGTGCATTTAGGGTCCTTTTGACCTGGCCATTTAGCCCACTGTATATGCAAAAGTGGCGCTCATAGGTAAAACAATCCCACCCAGGTATCACTCTGGTATTTACGCAAATTGTAATAAAAATCACACAAAATATCTTAAAAAAACAGTGTCATTTTCCAATACATAGGCTTTTACTTACTGCTTGACATCATCATCAGCAAACCAATATTTTGACGGGTGAGGGATGGGGATCAAAGGTGAAAGTATACGGGAACCAGGAGAAGACTATGGAGTCGATGGTCAAGCATGAATTAATAGTAAATATGAAATAGATGGTGAAGCATAAGCGTATTATATCATATTGCTGATCGTATTGCAACATTAAGTGTGGGTCATCAGATGGTGAAACAAAAGTTTGAACATGTTTGGTTACTGTGTCGAGGTGTAATCAGTACAGGTACAGGAGATCCCTGTTATACGACATGGTTAGGGACTGTAAAGCTGCGAAGTATAGCGAAACAAAGTATAACTGAGTATTTTTCTCCCATGAGAATACATATACAGTATATGCAGAAATATAGGAACCGTAGGAGCATTAACGTCGCTTAGAGAAATCTTATAGGAGTATTTTTTACAATATATTAACTAAGTGGCTTAGGGGCAAAGTCTCAAAATCAGCAACGACGCACATATAAAACATGCATTGTTTGTTTCTTTGAGTGAGATTAAAAAGCAGCAGATAATTTTTTACCTAGGTTTGATTGATTTCCCATATTGTTATTTGACAAAATTTGGATTGCTTTAACCTATTGCAGAATTTGTTCAGTGAAATTTGACACTTTTACCCTATTGTTGTTGCTTTTTTAGAATAATTTTGTCATCCGATAAGTTAAATGGAAATATAACAAAGAGTACAAAAATGAGTCGAAAATTCGAGAACTTCAAGGGTACAGCTCTTAAAGAGAAAGGGCAAATTTTCAGAAAGTACACATCCAACTTTCTTATGCACTTACCGTGGTTTCATGTCCCATCCTAATGGAAAGCATTCCTATTGTAATCAGTTACACATTTTGCTCTCAAATTGCGTTTCAAAACGACACCCTATGACGATTTTAGTCGGGCACCCAATCAGGGAGAAATCAGACTCCGATATACGATACAACTCTTTTTTCCGCTAAATGTCATGGGTTTGTAGTCACCCTTACAGTACAATCACTACCGAAATTGGGGAGGTAATATTTCTTAACATTACGAAAAAAAATCCAGAATTCTTGGATTTCAAACGTAGCGCGTTACTAGAAGAGTAGTCTGCAAATTTTATGATTGTGCACGTACCCTATCGGAACGTTTTAGCAACTGCATTGCACCTTTTTTTCAATGGGCTAATTGATCAGGTCACAAAAACCACAAGAATTAAGGGAACGTCTAAGAAAAGGATACACTGTACTACAATTATGAGACAGATGGAAGTCTCCTATCAAGTAGTCCTTTAAATTCCTCAAAGAAAGTCTCTCTGACATGAAACCAGGGATTAATTTCCCCTTCATAGAATGATGGTCTTTCCAAGCCCATTGGTCTACGCGTTCTCATCGATGGCAGAGTGGGGTTGGCGAAAGATAGCTCAACCCATTCTCTTCCTACACTTCCCGGTTTCATTTAATGTAATTGGTAATAAAAGGCGTATTTGGTAGAAAAAGAGAGAAATCCTAACGCACCACACTTGATTTATTGATGTAATATTTAGTTATCTTATTGTATGTTAAATTCTTAATTGAATAATTACATTACATCAATTTATGACATTACTGATAAGCTCCTTCACGATTTTTTCGTTTTATCTCCAATTCTAAATATTCTGAAAGATTACTATGCAATTAATTGTACCTTAAATTTGTATTAGCATTTGTATTAGCATAAACTGCGGAAAATGCAACTTCCCCTTCTTTGGAACTGCTTGGTTTTATTAAATTTGCGGCGTCTCTATTGTTAATTAAACGTAGACGAAACGAGAAAAATTTTATCTTAATTTTTTCTCTCCATTTTCATTGGCCATCCTTTATTATTATGCTATGAGATCCCAAGAAAGCCTACTTCTTATTCCATACGTTTATGAACGAAGTGTAGAGTGTATGAAATGATTCAGCCACAACAACTTGAGTGCATTTCCTGCTGGATGCTAGTGATATGCATGTAAAGCGTTATGGATGCGAGACTGACCTTAATTAAGCGGAACCCTAAACCATAATTAACGGCGGCATATTCTCCCAATTTCGCTCTCCATAATGGTAGACCGACTTCAGAAATTAACAGGGGAGATGTGTGGGTTCATTCCTTCATGCGGTTTTAATAATGATAAACCGTGAGGCAAGCTGTTCACGAATATTTACAGTTGGCGCTTCTGCCTTAGCTGTTAGTTTTGTAATCCACATTATGTCAAGACATTGCATTGGTAGTCATAGTTTTGGCTTCGGATCAAGTCTGAACGTAGACATCTTTGTCTTAGTTGTTTTTAATAAGCTAGATTACGTTAAAGCCTAGTAGTTACAAGAATGCGCCTACAGTTATTTTTAGAAACATGTCTTTTATTATATACCTGCTATCGATTTTCTAGATCAGTGATTCGAAAACTGTACTGTGAGTATTCCCCCACTACCACCTCTTACAGAAGCGCGCGAAGGGTTTCTGAATTCGTAATGTTAGTCATTTTAAATGAAACCTGGAAGTGTAGGAAGAGAATGGAACAATATTAATAGTGTTAATGCGAAGGAATTTATTAAATGGAAGTGTAGCAGTATTAAAAGTAGTTAGAGAAACAGTGAACAGAAGAGTAGTGGTATTAAACACGTAAATGTTTAGGTATTTTAGCATTTGCCTTTGAACTGGTGAAAGGGTGCTCATTCGGTAGCGTGCCAGACTCACAATCTGAGGTTTCTAGGTTCCAGACGCAATTGCTCCTATATCAAGATTTTTTCCATTAGCCTCAGCTCTGTCCCCTGTGCAGTACATCCATAGGCTTGAAAATATTTCCATCCGTTCGACGAAACGTTAAGTCGTGTAATCGCGTGCAAAAAGTAAAATCCTGTACCCATAAAGAATACTCTAGTTGGGTTTAACGGGAGGCTATCATTTCTTTCTTATAGTTCTCCAATAGATACCCTATCCAGCTCTGAGTCCTCGGGGTTTTTATGACTTGGACATTTAATCTAGTTTGTGAGAAAAGGATTGTCGCTCAGAGGTAACAACCAGAACTATGAGCTCTTAATGATGCCATAAAAAGCAAAAGAACCAATGAGCAAATAACGTTAACACGGAAGAAATATTTGAATGAAACTGTATTAATGCCGATCATTAGAAGCTGAAAAACATTTGCCTCAAATCTTCTTGGTACGGCCAATTGAAATATACCTACAATAGCAATCGATTATTACACATCCACACATTTTTGTTTACCCATCTAGGAAATTGGAATTCTGAACATGCGAAGTATTTTTTTTTCCTATCTTCTATGGTATTATATGCAGCGAGGAAAGAATAAAATTTCATTCAGCAGTCAGTACCCCATCTGAACAATAGAAATGAATTTCTGATATAATTTGCTTAGTGGAGGCTAAAAGATCGCAAAGCCTGGGAACAGCCAAGAGCTTGTTAGAGAGAAAAAAACCCAGAGAAGATGCTCAGCGACGCTGCAGCAGTTCAAGGGTTATGTCGTACTACGTCATTTCTTCTTTTGTTTTCACTCCATCATTCTTATCTGTGGCATATACGACACACGTTAAGCCACTGCTAGCCCCGCAAACCAGCTTTTTTACAACTCTGCAGCAGGAACAGTTGGTCTTTTTATATATAAGTGTAGCAAGTTTTACTGCGCGACGTTAGTGCTCACATGATATCATCGGGATAACAGTTACTTTGTTTAGTGTGATGGGTTCCTGTCGGCAGCGTTTGTAAGTCGTTACTTAAATATGGTTCTAGTGCGGTAAAGGTACTCGGAGATAAGTCGTAATAAATATGTCAATGAAGTGTTTCCCCTACACTAGGGTTTTTATTGTCAGAGAACTATTCATAATGCGTCTTGGGATTAGAAAAGCATCTCAGTAGTCATGTATAACTTGAATGAACGATATTGACAGCAGCTATGAGTTAGCAATTATTTTATTATTTATATTAACGATAAATTAGATAAATCACTTAACCTTGAAATGATAAAGAGTAGCTAAATACTATTTTACACAATTTATTTTTTAGATTTGCTATGTTAATATTTTTATTAATGGAATTCATAAAATTTCAACAGTTGATTTAGTATTTGTATTGGCTGCTAGCAATACTTATATGAATACTTAAGTAAGTAATATGTACTTAAGTTCAACAACAATGATCAAGAGTTAGTGTTCAAGAAGTACGCTAACATTATTCTTATACACCTTGAAGACTAATTCTAATATATTATCCTGTCAGTAACCGCTTCACAAATGTTGAATGACCATCTCATCTACCATCTCGCTGTTATTAGTCATGGATCCTTGTAACCTGTGACGATTATTCCAATTGTACAGAATATACCCTCATCATCGAACTTGCACAGAAGTCTGACAGCAGTCTATCATTATTAAATGTCATAGCAACGATCCCAGAACATGAAATATCAGCAGACACACAACACAAGATACATACTAACTTCTCGAATCAAACAATTCGTAACAAAAAATATATTTTTAGCATATTTTTGATGACGAACAGACGTCACACATCGTTACAACATCAATATAACTCAATTGCCAATATAGTATGCAAGGAGGCAGAATTATAGTTGAGTGATAAAGCACGTGAGATTATTTCGGAAAGAAAGAACTGCAGGAATGTCCTTAATCAATACCCTACTAGTCCTAATAGAAAAGCATTACATAGACCTTAATAAACGTCTAAAAAGATCAGTTAGCTGCTGATAAGAATCTTTGGCTTGATGGCATGACTGAGAAAGCCGAGGAAGCAGTTGGACAGCACAACAGCAGAGAGCTGTACCAGATAGTTAATGTTTTGTGTGGTAGAAAACGAACAGGTATACATGGATTGAAGGATAAACAAGGTAAGGTTATGGGAGGTGAGGATTCTGTCATGGCTAGGTGGGCTGAGCATTTCAGTGATGTTCTAAACAATGTGGTTAGTTCTACTCCCATTGTTTACAATGATGATAGATGCATTGGTGGCTTTAATGTTGGCCCAATAACACAATCTGAAGTTATTTTGGCTATTTCTAAACTTAAACTTCATAAATCCCCAGGGGTAGATGAAATTACTACGGAAATGCTTAGAGCTGGGAATGTTTCGGTTACCTCTTGGATGACTGAAATTCTGAATATCTTTTATGATAAAGGCATGGTCCCTAAGGATTTTACCACAGCTATTGTTATCCCTATTTTCAAAAAAGGTGATCACAGTTCTTGGGATAACTATAGGGGTATCAGACTACTCTCTGTTCCAGGTAAAGTTCTTTCCATGGTTGTGCTTAATAGAATTAAGAATCTGGTTGACAGTCAATTGCGTGATGAGCAATGTGGATTCAGAAGTGGTAGGGGATGTGTAGATCAGATATTTTCACTTAGGCAGATTCTTGAGAAACATTTGGTTGCTAGCTTTGTTGATTTCAAAAAGGCTTTCGACTCTGTTGATGGTCATAATTTGTGGTTGATTGTGTGATCATATGGTATACCTGACAAGTTAGTTAACATAATGAAAGCTCTCTATAATAACACTGAGTCGTGTGTGAGAGTTGGTAAGGCTTGTAGCAATTGGTTTAGCATTACTTCTGGTGTTCGACAAGGGTGCATTTTGTCTCCTTTTCTCTTTAGCTTGGTTATTGATTATGTTATGCGAAATTCACTTCAAGGGAAAGATTTTGGCCTTAAATGGACTGGAGATTCGAAAATTTCTGATTTCGATTATGCTGATGATTTAGCCCTTTTGGCAAATGATGTTGATGAGATGAACTCTTTCATTCGAGCTGTTGATGAAACTGGTAGTAGAGTAGGTTTGGTTTTAAACATAGAGAAAACTAAAGTGATGGAAATTGGTCACTCAGGCTGTGATTCAGTTAATCTGAATGGTTGCAGTCTTGAGCATGTGTCACAGTTTAATTATCTTGGGAGCTATGTAACAGATACTGGTGATGTGCGGCATGTGATTAACAGACGAATAGGGATTGCTGCCTGGACTTTTAAGAATCTATGGAGAGTGTGGAGAAATAGGCGTATACACCTAAAGACTAAAATTAGACTGTATAATAGTTTGGTTCTTTCTAGTGTTAGTTATGGTAGTGAAACGTGGACACTTTGTAAACAAGATAACAGGAAACTAGATGCTTTTGATTCCAGATGCTTACGCAGTATCTTGGGCATTAAGTGGTTCAACTTTGTAACTAATGATAAGGTTAGGCAAAGGAGTTTGCAACCTCCTTTAAACATCATATTGTGCAGAGAGAGACTCCGTTGGTTTGGCCATGTTGCCCGTATGAATAATTATAGATTGGCGAATAGGGTTATGAACAGTGTGCCTATAGGCCTCAGAAAGTGGGGAGACCTAGGATGAGGTGGGCAGATAATGTCAAACAGGACCTTGTTAGAATTGGTGTGCAGTAGCCAGATGCAGTAGATGTAGCTCAGGACAGACTTGCTTGGAGAACTAAATTGCACGGTCTGGTTGGACCTCCGTAGCCCATGGTGCTTGAGGATGATGATGATGATGAATATTTTTATTAATTGCAAATACTAAATATGACCAGAATTATTATTTAATAAAGTGAAAATTCACCTAAAACGTATAATCTGAAATATGACCTGATTTTTATAATATCCATTTCTACCAAATATTTATAAAATTAAATTAAAAATAATGAATAAAAAAAAACGAAAAATGAAAATAAAAAAAAAACTCTTATGAATGGGCTTCATTTCCTTACCAGTGTGAGAGACGTTATTGTAAGCCAAAGGTTATTTCAAATATTTATTCTGGAAACCACAAAAAATATATTTTGAGAAACGAAGGAAACTTCTTTAATATTTTAACATATTAGGAAACCGATAAATAGAAAAACCAGCATTATTTACAGTACCTATAGAAAAAACCATCATTATTTGCAACACTATTTTCTGTTATCGGGTTAAACCGAAAATAGAAAAAATACAAATAAGAGATTGTGATTACAAATGAGTATGCATGATTTATAAACGAACTTCAAAACAAGCTTCACAATAAATTGTGCAAATACTGTAAATTATATTTAACTGCTCCGCAAAGAAACGACTATTCCCATATAAGAAATATTTCATTCTATATTATTTTTAACAATAACGTATTTTTTATTAAGTTGGCACTAATTATCCGAAATAACGAAGGTGAAATAACTGAGTAACACTACAACTATACACCTACTTTATCACCAAAAAACATCGCATCAGATACATTTGAATTATTGAGATTCAGAATGATTTCTTATTCTCCGCTAGGGCTGCAGTAACACTGAACTTCAAACATTTATCGTAGTTCCCTATTCCTCCAATGTCTGTGCAAAATTCACGAACAGTCTAGTTAGTTATTGTCTGGCGTGAGTAGCAAACCATTACTAATGCCAATTTCTGCATCGCATTATCTCTACACGAACATTTCCATTATTTATTTATCAAACGCCTCACTTCGTTGTAGAAATATAACCGTTTGCATGCATCTCATTGCATTCATCTGTAACTTATAATCTAATCATAGCCTTGTTCTATAGAATTCTGTATTTCAAAATATATGTTTTTATATTTATTTAATAAGGAGGCGGTTTCTGAGGAATCAATAGCTTCAATCAATCAAACAGATGGAAACCTCCGGTCAAAGCCACCAGCATGTTCTTCAGCGTCCACAAATTATGGCTATACTACAGCCAAGGCTTAATATACAATCCGACGGACGGCCACATTTTAAAGCTCATCAGTATCCCTTTCTCACCTGGATTAATGGAGAAAAATATCAATGTAGGCACAGTTCCAGGATTCGAACATGGGTATTCAAAATTTCAAACCTGGCGCACTAACGACTCAGTAACCAGAAGTCGCTGAGAACAGACTTTTTGAAAACTAAATTTGGTTTAGGCCTGGTCGTCATAGCCCATGGTTGCTTGAGTATTATGTATGTATACATAAAGAAATTTTTAGACTTATTAAGTAACCTCTTTTGATGTGTAGCTTTAAAGACCTTGCATTTTTAATTACACTGCACAATTTGTTAAGTTGACTATTTCAGTTTACGCTACCATCTCTTTTTTAATTCTGCGATTTAAGACCTGAGGTTCAAAACAAAATAATATTTCAAGGCGTGAAAAAAAGTATTTCTTAATATACGCAGAAGTTTTTATTTTTCATTTTGTAGCCAAGTTTTTTTTTTATTCTAGCTGAATTTCTTCAGCAAGAGCGCGAAACGGGGCAAATAGGGTTACACGAAAGGTCAGAGATGCTAAAGTTAAAGCCTTTCAAGCCTAATGGATAAATTCTTTGGATAAGAGCCAGGATGTCTTTATTTCTTTCTGCTTTATAATTTCCTAGAACATTTTTTCCCCAACTTCCCTTGGTATATTCTGTTTTCTTCTTGCAATGATATCGAAGTTGCCCCTAGAGATGAAACATTGTTTGTGACGTTCTCAAGCGTTTCCTTTAGATTACATTATTTATGTGTCAGTACATCATAAAAGAAATCTTCCCAGCCTGCAAATATTAGCTTTGCTTCAAAGCTGAGGAAGATGCCCACAAAAATAAACTCAGCTCTTTGTAAACGATTGCTGGAGACTGCATTAGCATCTGTGTTCCCTGAGCTTTACGCTGAATCGAGCATATAAACAACAGAAGCCATTCTGCATTGTACTGAGTACAAACATAATCCCATAGGTGTTTAATTGAACGACAAAAATTCACTCCATTGTTCATCACTCTGTCGTATACAGTTCTTCTTTGGCAACATTCTGCAGTGTTACAGGGATATGTAATGCCATAGAGGGAATTGGCTCCAACACATTTTACCTCGCATATATACTTTTTATTTGGAATTATTTAAACGTAATACAGATGAGGAACTTTAAAAACTCTTTAGGAAAACTAATTGGAAAATGTGCCTTGTTATGATAAAATTCTTAGAGAGGATAGAGCGAATCACATTACTAATTAACTTCCCGTTACTTTTTTTCTTCTAATATTATATTTCATGGTTAGACTATTTTCTTTTGCACCCAGAAAGATACAAAGCAATTTATACGTTTCTCACTCTAAATTTGTTTTAAGTACGGGAAATTTTAGATCTAATTTAGGAAGATGGGAACTTAAACCATTATGGAAATATTTTCTTTGTTTGTAATTTAGATTTCGAAATTCATTATACAGGGTGATCGAAAAGCCACGCAACCCATATTTCTGAAACATGTTCATTTTGTCAAAAAATCAGTAGATTAAAATCAAAAAACAAAACAAAATGTTATATTAACCCTTTTACTACCATACAGATCCAAGACAGCCGAGATTTTAAATGGACTCATCCAATTAATAACCTCTTACCTGTCGTTTGCACCGTTTTGGGTCGGTATGATAGGCAAAATCGTAAATGTACACCACTCTCAGTCATGCATTCATTCACCCTTTCCCTCATGTCTGATGCAAACCGGTTAAGAGTTTCTGAACAGATGTTATCGATTTATTCGTTGCACAAGACTCCAGAAATATGTCTCTAATCTAATTCTGGCAAATTCGGTAAGAATGATATGCCAGGCAGTGTTCAAGGTGATAGAGGTTCAAGGTGATACAGTTTCAAGGTTATATAATTTCAAGGTGATACAGTTTCAAGGTTATATAATTTCAAGGTGATAGCGGAGTGGGGTGAAATTAGCCTCCTTTTGCAGCTATCTTCACCAATCCAAAGGAAAAGAGAAAAAATATTAGAGGCAATCGGAAAGACCTCTAGACAATTTCTCAAGGACCTGTAAAGAAAATAAACTTAAATGCTGTGAAAAGAAGAAAAGAAGCGATTTCATTTTGCAGAAAAGGTTATTAATCTCGATACAATCGATGAGAAGATGAAAGCATATATGTTGTATACTTCTGTTTTGCTAGATACCAAAGATGGACAAGATCAGTCGGTGATCTCAATCAAACTGAGCTTCTGAAAGAATTCACATCTTTGCGCAGAGAAACGGCTGAAGTTGAGGAGGATATGGGATACTGGGACAGGCAAGTTATAGGTAGAGCAATCGGGGTTATTATGTAGTGTTTGACAATGAACGCTAGTTGCAGTTGCGTGACTTTTCCAACACTCTGTATGTACTATGAATGATATATCGCAGGGAAGCTTTCAATTCCCTGCGCATAGTTCTCTTTGAAATGGGTTTTGAAATACTGCTAATCGGTAATCTCTCTCAGTTGATGAAATGTAGCCGTACGAATCTTGCCAACAAACTTCTGTTCTTGTCTTTCGGAACATTTTTTCCTCCTGCATTTGATAGCGTTGGCGGATGTTTTTCCAGATTCTTGCCATTCTGCATAGACTTGGGATATTGTGCCCCATGACTCTTTTACTGAGTTCCATCACCTCCGTTACGGATCCTCCTGTCCATCTCACTCCAACGATGAGCCCCCTTTCGAAGCCAGTAAGATCATCCATTTTACCTTTGTAGCATTTGACTTTGCTTTCCACCATGCCTTTACGACTTTTATAGAAAATTCCTAGTTAGGTACAATACTTTCGTTTGCAAGACGTTTTGCTTACTTTGACATGTTTCATGGTACTTGGAACACGATACAGTTGTTTGTAATAATAATTTCGCCAGGCAATGTGCTTGTGTACGTGTTACTTAATTTAGTTAATACATCGATTTTTCATTGAATTAAATGTATAGAAACTGCTTTTTATATTCATTTGCTAAAAATCGGCTACTGAAACATTACACTACATCAAGAATACTTAAAATTTTATTCTCCATAGAGTTGGGAAAAATCTATCTTATTCTTTCCTATTATTCGGTTTTCTTTCATAAATCGCAAAAAACGATTCAACAAAAACTTGTGTTTGTTTCAAAGAAAAAAGCATACTGTTTTTCATAAACGTCATTTTCGCTCATCATACATTAACTTTCAAGAACACTAGACGTGTTTCGAAAAAGCGGCTAAGAAAGCTAAGGTTAGAAAGAAGACAGATATGTTTCACAGCTCATAGGTAACATCTAATTATTTTTACCGTCTTCTTTTCTTTCGATAAAATTAACTTATGTTGTTCAAGTATATCGGTCATTTTTTTCTCTCCTGTGTTCTTTTCGGAGACGCTACTGCTTTTTCAAAGTACTTTTTTTCGTTGCTTTGTTTTCTTTTATTCGTTTTTTTTTTTTATAACTACGGGATTTACTGGCATTATCCGAAGCTTTTTTCGTTCCTTTGGTAAATTCTCCTGAGACTTCCTCTGTTACAAAGAACAAAGTTTTTTATTTAATGCTAAAAAAAGACCGAAAATAATTCAATTTACTTTTGAAATGTTTACAGTTTGTCTAGTGCGAAAGCAAAATGTGGCTGTCTGGGTGAAATTCTGGTACGGTTATTTACCTTTTCTGCAAAATTAATAATTAGAAAAGATATTACTCAATGTTAATATGTTATAAATATAATTTTCTTTAAAATATGCACATCTGTGCATTATTTTGCGTTTATATACATTGGTCTTAAAAAAATGCTTTGCGACTTCAGAGAAATATCTCAACAACGGTGTTCCAGCAAATCTGAAATGTTTTGCAAGTAGGATTATCCGATTAATGTAGATATGTTTTCTTGATGTAGCTCTTTTCATTATTCAGGAGGCACTGCATTCGCTGGATGGCTGGCATGACAACATCGACGTATATCTTGTCAGGTATATTTCCCAGCACCAACGTAATAATCTACTCGAATTCTGAAAGTGTAGTACGGTGATTGCCACAATGTTTATATGCTTTTAAATAGCCTCATAGCGGAACTCTTCTGAGGCTCAGGTTAGGGATAGGCATTTTATCGTAGAATGACATACACCATCTTTTCGACAAATCGCTGTGCGCCGTCTTGCACAGAAAGTGTAGAATACCATTTGCAACACATTCCAACAACATGTACTCAACAGCCTTGGGTCAGGGTTTCGTTCAGTTTGGTGTGCATTAGATTCATGATATGATATTCTCAGGTGATGATATGATGTTCTCTCATGATGCCCTCGGTTACAAAAAGGACACTATGAGATTGGAAATCTGCTGTCGATCAGACCTTTTAGCCATGGTTCTATGTACAGGACAACCATACCCTGTTCATGTTAAACAGCACATTGGATGGCATTTAAATACTTTCATATGTTTCCAAATATTTGTCCAGTGAGTACTCTTACTTTTTCTAACTCTAATGTTTTGGGGTCCTTATGATCTGGCCATTATGCACAAAAGTATAGTTGAGAAGTAAAATCTATCCCTTGCTTTGATATATATATGGGCAAAATTTATTAAACTTGTGCACATTTCACCGAATTTTCAAGATTTTGTTTAAAACCTTTAAAACAGTAAGTAAAAAAAAAAGAAAAATATTACACTGCAAAGAAAATCTAATCTCTTGCGCCCCCTCCCCACTTTACCTCTTTCTGGCTCGATTGCGTGTATTTTTCCCTAACCCTCATATTTTTTTCCAGATCCGGACCTGTTCGTATCTATATCTTTTCCTCGTCTTCTTTTACGTAAGAGTGATAACAGTAATTTTTCATCTGTTTGGGATTAGGAAAAATGAAGTTTTTCTCTGGTTATCAATAGGAAAAGTCTTTACTTGATGATTCAAAATATGTATCGTAGTGATTAGGGAACAGCTTTGATAAAGTCTTAATACAAAATTTGGAATGAGTAATGCTAAAATTGGAATAATGTAATGTCATCGCGCTATGCTGCAGAACAATGTATCTAAGTAGCGAAGGAAAACAATAAAAATACTACAGCCTGAAAGCGGGACAATGCTTTGAGACACTTGGAGTGATTGATCATGTGATATAGAACGGGGATCCCTGAAGGCGTAAATTGTCAATTAGTGTAAACGAAAGAAAAAATAGCTGCATAAAAACTAAAGTGAACCACAGGGAAAAATGGCGAAGTAGTAGGAAAAAACTTTGCCTATATAAAAAAATAAAACAAAATACCCTTCAATCAGGTACTTGCCACTGAGTTCTGGCAAGAGCTTGTCGATATAATACGCTACAAAGAAGTTCCACGAGAAAGGCGATACTTTAGCAGAGGAGAAATATCTTATCTGGGATTCGAACTCAGATACAGCAGTTGATTAATAACCCAGCTCAGTCCTAAAATTAAAAGGAAAACTAAATCACATTGTCTAAAGCGGGGATTTCCAAGCTGTGGGTCACGGCCCTCTATTGGACCGCGAAGTTTTTCGGAAGAGCTGCATCATATGAAGTTTTCTTGAGGTATGTAAAAGTAAAAAAAAATGTTTTGAAAGGCATTCATATCATAAATGAATTGTAATGAATGAGTAATTAAATAATTCTATTCAACTGAAGTTGAATGTAACCAAATTATTTTTATGAATGATAAAATCTATGCCTATCGTCCTTTTCATTTCATTGAGATTTTCTCGTTGAATTTAATCAAGTTATATGTTCAAATAACAAAACTACTAAATAAACAATATATATGAATGTTAAAATTTTGTATCACGTTTAGTCTAAGTTGGAATTCTGGATTTTTCAGAGTTCAAGATCTTCATAATGTGTTTTACATTATTTTGCCGTGGGGGCAAGGAAAAAAAAGAGAAAAAAAAAACTTGTTTAAATAATCTAAGATTATAACATAATTTTCAGTTTTCTATCATTTACAATCATTTCCATTTAAACACCTAAATATAAATGTATATTTAAACTTCTATCTTGTTAATATTGACCTATAAAAATATTTCAAATTTATTCCGATTATAGATTTTAATTTTTATTGAAAAATCCAATGCTGTTTTGATGACAACTTATTTGATATTCTTAAACTAACAATAAATAAAATTATAACACTGAAACCTTTAAATATGAAATCTTGAGTATTACTCTATTGATGAAGAGAAAGTTAAATTATTAGTAATGTTTCTAATTTTTTTCGATAGAAAAATGCTATTATTTACTTAGCTACCAAATTTTCCACAAACTAAGTACTCTCAAACGTGAAATAAAAATACATTATGGCCATCATAAAATGTGTGAACTCTTGGACTTAAATTACGAAAAGAATGTTGTCTTATATTTGTACATAAGTAGGAAATAAATTTCCCCTTAAGCAACTGTTTCCACAGAGGGCTGACCAGAGCTAGCCAGTATAATACGCCATAGAGGTGATCTGTGATGAAGGGAAATCTCGGGGGAAAGACAACACAAGAAATATCCATTACTTTTTTTTTTGGTTGTTTGTGTTGTTTTACCTCTAAGCAGCACTTTCTTTCGCACAACGCGCTGAAGTGGCCAGTTCGCAAAGACCCCAACACTCATATAAGTTTGGGAGAAAGGGATCCACTGGCCAGCTATTAGAGGAACGATGGGAATATTCCGTCAAGGCCATCCAACGTGCACAGGGTGTAGTTCTCGTCCACACTGAGCCACGGATTAACATTCCATAAGACGGACGGCAACCTTTCTCAAACCATCGGAGATAAATCTCAAAAGAGGCACGGCAAGGACTGGAACATCAGAATATGAACTTGTCGCGCTACGTTTTTAGCCAACCGCAGTTCCCCATTTTTGATGCTTGATATACATGTACATGTCTTTATCCCACTGCTAAGAATGCTATCTGTTCCGTCATATTACTTTAATGGCTATAATATTTGTTTTACTAATATACCAATACTAAGCAAATAAATTTTACTAATTCAACGTGTGTCTGTAGTATATAAGAAACATATTCGATTTCAGAGCCCCCTGGTCTAATGGTTAGCATACTGACTACTAGCAAGGGATGGATGCCCTTGGTAAATGTTTATATGTTGTATGAGAAACCATGACAAGTCTAATATAGCTTCTAGGTTACTCTGTCTCTTGTGTAAGAAAGCACTTTCTTCTTTTTTAAAAAAAAATATCGAAATCTTTTCTAGTATTCAATCATAAACTTTCCTTGTATCATTTTACCGGTATAAAAATTGAAGCCTTTGACAGAGATAAGTACTGTTTTTAAATTTCACATGCGAATTATCTATACGTCAAGCGACCAGATCATTTTGATTATTCAGTTTAAAAATAAATAGTTATTTCTAGGCCAATCACTTCATGTTGTTGATTAGCGGTACCAAACTGTTTTAGTGACACACATAAGTAATTGGCGCCGTAATTCAATTTGCATTGCAAACCTACTGACCAATATGTTCATTTAAAATACTTGTAAGATATGTGCAATATTGAGAATTTGTGCAATATCGAGAAGTTTATTGAACAAATTCATACGAAACAATCATTTAGATAAACGTAATTCAGTTGAATTTTTTGTAAAGTTCTCATTAATGATATAGGAACATCTAGATTTCTGTGAAATATTTAATATCTTACCAAGTTTAAGGATCTTTCAATTATGATGAACGGTCTATTGTGATAATAAAGTATCAACGTCTATTGTGATAATAAAGTATGATTTGTTTGTGTTGATTTATCTTTGAGTGGCACTTTTGTGCACATTAAGAGTTAAATCGCCAGGTCACAAGGACCCAAGACTCAAAGTTGGTTAGGAGTAGCGGACCCACAGGACAGCTGTTAAGAGACATTGTAACCCCCGTCAAGATCATCCAGCATGTTCTTTAGCTTACACAGGTTATGGCTCTCTTCTACATGGAATCACAGCTTTAAGTCCCATCCGGCGGACGTCGGCTTTTCCAATGCCCTTTCTGACCGATGGCAGGGTGAGATTTAGTGTAGATAAATTTCAATGGTGACAGAGGTGGAGCTCGAATCTGAGAGCTGCAGATTGTGATACCGACTGAGCCAACCTTCGTTCCCGAATGTGAATAACAACATGTAACTTCCAGGACAGAAGGAAAAGTTTGCAAAAAACCTCGTTTTCTAAGGCAACCATTTGCTGAAGAATGATCTTCAAATATGCAGTTACCATGGTGCTTTATCGTTTAAGCTTGGTTTCTGACTACAACTCAGAAGCGAGAAAACAAACAAAAATAACGTTAAAGAAGAAGAAACTGTGTACTTTGGGGCCAGCGGAAACTAAGTGCGTTAGGGAGTTCAAGCAGTCCGTGGACAATGAGGGTATTGTGTAGAGGAAACTCAATTTGTTCAGGATATCCAACGTGTCTAAATAATGTAGTTTATGGGAATTGGTGGCACTAACGTTTCCGTTATCAGTCGGAGAAAACACAGTCTACTTTCTTTCACACAGAAACGCACACACGCACACAAGCTCACATTCAGACAACGCTGTTGGCAATTGCTATCTGGGTAAACGAGCCCTCGTTGCGACTCCTGACGTACGGACGGACGCGTAAATCTTCACCCTCACGTAATCTCCCCACCGTATCTCTCGGGTAAGTCCACCATCTTGATGACAAAAGGAACAAGTCTTGCCTTTCGGTTCCATTAGTTAGGCCATTCTGAACTGATAATGACTGCTGGTAAGATCTATGGGATGTTTGTAAAGGATGACATGGCTTTTGGGATAAAAAGAAAAATGCTATGGAAAAAAATGGAACTTGAAACACTGGAAAGAAGTTATGAGCTGTCAGTTGTTTGAAAAAGGGGATATTATCTGTATATCAGCAAACAAAGGGAATAATGCCTTATTTCTGTGCAAAGTTTGCATGCAAATGAAAATTAGGGTAGCAAGAATGGATAATTGTCAAAGAACACGTTTAAGAAGGCATAAACTTGGCATAACTCACAGAGGAAAAGGATTAAAATTTTGTTTCAAATAAAGCGGTATAGAATCCCGAAAAGGATAGTGGTATAAAAGCCCAAAAAACTATTTTTCATTTCTCCCTTATATTAAAATTCTGAGTTATAAAAAGTTACCTAACTGAACGATATTGCAGCTCGTGACTGAAGAGTGTATGAAGTACTTAAGCTTCTTCTAAGACACATCTAATTGGAAAAATGTAAAAACTTCACCACGAATGTTTCCATTGAAGCATAAGTAAAAAAAAAGACCACAGAGTTCCAAAGAGTCAGAAAGAATTGTGATTCTCTTTCAGAGATATAAATCAGAATGATTGTGAGATGGCATACGAGAGATGATTGTTCAAATAATGATTCTCGTTGTGATAACACTGAAGCTTGCGTGCAAATCGAATAATGCCTAAGTTGTAATACGAATTGCAACAAAATTACAACTAAAGTCAGCTGAGGTTGTGCTTTATCAAGATTTCTATTCAGTGATTGATTACGTGAAGAAAAAGTGCTTCACGAAAAAATAAATCGTGCCGGATGAGTAGAAAATCGCAAGATATGTGACTTGGATTGCAGTAGTAATTTCATCGTCCTCTTTGAGCCAGGTGCCTTTTTCTGTACTTAACACTCACCCGTTGGAACGACAAAGAAATTTGGGTAATAAGCTGAAGATTAATTAAGATTTATAAAAAATTTAATGCTTTCTATACTTTTTCGTTTCTATCATCTCTCCCAGTTCGATATATTTATTATTATTTAATTATTTTTTTATTTATTTATTATTTAATTTATTATTTAATTAATCAATTTATTTATTATTATTTTATTAATTAAATTATTTATTACGGTAGTTTCCAAATTTGGAACAACACGTCCGTTTTGGATAAAAACGGGCGTGGCCTAAACTCGCTAATCAGAAGTTAATCTTCAAGGTAAGAAAAAATGGTGCTCTTCAGTTAGAAATGCGACCTCTTGGGGAGAAAGACAATGCTAATGACAGGTTGTCTTTCATCTGGTAAATACACAAAAATAACAGATAACACTGTTCTACATTATTGATGTCTGGTTAAAAGTGACATTAAGGTCAATAGGCAACTATTTATATTTTGCGCTTCTTTATCAGTGATATGATTGACTTTATCACTGATATTTATGATACTGCTAGTAGGTATCTATCTTATATGTGTAATAAATTCTATACCTGAATTTGTCCTACGCTTCCATGAAATTTACTTTCAGATAGAAAGAGATTAAAGTTCTTTAATAACCCTTAAAAAATTGCATGGGGCAGTGGTTCCAAAGCATGGAGTGAGAATTCTTGTGGTCAGAACTAATTGGTTAGGAAGCGCATGATTTGCTAAGGAAGTTTTATAGTAAAATTTGTTACTATAAAACAATAATACAAGTTATATTTTAAAAAAATATAAGGGATCGATTGTTTAGTTTCTAGCATTGCATTTGAAAATGCAATCCTTGCAGATACAAGATTGTTGCATTCAAATAAACGATTTCTTCAGTCATTGCATCTCTTGCAAGATTTGAAGTTCAACTTCACAAACAGCAGCTGTTGACACTTAACAGTTGGCAACATTGTCACGTGCATTTTGAGTTGATTTTTCTTCCCGCCACGTCTCAACGATTGACATTCTATGCCAGTGTACATTCATTTCAGAAGGCAGGAGATGTCTGATACCGAAGGGGCGCGCGATTAAATCTTCGCTAATCTGAGGGGATGCATTATAGAAGTTTGGAAAGTACCGTAATAAATAATTTAATGGTTATTAAATAATAATAAAGAAATCGAACTGGGAGAGATGATAGAAACGAAAAAGTATAGAAAGCGTTAAATTTTTTATAAATCTTAATTAATCTTCATTCGAATTTCTTTGTCGTTCCAACGGGTGAGTGTTTAAGTGCAGAAAAAAGGCACCTGGTTAAAAATATGGAAAAATAGTGGATGATGAAATTGTATCTTCAGAGATCCTGCTTCATTTACAGGTTTTTTCTGTGGAGATTATTTGAACAAGCCTCGAGTAGCTACCTAAAGGAAACTTTATATATGTAATTTTTCTCTCGTCATTAAACTATTAATTTAATCAAAGTAATCACTGTCAAAGTATACAATATAATACATCAAGATCATTTCTTATAACAAATTAAGATAAAGGAAAGCTTGCTGAAACCCTACAAACAGTCACATGCAAACGCTTAGTCACATCGACTCTCTCAGTGTCTGCCATACGCTTCTGATAGATTCTCTTACAGCAGATCTGCAACTTGTGTGTCAGCTTCACTGCAGCAGTTCAACCGCCACCGGAAGGACTTACGGACTACGACAGCTTCCGGAAAATGGAAGTTTCTCTGATGGTTTACTGATGAGCTCACCAAATGGCGGGCTCCTTTGGTGATAGCGATGGAACTATGATGAATAATTATTTGATCCAACACGTGGATCGCTCCTGAAATGCTTTATCGCTTGGAATCCTTACGCCACGTAATGCTGCTAATGATTCTTCGGTTCATTTTCCTTTAGGATGGAATTTTAATGCAAGTGATTACGGATAATGACAAGCCCGGACATAATCATAAACCCATCCCAATTCGACATGGTTTGATGCTGCTGAAACAAATATTTTCTTTTAACTCTCGTTAAATTATTCTGCGTATTATCTGACAGTTCTTTGTTCAGAGAAAAGGACTTTTAGAAAGAAAACTTTGTTTCTCTTGCTTCATTTTTCAAAGTAATGCAATTATTAAGTGTCCGAAACCAAGATAGTATGATCGTAAGTTTTTATTACTGCCAGGTATAGTATATCCATTATGCTTCACTTCAATGATGGTGTCTTTCTTGTTGATCGATATCAATACTTGTGTATTATTGAATCGAGGATCAACTAAACTTGCAAAGTGTGATTTATGTAAATAGCAAAATTTTGAGACCCTCAAGGTTTATTACTTTACCAAACAAACTTCTATGTTTCTCAGTAAAGTCCTAAAGCGATCGATATGCATATGAAACAAAATATAAGAATATCAGTACATAATATGAATGACAATTTGGTTGGGTTGTTTTACCTCTGAGCGGTGCTTTTTTGCACACCATGGGCTAAATAGCCAGGTCACAAGGACCCGAGGGCTCAGAGAAGGTTGGGGGAAGGGGACCCACTGGTAAGCTGTTAGGAGACATTTGGTAGACGCCGTTCAAGGGCATCCAGCATGTTCGTTAAAGTGCACAGCGTATGGGTCTCCCTCATAGGGGACCACAGATTAATGTCCCATCCGATGTACGGCGGCCTTTCCAAGCACATGGGTGTCCCCTACTGACCGTGGGCAGGGCGGGGAATTTTGCGGAGATAAATCTCAACGCTGACCCAGCTGGGACTCGAACCTGGGAACTACAGATTACGAGCCTGGCGCGCTACCGACTGAGCCACCCCCGCCCCTGGCAGTTTGGTAGACTATGTGGTGACGTAGCGACTGCACAGTTATTGTTTCGACAGTTCTCATTGATCATTCATTGACAGACTGATATGCCATTGATGCTCAATCAGATCTATCAGAGCTGTTAAAAATGATGATCTATCAAATGATCTATCAGAACTGTTAAAACGTCAACTGCGCAATATCATAATCATCTCAGTTGCCATTGGATGGGATATGTTTCCTTGTGCAGGAGAGTCATACTCTGCGAACTTTAAAAAATACTCTGGATGATCTTCCCTCTGTCCATTCCATCTGTCTCGCGATAGCTGTCCAGTGGGTCCCCTTTCACCAATCTTCTCTGAACCTTTGAAGTCCTTGTAACCTGTCCATTTAGCCCATTGTGTGCAAAGAAGTGTCTTTTATAGGTGAAGCAACCCAGTCCAAAATCAGTTACCACTGATGTTATCCCACTGAAGAATACCATAATAAATCTAATTCATTTAACATATTTTGGTTTTGAATTAATGATTGTTTGTTGCGTGTTTTTGATCAGGCGGAGAACCGTTTAACCTGGTGAGATAAGTGCTCCGCAACTGATCCCGTTCTTGATCGTTACCTATGACAAAAAAAACTGCTGGCTGGATCAGCACGTCACAGTGGGATCAACCTTAGTAGTAGTTTCATCAACCATACTGTAATTATAGTATTCGTAACATTAATTAATATGCACATTAATAATTATTTTAAAAATCAGTAATACTGCCTACCCAAATTTTGAATATAAATAGAATTGAAACTAAAAATTCTGAGTAGGAAAACAATTTTCAGGCAGAAAGTTATTTTACAAAAGCAATGATGAATATACTAAAAACGTGTTATTTCTTAAAAGGCTCAGAATTAAAAAAATACTTTATCCAGAGATATCTAAACCATACCACAAAGTATTTGTACATGGTCTCACAAACTGGTTCTACTCAACTGAATTGCATTTCAGTCCCACTAAGTGGCTCTGTTTTGCCTTCGGTTCCGAGATGTTTTTATGTCAGAGATTTATATACCAAAAATGATGACAATCCATACAACTATTGTGGGGAGGGGGGAGTGGAGAAAAATAATTACACAAACAAAAGGGTGCGTATGATTCAAACTATATTTGGTGAAGAGCGCCGTCTCCGTAAAGAGTCGCTCTCTCTTTATAACTTTTGTAATTTTTAAATAGCAATATCTAGATGGAAAAATGTCGCCAATAAAGCAACATTTCTAATCGCCATTCTCCAAATTCGTATTCGTGAAAACAGCTGTATATGCCAACTCATATATTTAATACTCGAAAGTTAATATCTGTAATAAAATAGAAGCGACTTGATTTAAAAATAACTTAATTTACAACAGTTTAACCTTGTTGTTCGTTGTCCGTCTAATGGAGCTGAGGTTCCTCCTTTATAGAGAATTCCAGGGAACAGCTACTTTTGA
Source organism: Ryuthela nishihirai (assembly GCA_038380435.1). Lineage (NCBI taxonomy): Eukaryota > Metazoa > Arthropoda > Arachnida > Araneae > Heptathelidae > Ryuthela > Ryuthela nishihirai. Next base: position 15,963,322 of record JAWZYU010000016.1, read on the forward strand.
CAGCAGATACTTTCAAAATACTTTTAAAATTTATTGACTGAACTTTCACGACTAATGTAATGGGGTCCGGCAAATGAGTCAGAAAGCAACTTTAGCCAACATCCTATTGAAGAACAGATTACATTGGCTCGAGCATATGTATTTGTCACACATAATTAGTATTGATTTCCAGTAGTGCCTGCAATGTTGTCTTCGTTGTATCCGATAGGAAAAAAGAGAGTTGATTACGTGCAATGTTTAGATCGTAAAAGCAAATATGATTCTTTGTGTTGCAAAGGTCTGACATAGCTTGTCGTGATAAATTTAAGCCTTTTTTTGTTTAAAAAATTTAAAATAGCATTCATTTGCTTAAAAATGCAAAAATTAATATAAATTTATATTAATTGCAAAGCACTTGAGTGGCAAATGGGGGAGTAGTGGAAAACTATGATACTGTACATGGGCGCTTTGACAGCTCTCATAGATTACTGATTGAGTGGCATTAATTATTGACAAATAACGTGCATAGAAAATAAACTATTTGATTAAAAGTTTAGCTATCAGTGTCCTGTCAATCAACCAATGCATTTAATTTTTTTACCTCTGAGAAGCATTTTTTGCACACAATGGACTAAATGCTAGGTCACCAGAAATCCTAGGGTTCAGAGAAGTTGAGGAAGTGAATCCGTTGGTTAGCGATTAGGAGACTGATGGAAGCCTCCCGTCAAGACAACCAGCATGTTCTTTAACGTGCACAGGATATAACTCTCCTGAAAATGGGACCATGGCTTAATATCCCATCCACCCAACTGCGACCTTTCCATGCTCAATGGTGTCCCCTTTCCAATCAGCTAATGATGTCTAAGAAAACTGTCGAGGTTCAACCGCAAGACGCATAGTCTTCCATTACTTTCTCAGTTTCACTCATATTTCGTTACAGTAGCAAATATTCCTTCCAAAAGCATTTTTGTTTCTACGATAAAGAATATTGAATGCTGGAATATCCACCAGGAGTCACATTTCATCCTTTATTCTGCGAAAGGCACTTAAACAGAGCCATTAGCCGAACTCTTAAAAATGCACATATTTTGGTAAACCTTTTCCTCAACCACAATAATAAATATTTTAATTAAATGCTTATAGTAGTTTCTACGACTGGAAACATTGCTGTTAAATATTGCAACTCTCTAACTCTAAATACTGAACGAATATTACCGAAAATCTAAATTTTAGATAGATTTTGCTTATTTATACGTTGTGAACCTAAACCCAAACTGATACAAACTCCCCATATGTTCTTTTATGAAACTGCAAATAAAAATAACACCACAGCTTGTATTATCATAATAGTACACTTTCTTAATATAATACTGAATGAATATTGCCGCAAATTATATGTAGATAGATTTTGCTTACCTATACGTTGTGAATTCAAGCTGAAATTGATCTCAGTTATTCTCTCATGCAGATATGCTGTTAGCCATACGGGAGATTTATAAACAGAAGTGGTTTATTTGTAATTTCTTGGAAAGATGAATGATTTTAGAAAAATGTCCCTACCCTTATTTTTTCTCTGAGAGAGTGATTAAAAATAACTCCACAGCTGGCATTATCATATTAGTGTACACATAGATATTTTTATCTTTTACAATTTCCCATCAGAGTGATTTCTAATTGCTTTTATACATGAAGTTAAATATTTACCTCATCTTCATGGCACTTAGTAAAATAAGTAGCTTAGCTCAAATGGGTGGTGCTGGTATTAAAGTTGGAGTCTTCCTCATTATATATATAATTTAGGGTTCGAAATCTTTCATCCGCCTCATGAAACAGTAATTAGTTAACTGCAATAATTCGATAATTGGCACATCCCTGGTACTGATAAACTGTTTTGATGGGTGTAATTGCCGAAATTAAAAGTCCGCTTTCTGTAATTACTGAATTTCACTCCACCGCTATTAGCGTAAAATTATTAAGTGTTTAACCACCGCTAGGAAAACTTCATAACAAGGACATTTCTGCAGCGTATAGAGAGATCTGTCTCTTTAGTGGGGGTCATGAAGGCAGGAACCAAATTCACTCAGTTACGTTATAACTCTTACGAAGCATTCGCAAATGACAATTTTTCTCTGAAACAGTGGTACATCCTTTGCCTACCAACGATCCATTAAAGGACTATTTTTTCGAGACTGCGAGTTAATATACGAAAACTTTTAAATACTAAAATTCTTTATTATGCTATTGATTTGATTTAGAAAAATAGTAAATAATTAATTTTAAATAGCACATTTCAACTTATTTTCACGTTAGTGCAATGGTTAGTGATGAAGGAGTGGGGTTGGTTCAGTCGGTAATGCGCCAGGTTCATAATCTGAAGTTTTCAGGTTCAAGTCCCACCTGGGCCAGTGTTGAGATTTATCCCCGCAAAACCACCACCATGCCCTCGGTCAGTAGGGGACACCGATTGGCTTGGAAAGGCTGCCGTCTGTCGGATGGGAGGTAAAGCCGTGGCGCCGTGTTCAAAAGAGAGACATATCATGTTCATGTTAAAGAACACATTTGACGACAAACTATCATCTGTCTCCTAACAGTTATCCAGTGGATCCCAGTCCTCTAACCTTCTAGAGGTCATTGTTTCGTCATTTAATCCATCGTGTACAAAAAAGAGCCACTCAGAGGTAAAATAACCCAAATAATCTTTAACGAAGAAATAGTGAATTATATTCTTGGATAAATTTAACAAAATAAGTTTTTATTATTTAAATGCATAACTTTGTAGAACCTTTTTACAAACTTTAAACATTTTTTTTTTTCCATTCGTTTGTCGATATTGCAGCAACCGAATGAAATCCGGCGACACATTTGTGCCAGTTCTTTCGGAAAAACATAGTTTTACCTAATTTTTATCCTAGCTGGGACCGCGTTGAAATTTATCTCCACAAAACTCTCCGTCCTATCCTCGGTCAGTAGCGGACACCGATGGGCTTGGAAAAGTCGCCTTCCAGAACCACTGGACAGCAGTTAGTAGACAGATGGATGTTAAGCCGTGGTCCCGTGTGCGGGAGAGTCATAGCCTGTGCACGTTAAAGAACACGCTGGAGGGCCTTGAAGGGAGGCTACCATCTGTCTCTCAACAGCTGTTCCAGTGGATCCCGTCCCCCAACCTTCTCTGAGTCTTTGGGTCCTTGTGACCTGGACATTTAGCCCATTGTGTGCAAAAAAGTGCTACTCAGAGTTAAAACAACCAACCTAATTTTTAACATTAGAATAGACTAAAGCAGGGGTGGGCAATTGTTTTCGTATCTACACTGCGCATGCGTATTGGAGTAGCCGTCCTAGTGGAAAATACGAGACGAATCTTCGGTCGCGCACGGGAAGGAAATCTCGGTTCAAGGCGGATTTTTCTGACTGTCTTGGGTGCCACAAAAAACTCTTAGCGGGCCGAAAGTGGCCCGCGGGCCGCTATTTGCCCACCCCTGGACTAAAGGCATGATTTTACACATAAACGCGATACTTAACAGAGAAAATTATAGTCCGATTATTTATAAATTTGTAACAAAAACAAAGAATTAGAAACATTTGCCATTAGGCACTAGCCTAGGGGTGCCAACATGAGAGGCACACGATAATTTAAATGCTATATTTTTTTTATTTAAGCAATAACAAAATTTTGTCTTTTTTTTAAATTAGTTCCTGTTATCTATATATAATTAATCTCTTTTCAAAGTATTCTCTCTCCTGACAATCGAAAACAACTCTTAAAAGAATATGGATTGCGAAGTTTGGGTTGTTTTACCTCCCAGAGGCACTATTTTTGCACCCTAAATGGCCAGGTCACAAGGATCCCGAGAGCTCAGAGAAGATTAGGGGACCCACTGGACAACTGTTAGTAGACAGATGGGAGCATCCGGTCAAGGCCATTCATTGTGTTCTTTAACATGCACCTGCGGCCTTTCCGAGTTCATCGGTGTCCCCTACTGACCGATAGCCCTGCTATCGGTCTCAAAGCTAGACCAGCGAGGACTCAAAACTGGGAACTGCAGATTACGAGCCTGGCGCGCTACCGACTGAGTCACCTCCACCTCGGATTGTGAGGCTGTACACTATTTAACCAAACGTATTCAGATACTTTTAAGTTATACGAAAGGAAATCCACATTCAAAGCTCCCTTAACTTTGAAACTAAGTTTTTTTTCTACAAAAAAAAAGTTACAGAAGATAAATTATATACATCTACAGACTTTATACAAATTTTGACTTTTGGTAATATTAGTTTAATGTTTACAGAGTTATTCAGGCTGAACTATTTGACAGCAGCAGCTGCTGCTATGCCCATTGCAAATTGTTGCTAAGCCCATTGCTGTTTCAAAAATGATGCGAACTGAAAAAGCATTACACAAACGTCAATAATTTCATTTATTTCAATAAATGATTTGTTATATGTAGTTTTAAGGTAAATTGCTAAGAGCAAAATTACTGATGTTAAATGTTTCATGTTCCAGAGTCTAGATCGTCGACAATATATTTTTCAAAATGTAAATTCTGGGAATTGTCCAGATTTTTCATTTCTTCCGACATTTTGCTAAAAAAGGCTTAACTAAATTTTAGAAATCATTGGATACAGTTTATCATTTACACAGCATGGGAATGTCCCAGTACTTTTGATAATTTAGGGAAATTTGTTCATTTCATATCAGAAAAGCGAGGAAAAAGAGCGTTTAGATTTCAAATACTAAAGCTGACAGAGTGGTTAGGGAGCAAGCCACTCTCCCAGCAAACTTTGTGTGTTTTTTTAGTTCTATCTGAAATAGCGATCAGCAGTGACTTCCGTTTTAGTAGGGCTATGTCCTTGTGTAAGAAGTCCTATAAAATCTAGGAGTAGCTTTTAAAATATTTCTCAGTCATATAGGTCTGGATAAAAAACAATGAGTAATTTGATTTTTAAATTTTAGTCTTCTGAATATTACAATTATATGTATAATATTGATTTGTTACATTAATTCTACTATTTATTAACATAGCTGTGTTACTTAGCACATCAATTCCTACATCTATTTCAAATACATTACTTTCATTATTCATGGTTGTCAAAAAAATAACATTTTTCATGCGAAATTAAAAACTACTGCACAGAAGGGTTCGCTTCCAGCTCTTGTGCCTAGGTGAGCCTGACGTGGAAAACCGGTCCTGTCTCACAAAACTTAATGGAAAGACTATTCAATTTAAACATTTTTTATGCATTTTGTGCATGCGAATAAAGCCGTACACCTGTTTTAAAGGTCGAACATCGAGGTAAAAATAGTGAGTTCTTTATTTTTGAGAGTGAATACAATTAATAATGTATTTAATATTTTACTCTAAAATTTCGTACAGAGAATAAAATAAAAGAAATAGAGTGATCGTCAATTATAGTGCCTACTGTATTTGAAAACAAGTTTACAGAGCATTTTTAGTGGATCGGTATTAAGGAATGTTGGATAAAGGAGACTCGGAACCATGACTCTATGTTTATGTATCAGTCGAAAATTATAAATATATGAAAGGAGAAAAGCTGACTGCAATTTCTGATGTAGAATCTATTGCTTTCATTGTAAAATGAAAAAATGCAATAATAAGTGTCTAACAGAAATTGCTGCATGCTTCTATTGATCGCATTTCCCGTAGTTCTATTAAATATTCCATTTTGCTTATTTCATCAACCTTAACTCGAAAACTCAAAGAAATTTTATTAATTCGAAAAACTTAAAAGTAGGCGCTGATATTTTTTGGTTTATTATAAAACAGAACTATTTAAACCTTTTGTGGTTAGCAACGAAAGAAATTTAACGAATGAAATATTGAAGGAGCAAATAGAATAAGAATTTTATGGTAATGAATGAAACGTCATAATTCCATGAAATATTTTCTACTAGAAGTTATTCACAATATAGTTTCACAATTACTGCAAAATGTATGATAATATGAAGCAACTTATCACCGAAACAGTATCAACTTCTTGACAAAATCATGTCACCATTTAAATGGGAAAAAATGTATCGTGTTCTGGTAGGAGCATAAAAAGATTTTGTTGCTAAATTTTTTTTGTTAATCTTTAGAGGAATACATTAGCTTTGCCATAATTAGCATAGTGGAGTATGTGTTTAACGAATACGTGAAATGAAAAGAGATGAAATGAAAATGCATCTCTTTCAAAGAAAATACTCGTAAAACTTGGCCAACCACCATTGCTGCGCGACCTTGAATAAAAGTATAAGGAAGCGAAGATGCACACAAAAGCCGAGAAATGCAAAAAAAAATGCCCAAGGACAAACGGAAGCATTTTATTCGGGGCGTGAATGACATGTCAGATGCACTTACTGTAAAAGTTGGCGGAATACACTTCGAATGTCATAATTAATGAGACTTTTCCATTCATGCGAAAGATATTAACCGCTAATAGTTTCTAATAAAGACAAGATTCATTTTGTTAGTCCAGAAATGTGAAGAATCAAATAAACATAATGGCAAGTGGTCTGCCTGACGAGAAGTTTATTTCATTTATTTTAATATCTGAAAATAAAAAAAGAAAGCAAACTGAATTCCCACAGAGCAAAATTGCGATCGAAGTGCTTTCTTCCTAACAAAATGAACGCTTAACAATACTAATTAAATATTGTCAGAGATAATAACGCACTGTGTTTTAAAGCTTTCAGTTTCATGAGCTGTTCAAGAAAACACGAGAAAGCGAAATTAGATTTTTATTTCTTTCTATTTCGGTATTTGTATGAGACATTGGAGAATATGCTGAAACATTTCAAAGGGTAGGTGTTAAGCATTCTTGGATCTAAGAATTATTGCTTCAACATCTGATGATCAGTCAGGAATTCTTCAAAGGCAATAGTGATACATCTTAAGACCCATTGGAAAGACGTTAAAGACATTCAAAGACATTCATATTCGTTAAAGAACATTCATTTCGCTTCAGATAACATGAGGAGAGGAGCAAAATATTTAAGTGTCCTGGGCCCCAGAGTAATCCGGCCCTGACTTAGGCATAATAAAGTATTCATTCAAATCAAATTCAGAAAAGCTTCATATTTAAAATTTCCTTTATTTCGCCTTTTCAGGTTTCCTATATATTTTAAATTAATGCTCAATAAAATATCTTACGATGTTTAGTCATCTTTGGTGATCATTCATTAATTTATTGTTTAAAATCCCGCCACTGTTATGAAGTGTTATAAAATGTTATGAAGTGTGAAAATATGAAGTCTAATAATAATAATAATGGTATAAATCTCATGTTTGTTATAAAGGTAAAATTTTAGACTGATATAAATGCAAAATAAACCTTCTATGAACGCAAAATAATTAAAACACAGTTGCCGAATGCGCATGAAACTGGTGTAGCCTTCTATGTAAAATTCGTCGTGAAAATATGTAAACAGGCTTGTTAAAATGAAAAGGGGTTGTGTAGTAGAGATAAACAATATTAATTAGCGAAAACGAAACTCTAAGTTATTCTACCACGCAACAAATACTTCGACGAAAAACACAGTTATCGTCGCAATCTGTTGAAAGTACACTTTAAACTGTGTCAGAATTTTACTTTTTTTCCTTGGTCAGAGCAAACATACAACGTGCGACAAATACAAGCAATAAGAAGAGGCACCTTAATGGGGAAACCACTAGAATCGGTTGTCCATGTAGCATCCGGCATCCACGCAGCAGAAACAGCACAATTCAGGATGTACTCCATGTCCAAATAACGTAGTTTATGTGCGACGGTGGCCCTAACTTTGGCCGTTATCAAACTGGGAGTCTCTCTCTATTATGAGTCGGATGCGGGGACAACTACAGTGAACCAGCTCCTGTGCGCAAACAGCCGGAGGCGTCTTCCACTTCTTTTCACGCAGTCCCCGAGGATTCCCTGTCTTACACGGCTTCTCGTACGGTCTCTTTAATCGACTTTTCAATCACCTGTACAATGGCCCGCATCATTAACTATTGGATTTTGTTTAAAGTTATCTATTTGGCTTTCTTGTCTTTTATCTCTAGGCCTTTCAGTTTATTTTCGCCTTGTGAATTTAATTTTATTTAGAGTGCCCTGCATTCTCCCCATTTGTTTGTTTTTTGGCCGTAACTAATGTGGTGTTAAAGCCGGTAATAATTTCGATTCCACGATGAACAGTATTTAAAAAAATAATTCTGGATATATAGTCTACTACAAGTAATTAGCAACGATGGCGATGAAGAGGTTGATGGTGGAAGAGATACAGGGTGTAGATGACGAAGAAGGAAAAGTAAATGAGGATGCTGAAGATGATAAAAATACGATCACGATTCTAATGAAGCCAAGAAGAATAGAACGATTATTAATGACACAATGAAGAAGTCGTGTTTTAGATGATGTCAGCGATAATCGTAATGATGAAGTATATGCTATTGATATCGGTGTGGTGATGAATATTTCATCATCATAATAATCATCGCCATCGCCATGTTAATGACAATGACGGAGATGATGATGATGATGTCTATATTGATGACTATGGTGGCTATCACGTTGGCAACGACAATGGGAATCACGATGATAGAAGTATTTGTAATAAAAGAAAATGAAATTCTTGCCATGCTGTCTTGTATGTTCCCCGAAGTATTAACTAGTTTGGATAGTTTAACTTCTGAGATAGTTTCGTTTTATTCTGAACAATAAATTAAATGCTCAATATACAGAAACCTCAAAACCCAGACAGAATTGGCTGAAGAGACTCACTGGACAGCGATTAGAAGAAAGAATGATCTAGAATACTATATAGTGCATTCTGTAACAGACACAAGGTAGAAATCTTTTGCAGATGCGATTTTTGCACGCACATTTTTTTCCCTTTCTCAATCACTACTGTTTTTGAGAGCAGCATGCTTATACACACAATGGACTAAATAACCAAGTGATTAGGGCCGCAGGGCTCAAAGCTGAGTAAATGGAAATGGGTCGATGAGACAAGGGCAAGTCTTGCATCAAGGTCATTTAGCTGATTCTTTTATGTTCACCGTTATGGTTTCTTCCACTCAGGGGTCGTAATACACTACCGAAAAACAGCGTCTTCTGGAGTCCACTGGTGTGCCATCTCATCGAGAGCAGGTGTGATCTACAGGAGAAAATCTCAACGTAGACAGGGTGATGACTCGAATCGTAAAACATCACGTTACTGGAATGGCACATTACCAAACCAACGGAACCAGCCACCTCCTACTTTTCCACTCAGAGCAGGAAGAGAAAAAGCTAGCAACGCTGGAATTGAATTTGTGAACCTCAAGTTAAGAACTTAGCATTCTGACTGGTCGAAGTGCGCCTCTCCATTCGATCGATGATACATCTGAGTTTCGAGCGTAGCTGACAAAATCATCGCTCAAATCCCCACTTCACATTTGTTGTAATCTATTGGCGTTTGATAGAAGTTTCGATCATCTTATGTAATTCAAAGTGGTGAAAGAAGTTCTGCGAAAGGAGGGTTTAGACGGTTTTAGAGCGAATAGTTATTTATGCTCATTATTTTTTGTTACAAGCGCAGATAAAAAAAAAAGTCAAAAATCCGTTAGTAAAACTCTTGTAAACCAAAACTAAGTAGATAATTTTTTGCTATAAATTATTAAAAGTAATAATTTTATTTAGTTCGTGGTTTAGATATGCTTTTTAAAAGAGCCGCATTTAAGAAAGTCAATTAGTATAATTAATTGCAATATGTACTACGAAGTGTAGTTATTTCAATCCCAGAATAAGCGTACAGAATATAAAACTTTCTTTTGCTTCGGATCACGTTTTGAGCCATATTTTAGATTTTTTTCTTTCGTTTGATAGTCTGCTGTCTGTTTTATTACTTATGGCTGAAGTCACTGAAAAGGCGTGTTTCCATTATTTAACTTAAAGGTGACTAACTGGAGTCAGCGATGATTACGATTGTACCTTGGAGGGCTTTCAAGAAATTGTTTTGAAGTATTACTTTTGACAGGTCATGCCATTGTGTTTCCTTTCTAAATGGGCAAAGACACAACAGAACCGAATGACATTCTGAACCAATTCGAGCACTGATTATTTTTCCGCTATTAAATTTTTTAGAAAAAAAAATATTAAGTCGAGACTGTCATACTAGCTGTATACAATTATTTATTGTGGAACTCTTGGCTTAACAACATCTTGGGAGGCTGTTAGTAGGAAAAGGAGAATGATAATTGTAGAGAAGAGTTATCACATCATGTTAGAAAAATTCGTTGCAAAGTCATCATTATTATGTTTCCATCAAATCCTAAGCCACAAACCGTCAATTCTTCGAAAGAAGAATAAGATTACACTTTTTACGGTATCTCGAACGTTGAAATATTTTTATAGTCAATACAGCCTTTCAAAAATCAACCTTTTGCGATATCTTGATTTTTCCCTCCCAATGGTAAACTTCATTATTATTTTCTTTCCCTTTTATGCTACAAAGAAGTGATATTATTGCTCTTTATTTCCTTTATTTGCCTTCATCATTTTGGAGTAAAAGGCATTGTATATACAATGCTTAATAGGAAAATTGTGTTTCTTTCTCTTAGATATAATTCTTTTTGAGTACCTTTTCAAGCATTTAAAAAGTTTAAGTATTGGTAACGTGTCTTAACGTTTAGTGATACATCTACATTGACACTAATCGTCCCACAAAGATTTGTAAAGCATATCTTATCTTCGTTAGCAGACTTCATTAGCATTAATGCATATTGCGTGGTCTCAAAAGTGTCTTAACAGTTATCCAGTGGATTCCGTTTTCCGATGTTCTCTGAGGCTTTCGGATCCCTGTGGCCTATATAAGATATTCTGTGAACGAACTTCAAATCATTTTACCATTAGGTCATTCATCTGGCTCATTTTTGGCAATGAAAGTAAATCCTCCTTCATTTTTGTTATGAAAGAAAACCACATCATTCCAAACATTGAAACTTGTCACAATGCTACTTTTCAAATATGTTTAATTAGTTCTTTTTAAGGGTTAATTTATATATTTAATTTCTTAGATTTGTAATCAGTTACTAATTTGTTGCACTATTTGTTCTGTTAATTTTTGAAATAGTTTAATATTAAATAATGTAAATATACTTTAATGATATATGTTTCCTTTCGAAACTACGACAATATTAAATAGTGGAAATTAATTATGAATGCGACCCACAATTATTTACATTTCATGGAATGCATTCAATCGAATATTTCAACTTCACTAAACATAAATTACCGCTCAAGCAACAACTTGCCACAGTGGTCTGATAGGAGTCTGTATAACACGACATAGAGAAAGTGAGTGAAGAAGGCAATACCTCAACTGAAAAGCAACACAAGAAAAGAAGCATCCATGTTTTATCAAGTACTTAGACCCAGTTCTCTCTGATTCGCAATCAGGCACGACAACCACTCAGTTCCCAGGACTGTACGATCACAACCCTAGATTAAACAAAGATGCAGGACTACTTTTACACGGTTTATACATACGATGTGCAGCCCTCGACTTTAGATCAAATGCAATTTGAGACATGTGAGTTAAACTGTATTTGTTAAGTGTGAGCGAACCCTTTCCGACGCATAGTGTGGTATAAGAAACATCAAGGCTTAAAACAGAATTTTGAAAGAAACTCACTCGAGGGAAGCAGGGGAGCATTTTATGCCCACATCATCCAACGTATTCGTAAACGTTCATAGTATATATGTCTTCAATGAAGAATCTCAGGTAGACTGACCTTCCAACCCATTGTTAATTCCTACTTTAGCATAAATACTGGTTAGCGGACTAACTTAAAAGAAACCTTTATTATCACAGTCAACCCTGCAAACTTCAGGATTCAATGGCTTGACATTCTGCTGGTTTAGCGTCTTCGTTGAGATAAAAAAGTGAGCGCAACTGATTAATTAAAAAACCGAAATTGCAATAATTGAGTATGTCGTGAAGCCTTGATATGACCACAGTAAATGGATTTCTCTCTATAATATATTACTCATACTTGAATAAATAGGTTGTTATATCAGCTGCCAAAGCGCTGCAATAGCTGCTGTCAGCCAAACTGTCCGCAGGTGTTTAAGGATGACCAGTTAGTTGTCTGTTGTCAGCGCTTCCTGTCTGTTTCCCTATATGGAATAGTTGTAACGCCCGCTCAATTCTGTGCTAGTCATATTAGAGAGAATGTCAGCGTCATGAGCTGCAATATTGCTCTAGAAATTTAGCTATTGGTGTGATGACTACCATAGCATTAACTAACCTATTAATGTGTCCGAATTGATGAGATCAAAGCTGATGAATTCTCCTTCGAACTGTATACTGAATGAACAGCCTTAGAGGTGTACCTTGCAACTAGATGCTAACATTATTAAAATGAAAATCACACGGACTACTGTTATAATATGTGAAACTTTATGCATAGCTAAATCAACTGAATGAGAAAACCAAATAGTGTCTTAGTTTGGATAGTATAATAGTTGGCAAGTATGAATGTCATCTGTAGGGGTAAAATGAACGAAGTTGTTTGTATTTTTTTTGCTATGTTTAGAGCAGCAATATAGAAAGGAAATATGCACGAGGACCAAAATAACTGGAATTAAGCGGGCAAACACTTTTTATCTCTGGCCATTGTTCATTTAAAACAGAGGAGAACAGAAACATTTGAAATCGGATTTTTTCCTTTACTTTATTCATTTTAAAAAATAAACCAATTAAAAGTAAATAAATGAACCTGTAAATGGTAAATAATATCCTGTAAATGGAGTTGATGGATGAAAGTTGAATTGATGGGGGTGTGAGGTGTCCATATATCTGTGTAAGGGGTGCAGGACCTGAAAAAATTTAAGAACCTCTGATCTGAGACCTAGCGCACCATAACTAAAATATTTAAACGATGAAGTATAAAAAAAATTATATCGCTTTAACTGAATCCTGTTTTTTCTTGTTGTAAGTAAGATTTGAGAGAGAATCTCAGACAGATTTTGATGTTTAGCACTTTAAATTTCGAATATTATCATAGAAAACAAAAATGAACAGTATTTCGGAAATGTAAATGATAATATTTCACGCCTTATTTGCATACACAGTTTCTCACCATAACTGTTATAAAAATAATAAAGGAAATGAAACATTTATTAAGTTGTTCTTAGCTCTGAGCAGCACTTTTTTTTGGCATAATGTGTTATATGGCCAGTTCACAAGGACCTCAAGTGCTCAGAGAGTATTGGGGAAGGGGACCTACTGTACAGCTGTTCGGACAGGTGTAAGACTCCCCATCAAGGCTCTCCAATCTGTTCTTTAGCATAAACATCAACATGGTCTTTTTCACATGGGACCACGGCTTTAAGTTCCATGAATTGACGGTGGCTTTTTTTAAGCCCATTGATGTCCCCTTTCTAACCCAGGGCAGGGTGGGGGTTTAGCGAAGATAAATCTCATAATTGGCATAGGTTGGACCCGAACCTGGTAACTGCAATTACGAGCCTGGCGGACTGCCGACTGAGACAAAAAATATTTTATCAGGGAAAAAGCATTAATTATCTCATTCCACACCAATTGCGAAAATTACGCCTCGGTATGTAGAAATGTTTCGTAGGCGGCATATGGCCCAAGGGCCGTATGTTATTCATGTCTAATTTACATGATTAATTACGTTATTAATTTACAGGTATCTGTTAAGTAAATTCTTAAGCAATACAAAGTTTTGGAACAAATAGTCATGATAAGAAATTAGTTTTTTTATGAAATACTTGAATATAATTTGTTTACAATTATTTGAAAGGATATCTGTATTGTATTAAATTTTCCAATTCTTCATACACCATTAAAAAGAAATCTTTTCCCGCAGGATTACCTCACGTTTGTTAAACACCTACTTCAAACCGTAGTGAAGAGTTTTTTACTTTTTACTGTAACATTCATTTCCTTTCTAGAAAAAGAGTTACATTTTCTCTTAACGTTATGCATTAATATGAAATTTCAGTTTAGCACTATGGAGTCACTTTATTCACGATCAATTGTTTTCTTCATTCTACACACTGTTGTTGCATTTAACTAATTTATTATTTACTTACTTTGTTTTTTCCACATTATGCATGTGGTTACATTCACAAAAAACATAGTTTCCAACTTCCACTTATTTATTCTTAGTTTCTACCTCGGAAAACCTTTCTATTCGAACAAAAAGATCGAAATTCGAATACGTTGAAAAAAGTCCGGATTTAATAACATGAAAGACATACTATTAAAAGGAAGCAGAAACTTCAACTTAGATTCCGAATAGTTAAGCAAATACCATATTTGCCTTACTCCTCGCATATTTGGTCTTGCTCCTTGCTGTGTAATATAGACTTTTTTTTTTCGAAATTTAAAAGTTATTTTACTTCAGAAACGAGAGTATTACAAATGCTGCTAATAAGTATCGATTAAGGTCTGATCCAATCTGTCATTATCGAAACCCGAATTACATAAAGCAATATTTAATCATAATTATTTTTGCCAACAATGAAATATCTTTCTTTTCTCCCAACTAATATAAAAAATCAGAAGAGTTAGGTTTAGCAGAGTTTTTAAATAGTACATATCGAAACTTGATACTGTAGAATCTTGTTTGCATTAAAGTCTATCAGATATGTTTACACAAGTATGCCTTAGTGAATGATACTTTTAAATAAATTCACAGTTTCTATAATATTTGAAATTTTATTTACAGTTTACTTTTTATTCTTGAATTGCATTTTTTCAGTTATTTTTATATTTTGAACAGGTCGTCTGATATCGAAACCCGAATTACATAATTTTTACTTTTAACTCCCATTGGGACATAAATGTAAGAAATGGAAAATCCGTAGTGAAACGGTTAAACCTTTCCCAAAATCCATACAGAGGACAACTAAGCGATCCTCTCTTCCATTCCAAAAGGCGGTTTGGCTATGATTAGATTTTTGCTTTTATTTTTGCCGGCTATAAAATTTCTTTCATGGACCAGATATTGTCCCTGAGACGACATTTTATTGGCTCTGCTTTAGATTATTGAAAATGATTATTGTAGTTAATCTATTTACTTGAAGCAGCCATTAACAAATTTTCCCCTCCTTTTTTCCCTCTTTTTTCCCTCCTTCCCTCCCTTTCCCTTTTTTCCTCCTAGCAATCATGTGTGTGTGTGTATGAATGCTGGCACTAAACTCGCATACTACTGGTAGAAGCTTTGTGTACCACTAGTGGTACGCTTGCCAGTATGAGAATCGCTGTCCTAAAGCATGAAAAAGTACATATATATTAAACTTCCTATTTTTACCTTTAATTTATTGAGAATTCTGCATTAGTTTTATTTTAATTTGCATTTAATTGTTTCTGTTTGCAACAAAAGCTTCATAGGGTTGTAACAAAGAACTAATTCACCAATGATCCATAAACACGAATAATGAAAAATGCAAAAATTATTAAGTCCATATATTTCCTAAAAACAGCGAAAAATGTTCAGAAGTGAGTTTTAAACAAATGTATGCATTAAAAAACTTATCCACGATGCAAAACATAATAGGTTTCAATAAAATATTAAAAAAATATTAAAACATTTTAGTCTTTGTTAACTTATACCTCTTGCTCATGATATTTTTCGATCAGACGCGACTAATCCGCAAACCGAATAATCTTCACTGATAAAAACGAGTTTGCTATCTAATGGTTTCATTTAAAATTCGTCAGTAGGAAAGTAATTTATATAATCATGCACATGTTTTAACCTTGATGTCTATTAATAAAAGGTCTAGTCAAAATATGCTTAGAATATGTTTCATCTTTTTTTTAGTTTAATATTTCACCAGGCAATTAGTACTTTCGCAACTGCTTATCTTTTGTAGAGAGACTCCAAGGACAGGCTTTTGCGTGATAGAGAGTGAATCACAAAACAGGCACTTCATAGCTAGAGGCACACGGTGTCTTTTCATATTATGATTTCCTCTTCTTTTGTGATTTCTTTGACCAGCGGTATCCTCTCTGTTTGAAAGTGGAGCTGCCGTTCCACTGCAATTTATTAAACAATTAATTTTGATTTTTCCAAGGTTAGACATTTTGACAAAGGCGCCAATGAAGGGATTAAGTGTTTTCCCTGTAGAGAAATGCCACTCTTATAAGCCTTTTATGTTTATCTGTCACTGATTTGTTGAATCGGTGTTCCATTCCACTTGTCCCATTTTTCTTAAGTGAAACGCAGAGCTTGAAGCAATAAAAAATAAATAGCAATAAATGAAAACTGTCTTGACCTTTAAGCTGCACTTTTTTTGCACAAAATGGACTAAATGGCCAAGTCACATGGATCCAAAAGGCTCAGAGAAGATTTGAAAAGGAGATCGACTGGACAATTGTTAAGACATATGAAGGCCACCCGTCGAGACCATGAAGCGTGATTTTTAACGTGCGCATGATATGGTTCTGTACACAGGATTATGGCTTAACGCTACAACCGATGGACGGCTGTATCTCCAAGCACAACTTTTTTCTCACTGAGAAAGGAAGGAATTATCAAAGAGAAAAATCTTAAACCAAGCAGATACTGAACTCGAACCTGGGACCTGCAAATTGTGAGCCTGCCACCCTACCGATAAGCAACCCCTCCCCGAAAATTTAGGGATGCGCATATGTAAAAAACAGAGTAATTCTTTTGGCGCACTATAAAATATAGGTTTTCATTTTTCATCTTCAGAGGATGTGTGTAAAACATTTTTCATATTTGAGTGCATGCTTTGACATAAACGCTTTTGAGAAATATTACTCTCAAACTATTTTTCTCTAAACAGACTATGAGCGGGGTGGCTCAGTCGGTAGCGCGTCATGCTTGTAATCTGCAGTTCACAGGTTCCAATCCCACCTGGGTCAGCGTTGAGATTAATCTCCTCAAAACTCCCCGTCATTTCTTCGATCGGTGGGGGGACGCAATGAGCTTGAAAATGTTGCCGTCCGTCGGATGGAACGTTAAGCGTGGTCTGGTGTGCGTGAGAGTTTCCTGTGCACATTAAAGAACACAATGGATGGCGTTGACGGGATACTATCATCTGTCTCTTAACAGTTGTCCAATAGGTCCCCTCACCCCAACCTGAGCCATCGGGGTCTTTGCGACCTGGCCACTTAGCCATTGTGTTTAAAAAAGTGCCACTCAAGGTAAAACAACACTACAACTCAAACAGCAAACATCTAACATTTATTATGGATATTTTAAGTGAATATAATTATAAACGTTTAATTAATTCAACTGAAATAGCTTTATTTCGGTTTTAGGTCTGGTAGGGTAAATAATATTAAAGATCGTGGTATATCATAAAACCTATATATTCATATTCTAACATAATAAAATTTTTCTTCTGGGAAGATAAAACATTAGCAATTTTTGCGCATGAATTTTTTGTCATGGACAAGATATGATACTCTGATGGAAGTTGAAATTACAGGATCCTTTCTAATAAATGAAAAATAATATTTCCCATGCATCTATCAACAGGAAAATATTTTCCCAAAATCTCTTCTATTTCGGAAGGAATTCATAATATATTTGGTTGAAAAATAGGACAATATTTTTTGTCCTTTTTTCCGTGTATTTTTTTTCGTAACTCTATAAATTGGAAAACTTTCTTTTTTTATTTTTAACATTCATGAAGTATTCAATCTACGCAGTTATTTTGCTAACAAAATAAATTTAAGCTCATAGTAAGTCAGACACTATTCCGATAACATTTTGATCATACGATAAAAGCAAATTATTTTCCCGAATGTTAGCGAGCGAAACTATTAAGTACTAAATAGTGTTTTTTTTTTACCTTTTTTTTTTATTTCATTTCGTGTCTGTTCATTTTTCTTGTTTGTGTACCTTTCTTAAAGCATGCAATAGCTACCCGAAACCTCTAAAAACTGAATTCATAAAAAGCTTAAGCTTTAGAAAAATGTATGACAAAGTTTAATTGAAGATTTTTTGATGTTGAGAGTTCGTTCTAGCTTCCCTTCTGTGTCATGATGAGTTGCAGCATTCCGCTCATCCTAGCAAAGTATTTTTATTAGCAGCAGGAATTCAAAGACAGCAAATGCAAGAGTAGAAAAAAAAAAGCTAATACAGCGGCATAAAGGGACTGTAGAGAGTCTCCCGAAACCTCTAGTATCCATGGCAACGCTGACATTTCGAGATGATTTTAGAACCATATATTTCCAACATTTTGAGACAGTAATGACTCTGGTAAAAACACATTTTTTTTTGGTTTTGTTTTCTCTTTTAAAGCTGTTAATATTAAAGTTATTTTTGTCTATTTGACATAAACAGAAGCATTTAAGTTTTCCTGGGATATTTTGTGAGAAAATGTGCACTCAAAAATCAGAGAAACTGGAAGCAGTTACCAAATTTTGATTGAATTCGTTTGAAGAAATCAGGAAGGCCAGTTCAAAAACTTCCAAATCCTTCTGTATTTAATCTTGAACAGGGTCAGCTCTAGCAAAAGCGAATCCCATGGGCTGTTTGCTAAGACATAAAAGAATCCTCCTAAACTAGACCCTGTTGTTGTTTTCAGGCACATTTTTGGTTATTTTACTGTTTTTACACTGGCGGAAATTGAAAAAAAGAATACCCAGAAGGAATTCCTTTAGGAACGTCATATTATAATATGTTGTTAATAATTAAATGCAGCAGAAAACGTGATCCAAGAAAGAAAGTCATTGGGTGAAATAATGACGTCACTGAAGATGACAACATGCAAATATTTGCAGCGCTTATTTAAGGACTATGGCGTGAAGAAAGAAGTTATTCGTCTTGTGTCGTGTTGTTCAATGCTCTTTGAAAAAGCTACCATGCCTGGACGACGCAGGCTCGCAACATTTGTTCAGTTAGTGGAGTTTGAGCGAGGTCATATAGTGGGTCTTCGTGAAGCAGGTTGGTCTTTTCGTCAAATTGCACACCCCATTGGACGAGAGGTATCAGCAGTGGTACGATGGTGGCGTCGATGGTCAGAAGAGGATTCGCACACTCGAAGACGTAGTTCTGGGCAACACTGAGTTACGGACCCACGAGAGAATCTGCATATCAGGAGTGCGGCGGTGGCAGAGCGGACGGCTATGACGTCACAAATTCATTCTCTGTCATACCAAGGGTGTCTACAAGAATGACACGAAATCGTCTTTTGGAAGCAGGACTACGGGCAAGCATGCCGCTGGCACGGTTACCACTGTCACCTCGTCACTGTCGAGCACGCTTGCAGTGGTGTTAAGAACGAGTTCATTGGCGGGAAGAATGGCAGTCTATGGTCTTCACTGATGAAAGCTGATTCTGCTTAGCAGCGTCTAATGGTCGTTTACGTGTCTGAAGGTGACAAGGTGAGCGGTTTCTTCCATCGTGCATCCGCCAGCGATGCACAAGGCCCACGCCAGGCATCATGATGTGGGGAGCGATTAGCTATCACTCTCGTACGTGTCTGGTGTTTGTAACAGGTACGTCAGCGACATCGTACAGCCGGTCGTCCTGCCATATTTGAGTGTAATCCCAAATGCGATATTCCAACAGGATAACTCCCGCCCACACTCTGCCCAGGCAACTCAACACGATCTTCAGGCAATGCACCAACTCCCTTGGCCAGCACGCTCTCCGGACTTGTCTCCAATCGAGCATGTCTGGGACTGGATTGCACAAAGACTCTTCCGCGGACCGCGAAAGGCAACGACCATCGCTGAATTACGTGTCCAAGTTGAAAGCGAATGGAATGGTATCCCCAAGCGTGATATCCAATATTTGTACGACCGATTGCATGCCAGATTGTAAGCTTGTATTGCTGCTCGAAGAGATTCAACACCTTAACAAAATGTGACTTCTGTAAAATGTAATACTCATTAAAAGATACAATTAAACATTGAATCACTTCACATGTGTGATCACCAGAAGGGAAAGAGAACCTGTGCAAACCCTGTAATTTTACCCTGCGAAAAATAAATCAGCAGTGGGGAATTTTAAATCACAAAAGTAATTAAATATTTCTGCATTGAGAAAGTTGCTGTTATTTAAAAAGTATTTCACTGACTGTTCAAGAACCTTTGTGTTCTGCAGATAAGAGAATTTGTTTTGTGTATATCATTAGAATAAGCAATTAGGCTTGCATTTAGTTAATCTACAACTTGATGAGTATGAACGGATTCCATATAACTAATTATCCAGTTTTCTTCCAGTTTTCTTCTATTTCCATCCAGTTTTCTTCTAAATATAAATTGTAAATAAAAATTGATTTTATCGTATCATGTCTCCTCTTTTTAACGATGATTTTCGATCTAGCTCTGCTTTCGCATCAAAGTTACAGTTACAGTTATTCCTCTTCACCATTCACTCATTTAGTCACAATCAAGTATATACACTGAGTGATCATTGAATTATGACACCACACTCCATATTATGTCAATGAGACGCTAACTTCGAGGCATTATAACGCTTAAAATAAGCGTTTTATGGAAAATGTGACCAGAGGCAAATTAAAGATCTCAATCAATTCTATTTAAATATCGAATTTTTAAAACACTATTCCTTCAGTATTTCAAGAGTTGTGTATGTTTGGACATTTAACAACAGCAATATTAGATGAAAGAATTTTCATTTGAAGTTAATTGAAACTGAAATAATAAGTATTATTTCAAACCATTTGATAAATAACTACATATTTTAAAAGTTTCCAAATGATTCTTTCAGTTTCATTAAGTTTTTGATAAATTTCTAAGAATTCGTTACTGCCCTGAAATATTTTAACCTCTATACCTGTTTAAATACTGACGATATGAATATTGTTGGAAATCGAGATTTAAAAAGATTGGATTCCTATCTTTAAATTATCCTCAGTCACACTTTCTCCCAAAACGCATATTTTAGAAAGCTTCGAAATTAATTTTCTATTGAGAAAACAATGGGTGGAATGGCCATGACCACTGAGTACATATTATATACACCAAGAAAACCTATTGACGAAATGGCAAAACCAAAAATATTCACATGAACAAGACTTTGATATTTTACGGTCATTTTATATGAATTCCATGTAATGTCTCTTTTAATCGGTTGGGTAAGAGGCGTATTGCAGATAAACCAACGTTCTGGTAAGTTTTGTTCTTGTAATGTGAAAAGCCAAATCGACGACTGTGGCTCTTAGAAAAGCCATCTAAGCGGACAGCAATTCAGATAGATAGATTATCTTGTCATCATGGAATGTTCTAGGAAGAGACACTAGCTTTCCTTTTTTGCCTTTTAGTGACCACATCTGAGAAGCTAGAGAGCACCACTCAACCTCCGCCTGGTTATCAGGAGAAGATCAAGAGCACTTAGTTGATGGAGCTGTTGTTATCGTTGTTTAAGGATCTTTTATTGTTCCTTAATATTTTTTTTTCCTTTTAGGCACTTTGTTATTCAGTTTCATATTTGAAGATAACTTAGCAGCTTTCTATAAATTACAATGTTTATAAAATATGAGATGTATTTCGATTCCTATTTTTTATGGTTAGTTTAATTGAAAGAAAGTGAGTAACTATTTATTGAAGATTGTGATACTTGAATGATCTGGATAAGTTTCTTTATAACTAGTCAATTGTAGACCACTAGAACTTGTGCATTTTTTTATATTCAAGACAGAGAAGAATCCTAGAAGCTACTCCAAGCTTTTACAGTTCTTCTCACATAAGAACTTACTCTATTAAGACTGAAATAAGATTTAATAAGCGCTACTTGAGAGCTAACAAAACAAAAAGTATGCCTTCTAGAAAAGTAGCTATCTCCTTAAACATTATGGAAAGATTGCGTTTTGATTTATTGATGTATTAACCGAAATTTGCGGCTCTTAGAATGCTATTATTGATCATCACAACGGCGGTAATCGGCAACCCTAGTGGCTTAGCAATATATGTAAAAGGAGGAACAAAGCAGCATCGTTAAAGCATAGATAAATAAATTAGATTATCATTAACTGACTTTTTGTGAACACCTTGCCGATTGTGGTTGCCATTTTCATTTTAAGAGCTGGATTTTGTTCAACTTCAAACTTGAGATTTACTCTTATGTAGATTGTGAAAAATGAGAACGATAAAGACAATAATTGTTGGCTTGGTGAGCGGCACGTTTGTGTACATAAATGAGATAAATGACCCAAAGGGTTGAGAGGGATGCACTGTACAGCTGTTAAGAAAGAGAAACCTTCCGTCAAATTCATCCATAGTTTTCTTAAAAGTGCAGAGGACGTAACATTCCTTCATACGAGTCAATGACTTAATGTTCTATCAGACGGACAGTTATCTTTGCGGGTTCATCAGTGCCCTTTCTCTCACTGAAGGTACAGTGATATTTAACATATAAACTATCAAAGTAAATATAAAGGACACAGCGGTAATGTAACAAGCATTTGCTCGAAATTAGAAAGAAATTTGATTTCAATCTAATTTCGATTTTGTTGTTATTTTCAATTTTTGCTCGCCAAGTATCGCTAAAATTACGAGCCTGGTGCTAAAGTGATTACCGTTATCGAGGTTGGCAGGCTGGTAATTACAGTTATTATTAAGCCTGGTGTTAGAGCGATTACTATTATCGAGCCTGGTGATGTAGCTACTGAGCTATTACGAGTCTGGTGAACTAGTGATTACTGTTATTAGTATGAACCTGGTGCTAAAAGCGATTATAGTTATATTTACGAGTCTGATGAGCTTGCTACTGTGCTATTACGAGCCTAGTGAGCTAACTACTGAGCTATTAAGAGCCTAGTGAGCTAGCTACTGAATTATTACGAGTGTACTACTATAACTTACACTTTTTTTTTTTTGTTGTCTCCAAAACTGGTCATAAGAAAATGGAATATTTTTATTTTATAAAATAAAAAAAATAAGTATAAAGCATTTAAAGACCACGGTAACTGGTATAATGTAGAAAATTAAACCTTTACTGACATGTTAGGTAGGTAGCGACTATTGCAGAAAGACAAACTTTGTGTGGTGTGTTAGCTCTAAGTAACATAGAGGTCAGTAGTGATTTCGGTCTTAATAACAGCATGTCCTTGTATGAGAAGACCTGTAAAAGCTATGAGTATCTTCTAGGATTGTTCTCTGTTCTATATGTAGCAGAAAAAAATATTCTAACCAGCAAGTTGCCTTCATTTTTAGAAAAAATCAACGTGCTTGTCTGAAGAACTCTTCCCTTCTATGTGCCTGATTTGTAGTATAACAACAAATTACATAATTATGACAACTGGAAAGATCATGTAATTTTTAGGAATCAAATAGTGCCAGTATATGGTTATACTTCTCGTTAATACGAAAAAGAATAATTGCATTCTTACCATTTATTTCTAAATAGTAAAATTAACATTTGAAATTATACTACTTACTATTACTTAGCCTGGCGACTGAGGAAACTCTGCAACAGTCCAATTATTCGAGAGTTATTAAGAAGCAAATAAATATTCAAATATGCCCACCATTAAGAAATACTTAAAGGTTTCGTAGAATAAGTAACATTTGTTTCGTGATGTAAATTACATTTTATTTATGTAACATGTTCCCTATAACTAATTCACAACCTAGCATTCATCTCTGCCATGAAATGCCTCTTAGCAATTGTACCAATGAATTATAAGAGCAAAGACTGCAGGTATGTTATCACAAGAGTTAATATTTACCAATAAACAAATGTTGCTCTCATCTGTTTACCGCCCAGATGGTTTAATTCTGTCGTGAGTAAAATGTTGCCTTTGTTTTGACAAACGCAGCAATTTAAAGCTGTCTGAAGACTGCTCGCTGCTACATTTTAATGGGGGAAGGTAGCAAGAAAATCGATCGTCGTAAAACTACTCGCCAATGAATTGGCACACACTGGAATAAGACCTTGCGGATGCGGATGGAGTTGGGCACGATATCCGTGCAGGGCTCTAGTTATAATGCAATATTTTGCAAACTTCATACATTACTCAGTGCTATTATAGAGATTAATAATTATACTACTAATTTTTCAGGTATTTTACTTGATTTTATTATCAGTCACAAATTATGCCGATAAACAGAGTAAAAAAAAATCCTTCTTGAAATCTACAAATGTAGCAGCTATATGTTTTTAAATTCTAAAAACATTTGAAGAATAAAATACCCCCTCAAGCAGCTGCTTGCCACAGAGGTCTGACAGGAGCCTGTCAGTTTATATGCCATAGTAGAAGGTCTGAGGGGATGGCAGGACCTCAGCAGAAAAACGACACAAACAGCCATGCCTTACCCGGGGCTCGAACCCAGATCCTTTAGATCAATAGCTAAACGTGCTAACCACTCGGCCATAGGCCTTAGTAAAATATACCTATGCAGCCCTATGACTCGTGAAGCTCCATTGCTCATCTCGGTACAGTTCGTCATTATTATTTAGATCCGGAAAACCATTTTGAAAAGTGAATATATATAAATAAAGGCTAAAAACGTTTTAGGACTAAAATAATATCAGAAAAGAAGATTAGTTTAATTAAAATAAAGGATGAAGAAAGAGTACATGGGTCATTTAGTACAGTAGGAAACAATCTAAAATTATTGTTGTCGATTGGCACTCAAGAATTATTGCTAAAAATGCAGTCAAATGGGGTTTTAAAGAATCACGTGCATTCGATATAACAATGTCATTAATGCTGCAAAAATATTTTCAATAAATGGTGAAATAATGGATTGACCGAATGTTTACAGTGCTCTAATAGAGTAGTATTTTAAACAGAGTATGACATCTTGTTTCCAATGATCATAGTGAAAGTTTTAAAGAAGGGTTAGTTTAAAAAAGTATTCGAGATTTTGGAATGAAAAATCACAACCCTTCTCCTCCCAGAAAAAGTACTTCTGCTTATAGCTTCATTAAAATAATAATAATGATAATAATAATACTGTGTTAAGAATCCAAAAACTTAAATATCTTAGTTAAGTCAAGCTTAAATTTATATGTACTTAAGATGGAGGATAAATAAATAATAACGGGCAATAAGCTGCATTAAAAGAAGGCTAGAGAACTCTTCAGAAAATTCAAAATTTAGACCTTTCTATTTGGAACTATAAAACTTTTCACCCAAGTGCGTTCGCCTTTCCTTGTTTCCATGACAACGGGGTAGAGCTGCGATCCGGACAGGCTTAGACTTCGTATATTGGGAGTTGGCGAAGTAGTAATGAGACTACGGAAGGAACAAGATGCCCTCTCTTTTTTTGTTTTAGTTTCTCTTTCTGGAGAGGAACCGATTGCATGAGGATTTTTTCTTTCTGTGCTCAAGCGTAAAATTCTCCAGCAGAGTACATTTGAAAGTTTGAAGAAATGGGAAGTTCAGGCTCAATTACCTACACGGATGGTCAAGTTTTTGGAAGTCTTGTGAAATGGGAGTTAATGGTCTTTTTTTTTTATCGTCTCCTTGAATGTCTCTGTTTGTTCTTATCGAAATGATTCTTTTCTACATTTGAACGTGGATACTCCTGAATAGAGACGATTATTAAGTAAGCTTCTCCCATAACAGAAAAAAAAAAGGCGATCGCTCTCCCTTTCTGGATTGAAATTGCAAAAGAAGGGAAAAAGCTATTGTGGTAGAATTTTTCGCAAACCCAGCGTTTTTTCTCGGTAGGATGGTAAAGAAATGGATCTTTCTGAATGAATAGTGGGATCCTAAAATAAAAACTAGATGATTTTATTGTGTGAAATGCAAGGCGAATTTTAAACACATCTGAATAAGGAAACTGGTTTTCTGATACGAGAAATGGATGATGATCTACTTACAAAAAATACTGAGCTTTAAATAAACATGTCGGTCGGTATCAATTTAGAATTTCTTTTAGAAACAATTTATTGCCAGTGTATTAACGATAAGCAGATATGCACTGAGGTGCAGAAGATAGATTCCAGGCGGAATTTTAAACATGGCCGGAACCGCAAATACCCAATAAAAATTCAGTTCTTTGTCAAAAATGAGCGCTTCGAAATAGAGTCGCCAAAAAAAAAAGAAATTTGCCAGTTTACTTGTCAGTCTCAATATAGAAAAAAAAAATCAAACAGCTGATATTGTCATATTCCACATAATTTGATTTCATTGAGAAATTTCTAACCTGCCAATAATAGATCTAGTCAGATATTGTAGTTTGATATTAACCCGAAGTCAAGTCAAATTAGAAGGTGTGAGTGAC
The DNA here is from genome assembly GCA_038380435.1 of Ryuthela nishihirai. Taxonomy (NCBI): domain Eukaryota; kingdom Metazoa; phylum Arthropoda; class Arachnida; order Araneae; family Heptathelidae; genus Ryuthela; species Ryuthela nishihirai. The sequence goes on from JAWZYU010000016.1 coordinate 15,989,471, forward strand.
AAAAATTTTCAAAATTGCAGAAACTGAAAATGTTTATAAAGGCATACTACATAATAAAAATATCAGAAATGAAACATTACACTTAATGATATCAGCCTTATCTTAACGTCTGTCCTTAAATTAGTGATCAAGAATTAACTACTATTAAAATGGTTTATAGCTTTAAATGGCTTCTAACTGTAGACAGCTGCTCAAAAAATATACTGCTCTCAGTGAGTAATCCTTGCAGTGGAAAGCGTACATGAGAAATGTGTATAATCTTGATTAGGTACTTTACTTCTGAGTGACACTTTTTGCACATAATGGGCTAAATGATCAAGTCACAATGACCCCAAGGTCTCAAAGGAGGTTGGGGAGTGTACCCACTGGGTAGCTGTTGAGAAACAGATGGTAGCTTCCCATCAAGGCATCTAGCGTGTTCTTTAACGTGCACATGGTATGGCTCTCCCTCACAAGGGGATTAACGCACCATCCGACGGACGGCGGCATTTCCAAGCCCATCGTGTCCCCCTACTGACCGAAGGCAGGGCAGCCAGTTTTGCGGAGATAGTGCCGTCCCATGGCCGAGTGGTTAGCACGCTTGGCTACTGATCTAAGGGACCTGGGTTCGAGCCCCGGGTAAGGCATGGTTGTGCGTGTTGTTTTTCTGCTGAGGTCTTGCCATCCTCTCGGACCTGCTCTATGGCATATAAACTGACAGGCTCCTGTCAGACCTCTGTGGCAAGCAGCTGCTTGAGGTGGTATTTATTTATTTTTTTTATTTTAAATCTCAATGTTGGCCCAGCTGGAACTCGAACCTAATAACTGCAGGTTACGAGTCTAGTACGATACCGACTGAGCCCACTCCCTCTGCCCCCCAAGTCACAAGGATACCAAAGGTTAAGAGAAGTTTGTAGAATGAGATCCACTGGACATGTGTTAGCAGATGGATAGAAACATTCCGTCAAGATCATTCAGTGTGTTTTTTATCGTATACAGGGTATGCCTGGCCTGCACATAGGGACCACGACAAAACGTTACATCTAACAAACGGCAGGCTTTCCAACCTATCATTGCTCCCTTTCTCACTGTAGGTAGGGGTTAGTGGAGATAAAGCTGAACGATGGTACAGTTAGGACTCGAATCTGGGAACTATAGATTACGAGTCTGGCGCGCTAGCGACTGATCTAGCCGTAACTTCACATAATCTAGATTTCTTTGTACATTGTACATATCATGTCAAAATTTATAAACGCTTGTAAAATCACATACCTAAAACATTTCAAGCTAGCAATTTTCACATCCAAAACATTTGCTATCAAAAACTAATACGGAGTCTTGATATGGTCAAATCAACTTTTTTTAACATAGCTAATATTTCTGAATTATTCATAGTATGGAAAGCTAACCTGCATTGTTTACTTTAAAAATATCAGTAACCTAGAATAAAAAATGAACAATGTCTTTAAAAAGCTATTTTTTTATATAAATACACCACGAATCAAAATGGGGATTATAGACTGTTGCATCACTTTATATCACCTTTTCTATTTAATATATAAAGGCTTGCATTTAAATGCTTATTATTTATTTCTACATTGAATTACTTCTAAGCTTCCGTTTAATTATTCGCCTGATATTTCATAATTTACTAGTTTCTTGCAATATTCCTTATAGCTAATGATAAATTTATTTGAGAGCAATGTTGCGAATTTCCCCATTGTATCAATGTACATTAAACACAATGTGAATTATACATACAAATCTATCCCTAGTGTACACTGATAGCTTTCTCATTTCTTCCTGAAAGCCCTCCCACACAACGTCTCTTATTCTATTGTCCTCTTTTTCCCTTGTTCTTCTTCTCTCCTGGGTTGCATCTCTGGAGTCCCACCATCTGTTATAGCCAGCACAGAGAAGGTAGTTAATAGTTGCTCGATGAACTGTGCCCCGTGGCTTGTAACTTGTCTGCTCGGTTTGTCCGCCGGCAACTATTAGCTCAGGGGCACTATTATCGCTCTCGGGGAGTCTGTTCTTTCTCTCTTTCTGCTTCTCTTTTCTGTCTATCTCCTCGAAGGACGGTCTATCCATTAGCTGCCTATTTGCTGTACTTCCCTATCCAGAGAAGCTCAGTGATAAAGGCGGCTACGGGTAGCGCCAGTTCCAAATACAAACGGGATGCTAGATAGTCTCACAGTGATGTATCACTGCCGCCAGGCCACGTCATGGACTGAGGTGGACTGGGACCAATGCTGTGGTATTGGTGATTGTCGTAGTTTTATCGGACTTCTTTCTATCTTATTTTTTTTCTTTCACCCCTCCCCCCGTCCGTTTACTTCACGTCCCTCTCTGCGGATAACAACGATTCGGGATGCCATGAGTAGTTTCTGTATGGACCCGTGGACGCACATATAGATATATATGAACAGAGGAGATCGTAGAAGGCAGATCAAACAGGGTAGTATGGGGGACGAACATAAGAAAGATTGCTTCAGTCCTGTCTGTCACTCATATATCATACAACAACGGGTAAGTTGTTTCTTTCTCAGAAGTATAGAACATAAAGATAGCTACTACATTTCTGCTTCCGTTAGAACTAAAGTTATATTACCGACGGTTTTTATGCTGAAACCGGAGAAATATTTCATTGAAAATTTTTAATCTAATATCTTAATAATTATTTCTTTTTGTTTTCCTTTGTATAAAAAGCGCATTCAAGTTACGTTAGAAAAGCTCAATCCCATGAGCATAGATTGTAGTCACTGTAGTCATCAAAACAACAATTAATGAGTTTCTATCAAATTCACCATTTGGTTTCAATCGTTGGAAAACTGTCCTCTGCTTCTCACAGTTTATGATAAAGTTAAAGATTGATTTTGATTTTCAACACATAGGACGGAGAAGGGTCTTAGAAAATACTGTTATTTAGTACAGGCTTTCTCATGAAAGGAAATGACCCACTAAAACCGAAATCACCATTGACCACTGCTCAGTTAGGGCTAACATTATACAAACAACCATGCCAGCCTGGGACTAGAATCCGGATTTCGGCAGTTGCAGTGTCATGCCAAGCAATGCAATTACTACTGCCCCACCGAAGCAACACTCTTTATCTAATGAATAAATTAACTGCTTATCTAATAAAATATTAGAGGTAATTCATAACTGGCAGAGTGGACTCCATCCGTTTTCCGCAAACAAGGTATTTAGTTTTCAAACGCCAAACAGAGGGTTGCTCTGTGTGAATGAGTATTGCGAAGTCTTTATCATTTTACCTGATTTTGATATTTCGTAATTTCACATATATTCAATCATCGGGTCCCAATTTTCATATACAACTTTCCCACTCCATATTCAGCTAAACATTCGAGTCCCTGTCAATAATGGAACCTGATTTCGAACCTTTGAGACATTTTTCTCCCTTCTTATAGTTAGCGGATTTAATTAGGTTTAATATATCTTGACTCTCACATAGCTTCCCAAACTGGTTAGGGGCGGGGGGTGGTTCAGTTGGTAGCTCGCCAGGCTCGTAATCTGTAGTTCCCAGGTTCGAGTCCCAGCTGCGTCAGCGTTGAGATTTATCTCTGCAAAATTCCCCACCCTGCCGACAGTCAGTAGGGGACACCGATGGGCTTGGAAAGTCCGCCGTCCGTCGGATGGGACGTTAAGCCGTGGCCTCGTGTGCGAGAGAGCATACCCTGTGCACGTTAAAGAACACGCTGGATGGCCTTGACGGGAGGCTACCATCTGTCTCTCAACAGCTGTTCCAGTGGGTCCCCTCCCCCAACCTTCTCTGAGCCTTCGGGGTCCATGTGACCTGGCCATTTAACCCATGATACGCAAGAAAGTGCCGTTCAGAGGTAAAACAACCCAACCCAAACTGGTCGGTAGCTGATCTCGTCTTTGAGTTTTCCCTTTCCACTTCACTTTGGCTTGAGATGCGAGGGAAGGGATTCAGAGGATGGTTGACGGGTTCAAGGATCGCAATTTCAACCAAACATATACTAAGATAAATAATTGGAAGATCATGGAACGCAGTTAAAGAAGTGTAAAAGATGTTGGGTTGTTTTCCCTCTGAGCTGCATATTTTGCCCACAGTGAGATAAAATGACCAGGTCACAAGTACCGCAAAGGCTCATATAAGTTTAAAGGAAGGGGTGCTACTCTACAGCTGTTAAGATATAGAACGTAGCCTCCCATCAATGCATTCAGTTTTCTTAAACGTGCAGACGGTATGACTCTCCTGCACACGGAGAACAACTTACGTCGCATCCGACGGACTTCAGCCTTTCCCAGTCCGTCGACGATTTTCTGACTTGGAGGGGGTAGCGAATATCTATCTCAACCCAGGCATAATTGGGACTCGAACCTGGGAAATACTGATTGCGAGTCTCACTTGCTACCGACTGAGTCACCCTTGAGTCAGTTAAAGTAGGTCATGTGGGAATGCTCTTAATTTGGTAGTACATGTCAAGCTCCTTTTTCAGTCACCTTTCAATTTTTTTCTGAATGGCGTGAAAAAAGATGTAAAATACATTTAAAAACTGTGTGATAATTTAAACTAACTCTTATCCTATTATTGTACTGTGATAGGGAAAAGAAAAGTATCCCCTAATGGTTCAATATCTGTGATCGCTAGTAACCACGGGTTCGAATCCCACTGGGCCAGCGAAGAGATTTATGGTCGCTAAACCCCCACCTTGTCCTCGGTCAGAAAGGGGACACCGATACGATTAAAAAAGCCACCGTCTGTTGGAAAGTCTGCAGGTAAAGCCACATACTCTGTGCAAGTTAAAGAGCACGCTGGATAGCCTTGACAGGAGACTGCTATCAGTCTCCTAACAACTGTCAACTATTTCCTTCCAACTGTCAACAATTCCCTTCCCCAAAATTTTCTGAGCCCTTGGAGCTGATTGTGTGAAAAAAACAACTCGGCTCAGAGGTAAAAGAACCCAACAACTCTAGTAATCAGAGAGAGAAATATTATTAATTAATAAATGTATTTTGCAATAACACCTTTTAACCAAGGAGAAAATTCTTCACTAGAAGATTTTAAAATCATTTTGCATAAATTATTACTTCTTATAAATCGATATGATATTAACGAGGTTTCACAATACCTGGTTATAATTTAAACTAATTTTTATCCTATTATTGTACTGTGATAGGGAAAAGAAAAGTATCCCCTAATGGTTCAATATCTGTGATCGCTAGTAACCACGGGTTCGAATCCCACTGGGTCAGTGAAGAGATTTATGGTCGCTAAACCCCCACCTTGTCCTCGGTCAGAAAGGGGACACCGATACGATTAAAAAAGCCACCGTTTGTTGGAAAGTCTGCAGGTAAAGCCACATACTCTGTGCAAGTTAAAGAGCACGCTGGATGGCCTTGACAGGAGACTGCCATCAGTCTCCTAACAACTGTCAACAATTCCCTTCCCCAAAATTTTCTGAGCCCTTGGAGCCGATTGTGTGAAAAAAACAACTCGGCTCAGAGATAAAAGAACCCAACAACTCTAGTAATCAGAGAGAAAAATATTATTAATTAATAAATGTATTTTGCGATAACACTTTTTTACCAAGGAGAAAATTCTTTACTGGAATATTTTAAAATCATTTTGCATAAATTATTACTTCTTATAAATCGATATGATATTAACGAAGTTTCACAATACCTGGTTATTATTTCTTTATGTTAAATATAAACATTTCTGTTCTATAGAAAAACTAATCTTTTACGAAAAGATTATTATAAAACATCGGATTCGCAAGTCCATTTTAGTGACTCTCCTTTAATAATTTAAAACCGCTAAAAACTGACATTAGTTAAGTATTATTTATTATGTGCATTACAATATGATATAGTAAGTATGCATTGCTTATTCCCATTCAGGAATGTTATAATATTGGCTACCGAACTCTAATAAAAAAGCATCACACTAGCACTTCTATAAATTTCCTGCGCATTCAGCACGTCATGCATTTTTTATGAGAGAATCTTATCTGACTTTGGATCGTTTCAGTTCAACATTTTTTATCCAGCTAATGTAAATAATGATAAGCATCTTCAGAAAATGATGGCAAACCTTGTAATTATTGCTTGCCTAACAGCTGTGTAACTAGGCGATTAGGTGCCTATTGGCTTTACCTCTGCAAGACGTTAATAAGTAATTTGGAGTTTGTATCAGATTAACAGTCTACCTCAGTTTGCCCTTGGGCGGAAATGAGGGAATCGGTCAGGGTGCGGCGCTTAGTGGTGTAAAAAAAGGCTTTATCTTATTAGTGAACAGGATACGTTTGCTATACCCTTAACATCTAAGTTAAAAAAAAGTTTGCTGATAAATCCACACATTCCGTGCATGAAATGCCTAGAGGTTCGATGACTCAGAAAGCATCCTATTTATGTTGTATATTTTTATTTTTACTTTTAACAGTTGCCGTTGTATAAAAAGTAAAAAATCCTGACCTTAAATTATAATCATTAGCAGAATGAGACCAAGGATATTGGCTGAGTCATCATTACTGGCGTCTTCTTTCGGCTTAATAATAAGAAACACTTTATTCGTTCTAAATTAAACCTCCTTAGCATTTACAAGCAAATCGTAATAGGCTATTTGACAGTAGACTTCAAATGACGTCTTAATGATACGGATATCTGGATTTGACGTTTTGATATCTCTCCAGCATAAAATTGAATCAACACATCCTCTATTTTCTTAAGTTAATGCTGCAGAGATGAAATAAATCCACCAGGAGTTTGCATCGTTAGTAAACTAAACACGCTATTATTGTTAATTACGCTTAGGAAATGTGAAACGACCAACACTGAAGCTGTCACATTTGAAGCCATACAAATGATCTTTGTTAATAATATATACACCTATGATGAAATTTCAGAAACATTTAACGAGGTAAAGAACCGATTCTTTGTTTGGGTTCAGGTATCGTCATACGCTTTGATATTTCTTAAATGGAAAAATATGTTGATGCATGTATTCGCGAAATCCCAGGGATCTGCAGGATCACAATTTAAGAACTGCTGAGCTAGGTGTTTTGCCCTTCAATTTCCATGATGTATTTATTCTTAGTTTTTATTCTTGCTTTTTTCATAGTGGGTCATAAACCTTTGAATATCTAGAAAGACAAAAGGGATTAACTGGATAATATTAAGAACAATTGAAAGAGTATCTTAACATTATACGGTTAACAATATACGTACCTGTCACCATGTTTATCATCAAATGCTCTTCAGTTGCAATGGCAGCTCTAGCAAAAAATATATTATTGAAGAATTTATTACATTAGTTATCTTACTATACAATGTAAAACGAGGAGTAATTTTCATCTGAAATTCGTTACAGTCGGTGTTTTTAATTGCTTTATAATAAGCCTATTTAACACATTTTGGAAACTAACAGTGATCCCAAAGAAATGGTGTTTGAAAAGAATTCATAATTTCTTAATTTCGCCATACTAAAAACAAGAGAAAAACAATTCCTTTTAAAATAATTCAACACTCATCATAGTTTTAATCGGTAAAACATAGATATCAACAACCTAACTTAAGTATAGTTTACACTGGCATGAATTAACGGAGCCAGTTGAACTGGCGCCAATATGTTGCGACTTTCCAATGTTAATATTTCATGCATGCATATATTGGTTCAACGTTTACATTGAACCAGTAATTCGGTTCAACGTTTACATTGAACCAGTAAGTCGGTTATTGACATCTGTAATCTATGCCAGTGTAAAACAACTTTCAGAAAGTTGAGGTTTATGCGCAGCAAATATTTAGTAAAACAATTAATACAGTTGTATTTATTTGCACCGCATTAACATATATTTAACACTCCTAAAAGTATAAGCATAACTACGCTTTTACTAGTTCTAATAATCTTAAAATCTTGGCGAAAAAAGTTTATTAAAGTACAAAATGGTATAGTGGCCTGCAATATTAGTTTTAATTAAAAAGATAGACCACAAAAAGATTACGCATTCCGATTATCCTTGAAAGCTGTAAAGAATAAGACTGTTTTGACCTCATGTGCTTCATTTTTGTGTACTCGAGTCTCTTTTGTCAAGCAATTCTCTTCTTCTGTAATCTGCTTTACATAATTCAAATGGTCTCCATGTTGCAAAATGTACCAAAACAAGGTTTTATTAAAAAAAATGCATTTTTTAAAAGAATATTTCCTCATTGTTCCAAACAACGATTGACGGTCACAAAACCGAAAATAAAATTACATCTTTTTTTATCAATATTGTGTTCTATTTTTTGTTCATTAATGATTACACTTAAAAAAACATTATATTATAGTGTCCCACAATGTTTATCTGTGAGATAGTATATCATTGTAAGATGAGAATAGTCAAAGGAAACGGATAAAATGTAGACAAATATAACATTACCCAGAATTTGTACCCGTACATCTGCCAGCAGATCGACTTTACCTCAGCTAGAAACGTCTGAAAACGTCGAAATGGCATCTGCCCAATCATCTTTACATATCACTAATACATATTTTAGTCTAACATGAAATCAATGTAACCAAGCTCTATATTACTGATCATTATTGACGTGGAATAATTTTTACCAACGCCACCAAAATCTTCTGCCAAATCCCGGAACGGACTGAGTACTCACTCGTGATAAATCTTTGCACTGTAGCGGCCATCATTAAGGGCAAACACGTTCTAAGTTGCATCTTGAACCATTCCTTACAGGTGTTAGCTTCTAATGAGAAACGATGAAGCATCAGAGTTTCTGCATTTGCCAGTTACGTTTCCGATGATGTACAGAAAATAATAAAATATAATAATAAATAATAAATAACTGCCTTTTGAAGGCTACTTTCTCTTGCACGTATCTCCAATTCAATTACCATGACACAAGTCATAGGTCAAGTTCTCGGGCACTCAATTTGATTAAATTAAAAGAAAATATGGAAGCGCTTAAGGGTTAACATCGTGTATAAACACCAGTTACCTACAAATTAATTTTCCGTCTGCGCTTCCGTTGTTTTGAAACAGCTTTCTCTACAGGAATAGTTAATGCAATTTCCTTTCCGTCGAGTTTGGCCAGTTTGGTTGCTTGAGAGGCATTCCTTCGCTGAATCTCTGCATTTACTTGGCGGAGTTTCAAACTGTGTGATTAATTGTTTGTTTAGCTAACTCATGCTCGATGTTTCTCACTTTTTTGCGCATTGAATTAAGTTTTCTTTCTCTTGTATCAAAGCATTATTCATACACGTTTGGATACAATTACGTGACGAATTGAATATTTGATATTGTTTGTGTGTTCTTAGTGTAAACGGAAAGCAATGGCTTGAGCTGTGAATTATTTTCGTCTTCAGCAGAATTATATCTGAAGGGAAATATCAGTTATAAGATTAATCTTTTTATTTAGTAAGATAAATACATTGTTATTTCACTGTACCTGCTCGGGGTCTTCTCTGATTTCTTGAGATCATTTTGTCTCAACAACTGTTAAATGGCCAAATAACATGATCTCAAGGAAATGGTGCCTGAAGAAAATTCATGATTAATTTAATTTATCCATACTAAAACGATAGAGAATTTCATAAAATGACATTTACTATATCTTTAAGAAGCATCTAATCACGATCTTTCCATAAAACAACAAATATTAACATCAGTAACACAATTGTCCCGTAATGTTGTTTATTTTAAGAAGCATCCAATTAGTATGGGGTAGGAGTTGGCTAAGTCGGTAAAGCGCCAGGCTGCAGACAATCGAGGTTTCTACATTCCCAGGTTTGAAACCGAACTGTGCTTCCCGTTCTGTTCTCCATGAGATAGAGTACACTAATGGGCTTGGGTTGCTGACGTCCGTCGGACGGGACGTTAAGCTCTGGATCCTTGTTCAGAAGAGCCATACCTTATTCACGTTAAAGGACATGTTGAAGAGTCTTGACGGGAAGCATCTATCGGCTAAAACTGACCAGTGGGTCACCTCCCCCCACCTTTTTTGAGCCTGAGGTCCTTGCGATCTGGCTATTTAGCCCATGATGTCCCTCATGGGTGCCAGCCCAACCCAAAAACCTTATCACGATCTAACCAGGAAACAACTAATGGTAATGAAAATAATGAAATTGACTCTGATTAATAAATATGTAGTATAGTAATATGTAATCATTTCGTAATATTATTATTTTAAATTATCTCTATTGTTGTTAATTTTCAAATCCAAACTTCAGTTTTAATTTCTCACGTATTAAACAGGAAACATCAGTCAGAATGAGTCAAAACCTATATCTTCTTCTCCGAACGATTTTTGTCATTGGATGCAAAGCAAATGGCTCCGTATTCAGATCCCAAAAAATGAATGTATGCTTGTGGTATCTTCCTGTTGAGGTCTCGCTTCCCATATGGACAATTTCAATTCCCATATGGCAGATTATGCTAATACACTGACGTAGCAAGAGTGCTGGCCGATGAGGAAATCATTTTTCATTAGTATTTTAAAACTTTCGCGTAAAAAAAAAACTATCTCATTGACTTTAAAACAGAAGAAAAAGAAGCAAAAAAAAACAATTTTTCCCCTCATTTTCTAAGCTGCTCTTCACATATTACCAGCATCAGAGGGACGTACACTAAAAAAAATGCATTTGCTATGCATGTACTTCACACTTAATTTTCCAACCACACTCCTCTATTCACAATGACAAATTCCCCTCTTCTAACGACTTTGCTGTCACAAGAGGGAGAACGCAAAGCTTTTCCTTTGTGTATTTTGCCATCACCAGATTGCCGCTCTTGCATGAGTGGAAGTGTCGTACCTACACCATCTGTTAGTTCAACCCTGTCACTCGTTTTGCAGGCAAGCGTACCAGACTCGACAGAGCCTTGGTTCAGATGCCAATTATCACTACTACTTCTGCTACCACCAACGCAGAAAAGGCTTCCAACTGCTATTTTCGAGAGAGATAATCAGCGGGTAGGGTGATGAGGCGTTCCCCACTAACCCACCCCCACCTTGGCCCCAACTTTTCAGACTCCCTTAATGCTATCCTTTGTGTCGGGAAGCGGTGGAAGCTATCTATTATTGAATAGAGGACATACTACCTACAGTACATATACAAGCAGAGCAACCGTGGTCTTGCGTCTGCACTCTGTGGGCTGGGAGGTGAATTCTTAACGGACTTGGAAGAGACAAATTTAAACGAATTTTTTTTTAATGCATGTTTTTCTGTAGTATTTCCACTTTTAAAAATGAAGGAAGCTAAAACAAAATTCCCAATGATTATCGTCATGTTAATATCTTATACTTTCAAAAAAAAAAAAGAGTAGGTATTCAAAATTGTTTACCCATGAGAGGAAAAAAGACATTCGTTAAGGCATCGTGTTCCCAGTAAATTATATAACCAGTGACAATTTTTTTAAAACATTTATAGAAGGGTTTAATTGTTTGTAATGTACGGTATACAACTCGGTTATAAAAGGCCCTCATGTTAGAGAGATACGCTGAATTACAGGCACTTTGATAATATTACTAAACGTAAGTCTCTCGTCTAGGTAATCCAGCGTTTTCTTTAGTATACGCAAGGCTCTTTTGAACAAGGAATTCAGGCAAGGAATCAGGGACGTCCCATCAGATAGCCGATAACGTTACAAAAGGTAGGCAAGCTCTCATAGCAAAAAAATCCAGATAATTATTTCGCTTCATTGAACATTTTGGGCGGGGGTGGCTCAGTCGGTAGCGCGCCAGGCTCGTAATCTGTAGTTCCCAGGTTCGAGTCCCAGCTCGGTCAGCGTTAAGATTTATCTCCGCAAAATTCCCCGCCCTGCCCACGGTCAGTAGGGGACACCGATGGGTTTGGAAAGGCCGCCGTCCGTCGGATGGGACGTTAAGCCGTGGCCCCGTGTGCGGGAGAGCCATACCCTGTGCACGTTAAAGAACACGCTGGATGGCCTTGACGGGAGGCTACCATCTGTCTCCCAACAGCTGTTCCAGTGGGTCCCCTCCCCCAACCTTCTCTGAGCCTTCGGGGTCCATGTGACCTGGCCATTTAGCCCATGGTGTGCAAAAAAGTGCCGCTCAGAGGTAAAACAACCCAACCCATTGAACATTTTAGTGGTAAAATTCCTTTGGACAAAGTACATGATATCTGTAACTCAGTAGAACTTCCCCACTATGGAGGAGAAAGGATAGAGCCACAAAGACTCACCTTGAACCCGGAGGATCGGTAGATCTCCAGGCAGACAAGAAGCAGGCTGTTGTGGAGTTGCATTAATGTTTAAATAAGGCCAAACCTTAATTGAATATAATAACAGCCATTTATTTTCTTCTATCCTTACGTTATGTGATAAATGTGATAAATGTTATTCTATTATTGACAAAAGTTCTGTCGAGCTCTGTCTAAAAGTGAGTTCCAAAATTTATATATTAGCACAGTACCTTAGAGCGGTGTTCTGCAATCACCGTGTTGCGACTAGTCTCAAGTGCACGCAAAAATTTTTCAAGGAAAGTGTTTATGTCCCCTTCTCTCTTTCATCCTTGCTTCAATGATGAGGTGTTCTGCAAAGTGTTGTCAGACAAAATAAGGATGATTGCTTAGAAGATTGTGCAACACTGCCTTAAAGGATACTTGCCCAGACAATACAAAACTAAGAATAATTCAATATTATATTTATTTAATATATAACTTAGTGAGCGAGGTCAATTTATTCTTGTCTCACTTAGTGGTTTCACTGAAAGAATAATCGCATTAGTTTCTTTATAACATAAAACTACACGGTTACCACAAAGTCCGTCAATTTTCTTTAGTGTTTAACTCTATTACTCGGATAGAGAAAGTGTCTTTAAAGAATGCAATTTGCTGCAGCGTAATTTGTTTTACTGGCAAAAAGAAGTTGGCCTTTAAGTCACACAAGATTAAACCACCAATTCGTCAACGGTAGGTGTCTCGGTCTTCCCTGCCTTCTTCTTGACCCAACTACACCACATTCTCCGCATTCCACTAGAGCTTGTGTTGTTCGCTCCTAGGTTCTCTTCATTACTGAAGCCTTCTCCAACACGTTGAGAAAAATTTCGTCAACGGGGTGTCGTAAGCATCTGGATGCTCTTGACGTTTGCTGCGGGTTGTTGGAGTCGGTTCGTCGTTCATCTTTGAGGCAGTTCTCTTTTCTCCTACTGCAGATAATCATTTCTTGTCTTTCTGCTGTCCTTTTCCCCTTTGTAAGGAAAACTTCAAAAGAAAAGACTGTAGTCGCGATCGTTTATCAGAGGAAGGAAGAGAGTTGTTTATCTATCTGGCAAACTAGCTAAATTCTTCCAGTTTGTCTTTCTCATTTCTCTCTTCTGTTTCGAAGTGTTAATGGGTAACAAGACTATTCACATACTCAACACGTATATTGCTATGTCACCATCGATAGAGCAATGTCCATAGATATATTTATATTCAAAATCTAGTAAAGTATATTTTAATTGTTTAGAAACTCTCTCACCTGAACTATGATGAATTGCTATCATATTAAGCGCAATAAAGATCAAAGAGATGACACCAAGAATCTAGTTAGAAAGCCCATATGTGATTTCTGGTTTTATTATATAAGATAGTGCTTCTTAAACTGTGGTATGCAAGATAATTGTAGTTATATGGTTATCTAGGGGATGTTGTGATGTGTCGGGTATTCACAAAATTCCTAAAGTATCTGTAATTCAATAAGGTGTTTTCTTTTTTATCTCGTTTTCAAAGAAAACGAGATAATAGTTTCGCATTGTCGTTTGTCTGTCGGTATAGATATCGAACTTTTTTGTTTACAGAGATAAATTTAAAATTATTTTGTGCTGGATAGGGTTGGGTTGTTTTATCTCTGAGCGGCACTTTTTTGCACACCATGGGCTAAATGGCCAGGTCACATGGACCCCGAAGGCTTAGAGAAGGTTGGGGGAGGGGACCCACTGGAACAGCTGTTGGGAGACAGATGGTAGCCTCCCGTCAAAGCCATCCAGCGTGTTCTTTAACGTGCACAGAGTATGGCTCTCCCGCACATGGGGCCACGGCTTAACGTCCCATCCGACGGACGGCGGCCTTTCCAAGCCCATCGGTGTCCCCTACTGACCGTGGGCAGGGCGGGGTAATTTGCGGAGATAAATCTCAACGCTGACCCAGCTGGGACTCGAACCTGGGAACTACAGATTACGACCCTGGCGTGTGTGTTGGATAGATATTAATGAAATATTACAATATGCATTTTCCGAATCTCTCTAAAGCGATAACTACACCCTCTAGTTGCAGAAATAATTTGGAAATTCCAAAATTTGAAATGAATATTGCAAACGATGTATTTATGCTAGAAAGTTGAAACTTTGATGGTGTAATGTGAAGGTTACGAAATTTACCCTGAGAGCAATAAGTTGGCAGTTTATTCCCAGCAGGGGGGGGGACTACTTTTTTTGTTTTAGCAGATAATTTTTTGTTTTAGAGATTAATGAATAATTCTTTTTCAGGTTAGATATGAATTGATGAAATATTATGGTTCCCTCTTTCGAAAACTATGATTGTGCCCTCTAACGGTGGAAAAATTTGAAAATTGCAAAATTTCAAACGAATATTGTAGATGATGTATTTATGCAAGAAATTTGAGATTTTGATGGTGGAATATGAAGGTCACTGAATTTTCATTGCCAACAATGAGTTGGCGCCTTAGAAAGAGGCGGGTGGGAATTATTGCTTTGGCAATAATAACTTATATTGTTAATATAAGTAAACTAAACAAATATAAGTTAAACAGATAACAGATATAATAAGAGATTATAATAATAGATATATTTAGAGTAAATGAAAAATTCCTTTTTGGATTAGATAGAAATTGATAAAATATTATGATTTGCACTTTCGGAATCTTTCAGACACTATAATTGCATCCTCTAAAGGTAAAAAAAGTTGAAAATTCCAAAATTTGAAACGACTATTGTAACGATGTATTAACGATAAAAATTTTGAAATTTTGGTGATGGAAAGTGAACGTCACGAAGTTTCCATTGGAAAGAATGAAAATGACAATTTTGAAATAATTACGTAGTTTTAATACATCTTTACAGATCACTAAATATGGAAGCGGCGCAAATGTCATAAAATTTTTCAAATAATAAATATATATAATATAAATTTGAAATTTTAGTGGTAGTTTCGTAAGAGATAACTGACAGCAATAATCTACCGAGTTTTCTGAGAGAGGTGTGGAAAATGCAACTTTTTAAATTTAAAAATTAAAAGACGAATACCTTTATGTTGTAAAATTACTAATAATATGCTATTTACATTTTTGTCATCATCGCATAGCTGAAATTAAAATTGTTAACGAGAGAAAGAGGGAAGTGCATATTCTCTGTTAGGAAGTAAAAGAAAAAACTTCATTCTCTTGGAAAACGAGATTCTCATATGCGCCAGAGGCAAAATGAGTTCTTCAGTTTCAATTTAAGTACTTCAAAACCGTTAGATATGACTAACCATAAACAATATCAATGTGTTCAGGCGTTCTTGTTTATCGACTGAAAATAGGAAATGCAATGTTTACCTAATAAAATGAGGTACACAATACTTATTAACTGAATATGCGGGGGTTCTCCCTATTTGCATATTGGTGAAGAGATCATTTTAAGAACCGCTGATATAAGAAATTGAGGTCTAACATGCATTAGACAAACTCTGTGATGTTATTATATTGATACTAAACATAAAAGCCGTACCATAGTTAAAATCTTTATTAAAACTTCACACTAGGAAAGTTGCAATAATGGAAAGTAACGTATGCCTCCCCCCCCAAAAAAAACCCAAAAAAATTCATTTTAGTCAACTTGTGTAGTTTACTTTCGAATGCAGTACTGTGTGGAATTATTCGACCTATAAATAGGTAGAGTTAGAGTCAGTTTTTCAAAACAAATCCTATAGAAACATACTTACTAGATTTTTTTCAAGAAATGTGGATCACTTTTAAAAAGTAAATCCTTGAGAGTTGCTGGATTTTTTTCCACAGTAGCAATTCTAGAACAATTTAAGTGATCCGGTTTCATTTATCATTGGTAACAGCAAGCAAAATTTTGAAATTGAAGCATCAAATACTGAAGTTAATTAACATTTACCACCCAATTA
Organism: Ryuthela nishihirai; assembly: GCA_038380435.1. NCBI lineage: Eukaryota > Metazoa > Arthropoda > Arachnida > Araneae > Heptathelidae > Ryuthela > Ryuthela nishihirai. The sequence goes on from JAWZYU010000016.1 coordinate 16,005,570, forward strand.
ACTATACTTTACGCATGAACAATCTACAGATATTTATTATTACAGATCCCGTGAAACAAGTTCAGTCACTTATTCTATCTTTGCTGATAATCGTAAGAGAATTAATTTTATCTTGAGCAAATAAAAAGTAAAATCAAAGCTTCTTTGCACATGTTTTCTGAAACTACTGCTTCGCAAAGTGATTACGAAGTACCAGAATTATCTTTCGAAGTACCAGAATTATCTTTCGACGAGTTCTCCATGTTCTCTTCCTTTACAGAAATTTGTCGTCAGAACAGCTCGAATATAATTAAATCCCCCATTAATATTTTGCCTTCCCTGTTTTGTTTCGCTTGGAATAACGAGGCATTTTTGTCTGCCAAAAGGTTAAGAAAACTAATTTAACGTTAATGCCATAGTGATTCTTTCCTAGTGTTGTCGGTAAACAAGGATGAAGAATATAGTTTGTGAATCACCACGTAGTCTCTCTGGATCACGCAAGTGTGCTGGTGTGCGTGCATCTATTCGTGCAGCTTCTGGATAATACTTAATTAACGGCACCTTAGAAACAGAAGTCGAATGTCATGGCAACTGGTCGTTCTGTCAACAGAGTGCTTCTCAATCTGTTTTGTTCACCTATGATGAAAGAAATGCATGCAAAATGTGGACGCAGAGAAACAGAAATACACCGAATAGAGCTGATCATTGTCTCGCATGCTAAAACTTCAATCTGTTTGGGAAGGGATACTACTGATTGCTGTTGCTAACGAGGAAGCTTGATGAACTACAAAGAAGTTCAACTTTAACGAGATTTTGTTGTCTGCTTTAAGGCTGCAAAACAAAGGGATTGTTTCGTATGCTTTCTATATATGCATTATGCATTCTTTTTGTCCTTTATGCGCATTTATGCAAATTTTATTTTTATTTGCCCAATAAGAGAAATAATCGTTTTGCGTAAAATCAAGTTTTAATAATTTAATTCCTTTCCAGAAGTGCCACTCGCAAAACAAATATAAAAGTAAGCGTAGAATTATTGTGTAGGAACAGAGAAACTGAAAAGAATCATTGAGAGCAATTCTCTAAAACAATTGGTTAATTTGTGGTTTCTACCTCAAAGAGATTTTTTTGCTACATAATAGGTTAATTGTTTTGTTATAAGGACACAAGACTCAGTATAAGGCTGAGTAATATTCAAAGCAAGCACTTCCACTCACTAAACGTTATCGAAAAATTATTTTATGATGAATAATACAGGTGTACCAAAAATTTATATCTTTTTTTCCATAAAGAAATATAATAATTTTTTTTTTACTTTTTTTTCTTTTTGGAATCTTTATTAATATGGAAAAAAGAAATTAATCTGTTTTTAGTTATGTTTTCCTTTTTTCGGGCATCCTTTTTGCATTATGTTGTACTATATATGCATGATTGTTATTTTTGCAATTGCTCTCAACAATGAACGGCTTGAACTAAATACTTCTATCTTGAAACTTTAATTTGCTTTCTGTCCTTCTCTTCCCGAGAAATAATTTTTAACGACGCCCATGAATGCTTATCAGTACAACACCTGCTAAGACGGATTACTTTACTTGAGTACAGCTTTCTTCAGTAACATCATCATTTAGTACGGATTCCTTTAACGTGAATTATCAGTCACTGCATTTCGTTCCCCATGGAATCAAAGTCTATAATGATACATATCTATGAGTCTTTTTCTCTCTATTACACTGTTATGAAACAACCTTGTCTTGCGTAGAGGCCAACTATTCTTGCAATATACTAATATGGTTACTTGCAATAACAAGGTAAAAGAACTTTCTTAATATGTCCATAAGTTGGTGCGTGTGCCATACACTATTACGATACAATCTCGCATTGTGTAGATCTCAATATTTTAATAACTCTTAACATTGATTTGAAATCTTGCCGTAGTTGAAAGATAAGAGTTCATGCTGTAATAAGGAACGTATGGAAAATATATAAGGTAAGTTCTGTAGTATTAACAAAGTTTTACCTCAAGAAAGAAAATAAGAAATAATGCGAAATCGAACTAAGAAAATTTAATTGGCGAAATAATGTCAAAACTTTTGTTGCGATTCTAAAACTCCAGTAGTCGTCTGGAAAGTTCGTAGTCGACTGACATAGACGGTTTAATCAATCACAGGAGAATATGTGGAAGGAAGCATTCAAAGGCCATCATGTGAATAAGGCAAGAAAAAACGAATTTTTTTTATCCAGCTAGACACTGCTAAGCCTAAGGAACTTACTGTTGTTACAAATGATATATAAAGTATCTGCTATTTAATTCGCTAGATCTACAGTTTGCCTTTTTATTTATAACAATTTTCATTGTACGATTACTTAAGCATTACCCTTAAGAAGGGGGAGGGCGAGTGTCAGTCAAGTTGAACTTCAAGGTTCGTAGACTGAAATTGTAATGTTTCAGTCCCCCCCCCCACACACACACACACTGTGCCTGCGTTGAGAAATGGAGCTGGAAATTGGATCATCGGTTAATAGAACTCTCAATGGATGGAGTCGTCTGTGAATCGAGCAGTCGGTGCATGGAGCCAGCGATAAATGAAACATTCGGTGAATGGAGCCCTCGGTGAATAGAACCACGGAGCCCTCGGTGAAAAACTGAGCTGTAAGATGAAACGTTGAGACGTGGGACTGTGTACAGGAGAGCCATATATCCTCTGCCATTTAATGAACACACCGGATAGGCATGACCCTATTTGTATAGGCATGACCATATTTCTACTCAGCTCTTAACATTTAAGTTTTTGTGAATCAGTCATTTAGCCTATTGTATTCAAAAACGTGTCACTCAGAGATAATCAATAACAACAGTGTACGAATCTATGTTTATGAGTTTAATGTAACTACAATGCTATAAAACATTTTCGTGTTTTTAGAAACTATTATAATATAGCATCTTTTCCCTAATTTTGGTCCGAGTTTCGCTACCGATCTTTGGAAAAAAATATACCGATCCTTAGAAAATATTAAAATAATCGCATGATCCTATTATTATCGCGCAACAATCATGAGCATGTGAACACGTGATAACATATGACTAGTTACTACCCATATTTCGCATTTTCTTCTTAGTTATTTAAAAGTTGTAAACTAAACACAGAATAAATGAATTATTGTCATAAATCCCCACACCTCCTTCAATTAGAAAAGGAAGAATGATGGGTTTGGAAAGACCGTTGTCCATCGGAAGAGTCATTAAGTGGTGGCCTCGTATGTAGAAGAGATATAATGTACTCTATATATATTAAAAACACGCTGGATGGACTTAACGGGAGTCTACCATCTGTCTCCTAACTGCTGTCCAGTGAGTCACTTTCCCTCAATCATCTCTGAATCCTTGTAGTCCTTGTAATTTGGCCATTTAGTATCTTGTGTGAAAAAATGCCACTCAGAGATGGGTGGGGTGGGGTTATTTTACCTCTGAACGGTTATCTTACCCTCTCACGTGTTTGCACACAATGGACTAAATGGTCATTTACAAGAATCCCGAATGCTCAGAGAACATTGTGGGTGGGGACCCACTGGACAGTTCTGGGAGATATAGGCCATCCACATGTTCCTTAACGTAAACGGGTATGGCTCTCCCGCATACGGAACCAAGGCTTAATATCCCTCCGATTGACGGCGGCCTTTACAAGCCCATCGGTGTCCACTTACTAACAGAGGCAGATCGTGGAATTTTGCGGAGATAAATCTCAACGCTGGCCTAGCTGGGACTCGAACCTGGAAACTGCAAATTATGTGCCTGGCGCTCTACTGACTGAGCCACACATAGATCAGAGAAACCATTTTAATATTGTAATATTATATACTGATATATCCCTTTCTGACTGCAAGCTACATGTAAAATAGAGAAATATGATGCTGCTGGGTAGAGATTTTTCAAAAAACGTATCTATTGTTTTAGCTGTACATACATTCATATATGAAAGAAAAATCTGTCAATAACGGTCGCATTGTCCTCACGGAAGGCATTCAATGGAAGGACATTCGCGAGTTGCAACCCAAACGACTCGCGACCTACAAGTTAGACAACCATATCATAAATAATAAGCTAAAATATTTCTTTCTAAATCAATACTTAACTCTCACTATACATTTATCTCAGTTGCGCAGAAACGATTTAAATCCAGCAAACCTAAAATATTCCATTAGCGAATAAAAACAAAATATGACGCTATACAGTCTTGCATATCGATGTCTGCCATGAGGGAATGATGAGGGCACACTCGAACATCCCTTTCAAAACTATTATATAATCAGAAAAGACTACAAAAAAGTTTCATTTGCATTGCTAATATTTTATTTCCCATTTGCATGCCAATTACTCTCGCATTATCGTTGAGATCTTAAGTTCTCTCACAAATATGTAGATATACATATATTTATATCGCCAAAAGTTCCTGAATATTTGGTGGACAGATGTTCGTCGAAATAATTTTATACAGTTTGAGAAATAAATGTGTATGAAAAAGCGGAAAGTTAGGAAAAAAATATATCTATCATTATGAAACAGAACATTTCTTGCGTGATATATTAAGAGAGGGCTCAGCAGAGCTGTAATCAAACATCAAACCACCGCTCACTTCTGACATTGACAGTGCAGAGCCCATTTCGTCAACAAGAGATTAGAGCTGTGATCGACCGGACCCAACCTCTGATTCAGCGGAGTGCCGTTCATCGGCACTCACCCGCGGAACCCCCTACAGTCGACCCTCGGGTAATTATGGGGCTTGGGCCCTCATGAATGCGGCAAGCGAGGGTGCTGTTTGTCATTCGTGGGACGTTATGGCTTGCAGCAAGATGGCATCTACTGCCGCCGCTCTTCAACTGCAGAAGCAGCAGTGCTCCAAGAGGTTAATGGTCCATAACACGTTCGTGGGAGTCGCCCCCTTTTGTTCTGTCCTACCACAGTGTCCCCGTTAAAGGTCCTACAGAGCAGCAGCCTTCGACCTCATGTTTTTTCTTTTTTTCTTTTTTTTTGTTCCCCGTTTTTCCGGTTTTTAGTTTTTTTTTTCATCGCAACTTTTTATTTGCCCCTGAAGAGGGTCGATAGGAGACACAATAGGAAAATTCCGAGGTTGCTGTGCTTTTTTTTTTCTTATATTTTACAACCCGTAATTTCGCTCGATTGGTCATGTAAAGGATTGTAAAATATTTGCCCTCTTTCTGAAGACGACTTGACATTCATTATGTTGCAAAATTGCTTCGGGCTATTTGCTCTTGTGAATTACTTTCTATCGATCAAATAATAATGTAGATTTATTCCCACTGCTTATCGACCAGGCACTGCATCCATCACGAGGTGTAAGTCGTCTTGCTGTTCTGATTGTTACAAACAACTGATGAAAAATTGTGTATATTTCAGTAATCAGTGCACAGAAAACACATTTATACTTATTGAAACGAATTTTTATATTAGTTGCATCATTAACACTTGTTTTATGCATAGTTACTAAGGGTAACCACATATACATAAAAATGAAATCAAAATTTCTTTTTTTTTTCTAAAAGCTTTTATCAGAGTAAATTAGGATTAATTCTTGAAGTGGTTTTAAAAATGCTGTTCATCGCGAAGGTTTAAAATTTTGTAGTGAAATTAAATGAATAAATTCAAGACTACAACGAGTTACTCGCTTTGAAAGAAATAAAGCAAAATCACGTGATTAGTAGGGAAAGTGATTGCTAATAATTCTTCCATTTCATGTGAAACCTGAAATAGCAAATTTTTTATAACACGTCATTTAAAATTATTGTATAAACATATACTTTATCATTTCCATATACCATATAACATAGTTCCCCCCTGGAAAAATTGATCGAAAACTTTATTTTTGCTGAATAACAGCAGTGTAGCTATCCCGTAGCCGAGTGGTTAGCACGCTTGGCTACTAATCAAAAAAGACCTGGGTTCGAATCTCGAGTTAAGGCATGAATGGTGTGTTGTCTTTCTGCTGAGTATCGTAGACCACTGTGGCAAGCAGCTGCTTGAGGGATATTTATTTTTAATAGAGGTATACAAAAATTAATATTTTTGCCTTAACGAAATGTATTCTCGAGTTTTTGGGTTCTTTTTCATTTTCGGATGGATATAATTTGTTTCTTATTCAAATGGGAAAAATTACATTTATTTTCAATAATACCAAATTCTCTTTTAGATTCAAACTGTCCTTACTTGCATTATGGTATGATATATGCATGATTAGTGCATTAGCAACTTCCATCGTTAACGAATGGCTCGACCTAGATATTTCTATCTTGAAACAATGATTCGTTTTCTTGCCTCCCTTGCAAAACATTTTCTTCATCATGAAATCACACACCCCTTTCTCTGAAAAAAATTCCTACTGACGCCCATGGATTTATCATGCATATTTATGCTTAGTTCCTTTAATTGATTCGAAGTTACTTATGTATGTTTTTCTTTATTGTATATTGTACGAAAAATCTGGATAAGCTAGATAAAGCTTATAGGTTGTGTCTGTTCGTTGTGTAAGGAAATACCCTTTATAGAGACTGAACTGAATGTACAGGGCCAAATTTAGTGGGGAGGCAAGAAGGATTTCCTACCCCCATCCCTTTTAGAATACTAGTAAGGTATATAATAGTAAATATATAACTTATATATATATTTCATGCATTTTTCAATAAGCTTTTTAAAATGCTCTCTCTGAAAGGAGGAAATGTTATGCTTCAATGGAAATCCAGTATCTTGATACTTTCTTTTTACTCTCTCTTGCTCAATTGAATATCGTTGTATTTCTTGTTTGAATATTCTTAGTACTTCAAGGGTATTGTATTTTCCAATCTACTGACAGGTTTATGTACATAAAGTGGTAAATACGTCATTCGACCATACTGCAGTTAAACTTTCATGACATATTAGGCAAGTGTTTATATTTTGTGCCCCTCCACTCCCATATTTTAAAGTAGGATCACCTTGATATGCCCTGGTTACTCTTCCACTTGCTCTTACTGTTGGTGGATCAACTGGCTGCGCTTGGGTAACGAGGAGTCCTACTGTGATGTTAACTCTTCGTTTGTCGGTCCCTCGGTTCGATCGCTATACGCGACGGGTGAAAGAGTCTTTCGGATAGAATCAAACGGTTTATTCACAATTGCAGAGACTCGATACTGAGGCTCCTCCCCAATAAATTAGTCCAACTTCAGGCTTTACTTAAAAATAACAAAGATTTATTTAACCTTCCAACGTACTTGCTGGACGAGGACATATGCTCAATTACATGGATTACAACAACACCAGCTTACTATGCCTGTTCAGCTGTATTTACAGAGCCAATGCCGCTATTTCCAGTCGGCATTCCCCAGCTTACAATTTCTCGTCCGTCTCCTTCCGAAACTAGACCGGCTCTCTCGTTCTCATCGTTGCCAAACCCTTTCTTTTCTTTCTTCCGCTGCCTGACCACCTGGGCCGTCCGCTAGCAGTTGGGCGACATCCGTCCCTCGGGGCACTGCCCCTTCAATTAACTTTCCAGATGCCAGGACAGAGGCCTCCCCGTAGCATATGACTATTTTGGCGAAATCCAAAAAAAATATACACAGCCTGAACAAAAAAAAATCAAAAAGGGCCTCTAGCCTGACACCTCCCTGCCAGAAGTCAGTAGTTAGTCCTGTTAACTGCTGACTAAAAAGTCAAGTTGAATGCCGAAAATCAGAGTTCATTTTCGCATTAATCTTAGAGTTCAATGCCACAAAACACAGAGTTCTAAGTTGCTTCATGAATTATATAAATTCTCTGCGAATTGGCACATCTTTTACACATCTATGTACACTACACTTACATATAAAATAACTTCTAGGTATACTTCCGCTGACTGAGTCTAAAAATTGTCTTTTTGCTTCAAACAAAAAAAACCTGGTGACTGAAGTAGCTGTCCGAGAGTAAACAGCTTATAAATTAATTATCTAACTAACAACTGTCTTTGACTAAGGAATGCCATACCGGCGGTGTTCATCGTTCACAGGTGACATCCCATGTGAAAGGCTATGCACACCTTTCATAACTACCTAGATATCACCTTCCCGTACGTACCCTCAGACTCTACAGGCTGAAAGTCGTCGACATTGGCGTCGGCCTGACCCATTGTTACCTCCAATTGCCATGTTCGCTCCCTCCCCTGCATAATTTTGATCATCGTAGACATCGAGTCTGACAGATTGCTGCACATGTTTGGGCTGGGAGATAGGATGGCGCTGATTGGACGGTCTCCATGGAGCATACATTTCCCTGTTACTAACTGGAATTTCTCTACCTCTTTCATAGTAGCTTCCTCGATTGGCCCACGGCTCGTGGATTTTCCTCCTGAGGTTACCAGTTACAGGCCTTCTCTCCTTCTTTCTAATTAACTTACCATATGCTTCCACACTCAGAAGTACCTCCTTCCGCAGCTTTGCTACTACTGCGCATAGCACTTTAATTTCTCCGCCACTCACAGTGCTATTGTCTGTACCATCAATCAAACTTAAAGGCAGCTCTTTTACCTCTGCCCTTATGGCATCACCAAACGGTCCATGCAACAACAGATGGTCTTTTACCGGGTGTTTTTCTTCGTTTAGCATCCCCTTTCTGATTACTGTCAGTTCTGCCCCCGAATCCACGACTGCTCTAGCTGTCTGGTCGCCACATCTGACTCGAACCTCTTCATAATCTACTGGGATACGTATCTCTCCCTGTCCCATTACTCGACTGCTTGGACTTGGCTTTGTATGTGTCGTAACCCTTCCTATTGTTGCCTCACAAACATCTTTAGAATTCTGATCCAAGGTGCTAACTTGGTACACCTGAGTTCGGTTCTCACGGTCCCCAATTCTCAGTGGGCAATCTTTCATCAAATGTTCGTCAGATCTGCATTTATGGCACCTCCTTACTTTTGGGACATTTCTACATTCAGCTAAATTTACTGCCGATTGATACCTTCTGCTCGCATAATTTCTCTCTGAGTCTATCCTCTGCTGGGGGGAAACAACACGTTCTGCATAATGTCTATGCCTTACCTCTTTAAAAGTTAGGACCTCTTCCGTTCCGTTTACACTGGCTAGATGGATTTCTGCCCACGTGGCTATTTCGTCTGCTTTTGCCCATGACTCCGCCTCTTTCTGTACTACGTAAGCATGAGTGTCTTGAGGAAGGCTATCACGTAACCTATCCGACACTATCAGGTCCATAAGCTCCTCAAATTTTGTCACTTTCCTACTGCGAACGTAGTAATCCCAGCTATTTCTGAGTCTCGAGGCTAACTGATTATATGACTCATTCGGATCTTTCGCGATAGTTTCAAACTTTCTCTTGTACGCAGAGGGAGTGAGCTTAAACTCTTTTAATACGGCCTCTTTAACTTTCTTATAATAAACAAAATCCTCTGCACTTAATTTTCGAAAAACGTGATTTGCATAATTACCATCTAAAAAAGAAATGATGACTTTGCCTTGAAATTCCTCTGGCACTTTGTATATCTTAAATCCCCTTTCCGCTGTCTCAAAGAGATTTATCACCTCTTCAGGGTTTTTAGGGCTTCCAGCTAACATATTTCCCAATAATTTTATATAATTAGCCAGCCGCGCATCTGCTGGATTACTAGATACTGCCACCGTTCGCCCATCACCCCTCTCCTCGTTTGCATTCCTCATTTGCAGTTCCAGCATTCTATACTCATGCTCTCTCTCCTTTTCTCTTTCTCTTTCTGCCGCCTCTCTCTCTTCCCTTCTCAGTTGCATCTCTAACCTCATCCTCTCTAATTCAAAATCATATCCAATCCTTTCTTTAGCTCTCTGCTTTCTGGTCCCGCTCTGCAGCATATCCGCATCGTTGTCATCGCCACAATCCCTCAACCCTCTCATGTCTATCGCAGCATCAGACTCTCTGTCTATTGTCACCTCCTCGGCTCCCAGATCATTCCCTGAATAACCATCCTGCGCGCTATCCCTCTCTGTGAAGCCTCGTCTTAACTCATCCCTTTCCCTATCGCGACCGCTCCTAAGCTCCATTTTAGCTCGTACAGGCCTCTGCCGTATCTAACTACTTGCCCCTAGAGTAAGAGGATACTTACCTCCGATGTGATGACAGGAACGAACCGCCTCGTCAGTCTGCTACCTGAAGCACACAGTCGGAACACTCTTGGCAGTATCAGCCTTGCGTCGGTCAGCTCCCAGTGGAGGTTGAACTTTTCTGTCACCTTCACAGCTTTTTCCACAGTTCGAACGTGATGCACGATTCTTCAGGTACCTTCACAGCTATTCTATCGCCTGAAGCACACCGCAGGACACTCTTGGTAGTATCAGCCTTGCTCTGGTCAGCTCACAATGGATGTCGGAACTCTTCCGTCACCTTCGTCGCTACTTTCACCGCTGTTGCGTACTGTCGACTGCGCCACTTTGTGATGTTAACTCTTCGTTTGTCGGTCCCTCGGTTCGATCGCTATACGCGACGGGTGAAAGAGTCTTTCGGATAGAATCAAACGGTTTATTCACAATTGCAGAGACTCGATACTGAGGCTCCTCCCCAATAAATTAGTCCAACTTCAGGCTTTACTTAAAAATAACAAAGATTTATTTAACCTTCCAACGTACTTGCTGGACGAGGACATATGCTCAATTACATGGATTACAACAACACCAGCTTACTATGCCTGTTCAGCTGTATTTACAGAGCCAATGCCGCTATTTCCAGTCGGCATTCCCCAGCTTACAATTTCTCGTCCGTCTCCTTCCGAAACTAGACCGGCTCTCTCGTTCTCATCGTTGCCAAACCCTTTCTTTTCTTTCTTCCGCTGCCTGACCACCTGGGCCGTCCGCTAGCAGTTGGGCGACATCCGTCCCTCGGGGCACTGCCCCTTCAATTAACTTTCCAGATGCCAGGACAGAGGCCTCCCCGTAGCATATGACTATTTTGGCGAAATCCAAAAAAAATATACACAGCCTGAACAAAAAAAAATCAAAAAGGGCCTCTAGCCTGACACCTACATTCGAGCTTAACCAATCCATTTGGTAGAACAATTGACATATAACCAGGAATTCAGTCGTAAAAGGCTGATTGATAAAGCAACTGGAGCCTGATCAGAAGATCCTACTTCCAGGATAAATGGTCCATTGGGTGTAGCAATTGGTGGATGAACAGGAAAGCCTGTATTTAGTGTAACCAATCCAGTTGATAGAGCAACTAGTACACAACCAGGAGTTTCGGTATTCCACCATAACTCCCAGTTAGTAATGCAAATGGGTCATAACTAGAAGATACATCATTCCAACATAAACAATTCTGGTTGTAGGTCAACTTGTGGTTAAACAGAATAAATTTTGCTCAAATGTAACCAGTCCATTTCATAGAGCAACAGGTGAATAACCAGAAGATCCTGTGTTCTGGTAAAACCAGTAAATCCACAGGTTCATAGAGCGACTTATGAATAACCAAAATATCCTGTATTCCAATACAAGAAAAACCGGTTGGTAGAACAACTAGTCAGTAACCAGGAAATCCTGAATTTCAACACAAGCAACCCAAGTGATAGAGCAAGTGGTTCGTAATCAGATGATCCTGTGTTCCAATCAAATTAACCCAGTTGATAAAGAAAATTGCGCGTAACCATGAGATCATACATTCCAGGGTAGACATTTATAACCAACTTATGAGTAATCATGCAATTACTAGTTGCAATGTAATTTGTTCAATTAGTAGAGAAATTGGCCGAAACTAGACGATCCTGCGTTGTTACGGTTATATATATCGTAACAATATCGTCGTTATATATATCGTAAAGATGAAAATATTTAACCTTTGTTAAATACGTGATTATAACACAAACAATATCATAAAAATAGCATGTTTAATCATATATAGCCGATTTTCACATTCAAGTGTAAAAATTTAAACAATCCATTCAGCTGTTGAAAACGTATTGTGGAACAAACATAAACAAACGACAAATGCACCCACGAATAAGAAATATAAAAAGATTAAGGAAAATAAGATGCAATCGCTTCACTATGTCAAATACACCGAAGATCCAAAACATTACGACCACCTGCCTAATATGATGTTAGTCCTCCACGTGCTGCCAAAACAGCTCTTACCCAGCAAGGCATGGACGCTACAAGATTTCTAAAGGTGTCTCGTGGTATCTGGTATCAATACGTTCCCAGCAGATCCTTTAACACTTGTAACGTTGTTGAGCCGCCGCAGATAGGATATGCTGCTCCAACACAAATGCTCGATTGAATTGATGTCTGGAATCGACTGGCTGAATGCAATACAGATGTCGATTGGATTCATGTCTGGGGAATTTAGAGGCCAGGGCAATACCTGGAAGTCTTCCTCATGTTCCACTAACCATTCTCGAACAATCCGGGTAGTGTGGCATGGCGCATTATCCTGTTGAAAGAAAGCATTACTAGAGGAATATACCGTTATCATGAAAGGATGTACCTGGTATGCAATGATGTTTAAGTAGGTGGTAAGACGTCATAATTTCCTGCACATGAATGATTGGACCTAGGGTTTCCCAGCAGAACATTGTCCAAAGCATTACATTTCCTCCACGGGCTTTTTTTTTCGTCCCACGGTGCACTCTGATGCCAATATTTCACCAGGCAAACGATGCACACGTACCCGGCCCTCCACATGGTGCAACAGGAAACAAGATTCATCGAACCAGACGACCTTCTTCCAATCTTTCAAGATTCAGTTATGATGCTTGCAGGCCCATTGTAGGCGCTTTCGACAGTGAACCAAGGTTAGCATGGGCACTCGGAGTGGCCTGCGGCTACACAGCCCCTTTTCAGGAGGTTCGATATTTCAGCACATTACTCCCGTCACCAGCATTCAAATTACGGGCGAGTTACGCCACAGTATTCCTTCTGTTGGCTCGTGCCATACGGGATAGCCTTCGCTCACCTCTAGCATCGATGACCCATAGACCACTTTTTGGAGGTACTAACCACAGCTGACCGTGAGCACCCCACAAACCTTGCCGTCTCGGAAATGCTCTGACCAGTCGTCTGGTCATTACAATTTAGCCTTTGTCATACTCGCTTAAGTCCGCTGCCTTTCCCATCTGAAGAACAAGAATAACAGTCAATAGAGCTCAGTATCAGGTGTTATTTATACCGTTTCATGACCTTCACACGCGCCGCCGTTTACCTGCAGTCGCTTCGATTTGCATAAAGACGCACTAGTCATAAAATTTTGGCTCTTCGGTGTATATGATGAAAGGAGGCAATTTTCGAATAACGGATAGTAATAATTTTATTAACCCTAATGAAATTCTGCATCTGCAAAAAGAACCTTGCTTACAGATATAACTTTAAAAAAGCCTGTTTTTTCAACAAATAGTGTAATCATGACTACTAAGCAACACAAACCACTAAATATGAAATCAATATATTCCAGACAAAGTAACCTCCATGACAATTAAATAAGTACAGAAGAAATTTGTTTCGTTTCTTAAAAAAAAATATCCATCATTTAAGCAATGGAATGTGGCATAACATGCATTAATGATTCCTTTGTAATTAAGCTATAGCAGCAAACGAAATTCGCATTATATCTAGTACATATATGAAACTTTATGAGGAACTCAAATACGCTTTTGGATGTAGCAAATTAAGTAAAGTGAAAATTTCGAATGTTTGTGTGTATAGAGACAATAAATTTCCCTATCTGCATATCGAACTCGCTTTATCATCTTTCTCGATATTGAAGGCTCTTGTGTTACAAGTCACTCGACGATTTCGCATTACCATGAAGCGCGAAAGGGGGGATTCTCAGAGGATGCTCTTGCTGTTCCGCCAACCAGATATTTATACTGACGAGTCGAAAACAAAAGTCGTTAATGATTACATCCTCCAGCTGTTCGAGTTCGCTGAGGAAACGAGCAACTTATCTATCGATTTACGATGAAAACTGCTGAAGGGTAACATTTTCAAAACGGGAAATATTTAACAACTTTTTTTTTTCTATTCCGATCTCCTTTCTATTTTGTTCATCCTTAATTTACAACTTGATCCTGCCCTAAGCTTCATATTTCTCATCTTTGCTAATGATCTCCCTTGCAACAAAAGTAATTTTCTTGCATTTTGATTACCCGTGGAATTAGCGTAAAATTTAGTGATTACAGAAACAGATTCGTAACATCGCCTCTTGAAAGTTCAAGAAGCTTTGTTGTAGATCTAATATTGGAAACAGATCGATATTTGAAAGAAATAAGGTACACTGAAGTTGAGATTCACACTATAGGGTTAAGAATACCACCAACTTAATCGCCATTAACTAAAAGAACTGATATAAAGTTCTAAGAAAGGATGGAAGTTTTTTTGGAAGAAAACCCTTTGACGAAAAGTTTTTAGTGAACTAAATATCCAAGAAAGAAATGAAATAAGAATGGAGTTAAAAAAAAAGACAAACAAGAGTGTTCACGTCCATGGTACATCATTGCGATAGACTGGAACATGATTTATTTAGTTTTAAAGTCGCCATAGAAATCTAAAAGCTGTCTTGTGTTACTCCCCAACCCTGTTCTGAAATATTGAGGCTTTGTGACATGACCACTAATTGGCCTAGCGACTTGACCAAAAAACTGTAATTCAAAGGGGTGAACAAACGACCCTACTATTACCTTGGATGATGCGAAAAACAAATTAATTGACAGAACGAAGATGTTTCAGATTCTACTGAAATTTTAACATTTTCTTCTTCTGGGTTTGCTTTTTATGTTTTTGTTGTTGTTCCGCTATAATTCTTGAACCGCTACACGAATCATTCATTTTTGATAATATTTAAAAAGTAGATGATAAGATATATAAAAAGTTCATAATATATTTATTTTACAAGACTGCCATCAACAGAGTATTTTTCACTGTTGTTGCAATATTCATATCAATAATAAACACTTAGGTTCGGAAAATTCGGCCGAAATACATTGAAGTTCTTGTGTAAAGAGCAAAATAAATTGAAAAACTTAATGTAAAAAAAAACGTATTCGCCACTATAGCCTTTGATTCTCAAAATCAAATTTAAATATGTATGAGTTCATTAACATTAAGTAAGAAACAGGAGTATTATCGAGGGATAAAATACTACCTTATTTGCGAACTGCCGAAATTTGGTTTCCATAACAACGAGGAATCCTTTTTCTTCTTCCCGCTATGTTTTTTCATTCAGTTTTTATCGTTTCTTTGATATTCAGCACACAACGCACATATTTTAGGCAAGTATTAAAGTGACTGGTAAATAATGCAATTTCTCTTCACCTCCCGTACAGAATTTACAAATGCAATTCCCTTTTTTTTTCAAGTACCACCAGTTGCCTGGCTATAAACCATGCATCGAAACACCACAAGCAAGCAAATATTCCTACCGAATATTTTTTTTTGAGAAGTATCTTCTTCTTGCACTCATTCTCCAAGAATATATATTGCATTTGATGTTGTCTACTCATCCATAAGCAAATATCGGCATGCAAACAACGAACTGTAGTTTTGAGGAAGAAAAAATAGTGGTGAACGCGAAAAACTGGACACGCGCACGCCTCGTACTAGGGCTTCATTTTATACAAGTGTGTGACAAGAATATTTAGACTATCTCAGAAAAAGAAGCACTTGCTGGCTTTTCAAATAAATCGTTGTGGTTTGTTGAATGATAGGCAAACTTACACAGCTGAATATTGCTGTGAATTCAAATATAGAGAAAGGTAGTTTTTCTCTTTAATCTTTTCTGAATTTTGTACGGAAGGAACATGTAATTATGTATGGATTAAAGTGTCTTAGTTTGAGAATCAGCTTTTTTTGTGAAATGAAATTTTTTATTATCTTGTTTAACGTCCCATCTATGCTTAAAAAATGTGTTCGTGGTCCAATTTCTTCAGTGGATGGTAATTTGTTATCTAGAAAATATAATTAGAACTTTCTTGATGGAAAATGGTGTAAATATCATTATATGGTAATCTTTTTCAAGTGTTTATTTAAGTTCCGAATGTTGTAGATCAAATAAACTATAATACAAATTATTGTTAATTTAGAAAGAACAATCAACACGGTTTTGTCAAAGGTAATGGTGTGTGTGGGTGTGGGTGTTAAATCAAATGAATGAATTATGTCCAGAGGTGGGAGAAACGAAAGGAAACAAGAAAGAGGGAGTTTTTTTTTATGATGGATGTGAATTACAAGCAAAACGAAAGAGCTGATTTTGTCAAAAGCAAAAAACAATGCATTTCGGCCAAAGAGATGGCGATGAGTGGGAGGAGGTCAAAAATAAAAATAAATGTTTTTTTTCGCCCAGAATGGGGAGGTAAAACATGATTTTGATGTCCACAGCTCATATTTTGAATAAATGCCGTTGAAATTTGCAGTGAACAACTATTGTTGAAATTCGCGATTTAAATACTCTTGATTTAGACCTTTTGTTTCAGTTCTATTTTGTCATCAAATTTTCGTTCAGAAGTTACTCATCTTCGAACTTGTATCCCGACTGACACAACATTCCCTTTTTTTATCTAAAGATTGTGTAAAAAAACTCGTTAGAACTAAAACCAAAACAAAATTAGTCTAGACAATAATTCTGACCAAGATTTTTTTAAATAAATAAAAAAATTATTACGCAAAAAAACCCTTCAAAGTTGAAGAAATGAAAAAAAAAAAAGACTTTCCCCTTTTATTATTAAAAGTACAGACCTTTAAAAAAAAAGCAAACACTACAAGGCTAACCTAAAATTTGTTTTCCTTCAATTCCGCGTTTCGAACGCAGCAAAGCAATTAAGTCAGCATGTAATCAGTCCCTCGGAAGCATGCCCTTCTCTTTCCAGCCGAGGAAAAGAGAGAAGCAGTAACTTGGCTGCTGGCAACGCGTATGTTCAGGACACGTGTCTTAGGATGGTGCGCATCCTCGACAATGGGGAACTAGCCGTGCTCGTGCCTGCCACAGAGGAGAAGAGGATCATGCATTATTCTCTGTGTGCGGGACACGCTCCAGAATAGATATTAGGTGAAACGTCACGTGTGCATGAGTCCCCGAGGGCGAGAAAAAGAGTGAGAGTCGAGAGCAAGAAGAGAGAGAAAAAAGAGAGCCAAGACCACCAACAGCATAGATATGGCAGGTACTTTTACAAGCGCCACATAAGGCTTGTCGCTGAACATGTCCTCACTCCATATCTTCTCTTAGCATCCTTCTCCCCCACCCCCACCCCTGTCATTCTGTCCGTATCCCGCGGTGAGTCGTCATATTGCAGGTGACATATGGTGAGTCAGGTCTCCCTTGTTGTCACTGTTGCCCCAAGGAGATTTGGGAAGAAGTGACAAAAGTTCGCAGATTATGGAATGGGGGGAAAATACTTCATTTTAACGTATCAGTTTTTGCTTTAAATGAGTAATTTTGTGCTGTTGAAACGTGATAGAAAACTGGCGCTTGTTTTATTTTCTTTATTTTTTAATGTTGCACTTTTTTTTCAGGTTGTGGAAATTAGACTCACAGAATGAAACACTTTTACGGTTTTTAAGTCTACTTGGCGCATGTAAAACTTTGTATTAAATTGATTTATTTTTCCTGTCAAGAGTTATAATTTCGAAAATGAAGTAGGTGTTCTCCGATCTAATATTTTTCAGTTTTAAGACTTCAATTGAAAATATTTAATTCAAACTATAATATACTGGGTGAAAAACCAATTTATGACACTTTATAGGTTTTCTTCTCTTCTGGTATAATGGAAACATTATCAATAAGATATTCAGCATGTAATCGCATCAAGAGAAAGTTGTGTTTTTAAGATTATTACTCTCTCGCTTCTTATCCACATTTTTGGAGTGGGTGGTGGGGCGTTTTAGTTTGCAGACATTATCGATTAGCTAATTTAAATATGTCTTCAAATGTTCCCATTATTAGATTTTTCTCGAAAGATCTAGTTGCTTGAGTTGTTGGGTTGGGTTGTTTTACCTCTGAGCGGCACTTTTTTGCACACCATGGGCTAAATGGCCAGGTCACATGGACCCCGAAGGCTCAGAGAAGGTTGGGGGAGGGGACCCACTGGAACAGCTGTTGAGAGACAGATGGTAGCCTCCCGTCAAGGCCATCCAGCGTGTTCTTTAACGTGCACAGGGTATGGCTCTCCCGCACACGGGGCCACGGCTTAACGTCCCATCCGACGGACGGCGGCCTTTCCAAGCCCATCGGTGTCCCCTACTGACCATGGGCAGGGCGGGGAATTTTGAGTTGCTTGAGACAGCACAAATAACGGAATCAGACAATATCAAATTTATCGCTTTAATATAAAATGTAAAGTTTTTTAAGAAAAACAAAGTCCTCCAGGTGAAAATCTTTTACTTTTCACAATTCTTTAATTTCTTTTTCTGCTTTTTGAAGAACCACTTAAACTCTTTTTTCATGCTCTTTTTACCTTCTTCCTAAAGTTTGTTATAATTCTTGAACCTGGTGTTCGAGTCTCAGCTGAGTCAGCGTTGAGATTTATCTCCGAAAAATTCCCCGTCCTGCCCACGGTCAGTAGGGGACACCGATGGGATTGTAAAAGCCGCCGTCCACCTGATGGGACGTTAAGCCATGGCCCAGTGTGCTGGAGAGCCATACCCTGGGCACGTTAAAGAACGTGCTGGATGGCCTTGACGGGAGGTTACCATCTGTCTCCCAACAGCTGTTTCAGTGGGACCTTCTCTGAGCCTTCGGTGTCCATGTGACCTGGCAATTTAGCTCATGGTGTGCAAAAAAAGTGCCGCTCAGAGGTAAAACAACCCAACCCAACTTGAACCTGATGATATGGTTGAGTTTCCACTGAAGAATGCTTCAGCATTGTATTCCACTACTTTATTGTTAATTAATATTTCCTCGTTCTTCCTCTCTTTTTCTTCTAGGTAGTTTTATTCTAGTAATTGATTTTGATTGGTCAGATTGATTATTTTTAAATAGTTTGATTAGTGTTTTTTTACGATTAAATGATTTAGTTAAATTCCATCAAAGTCTCTTTATTCTCTTCTAGATTCCACTGTTATTCTGAAGCCGAATCAAAACATGCATTGGATACCTTGCATTTATAGACGATATGCTACCGGTTTAACCATACAATACACAGTAGCAGTGACGTTTGCTTTGATATGTTGCATTCTGTTTCCAAATTAAAATATAAATTATCAATTATCGGCAGTAACAAGGAGAAGTAGCAAGAATAGTTTGAGAATAATTCATTTTAATATCAAGATGATTTTAGTACTTGCAGTAAAAAATAGGTCTGTGTCTGGTGTTCTTAAAATTTACCACGTGGAAAATAGGTAGATTTCATTTACTGAAATCCTGAAACTGGAATTCAAATATGAAAGCAAATAAATATTGACTTGACATGAGACATTTTTCTCTGGTTATTATCATCGCTTTCGGTTAATCAAATCAGAATTTCTAGAGACATGAAATTTTTAGCACTTCATATATAATATCATAATATATGGTGAAAACGTCCGTAACGTACCCAAGGATGCATAGATTATAACCCCCTTTAGGGTTTAAATAACATATATTTTCTAAAGAAATCTATCTCCGAAAACAAGAGATTCAAGCATATCAACCCCCCCCCCCCTTTCTCACTGAAAGTTCCTTGGTATGTCACGGTTTGTATTTTCAAGTATAAAATGCATTTGAAAACGTCTTCAAATCTCAAAGATATACATGTGAGTTAGAAAAGTATGCAGCATTGTTTTGTTGGTAAAGAGAATATTGAGTTTCTAAAGCACCGTGACTACTGCATAGTGTCCTATCCTCCACAATTGCAGTGCAAGCAATGGCCCCTTTTTTGGTTTGAAATATTTGAATTAAGATAGTAGAAATGACGTAGAATTCAAAAATACTTCCAAAATGAATGCTATGAAATCAATCTTTTCTCAGAATGTAAATTGGCAGATTGCTGCGTTTTCGTAAATGCAAGTTTTCTAATTATTTCCGAATTCTATAACGAGCGTTGCTATGGGTTCTCTAATAGTGGCATGCCAGGCTCTTAATCTGCAGCTCCCAAATATGAGTCCCAGTTGTTCCAGTGTTGTCATAAAGAGGAACCAATGGGCTTGGAAAAGCAGCCGTCCGTCGGATGAGACGAAAGCATTAACAAAGCTAGTATACTAAAAGAATTAAGAGGTTTGTAAACAATTACTTCAATTAGCAAAAAACAGTATTTCTACTGATTAAACTCAATTCGGTTCTTATTAATCTTAAGGGAGATTTCTTTCAAACTTACCTGGTTATGAATTTCATTCAAGGTGTATAACGCCTTCTGTTTTCCGTTTTTATTTTTACTAGCTTTGATTTCACAAAATGTAATTATAAATGAATGGTAAATACATTAAGTTGCATAAGGATGAAGTAAAAAGTGAAAAAAGTAAAAAAGAATAACGTCGCTACGTCGTACTTTTAATTTTGTCCAAACGGAACTAAGTTTTCGATTAAATTTTAAAATTGCTTAGAAGGAACTAAAAACAAAAATATGTTCTTTTTCATTTTACCTTCTTCACCTTACGAAAACTTCTTTTGCTCATTACTCGAATTTAACACCATGACCGAGTCCATTTAATTTCCTTCCTCACCAACAGCTTCGGTCTCGAAGCACCGCACCCAATTTTACGGATCAGCAACAAGATTTAGCAAAGGCAATTAAGGGTAATTTCAGAAAACGAAAGAAAATTTTCCCCATAAAAAGGTAGAAGAAAGAGGAAGGAAAAAAAACTAAAGACCTAAATTACGAAAAAGAAAAGAGAATAAAAAGTTGAACTTTTGCAATTTCTGTAGGGTTTCTTAACGTTGAAATTCGTTTGAACAATTCTACACAACGTGCCCTTAAGAAGAGAATTAAAACTATCTGCAAGGAAAAAATATAGACTTTTTTAGCATGCTTATGCTTTTATTTACTGAATGCAGTGTCAGAGTCAAGCGTAAAGTGTGAAAAGTTCAGTAACAGCTATTCATATTTTTAGAGTAAACAATTGGATTCACTTAGTTGTATAAATCTGCGGATTAGCCATTTGATTTTAAAGGAGTTGAAATTAGTAGTCCAATCTCGATTTTTTAAGTGACAGCCAGGACCTGATCTAGGGGGCAAGGTGGGAAAGAGGCAAGAGGATCATAACACTTCTCCCATTTGAGAATACTACTAACAGAAAAATAATTAAACAAATACTGAATACTTATATATATATATTACCCGTATGTTTCAAGAAATTTATTAAAGACCACTTTTTTTCCCCTTGGTTTACAAGGGGAAAAAATAGACCCGAACGGGTTCCTATTTCATTCCGACACGATCTTAGCCTCTCCCTTTCACTCAGATCACTTGCCCCCCTTCTCTTCCCCTCCCTTCTCTTTATTTATTTATTTTTTCTAGATCAGGGCCAGTGACAGTTCACTATTCATTCCAGAGACTCAACCATTCAATAGGAGAAGTATAAGAGAGGGATGGGCCTTAAAAATTAAATAATAGCCCTTTGTCGGAGAAAAATTAGATATTGACTTCGCCCCTGAATTAGACTCATTGTCAAGCCTAATGTTTGAAAATAATATTAGTGTATTACCTACAACTCATACAACTTCGTTTATTGTAATTATATTTTTGTATCCTGTTGCTAATTTCGTCGATATTGAACACATTGTGATTTAATCCATCATGATGTCCACGTATTCATCTTGAGAAATTGAAAACCTGAAGACCCGTACTCATTTTTCCAGAAACACTGAAAACATTCGCTGAAGAATTCTGAAACAGAATTCATCTCTATATTTATTTCAAAGCATTTCTTAAACACAGAATTCTTTATCATTAAATAGAGAGAAACTAGTTAAACATTCCCCAATTGCAGCTATCTTAAAATTCCTTGTTATATTTGATCTACTCAAAAGTGACTGGTGCTTATTCGAAGTGTCTGTAGGTTGTGGGGAATATGTATTAGCCATTCGCGAAAAAAATCACCTTAACGATTCAAATTACTGCTTACACGTTTTCTAGCATGTGCTCTCAAGTTTAAGTGAAAATTTCATTGCTATGAAAATAAATGAAAACTTCATTCCCTGTTATATATTAACAAGGAACATTTTCAAAAGTAAGCTTTCTGTATTGCACAATGCAATGTCCCACAAATATATTGCAGATTCTGTTTTTTACTGCCACGGGTTTACATATATAAAAATTATTACCCATTTTCTGACAGTATTCACGTCAAAGCCGTCCCGTGGCCGAGTGGTTAGCGCGCTTGACTACTGATCTAAGGGACCTGGGTTCGAGCCCCGGATAAGGCATGGACGTTTGTGTTGTTTTTCTGCTGAGGTCCTGCCATCCTCACAGACCTTCTACTCTGGCATATAAACTGACAGGCTCCTGTCAGACCTCTGTGGCAAACAGCTGCTTGAGGGGGTATTTATTATTTATTATATTCATGTCAAGAAAATTCCGTCTAAATTTCATGTAAATAAAATAATAGTTACAAATGTTTCGATTATTAGATTAAATGCTACATACATAGCAAATACAGAGTAACTCAAAAGTTCTTCCGAAGAAATATTTGACAGGCCATTAAAACTGTGACACAGAATTATTGAAAACTAATATCGTTCTACCTATAGCCAAGACGAATATATAGTTTCGTATTGAAAGCTCAAAAGTTATTTCGATTGACGTGAACAAGCTGCACCATACCGCATGCGTTAAGATTTCTAAGAGTTCCAGAAAAAGCGACATGTGCATTCGTAAGGACGACTTTTATAAGGAATACGTTATTATTTAGGCAGATAACGTACAAGCATAAATTAACCTCAGTCTATGAGAAAATAGCGCTTGAACGACGAAAGGACAAATTCAATGATTGGTGTTCAATAACTATAGTCAATCGAAATAGGATCCTGATTTTTTTCTGTTTTAGTTCTGTGAAGTTGTTTTGTAAACACAGTACGCTAAATGACCGCGACAAAAGAAGTTCAAAAACTCAGAGATGAATATCTGAAGGGGATCCACGGCAACAAAGAAGAAGCAGTTGGAAGCCTCCCAATAAAGCCATCCAGCTTCTTTAATAACACAAGGTAGGGCTCTCCTGTGCACGGGACTTAGCTTAACATCCCATTCGAGGGACGGAAATTTTTCAAAGCCCATCAGTGTCTTTAGTGAAGAAAGTTTAAACACAGTAACACTGGAGATGTAACACTGGGAACGTCAGTTGCGAGACTGACCCTCTTCCGAGTTAATCGCCATTACAAAAGTTGATGGTTTCAGCTATTGTTGAAAGACCAGCAAAAAAGACGTCCTTGTTAATTAGGAATAGATTATGATCAATAACTAATAAAATACTTTAGAAGATTTAGCTTATTCATATTTAGAACAGTGGTTGACCCAGTTGGTAATACTCCAGGTTTGCAATGTGCAGTTCCCAAATTTGGCTCACTGTGTCAGCGATGAATTTCTCTCCTTGGGCTTGGAAAGGCTGTCATCCATTGAATGGGACATTAAGCCATGTCTCGGTATGCAGGAGAGTCATTTCCAGTATATGTTAAAACCATGCTGGATGGTCTTGACAGATAAATTCCATTTATGTCTTGAAATCTGTCCAGTGGATCCTCTTTACCAAGCTTCTCTGAGCCGTTTGTGTCCTGGACATTTAAGCCACCGTATGCACAAAAGTTTCATTTAAAGGTCAAACAGTCCAACAACGTATTTTATGGGGGTTTTTATCGTCTGTAGTGTAAAACAAATCACAAATGTTCCATTTCGCCTCATGTGCGAAACTGTTGAAGGTGCCGTTATGTTAGGCAAGATATTAATAATCCTGGTATTAACGAAAACAGCATTTTGTTCTATATAGTTTACACTGAGTGCCCTACATTAAACATTTAAACACTATTACCTCCTTAACGTGAAACCTTGATTTGCAAACGTATATCATGTAGTATCCTACGTATACTATACTTTCCAAGTAACAATACTTTTCCAGCTTAAAGCGATTACTTCTAGTTTAATGCCGGTAGCGACGAAAGGAAAGCAATCCCTGGCACATCAACGGAGTCCTATTCAGCGTGAAAAACCTTGGTAGTTTCTTGGCGATCCTGCTGTCTAAGCACACGAAAAAGGTATAGTATATATAGGATACTTCATGATACGTATGGGTTTACAAATCAACAACAAGGTTTCATGTTAGGGAAATAATAGTGCTTAAATTCATTTAAAGTTAGCAGCATTTCGTTTCTGTCATTTTTATGCTTTTCTTGTTGATAATGGAACATAAATTGAACGTCCATTTTTGATGAAGCTAGAGAATGTGACTTCTTGAGGAAAATTGCAATGAAGTCTTTTTATGAGTAAGATATCAATATATATTTCTGTGTATTTAAATGTCCCCTTCTCGATCCACTGCCGTTTTGTTGTAATAAAGTCCCTTCCAAGCATCCCTCATCTTTTCAAGTGAAATTATGAAGACCAAACTTTATCGATTACGCCGCTACTGTTCAAAAACAGCTTCTTCAGTCGATGTATACATTCTGCCAAGTTACTGCAAGCATAATCTCGCTATCTTGCTACTAAATTTTTGCTAGTTTTCCTTTCCTAGGGAGAGATCGACCACAAAGCTCTCTTCCCGGCGCTGACTCGACAAATATAAGGCAAGAAATTATGGCTCTACCTTAAGCATATGTCACGTCTTTTACTAGAAAGAGTTTGATGCTATATGCTTCTCAACCTTCCAGTCCCGTCTTCTGTCTCTTCTATCTTCTGGAGATGTGAACTATGTTTAGAGCTCAAAACTTGTGTAAAATATGATCGGGTAGAAAACTTTGTCCTTCTTTAACGCAATCTTTTCCATTTTCTGCAGCGATTTCTTGCTTGGAAGGATATTCCCAATTCTTCACTCTATATGAATATATATATATATGGGTATACATGCGACTATAAACTTGAAAAAGCAAAGCGAAGAACACTTGTTAATCCATCATCTGCTTTAGTTTCAATTTTCAACGTAATGGCAGAGAGAAGGGAATTATTTCGACATTTCATGTTTTTGGTCTATCTGTTAGCTTGTTCGTCAATAACTCCGAAACTCGCATGGTTAATTATTATCATTTTACTATCCCGTATGAAATATAAAATATTGTGATCATAAAAAATTAGATCTCGAATTGTCTGTTAAGACCATGTTTCAAGGCTGCATAAACTCAAAAGAGTTGTATGTAGGATCGGGGATGCATAAATTAGAAAGAATGATATGTAAGACCAGGTGTGAATAAAATGGAAAGAAGTATATTGAATAAGGATGCATAAACTCGAAAGGGTGGTACGAAGGATTGGGTTGGATTGTTTTACCTCTGAACGGCACTTTTTTGCACACAATGGGCTAAATGGCCAGGTCAAAAGACCCCAACTGGTCAGAGAAGTTTGAGGGGAATGGCACTCACTGAACAGCTATTAGGAGGCAAATAGCAGCTTCCAGAAGGTCATTCAGCATGTTCTTTGATATGCACAGGGTATGGCTCTCCCACTCATGGGGCCATGGCTTAATGTCTCCTCCGATTGACGTGGCCGTTCCAAACTCATCAGTCCTCTACTCACCGAGGACATGGTGGGAAGTTTTGTGGAGATAAATCTTAATGCTGGCCCAGATGGAACTAGAACCTGGGAACTGCAGATTACGAGCATGGCGTGCTTCTGAGCCACCATCACATGTGATATGTAGGATCAGGGGTGCATAAACTCGAAAGAGTGCTATGTAGGATCAGGGTTGCATAAATTGGAAAGAGTGGTGTATAGTATCAGGGGTGCATGAATGCGAACGAGTGTTATGTAGGATGAGGGGTGCATAAAGTCGAAAGAGTTTTATGTAGGATGAAAGTTACATAAACGTGAAAGAGTGGTATATAGGATCAGGGGTGCATAAACGCGAAAGTGTGTTAGGTTTATTGACCGTTCAGTCTACTTGTCTGTGCAAGTCAAGCAACTAAAAAGGTTCAAGCTATTGAGTTGAAATTTCCTATTAAGGCACAGAGCGTTAATTAGGTCAATTTTGCCACTTTTAACCTATATTGGTCTAAATGGCCAAGTAAGGAGTATAGCTCATCAACGGGTGGAGAAGAGAATTCACTGGAAAACTGTTAAAAGACATGGGTCGGATACATGTAAGGTGACCGTAGAATTTTAAAAGATCCCACTCTCACTGCACCTCAATGATTATTTCTACAGGCAGGCTATGAAATCCCAAGCAGTGCTTTTCTCTTCACAAAGGTCTTCTCCTGCTGTAGGCAGGTTCAATGTAAGGAAATCTTAACTGATAGGAACCTGGTTAGTCGATGGGTATTTCAGTGGCAACTCCCATATGGTGATATGCAGTCCTCGTACTGCGGTGCACCGGGATTGTCACACATTATTATTACGTTGACCGTAGAAATTGCAGGAATTTGTAAAAGAATTAGCGTTTTCTATTCATTGATTCAGAAGAGAAGGAAGCGATATTTGCTGGTGCAAAGGAGAGGCTCCAAAATTCTACTAATTCATCCAGGTGATACACCCTTAGGTGAGAAATACCGTTCTAAATAGGCACTAGTGGTAAATGATTTTGCTAAGTTTTGAGACTTATCATTATTGAATATTAAACAAAAGAGCCATTGGTGTATCTTAACATATGGAGCACAGAGGCTTTTGTATATGCGAAAACAAAGAATTCTATTGTGTGGATAATCAGTAAGCCTATGCAGAATAATTTTGATTCCTGATACCTTGATAGTAGTGCAGCGTCCGATCCCAAAGGCAAAGTGTTCCTCATGATTTCCGAAAGAATAATTTCCCTTCTTGAACTAGTTCTAGATCATCCAGAACAAGAATTTAAAACGTTTTTGAGTTTATGAACTGTATTGTGAATTATCTAACATCTACCAAACATTCCAAGTTAGAAAGAAATGCGAAAAAAAAATTGTTCATTAAAAAAATCTGTCCAAGACAACAATAATTGCAACTAACAAGAGACTATATCAGAATCTAACAGCTCCATCGACTCAAAGAGTCCTTGTTTCCCTTAAGATCATTAAAAAGAACCGTCTTATCAGCCCAAGAAGAAGAATGAGATGCCTATAAAGGGACTGCTACGATGGTTTCGACATTTTTTATAGCATAATATCATTTAAGTGCTGCAGACTGCAAAAGAAAAATATATGCCTTACAAAATTATACTTCTATGAAGATAGCTTGAAAACGATCTTTATCCTGTAACTGAGTCTTTCAGATACATCAATATAAGAGTTGAAAGGGATAGATATTCGAATAATAGCAGAAATAAAATATTCACAAAGAAGATTAACGACTAAGGAAAAATAGGCAGCTAATGTATGCAAGTTGTTCCTCCCAAACGATCAATAGGAGTTCTAAAACATACCTACAGTGATCCTTCTGAAAATAACCTTAAAGAAACCTATTAAGGAGCGAGTACACACTCCTTTCTAACTCTCTTCGCAAAGCAAACGCCTTTAACTTTCCTGTTTCATTTTTTTGTCATTGTAACTCAAACGCAGCGTTTCATCTCTCCTGACTTCCTTACCTTTCTTCTCCTGTTGAGAAAAATCAGTTCAACCTCTTTTGTGCCTTAAGATGAATTGAATAAGGATGTGGGTAATAACTTTCTTTCGCCACTTCTTCCCTGTACAACAGAGGTTGTTGGATACACAATAGGTCTCCAGTAATGAGGACGGAAAGGATCGTTACTGTGAAGTACTACACAGCAGTGGTGAAGAAAGAGATCTTGGCCCTGGGCCAGGCTGATCCGTAGCCCTACTAGTTCACTGCATCAAGCTTTAACTCAAGCCATGAGGGCATGCATGTCGTGCAGAGTAACAAAACGTGTTAATGCTGCACAGTCATCTGGCTCTCTTTTACTTTACTGCTTGTTTTCTTTTAAGTTCGGTCCCCACTTCGTGTGCTAGAAATGCATATGTTTCTCGACACTAGAAAATGATTTTTTTCTACTTTTTTCTCTAGCTTTTCTTTGCTGATCCTCTTTTCTTTTTATCGGATATTTTTTTTTTCAGTTCTTTTACTCTTCTTCGTTTTTTTTTTCTTTGTGTTCTTCTCTGACTCCAGAAAGGTGTGTGAAATTCGGTGTGCTTGAGACTTTGGAGGTTTGCGTGCTAGTCTGTGTCGTGTGTTGTCTTCTAACGTTATCGATGTTCGCGGAGTCTGGAGTTTAAAGTCGCGTTTAGACAACACAAAATTCTTTATGCTTAGGCTGCTGGATTTCGAATTCTTCGTTCTTTTGGTGTGAGGAAGTCAGATGGAATGGTTAAACGATACCAAAGCAAGGTTTTGTTGCTTGAATCTGTTAACAGATAAGAAGCAACGACGCTTGTGGTTTAATGAATAATATTACTTTATTAAAATTATTAATTTTAAATTACTTTTACTTTAATGATTTAAAATGATTTAAAATTGCTATTACTTTAATGAATAATATTACTATTAATTAATGAATAAATTTACTATTAATTAATTTATTAATTGAATAATATTACTTATTAGTTAAACCACAACGTCGCTTGTGGTTTAATGAATAATATTACTAGTATGTTTTAATATTTATACTAATCTTTATACTGTTAATGTACAAATATACCTTTTTTAGAAGGAAAATAATTCGTATTTATTAACATTAACATAAGGCTAATATATATATACGCATATTTTTTTCTTAATAGTGTACATTTATAAATGAAATTTGCTTTAAAAAATAGTATTAAAATATACAAGTAATAATAGTAGAAATAGATGTATATGTCTAGATTTTAGGACTAGTTATGCTGACGTCGTAACTCAGTTGAACGGTCTTCTGCTATAGGAGTTGTTCGTCCTATCATAGATTGTCAGCAACATGTTGTCTAATGATGTGTTGTGCTTTTTTGCTTATGGCTCTGTATTGAATTGATTCCATTCATCAATATTTATGATGCAATACTTGTCTTAAATAATGCCTGATTGAAAAGGATATAATTTTTCGATTTAAATTACTTTTTGTTTCAAGTGATGGTCAACCGCCAATTCTGCTATCATCTCTATTTACTGTTATATTTGCGTACATTGTGTTGGGTGTCGGCAGGCCCAGATGTAGAAAAAATAAAGGGAGCGGCGGGAGAGGAGGGGGAGGTGCAAGAGACGTAATCGAATCGGAAAAATGTAAAAGGGGGCAGCAAGACACTGGATTTCCATTTCAGTATAATATTTTTCCTTCTTTTTACAGGTTTCTAAAAGAAATCATGAAAAATTGCATGAAATGTACACAAGTTTAATAATTCAATAATTTTGCCTCCTTTACCCTTACTAGCATTCATAAAGGTAGGGGGAACAAGCCCCCAACCCAACCCTGGGTGTCGGTAATTATACCTGACTTCTGATAGGGGAAAAAGTTCAACATAACGGTAAATTTCGTTTTCCTAAAAATTCATTGTCTCATATCCGTCAAATGCTTAAGTTTTTACAAGGCTGTTTAGCTTTGTTTAGAAAAGACAGAATCTGATTTTTTAGCTTTGTATGCCAAGTGAATTTAGTGACTGTCCATTATGCACTGAGTTGGCAAGATTGCTTAACTCATTTTTAAAGTTGGAAAGTTTGAAACCAGTACGCAAGGCTGCGTGAGTTGGCTCTGTTGGTAGTGCGTCACGTTCGTAACCTGATGTTCCCCGGTTTAAGTCCCAATTGTACATGTGTTTAATTTTTCTCCGTTAACCCCTGCTCTGCCGTCGTCAGGAAAGAGGACGGCGATGGGTTTGAAAACACCGTCGTCAGTCAGATAAGTTATTAAGTCTTGTCTCGTGCAGGAGAGCCATAACTTGCACTTATTAGACAACACACTGAATAGCTTTGAAGGAAGCTTTCCATTTGTTTCCTAACAGCTACCCAGTGCATCCCTGTTCCCTTTTCAGCTCTAAGCCTTTGGGATTTGGGTTGGGTTGTTTTACCTCTGAGCGGCACTTTTTTGCACACCATGGGCTAAATGGCCAGGTCACATGGACCCCGAAGGCTCAGAAAAGGTTGGGGGAGGGGACCCACTGGAACAGCTGTTGGGAGACAGATGGTAGCCTCCCGTCAAGGCCATCCAGCGTGTTCTTTAACGTGCACAGGGTATGGCTCTCCCGCACACGGGGCCACGGCTTAACGTCCCATCCGACGGACGGCGGCCTTTCCAAGCCCATCCGCTAAGCCTTTGCGATCATTGTGACCTGGCCGTTTGGCATATTGTACTCAAAATATCACTCAGAGTAAAATAGCAAAGCCCATTGTGCTTGATTATATTGCTTTGTCCTTATTAGCAATTTTTACTGTATTGGAACAAAATCTTCAGTAACATTGTTAATATTAACACTTTCAATCACATTATTAAAAATATCACTTTACTTTAATCGTGTTATTAATAAATTAGGATAAGAGTAAAAAAAAATTCGAAATATTATTAGTAGCAATTTCTAAAAAGTAAATTTATAAAAGAGGATTCTTAAAGCGAGCTTGAAAAGTGAAGGTACTAAAATTAAAAGTTTCTCTATTAAAAGTGTCCAACAGTAATATATCATTTCAATTAAATTAGAATCTGTTTGTAAGATAATGTCTATTGTTTAACAAGCTGCATGATTTTTTTTTCTGCTAAATATGCATTGCCTACCATGCTATTAGAGAATCCTCATGTTACGTCAACGGGAATCTTACTTCGAAACTTTAAAACTTTTAAAATATACATTTAATTGAAAGATGCCACTGAAGATAAATTTCATAATCAATTATATTTAAATCAGTTTTTCAACAATGTTGTTTAGTATTAAGAGTTAAAGAAGCTAGAGTATTTCGCAACAGTAATGCGTCGTAAGAATTTACACACAAATTAATTAAAACTTAAATAATAAGTGTTGTTTTTACAGTCATTTAATAAATAATTCTAAAATAGTAATTTTGAGTGACTGTAAATCTGCCAACTACTTTTTGTTTAAAAACAGCAATATTTTAAACTTCCTTCAATTTACTAGTCATCTTATTACCTTGATGTTTCTTCATTTATCTAAGGCAGGGGTTCTCAACGTGGGGTACGTGGTAAAAATTTTTGGGATACGCCGTGAGAGCTCAAAAGTCGCTAGATCTAGCAATAAAGTCACTAAATCGGCATTATTATACTATAACTATAGTTTTATCTATCTATATAAGGGGTACGCCAGTTACATACACATTTTCAGGGGGTACGTGAAGTACAAAAGGTTGAGAACCACTAATGTAAGGGAAATATTATCTGTGCACAGTGGGTTCCTCCTCACTGCAATATTCTACATATTGAAATTCCAGATAAACTTGCCAAATCAGCTGCTTTTGAGAACATTATCTACACCATTCCTACCGTCTTTCATAATATCAAAATTCAGAACAAATTTAGTGTATACGACAAATGACAATTAATTTTTTTTATCATAACCGCTTTTTCTTTCCCACATCACAGATTATTTACATCTAACATTCAATATTTTAATAACCGCAATATTAATAAAAGTGAAATTAATTTAATTACTAAATTGAGAAGTGACTATGCTTTTATTAATCATGCTTTATTTCTATACTATAAAATCATTTCTCCTAACTGTAACAGCTGTAATGTATTGCATACAATTTTTCATATCTTACTAAATTGTTTTCTTTATGAAAATCAACGTTATACTTTATTTAACCATCTTAAACATTGTGATATGCAAGAATTCATCTTTCACAGAATACTAGATCCTTCTAAAAACTTAAAACCTTTAGTTAACAGATTTATTATTACCTTTTTAAAACATATCAATCTTTTCTCTCCTCTGTAATCCTTACAAGTCTTTTGAATAACTTAATCATGTCCTGCGAGAGGTCTTTTACGTTCTGATATATTTAGCAATCAAACCGAAAACGCGTCATCTCTTCATTGTCACTTGGATTTCGAAAATTATAACTCATATCTAAATCATTTAAATCTTAATTTTTCTTTTTTAAACGTTTCTAAACTATTAATTCTAAATTTAAGAAAACCATATTGTTCATCGCATTAGTTTCATTCTTTTTAATTAAGAAATGTAATAAAACATTTATTCCTAAATTAATTTCTACTCAATATTTTTTTTAATATTAGTTCGTTTAACTTAGCCAAATTTCTTTTAATTATTGTGTAAACCAAAATTTTAATATTTTTTTCGCATTTAAATAACCATATTATTTTATTTTTAATTATATTTAACGTTTATTCTTATTCAAAAATAATCTATATCACTTTAAATAGATTTAAATAATTTAATTAATAAAGTTTAATTAATTTTAATAGATATATAAACTAAGTCTCTAAATGACATTGAATGAGTCAGTCATAGCTATGGAAATATTCAAAAGGTGGGAACCATTACCACCGTCATCATCATTTAATAAAATAAATATGCATTTTAAAAGTTGGGATATGATATTCCAATATTAGACAATTATAAATTATTTTTATAAAACAAGGTAATTTATTCTTTAATATTCCATCTGCTATAACTCTTTAAATACCAAATGAGAATTATTGAAAAATCGAGATTCCAATAGATTTGATCATGATCTTTAATTTATCTTCAGTCCCATTTTTCCATATTTTTAAAGGTTATAGAGATTTGAAGTTAGATTCCCATTGACATAAAAAGGAAATTCTCTAACATTTTGGTAGAGCACTGTAATTTTACGAGTACTAAATGTTTAAGAAAATAACTTTAGAAAGGATTTAAAAATGAGTCTAGGAATGCTCTCGTATTGTTATGCAAGTTCCAGATAACAATGATAGGCGAAGGAAGAGAAAAGAAAAATCATTAATCATCCTTTCCCCAAGCTCTTTAAGCGCAACACGTTAAGAACGTAACTTTGGAAAAGTTACGCTCTTAACGAGATCGGCGCGCTACGAGATAAGCGCTACGAGATCGGAAAAAGTTACGCTCTTAAAGCGTAACTTTTTCCGATCTCGTAGCGCTTAAATACAATAAATTCGATTATTATAAAAATAAAATTTTTATAATATACATATATTTTCGATATGTTTTATAAATCTTAGGTTTCAATAACAGCTCTTATCGAAGTAGGAGAAGAGCTGAAAAGATTTTTGAATATCTACCTTTCTAATCGTTCGCAAAGTAGCAGTATTAACGGATACAAAAAAATTGTAAAAATGCAATTTGTAGTAAATTTGCGAAAAATCCAGCTCTTTTAGCTGAAAAAATTGTTTCAACATCTCGGGAATTTTTTCCTATTTATGGTATTTGATTACAGTAATTCTCTGAAAGTCGTTATTATTATTCTGAAGAAAATTCATTCTGCTAAGACGGGATTTCAGTTTTTCATGCGTTAATATGCAACGATAATCCATGATGACTACACCTGCAAAATGTATTGAGATTCATTTCTCGCCCCTCACAGACACGTGCCGATCTCGAGTGCCTGGTGATATTTCGTATACAATGAAGTTCATCAAGTCATGATAATTTCACAAAGGCATTTTCGCATTTCAAGTTTGTATCTTACGAATGACTTGTTCCTTCTGTTATATTTCCTACTCTTATTTTTCTCTCAGTAATGAAATAGTAGAAGTACTAAGCTAGTGATATTTAACTACAAAAAAGTAAGATTATCTTTGCAAAGAAGGAAAATGAGGTTGAGTGCCTACAAACGCTGTCGAGAGTTAAAGATAACAGAATTCAATTTAACGAATTTTGGATGTAATACACGAGTCAATGAGCTTCCTCATAGGAAATCAATTTTTCACTCTGTTTTTGCCTTAATGCGAAAGAAATCAAATATTGGATAAAATAATCAAGAGATTCTCTAAATGATTAGCTTCTTTCATACGTTTAACTCAGATGTTTCTATCTTACTGAACAATACTCAAATTAAACCTTCTTTACATTTTTTCTATCAAGTATATGAACTCTGATTGAAGAAAAGAATATTTTCTTCGGCATGATACATTGCTTTTGTGACAGAACTAAAGTTCCATTCATCCAATCTAATTACGAGATGGAAATTAATTTCGCTCCCGAGATTGGAGTTCCACGTGATCACAGATACAACCTAATCTTTAATCTCTGTTACCAATGCTTACATCGCTCCACTACCCCTGGAAATGAATCGTAGATACTTTTATTTTTGTATGATTTAATGACAATGCAAAGATAACAACGCCAAGTGAAATACGCGTTCAGTAACATATTTTACTCCCTATTCAGAGAACTCTGGCAGATCTTTAGATCAGTTTTTCTAAAATATAACTTTATTTGTGCATAGGATTGTAAAGAAATTAAAACTTGTGCATTAAACGTAACAATTATTTCCCAGAGAGTTTTGTTTAGAAATCAGTATTTTTCTATACTATTCAACAAACAAATTCTACTTAAATTATCATTGTACTTTGAAGGTATTTTGTCTATGTTATCTTACTTATATATATGTTGGGTGGTTTTACTTATAAACGGCAATTATCCACCCACAACGGATTAAGGGGCTAAATCACAAGAATTTAAAAGGCTCAGTGATGAATAGGGTAAGGTGTTCCGTAGAGAACTATTAGAAGATTTTTGAAAGCCTATCGTCAAGGTCATTAGTCTACTCTATAATGCTTACTTGACTCTCTTGCACACATTTCCACGGTTAACGTGTCATTCTATGGACAACGTAAGTACAAGCATAAAAATAAATAAAACATGTTAAGTTTCAGTATTTTAACTTATGTTAAGTTTTTTACATTTACGTCATATAGAAAAATATTTTCAAAATATTGGGTACCTAACTCAGCACATTTATTGTAGAATATGTGTTTATATATCTTTCATAGTCATTGATAAAGTCTTTATAAATTATTTTATTTTAAATATTCCGATGCTCTTAAAGGTACTCTAATATGGTACTATAGAAATCCCAAATTCTACTTTTCGAATATATGTGAAAAAATTATTTGTAAAGAATCTGTATGATGAGAAAAATGATTCTTTGTCAACGTGTTTTTTAGGTTGCAGCAGAAAGCTATTTACAGAAACGAGCTACCTTGTAGTATGCCTTTCTTTTCCAGAGAAATTTTGCCCTTTATGATACATATTTGATTTCAGATGGTCACCACTTGTAGCGTGTATGAATTATATCATATATATGTATATCTGATAAGAATGTGACTTGATAACGATATACTGATTCAAAATTGTAGCTGAAGATTGCAAAATTGTATTTTAAACTCTTAAACTGCTATGCTTATTACTGGTGTTCGTTGGATTTAATTTCTTGAGTGCGAATTAATTTTTTGCATTATGGAACGAAAAAAAATAATCTGAGATGCTATTGCCAGCTAGGATAAGTAGAATTATAACTATATGTTTTGATGACATGGACTTTTTTTTATTTTGGATGGTAATATAAGAATAATTTTCAGTCTATTCTATTAAACTACTGCATACAGTATAAATAAAAAGTCCCAAATGAGACAATTTCTAGAGAAAACGTAGCTGAACGAGTGAGGATAATTAATTGTAGACATAGCACTAAAGATTTTCAGAACAATAAGCAAATTTACATTGACCTTTCAACCAGCTATAATCTGTTCTTTTGCCAGCACTGGAGAGTTTCATTTGTCTGTGCTACACGTTCAACCGACACTAATTTTTTTTTATTAAGATCGGAAAACCACTCAGAAAACTGTTTCGAAAGAAAGATAAATCAGCTATTTTGTGCCATTGACAGAGTGTGAGTTTGTGGAAATAGAGTCCGGCATTATTCAGTGTCCAATGAAATAACCGTGAAGAACAACTTCTTGAAGAGTTTAAATGGAAAAAAAGAAAAAGGGGATTAGAAACTGCAGAAGAATAAGAGTTTAAAAGCTTCTAGAAAACACAAATAAATTTTTTGGAAAGTTCAGATACAGAATAAACTCAATCGTAAATTCAAGTTTTTATAATTTAAGAATTCCATTGAATTCTAGAAATATTAATTTTAGCACTTTAAATAAATGTTTGGAATGTTTCTCTTGACTCTAGATTTGAAAATTTATTTATTTTACTGTCTTTTGATCACATCTATTAAATTTTAATATTCTAGCAATGTAAGATTATTTATATATTCTTTTTAAAACTGAAAAGAGGAGAAAGAAGTTTGCTCTTTTAGGCATCGTTTAACCGAAATAATATTTTTGAGCCACAATACATTAGGTCAGCCTCCAAAGAGATTCCATTAAATTCATTCACAAAATCTAGACGTTCAGTCACACCAATGTACTATAAGTTAACTATAAGTTATTGCTGTTTCGTGTATACATCTTTTAAGC